>OZ017746.1:0-1491537 GCA_963969365.1 Asterochloris sp. CNOR1 | reverse complement strand
GCACAAGCACTTGCAGCACATGGTGTTGCCAATGCTGGCACAAGCTGCCTTTTGGCAGCAGCAATCTACATCATGCTGCCTCTGCAGATTGTGGACACCACGTGTCCCTGGGTGTCTAAGGTCTGGAACGCGGTGGACAACCAGGCGCGCAAGCAGCACACCAGCGTCATCCACGGCAAGTACGCCCATGAGGAGACCATTGCCACAGCCTCATTTGCAACGACCTACATCATTGTGAAGGACCTGAAGGAGGCACAGTACCTGGCGGACTACATCATGCATGGGGGCAGCCGCGAGGAGTTTCTGACCAAGTTCCAGAATGCACTGTCGGCCGGCTTCGACCCAGACACCGGTGAGCTATGGTAGCGGGTCAGGCTGAGCATGTGCTTGACCAGAGGATCTTGTCAAGTTCCACAAAGCACTGTTGGCCATGCACGACCTACACACAAGTGGGCTGTGTGGTATGTGGAGCTTTACTTCTCTGCACTGCCTTCCATGGTTTGCTGTGCTGTCCCCGCCGCGGCAGACCTCAAGCTGCTAGGTCTGCTTGGGCAACCTTGTATCCTCTGCCCTGCCCTGCCTGTTTTGCTCATTGTGCTAACCAGGGGGCTGCTCGTGGGCTGCAGACCTGGAGCGGGTGGGCCTGGCCAACCAGACAACCATGCTGCGCGACGAGACGCTGAGCATCGGGAAGCTGCTGGAGAAGACGATGATGGAGAAGTACGGACCAGCAGCGCTGAAGGAGCACTACATGGTCATGGACACCATCTGCGACGCCACACAGGTGTGCTGCTGTCAGAGTTGGTGTCAAACAGCAGGAGGCTGGCTGTGGAGCAGTCTCATAAGTGCGCATGCTGGGGCTCCCTAAGTGGACGCGAGCCCGCTGTTGACTGCACTCTCGGGTGAAGACCACCTGCCATGGCACACAGGTGATTGGCAGTTGCGGATCTGGGTGCTGGTCCAAACGTAATGAGGCTGCTTGGAGGCAGCCCATGAGGTAGAATGGCTGGCCCCTTCAACATGTAGAAGGCTTCGTGCCTGACAACAGACTATGCTCTACTCACAGGCATGCTGGGGCATGCTGATGTCTCGAATTTGCGCAAACGCTACTGGCTGGCTGAAGGAGCAATGCATGGTCATGGAAACATCTGTGAGGCACATCATCGGGCAGCAGCCTGCCAGGGCAGGTGACTGCAGAAGCCTGCCCAAGTTCGTGGTGCCCCTGTGCACAAATGCCTCCTGCTCGCTGTTGTGTTGGCCCTCCACTTTGTCATTGGGCTTCAGTTGTGTCCAGGAAGCCTGCTTCAGGCACTGGGTTGCCTGCATGTCAAGCAGAGCATGGTTCATGTGATGACTGGACAGCGTGACGTGCCAGCGTGATGACTGGACAGCGTGACGTGCCAGCGTGATGACTGGACAGCGTGACGTGCCAGCGCATGAGCGCACACCTCACAAAATGATCCTCTGCTGACTGCAGGCAGGGCACCCCACACTGTTTCTGACAAGTGCTTGGCCAGTCCTGCCCCAAGCCGCCTCACACCGCTGTTGTGCTGCCTGCAGACTAGGCAGAGCGCTGTGTACGAGATGACCGGGCAGCAGGACGTCCCAGAGCAGAAGCTGGACATGATGCTGGTAGTGGGCGGCTTCAACAGCAGCAACACCAGCCACCTCCAGGTGGGCAGACAGGGCTGCCACCTGCTGCACAGGCAGCATCATGTTCCACTGCAGGCAGGCTGCTGCCAGCCTTTTGCTCTGAGCTCAGCACCGCCACCTACTCCAGGTGACTGGAGCACCCCACAATTACCATGCTTGCTTACGCCCAGGCTGCTCTTAGCTGGCAGATGGCTCATGTGCACCCCCAGAATGGGCCTCACTTCTCACCCTGTGCAGGCTGCTCATGTAAATCCACAGTGGGAATCTGATAACCACCCACCTCAGGCTGACCATGGCTTATCGGCTGCTGAGCAGCACCTCTTCGTAGACCCCATCTGATGCATGAATGCAACGTATCCTGACCCCGCGTGTATCTGGCGCTTTCTGGGTCAGCAGCGGCCCCAATGTGTAGTGTAGCCTCCTCCAAGCAGGCAGTGAAGGCCCCTTGGTGGTTGTGCAGGAGATCCCTGAAATGGCAGGCATCCCCAGCTTCTGGGTCAACTCAGCAGCCTGCATCGACTCCGAGGAGAACAAGATCCTGCACAAGATGGCCCATGGCGAGATGCGGGAGACCAACTGCTGGCTGCCAGATGGGCCTGTGACCATTGGCATCACCTCTGGAGCCTCCACACCCGACCGGGATGTGGAGTATGTCCTGGACAAGGTCTTCAGAATCCGGGATCCCAAATTCCAGGGTGAGTGGCTGCTGATGCCTGACAGGGGCATCCGCTGCCATCGGCTCCTGGTTATCCCTGCTGTGTGTGCTGAATGCTGGGCTGGGTCCTCCTCATACCTGACAGGGGAGGTGGTGAAAACAGCAATCACTTGTGGTCCTGGAGGGGCCAGCTTTGAGCATTGAGGCGTGGGTGGGCAGGCCAAAGCAACGGCTCTCCCTGGATCTCAGTGTTCAGGGGGACGCTCTGGGTGCAGCTGTTGCCTGGCCTCTGTGCTTCAAGTTGTATGGTGTTGTGCCCTTTGGGGTGGGTATGTGGCTAGCATTTGTGCTGCAGAGCTGTGCTGCAATGCATTCCTGTAGCTGGGGCCACACTGCAGATATGCTGGCTGCAACTGCAGTATTGCTGCCTGCAGGGGTTGCCCCCAGGCGTGAGCCACTGGTGGTGGAGAAGCCAGAGGAGGCAGAGCCAGCACCTGTATGAGCCTCTCTTTGTTTTGTAAATTGAAATTTCGTGTAGGAGGTCAGAATGTCAGTGAGTAGGCGAGTCACACAGTTGTCAGCGCCAGGGTATGGGCTCCTGCGCGTTACATGACCATGCTTCTTCAAAGTTGAACCTTGTTGTCGGTCTCAAAGAGCACTCAGGATTGGTCCCTTGCAGCTGCTGGGCTGATGTACTGCACCATGAAACTGGGATCTGTGATCCCAAAGCCAAGCAGGCGGTCATGGAGGTTTCTGGCCTCTTGCGGATCCAGTGGCAGATAAGGGATTTGGCAAGGGTGCACAGATACTGGTGGAGCCTCATCGGGCTCCTGTGGGCAGGGCGGCGTGTCTGCTGGGTCGTCATATGTAGCAGGTGGCTGCAGCAGAGCCCCAGACAGCCGCTCAGTTCAAGAGCAAGTGGGGTTCTGCAACACAGTGTAAGCAGGCCGAGCCCTGCAATGCAGTAGATGCAGACAGGCAGCAATAAGGATGAGGGCCGTGGAGCGCAGATGCTGCAGGCCATGAATGCACTCAAGGGATGGCAGCAGTGCAGTGCAACACCAGCATGCTCACTGCTGTCACAGAGCGCTGTGCCTGCACATCCTTCTCCTGGCTGTCAGCCCCTGCATCCTGCAGTGCGGCTGGGTGCTGCTGCACAAGTGGGGGCTGGTGCCACTGCACCCAGGCCTGCATCTCCTGCAAACGCGCCGCGACTGCTCCATGAGCCTGCTGCAAGGCCTGCAGCACATACCGTACCAAGATGTGCTATGCACACTGCTTCAGGCACAACCTTAGTGGTGCTGAAGCACTGGTGATTGCCTGCTCAAGCAAGAGCACACGCATGGTGGATGATCTCGCACCTGGGTGGCGCGAGGCCCCTGCTGGGCTTGAGTTGTAGGAGGACTGGTGCTGGCTGGAGCTGCCTGCACAGCCAAGGCTTCACTGTCAAGCACGGAATCTTTCTGGGGTGCTCTGGACTGCTTGTCAGCTGCATACCCTGGACTGTGTGCTGACAGCAGCGCGAGGGGTTGCCAGCCTGGAGAGGCCGGCTGCATCCAGCCGCTGCACCTTGGCAGGCAACCCTGCAGGGGGGGGAGGCAGTCGTCAGCTGCAGAGGCCTCATCAACATGCTGGCGACATGCACAGTACTGAGCGTGTCTGGAGAGGTGTGACAACATGCAGTCCCTCGTGCTGTGCTGCCAGCTGGATACTTGCATGTGCCACCAGGCCTGCCCCAGGCGCTGAGTCATTTACTTGAGCTCTCCACAGCGAGACACTTGCCTGTGCCCTTGCCCATGGCCCCTGCGGCACGCTTCTTGCGAGCCTTCTCCCGAATGATTTCATCCGCTGTCAGGGGGCGCGTGGCCCTGGTTGGCCTGCAGGCGGGGAATTGCAGTGCGGTGCAAAATGATGGTGTGATGTTTCATGCGTTGCTGAGTTGTGAGAGGGACAGGCAGGGCTGCAGCAGGTAGCATAGGCCTGAAATGAGCAGCACGCCGGTCCTGGTGGGCTTGCAGGCTGGGGTCAGTGCAGGTCTGCTGCAGAGACACGTGATGTGATCAATGGGGCAAGGCGGAGGGTGCTGCAGGCTGTCAGGTTTCTCCCGGCTCTGAAGGGCTGCAGGCCAGGACGCTGCAGCATGGGTGACCACTTTGAACGGGGAGCACAGTATGAGCAGTGGGTTGCTGCAGGGACGCCCACACCCTGAATAACAGGTGCTGTACAGGGGTCAATGATTGACTGTATCTGTAGCGCCAATAGTAACATTATTTGGCAGACAACTCACCCTGACTTTGGCGCCAGCCCCCGCATGAACTGCCTGTTAGGATCAATCTTGGGAGGACCTGGAGGCGGCGGTTGCTGCACAGCTGGCTCAGAGCTTTGCACCGCAGCAGGCCTGCACCAGAACGCATTGCCTGGGTGGGGGGCATCGCTGCCGAGCAGCAGCCCAGGATGTGAGCTTCTGGAGGACCACCGTGCATCAAGAGGCAGGAAGGCATCGCCTGAGCAGAGCGACCATGAGGCAGCTATGCATTGATTGGACTGCCGTCCATCCAGATGCACCACGAGCAGCAGCGGCAGACATCCATGCTGGAAGCTGCTGCTCACCCAGTGCTGCCCTGCAACGGTGACTGCTGCCCAATGGAGCCCTGGTGGGGCCCCTGTGTCTGCTGCAGGGGTACTGATACCGCCAACAGGGCTGCCTGCTCATGATTTTGCAGCTGCCACGTCTGATGGCCAGACCCAGGTGGCCCCTGGACTCCCTGCAGCTGCTGCAGGTGCACAGCGCCAGAGGGAGGCCCACTGGGACCAGGGCCCTGCCGCGGCGGAGGCGGTGGCGGGGGCAACCCTCTGCGTGTCATGCCGGGGTCCAGCTCCCGCCAGTGCCTCATCAGCGACGCTGCGGCGTCACGCACTCGCAAGTGGCTGCGGGGTGCAGGGCACAGGCCTGGGCTGTGCAGAGCATGCAGCATGGGGCATGCCGGGCATCTCAGCTTGCCTCACAACGCAGGCCGCACAACATATGGCGGCTGCAGGGGCATTTGACACCAGCTGGGGCTAGGGTGCTTCACGGCATCAGAACACTTCTTATGTGAAAAGAATTGTGGTGGCTGCAGGTGGATGTGGCGCTGCTACAAGAAGCCAGCGAGATGGGCAGCGGCATGGTGCCAGCCATGGAGAGCTTGCCTGGGCCATGCCAGTGCACTACAAGACGCATGCTAGAGCTGGCTGGCCTTGCCTGGGACAGCCAGTGCCTTCAGGCGCCAGCACGTATCCAGCACCAAAGCAGGCAGGGTCCAGGGGGTTGACACAACCATTCCACCGGTGTCAGACCTGTGCTTTTCCAGGCGGGCCACTTGGCGGATGATGGCAGACCCCGACAGCTGGGCCCAGGCCATCGGCAGACGGGCCAGCGACTCCAGGATCCTGCGCAAGAAGGACACCTACAGCCCAAACAGCAGCCTTACAAAGCGTGCAGGCCCAGCTTCATTTGAACGCAGCAGCAGCCAGGCAACAGGCAACTGTCCGCTCAGAGTGAGAGGAGCAGGTGGGTGTGGGGCTGCTTGGGAGCTCTGCAATGGGGCCAAAGGCCTGAGGCGGCAGTGACTGGCACATGTAGAGCGGCAATGCGCCTATTTGGGATGCTGTCTGGGTGCTGCTGCCTCAGATCAAGGATCACTTGTTGTGCGTGCTCTTGGAACACCATGAAGGGAGAAGGGAAGGTGGCAGGTGCACATAGAGTGCAAGGAGCAGGCATGGGGGGCTGGCCGGCAGTCTCTGAGGGCAGCCTGATGGCTGCTCAGGAGGTGCAACATGATTCTGTTTTGCAGTGGCAGCACATCATTGCCGTGTCAGGCACCAGCGCAGTCAGGAGGGAGTGCAGGCGCCAGGCCCCTCCCGGGCTGCTGTGCAGCAAGAAGCGCAGTGCTCTTGATCCTTGCCCCTGGAGACCACCATTGGTGCAGAAGGCGCCAGGAGCTCTGCCTCGGCCGCCCACCTGCTCCTCACGCTCTGCGTGCACCAGCCACCTCCCTAGGGCCTCCACCAGGTCCGGATGCGCTCCCAGGCGAGCCAGCACGCTGTGCTTTGTTGTGGCTGCCATGGCGTCCAGCACTGCCAGCTGCACACTGACGCTGTGCTCACGGCGAGCCAGGGACACCACGGCGCCTGCGGTGCCCCAGGAACAGTGATCTGTCAGCAGAGAGCTTCATGATGCCAACGGCATGCTGAGGGTAGACGTACATACTGCCAGCTTGGCAGGCACAGCCGCCAGCTTGGCTGGCCTGGTGTGTACAGAGTGCTGTGTTAGCCATGCCCAGTGGCGTGTTTGTGACAATCTGTGGCAAGTTGCCAACTCTTGCACAGGTGCAGCTGATTTACACGCTGCATGTCCATGCCCAGCAATGTAGCCCGGCTGCAGCACCTCTCCGTCACCAGCCAGTGAAAGGAAGGCACGGCGCCAACCAAGCTCTAGAACGTACTTCTGGCATGCATGACAAGACATCTGCAAAGGGCCTCCACCTGCTCTGCTTGCATCTGTGATTGCCTGGATAGCACACATGGCAAGCAGCAAGACATGACTTTAGCTGACATCTATGCAGACGCAACGTCACCCAGGGCGTCTGTGATGGCCCCCACCTGCTTTGCTGGTGTCGGTGATGGCCCCTGTATCGTCCAGCTGGATCTGCAGCTTGGCCAGGGAGCGCGCCCTGGCAGCATCAGCCGCGCTGAGGGGCTGCCCCTGCCCCTCATTGCCGCCGTCAGGGTCGCCTGCAAGGGACCACTGAGGCTGCTGGTCCAGCTGCTTTGCGCCATGCACAGAGCAGTCTCCTGCTTGGCAAGCATTCCCTTGGCCAGGCCTAGCCCTGGAGCAGCACGCAGAGACAAGCAGCTGCCACTCCCACCATCTAGCACCTGACACCAGCAGCAGTCCTCCTGATGCTTGGGGGTGCTGTGTCTAGCACTGCTGTGCAACTACACTGCTGCTCTCTGATGCGTTTGAACATGTCCCGCAGACACCTTGCAGCTAAGCAGTAGTGCTGTGGGCACCCGGTCAGCGCCGATGTGCACCTGCAGCTGCTCCTGCATGCACCCAGAGGCACCTGGCAGCGGCATATACAGTGCAGTTGTGTTGCAGTGGCTTGCTCAGGTTGCGCATGCACCTGCCGTTGCTCCAGAAGCCCCAACAGGCGCCCCTGGCACCCCATGCGACCCTGTGCCCCCCTTGCCGGCCGCGTTGCGCTGCACACGCTGGATGAAGGTGCGCACGCTGCTGCGCAGGGTGGACAGATAGTTGCGGACCTGTCCCTCGCTGCAGCCAACCTGCAGCAGCACACTGGAGCTGAGCCTGTGCCCTGGCCCTGGCTGCTGAACAGACACCTTCAAATTGTGAACGGACGCCTAGACAGTGACTGGGTGCGCTTGACAGGGCAGCACCAGCAACAGTGCCTCAGGCATCAAATGCAAGCGTTTGCAATTCCCACAAAGGGAGTGCCCCTGACAGGCAGGGCACACGCCTGCTTGGCCAGCGCCTTGGTCTTGAAACGGAAAGGCCTTGCCCTGCAAGCTCAAGTTTGAGGCAACCCATATGGTCTCAGCAGTTCTGCATCCGAGGTGGGCAGGTGGCGTTGGCACACCTGCTTGGCCAGCAACTCGGCCTCGGTGCGTGAGACCTTGTCCTGCACGCTAAAGAAGCGCAGGAGGGCCACCTCCTGCTGTGGGTCCAGGCGGCTGCTCTTGGCCTCTGCAGAGGGCAGCAGCGGCCCCACCGCCCTCTCGGTGCCCGGCAGTAGCAGGCTGGCCAGAGGGGTGGGACAGGGGCGGGGCTGCTTAGGCTGAAGGAGCTGGGTGGATGCTGCTGGTGGGGCTGTAGCGGGTGGTACCTGCTGCTGTGTGGCAACTACATCGCTTTGGGACAGCGACTTCGGCTGGTCAGCAGCTGTAGGTGGGGTCACGACCCCTCCAGGACCTGCAGAGGTGCAGCAAAGGCTGAGCACATTGCAGCATGGGAATGCCCAGTTCTCCATGGCAGAAGTTGTATTGCTTGACAGGTGAACTGGCCCATGCTGCCGGATGGCTGGCTCTGGTTGTCAGATCACCTGGAGGTTGCTCTGGCAGCCCCTGAGGTGACGCCGGGACTGCTGGTGTGATGTGCAGGGGATTCCACACCTGCACCCTGCTCCCCTGCTGGCTGACATGCACCGGCACCTGCAGTGCTTGGTGAACCTGCAGGCGGGTTTGCTGTCAGCCAGTTGACACACCTGGCGTACCCCTGATACACCAGAGGCATGCATGTACACTTGCACAATGGCTGCCTCTGCATTTGTGATGGTGGATCTGCATTTCACCTGTTCCAGCAGCGTATCAGTCAGATCCTCCAATTGCTCCCTGAAGAGGGTACGCTGAGCCTGCAGCTCACGCCTGGACTGGCCATCAATGCCCAGCTGCCTGCAGATCTGGGTGCTGTCCAGCACTGCATCCAGCTGTGATGGCTGCTTCAAGCTGTCGATCTGCTGGAATAGCTGTGAACTTTGTAGGCTCCTGAGGTGGTCCATGCCTAGGGCCAGATGAGGAGGAATCAGGATTCATTCCCTTTTCTTCTGTGGGGCATTATGCTTATATAAGCAAACTGAAACGCCGCAGAACGTCCCTCATGTGTGGCAAGCCTGTCCTTTGTTAGGTCATCTTGTTGATGAGTGGCACAGCTGGTCATCAATGCCTAAATTCTCGAAATGTGCAAGGTGGGCAGCCAGACCCGCTCTCACCTGAAGCTGAACGACTTGAGCCTACACCTGTATGAAGCACTGAGGCCATGCCACTTCCCCTTGCAGGCCTGACATTGCTGCATCTATTCGTGAGCAGTACAGTGAGCTGGGACCTTGGATGCAGCCATCCCAGCTGCCCATGGTCTACTCCAAGTTGTACAACATTGGCTTCTGTGGGATTGAAAACTTCCACCCCTTTGATAGCAAGAAGTTCAGCAAAATCGTGGCGAACCTGACAGCCAGGGGCCTCCTGAGGCATTGTCAGGTACGGCTGCTGCATGGGCGTGCAATGCAGGCTGCCATGCAGTGACCTCTGCCAACCATAACATGGTTCTATCCTGCCCCTGCAGCTTATAGAGCCTGCAGAAGTCTCGGAGCAAGCTTTGCTTGATGTCCACACCCTCAGATACCTGACCGGTCTGAATAGAAGCAGCAGGAAAGTTGCTCAGGTAGGAACTGTGATGAAAGCAAATGAAAGTGTGCACTGGTACAGGCCTGGACCTACATGGCACTGGCCTGCAGGTCATTGAGATGTGGCCGCTGGGCCTCCTGCCTGCATGGCTCACCCGCAGGCGTGTAGTGGAGCCAATGCGGCGACACACTGCAGGGACCATGCTGGTGAGCGATGACCTGTTGCAGCGTGGAGCATAGGTCTGAAGCTCTTCCATACAACATGCTGCACCCTGCTGCAGGCAAGTGCTCTTGCTTTTGAGAGGGGCTGGTCAATCAACCTGGGGGGAGGCATGCATCATGCCAGCACTGACAATGGTGAGACTGCATGAAGTGCCAGCCCTCAGCTGCAGCTCTGAGGCGGGACGTTGCCTGCAGGGGAAGGGTGGTGCATGTACTCTGATCTGATTCTGGCCACCCGCAAACTGCGCAAAGCCTCTGGGGGAAGGGTGCAGAAGGTCATGATCATCGACTTGGATGTGCATCAGGTCAGCTTTGCTCCTGCAGCCACCCCTCAGAGACACTGCTGCAGAATGTTTGCGATGCTCAGTGAGTACACATGACATAGCAGCCTCCGGGACTGCACAGTGGGCGCTGGCTCCTGCTCAGCTTGGAGTGAACCTTCCTTCACTCGCACAGGTGCACAGCAGGCCTACAACATGATGCCAACCCTCTGCTTCCTCTTTGGCAGGGTGCACTTGCTGGGCTGGGCATGGCCATGGCCAGCGCTAATGCTGTTGGTTTCCTATGTGCACCTGCAGATACCGCCCTTCTGTCTGCCTGCAGCTGCAAAGAGGCTGCACTTCCTCTGCAGGGCAATGGGCATGAGCGGGATAAGCTGCATTTCCAGGATTCTGACCTGCACATCCTGGACATCTACAACTGCGACCTCTGGCCAGGGGACACGGTCGCCCAGAAAGCAATTGACACTGAGGTGCTGCTGACGTCTGGGACCAGTGATGAGGGTGCGGCTGCTGGCAGGCGCTGATGCAGTGTGCTGTGTTGACCTGAACTGAGTCAGTTGACATTGAGATAGCCCTCAAGTTCAGCACCCTACCTTGAGATTGCATTGGACTTGAGCAACATGGTGGCTGGCTCTGGTCCTACAGCAGAGGTCACCTGCAGGGTCTGCCGCTGCCTCATGCTGAGGCAGTCCCTGAACCAACTCAGCTGTGAAAACGCACACTGCAAAAACCCCACATCTTAGTCTGTACAGCCTGCTGTGCCTGCAGAATACTTGTCACAGCTTGAGAAGGCTCTAAATGCCGCCTTTGGCAGCTTCCACCCTGACCTGGTCCTTTACAATGCGGTGAGAGCCTCTGCAGCACAGTGATGTGCAGCATGGGCTGCCATTCCCTGGGCTTCCCTGCTAAGGCCGCTGCGTGCTCTGCAGGGGACTGACATCCTGGTGGGAGACCCCTTGGGCAAATGTGACGTCTCACAAGAGGGTGTGGTGCAGCGAGACCTGAGGGTGTTCCAGCAAGCTCTGACTGAACAGGTCCCCATCTGTATGGTTCTTGCAGGTGGGGGCCACTGAGCCTTGTGCATGCCTTTGAATTTAGGAGTGCATGGGTGCGTTGTGATGCCCTGAGAGCAGTCTTTGCTGCCTCTGTGGAGCTGATCTGCCTGCTGCAGGTGGCTACACCAAGATCACACACAAAGTGATCAGTGAGTCCATAGCCACTTTGATGAGAGAGCTTGAATTATCTTGATTGTTGGGTGGCTGCTGGGGCAACCAGTCTGAAGCTTTGAACTGATGCTGAAAAGCCACCCTGGCACTTGATATGGGAAGGGTGTATCAGACCAGATGTGCACAGCTTGGCACAAAGTCTTCCTTGCCTTCCTAAACATTGTGCAGGAGTGCATATCTGCTGACATGAGTGGCAGCAGAGAGTACAGCAGTACGCAGGAGTAAAGGCATGTGTTGCCTGACAGCAGCCAAAGCAGCAAGAACACCAACAACAAGGCGCTGCAGCATTTTGAGCTGTTGCATTCCTTGCATGCGATCTCCCGTGGCAGAGTCTTACACATGAAGGCCAAGAGGCGATCCTCTCCAAACGAGCCCATCTCGTCAATTGTAGGTCATTGGTCAAACGGAACAGCGATCAGTGTTGTTGCACCCGCCAGAACTTCAAAACTTGTCCGTTTCCATGCCAATTCGTTGCCACCTTAGTTAAGAGACTTGATCACTATCTATCTGGAGCCTCGATCTGTGCGGCAACAATGCATGCCAGCTGGCTGTCTGCCCTTGCTCTCTCACTGCTCTCGGGCCTTGCAGCAGCAGAAGAGCCCACACAGGTGCAACGTCTGCATGCTTGCACAGGAAGCAGCTTTCCGCTCACCTCCCAATCAAGCTGGTCAAGGCCATCTGCAGGTCACCTTTGGCAGCCTCATCAAGCTTGTACATGAGGGCAGCAAGGCCAAGCTTCACTCTCATGAGATTGCCTACGGCTCAGGCAGTGGGCAGCAGTCCGTCACAGGCATGCATCTGCAAGAGCTGCCGTGCACCTTTCTCAGCATCTCACTGCACTCATCTGCGGCTTCCAGGATACACAGAGGACAATGATGCAAATGATTACTGGGCCATCCAGGCTCCTCAGGTGCCTGCCTGCATCGACTAGGGTGCAGCAGCTGCGCCTCCGCCTCTCATGGTGCCTGTGCTGACTCAGCTGCCGACACTGCAGGGCCAGTACATCTTGCAGGGCACCCCCATCAAGTCTGGCACAGTGCTGCGGCTGCAGCACATGGCAACAAACAAGTGGTTGCACTCCCACGACTTCCCCTCGCCCCTCACAAACAAGCGTGAGGTGAAGCTGTGGCTGTGCTGATGTCCTGGACTGCAGTCAAGCACAAGCTGAAACGCGTTGTGGCACGCATGCTGCAGGTCAGTGCCTATGGCTCTGAGGAACAGTCAGACACAGGTGAATCTGAGGCCCATGTGGATCAGCAGAGGCCCATGTGGATCAGCAGAGCTTGTCCTGAGGCATGCATTCAGCTCTGGTTGTGGCGCAGGTGACGTGTGGGAGGTAGAGCTGTCCAAAGGCGACCCTGTGTGGCTGGTGGACTCACGTGTCAAGTTTAAGCATTTGGACACCAAGAGCTGGCTGTCCTCCAGCGGGCGCCAGTTTGGGCGGCCTATCAATGGGCAGAAGGAGATCTGTGGGCAGGATAAGGGGCCTGCCGGCAACTGGATGGCCACTGAGGGGGTGTATCTCCCGCAAAGGGCCCCAAGCTGAATACTCAGGGTCCCTGCTTGCAGACACTTTCATAGGAATGATGTAAGCAGACTGGTTCCAACAGTATACTTTTCAAGCCTCCTTATGCAGTACATTGAAGTAGCTCTGGTCAAAGTGCTGGAGCCTGACATAGCCATCCTCACCACCAGTCACAAAGCTGCGCCCATCAGGGTGGAATGCCACTGCATTGATGGGGCCAAAGTGCCCCCTGACCATGCCAATCTCGTCCTGGTAGATCTGCATACTTGCACAGCAACATGTCAGCAGATGCATGGCACTGGGGATGGTCAAGGGCATGGCAGCTCAGCACAGGAGGCATGGAGGCGGTGAGCTGGCATTTGAGATTGCCAGCTTGGGACATGCATGGGGATGGATGACGGCATCAGCAGACGATGTCCAACAGCAGCTTGCGTTCAATGTCTCCTTGGGGCATTGATGGCAGGTGCAGGTAGGAGACAGCAAGTAGGGCTTGAAGGGCAACCTGTCCCATTGGGCTTGTGCTCGTGGCGCCTTACCTTATGGAAGAAGCGTGACTCAAACTTGCCAGCCTTTGCTGACGTTGTTGTGACAGCTGAAGCTTCCTGCCCGCCGCCCACCACCACCTGCAGGGGAGTCCAGATGATCACCTTCTAGGCCCTGTCCGGGACGTTCAAGCAGCCCCAGCATGGCCTTGCTGTCTGAGGCACTGACCAAGCAACATGCCCAATCTCTACCCCAGCACAGGTGCTCAAGAGAGACAGTGCTGCAGCAGACACCATGCACAGCCTTGGTGTCCACCCACATCAGCATGAGACAAGATGTCTGCCAAGATATCCCGGCAAGCAGCATGCACAAGAGCTGAACAGCACCAGGACATGCTGTGACCGTTACTTGAGAGGCGCTCTGCTGTGCAGTGCTGTCATTGGTGCAAGCCAGGCATGGCGCCTCACACAGCACAGCAAGAACGCCTGTCCTCCTATCTAGGTGCAGATGAAGGCCCCAGAGTTGAGAAACTAGCAGCCCGTGCCCACATGATCAGCAATGGGGGAGATGTCTGCAGCATTGGCTGGACGATCAAAGGGGTACATCTTCAGCACTTGAAGGTCCTGCACGTCCACAATCTTGGCTGTCTTGTCGCTGCTGGCCGTCACAAGGTGCGTGCCGTCCTGGCTGAGGCGCATGTCCTTGATGTCTGCATCGTGGACCCTGTTCTCCAGCAGCAGCTTGCCGGTCTGCAGGCAACAGCAGAAGATGAGCGCGCACTACTGCTCTGTAATCTCTAGATGTCACGCAAAGTATCTGGCTGGGACTATCTGCAGCAGAGTGCCCACCCACACTTTCCGGCATAACGCAAGCCAGGCATAGCAGCTGGCAGTGCAACCTTCCAGCACTAGGAGCCATGTGCTGCAAAGCCATGTGCTCAGCAGCAGCCAGAGCGACGGCTGGCTATGTGGTGACATATGACGCTTGCAGCAGCACTGCTGGAGTTTCTCCTGCCTACCGCCGCCTTGGCTCATCTCGGCACAGCAGCTGCCACCTCCAAATCAGGAGGTGGCAGTGTGAGCCTGTGCCCTGCATCAGTCGCATGAGCCACAGCACCATAACGCACTTGCAGCTGCAGCTGGGGCTGGCGCCCTGCACCCCACATCCCCCCGCACCATGCAGCTGTCATGTTGAGGGCTCGCCAGTACGCTGCGTAGTGGCATGCAGCATTTGCAGCTGCTTTTCAATGAGCACCTTTGTGTCCCTCCGCCACCCGAAACGATCCTCAAAGACAGGTCAGTCGCCACACCAAAGAAGGGAGGTGGCTTTGGCTGCAGCAAAGCTGCACCCCTGCATGCCCTGGGCTGCCGTCAAGTCTGGGGAGAGGAATCACCTCCATGTCACATTGCTGCACACAGCCGCCCTTGGAAGCAAGATGGTGCCACCTCAGGTACAGGGGATGGCAGTGTAACGCCAAGCAGGAGTGGCCAGTGCAGCAATGCGTCCTCACCTCCACATCCCACCGCCGCACAAAGCCGTCCTCTGAAGCGCTGATGACGACCCTGTTGAGGTCGGTCCAGACCAGGCGAGTGATGCGCCCCTTAGGCCCTGACAGCTTGCGCACGACCTTGTCCTTCTGGTCGGCGATGTTGTCAGCGATGTTGACAAAGTGAATTGCCGACGCCTCCGCCATGAAGGGGTCTGTGCTGAGGACTGCCTGTATGAGGACCCAGGAGTTGGTGAGTATACTGGATGAGAATGCATTCAGAGTCTCCATGGAGGTCCTCAATGAGGGCTGCTCGCACATCAGAGTGGCTCAAGAGCAGGTAAGGGCACTGAACGTGAGGGAGGGAAGCCTCTGGCCAGATAAGAGGTTGCCTGCACACCATCAGGAAGAGCTGCAAGTGAAGGCAGATTGACTGCATGGGCAGCATGGAGCGTGCGCTGAGGACTGCTCGTTCACCAGAGGGCCCAGGTGAGTGTGAGGGCAACTGCAGAAACTCCGCCATTGAAAAACTGTGTGCTGTATGTCCATGTCTGTCGGGCATTTGCACACTGCTGCTGCATGGCCTCTGCAATGAAAGGGGCCTCTGTTGAAGACAGCCTGCCGCAGTAGATTATCTGTAAAGGCAGGTGAATGATTTGTTACGTGTCATGTGGGGACTGCCAGCACACTAATGGGGCCCAACCTCGCGTCAAGGCCGCCACCACAAAAGGCAGTCTGCCTGCTCGTGGCAGAGATTCAGCAGGTTGCCATGCCACAGTCATCACTGTGACACCAATGGATAGGTTGACAGCTCTGCAGGGCTCCTGAAGCCTGCCCGGGACGCAACAAGTACCCTGAGCAGGCTGACTGCCTCCATCGGTGGCCACGCAGGCTGCCCAGGCTGTGCAAGGCTATGCATTCTGACGCCTCAGCGCAACCTCGGCAGGTGAGCCGCAGAAGCTAACCATTCTGTCGCCAATGGAGAAACTGACAGCTCTGCAGGGCTCCTGAAACTTGAAAGTGAACAAGTCCTTGCCGCTGCCCACATCCCAGAGCTTGACTGAGGCATCCGCAGACCCCGTCATGAGCGTCTTGGAATCATCTGCAGCGCAGAGGGCAAGAGGAGTTGCAGTGTAAGAGACTCAGCCAAGCAGAGGGAGGGGTTGCCTGATGCAGATGCCAAAGATGAGCTTGCAGAGGGAGCAGCTTACAGGTGAAGTCGCAGGTCCACACTGCGCCATTGTGGCCATTGTAGGTGCCAACCCTGTAGCCGTCTTCTGAGAACCAGAGTGTGGGTCTGTGGTCCTGCAGGTGCATGCACAAGCTTGCAGCCAGCTAGCACACACAACACATTGTTTTGTATGCAGGGGGGCAATTGCAGTCACCTTTGCACAACTGATGAGCAGATCACCTTCCCTGTTGAATCTGCAACACAGGACAGCACTCAATGATGCAGCTGTCTTGTGGCAGCTAAGTTACACAGCACGACCTTGACCCACTTGAGAAAGTTCAGGGGTCTTTCATGCCCTTTCAGCAAGTAGGGCCGCATGTTTGGTGCCCAGAGCACCCAAGCTCTGCCAAACGTTGATCTGCTCAAGCAACAGCGGCGGCCAGCACAGCAGATGCCAGTATTTTTGGTAAATGCAGCAGCTTGGGATCTGTGCTGTCTTCTGAGGCCAGCTCGACAATCCTCTGCCTCCTGTTAGGTTTGAGCAGGTTCTACTTTAGGTCAGCATGGCTTCCTGCTCAGCGAGCCGGGCCTCCTGATGCCCAATAGAGCCTCGCCGATCGTCTGTGTCAGTTGGAACACTCCCAGATTGGCAATGTGCTGCGTGTTGTGAATGGAGCCCAATGCAGAGCAGCCTGCCATGGGCCCAGGCAAGGGCACCCCTGCAAATGTGCTCTGTACATCCAGCTGTCCTGAGCTTTCCTGAATTTGTGGTGATCTCTGTCGTGTTGCAGGCGACCTTGGCACCCTTTTCGGGTGTCTGAAGGGGGCTCTCAGCGAGGACCACAGCATCCAGAGGCAGGCTGAGGAAGCGCTGCAGCAGCTGGAGCCACGAAATGGATTCTGCTCTTGCCTTGCGGTGCGGGAAGACCCGCCGTGTTTCCCGCGGTGCCTTACCCCAGTGCTGCAGTGCTTGTTGTGCACCGCCTGTGCTGTGGCTGGGAGCTGCCTCATGCTGTCCTGCAGGAAGTCATCACCAGCAAGGAGGCGGACCAGAGCCCACGGTGGCTGGCAGCTGTGCAGCTCAAGAACAGCATCATCAAGCACTGGCGGCCCCAATCTGGCGGCAAGTGAGCCTTTGACGCATTGTGTATGACAATGGCTTCAGCAGGCTACCACACATGGGCGGCAGTGGATGAGGTGCCAGCACAGTGCTGCAAAACCCTGCCCGTCACGGCGGCCGCTGCTGTCTGCCGAGACCTGCTTGCACCTGCAGGCTGGCAGCGAGTGCTGGGGTTCCATGAGCTGACAGAGCCTGCACCTCCCTGCCATTTAGGATTATTACTGCTGCCTGGTGTTTGTGAATCCACAACCCCGCGGCAGACGGCCTTGAGTGCACTGACTGGTGCACCACCTGGATGGATGCACCTGCAGCTGTCAGGGTTGATGCAATTTACTGCATCTGTGCCTGCTGCAGCAACATCACGGATGGTGAGAAGCAGTATATCCGCGGGAAGATGCTGGACATGCTGGCTCAGGACAACAACAAGGTAGCACGCCTGTGCTGCTTTGTATGTGCCTCCGTAGCTGGGCAATCGCTGGCACTGACAGACAGCCACAAAGCTGAGGCTACCTGTCGATCCCCCTCAGAGAGAGCAGTGTGCATTCAAAGCAGCAGCTTGTGCTGCCTGGTGCTGTCTGCCCTGGGGCTGGAGTCGTGCCTGGGGCTGGAGTCCTGCAGCTACAGCCCTGTGGTGCACAATTGGCTGCCCCTGGGCATGGCAGTGCAAAGTTGGTGCAGCTTGTGCTGCATGGCTGCTTGACGAGCTACACATGTCATGCACCAATAGCCCTACAAAACACTTGTAACTGCTGCTGCATCTTGCAAAGACTTTGAAGGCGGCTCTGTGCAGGGTCTCAGCAGCCACTCAAGGCTGCTCTACATGCCCTTGCAGATTGCAGTCCAGGTGGCGCTGGTATTTGCCAAGATTGCAAGGGTCGACTACCCGCGGGCTTGGTCAACCCTGTTCAGCGACCTGCTTGCCAAGTTGCAGTCCCAGAACTCTCTGCTGATCAGGTCAGCCTTATCTTGCTGAAAGCCCTGAAGCCAGTTGGTGTACAGAAGTGCTGGGCAGATGGTGCCTTCTGCATGGTGGTTAATTCTTCTGGGAAGCATCACCGATGATGGCCGGTTCTTCGCACCAGACCCTTTTTTGCCGCTGACCTTTAAGTCTCCCACCCTTATAAGCCTGCAATGTGCTATCAGCTGCATCTCTGCCACCCTTTGAGGGTCTCTGAGCTATGTCTGTCGCCCTTCAGGCGGGTGTACCTTGTGCTGCACCATGTGCTGAAGGAGCTGGCCTCCAAGCGGCTGCCAATGGACCAGCGCAACTTTGCAGAGGTGAGCACGCGGAATTGTGGCTGTCCGTTTCACAGCGCCGCGTGGGCAGGCAGGGCCTGCTTGACGCATCTCTGTGTGCAGCAGCAGTGGGCTGGCAGCAGTGTACTGCCATGCTCCTGCGGCTGCAGCTTTAGGCACCCTGCAATAACCCTCCTGCACCGCACCCACAGATGCACCTCTGGTCAGGCAGTCCTGCTTCCTTTCTGTGGCTGCAACCCGCCCACCTGATGGCAGCCCACCTAAAGGCGTCCTCGGGTAGTCTGCCTCTCAGGGGTCTTGGACGAGAGGAAGGCAGTCCCATGTTTGAGGCCCTGTCATGAAGCATAAAGTTGCCAGCCTTTGAAGCTGTCGGCTCATGCATGCAATGCTGGCCTGCACAGCCACAGCAGCCCTGACCCACCTGCAGGTCACAAAGCAGCTGTTTCAGCACATCTGGGGCCAGTGGTGCAGCGACACCCAGTCCATCATCTCAGGGCTGCCAGAGGCTCTGCAGGGTGGGCAGCCTGCACCGGGGCTGCTGCTCACCATTGAGCGCTGGCTCATGCTGCTGAAGGTGGGGAAGGCTCTGCAGAAACGTGTGCAGGCCATCTCCACTCTGCAAGTCAGCAGATCTGCTCTGCATGCCAACTCTGCTCTTGAAGACCACGAACAGGTAACATAAAGACGTCTGACATGTACCTGAGCAGCGCACCAGCTCGGTGCTGAACGGCTGCTGCTTGCGTATGCCATTGTTACCCACATTTGATACCAGTGTTCAGCTGGCTGGCAACCTGTGTGCCTGCTTACTTGGGCTGCTGCCTGCTGCCTACCTAAGGGTAGTCCAGTCTTGAGACGCTCAGCTCCTCCAGTGCGCAACCCACAATGCCTGCTCATGCTGCCCAAGCCGCAGAGCAGCACCGTGGACCTTGCCACTGCTGCCTTGTGCCTGTCCTACCCACCTGCAGGCTCTGCGGCGCATGCTGCTCTCGAGGTCCACAGCACAGCGAGCACATTGCAGTGCCATGCTGCACAAGCAGCAAAAGCAGAGACCTGAACTCCACTGTACAAGTGTTGTCCCTGATCAGTTGACTTGCGTGCAGGCCCTGCAGCGCAGGCAGAATGTCGCACACTCGGCACAGCAGCATTGTACCTGACATGCCCCGCCCACCTGCAGGCCCTCCGGCGCATGCTGCTCTTCGGATTCCCAAGCGACGCGCGCACGCTGCAGCAGGTGCCTGTCGTCCCAGGGGTGGTGCAGGGCCTGCTGGAGGCGCTGCAGGCGCTGCTCAGCCTGCGCGCTGCGCTGCGGCAGCCTGCCGCCCGCACTCAGGCAGCCATCATGCTGGAGCGGGGGCTGATCAAGATGGCCAAGACGCTGGTCAGCACGCAGGAGACACACCCATGGTCGGGCCCCCCAGCACTGCTCCCAGCATGGCATGACTTCTGGACAATGCACACAGGAGGAACACCCAGCGACTGGCCCTGCGCACTGCATCCAGGCTGCATGGCATGACGCTTGGTCAGTCCACACAGGAGACACTTGCGCACCGGTGGCGCCTGAACCAGTAACCAGAGTCCACACTGGCTGACCGTGCCCCTGCAGGTCCTTCTTCCACAGTGGCGTCTTCGTTGGCGTGCACGAGCTGTTCGTGGGCCAGCTGGCGGGCGGCCAGCAGGAGGGCGGAGCCCTCTGGGAGCGCTTCAACATTCAGTGCATGCTGTTCATCAACAACGTGCTCAAGTGCGCGCCCTATCGGGCCACCAGCGGGTCCTTTGAGATGAGCTCGGCCGCCAGATCTGAGGTGGGGGCTGTGCTGCATGCCTGCTCATGCTGTGCCGCTGCGCTGTGCTCATGTGTGAATTGAGGGGTTGTCAAGGTGTTGCGCAGGGTCACCCCCAAGCATTGTAGATCATGATCTGACCTCTGCAGAGGTGATAGAGTTGCCAGGGTGTCTGCATTGCGGGGAGCCTTGGACCCATGGCCAGCTCTGAGGTGAGGCATGCTGACGGCGGTGCCTTTCTTCTGGTGACTACACGGGTCCGACACTCAATTGCCAGCACTGTTTTGACCGTCATAGCAATACAAAGTATCTCAAACAGCGATACAGTGCAGCAGTGACAGTGGTGCGAAGCTGCTGTGCAGGGCATTGACGGGGTGGCCCGAGCCTTGGGCGCCAATGGGAAGAGCACAAAGCCTGTGGTGAGCTGTCACAAGGGCTGTCACTGTGAACCCTGCAGCTGTCTGCAAGGAATAGAGTGCGTGCATCTGTGCACCAGTCAGCTCGTGATTAACAGCATGCTTGCCGAGTGCTTTGCAATGGTGAGAGGCCTGCCGCCACGTCAGTCGGGACACAATACTCTTTTGGATGGCTGCAAGCTATCCCGGTGTAACAATATGCTCAGGTGACAGTAGCTCAGTGCTGCGAGTGGCTGCAGGTGGACACCATCAAGGACATGTCCCAGCAGGTGCAGCAGCAGCTGGGGGCCTTCTGGATGGAGGGCAGGCTGCAGCAGCTGGCCATCACCCTCATGCAGCGCTTCTTCCCTCTCACGGTGGGTTTCCGCAGGGTCCTGGCGCTGTTTGCTTCGTGGCGATGCCATTATGCATGCAGCGACAGTCCTTAAGGCGGCGTTGCAGCCTCTGATTCCATGCTGCAGCCCCTGTGACCGTCCTCCTGCCACCATGTGTGTGCCTGACAACCAGGGCTGCCTGCCTGGTATGTTTTGCACAATTCAGCCAGCTGCTGCCATGCTTTGCCCGCCAGTTGTGGACTGCATTGCGAGCAGAAGCCCTGCGCCTGCACCACATGTGTGCTTCGTCAGACAGAAGCATCGAGCTCTCCCCCCAGGTTTCTGCCTCCCGAGACCTGCCCCCCGGGGAGGGCAGGGGTGTGGGGGGGGGGGGGTGGGGACTTACTTCAGAAGTGCCACTCTCCAAGCCCCTCCCCTGCCTGGCTGCCGATGAAGAACCAATGCACACATTTGCAGAAGGGTGTAGACTGTGCCTTCAGTGTAAGCCAGCTCAGAGCATTGCCAGCAATCAAGTTCCAGCCACGTCCTTGTCAGGATCAAGAGCTGGAGGAGTCTGTGGTCTCTGGCGTTCAGAACATTCCAAGGCTCCAGCATCACCAGCGATGGATGTACGTTCCAGATGCCCTGCAGGATGAAGAAATGGAGGAGTGGATGGTCGCCCCTGAGGAGTTCCACCAGCACTCTGACTCGCAGGCTTACGCAGACAACGTGCGCCCCTGCGCAGAGATGCTCTTTGCAGCACTGCTCGAGGTACACACGGTCGCGACCACAACCTGCACGGCCTGCGATTCAGCAATTGGTTGTGGGAGTTTAGCTGTTTGCCAATTGCTGTTGTACTCATGGCAGCGCCTCAGGAGGCCCCCCAGTTGTGGCGACCTCATGACCTGCAACCTTTGGCTGTGCCTGTGCCCTCCCCTCAGCCAGGCGGGTTCATGTGCTCTGTGGCAACCTGGAGCAAAGTCTCTGATGTTGATGCCTTAAGATCCCTTGAAGCACCAGCTGGTGCCCTGCAGGCCCACCAGGCTGGTCAGTGACTCCAGCTGTGGTGCTGTGAAACCCTTGGGGCGCCAGCCTTGCTTGCAGGGCTGCTGGGCACAGCTGGGTCCCAACGTCCCAGGAGCCCTCATGCCCTGACGCATGCCGTGCAAGATCAAAGCACCCTCATGCACTGACACATGCCGTGCAAGCTGGTTACCAACACTCTGGCAGCGCTGCAGTGTGCCTTGCAGGCCTACCGATCACAGCTGGCCCCCACAGTGGTGCAGCACCTCCAAGACGTCAGCGCTGCCTGCCCGCCAGGGGCCGCAGGCAGCCTCCCGCCCCCACACGGCGCCCCGGCAGGCGGCGACAGCGGCGAACGGCTGGTCGTCCCAGATGCAGCACGCGCCAAGGAGGCTGTGTATGCTGCCATGGGCACTGGGGCTTATGAGCTGCATGACTACATGGACTTCACGCCCTGGTTTCGGACCACGCTGCTGCAGGTCCGGGGGTATGCTTTTTGAGTGGGGACTGTTGCAGTACACTACTGCAGGAGAGAGGAGGTGACGCTTGTGTCAGACCCAGGCGACGCTGTGGCAGGTGGGGTGCGTTGTGGACTGGGATGTGAACTGGCACAATGCAGCAAGCTTGGAGGGCCTTGCTGGAAGGGTGTGTCATGCTGGTGCTGGGCAACGCTATTGGCGGTGCAGGGGTAATGTCTGGGTTGGCGGCCTGTCCTAGCAGGGTTGCTGCAGGGTCAGACCCTGGGCTTACTTGTGAGCTGGGGTGGTTCTGGCAATGCTGCTACAGCTCCGCGGTCTGAAGCTGAAGGCCCCAGCAGGCCCGATGAAGTGGAAGGCTGCAGCTGAGGTTGTGCGGCACTCTGCCACGGAGAGCCAGGCAGCTCAGCTGATCAAACTTTGGTAGGTATGCCTGGACCCCTCAGGGCATGATCGGTGAGTGTGCAGACGGAGTGGCTTGAGGCCCAACGGCAGGGAGGCTCCAGGTGCAGCTATGAGCACTTCTGTGTTTGGCACTGCCTGCAGGAGTTGGCAGACAGCAGCATGTGGCAGTCCTCTCGCTGAGGTGTGCGGCACCGCTGACAGCCACCTCTGGACCGCCATCTCAGGCTGCTCCTCTCTCCCTTGTGTCTGGGATTGACCTGCAAGCCCTGCCTACAGGAGATGGCAGACAGCAGCCCTGCAGCCGCCCCCCTGCGGCGGCGAGCTGCGCTGCTGGTGGGGCAGTGGGCGGTCAAGCTGCGAGCGGAGGACCGGCCGGCAGCCTATCGCGCTCTGCTTTCCCTGCTGGGGGATAAGGATGTGGTCATCAAGTTGGCCGCCACCACCAGCCTGCATGCCCTCATTGAGGATTGGTGAGCAGCAGGCAGCATTGCAGGGCTGGGCGCCAGCAGGGTCCCATGTGGGGGGGCCGCAGGCCCATGCAAGGGCAGCATAACATGGTCAGTCATGCACGCAGCGTCTTGACTGCCACTCGTTGCCTGCTGGTGAGTGCTGTGCGCGGGTGGACATGATGTGTGCAGTCTGCCGCCTGGCCCCGCAGAGCAATGCAGTCTTCTCTTGCCAGGATGTGCTGCGCCTGAGGCCATCTCCATCCCCAGCACAGCACACCAGCAGCAGGGCTGGCACAGCCTGGCCGACCTGCAAAGTGCCGCTGTCGCTAATGTGAACTGATCAAATGAATCCTGGTGCAGGGAGTTTCAGGAGGACGCCTTCCTGCCCTTTGTGGGCCCAGCCTTCCAGGCTCTGACCGGCTTCCTGCAGTCAGCAGAGGAGTTCAACACCCAGATTCAGGCGAGGACCCGTGTGGTCCTGCTGCCAGGCTCTCCTGGAGCGGAGGCAGCCCACAGTGGCTGCCTTGCACAACTGCCCCGACTCACCTGAGCTTGGGGAGTGAGCAGCTCCAATGTGCTGCCAGGGTGGCGCACTGCCCACATGGCACCTGGTGTCCAGCTCTGAAGCTTATTGCTGCGGGCGACTGTTTTGGTGCTGCTGGCCCCTGGTGGCTTGGCCATGGTGTGCTCCACTGCTGGCCTGCTGGCATCGGCACCACTTATCTCTGTAAACGCGTCCTCACCTCAAAGTACTCTGCATCGCAGCTCGTCCACAGCTGTGTGTCATGTACCTGTCACGGCCTGCAGATCTTCAACCTGATCAACCTCATCATTGAGAGGCTGGCGGACGGCGTCAAGCCTCACTGCGAGGGCCTGCTGCGCCTGCTGCCAAACCTGTGGCAGCAGGGCCAAACCCTTCTCAGGGTGCAGGTGGGGAGGGCGATCAGCCTGCCTGGCGTCCCGCTGCTGCTTTGCAACCGGTGCTGTTCTGACGGCAAAGCGCCACTTTTGAGGGCTGGTGCCTTGCTGCTCTGCTTTGCAGCCAGTGACATTTAGCGGCACGGCGCCACCTCAAGGGCTGGCGTCCTGGCCACGTCTTACTGCCTGAGAGTGTGTGGGCAAGCTTTCCCTCAAGCTGCTGGAGGCAGGAGAGGCTGTAGCAGCAAGCCCTCTGAGGGACCTGGACCTGACAGGTGCATGCCGGCAGACTGAGGGCTGCTGTCTGGTGTGCAGGTCCTGGTGGCCCTTCAGCGTCTGGTGAATGCCCTGGGGACAGATGCCCCGGCAGCCTACCCTCTTCTGCTGCCCATCCTTCAGCTCTGCACTGACATTAATCAGGTGACCCCTGGCGGCACAGCAGTGCAACTGTAGAGAGGGGACTGCTCTTCAAGAAGTGCATCCAGGCAGCCCTAGGGCCTGAAGGGCCCTGCTGCCTTACACCAGCTGTTGAGCGCCTTCCCATCTCTACTCATTGGGGTCGGTGTCCCTGCGCATGCCTGCTCCATGTGTCCTGCTGCTACACAGCATGCGGCCAAGCATGCACAGGCCAAGGGAGGCAAGATCTGTGCTTCACTGCCTGGCGCCTTCTCCTGACGGGCGTTGCCCAATGTGCATTGTCATTCTCGAGGATGTTGATCTATAGTGTGCTGCCTGCTGCCCCCTCTGCTGGTGCTCGGTGTGCAGCCAGTTGAGCTCAACCTGCTGGAGGACACCCACTCTGCTGCCTGCTGCCCGAACCAAGTCGTGCTGTGGGCAGCTGATGAATGAAAACTTTCAGGAGAGTGGCCTTAAGCTGTGGGCACTCCTGCTTGCTGCTGCCTGCTGCCCTCCTGACTGATCGTGCCCGCTGTGCAGCCTGGCAAGCTCAATTGCTGCCACCCTGCAATTCTGCGCTGACTAGGTATATTCCTGTGCAGCCTGATGCACTTCAGGCCGCTGAAGGGCTACTGCTCTGCTGCCTGCTGCCTTCACCAAACCGTGCTTTGCTTGCAGCCTGATGAACTCAACTTGCTGGAGGACGGCCTGCAGCTGTGGCTCATTGCGCTGCGCAACGCCCCATCCCCCCACGGCCCCCTATTGGCCCTCTACAGCAACCTCACACCCATCATGCAGCGCTCCACAGGTACCACTCCTGCCCTGCCTGCCAGCCTGGCTGGTGCCATATCCTGCGCCACGCCACATGCTTGCGCAGCACTGCACGAGGGGCGCTGCTGCTCTGGCGGCCTCCGCTCTGGCTGGTCCTGGGGCAGTGGGTCGACACAACTGGTGGCCTGCAGTCCTCATGCTTGAACATGAGTTGCCTTATCCTTGATGCATGGTGCTCACAGACTGCTGCTGCCCATGCAGAGCATGTGCAGCTGGGGTGCCAGATCACCGCCAGCTGCACTCTCCTAGGTCAGGCTGAGTTCCTGCAGCACTATGGGGCAGCAGCTGCGCACAACCTTCAGGGCTTGGTGGGTGAGTGAACTGTTTTTGCAGACAGCCAAGCACGCCGCTGCACCTGCCATCTGCCTCAACATCACAGCTGTATCAGCATGTTGGGAAGCGGTCGAGTGCTGGCCAGTGCGCAGCCTCGCAGCCCTTGCTTGCCTGTCATGTGTTCAGGCTGCCTAGTAAGCGTTGTCTGCCATATTGCCTTCACTGCTGTTAAGCAGCAAAGTGAAAATGCACCTCTTGTTCCTGATGTGCCATCAGTCTTGCTGTGCCGGTCCGCCATGGTTTGCTGGACAGCATTGCTGATGAGGTGGGCTGCACCTCTTCAGGTGCTGTCAAGGAGCGGGGTATGCTGCTGGTTGTCCAGACCCTGGAGGTCATTCTACAGTGCTGCCCCAAGGAGGCAGCTGCACTGCTGGAGACTGCCTTGGCCAAGCTGCTGGCGTCCATCCTCGGCAACCAGGAGCCAGGCCTGGTGCAAGCCAGTAAGCGCCCTTGCCCCTGCTGCATGCAGTGATCAGCTCAGCCTTGAGGCACTGCCCTGCTTCTGGCCTCCCTTCTGAGCACCCAGGAGCCAGACCTGGCACGAGCAAGTACGCGCTCCCTGCCTCTGCTGCAAGCGACGTTTTCAATCTTCAGGCACAGCACACGCCAGCACAGCTTTGCAGTCTCTGTGCAGTGTCCCTCCTGCTTGCGATGCAGGCCCGCTTGCCCTTATTCACCACTGAATCTATAGTGTCGCTGCTGTGCTAACAATCTGGCAGCAAGTGTTGAGCCGCTTGAGCATAACACTGTCTCTGTCACACTGGGGTCTGGCCGGTGTTCGGCTGCAGGGCGTACTGCCGTCCATTGTCTCATGCGCTGCTCCCGGTGCCTGCAGATGCAATGGCAGTGTATGGCCGCATCCTGCTGCAGGCTCCTGCGGCCATCATGCAGGTCTGCAGTGCAGCAGCTGCCACCCCGGGCCTGCAAGGTCAGCTCAATCCCCAGCAGGGCCAGGATCACACCTCTCAGGTGCAACATTGCAGGGTCCTGCATTTCCACGCCAGTGAACCTGCACTGCCTCACTGAAGCTGAAGGTCCCGGGGTCTGGCCCTGCCGAGTTACGTCTGAAGCAGCTGTGCTTGTGGCCTTGCACCACTATGCTTTCGCACAGCAGTCGCACAACCATCGCACATCCTCTTCATTGGCCTCTTTGTGCCCTTTTGTGGGCACTTAGATGATTCTGAGCTTCATCCTTTTTGCTGATGCTCAGGTGCTCCTGGCCCTGCTGGACCGCTGGCTGGACAAATTTGATTCAGTCTCCAGCGCTGGGGCACGACGGCTGTCAGCGCTGGCACTGTGCGTAGCGCTGACAATTCCGCTGCCGGCAGTGCTGGACAGGCTGGACGTCATTGCAGCCTGCCTCACAGCAGTGGCTGCTGAGGTAAGCGTTTACAGGTTTGCATTGGCTGCAGTAGTGTTCAGGGGGACCGGACATTGCAGCAGCTGCCAGGCAATCTGCTGAGTATGCTTTGCAGTCACAGCGGCTTGCTCCGTATCGCGGGTTGTCAAAACTGGGGCATCATGAAACTGCTCTGTCTGCAATCTACACCTGACACAAGAAGCAGATGTCCCTGGTTGTGCTCTTTTGCTGGCTTGCGGGTGTTAGATTGCAGTGGCCTACCAGCTAAGCATGAAACAGCGATGGCATGGTGCCGGCATTCCAATGCATGTTACCTGCAGGCCGCCAGTCAGCCAGATATGGGGGCCTTTGCAGAGGCAGGGTATGCCAGCATACTTGAATCTGACGGCGATGCCAGCCCAGCCATTGTTGCGTCAGGAGAGGCATCTGGCGAAGCCAACAGGTATCAATGCAGTGACAAAGCTCCAGTGGGCAATCCACCCCCAGTGCTGCAGTCACATGCTCTGCAAAGACAATTTGTTCCTTGCAGGCGGCGACTGTTATGTGAAACGGATCCTGTCAATTCTGTCAGGCTTGCTGCCTTCTTGAAGCAGCATGTAGAGCAGAGCGCTCGCGTGCACGGCAGCGCTTTCCAGGAAGCTTGGGGCAGGCTTGATCCTAGGTTGGCTGCTCAGCTCCAGAACGACATGAACAGATGACCACTAAATTCTGATTTACTGATGATGACGATCACATTCTTCAAGATAGGGCGGGACGCTCACAAACACGCAGGGGGGGCTCAGGCTGATCAGGCAATGGGAGACTCAATTCTAAACTACACTCACACATGTCTCAATGCACCACTTGGGTGGCCCATCTGCAGCACATGTATCTGCCACATCCCGCACAAGTCGATTCCATCTGTGACAGCGGCAAGGACGGGGCCTGTACAGCAACAGCCTGGGCGAAAATTGACTGCAGGTCTGAATGCCCTGCAGGGTTGTGTTGGGGGAAAGAGGTGGTTTCTTGAGGCCCTGCAGGCGTTCAGCTGCTCTGCTTCTTTCGCTTGTTGCTCTGGCTGGGTGGAGTGCTGTCTGAGACGTCTTCTGAGACAGCTCTTCCACGCTTTTGAGGGCAGCTGGAGCCTGGCTCCCTCTTTGAGCCACGAGCAGCAGCTGAGTCCTCCTCGCTGCCCGCACCATCTGCACAAAGAGGAGGCATCCTGAGCGCAGCACATGACTGTTTGCAGATCTCACCAGGGCCCGTCTGGTGCCGGCAGATAGGTTCCTCTTACACATGCTGCAGCGTGTGCACCGCCAGGGCAGGGTGTATGTGTGCTGTACTCAGTCAAGAGCAATCTGACAAGGGGCCCACACCCAGGCAATTGCTCATGCACATAGGACAGCCATCAGGCCCCTGTGCCGGCCTGCTGGCTGGAGCAGCAGCTGTCCCAGGCTGGGCCCGTGTACCCACGTCCTCTTCTGCTCAGGGTGGCTGCAGTGTCTGCCCCAAAAGGTTGAAAGCTGCCGCTCACCCTTGTCGGCGGCCTCCACGCTGGCAGGCGCCTTTTCTGCAGAGGGCGTCTTCTTCTGCAGCTTGCTCTCCAGCTCCTTGATGGTCCCCTGCAGCCAGGAAAGATGGAGTGGTGAGTGACATGATGGAGCAATGTGACTTGGATGCAAGCAGATGTTTGAGACGCAGTACTCGAGCAGATGTGGACATGAGTTGTCGGCATGGGACCTGCGCATCAAGGGCTAGATGTGGTGAATGCAGCTAGAGACATTTGCACAACGCACATCATTCAGAGTGAGCTTGCGCCTTAGACGAACCTGCGGCAACCAATACCTTGGCCACTCAGGCGCTAAGGCTGCGGCTGTGCCAAGCAACAATTGCTGAGACAGGGCTCAGCCGCCATGAAGCATGATAGGCCGAGTGTTGTGGCTCAGCTGCAATGACCAGACAGGAACCAGGGCACAAAGTCATGCTGTACCAGTGCCAGGTGGTACCCATGACACGAGGCTGCTGCTGTGCCAGGTGTGAGGAGCTGTACCTGCAGGCCCTCAATGTAGTTGTAAGCTTCCTCCAGGAAAGCTGCCGTGTTGGCACGCTCTGAGTGCGGCACAAGTTTCCTCAAGTTGTCCATCCTGCAGGATAGGGCAGCACTGTCAGGAGGAGCTGCTGCAGCAGGAGGGATATGCAGGCCCTGTCAGGACTGCGCAGGGCAGCAGTGCATGCTTCTCAGCACATCCTGGGGCTGTTGGAAAAGCTGCTGAGACAGCAGCAGTCAGAAATCGTGAGAATTGTGCAGGGCAGCAGTGCATGCTCCAGAGCGCAACACTCAGGCCGGCAGCTTGAGCAAGTGCATGCCAGGCAGTCGCTCCTGAAGGACAGGCAAGATTTGCCTTTGCCTGAACATTGGGGACAGGGTCCCATGTGGACCACATGCGAGCATGTGCAGCAGATCTGGGCCAAGTCAAGATTCAGCAGCTGGAGGGTGTCTAAGACAGTCATGCAGGCCTGGGCTGAGCGCATCGTTGAGGTTGGGCACAGGTCCTGACTACAGTGATACGACACACCTCTCATTGATTCGCGACCGGCGCCTTTGCTCAGCAGCCTGGTGCCTGCTGGCATAGGCTGAAGAGGTCTTTGAGTCCCCACTTTTGCTCTTGCCCCGACCAGAGTTGTCATGGGGCTGGGAGGGGCCCAGGTGCAGCTGCTGCTGCTGCGGCTGGTTGCCAGGTGGAAGTGGAGCAGCAGCCTGGTGGCTGCCCTGCGGGAGCTGCTGGGCCTGTCGCTGCTGCTGCTGCTGGAGTTGCTGCTGTTGCTGCTGCTGCTGGGTCAACAGCTGCAGCACCTCTGGGGAGAAAGTGCTCTGCTGGGGGTTGCTGAAGGCAGCCAGTCCCTGTAGCTGGCTGAACAGGGCGAACTCTGGCAGGCCCAAGCCCCCTGACAGCCCCTGGGGCAGCGCGCTGAAGGCTGAGCTCCTGCTCTGGTTGCCGCCGTGAGTGTTGAGCTGCTGCAGCAGGGCGCCGGCATGATTGTTGCGCATCATGGCGGCAGATGTCCCGTCCTGCATGGCCGTTCCTTGAGGCCGATTGGGAGAATCACGTAACAAGCTCCCAAAACCAGTGGGTGTTCGAACAACTTACTTTCACGCAACTCAGAGATCCCAACAATGACAAAGGCGCAGCTCCAAGTCAAAGCCTAAGCCATGGGTGGCAGTTTGTTGCCGGAAGAGCATAGGTGTCCATCTGATCGAGGTTTGAGCTGCAGAGCCACCGACGCACAGGCACAAGCTCACTGCTGTGACATACAGAATCAATGATCCTCTTGGGGAACATTGCCTCCCTGATTCTCCAGTTGTCCAGCCAGAGTGCACATCGGCTTGGCTCCACGTGCTGTGCAGCCCCATGCAATGCTGGAGCACGGCCTGCACAGGCAGTAACCTGTTGTGCATGGCTTGGCATGCATGGATTACATCCTACCTGACAGGCTGCTGAGCTGGGTGTAGAGTCTGATGTCACCACAGACAATGATGAGGGGTTGTGCATCGCCGGCTGCAGTCTCCACAGCGCTCAAGAGCTGCTGCATCTGCACATGCACAGTGGATCACGCCACATGGCTGCATGGACGCCACCTGCGTTACACCTGACTCCTTGGGGGCTGCACACGCTAAGCTGGCAGGCCTAGTAATGACAGCATGCAAGGCGGTCGGCCACCCACCTGCTGCTCCCGGAGCTGGTCATTTTCTGCACCAGCCTTGGCCTTCACGTGGACAGAGCTCACAAGAAGCTCCCTGTCTGCTACAGTGTCATGAAGGCGAGCCAGCAGCATGCCTTGCCTGCCTTTCTGGCCCTTCCTGGCAGCAAACACATGCTCTGCAGAGCAATAGGAGCAGTCCAGCTCTGAGTTGACTCCAAAGCAACATGCCCAGGCCACAGGCTGATCCTAGTGAAGTGCATGAGCAATACTGGTGCGGCACTTGGTCAAGCCTGCCTTGAGGATGGGACAAAAAAACGCGCTGTTCTCCAGAAGACGCTGGTGCCATCTGGGCTGAATTTATACTGCTCCGCTGGCGAGTACGGCTTCTGCCAGAAAGTGCCTTATATCCATGTCTGGCCAGCTCAGGGGCCAGGAAGTCCGCTGCAGTAAACTGAAGTTTCAGATGCCCTGCTCACAGAACACCACTGAGCTTGCTGATACTCGAGAGTGCAGCAAGCTTGTGCTGCAGCTGCCACACCCTGACTGGTGACTTGACTGCCTTGAGCAGCCAGCACATCAAGACCCACCAGAGTGGTTAACCTCCTGGAGGGACAATACATCTGCGTCTGCCTCAAGCAGCTGCTCCAGGATGTCTGGCGCTCTGTGCCCCCATGTCAGCAGTCTGGGCTCCACCTGCAACAAAGGCTCTCAGCTCAAGCAAGGCCAAGGTTCTCAGCGCATGCCAAGCATCACCTGCCTTCACAAATCCTCCATGCTGTTCCAGTCCATCTGCTACAGTATTCCACTCCAGCACCTTCAGCTTTGGAGCAGTAGATGCAGCAAGCACTTCCTGACACTTTCTCGTCAGCTTCGGGGAGCTGGAGCACATAATGACCTTGCCAGGACGACGCAGGTGACGGTGAAGCTGCCGACAATGGAGGATCATGCGCTGCGAGGTGCTGATCTGAGGCTCTGTTTGACCATGCATGTCACTAAGCTTTGACCATGCAGTTGAATCACCTTTGTGCCTTTATCAGTGTTTGCACAGGGTCCTGCGAGTTGGACTCGTACTCATACAAAACCTTGTCAGTCTTAGCTGACTCGTGGAGCTGCCTGTGCACGTCTTGATGGTTTGGCCCTTCAAGTCACCTGAATGAAGGCTTGCTGTTGTCAACTGACTGCAGGTGGCAGCTCTCCACAGCAAACAAAGGCAGGGGCTTGGTCAAAAAATTACTTGCTGACTTGATTGGGTGCCATAAGCAGGGCTCACCAAAGTGCACAGCAGCGGCTCCACTGCAGGACTAATGCATGAAATTAGCTCAAGTGCAACCTGACCACATGTCCTGCGGGCGTCAGTGAGGCCATGACTGTGGCAGCAGCCTTCCACGCAGAGGGCCGAGGGGAGCGCTACCCTGGTACAGGTGACTGCCGTCGAGTCCATGGTGAGCTGTGCCTGAGGGGCTGCTCAGAGGTCATGCTGCTGGGGCAGCCTATTTTGCTGGAGCCAGCAGCTGGAGTCAGCAGCCGCCCCTGTTCGGCATGGACTCTTCAAGTCTGGCTTCTACCATAATCTATGGGCCACAGCGTTGTCCCATGTCTCCAAGAGTGCCCGCCTGTACCGGCTGGTGTGCTGCGCTGCAGGCCACCATAGCCGACGCCAGCGCCTGCCACAGTGATGGCCGGCAGCGCCACGTTGCAGGATCGCGGCATGGCAGTCAGTGTGCAGCAAATCCGCTGCCTGGCAGGCCTGCTGGCCGCCAGGCAGGTGGTGGTATACCATCAGTGGCACAGCTTGGTGCCGCAGAACCTCAGCATTGCACCAGTATACCTGTGGAGAGCAGTCACAGGAGCCTGGCCTCCTGCAAGCATATGGGCTGCAAGGTGTCAGGCGGCACAGTCACAGCAGCTGTGCAGCTGCCCTTAGGTGGAGTTTGCCCATGTGATCATGCTGAACAAGACCAACCTGGTGGGGCCGGAGCAGGCTGCCACCACCAAGGCGCTGCTGCTACGCCTGAACCCTGCGGCCCGCGTCGCGCCCCGCCAGCACTGCGATGTGTTACTGCATGAGGTCCTCTCCACCTACAGGTAAGACACCCTGCTCCCTGGCAGATTGCATGGCTCTTCGAAGCCAAGTCTGACAAGGGCACTGTGGAGAGGCACTCTCTCAGGCATGCGCACGTGAGAGCGTCCATGCCATCGCTGTATGCTTCTTGGCAGTTGGCAGCACCGCCAGCCATGGCTGTGTAGAAGAGGGTATCTGCGCCATTGCCACAATGTTGTTTTGTTATAACAGATGCTCAGCAGCACTGAACCATGTGGCAGCAGGCTGCGCAACGCTCAGGTTGAGTGGGTTGCTGAAGCCCTGGTGCTAGGCAGACCAGACTGGGGCTGCCCCCTTTTGCACCAAACAAGGAAGCGGGGAGCATGCACAGCGGCAGCACCACCATGCAGCATGGGGACCTGGTCAGCCTCACAACTTTGCCGAGTGCTCATGCCGTTCACCGATAATTCCTCCCCGCCTTTGCAGGTTCAGCCTGGAGCCCGCTGCTGCAGCCGGAGGGTGGCAGCAGGAGCTCGCTGGCACTGCACCCCACACCCCAGAGTCCTAGCAGCTCGGCATCGCCAGCTTTGTCTTCCACACTGACCGCCCCTTCCACCCTGAGCGCCTGTGGCAGGCAGCTGTGAAGGGTGGTGCGCTGCCGCCCACGCTGCGCAGCAAGGGTTCTTCTGGGTGGCTGCCCGACCCCTGCTGGTCTGGCAGTGGTTCACTGCAGGTCGCTGCTGCACATGTGGACTTCTGTCCTGCGGCTGTGCTGACCCTGTGCACAGCTTGTGGTGTCTGCAAGCGATCTCCTGAGACAAGCAGGGTGCCATGTGGTTCTGCTGACTTGACTTCTCCTCAACTGTGCTCTTCGTTGACAGGACCCAGCTTGCTGCATCCGATGCCTGTGGCGGGGTCCTGACCCCTTACAGGGCTGCCCTGCGTTTGTGACTTGAGAATGTGTTATTCTGGCAATGTTAACATGAAGTACTCCGTCCCTCACTGGACCAGGATATGCTGATGATTTCAAGTTGGCACAAGCAGTAATTGACCGGTCAAGCTGGATTCTAAACCCAGATATCCATTCAGTGCTTACCCTCGGCACAGCTTTACTCTCGGCAGCACATTGTACATCGGGTACTCCTTGCTGGATTGTCACCGTATATCAGTCCTTTCAGTCTCGGGGCTTCCAATCAAGGGGCGCTTTCTTCAGTTCAGCAGTTATGGCGCCAGCGTTTGGCATCGACAATGCTCAGGTGCCCTACAATCCTCAGCATGTAGCTTTTGGGCTAAACAAGTGCTTGCAGCAGGAAACCCTTGCCATGCCTGGCTTGTGCACATGCTAATCGGAATAGCCTCCCCTCCTACAGGATGTGGGCGGCATGGGCTTCACACCAGGTCCGCAGCTTCATCTTCGAGCATGATGCAGATTGTGGCTCTTCAAGGGGTCAGTGCAGCCAGCTCATATCAGTGCAGCTGTGTGCAGGCGATGATTTTGCTGTGCCAGGCAACCTCGACAGTGTGGACGCTCCTCTCAGCCTGGCCATCAAGAAAACTCAGAAGCCTGTCAAATACTGGGAGTGAGCCTGCCTCCTTGCTTCACCCGTGTTGCTGCTTGCTATGTCAGTTGAGCCCATGCGCTACATGCTGGCTGCACAGCACAGCTTTCTATTCTGTGCCTCAGATCATCAAGTGGTGTGACCTAAGGCCCCCCACGGGTCCCCAGTCGGTCTGCCCGCACGACATCACTGGCTCAGACACTGTCAGCCCCTCCCCTGCAGGTACCAGGTGCATGCTCTCTCCTGCCTGCTGGTGGGAGGCGGCTTCGTGAAGAGTGGGGAGATGCGTCGCGCCATCGAATATCTCCCAACCACAGCCTTTGCCACAAAGACATACTGTGAGCCGCTGCTGAAAATCAACCCCCCTCTGCAACTTGTGCCCCTACATGGATGGTGTGCCAAACCTGGGCTCATGCTGTCGGTTGTTTAGTCGCCGAGAATTGTGCCCCTTGCTAGATGACATCTGGCTGGAAGTGCTGGCCTGCTCGGGGGGCGCTGTGCAACCATGGGTGGACAATGGGGTGCCTGCACAGCTATTGGTACCATGCTGGGCAGGCACCCTTGCAGTAATGAGCATGCCTTGCACGTCCAGAGGCTCTGCATTTGAGCAGATTGAGACACCCCATGCAAGCGTGCATGTGTGTACCTGAACTCAGACATCGGCCTGGTCAAGGTACACTAAGGCTGAAGCCATTTGTTCGGCCAGTCAGTTTGCAGGCACAGCCTGTTCATCCTCCACCTTCTGCTGCATACAGATGAGAAGTGGGCCTCCGCCATCGCGACGACCATGATTGAGCGCGGCACCATCACCCAGCCCGAGCTGGACGAAGCATTGGGCCTGCCCACGAAGGAGCCCGAGATCATGTGAGCAATGCCTCTGCCATGTGGCATGCTTGTGTGAGAGCAGTGGGAGGTTTTGACAGGTGCACTGCCCACAGCATGCGCTCAGACTTGGTGGTGTTCCACTGCTTGCCTGCTCACTAACTGCCATTCAGTCCTTCGATTCGTAGCTGTCCTTTCATGAGGCTGTTGCAGCTTCTGTCTTCCAGCAGACCGTCATCAGCCGATAGCATGACAGTGCCAGTCGGGCACTCCCTGCCCCATCTTGACCTGTGTCGTGGCTCTGACTGATGGGAACTGACTCAGCCCTGTCTTGCCCTCCCTGCAAACTCAGGCAGACACAAGTTCCCCTCACGGCCTCTTCACCATGCACACGCTGCTGAACACCGAAAATCTGTTGATGTGACAGTCGCTGGTAACCAAGCTCTGGCCTTTTACAGGTTCAAGAAGGGGGACTATGTTCGCTGCAAGACGGAGGATGCTGCCGTGCGCTACCGCAAGCCCCACCTGCGAACTCCAGGCTACCTGTTCGGCGTGGTTGGCATCATCGACATGGTGAGGGCGCTGCAACAATTCCATTTAGTGGGCTTGGCATCAGCGCGGACACTCAGCAGCAGCAGTGGCTGCGGCATCTGCGTGGCAGCGTGCTTTGTGCAACATGGCTGTATGCCGGTGCTGAGGGCAGCCGCATCCCCTGCACCCCTGCAGGACTGCCTGGGGTACCTCGAGACTCCGGAGATCGATGCCTTCCACTATGTGACTGGGCCCCACCAGCCCCTGTACCGCGTCAAATTCTTCCAAAGAGATTTGTGGGAAGGCTACTCAGGTAAGCCTGCGCTGCGGCGCGCTGATTTGCAGCAGTGCTGCACTCTTGACGCTACAGCTTTGGTTTGAGGCTGCTGTTCACCTGCAACGTGTCCCTGGCTGCAGGCCCGGACTCTGACACGCTGGAGATTGAGGTGAGCAGAGGTGGTTGGGGGCATGTAGCTGTCAGTTTGCCACGCTTAGACCTGCTGCATTGCTGGGGTTGCTGCCTTGTTGCAGCTGTGAATTGCTGCTGCTTGGGTGCGGTGCGGTTCACAGCTGTCAGCTGCGCATAATCGCGAGACCACGCCCAATGCTGCAACCCTCAAGTGACTGTCCATGCAGATCTGGCAATCATGGCTGGACCCCTCCAGCGAGGCTGAGTTCAAAAAGCAGCAGGTTGGGCTCCGCACCGATTGTCTCTGATGTCCTGCATGCTTGTTGCATCTGGCCATGCCTCTTGCAGTGGCACCCGAGTTGGCCCATGAGAGGGGCAGGCATCCACCCACAATCATCCTGTTGCTGTGCTTGACTTCTTTCATGCGGGCTGCAGGCCACCCGCAAGGGCATGCCAGAGGGTTACAATGCAGGCAAGACGACCACCCACAGCCACAATGGCCACGAGCATACCCATGATGAGCGCCTGGAGGTAGGGCTGCCTGCTAGCATGCCAGTGGGCTCTGTTCATCGGCCAGGTAGGCCAGCCCCTGCTGTAGACTCCAAGCGTACACACAGCTAGCTGTCTTGCAACAAGTGCAGCATGGCCTGCATGCATGCATGCGGCATGGGTGTGGTACCTTCATGATGCAACCGAAAGAGGTGAACTGCCTCACCCCCTGACACCTGTTGCAGGTCGAGCAGAAGGCGGTCGATGCTGAAGGGGAAGACGCTGAGAAGGCACGCTTCATCAACGCCATCCTCAAGGTTGTTACTTGCGACTGACCCGCTCATGCAGTCCGTCAGCGCTGTGCAGTCTGGCGGCGCTGTGCAGCCAGGTCACTTACAGACCCCTGACAGGGGCTGCAAGGAGAGCGGTGTGCCCAGCACGTATGTTTTGCACTTGCCCAACAACTTTGCTGTCAGCACATCCCCCGACGGCACACACCTCTGCATATCTTTAGCCCGCCAACAGTTTGCAACTGCGACTCCCCTCTGCAGCTCAATAGGTGCTGACTGGCATGATGTGCTTACCTCCAGAGCTTCACCCCTCTCAAGTCTGCTACACCACTAAAGGTCTGCTGCATTCAAACTTTGCAGGTGCTGTATGGCAAGAAGGTTGTAAAGCCAGAGGACATGACGGCCATGATTGAGGAGTTGGAGAGCTATGGGAGCCGTGGTGAGCTATCAGGACTTGTGTGATGGGGTTGCATAGATTTTAGCAATGGTGCCTGAATTCGGGTGCCAGCAGCGTGGCCACTGTGCGTATGCAGGCTGGCACAACCATGCGTCTGGCCCTTCAGACTCTCTCTGTACTCGCTGGTGCATTCTGCTGCTGTCAGTGCTGTCCGATTCCGCCCAGTTGCCAGCTTCTCTTGGTGTCTTCAGGATTGCATGCTCGGTCTGACTTGCAGGCCTGGGGCCTCGCGTAGTGGCACGGGCGTGGACAGACCCTGAGTACAAGAAGCGCCTGCTTGCGGACGGTGTGTCCGCCATCAAGGAGATGGGCATCTCTGCAGAGGGGTGGAAGCCGTACGGCGGCGTCACTGGTGAGAGGCATCTTGTGCTTTGCTCTTCTCAAGTCTCAGCTGACAGCCTACAGCACGTGTGGTGGCCATGTACGCTCATGCTGCTGAGCTGACACCTTGTGCAGCTGCCACCCTTTTGCCCAGAGGGCTGCCCAGATATCTGCTCATAGCGTCATACAACCACGTCGATGTTGTGGGATGCAGCCTGACTTCATGCCTGCCAGACCTGTATGCAATAGCAGTCCGCACCCTCGGCTGCAACTTCTCCAATCTGCCCTGAGCCCGCTTTGGCACATGCTGCTTGCCTTGCCCCTGCAGAAGCCAACGCCCAGCTGTCCGGCATCCTCCTGAAGGTGGTGGAGAACAAGCCTGGCCTGCACCACCTGTTGGTGAGTCCAGCATGGGGCACTTCTGGCATACCTGGGAGCCATCGGCTGGGCACACCCGCATGTACATGTACCAGACCTGTACATTGGCGCCTGTCACCTCTGCGCTTGAAAGCATGAACCTGGCCACTGTGCTTCAGCAACTTTGCTGCTGCTGCAGGTGTGCACACTGTGCTCTTGCTACCCCATCTCTGTGCTGGGCATGGCCCCCTCCTGGTAAGCTGTGCTGACCCATGCATCCTGTCTGCCGACAGAGAGAACTGCTCATTTTGTGCCGCCAGCGCTTGAGAAGTTCTCTTGCCATGATGCTGTGCTTGTGGGCTTGCTCTCTATCACCCATGTTGCCCCTGCTTTTGCATGAGCCACACCTGTCTCTGCCTGCCAGCTGCTGCTGCTTCTTTGATCAGCAGCTGCTTAGCTCAATAGCCCAATTCACTGCCTGCTGCAGGTACAAAGCGAGGAGCTTCCGTGCACGCAGCGTCCGCGACCCCCGTGCGGTGCTGAAGGAGTTTGGCACCACGCTGCCTGAGAGCACCACCATCCACGTCATGGACTCCAACGCTGACTCCAGGCGAGAAAGTGCATGCCAGACACGCTTCAAACCTTCTGCATCTGCTGCCTGGTAGCCAGTGCTACATGGTGCAGTCCAAGAATCCTTGTCTTGGCTTGATCAAGACCTTTTCCTTAAGCAAGCACAAGGCTGGTGCTTACTTCGACAGCCTTCACGTGCATCCACAGGGAACTCCCGTGACATACATTGGAACCAGCATCTGGCCATCATGCATGCAAAGATATTCCCTGTGACGTGAGGCATGCTGGCTGCAGGTTCCTGAGCATCCCCCTGCGCCCCGAGGGCACCGAGGGCTGGTCTGAGGACAAGCTGCAGGCCTTGGTGACCCGTGACTCGATCATTGGGGTAAGCATTCCAACATGCTGTCATGCCTCATACTGTGTTGCCTAACGTTCACACTGCTTGCTCATGCTTGCTGCTCTTTGTCAGGAGCATCTGCAATGCACAGGCGTATCACTGGTGCTGGTCAATGTTATTGCTTCATTGACCAGCATCAGTCATCTGCCTGTATGTGGCTGGCATTGCTGGCTGGTACAATTGTGGGCACTGGGGAAGCTGATGGCTTGTAAGCTTGCTGCAGTCCTGGCTCCACACGCGCACTTGTGGCCTCTGCAAACAAGGCATGCATATGCAGGTGGCACTGCCCAAGACCCCCGCCCAGCTGGAGAAGGATGGGGGCGAGTTCTTCCCTAAATCGGCTGGATATGTGGGCAAGTTCATCTACCAATGAGCGGTTTCCAATCTCTTGCCACCAGTGAGTGCTGGCAGTTGCAGCCTGCTCTGACTGGCTGTGAATGCTGTGCACCTAGACCAGCTGGGATTGGCGTGCAAAGTGTTGACTGCCTCTCTTACTGCTGCAAGGACCTGTACATCATCGGCACTCGGTACCCTCCAAGCATCCAGGACTGATCCAGTCACCGGCATCCTCACATTCCTCAGTTCACTGACTGCTCGTCGCTGAGCACAATGGCTTCCAGAACCTCCACTTGCTCTCTAGCGCCGCATCAACACCTCTGAGTCTGAGGCATTACACAAGGTCACTGCTATGCGCAGACTTTGCACTCAGTTCAGCCATCACAACTGCAGTACCCCATCCTTGCACTCTCTGAAATGCAAATTGTCCGTTGTTCTGTTGCTCCTGATTGCCTCAAGCTGCCCCAATATTGGCTGTCAGCTATATCTGCAGACTGTCCGCTGAAATTCAGCTGCCTGCGTTTCCCTGTGCGTTCATGGTGATGCGCTTTTTGTGTACTTTGTTGTTGTGTTGCCATGATTGCCTCAAGCTGCATCAATGTTGCATGTTAGCTTTAAACTGTCCGCTGATATTCAATTGCGTGCCTGTCCTTGTGCGTATTGTTAGTGTAACATATCTTGTGTGTTGATGATAGGTCAATTCTGTGAAAAGCTTACACAGGTTCCTCAGACAGGCTTGTCCCCAGTTGTGTGTGACAAGAAGGTTGCAGACTTGTATGTTACAGTCTCTGCAACACGGGCAGTTTGGCTCCACAAACAATGCAGGCAGTGATGGAAATTCTCAGCACCCTGATAGTACATGACACAAAATAATATGTCTGATGGGCTGTAAAGCAGCTGTGGTAGCACAAAGCAATGCAAAGGGGACTGATAGCAGATCAGATTAGCAGATAGCAGGGCAGAATGGCCACCATGGCTACCAAGTTCAAAGTGCCACAAAACACCAGGGCATGTACATGGGTTGGGAGCAGACTGTGAGGACAGTTTACAGGAGCACAGTATGCAGGAAATGTTCTGGGCGGCAGATTTATCTGAGGCAGTGGTGCTCTACGGGCCTGGGCCAAAAGCAGAGCTTGATGTTGCATGATCACAGGTGGTTGCCAGGTCAAGGTTGCCTGACGAGATGAGCGCCTGCTTGCTGGTTGTCTTAGGTGCAGCTGAGAGGCTTTTGCAATGGCAAATCCTGAGGGAATGGGAGGAGCAGGGCATCCAGAGCCGCCTGCAGCTGGACCCGGCGAAGGATGACAGTCTGAAGGCGGGCCCGCATGTACTCATGGCTAGCCATATGGGCCATCATAAGCACAAGCAACATGCCGCCCTGCAGGGAGTGCAAGCAGCAGCTGGGGTAGCCTGCAGCAGAGACAAGCCTCTACACCACCAGCTGCTCAGGGGCCAAACCAATTGCACTGCTTGCCCTCAGCGCGCTGCAGCATGTCTGTCGCACCCGACAGCAGCACAACCTCCAGGTGTTCAGCAAGCAACCGCAGCACATCTATATTACATCTGGAGACAGGGCGCCCAGAATATCTTAAGATAGAGAATGGTCCTGCCAGCGGCTCTGTCTGAGGGCACTGCAGGCATAGTGGCACGGCTTCGCAGCCTACCTCCAAAATCATGGTGGGAGTATTGCAGATCAATTGGGCTGTGACAGTCCACTTCATGGCTGAGGCGGTGGCCAGAAGGCCGATCACAAGTCCAAAAGCCAGAAACTGCAAGGCAACACGGAGCAGTACTGACACAGCACATGCTGCTGCGCACAAGCCTGCATGATGCTGCTTTGATGGGCAGCGTGAAGGAGGCACTCCCAAAGAGGCTTCCCTTGCACACATTGCGCTCAAACTGGTTACTGTGATTTGGCGGCAGGCAGCTCTGAGCCAGGCGCAGGCAGGTATCAGCTCACTGTAGAGACAGCATGTGCAGCGGCGCGTCCCAGGCCAGCGCTCATCCTGTAGAACATGTTGCCAGTCACGAAGGCGGGGGCCTTGATGTTCTGAATGCCAAGCACCTCTGCCAGCTTGAGGTCCTGCAAGAAGGGAGTTCACCAGATGTGATGTCAAGGAAGTTGGAGACACGGGCCCCACCATTCTGCAGCTGCAAATCAAATCAGGCCTGCAGAAGAAGATGCTATGGCATCAGTCCGCAGGGTGTTAAGCACATAGAAGGCTACAGAGAAGCAGGCTCAAACATGGGGTTGTTCGCTGACAGACAGGACAGTGTGATGCTGGACAGCTACTGTTGCCTTGCAGCTGGTATGGTCAGAGCGGTCAGGCACTTGTTCTGCTTGAAGTGCCCACCTGCAGGTCCAGGCTGTCATAGCATGCCAGCACTGCTCTATTCAGGCGCTTCATCACGTTCCGCAGCACAAAGGCGTTGATGAAGCCCACCTGCAGGAAAGCTGACTTGCACCTCTGCTTTACTACAGGGCTGCATTCAATCATGGCAGCGTGACACAGCACACATAGCTACAACTGCTTGCAATCGTGGATGAGCAGGTAGCTCTGGCGGGGGGTTCCCCATCCCAGCTCAGCACTGGAGTACAGCTGTTGGCTAGGCTGTATGCTTTGCTCCTGCGTATGTACACTGAGTGCCATGAAACAGGCCTTGTCCAATGATAAAGCTCACCAAGCCTGTGTAAGTACCAATGATGAGCCACCAGTTAGAGTTTGTGTACCTGCACACTGATGCTGAGTCACATGCAGCGGGAGAATGACAACAAGACAGTGCTCAGCTGTTGCCACACATGCAGCAGATGCAGTGCAGTGCAGACTTGACACAACTGCAGGCAGCATGATGACTTTGCTCCACACCAAGCTGGCACAGACGTGTTGGGGTCTGCCATCCCTCCCGGCATGCAGAGCCACTGGTGGCTTCATGCAACTCATGCACACCATCAGAAGTTGCTTACCCCATGACTTTCCCCAGTGCCAGCCACACACCCAGCAGGAGGATGCTGAGCGTGATGCTGATGCTGCTGCCTACAAAGTCTGCACCCCAGCACGTGAACAGTTGAGCTTGATTGCAAAAGAGACGAGTCCCAACAGACCTGCAGTTTTAGCTGGGCAGTTTGCATGCCAAGTCACAACTCCTCAGGGGATCCTTCAGCATCGTCGCTCGTGCACTGGTCACAGTGCCTAGTCGCCAACTCACCAGCATAGCGGTCCACAATGACATGTGCCCCAAAGTTGCGTCGGAACCAGCTGGCGGCTGGTGGCTGTGAGGGCGCTCCAGCTGCCACGAGCACTGCTGCGTCAACAAACTGCGGCAGATGGCACTCGAGTGGTCAGGCAGCGCCACAGTGCTGACCAAGGGTGCAGCACCATGTCAAGGCGTCACAGCGGGAGGCAAAGCTCAGGGCTGCACATCTGCTGCACCAAAGAATGGTCATCCATGGGGCACAGATGGCAAGTTTCAGGACTTGCAGCTGGCGGCGCAGCTACCTTTGACAAGTGGCAGCTGCAAGTGCAGCGGTGCATAGAATGGGCTTGCAGGGCAGCCATCTGCCTGCAGCTCCTGCCTTCACCATATACAGGTAAATCTTTGTAAATCTTGTCGGTCAGTCACTGCTGCGCACCTTTTCGCCACTAGCTGCTGCAAGCCTGAGGTCGAGCTCCAAGTCCAGCTGGTTGACAGCCGTCGAGCAGTGGCGCATGTAGACGCGGTGGCGGCGCTTGGTGTTTTGCAAGAATGTAGTCATGATGATGAGCTCCACCGCAGTGGCCGTATTCACATCTGCAGATGGCAGGAGGCGCAGCCAGAGGTTGGCTAGCAGGCCTACACAACAAAGCTGCCGACGATGCTGATCATGTGGGGTCCTTGCCTGAAACATCCCCCAAGCAACCCTGACAACGGCGCAGGATGCTCTCAGTTTGGTGTCGTGACCACGCAAGTGCTGTGCCACAAGCAGACTTGAGCGTTACAATTGCAGTGGCGTGCGAGTCAGGCACATGCGGCAGCAAGGAACATGCTGCTTGCCATTGGTGCGCAGCATGTGACTTGCAGCTCAAGCAGGTGTAAGCTCACACAGCTGCCAGTCGTTGCCAAAATCGAGCTTGGGGCCCAGCGCCAGCCATGCAATGATGCCGCCTGCAGGCAGCGCGCGCAGCTGTGCTGGCCATCAGCGGCACACTGTGTGCCAGCAGCCAGGATCAGTGGCCTGCGCATCAGGAGGGGCATGCACAGCAGAGTGTTGGACCCTTCAGCAGGGGTTGTCATCTGCTTCACTGATTGACCCACCTACAAAAATAGCCTGACTCCAGGGCGAGCTGGCAAGTCTGCTGGCAGCGTCAGCACACCGATCGTACCTGAAGGGCAGTCCAGACTGTCGCGGCAGAAAGTCACACTCTCAAGCAGGGCCTGGTACATTAGGGTCACAGCAATTTTGCGCAACGCTGGAGGAAGCACTGAACAGCTCATTTGCAAGTTCACGGAGTGCAGCATGCTGCACAATGGCTCACAAAGACTTTGGCGGGAGGCTTGCGACGCTAGACTTGCTGTAGCTGCGTGACTTCTTCTCATCTGGATGCAGGGAAATTGTCAGACTGATGGGCTCTGAATCCTCAAAGAATGGCTTGCTGCCATCTCTGGCAAGTATGCTCAGCTGTCTGAGCTTCCTCTCCCCGCTGGCCTGCAGAGAGGAACCCACAAATTGTGGACACAGAGCTCTGGCATGAGCCCCATCCTGAACAGTCTGCAAAGTTGCACTGTGCACCACACAGGAGGCAGGGAAACCATGGCCTGGCAGCTTTCCAGCTTGAGGCGCACCAACTGCTGTCATTCAGCAAGGTGCCGGCATCGACGTCGGTGCTGTCCCTGGGCAGCCCATGGCCCAGACACTGCAAACCTGTGGACAGTGCGCGCTGCAAGCAAGTCCTGTGCGCCCTCACCTGGAGCAGGGAGATCTGCCGCTCCAGATCCAGTGCATCTCGCTTCTGGGCAAACATGAGGGTGATATCCCACAGGTAGCAGCAAATGGAGCTGATGTTCTGCACGAGCAGTGGGCGCGGCTTGTCAGAGTGGCCAGCCCTGATGTTGAGGCAACCAGCCAGGGCTTGGCATGGGCTCAGGGGTGGCGAGCAAAGCATCAGTCGCACTGAACATGGTGTCTGCATGCTGCTAGAGGTCAAGGGTCTCACGACGGACCCAGGGCTGTCCCATCAAGGCCACAGGCAGCCAGGATGTGCAGGAAATCGGGCACAGACCAGGCCGCTGTGCTGTCAGGCGCAGCTGGCACAGGAGTCTGACCTGCATGGCAATCTGCCATATCTGCTGATCAGAGTAGAAGACTCCCAGGATGGCCCAGGTCAGCACGAAGGTGACCATGCCAGCAAATGCTGCAGTGGACCCAGCGCAGGAGGCTAGGGCTTCCAGCACAGGGGCTGACAGTGTCCAGTACCTCTGACCAAGCCGCGACAGTGCAGAGGATGGGCTATGCGCTCTGGCACGCATGGTGAAGCCAGCTGGGCAGGCAGCTCACGAGGTGTGACCTACAAGGCTACACCCCAGAAATTACCATGGACAGTTTTTGACATGCCAGCCCTGTACAGGGCTGCTGCCAGGAGGTGTCCAGTTTGCTTTACAGACAGCACTCTCATGTTACCCTGAGGGGTGCAGATCTCGCAGCCAGCATCTGTAAAAGATCAGCTTTGGGCTGATGAAACTTATGGCTCCTCTTGACAGAGTGTCACCTGTCGAGTCTCCTGGAAAAGATGCCCCTGCACCGTCGCGTAAAGATGAAACATGAGCAGCTTGACTGGTCCTCATCGGAAACAAGTTTGGCTAGACTGTTTTGCAATGTGCTACATGCAAGGCTGCTACAGATAAAGTGCGTGAATTTTGACCTCTGAGTAACGCACTCAGCGACGATCAAAAAATGCATGCATGACCAGTCAAATCAAAGGGGCGCTTTTGGCTAGCCACTCGCGGACGTGCTGCCTTGTTCTCGCCCCGTGCTAGTCAAGCCGAGCCCCCAAACAGGTTAGCCTTACATGTGCAACAACTCTCACCAGCTGCATGGCCCAAGATCTGCCCGCCTGGCCATGGTATCGGCAGCATCTGCATGCCAGTGAATCCTGTTCCTGGCACCTATGCCGATGATCAGGATATCTGGACCCTTCAGATGAAATGAGGGCAATCAGGGCAGCACGCTTGGGGGCATGCTGGCTTGATGCCTAAGGAATCTGCTGGCAGGGGTCTCATGTGGGCTGACTGCTAGACTCAAAACAACACCGTGTGGCTCATCTGTCTGTGCTGGAGCTTTAGCACCCGGCATGACCTGTGCCTGTAGGCTGCAGCCCGGGACTTTGTTCTGCCCTCAGCCAGCATGCCCGGCCTCCTCCAGACGCAGGCTGAACATTTTGGCAAGACAAAGTAAGGGGGTCCATCGCACATGCTAAGGGCAGCTTTTGCCCCCTGCTTCAGTGACTAATTCCTGCATAATTTTGCTGGCGGTGTCCCCAGGAAGCAGTTCCAGCCCGTGCCCATTGCCTGACGACTTGTGCTGATGCATGGATGGTATCGTCACCAGAGCACTCCATGTTGATCCAGCAAGTGCATCAAGTCCCACCCGCTTGTACAGCTGCTGCTCCTTGCCCACTCAAGCTGTTCTGTGCAGGTATGTCATCGCTCTGTTGGCAGAGTTCTTGGGCAGCATGCTCTTCAGCTTCACAGGCAGCGCAATACTGTATGTGGCGTTGAATGTTTTCACGGAGCCCAACATTGTGATGGCAGCTTTGGGCAATGGCTTTGCCCTGACTGTTGCAGGTAGATCTGCATGAAAACGCTTCTACCATGCTACCATGGAGGAACAATGTTCGCTGCATTTGTGGGGTCTCTGCATTGTGGCCGCCATTCCAGGCATGGTTGGTGGACGGGGCTGCCCTGGAGCTGACCACATCATTGCATCTGCAGTCTACACTGCTGCCAACCTCTCCGGCGGCCACATCACCCCATCTGTGACCATTGCCACGATGGTCACCGGCCACATTGGCATTGTGAAGGGCCTGCTCTACATGCTCAGCCAGGTGAGGTGCACTGTGTGGCCGTAGCGACTTGAGAGTCAGCATGCATTGATGATGTGGGGCACATCCTGCAACTTGCGAGCACTGACAGTGGCTCACAGTGAACTGCAGATGTGCAAGTGCTGCACTCGTGTCTGCAGTTGGTGGGAAGTGTGTTTGGCATGCTCCTGGTGGCTGGCCTGGTGCCGGCAGCCTACATTGGCATGGGCAACAAGGGCGTCGGCTGCTTCGGCCCCACGAGCTCTGACATCTCCACCGGCATGCTGTTCGGGTGGGTCCCCCCACTGCCGGCACAGTGCAGATGCAGTGTGCCCCGACGCCAGCCCCTGGCCCTTCGCTCGATGGCAGGGAGTCCAAGCTGACTACGCAGCCAGCTGCATGCAGGTGGGAGCTCGTCAACTCCTTCATCCTGGTGAGTGAGGGGCCGGCTCCAGCATGTACCTGCCCCTCCACGGGGTCTGCACATTCAAGTGTGTCCTGGAGATGTTGCTGTTCAAAGATTTGCCCATGCAGACGTTGCTGGTGTCAAAACATCCAGTCTGCTGCAGGTGTCCTGTGTCTATGCTGTGGCCATCGGCAACCCCAACTTTGGCAACGTAGCTCCATTGATTGTGGGGCTGTCCCTGGTGGTGGACATCTTCGCATGTAGGCCATTCAATGCTGCCTGCATCAGTGTGCCGACATCTGTGCCTCGGCATCACCACAGCTTGTCATGTCAGAAGGTTTTCTTTGTCTGCAGCCGCCGGCTTCAGTGGTGGCGGCGTCAGCCCCGCTCGTGTGTTGGGTCCTGCCATCGTCTTCCACTGCCACTGGAACTTTGCCTGGGCAATGTGCGCGCCAGATTTTCTGCTCTCTGGCGCTTTTCCCTGGCAGTTTCGTGCTCTTCTGTTCAGCTCATGCGGCATCGCTGCACGCTTGTTCTCAGTGCTGTGGCTTGCTCTCAGCGCTGTGAGTCAGCATCCTGCAAAATCCTCAGTTGACAGCACATTATTGTTGCAGGGCCCTAGGTGAAATGATTGGGGGTGTGGTGGCCGGTATCGTGGCGTGCCCCCTCTACGGCGACCACGCAGGTCTGTGCAGGAGTGTGATCCACATGTGCTGCAAGGGCTGTGCAGGCTGACCAGGGCCCTGCCTGACAGCCACCTCTCGGCTATCCTTGCATGGATTTGCCCTGCAGCCCCTACTTACAGCCTTGCTTCAGCCCAGCCACACCCTCTCCCATGGCTGCAGCCTGGATTGACCCCCTGCTGCCCTGGGGCAAGAAGCATGAGATGGCCTGCCACAGCGAGGTTTGCCGCCAGGAGAAGGCCTTCCAGAAGACGAGCACAACCGACGACTCGGCTCACAACAACGGCTCCTCAGTCGTGTAGCTGGGTCCGTGCGATCCAGCACCCATTGGCTGAGTCATCAGGTCGGCTTGCCCCACTGATCTGTTTGCTGCGCCAGCATTTCTCTGCCTCTGCCCCCAGGGCCAGCTCACAGCTCACGTGCTCCCCCAGCTCAAGCTTTCCACCCACCACTGCTCCCAGCACAGCCTCAACTTTCTCTGCGAACCTGCGACCTGTGAATGTGCCGTGTACACTGCCAGCTTTGAAACACTGCAGCCCACTGCCTTGTCTTTGTGAGGGCTTCCATCTTGATTGCACCTTGATTAGCGGGCACCTGTGTGTCCCCCTGCAGCATATGTATGTCTATAGTTTTGCGAACTGCTGCCTCCTATGTTGAATCACTACCATCTTGCACTTGACATCGCACTGTCCTCATTTGGCACTTTTGGCGTCTGTGCATTCTCTGTCAGTCTGGTTTGCTTCGGTGCCTTTGACCCTCTGTCCCTAAGACCACTCTGTCCCCTTGTCCAGCTGAGTCTCCCAAAATATGTAGTATGTAACTACGTCAGCATATATGCCTGTCGAGTGATCAAAGCCAGAGGTCTGCAGCAAAACCCTGCCACCAGGAACTTGACTTGCAATGCAACTAGTTGACACAGGGCTGGCTTCAAGTGCAACTTGTTAAACCAGCAACAGATGTGTTGCATGCAGGAGCTGTGAGTTCATTTTGGTCATCAATAACATCGTACTCGTGTGCTAGCAGCCATAACACCAAGACGACACATAGACTGGTTGCAAAGCTGCCCTGCTTGTTGCATTTTGCATGCTTCTGGGGCCGTGCAAGGCAGCTCTAGGAGGTGAGTAAAGGCTGCTGAAGGCTCCTGTCGCCTTGCTGGGGTGCTGGTCCACTTTGGCTGGGACTTACACCGGAGAGCCCCCCCTCAGGGAGACGTGCGCCTGAGGCGCCTACGTGCGCGGCGTTCAGGTCATCCTGTGCTGGTGCAGCTGGCTTGGTAGGCTCAGCTGCAGGCTGGCGCTTGACTACCACGCCCAGCAGGAAGGTGCAGCTGCAAATGATGGCTGCCTCTGCCAGGAGAAACCAATTGGGCACCTGCGGATGCAAAGCAAGGAGATTGGCATCACAGCAACAAGCGTTTATCTGGCAGCAGGGAGGAATGTTGGCAGCTGAAATGGCACTTTTGGAGCTGATCAGCTTCAACAGTGCCTTCTCCTCCCCAAGCTGCTGCTGGAGCTCCTGCTGTTGCTGCTGCTGCTGGTGGATCAGCTTTTGCATCACCTCTGGGAAAAGGTGCTCTGCTGGGGGTTGCTGAAGGCAGCCAGTTCCTGTAGCTGGCTGAACAGGGCGAACTCTGGCAGGCCCAAGCCCCCTGACAGCCCCTGGGGCAGCGCGCTGAGCTCCTGCTGTGGTTGCCGCCGTGATTTCTGCTGCAGTTTGGGCATCAGCAACATTATTGCCCGCATCATGGCGGTAGAGGTCCTGTTCTGCATGGCCGTTCCTTTAGGCCATTCATCTGTTCAAGGGACTGCTGTCACATGAATAGAGAGGTTCCGTAGTAATGACAGAAGTGCAGATCCAATCCAAGAACCTGGCCTAAGCCATGGTGGCAAGTGTTGCTGGTGAGCATAGGGGTCCATATGGTCACGGCTGGAGCTGCAATTCCAGACACAGAGCTACATGGTCTGAGGGGTACTGTGCGCAGGGCAATGCGCTGCATCCAACCTCTGCCTCTGTAAGCAGCTGCCACCGGCGCACGGGCACAAGCTCACTGCTGTGAAAAACAAAATCAATGATCCTCTTGGGGGATTCTGCCTCCCTGATCTTCCAGGTTGTCCAGCCAGAGTGCACATCTGCTTGGCTCCACATGCTCTGCAACCCCATGGGATGCTGAAGCATGGCCTGCACAGGAGTGCAGTTGTCAGCTTGTTGTGCATGGCTGCCATGCATGGGTCAGGTCCTACCTGACAGGCTGCTGAGCTGGGTGTAGAGTTGAAGTCACCACAGACAATGACGAGGGGTTGTGCATCGCCGGCTGCAGTCTCCACAGCGCTCAAGAGCTGCTGCACCTGCACATGCACATTGGGTCAGCCCACATGGCTGCATGGACGCCATCTGCATCACATGTGACTCCTCGGGGGCTGCACACGCTGAGCTGGCAGGCCTAGTGCTGATGGACTGCAAGACGTGTGAACACCCACCTGCTGCTCCCGGAGCTGGTCATTTTCTGCACCAGCCTTAGCCTTCAAATGGACAGAGACCACAAGAACGACCCTGGCTGTCGCAGTGTCATGAAGGCGAGCCAGCAGCATGCCTTGCCTGCCTTTCTGGCCCTTCCTGGCAGCAAACACATGCTCTGCAGAGCAAAAGGAGCAGTCCAGCACTCAGATGACTCCAAAGCAACATGCCCAGGCCACAGGCTGATCCTGGTGAAGTGCATGAGCAATGCTGGTGCGGCACTTGGTCAAGCCTGCCTTGAGAAGGGGACACCTGCTGAAAGCGTGCTCTTCTCCAGAAGATGCTGGTGCCATCTGGGCTATATCCATACTGCTCTGCTGGCGAGCACGGCTTTTGCCAGAAACTGCCTTCATACCCATGTTTGGCCAGCTCAGGGGCCAGGAAGTCCGCTGCGATAAACTGAAGATTCAGGAGCTTGCTGCAAGTCTCGAGTGAACTAGCTTGTGCTGCAGCTGCCACACCGTGACTGGTGACTTGACTGCCTTGAGCAGCCAGCACATCAAGACCCACCAAAGTGGTTAACCTCCTGGAGGCACAATACATCTGCGTCTGCCTCAAGCAGCTGCTCCAGGATGTTTGGCGCTCTGTGCTCCCATGTCAGCAGTCTGGGCTCCACCTGCAACACAGGCTCTCAGCTCAAGCAGGGCCAAGGTTCTCAGCGCATGCCAAGCATCACCTGCCTTCACAAATCCTCCATGCTGTGCCAGTCCGTCTGCTAGAGTGTTCCACTGGAGCACCTTCAGCTTTGGAGCAGTAGATGCATCAAGAGGCTGCACTTCCTGAAATTTTCTCTTCAGCTGCGGGGAGCTGGAGCACATAACCTCCTTGCCAGGATGACGCAGGTGACGGGGAAGCTGCCGGCAACGGAGAATCATACGCTATCTGGTCGCAAAGTGCTTGATCTGGGGCTCTGTTTGACCATGCATGTCACTCAGCTTTTGACCATTCAGTGCAGGGTCACCTCTGTGCCTTGATGTTGCACATGAATCTGGGAACTGGACTAGTACCGTTACAAAAGTTGTCAATGTTAGCTGACTGCTTGAGCTACCTTTGCACTTTTTGATGGTTTGGCCCTTCATGTCACTTAAATCAAGGCTTGCTCTTGTCAAGTGACTGCAGGTGGCAGCTCTGCACAGCATGTGACAGCAAAGGCTTGGTCAAAGATATACCTGCTGATGTGATTGGGTGCCATAAGCAGGGCTCACGATAGGGCACAGCAGCAGCTCCACTGCAAGACTGCGAGCCTGACATCAACTCTAAGTGTAAGCTGCAAAGCTCACCAAAGGGGGCAGGCGGAGCAGGCTCGTCCTCAGCCTCAGCCTGTGATGGCGGCGCAGCAGGCTGCGACACAGGCACAGCTGCTGCCACATTTTCAGGGTTGGCAGCATTCACCAGCTCCGCCGGTTCACCTGTGCAGCCACAGCAAACCTTGTATAAAGACACAGAATAGATCTAAGAGCGCTGAGCATGCAGAGTCAGGCGCCTGGCTGGCAGAGCAGGCTGGGCTCTGCCTCACATGCCAAGTGTTTGCATCAAGCAAGGACTTCAGCCATGCATGATGCCTCGCTGCAGCGAGCGGTGAGTCAAGCAGTTGGCCTGAGAAGGCTATGGCAAGACGTGTTGCCACCCAGTTTGCCCACCTGGCTTGGTATCTCTCATGATCAAGATGCCTGCGGTGCGCCTGCTCTGGATGGGCTGGTGTCGGCCATCCGGAGGGAAGGACACAAAGCGCTCCTGGGCTGGAACAACCCGGGCAGGGTTGTCCACTGTGAAGCTGTTGGGCTCAGGCTTCTCCTTGGCCTCCTTGCCCTCCCCAACACCTGCACAGGACAGGGGCAAAAGCTGTAACACTTGGAGGCAATCTGTGTCAGGCAGCTGCCAAGCCACTTCAGCATGACTTCTGCACATGAGAGCTGAACCACAGGCTTCTGATGACCTGTTCAGCTCCTGCAGGTGTGCAGGAGCTGCCTTGGGCAGCAACCATGCCATGAAGAGGGCGTCTTCAGCCAAGAGTGCTGGCCGCTGAGGATATGAGCAGCAGGTGCATTCCGGCTTGGTGGCCCTTTGCTGTGGTGTGTGCACCTGCTGGCCGGCTGGTACTGGTCTCAGCACCCTCCTTGCTCGCACTTCCTGCTGCCACCTGCTCGTCAGTTTCCATGCCTGCAGTGGCAATGTAGGACAGCTGGACTGCGACCACTGCAGCCTTCCAAGCACCTGATCAGCACGTGCAGTGCCTGGCCAGGGCAGCTGGGCGAAGCATGGAGCAACATTGGTTGCTTGCTGCATTAGCTCTGCTTACCTGAGGGCTGCTCCTCCTTCTTAGCTGCAGCCTTGGGCGTGCTGCCCTGAAGCGCAACAGGCAAGGTCAGGGGCAGATGGAGGCCAAGCCAGTATGAAATGGCATGGCTTTAAGAATGCGAACCTGAAGCCAGCTCCACTCTCGGGCATACAGAAGCGGCACCTTTCCTGAATGGCCTTCGCGATGGTGCTTCATGCACCCACCTATTGTTCAGCAGCATTCTCGGCATTTCTTGAACAACCCAGCCTCAACAGATTGACTAAGCTTAACTTTTCAACCCTCACTGTTTGCTGAAGAAGCTGACCCCCAACCTATCAAGCACCCACCTCCTTGGCAGACTTCTCAGCCTCCTTCTTCTTGGCCTTGTCCTTGGCCCGAGCAGTTGTTGACAGCACCGCAGTGGGCACCTTGACAGCACTGTCCTTGGCCTCGCTCGTCACCGGCGGCGGGTAGGCAAACTGCGAGGGCTTGCTGTTGCACACCACCTGCAGCCAAATGCAACCAGGTGAGGCATGACGTCATGCATCCATGATGCCATAGGGCAGCCGAGTCACAGCTCTTCTTGCATGGTATGTGACTTGAAGCTGATCCAATGAGCCCAGCGATGCCTTCACATTTCAGAGCTGTACCGCTTCACCACCCACCACCTCGACTTGCAAAGGTGAATGCAGCCTCACCTGCATCTTGGGCATCTTCAGGTCCCTGTTCAGCCCAATGAGGGCGGTAGGCTGCAGGCTTAGGGACAAGAAGTAGCTGAAGGGATACCAGTACCAGTACTGGGTGAAGATGGCCAGCCCCACCACGCTGGTGCGCCGGAAGTAGCCGCTGTGACTGCGCAGGGACAGAGTGACGTTCCTGCCGCCTGCACAGAGCGGGGTGAGGTCAGGCCGCGACCGGAGCCCAGGCAGGGAGCCAGTGACGGTGTGGCGTGCACGTCATCTGTCAGGGCTAAGAAATGCAGGCAGGCCCAAGGCTCTGCCTGACAGCCAGGCCCAGGTCGCTGCAGCTGCATCTGCGCAAGGGCAGCTGACTGCCCAGTGCAAGAGTGTGCATGACCTGTCTGCTGATACGCACACAACAAAGGGCAATTGCAGGGCAAGCAGGACCAGGCTCAGCTGGCCCAGGCCTGCGACAGCAACTGACGTGCAATCAGATGACCTGCACAGGGATGGGCAGGTGGGCCCACCTGCATCCACCAGCCCCAGGGCCATGATGGCGCCCATGCGGGCCATCGTCTCCTCATGCTTGTCCCCAACCTTCTTCTCGAGTGTCTTGCGGAACGAGGCCACCTGCAGGCAACAGGCGCCAGCTCAGGAGATTTTGCCACGGTGTTGGCACCAGGGTACCAACAGCTAAGAGCATGGGCCAAGGCAGTTGGGTTCTGCAGCAGCCATTGGCACCACAGAATCAGGCAGGCCTGGAGCCATCTGCTTTTGTACGAGGCCTCCGCATTGCAGCCCCTGGCTGGCGCACATAGGGGAGCACTGTGGTTGCTGCTTGTCATCTGCTGACAGCTCTCACAGCTGTGCTCAGGACAAAGTCAGGCTCCCACCTGGCTCTCGGGCTGCTGCATGAGCACCAGGGCCGTTGCGATAAGGGCTCCCTGCCGCACATAGTCCACCGCGTCTGTGAGCAGCGGCTCCAGCAGCGAGATGGCATCCTCCATGCCTGCAGGCACAGGTGAGCACATGTTCCTACACCCTGAAATCTGAGGTGAGTGCCTGACCAAATCCAGCTCTGCTGCTATCCAAGTAGGTTGCCCTGAGATCTCAAGACTCGGCGAGGCAGCCACGCCAATCCCAACTGCCACACTCTCATTGCTGGCTTGTATGCGGACGGAGTCCACCGCCAGGTCTGCACCACAGCTCACATGAAAGCACCATCAACAAGTAGGACCAAGCAGCAGGCTAGCCAGCCAGTGCTGCTAACCTGCGCAGGCGCAGGTGATGCCCAGCGCACACCTGATGCCCAGCGCACACCTGAGGCAACAGCAGACAAAGCCAAGCAGCTGGCGTGCCCATCACCGCTCACCTGTGCTGGCGCAGGCAATGCCGACGGCCATGGCAGCGCCATAGCGCACGTGGGGGTTGTATGACTCGCTGAGCAGGGAGACGATGCGTGGGCACTGCTCGGGGACGCCCATCAGGACAAAGCCTAGGCACAGCACGGCAGCTCTACGCACGTCATCGGCCACGTCGCTGACCGCAAAGTGCAGCAGCTTTTGGATGGCACCGTTGTTGGCAGTGCCACGATAGGCCATGCCAATGACAAACATGCTGCCGTACCTGTACACCAGTCAGCAGGGGCGCAGTTGACTGCGTGTAAGGTCAGTACACAGCAGCACAATGTGGCTCTGTCTTGCCATGCAGAGAGCAAGCAGCAGGCACTCCGTCACTGCCAGGGAAGAGATACTCTTAGCTGACGTGCAGGCAGCAGGCACTCAACTATTGACTACCTCACCCACCTTGAGCTCACTTTGTGCTTGAATGTCAGCCATGTGTGCTGCAGCCGCGGCCCCATGGGAAGCAATGACAACATGTTGGAAGCACATGAGCTGCTGTGCGCACCTCAGAATGGGATCCTGGTCCCGTGTCATCTGCTCAATCAGGGTCTCTGCTCCCTCCTCGCGCCCATACATGATAAGGGCTAAGCCAATGGCTATGCCACGGATGATCTGCCACATGTAACGAGCTGATGTGAGGCAGGGCTGTGGGAGATGGTGCTTCAGCAGGTGGCACATTCCTCAGTGGGCACAGGCAGGGGCAAGCCAGGGGGAGGAGGCATGAGACTATTGCTGGCTGACTCCCTCAAGTTAGGCACTGAAGACGCACACAAAGGGCCCAACAACACGCCTCAGCCTCATGTACCTGCAGCAATTGGCAGGGTGTTGCTGGCGCGGGCCTGCAACAACCATACCAAAGCTGCTGACGCTCACCTTTTCATGCTGGGTGTCGTGGGCGTAGGCTAGCAGGTCGCTGGCCTTATCTGTGGCGCTGCCCACAGTCAGCAGGCCCAGAGCGAGGCCTGCAGCCTCGCCCGCCACCGCGCTGTCCAGATAGAGGACGTTCTTGATGTCCTCGAAAAGCTCGTCGTCATTAGTGCCAAGCGCAGCCAGGCCCAGCCCCAAGCATGCCCCGTGCTGGATGACCTGCACACATACACCCTTGTTTTGTAAATGCAAGACGTGGGTTTCACCCTTCAGCAGGGCCAGGCTGAGCCTGACTGCCGAGCACGTGCCTAGCTGGACAGCTGCGATGGCGCACCCAGGAGAATGAGTGCAGCTGTCAACCGTTTCGCCCAGCAAGAAAGGCTGAGTGAACCAATTCCAAGCTCAGGCCATGCAGAAGCAGGGCGCAAGAGCTGCCAGAGCAGCTGCAAGGGAGCCGGGCAGCAAATCTGCTTTTGGGGGGGGGGGGGGGCGGGGGGGCAGCAGGGGCTGCTGAGCAGGTGCAGCTGCAAGGCAAGGTGGCTGACAAGGCAGCTGCTCTTTGCGGCCTGCAGGGCTGCAGCAAGCAGTGCGTACCTCCATCTGTGTGCCCCTAAGGGCCTCTAGCAGGAACGTCCGGATGTCCTGGCCATGGTTGGCATGAATCAAACCCAGGGCATACAGCGCACCACCCTCTGAGAACTGGCTGCTGGAAGCCCCATCGCGGGGCAGGTAGGGTGCCATCAGTGCCCTGCCCTGTGAGAGGTGCCCCCTGCAGAGCTAAAGTGTGCCTCTGCATCTGCACAGCCATCACAATGCCACATGCATGTCACAAGGACCCTGTGGGTCTGCCAGGCAGCTGCAAACACAGCAGATCAGGGCAGCAAATGACAGACACTGCATCCATATCCATATTCATGTAGGCCTGATGATGTGACAGGCCTGCTTGTGGCACTGGGGCTAGTTCTCAGACGGACTTAAGCAGCGCACCTCACCTGTGGATACCATCAGGCTGGCCATGGTACCAACCTTGGCCCAGTCTGTGTATCTGCAAGCCAGTAGACACCCAGTGTGCTGCTCACCTGTGGATCACACCTAGCCCAGCTGTGGCACTGAACTTAGCCCAGTTGGTGGCGCGTGACAGCCAGTCCAGGTTTTCGCGCAGGAAGGTGTCCACTGTAGTTCCCGAGTGCATGATGGCATTGGCAAAGATGATGGCGGAGTGGCACACGCTGTTGCGCACCTCGACTGCATTCTGCATCAGGGGATTGCCTATTTGAGGTAGGGCACAGATTGAGGTGGCGTATAGGCGTGGCGCTACACAGTAACTTGCAGGCAATGGTGCACATGTGAGGCTTGCAGAATGATGGTATTGCTGCACAGCTCCACAGTGTTTGCAGGCGCCAGAGCTGGGCTTGACGCAGGGAGACGTCGGCACGGCCAGGATCGGCACTCTACACCATCTTGCCACAGCACAGCCAAGAAAAGTGTAGGTTAGGGTGCAGCACGGGCGCACATGGACAGCCATGACGATGTGTACATTGGCGGCAGAAAAAAGCAATGCCTGGTAGAAGTGCCGCTGCTCACTGCCGTAGCTTACCAATCGTTGCCAGCCTGTGCCAGAAAGCTGATAAAAAGAGCTTGCAGGCTCTACAAGCCCACCTTTGCATTCTTGAGAAGTTGCACGTCAGCATGGTTGTGGCTGTACAGAAACTCAAGGTATAGCTGGATGGGCACAGAGCCTGCCAGCACTCCCTCCAGCTTTTGTTGCCGCTCCTGCTCAGGAGTGAGCTGCGCAGGAGCAACCTGCTGCTCTGCACCTGACGGGGCAGCAGCACCACCCTCAGCCCCTGCAGTCGTATGAAGTCGCTGTCTTGATGATGAATGTGGTGCTTAGGGCAGCAGCTGCACAGCATGATGTGTGAGGCCTGCATGGCACATGGCGGCCTCCAGCGTGGTCACTCACCAGCAGCATCAGCAGCCGCCACACAAGGTCAGCAGGGTTCAGCCTGAGACTTTGTGGGAGGGTGAGCAGGTCAGAGCTACAGGTTGCACCTGCCCACCAGCACGCACCGTCTGCAGCGGGAGCAACAGCATCTGTGTCCATGGCCTCAGGCCCCTCGCCAGCAGCTGCAGGTGCAGGTTGCTGTGCCCGTGGAGACAGCTCCTGAAGATGTGTGCTGACCTGCAGCCCGGGGAAGTGTGTGCTACAGGCATAGAGTCTGCTGCAAACAAGACATTGCTGCAGACAAGACAGGCCAGCCAAAATTGATGGGAGGCCTCATCAGAGGCGGGGGCTCACCTTGAGCAGAAACGACTGCATCTCGTTCTCGAACAGGTCAAAGCAGACCTGGTAGGCCAGCAGCTGGTCGCCCTGCAGCATGGCTGAGGTGTCAGGGCCTGACAGACAGGTGCAGGCTTCCAGGCCATCAACAGCCCAGGAACGCAGAAGCCAGTAGGCTATGCAGACCAGAGGCGCATCAGGGCACTAGCCTGGCCTCACCTCAGAGCCCTTAAGCAGGTTGTGAAGAATTGTGGCAACCTCAGGAGCATCGTCCAGGAACATGAGACACTGGCAGATGCTGACCCAGTCTGAGGTGGGGGCACTTTCATACAGGCGGATCAGCAGACGCAGGACCTGTAGGCACCACGAAGCCAGTTGGAGGTGCCCTGCTGGAGGCTACTTGCCGCACATGCTCACACTGCCAGCAAGTGCAACTTGCTGCCAAGCCCTCGGGTGTGCTGGAGCCACACTACTGCCTGGAATGCCCACAAGTCTCTTGAGCTGATCAGCAGTCCTGCTAGCAATACAGATGTGCAGGAGCCGGAGGCTGTGTCTCACTGATAACCAGCATCTGGTTGAACTTGAGGGCAGCAGCAATCATTTTGCTGCGAGTGCAGCAGTGATGCACAGGAGCCACAGGCTGCCCCCACCTGCTGCCTGAATTCCCGATTGATGACCAGGGTCTGGCTGACTTTGAGGGCGTAGGTCAGTGTCTGCACCACATCAGGGCTGGCCTTGATGGTCTCCTCCAGCTTGTCCAGCTGGCGAGCCTCGAGGGCAATGCCCACGGCCTGCTCATACTGGCCATCCCTGAAGCACCTGCAGCAGAGCCGCCCCTGCTGAGGAGCATGGACTACAGCAGCAAGCAGTGCCCACAGCCTGCCCACACTGGTTGTCTGCAGCGTTGACACCCCTGCAAAGAAGCAGCTGCCTGCTCATGCTACCCCCCTCTGCAACAGCAACGCCCCTGCTGATCCACTGTTTCTCCCAGTCTGACTCCAAGGCAATGCAAGGCAATCATTGTGCACAAAAGCCTCCATGCCTGCTGCTGCGCACTGTTTCAACAATGTTCCGTAGTTGCGGGCTGCTGGGCACAAAGTGTGCAACACAGCCAGTCATTGTGACACAGCATGCCTCAGCCAGGTCTGCTGCAGCATGCACACCGTGCATCCCGCTGTCAGCATGACTGCAGAGCAGCTGCAATGCTGCCTGACAAAGCTGGAGCTTCCCACAGGGACTGAAAGGCGGCGATGTCTGCTGACCAGGCACGCAGGGATCACCTCTGGAACATGCGATGCACAATGGAAGCCAGCCGCTCGTCTGGGCCTTGCACATCGCCCTTCTGTCGCTGCTCAATGTACAGGTCTATGCATCTCGCTGCAGCAAAGGGAGCGTAGGTTCTGGGTTTGGAGGTGACAGTGCAACAAGCCAAGAGACAGCCCTGAGGGCAGATGAATATGAGTCTGTGGGCCTTGTGACATCAGAGAGGAGCGCCAAGTGTGGGCAACATCTCAACAAAGCAATGAGCCCAGGGGTGCTTGTCTGAGGGCAGAGCGTGCCATCGCAAGCAACCCACCCACGATGGTCTGCACATACTCCGACTGCTCCTCAATGTTGAAGAGCTTGCCGGCGCCCAGTGCATATGTCAAGGCATCATCCAGCTCCCCAAGGTGGTAAAATACCTGCAGCAAAATATGTCTTGTCTGGTGAGAAGGGGTGCGGCAAGCTGGCTGCATGCTTGCTGTTGCATCACAAGCTGAGACTTGATGACTGCTGCCTCCCCAAAGCGTTGATGCCGCAGTGGGCACTTCCAAGTGCAGCCAGACGCACCTTTGAAGCAACAAGGGCAGCCAGCTCGCGGTGCTTGAATTCCTCGTCTTCATAAAACGCCTCCACAGACGCAATTGAGCTGGCAATCTGGTACCAGTACTCATGCACCACAGAGTTCAGGCTCTGCAGCGCATGCAGCCTGAGGCCTTCATCCTCTTCCTCCAGCAGGGACAACAAGCCTGATGCGCTGGACACTGCGACTGCAGCAGTCATGCTGCCTCGAGACGGTGCCTACCCTGCACCTTGCAGACGTGTCTGGCAAGGCACACAGCTCTGGGCAGCAAGTGCAAATGCTAGGCCGGCCGTGTGATCTGAGTAATATTTCTCCTGCGTGGATGCAGGGGCTGATGATCAATCGGCAGGCGCTCTCCAGCCACCCATGCTACTGCGAACGCCCTCACTTTCGTTCTGGGCATTCGGACTGAGGTTTTGAGCTGTTCGGTTCATTGCTGCTGCTCTGCTGCAGCTCTCGTCAGGCCTTGCTCATGAAGCCTAAGTGGTGGTCCAGCTGATATACACAAGCATGGGCAGAAGGTTGGGCCTCAGTTGCACGCTGCGGGGTGTGGGACGCTGTTTGAGCTGCTGCTGCCACCAGCAGCCACCAGAGTCATCTGGAGGCCAGGAACTGTTTGCTCCACAATGCAATGCGCTCGATATTGTCATCCATCTGTTCTACGTTGTTGCTGGGCAGTACTTGAACGACCTCTTCTCTGCAGGCAAGGGTCACAGGACATGTTCGGAAGAAAGCATGTGATCTGTGCAGCTGCTGCTCATGGCTGTGCAGGCAGCACTGAAGCACTGCATCGCAGGTGCACGAACTGATAATCAGTACTACTGGTACGAACATTGAAAAGCAAGGTTGGCAGGGCAGGCAACAGCCAGACCAAGCTAGCAGGGCAGCACTCCCAGCATTCACATGCCTTGGGAGCTCCACAGCCGCGATGTGGAGCATGACAACCGAGACTCTGCACCTTCGCAGGGTGGTGTCACGCAGCACGCTACCCGTGCTCACCTGTAGCTTTCCCTTGCCTCCTCAACAATGACATTCATGATCTCACACTCCATGTTTTCACTCAGCTTCTTCTTTGAGTAGCCTCTGCACAGACAGAGCGCAATTTCCTGTGCTCAGCTGTCTTCACTGTAGCCAAGCACATGACGGGCGATGGCTGCGCACCTCTTTTCAAGCCGCTCATACAATGTCGAGTTGTCCGTTTGTAACACCACAACAAGATCGAACCACCTGCACAGATATCAGCTGTGTGAAAATGCCTGGTGGACTCCAGCAGGCGCAGGCAGCAAAGGCTGGCGCAGGCCATGGAGACACCTTCTCACTCACCTCTCTGGGAAGAAGTCGCAGCCATGGTGGTCAACAATGCAACCGCCAGCTTCCAGGGGCTCTTCCAATGCATCGCAAACCTGCAGGCCGATTCGCGTTGATCAGCACGCTTCATGGGACCCTGGGGCGCTGCAGGCAGCCTCAAGCCGCCACACCAGCCAGCAATGCCCCTACCAACCACAGCACACAGGGAGTTTCCCTGGGCAGCATGCAGATGCAGCGCACAGGCATACACAAGACCCCTCACCTTGTCCTCATCGAGGACATAGCTACCAAACTCCTCATCCCAGCCTGAGTGCAGCTCCTGCTGCTTGACCCAGTCCCCCACATTGATGTGGGTGAGGCCTGTGGCACAGGCCAGCTGCTCACAGGTGGTGGTCTTGCCTGTGCCTGGCGTCCCTGTGACCTGCAGTTGCCGCAGGCTGGAGATCAGACCATGCTGGCTTGAGCATGGCTGTGATCTTAAGCCACCATCCTGGCAGCAGCGCTTGAGCTGATCTGTGCCTTTGAAATGTGGCTGCCTCACCAGTATATTGGGGCGCTTGCGGGGTGCAGCTTCCATGCTGGACTCCCTTCTGCCCCTCCTCACACGGCACTTCTTAGAGCTGGAGCCAATGCTGGCCACCTTAAAGGGGCCACCAAACTCGTGCTGCCAATCAAGTACAGGCAATTGCACTTGAAGCACCTCAATGGTGGCTGTGCAAGGACAGCAGCACAGGCAACAAGGCAGACAGCACTGCCGACACTGTCTTCAGCACAGACCGAGTGATGTCCTGCGGCTGGATCTGGTGGCAACTTTGACCTGCCCATCGATTCTTCTCAGCGACATCCCGTGACCGCTGGCAGCTTCCACCTGCACAGCATAATGCAGCTTGCCCTGTCGGCCAAGCTCAAGGAGCTTGGCTACTTGGATTCTCTGACTTCGATCACAGCAGAGCACGTGTTGTTTGTGCTGCACAAGCTGCTGCAGGTGCCAGGCAGTGTGGACTGCAGCCATGCGGAGCAGAGTGCGCTTGTTGTTGCAGGCATGAACACTTTTGCTGCTTGCATGTCTGCCAAATAGAGCCACCGCTCTAGATGAGGGCCGCTGCCATTGCAGGAGCTGCAGGCTGCCTAAAGAAGTTGGGGATCCACCTGACAGATGAGCTGCTGAGGGTGAGTTTGATGAGTCTCTGGTCTGGTGCATGTGCAAGTGATGCTGGTGTGCCCGAAGCTGACACCTGACAATTCTGTGGCAGGCAGAAGTGTCACAGCAGGAGCTTGAAGTGTTCCTGACTGGTCTGGCGGACCTGGCACTGGAGTGCGGGAGGTGTGAGGCATGGTAGGCAATGCCGAGCTCAGCAGATAGTACTGTCCTTGTCCAACTGTCTAATGTGCAAGCAAAGGTACTGCGTGCTGCCTGCAGGGACCAGGAGGGGACTGCAGACACCCAGCTGCTGCACACAGCAGCGTCTGGCTGTGCTGAGCTCATGAGCAGCGACCTCAGGCTGTTCAAGGCTTGCCCTGAGCTGCAGAGCGCGAGCTCGGCAAGCAGCAGCTGTGGGCCCCTCAGTCTGTCAGATGTGATGGGCAGTCAGCAATGCTACAGTGGCGCTAGCAGCGCTGCAGTCAGACCTGATGGGGCTCCTGTGAAGGACAGCCAGGCATGGTTTAGACAGAGCAATGGGCTGAAGCTGGCCTTGGAGGACTACATGCATGCGGAGGAGGGCTTTGGGCAGGCACATACAGAGGTAAGTGCAGCCTTGGCTGTGCAGATCTGTCAAGGCAAGAGCTGGACCTTTTCCTGCCTGCCTGGCTATTGCGTGCATCATGACAATGTCATGCCGACCTGCAGGCTCTCAAGCGGTGGACCACAGCTCCTACTGCTTCTGAGGGTGCAGCACTGGGGCAGAATGTAGCAACAGCATATGAGCAGCATTGTATGATGCGCAGGCTGCTGGACGCCTTAGGGGTTGTACAGCAGGCACACACTCAGACGTGCGTCCAGGGCGATCAAGCCCAGCAGGAGCTGCATCTGTGTCAGCAGGTCCAGCTCTGCATGGCTGAGGGGAGCAAGCTGATAAGCATGCAAGCAGGCATAACATCAGCCAAGACTCAGCCATGCAGCTACAGTGAAATCTTAAAAGTGTTGTGAATGCAAGGATACAACTTGGGTAAGTACACACAACTAAAACACAGTAGCATGTCCCCAAGTGAGGTGCAGTAGCTGGCCAACTTGAAATACAGCAGAGGTGGGCGAGGCATGTACAAAGGATGTGAGGCTCCAGTGCTCAACCTGAGTCGGTCAAGTGCTCAATCAGAGCAAGTACGCTGTCCAGATCCGCACCTCCACTTGCAAACTCATCAAACACAACCCACTGCTTGTCCCCAAACTCCAGTTTGAGACTGGCAGAGGCACCTGCAGCAAGATAGCGAGTAAGCATATCAATGACCAGCATTGTGAGGAGACGGGTGGGCATGTCACCTAGGGCACCGTTGAGGAGACAGGCACACACGGGAAGGGGAGACAGTGCTCGGCTTGGATAGGATCAAGTGCAAGCTGCCTTTGGGAGATTTCTGGGCATTACCCTTCCTGATGGGCTTTGCCTTGGCAGCCCTTGCCGTCTCCTTGTGGCTGACGATCACAATGACCTCCTGCCCATCCTTGGTGCAGCTGCTGAAGCAGGTGTGTGCGTCAGTGATGTACAGCGTGCCTGGGAACGAAACCTGCACCGGCAAGAAGGCAAGCGCTTCTGGGCTGCAGCTTGCCATGCTAGCTCAAGGCCAACATTTGCTCTTGAGGTGAGAGAGTCAGCAGTTGCAGCTCAGCCCCAGCAGGCATCAGGTACAATGAGCAGGGTACACTGGCTTTGGCGTGAAGGGCTTCTACCGGCAGGTGTAAGTGTGCAGACCTGCCATCTGGCTCAAATTGAGCAGGACACACCTGCTGATTGGGCGTGAAAGGATTGTGCAGGCAGGTGTAGGTCTGCAGCATACTGCAGGGAAATCGCTCCAGCAACTCTTCAGAGGTTGCCAACCCAAATTCCTCTTGTAGCAGTTGGCTGTCCTGCAGCACAGGGCACGGCAAGGAGGTCAAAACTGCCAGGAGGCGCGGGCCAGCTGGGGTTGACATTCATCCTGTGCCACAATGTGGTGCTGATCAGCAGGCTGTCACTTGCCCCAGGGCATGCTCTTCTTGAGGCCAGCACAAGCTGCTGATGGCTGATGCCCATGTGGGAAAGTTGTGATCTAAGCTGCCATCAGTGCAAAGCAGAGCTTTTCTTTGTACGCAGCAGGGCCGTCTTGTGTTGGGGCAGACAGCAGGTCACAGCGGGACACCGACCTGCTCAGGCGATGCTGCACCCCGTGTGTTGCTGCCTGAGGCCGGCTGAGATTTAGGCACGCCTGGGTCAAGGTGCGCCCACCAGTGGGTGACAGAGCCGGCCAGTTTGGTGATGCTGCTTGTGGCATCGTTTGCCCCTCCGAGAAGCTGCAGGCAGTGGCAGCAGTTGCACCAGAGGGGCACATTGGCGGCCCTGCAGGCAAATGATAAGCAATGCTGCAAGAGCAGAAGTGCCCTGCCACAGTGGCAGGCAGGCAGGTGCCGGCAACAGCACCCTTCCAGTGCCCACTCACTGCAGTCTCCGCCCACCCAGAGCTTGGTGCCACATGTCTGTAAGCCTGATCTGGACAGGAAGCTGCCCACCTTGCTGGAAAGCTCCTTGGCAGTGTGGGTGGCATGCCCCGCCATCTTGTGCACTGCCTCGTCGATGTCCTTCAGCACCTTGTCAGGGTCAAAGTCCCTTGGGTTGTCGCCTGCCTGGTCATGCTGCTTCGCCTCCACACCTGCAGAGGGCCGATGGGCTGTGAGCAGTGAGCACGCGCCTGCACAGATTATCACCCGAACACATCGAAAGCTGCAGACTGGCAGCTGCAAGGGCAACATGAGTCACATTGCTGGACCCAGCTTGCAGTCAGACTGCTGCCGTGTTGGCCTTGCAGCCTGGCTGACCTGCATGGCGCTTCACCTCGACGTTGCCCCTCCAGCTAATATCAGCGCTGTCCCCTGCAGACCAGAAGGATGATCTATGATCACACATCTGTGCTGCAGCTGTCTGGCATGTGATGGCTGGCAGTGCATCCTCGCCTGCGGCATGAGCGTGCAGGAGAATGCAAGGCATTACAATTCAAAGGGGCCATGCAGGTCGTGCACCAATGGCGCCTCAATGCAGGAGCTGCTGGCATGCCCTGGCTGGCACTGCACCTGCGCACCTGCAGCATCAGCCCCACAGCACCTCAGAATGAGCAGCCCCAGCCGCAGGAGCTGCTGGCATGTCACTAAGCTCTCAGGTCTCAGACTCAACACCGGGAGTCACAAGGCCGTCATGTGATCATCCTCTACAGCTCTGTCTGAGAGAGCATGGGCTTGAGGCTCACCAGCAGCATGCAGTGGGGCCACTGAAGGCCTCTCCTTCTGTGGCCTCATGCCGTTCCTTTGCTGGCTGCATGCTGGTCGTGCAGTCCCAGGTCCCTTCTCCCACTACAGCAGCCGGTGGCATGCCGGTGGCAGATGCAGGCCTGTTGCCATCCACCCCAACCAGCAGGGGATCAACAGGACTGAATCACCTTCTATGGGGTCATGCAGGTCACGCAGGCCCATGTCCTGGCTCGGGGGCAAGCCCATCTCCCCCTCCACCACTATGATGCCATCCTGGCCGTCGGGGCCTGGCTGGCCGGCTGGCTGCTTGCCCTTCCGGGCTGTGCTGGGGGCGCTGGCAGTCGGGCGCCCTGCAACCTTGGGGGGCTTGCCGCCCAGGCTTGCAGCGGGTGCCATTCCTGCTCCCCCAGCTCTATCTGCAGAGGGGCTGGATGCCTCTTGCGCTGCAGTTGGGGTGGCCTCGATTACTTCCCCAGAGTCAGATGACACACCCTGCAAATCAGGCGGGGGTTGCAGGGGGGCCAGCTGAGTTTGGCAAGGTCTGGTGCTGCAGGGTTTTGAATCACTGCCGCTGGTGCAGAGGGGCCACAAGATTGCCTTCAAGCAGGCAAGACGTGCTGTAAATAATTACATGGCTGAAGCACTAGCTCAGCAGGTTCTTTCCTTTGCATGCAGGGTTCATGGCAAGCCCCATGTCTTATCAGCCATGACACCTTCCATGCTCCCGGAGCTTGGTGGCTCCTGGTTCTCAGTGCCTGGCCATCACTGACCTGATCAAAATCCTCCATCTTGTCCCACTCAGAGGCTGCAGATAGCCCACCCGTGCTTTGTGCTCGTTGTGTCAAAGTGCATTGAGAGGCAGCACTCATGTCGTTGCAGCACCGGGGTCTGTGACCCTGCTGCAGTGCAGAGCGCAAGGGTACTCGGGACTTGCTCAGAGAAGTTTAGCAGGCTTTCAAAGTGCAGCCTTTCGATCAGTGAAACCAGGATGGCATGTGCCCGGACTGTTCACGGCAACGGGCAGGCCAGCAGGTTCATGGTCAATAATGTGGTCAATGTCTAAGAGACTTTCTCGGCTGGCAAAGCCAGGTTTCACAATTGCTTCTGTTGGAGACACAAGAAAAGCTGTTTGACTGGGGGAAAGCTTCGCAGTTCCATGCCAGATGCTCCATCAGCCAGAGCAAGCTGCTGCCCTGCGGCTCCAGCAACAGCATATGCAAGGACAGGTGGCCAGATATGGCCAACCCTGGAGCCAGAACTGGCAGCTGCTGTTTCACTGAGACGATGGATGCAGCCTAGCACATACACAACACCAGAGGCTTGAAGGATGTGTCTGAGGAATCGACCTGATCAGCTGCTCTCTGCAGCCGCAGCTGGCAACCTGCATGACCCAACAGGGCAGTTGCAACACATGGCATGGCAGCTCAGCCGAAAAGCAAGCATAGGCAGAAAGAGTGCGCGGGTCAGCAGCAACAGGCCCGTTTGCCAGCCTCATTGGCTTGACATTCTGGGTTGGATGTAGACAGCTTGGGGCGTTGGGCACCTGCCGCACAAATATCTCCACTCACATCAGCAATGTGCCCCAGGGAGTGACGCAGCAGGAGGCAAGGGTTGCAGATGACGTGCAGTGCAGTGCTGTAAACAAGCTCAAAAGCTGATGTCCTTACTGGACGGTTTGCAAAAGGTTTCCTTTTTTGTTATAGTCTAACCCCCCGAAGCCTTGGGATCTCATCTAGCACAGATGTTGGCTCAGCATGTCAGACGGCGAGCGCACCATCTGCGGTAGCCCCGGGGACCGGCAGCTGGGAGATCATGCAGGCTAACACAGCAAACAGAATTCTGCTACACCAGCGGAGCAGCTTTGAGCTGGGGCCAGACTTTGAGCTTGGGCAGAACGGCACGGTCTTGCTGAATGGCAAGTCCAATGTGCAGCACAGGCCCTCTCTGCTGGGCATGGAGCAGGAAGCGCAGGAGGCCAGGGAGTACAAGCTCTGGCAGGTCAGTGCGGCCACCCCATTCTGTGCAACCAGGAAGCCTTACCTCAGTGCTGCAATGCCCATCTTGCAGGCCAACCACCCCTGCATCCTACAGCAGTTCCAGCAATTTGCGCAACAGTCAACAGGGCGCAGGCTGGTGGTCTTCATGGACTATGATGGTAAGCTCCTCGTCGTTGTCGAGCCAGAGGGGCCAGCTGGGTGTCAGTGGACCCCAAACTGTCCCCAGACTTGTACTGCCAGCTCATTTCACAAGGCCTGCCTGCCAAGTTGCTGGAGAGGGCTTGCCCAGTTTTGCCATGTTGACCTGCTCACCTGTCAGTGAATTGAAGCTCCTGCAGTCCATGTCTCTGCAGGTACTCTGACGCCCATTGTCAAGAACCCTGACAGAGCCTTCTTGTCGGACCAGGTGAAGGCTGCACTCAAGGCAGCCCAACTGCAGCGTCCCCTCTCTGCTCAGCCCACAGCACATGGTACCTGCAAGATCTGCCTTTATCTGCCACACACTGCATCCCACCTGGAGCTCTGGGGCAATCATCGCCTGCCAGGAGACATGGCTGCAAACAGTTCTGTTTTGGGCAGCGCCGACACCAGTCACATGGCAGGCCTTGACAATGCTGCCTGCTGCAGATGAGGCAAACAGTGCGCCAGATAGCAGAGCTCTTCCCCACAGCCATCATCAGCGGTCGGGGCCGTGAGAAGGTGCAGGCCTTTGTGCAGCTGCCGGAGCTGTACTACGCAGGCAGCCATGGCCTGGACATTGCAGGGCCCCGTCTGCAGGTGTGCTGCCGGCATCGACTGTCTTGCCTCATGAGGATCGTGGAAGGTACTGGGAGGCTGCAAGGGCATGGGCTCTGCCCTTATCACGAGTCTGTGTTCATTCACGTATTCATCAGAAAACTGATTGGAAAATAGGGTTATACCATGCAGCAGCAGGAACTCTGGGGTGGGCTTTGAGCACTGCAATGACCTTGAGGCCAGCTGACCATGCAGTGCTCTGCCCTGTCTGCAGGGGCAGCCTGAAAGATGTATATCTCATCAGCCAGCAGCTCACTTTGAACCCATAATGGATGACGTCTTCAATATCTTGTCTCAGAGGTGGGCCTGGCTCTTGCTGCCAAGCGCTCAGCATGCCTTGCCTTGACCTGAGCAACCTGTGCACCACAGCACCACTTGTTGCCTCGTGCTGAGCTGCCTGCCCACCAGCTGACCACAGCCTGTGTGCCTGCAGAGTTGCGAGCATTCCAGGTGCAGCAGTGGAGCATAACAAATACTGTGTGACTGTACACTTTCGCAACTGTGAGCCACAGTACTGGGAGTCTGTCATCACCACCGTAGAGGCTTTCATGCAAAGCCGGGAAAATTTGAAGGCCACCCGCGGGCGAAAAGTTCTGGAAATAAAGCCCCAGGTGGGTGCAGGGTTTCAGGGCTTAAACCAGGAATGCCAACATTGGCGAGGCAGAACTGCCAGCCTCTGGCAGTTTGCAACCAGGGGGACCATGCACCAGTGTTGCGCGTGTTTGATTAAGCTAGCAGCTACAGCACTTTGCTGCTCTCCAACACTGTCAATGGAGGCAGGCCTTCACAAGTCAGCTGGCTGCTTGCTGAATCAACTCAGGGACTCCTCATGCTTTCCGCCATGCGATGGGGCCCTACCACTGCACTGTGCTGCAGCCTGTGACCCTGTGCTGGCAATGCACCTCGCCCTCTGACTTGAACTCTCCGCACTCGCAATGCAGTGCATCCCTCACAGGGAAAGTCCTCGTGCGGGGGATTGGCCTGTGCATTGCGTCACCAATGTGGTGCATGTCAGCTGGAGGCTTGAAGGGGACTGCATTGCTGTGTAGGTGAGATGGGGCAGGGGATATGAAGCATTGTGGACAGCGGTGGTGGACTCCAGCTGACGCTGCTGCAGGGCTCCTGAGAACCTCTTCTACATGCAGGTGGATTGGGACAAGGGCCGAGCGCTGGCGCACCTGCTGGAGGCGCTGGGCCTGGCAGAGCTTAACACAGATGTGCTGCCCATCTACATTGGGGATGACAGCACAGACGAGGACGCCTTCAGGGTGCTCAAGGAGCGGCCTGCTGGGCATGGCATCCTCGTCTCCAGCAAGGTCCGCACCCCAGCTGTGTCTAGGTGCCTGCACCCCTGCTTGCTAGGTAATCTGTTCCAGCACTACAGCTGCATCTGGCTGAGCTGACACTGTACCTCTGGTGTCTGCTGTCTCAAGGATCGCCCTGCCGCCGGGTGCCCAGCATGTTTTGGTGCCAAGCAACCGTCAAAGGCCAGTGCATGGACGTTGTAGACACCAGCAACTAAGGGCTCCATGATGGGAGGGCATGCCAGATTGCTGGACGTCATGTGCGGCCTGCTGCTGTATAAGGATGATATAGTAGAGGCAGCAAGCAGGAGCTTGACTCTACAAGTAGTGAAGAACGCTGCTTGGCTCCATTGCAGCAGTCTTGAGGGTAGCTACCTCTCGCTGGAGCGTGTTACTGCAGCTCCCTTGCTTAGAACCTGTGATTCTGCTGTTGCAGACCTTGCAGACATTCAGAGTGCTCCCCCCAGTTGTGCTGCAGGCCCAACCCCCTATTCCTTGTCTGGAACTCTGTGCCCCTGCCGCTGCAGGCAAAGCCCACTGCTGCAGCGTACTCCTTGAGGGACCCCAACGATGTGATGGCTTTCCTGGACAAGCTTGTCAGCTGGGGGCGCTCCCCCAGCAATGCCTGGCTGCAGAACCCCAGCTGCAATGGCTGGAGCCTGCAGCTGAAGTCCCCTGCCACGCCAGCACAACAAGTGAGTGCGGCCACCGGGCGTAGGGACAATGCTGGCAGGAGGCATGTGCTGGCAGGTTGCTGTCGCCTTTGCGTTGGCTACACTGGACATGTGGCTTTCACTGTACAATGTGTGCCTTGGCAGTCACTTGAGGGTGCTGCATGCAGGCTAGGCACTGTTCCACTGCGCTGAAGCGCCACAGGCCCATCTGAAACGGTGGTGTGATGCTGTGTGCAGGCAGGTTGACACAGACCCTCGATTGCTTTTGGAGTGAGACCCTTCTGCAGCGCATGTAGTCTGTAGCGCACAGCTCCTGACAACAAGAGATTTCGACGCCTTCTGCAACATCCAGGGCAGACCCACAGATTAAACTGTGTATTACCTCTCTTTCTGACAGCACTACATGCAGCAGCAGCAGCATAAGGCCAGCCCCTCGCCCTGACTGGCACTGACATTCCCTTGCTACCTTTCTGTGCTTTGTCAAGCTGCTGACCAACAAGGAATGCCACAAGGAGCTCTGTGCCTGCCATGCATGCAGTCCACCCCTCTCAATGTCAAAGAATCAATGCTGGAGCTTCTGAAGCTGTCCCTTTTGCAGGGTCTGCCCCATTGAATGGCTATTTTACATTCTATTGACTCATTTCACCAGGATGGAACTGTCAGACAGCTTGCCTGTGTCTCACACAGGACATCACCAGACACTGCGCCTCCTGGGCACATTGGGCCTGCATGGCTCACGACACTCCCTCTGGGGACTTGCTTGAACCAGAAGTGCAACCTTTAGAAACAGAGCCCCTGCACGAGATCGATACATCAGGAAAGCAGCAATTCAAGGCTGAGGGCCCTGACCACCAGCAGAAGCAGCCATGGTATGCGTGGCCTATGCTGGCACTCAGTTTGGTTGCCATAAGTTCAGCAGGTCAGCATCCGTGTGCACAGGATGGCTGCAGTCAGCACCGCATGTCCTGCAAGCCATGGCTGTCATCCTGATCTTCGTCTCTGTAAAGGAAGCATGTACTGCCTGCAGGCGTAGTTTTCAAAGAGCTGCCGGAGGTGCCTCCCGTCACCCTGGCTGCATGGCGGTTGCAGCTGGTATCCATCATCATGGTGCCTCCCTGCCTAGCGCAGTGGTGGGGCATGACTTCTGGTGTGTGCCCCTGGAAATGATGTTGATGCCGAAGTTTTACAATGCTGACATTCCCCCTAGCTGACATCTGCGGCGGCAGCAGATCACGACCAGAATGCCCTCTATGCCTCTGGCCAAGCCCTCGGGCGGCTTCAATGCACTGCCATGATGCCCTTCCAGCATATTGCCTTGCATGGGCAAGTGACTGCGGCAGCTGTGCGCTTGTCTCAGTGAGGGCCCATGTTGCTGCAGAGGCTCAGGGGGCCACGCTGCGCCATGCCCACCTGCTGGTGGGCTGCGGAGTGTGCTTGGCAGCCCACTTTGCCACCTGGGTGTACGCAATCCAGAGCACTTCCCTAGCTCATGCCATGCTGTTCATCTCGGTCACCCCTGTCCTGCTGGCAGTCGGGGCTCTGGTGCTGCGACAGCCTATCTCAGCAGGTCAGAAACCTTTCAAGTGATACTCACAACCTCTGCGTCGCATCCACAATCCCTGGCTTGCAGCCAAGAAAATGCAAGGTTGCTGCTGCAGGGGAGATCATTGGGACTGTGTTTGCATGTGTGGGCATTGCTCTGCTGGCTCGCAGTGCTGGAGAGGACAAAGAGGTGAGGAAGAGCCAGTCACTGTGACAGTATCAGTGGCTCAGAGCAGCAGAGGATAACACATCCATCTGACATCTGCACAGCACAGCGTGAGCCTGCATTCCTCTCACACGTTGGTCGTCCTCCTCCCCTGAGCTCCTGCGGGGTGGCACAGATGTCCATGTATGCGCAGGGCAGAGGGTGGTCTTCGTCAGACATCCTGTGCGTGCGGGCCCTGCCTTGGCTGAGTCTGCCGGTGTGTGCAGGTGTCTCTGCAGGGCGACTTTGAGGCATTCCTGGGCGCCTGCACGTTTGCAGGTGGGCTGCTGCTCCTGATGCATAGCTTTGTGAGCACAGCAATGTGACAAGCTTGTACTGGCCTTGCATGGCGCAATTGGGCTGTAGGTTTCACAGGTCCCACTCTTGTCGGAGCTCTACTGCTCTCCTTGCAGTGTATCTGCTGATTGGCCGGAAGCTGCGCAGCTGGCTGCCGCTGTGGGTCTACGTGCTGCCTGTCACTGGGACTGGCGCTCTGGTGCTCACCTTTGTCGCGTGGCCCTTCGAACACGCCCACCTGTTTGTGATGGGCAGGGGCGGCATATTTGGCTGGCTGGACCCTCAGTACCTGCCACGAGTTGCCTACCTGGCCATCATGCCAGGGATCGTCGGTGAGCGAGCCGCCCATGGGCTGCCCAGGGCAGTGCTGCTTGCTCAGCACAAGTCCAGGCAAAGCCGCAGTGCATGCCTTGTCAGTCTGCCGTGCTGCAGGGGTTGCGTCAAGCCCGACCGCTGTGCAGCAAATCCAGGGAATCCCTGAGTCAAAATCCCTCTGGCTGCTGCAGGGCACACAGGCTTCAATTATTTAGTCAAGTATGTGCACCCCCTCATCATCAGTCTTGTATTGACCCTTGAGCCCCTGGTGGGGAGCATGCTGGGCTGGGCGCGGGGTGTGGCACCACTGCCAGGTGATTCTGACATTGCACGCTCTGTCACAAGGCGCTGCTATATGTGAAAGGCATGGCAGCAGCTGATGAGAGCTGTGCAGATGGTAGATGCTCAATGCTTCCCGCTGTGTACAGGAATGTGGACTTGGATTGGCGGCAGTGTCATACTGGGCTCCACTGCAGCTGTAACAATAGCGGCTCATTATCGAGAACGTGCAGCAGCAGCTGCTGCTGCTCTAGCATGTGAATCCCCCAGCAGCTTGAAGTCACCAGTAGATGTAGAGCAGGCAGTATTGCTTGAGGATGCAGGACATGTGGTCCTTAAGCTGTCCCTCAACCCTCCAGCCAGGAAACTCTGACAGCTGTACCACTAGGAAGACTACAACCCAAGTCTGATGCCAAGACTCTCAGAACTCTTCTACCCTGGATCTCGTTTTGCATCCACATTCAGTTGCTTTCTGAGTTGCTTTTACCACCAACGGCAGCAGCTTCATTGATTCACTGAAGCAGCTCAGTGACAGTGCCAACCGCTATAGTTCTGCCCAAGTCCCGCAGTGCAATGCGGCCTAGAGCCCTATAGTCTGCATATGTTTCCAAGCACAGTGACCTGGATGCTGTGACTTCTATGACGGCAGTCTGCTCCTTAAGCAAAGCCCTTGGTTTGGGCTTGGTGACTTCCCCAGTCTTTGCATTCAGCAGGGATACCAGCTGCGTAATTCTCCCTGTCTCCCTGGCTGCATGGACATGGATGGTGACCTGCACAGCAGGGACACGCGCTGTTGATGGCAGCATCTACTGGGCATGCTGCATGTCTGCCTGTCCCGCAGTCACAGGAGCAGTGACCAAGCAAGGCTGGGCACTGGCACACAGAGGCGACCTGACTGGAGCCGGGGCTGTTGGAGGAAGCCTGGTAAGTAAATTCTTGTCTCTCTCTGTGGGTACCTGCTGCCCTTTCGTGATGGGGATGGACAGCTCAAGCAGTCGGATGCAGGCTTGAAACCTGGTCACAAGGGGGACAGGCCACTCCGGGTGACAGATGACTGCGCCTGTGTTCAGCACTGCAGCGTCAACACCTGCACACAGAGCAGCTGCTCTGTGTTGAGACCTGCGAGACTGACAGCAGAAAGGGACAGCAAGGAGAGGCTTGTTGCGCAGCATGTTCTCTCTGTGGCAGCAGGCAGCCCACCTGACAGCGTCAGATCTGCGCTGTCGCCAGCAGTGGCCAGCTCAGCAGGTGAGCCATCCACTTCCACAGACCGCACAGTCCCAGTCTCGCCAGAGGGCAGCACCATGACGGGAGTCCCAGCCTGCATGCAGAAGGTGCTGTCCATGACATACCAGCACAGAATGCACCCAAGTTCAGGTACCCAATGCACCTCAGCATGTCGATACATGTCAGTGATAGGCAGTCACAACTCGGCCCGTGAAAAGCGTGGCCAGCACAAACACGAGAGACTCCCTGAGCCTTCACAGGCTGCCAGTGCACCTCATCATGTGCCTGAAAAGGGAATAGTAGACAGTATCTAGGATTCTCAAGGTGAGTGCAGCCAGCACTGACTTCAGGCCTGCAGCCTCCAGAGACCCCTACTTCACCTCAAGATGGCGCCTGCCCATAAGCTGGCAGCAGTCAAGGTGAGCACTGCAGCTGAGGACCAGTGAGCACAGGTGCTTGCCTTCAGTGCGCCCCCCTCAACCTTGCCGCCAATGGACAGGCCCCCGCGCTGCCCCTTGAACACGTCGATGATGGGCAGTCGCAGCGGCCGCCTCAGTGCAGCTGTCCTGTTGAGTGGCTTGAAGGCCTCGATAGCTGACATCACCGAGGGGCCCTGCAGCGCAGACGTCTTCACCTGCCTGCTGCCTTACTGACCAGGAGGGCCTCCATGGAAGGCAAACATGCTGGGGCCCTGTGAAACACCGCTACAGAGGTCTGTGACTTTGATAATCCCTGGTGCAGGCCTCTCCACCATGGTTGGCCCTTTGACAGCTACATGCTGCAGCTACCCTGTAATCTGCAACACAATGACTTCAACACAATGACTGGGAAGTAGGTACCTCAAGGGCTGCCACACCTAAAGCCCCTGCCGTGCACATGACACTGTCTCTCGTTGTCTGCCATGGAGGGTGGCTGACGCCCTGCCATCCAGAGCCTCGGCACCCGCCCCATGCGCCCTTGGCAGTGGGAAGACGGCAGCAGCAGCAAGTGCATCTCTCGTGAACCAGCGGCCTGCTGGGGGCACCAGTGATATGCTGCGCGCTTCTGGAGTGCAGCCTGTGCTGACCTTGCACCAGGCCGCAGATGTCCAGTCCCAGATTTTGACGGCCTGGGTGAGTGCTGCCAGCTTTTGCAGCTCAACATACAGGGCAGTCCGGCAGCCAGCGCTGACACTAAACCAGGCTGCACTCCAGAATCCTTGAGAGGCCGCCCGAGATGTTACAGCAACCACAGCAAGACCCTCTGGCAGCCTGTGCTGACCTTGAACCACGCCGCAAACCTGGGGTCCTTGGGGGCACCCATCAGGTTCTCCCCCAGGGGCCCCACAGCTGCCAGCCACTGCAGGTCCCCAGCCTTGAAGCCGCACTGCCGTGAGGTCAGGAAGGGCAGCAGAGTCTCCTGGATGTGCTGGAAGCGCTGCTGCGAGAAGTCACAGGTGTCCAGCTTGCTGACGATGACGGCCAGCTGGCGAATGCCCAGGCTGTAGGCTAGCTGGGCATGTTCTCGCGTCTGGCCGCCACGAGGCCCCCCTAGGCCACCACCTCCAACCTCAAAGCCAGCCTCAAAGCCACCTGCAGCAGGTGGAGTGCAGCAGCCTCACTGCTCCTTGGGCGGGGCTGGCTTGCGCTGCCGCTCTGAAGCTGGCCTTGAAGCATCTTGCAGCACTGCAGTGCAGCATGCTGCAGGCCAGCTAGGCCTCTTGCGTCTGGCTGGTGCAGGCGCTCTCCAGGCTGCCGCCGCCGGTCTCAAAGCTGGCCTTGAAGCCATCTGCAGCAGAGCTTGTTGCAGGCTTGAGGTCAGCAGAGCGTGCCCTGTGACCAGCCGCTGCGGGGGGGCACCTGGACTGGCATTCCCAGCTGGGCCGCCACCTGGAGAATGCAGCAGCTGCGCCCTTCTGCAATTTCTGCAGCTGGCATCCCACCTGCCTGCTGATGACAGAGCGTACTGGCAGCCCGGCTGGTGGGACGCTGCACACAGCTGCTGCTTTCATTGGAAGAGTGTGGACCTCAGACTGAAGCAGGACACAGGGTAACAGCACCCTCTCAAACCAGCTTCAAGGTGCTGCCCTGAACCCATCAGGTGCTGCACTCCTGTGAAGCGGCCGCACGTCAGGGAGGCTGCCAGGCTGTGCAGGACTGACCACAAGACATAGCACAACCTAGCTCAGAAGTGTTGCAGTGAACCCCTCAGGGCTGTGCCCCAAGGTGTGCCTCAACCTGGGCAATGAAGCGGTCCTTGCAGGCTGTGCTGACCTGGGGAGCCGTCGACAAGCAGCAGCGCTGCATCCGCCTGCGCAGCCCCCATGATCATGTTGGGCACAAAGTCCAAATGCCCCGGGGCGTCCAGCAGGGTGACATTGCAGTGACTGGTCTCAAAGCGGGTTGTTGCGACGTCCACTGTGACGCCTGCATCCCAGACGCTCTAGAGTTTGCAAGGCTTGCTCACAAGGCCTACTCTACGGACCTGCTACCACAGCGCTCCAGATCTGCAGATCATTCAGAAGGCATCCAGTCTGTGGTGCATGCACCTGCCAAACCCTGCAGGATATTGCACTGCTGAGCGGGTTGCACGGGTCTCGGTGCTCACTGTCAGCGGGCCCAGTGTCCGCAGCAGACCGCTCCATTGTGCTGGTGATGCTGGAGGTTGCCTGCAGCATGCGGCATGTCTTGACTGTGCCTGGCGCTGGAAAGAGCCTGGGGTGACCACAGCATCGCACATCCGGCAGCCAGCTAGGCTCACAACCTGGGCGCTCACCTCGTGCTCGCTCCTCCGGGCGCTCATCCAGCAGCCAAGCCCAGGAGAAGGAAGCCTTGCCAGCCTGGGCTGACTCTTTCTCATGCTTGTGCACTGTCTTCTTGTCCACGTACCTGCAGACAGAGCCAGGCTCCCCCTCAGCCTGGCAGCCAACCAGAAGGCAGGACAGCCTTCAGGTCTGATGCAGATGTGTGTGTTCCGCTAAATGTGGGACTCAAGACAGGCCGGCAAGCATGGCCACTCTTGGTCCTGTCGTGATCTGGTCTGGGCTGCTGTGAGGAGAGCAGCGACGCTGCCGTGGTGTCATGCGCCAGACAGCAGGTGCTGCTTGGCCCCTTTGCAAGCGCGCAATGGCAGCCCCATGCCCCCAGAGTCAGGCGTGCAGCCGCTCACCCGAGGTCGTGCAGCAGGCGCCCCATCAGCGTGGACTTGCCCGCGTCCACATGCCCCAGGACGACCAGGTGCAGCTTGGGCTTGGCCCCTGCGTGGGCCTCGGCAGCTGCCACGCTGCGCTGCAGCTCAGGTTCTAGGTTGTACTCCTCCAGCAAGCGCTTTCTGCCAACTGTGCGCTGGGGCTGGTCCCGAGGGGAGGTGCTTTTGCTGTCTGGGGTGGCTGACCCATCTGACACGCTGAGCTGACTGACGCCTGCAGCGTAAAGTGCTGTGCAGTGTTGCCAGGCTGTGGGCCGGCCAGCCAGCGAGGAGGACCGCCTGATGCAGGCAGCTTCAGGGCGGCGGCCACAAGCCCGACAGCCAGGCAGTGCTTGCAAGGCGCCTGGTGCAGGGTGCAGGCAGGCACACGTCTGTGCTGCAGCAGCACAGCCCCACCTTCAGCTGCAGCCTTCAACTGCTGCTGGGGGTGGCCTTGCAGGCGCTTGCCTGCCGCAATGGCAGTAAGAGGCACTTAAGGCAGTCAGAGCCACATTCATGGACCTCCATGCAGGCAGCTTTGGGGCCGACGGCCCAGGCAGTGGTCCTAAGCCGCCTGATGTGGAGAAATAAGCAGGCATGATGCCTCAGTGCTGCGGCTGCGCAACCGCACCTCTAGCTGCAGCCTGCGCATCATTCACTGCTGGGGCTGAAGGCGTGGCAGTCGGCGGCCTGCTGCTGGCTGCATCCGCCTTGCCAGGTGCTGCTGCTGGCGTTCTGGGCTGCCCTGTGGGGCGACCCTGGGCTGCGCGCACAATGTCATCAGGCGAGGGAGTGTCAAATTGGAAGGGTTGTATGTCTGCTGCTGACCTGTTGGTGGGCGCCAGGTCAAAGGTTTGCTGGCACTGGCTGGGGGTGGCAGCTTTCCGGCCTGCAGTCACACATGTGCCTGGGGCCACCAGCTGCTGTGGCACTGCTGTGTGCCTGCAATTGGGACAGCTCTTGGAGTGCAGGCTGCTGCCCGTCACGCTTGAAGGATGACACAGAAGACACAAGGCCAGCAGGGATGCGCCAGCAACGAAGCGCTGGCATGCTGTGCACAGACTCTGGCTGATGCCGGCAGCACGCAGGCGGGCAGGCAGCCACGCCCTCACCCCCCTGTTGCTGCCTGCCCGTTGGCAGCCGGGGTGGGGGACTGCACAGCGACTGAGCCAACGCCGAAGCACCTGCAGCTGGGGCAGGCTTGGCCTGGGGCCCCTTGCCCTTGCCAGGACCAGGTGCCTGTGCCTGTCTGGCAGGTGTACTGCCGGCCTTGGAGCCTGCTCCCCTGCTGCCTGCGCCAGCAATACCTGTCCCCTGAACATGTGGGCAGGTTTGAGCATGCTGATGCAGAGTGCTGGAGAGAAGCTTCAAAGCAACGTGCCTGCTTGGGCTTGATGGCAGTCTGCACTGTATCATCATAAGCATCCTCTGCATAATCATCATAATAATCCTCTTCATCCTCCCAGTCTTCGTCGTCGTATGCTGCCCTGCCGGACTTGCCTCCTGGCATGGCTGCTATGCTGGGGATCGGGTCAAACTTGAAGGTCAACAGCATGGCGAATAGATGAGCTGTGAGCCTTCATGAGCAGCCTCAAAGATCAGGGTAACGCAGAGTTTGCATCAGAGCAGTACCTGAAGGCGGCAGCAACCTACACGAAGGCCATCAAGCAGGATCCGGAAAACGCAGTGCTTTACAGGTGAGACACCCTGGCCATCTAATTCAGGCTGGGACCCGACGGCAGAGCTGTTACTTTGGAGGTCGTGATGCATCTGACATTGGCTTTGTGCCATATGCGCTGCAGCAACCGCAGTGCTGCGCTTCTCAAGCTCCAAAAGGTGGCCAAGGCCCTTGCAGATGCAGAACACTGCCTGAAGTTGAGACCTGAGTGGGAGAAGGGCTATTTTCGGAAGGGGGCAGCCCTCGAGGCAGCTGAGAAATTTGATGAGGTGCGCTGCTTCAGCTCATAGTGGGAGGGGCTCAGCAAGCAAGTCGCAGCTGCAGAGAACGGTGGACACACGGCAGGTTCTGCAGCTGCTTGGTAGGACTGTGGCACCAACCAGTAATGCACCAGTAGCTGTCGCACACCAAGTCTGCCAGCAGACGTCTTGCCGCCTCAGATGCATCTGCTACGCAAGCATGCAATGAGTGAGTACCGAACGCCGCATCTGGCAGGGCCAACAAAGCAGCTGCCCTAACCAAGTGGAGATGAATGGTGCTTCCATATGAACATTCTGTGTTTGCAGGCAATAGGTGTGTACCAGCAGGCGGCACGCCTGCCAGATGCAGGGCCAGCAGCCTCCAGCAAGGCCTCTGCACTGAGCAAGCAGCTGCAGCGGCAACGTGCCCAGGCTCGCAAGGCCTCGCGGGAAGAGGGCAGCAGCTTCAATTTTGCCAGCAAAGAGGATGCCTGTGGCAAAGCCAATGTTGCAAAGAAGCCAACAGGCAGGAAAGGGGCGGTCCAGGCAACACCAAACGGGCATGCCAGGGCGTCAGATGCTGGGGCAGCGGATGGAGCTGGCAGGATAGGGCAGGCACCTGTGACGGGGGTCATCAGCAATGATGAGGAGTATGAGGCTGCAAAGCAGCAGGCAGTGAGTATACAGATGGCTCTCTCTGCAATGCTGGAGACTGCCACACCGCCCTGCACCTGCATGAGCAGCATGCAGTGAAAGCAATTGGCATGACTTCGCATAGAGTGCAATGTGAGCTGATCTTGAGAGCTCCAAATGCATGCAACGTGCCATCAGTGTAGCTGCCATAAGCCTTCTGGCATTGGACTGCATCCCCGCAAGTGCAAGCACGTTTACTTGATGGCCTGCACTTCTGATCAAGCAGCACCCTGAGCCCGCAAATATGGGCAGACCATGATACTACTCAAGCAGCCTGCACCGGATCCCTAGCGACTGCAAGCGCTGCCACTCACATGCAAGGCTAGCAGCTCCCTCAGGCCTGCGAAGGCAGGCAGAGAGCACCCTCATTCCCTGACAGCTTGCAAAGCACCCCAGCAAGTGCAAGCCCTGCTGTCTGCATGCAAGGTCAGCAGCATTTTTCAGCACCAGCATCGCCGCTGCAGGCAAACAGCACCATCATTCCCATCAGCGACGAGCGCATCGAGGACTTTATGAAGGACGTCAAAGAGCTGACAGAGGCAGAGATGCAAAAGGCGCCCCAGGACATTCAGCCGGCAGTCTACTTCTTGCCAGGTGGGTGGGCATAAGCAACAATGCTCAGCGTTTGCAGCCTGCAGTCTGCTTCCTCCCAGTGGGTGCCCTAATACACAAAAGCATCCGTGGAGCCAGGACACCGGCAGGTGAGGTCAGTGAGGCCATGCTCTCTCAGCGCTGCTGTTCAACGTTGGCACCTTGACATGATGCCCCAGGCAACAGGACTGAGCATGAAGGGCCAATCCGCTGGCATGACATTTTAGTGGGCTTGGCGCTTCATGCAACAAGCTGAGGTCATGTGCTGGCATGTGCAGGTCGGGCTGGCCCTGATGGTAAGGAGCAGATGGGGAGGGTCCAGGTCACAAAAGCTTTTGAGTCTCCAGAAACCCTGCAGCAGTGCACTCAGTTCCTGAGGCAGTATGCGGAGGATAGCGATGCCCATGCTGCCTGTGCAGTCATCCCCAAAGGCTCAGTTGCCTTTCCTCAGGTAAGTGCACTGCAGTGTTTATGCATTGCTCTTTTCAAACTTTGTGTCTGCAAAGTCATATCCCACCGTTCAATGGCTTGAGATACCTGCAGTGGTGCCTGCAAGCCACCCAGTGCAGCACTCCGCTGTTGGGTTCTGCGTGATTGCCAAGTTCTGCCCATGTTGTCTGTGCAGGTGTGGAAGAGCAGTGGATGGCAGCACGGCAACGAGGACGGCACCTTCCTGCAGCTAGAATCATTGCGGCCCCTGCGCAGAACAGTCTTCCTCCCCCTGAAAAGTAAGCAGGCCGCAGAGTTAAAGGATACATGGCTCCTTGAACGCCTGTTTAGATAGCAAGTCAATAACGATGCTGAGGGCTCTGCCTGCTGAACGCACCCTTTCAGTCTAATAAGCCCAGGTGCATGCCCTTTGAAGGCCTGCCCTTAAGAATGGCTTGATACAGACTTGGTCTATATGACCTGTCAGGGGTTTGCATGCGTACTTATCAGTGGGACTGGAGTGGACATCATGGATCTTATCATAACGTCTAGGCTTGTAGCTAGGCTTGTTATGCTGACGATACCACTTTGCAAGCCATTGTGCACCTGGTGTGGTGACAGGCATGCAGAGCCAACGTAAGCTGTGCTGCGTTTTCTTGGCATGCTCACTGTGGTCCTGCCACCTCAAGGGATCTCCTCATACCAATAAGAACAGGGATGAGGCCTGTCACCATTCGCCTTCATCTGGCCTTCACAGATTTGGAAGGGTGTATTGCAGCATGCGGTACCTGGCTCCAGAAAGTGACTTTCCAGGTCAGCAATGCAGATGTCCTGTGACAATCAAAGCCCCAGGGCTTGCTTAATCTGGAACTAAAGGGCTGCAGCGCTGATGTGAAATGTTGTCAACGGCTGTGCACGTCTGCATGCCCTGCTGAAGAGGCTATTGGTAGTGGAAGTGTGTTGAGCTGCACGAACATTTTCTTGGTTCTCTGCAAGTCCATTTCTGCAATTTCATTTCTGCGAGACTGGTCTTCCAGCTTCTTTTCGAGCTCAGCCACCTCGACTTTCAGCTTGACATAGTCCAGGATCTGCGGCCGGTCCCTGCAGATACCAGCAAATGTCGGGCTGAGGGTATAGGGATGCAGCGTACCCTAGGAACCAAGGCCGCCCAGCTGTTCTCAATGCCACGTGCTGTTGGGACATCATGCTTCTGATAGCTGGACACCAACCTGGAGTATCAGCACAGCAAAGAGCCTGATGATGCGCTACACCCACACAACAGATGACAGCACAGAATGCTGCCATCCGAGCATGCTGCTGACCACCAGTCCAACTGCCTGGGCGCCTGCTCTACATGGTCCAGCATGCCAGGTGCCGAGCAGCCTGCTGACACACCACACACATGCAGAACCATGGTGTCCCATGCTCACGTATCCTGTTGATCGTCTTTCAACCTCCTGAGCGCCCGCTCTGCATGGGTCTTCTCCGCAGTGGCCTTGTCGTGGTCACTGTCAAAGCTTGCCAACTGGGCGCGGCGGTCGGCAGCCTCCTTGCGCAGCAGCTTGCCCTGCTGCACCAACGCCGCCAATGTGGCCTTGTAATCGCCCAGCACCTGCAGGCAGGCCAGACAAGTGCAGCTGCAGTGGGGTGGCTCTGGCTCGACATCTGCAAATGGACTACGTGAGACCTGCTGCTGGGTAGGAGAGGGCGAAGTCAGCTTGCCCTGCAGCCTTCCCTGCTGCACTAGCACCACCAGTGCTGCCTGTGCATTGCCCAGCACCTGCAGCGCAGCAACACCAGTGCATTGGCTGCTGTGTTGCCTGGGTGCACCGAGGCAGCCCATGTGGCTTTGAGCTGCGCAACACCTGCCCCCGGTCGAGTGCAGGTTTGAGTCCTGTGATTGACAGCTTGATCCCGGTTCCGGGGCACTCCCCTTTCTCTGAGGCATGCTGGGCGCGGTCAGCTCAGCATCATCTGTTGGGTGATGGCTGCAGGAGGCTGGATGACCTGGTCCACAGAGACACTGCTGGATGGCATGCCTGCTGTGTTGGGCCCCGAGGAGCAAGCACGTGATGCCAGATGGATGTCACATGCTCTCCAGTGGCCCTTGCAAGCCCACCTCTCTGCTTGTCTGAAGCGCAGCCCGCCAGCAAAACACAGCTCAGGCAAAGATGCCTGTCTGGATGCTCACCTGCACGGCCTTGCCTGTCATTGTCTTGAGCCGCAGCAGCTCACTGTTGCGCTCCTCGATGCGCTCCAGGTACTGCTGGTTCTCAATCTTGAGCTGGTCAAAGTCAACCACGTGCAGCACCTCGCCCATGTCCTCTTTTAAGCGCAGCTGGTGCTCCATTTTGGTCGTCTGGACCTGCAGCCAGCCAGCGGGTCACCTGCAGGCCTACTTAGCTTGAATGAAACATCTGTCAAATTGCAGCTGAAGGTGCCCTAGCCTTCCCAAGCCCTGCAGGCTTATCTGCACCTTCAGGCTGCACCAGCATGCTGCAGTGCGGCTTGCTTGTCTGGACCTGCAGCCACCAGAGTCATGCACAGGCCAGCCTGCACCTTCAGGCTGCACAAGCGCATGGTTGACTACCTTGCCTCAGCCATCCAGCAACGATTTGCAGCCTTGCCTGCATCTGCAGGTACCCATTACCTGCAGCTCAGTTTATCAGGGCAGCAGATCAGTGGAGATTGTGTGGGGCTCTGACATCTTCACACGGCTTCAGGGTGATGGGTGCACTTGCTGGCATGCCTGGGTCCATCAGGCTGCATCCGGAGGCTGCACAAGGAGGCCGTCCTTATTCTGGATCACAGTGGATGTCCATCTCCGCCAGGGCCGAACAGCTAAACAAGTCAGATCTGCAAAAGGGGCTGCGCCCCTGCAGGCGGTAGCAACAGCAAGCCGCTGGGACCTCACGTGCAAAGTTGGCCTCTCACTGCTGCCCAAGTACCTCACTGTCCGCATGCCAGGCCAGAACAAAGCTGGCCTGGCCCTTGCATCAGCATAGTCTGCCACAGATCCTGGGCTGCTGCTGCCCTGGTGCACCTTGAGAGCAACAAGCTTCTGCTGCCGCCTGTGTGTCAGAGCCTGCTTTGCTCTGCATGCACTGCTCTGGCCCCAGCACGCAGGGTTCGCAGCAGGACATGGGGACTGCTGCCCCAGCATACCTTGAGGGCAGCATTCTTCAGCTGCAGCTTCTCTGCCAGCGCATCTTTGACCTTCATGCGCTCCTCCATGTACTTGAGCATCTTCTCTGCCGATGTCTTGCCCGTGCGCGGGTTCTCTGCGCCCACTGCAGACCATGGGGGCATGCTTCAGGCCAGTATACCACTCCTGATACAGTGCAGGGCATGTGCCCCTTCTGCAGGTCACGGATGCATAATTGAGTGGTTGCATGCGCACAGGTCCATCGAGCCCACTGCAGACTACTGCTTTGTGTCGGGGGCGCCAGGCTGCAGGGTGCCCCACTGCCTCCTGTGTGCTGCTGTCATGCAGCATGTCCAGCTTGGTATGTGAGGTGCATGCAGCCATGCCAAAGCTTTGCATAAGGAATTTGTCAAGCCCCACACTCAAGGTGCACTCGCGCAGTATGGCTTCTGTGCAGCACATACACAGTGAGCAAGGGGAGTGTGGCACATGTCCGTGTTGGCATGCTGCACAATGGACAGGTGCTGCCAGGCAGGGAGGGACATGCAGCAACAATGCTGCGCGTGATGTCATGCATGTCCTCGCATAGCACCACGAGGAGACACGGGGTGGACACAGCCAGGCAGGAGGCACGCACTGATGATGTCGCGCCTGAAGTCGTGCATGTCCTTGCGGCTCTCGGCCAGGCGCATGTCCACCTCCTCCAGCATCACATGGATCTCCTGCAGACGCTTCTCCCCAGCTTCTCGAGCCTGCAGCCCACACAAGCATGGCTGGTCGATCAGGTGCTGCAGCGCAACATAAGTCTCCTGCGGCCGCCTCTCCCTGCTTGGTGGGCCTCATGTTGCTGAGTGCATGCAGTGGACAGAAGCTCACACCCAGCACATCTCGAACTCTGTGAGGAGCAAGCCTGCCTCCTGGGCCTGCAGCCACAGCCTTCCAGCATTGCTGGATTCGATGTTCAGTCGTGCATATGTTGTGCACGCCTCAAGCACCACATCCTCCGTGGGCCTCGTCCTGCAGAACAGGCAGCACAAAGGGTGGCATCCTGCAACTCATGTCCTCTGGGCTTGGAGAGGCAGGAGTAAAGTCAGCTCACCTTGATCACCTAGTGTCGGGGCTGTAGTGGCCCTTGCCAGAAGCAGCACCTAGAGTGGTCTCCATTCCCGCAGCAAACAGCAGAACTCACACTCAGCATGGCTGCCTGCTTTACCAGGGTCTAGCAGACCAGCCTCGCCTTGAGCATGGCCGCCTGCATGAGCTCCGTCTCAGACGCTGTGATGTCATTCTTCTCCTCCCAGGTCAGGGCCTTGAACTCCTGCTTGATCACCACCTCTGGCTTGGTTCTCCTTTTCTTGCCAGCGGCAGCAGCAGCAGCTGCTCTCTGCAATACACCAGATGCAAGCTGTTGCAGATCAGCAATCCTAGTCTGCAGCAAGTGCTTTCTGCAGCACCCATGTGACAGGCATTGACCTGCGCAGTGCATATGGGTCAAGGGCAGGGAGATGGGACTGCCCTGAGGATGTTGTCACCTTTGCTTCCTCCTCTTCCAGGCTCAGATTCAGGGTGGTACTTGCCTGAAAGGCAGACAGCAGTCTCAGCATCGCTGTCGAGGTGTAGAGAAACTATTGGTGCAGCCAAGCGCGCACCCGCTGCAGAAATGTCTGAAAGAGCTGGTTCTCTCGCTGTAGAAAGTCATTCTGCTGGACCTGCATCACATGTCATTTCGTTCAGGTGAAGCACACGACCCTTGGGCTCCTGGTTTGGCTGTGTGCTCCTGGCCAGCTCACCAGTCTTTCAAGGGCTTGCTCTTTTGGCTGCACCCCGAAGGTCGCCTTGGCAGTTCTGCCGTGTGTAGACTGCATGGCTTGGAGTCTAAGAGCATGCAACCTGGAACCCCTATCTGATAAGCTCAGTGAGGACCTTGCAGGACGCTTCCCATCGAGACCCATTTGTGCCTCTGTTACTGGCCAGGAAGGCCTGGGTCCCACGCTGCAAGTGGGAAGCTGATCTTGTCTGACCGGGCAGCTGCCAGCCAGTGCACCAGGGCTGATTGGGACGGACCATGCAGTAGGAATCTCTGTCCATGGGCTCACATGGTGCCCTTGCCAGGGTCAGGAAACGCAAAGGAAGTTTGCTTGGGGGCGCGGTTGCAGCCACAGGAGCTGTGCTGCTCTACAGAGCCTACCACTCTGACAGGTGCGCAGCACGGCCTGGGGCTCTGGCAACTTTCAGGGACCCCAGCCTGGCAAGGGTCTGTACTGCTGTTGTCAAGGGATAGACAAACTCACCTGCAGGTAGCATATTCCCCTGAGGTCATGCCTTCCCTGCTCGCAGGCTGGCCAAGCTCCTGCAGACCTATGCCACTGTCAAGAAGGGCCTGCAGCAGTATGGGGATGCCCTGCTGGCTGGCGGCGAGGTGACCAGCCTCCTGTTGCAGGACCTGCGCCATTTCCTGCAGTCAGATCAGCAGGAGGTACCCCAGAGCATACGCCAGATGGCGCTGCTGCTGCAGTCAGATGAGGCGCAGAATGTGGCTGCCTCCCTAATTACTGCAACGGCCCAGGTGAGGGGCTTTGTGGGGCTTGGGGTATTGTTCATGGCTGTCTTGCAACTGCTGCTCACTACAGAACAGCTCCACTTGTTGCTGGCATGCAGTCTTTGTTTGCTGGGGCCATGCAGGCTGCCTGTCAGTGGAGCCTGCAGCGTTGCTCAAGCCATCACATGCTGCTGACAGTCTGCTTGTTGGCCTGTACAGGGTCTCGCAACTGCCTCCCAGGCGCCAGCTGTGCAGCAGGCCCTGCAGCGTGCCTCCAACGGCGCTTTCAGCGGGGGTGCTGCCTCTGCCTCTTGCTCCAGCTCTGCCTCTGGCAGCAGCCCCCAAATCCTCAGCACCTCTGGCGCCAGCGCTCAGAAGCCAGACGCGCTGGACAGGATCCTGCAGGCGCTGACCAGCCAACAGGGTGTGAGCCTGGTGTCCCTAGCGGTCGGCGTGGCGGCACGCTCATCCACTCAGGCCTACTGCGAGTGTGTGGAGCGGGCTGCCTCTGCTGCAGCCGCCGGCGGGCAGCCGAGCGCTCTGGCGGAGTCTGCGCTGCCGCAGTTGTTTCGCTGGGCCGCCACACCAGAGGGTGGGTCCTGGCTTGAGGGTGACTGTGCATGCCAGAGCTCAGCCGTGTGCCTGTCTGCCCGAGGGGATGCTGCTGCAGGTGTTTCGCTGGGCTGCCATGGCAGAGGGCGGGTCCTTGCTCTGGGGCGAGTGTGGTGCAGGGTGATGCCGCCTGCTCAATTCTGCAGCGAGCAGCAGGCAGCACTGCCGCTGCTGTTGCACTGGGCTGCCACGTCAGAGGGTAGACTTGATGCTTGAGGGCCGCTGTGTTGCCTGGTGAGGCTGCCACATTGCTTCTGCAGCGGAGTGCGTTTAGTGCTGCTTGCTGGTCCAGCTATTGCGCTGACCTGCCACGCCTGAGGGTGGTGTTATTGCTGGAGGGTGGCTGTGTTGCCGGAGGATGACTGTGTTGCTGGCCAGTGTCAGCTGCATCGTCCTTGCCTGTTGATGATGCTGCTGCCGGGCCAACCCTAGCTGCATGTGTCTCTGCATGAGGACGGCCCTGCTGCATGGCAAAGTTGAGTTGCATGTTGCCTGTGCCACCTCAGGCCCCACACTCTGCACCCCTTGTCCCTCTCCAGCACAGCAGGCGCAGCACACAGGCATGCTGGACTTCCTTGCTGCAGGCGAGCGCTTCTGCGCAGTCATGGCGGACACGTTTGCACGAGGCGGCTCAGAGGTGTACATTGAGCGCACCCAGGGCGTGAACCCCTGGAACGACCTCTTTGCGGCGCTGGCCCATCCCAGCCACCGAGAAGTGGGAGCACACATGACTCGCTCCTTTGTGAATGAGCTGATGTGCACCTGGCTGCACCCCACCAGACCAGCAGATTGGGCCAGCATCAGGTGGGTGCACTGCCCTTTGTGAACGTGCTGGTGTGCACCTGGTCAGAGGCCAAGTGAATGCACCTACCTGCTCTATTGGCTGTGTACATGCGCATGGCTGTGCACATAACAAGGCAGCTGACGCACTGGGCTCACCTGCATCTTGTGCAGGCCTGCCACGGCAGCAACTACCTTGGCTGCAAACTTACACAGGCTGAGCGCTGCCCACACCATCTCAAATGTGGTCTGCAGGCTCCAGCAGCAGGCTCAGCTTAGAGCTCAGCTGCCTGTGCCGCACCCTGATGGGCCCTCCACGCCTGCGCAGCAAGTCACCAAGCAGGCTGGCAGTCCCCTTGTCATCTCACAGGGCACTGCCTCGATGCCAGGCAGCAGTAAGGGCAAGCAGCGAGGGCGAGCAGCCATTCGGCTCAGCGCATCCACTGCCGAGCTGGGCCTGGCCCCTGGCCCGCCTTCAGCGGCGGGTGCCCTGCACGTGGTAGCCCGCAGTGCACTGGGCCCAGATGGCGCTGCAGGTGACCTCGACGGTGCAGGCGACTCCCAGGGAAGCACCTTTGCCTCGCAAGTCCTGCAGGTTAGCGCCCACCCAAGCTGTGCTCAGTGACTCATGGGCCGCCTGCTGGAGTGCTTGGCGCCACTGTCACATGCTGTGCATAGTTGCTTGTATGCTGCTCCCTGCATGTATGCATTACAGATAGGCAACCTGTGCTTGCCTCCATTTGGAACCCCCCTTTGCAGGTGATGCGCAACCCTGAAGCCCGCCTGGTCATGTTTTCCATGACGACTATTGCTCTCAGCGAGGGCATCCGCTCAGGCTGGCAGCTGTTGAAGGATGGGACCCAGAGCCAAGCCATGCTCCTTCAGAAGCAGGCTGTCATGCTGGGCCTGCCTGCCCGGCAGGCGTTTGTGGCAGCATGCCTCGTCCTCATGCTGTGCTGGCTCCTCTGTACCCAAGCCCGCCACCTCATTGAGAAGATGCCTTTCATGGCCCGCTAGCATTGTAACTCACTTGAAGTTGTTCAGCAGTTATATCTTGCCAGCATGCATGTATGTGCCACCCCTGCACGAAACTTGTATTACACCCAGAACTGAAATTATGTGGAGACTGTCACTGCAGGCTGTGGTCTGACAGTGAGCCACCAAAGATATGGAAACTGAAAAGTGCAAAGGGCAAGCATGACATAGCTTTGGGCTGTCGGCTGCACATCTGCAGCGCATTGAGATGATGAGTAAGGGCTGCAGCTACAGTGCAATGAAGCTGTGGCAGCTGCACCAAGACAGCAAGGCCTGAGGCCGGCAGGCACAAGTACCCACTGAATGTGCGAGCTTCATGATACAGCACTCGTTTGCTGACACGAAGCTGAAACGTCGCGCTGAGAAGACTGAGCACGACCAGCATTGCCCAATGTGCCCATCCACCTGCAGCAGGCCCCAGTTGTGCTCATGTCTCAACACATGCCGTCATGCTGCAGCACAGGTTATGCAAACGGCCCCGTCATGCTCATTGTCTCAACTCCTACCTTGGTGTTGCAACACTGCAGAACAGGTAATGCAGCACACACCTCCGGTGCACTCACCTAAAAGGTTGGCCACCACGACATTCAGGCAGGCATACAGGAATGGGTAGCCTGCATACGCCACCACCTCAAGGAAGGGCACCGCTGCTGATACGTGCTGGAGGTAGTAGATGGTTTTAATGAGCAATGCGTGCACTGCCCATGCTGTCAAGCCACTAGACACCTGCAGTGCAGGCACCATTACATCAGCAGCCGTTCTGCCTGTGCAGCCAGCAGCATCCTGGCCACCACCAGCAGCCCAGCAAGTGGTCTGCTTGTGAACTCAGCAGTTGTCCAGCCAACAGTAGCCTTGTTGGGTGAGCCTCTCTGCTCTGTCTCTGCACACTGGGGTGCGCCCCTCTGCTGACGCTTGGGTGGGCACAGACAGCTCACCAGGCCATACATGGAGTCTGGGGACCACCGCTTGCTGGCTGCCATGGCCAGACTACAGAGCACGAGGTAGGTGCCAAAGGCCATGACTGGGATGTACAGGTCTGGGGCATTGGCATCCTGCCGCGGGGGCAGAAAGGGGTGCCCCCCCGCTATCTGCATGCGCGCTCAGGTGGTTCAGGGATGGATGCACAGTCATGGGAGCAGGAATGAAAGGGGTCCTGCGCACTCTGGTGATTCGACGATGAACTCAAAGCTGCATCAGAAGACCCAGCAGGCCCAGGCCTCTTCCACCCATGACCAGTCATGGCTGCTGCAGTTTGACGTATCCTGGCCTGAGCACCAGGATTTTGCTCATCACCCTCAATGACAGCCAAGTTGCATTACTGCCAATGTGGGCCTGCACCTGCTCTCGTTGTCGTGCATAGCTCCAGCGCTTCAACCAGGGAGTCATCAGGACCATCAGCTTGCTGCGCACTGCACGGCAGAGTCAGGGGTGATGCTGTTCAGCGCTCGGCAGCTTCTGATGCATGGCTCACAGCTGGCCGTCCTGCCGTGAACTGCTCAGGTAAATGCTGCTGGCTGGCATGTAAGTGCTCACAGCAGCTATGGATACACTCCTTGCAGCGTGAGGTGTGCAGTGAAGGGTGGGCATTGCATGCCGGTACTGTGAGCATGCATGTGGCAGCATGCGCTGGCCATGCTCAGGCGCTGCTTGCAGCATGAAGCTTGTGGGCAGATGCTGCAGGCTGCACCGCAACAGTCCAGTCAGACACAGCCGGCAGCAGGAGATGGGCAGGCAGCTGCCATGGAGCAGTGCTCTCATGAAAGGCTGCTAAGCTTGCAGTACTCCCCCTTCAACCATCCAGTCAGACACAGATGGCAGCAGAAGATGGGCGGGCAGCTGCCATGGAGCAGTTGTCACATGAAAGGCTGCTAAGCTCACCATACTCCCCATTCAACAGTCCAGTCAGACACAGATGGGCGGGCAGCTGCCATAGAGCAGTGCTCACATGAAGGGCTGCTCAGCTCCCCACACTTCCCCTTCAACCATCTAGTCAGACACAGATGGCAGCAGGACATGGGCGGGCAGCTGCCATGGAGCAGTGCTCACATGAAGGGCTGCTCAGCTCACCATACTCCCCCTTCAACAATCAAGTCAGACACAGATGGCAGCAGGAGATGGGCGGGCAGCTGCCATGGAGCAGTGCTCACATGAAGGGCTGCTAAGCTCACCATACTCCCCATTCACGTTGAAGAGGTAGTGCATGGAGCTGCCACTGAGGAAACCCATGCGGCTTTTGACAAAGTCCTGACCGCGCTGGAGGTAGGTGCTGCCAGACTGCTGCAGCATGTTGGCTGCCACCTGCCCAACAAAGGGATCCAGCCCAGGCTGCGGCTGCAGCCAGAGGCATGGGTGGCGACAGGTCAGTGTGCAGAGACTCCAGGCGATCTGCCATGAAAGCACCCTCAGCTTGCATCTGTTGATGCCTCACCTGCTGATGCTGAGGGTAGCCCATGCTTGTCTGCTCATATGGGTTGATGGGCTGGTATGCATGGCCTCCGGGGGGCTGCTGTGGCGGGTATTGCTGAGGGGGCTGCTGCTGGTAATAAGGATTGTGCTGTCCAGGAGGAAAAGACATGATCAGCAAGTCTCCACGCTGCTTGGAGCTAGATGCCCAATTGCACCACTCGAAACGTAAATGCACTTGCTGCCTGTCACAACAGGAAGCTGCCTGTCACAATGCTTTCAGCTGGCTAGCAGATCTTCAGCAAGGCTCCATTAACCCTCAAGGCATGCAACGACAAACAGGTAGCCTGTAGCATTGACGTTGACTTGCATAATTTCTCAGCCTGATCTTGAGGGAGCGGCTCCGACAAGAGCTTCAGGCTCCGCTGTATGGCACTCTCAGCATCATTGTAGCACTCTTGAAGTGCCCATAAACAGCAGCTCATCTTTGATTGTCAGTGGTGGCAGGATCGGCCTTCAGGTGCCACAGAGTGGGAGGAGCAGGAGTCTGGCAACAGAATGCTGAGGGCAGAGCAGCAAAGAGGCAGTTCACATTCTGGCAGAGTATGTGGTGCAGCTTATTGCGCCTGCTGCAGACAGGCACTGCTAGGCCTGCTGCACTGGTGCGGCGTAAGCCCTTACAGGTGATCTCTGCCATGTGGTCTTCGTGTTTGCATCTCTGTACTGCCTCCAAGCTGCCCTTGAGGCAGAGCAGTGGCTTGGGAGTGGCTTTGAAGTGCCTGAAAATGCTAGCACTGCTGTCATGGCTGCTTTCTGAAGCAGTGTGAGTGTTGCAACAGCTGCGCACAGCAGCTGCACAGCACTGCCTGCAGTGAGTGTGTCTGCCATGAACCAGCAGGCTGTCACTTGTAGCGGCCTTTGGCGTTGCACAGCAGTGGGCAGTGGCGCTGCCAAAGCAGAGGCTCATCTTTGCAGAAGGTGTGTTCTGCAGAGAAGGGCCGAGCAGAGCTGTCAATGATGTCACGCTACCTGCCTGCAGTTATGAGGTCTGCACAGAGGAGCCTAGCCGGGCCTCATCAGCCATAAGCGGTGTGCTTTACCAGGCCCCATCTCCGCCCTCACACACGGCCAGTGCAAGCAGCAGTCATAGGCACAGCCCCGACAGGCCGGACCAGGAGCGTGCCAGGCTCCTCAGCAGCAAGGTGAGGTGTGCCCTCCTCTTGTTGCAGCTGCCAAGATGTACATGGCATCACTTGGCCTGCATACAGAGGGTCAGGTGGGTCATCACCTCACTCAGCCACCGCTGTGACGGGCATTGAGCCTGTGATCTGTCTGCAGGGGGAGCCCTCCTCCACAGAGCTGCATAGCACAGCTGGTGCCAGTGGCGAATCAAGGATGCAGGGACCCACAGGTGAGCCCTAAGAAGGGATGACATAGCAAGGTGGGCCGTGTAAGCACAATCTGTTGGCCTGACGTCCTGACTGTCTGCAAACGCGCGCTGCTGACCATCTTGCTGTCAAGAGCCGGGCCCTCACCCAGCACAAGCAGTATGGCCCACAACACAAGCCTCAGCATTCAGAGCAGCTGCTTGCTGCCCAGTGCTGATCCAGTGGTTTGCCCTTGTCGCAGCTAGTGGAGGCATTGCGCTGGAGGCCACCGGAGTAGCACAGCCAGACAGTGCCCGCATGTCCAAGCGGCTGCAAAGTGTGGAGAACATCCGCAAGCTCGCAGATGCCAGGGTGGGTTCTCTATTATAGCCTGTACAAGCCTGTGCATGTGCACCTCAGCTGGTGCCAAGCTCTGCAGGATTGCCTGTCAAGGCGTCGTGGGAGGTCTGCACTAGCTCACTGCTTCTGCAAACTGGACCTCCTTAAAAGCCCACTGCCATGCACTAAACAGAGGAAGATGCAGCCTGGCTGTGCTCAGCAGGGTGCTCCCTGCTGAAGTGGGGCCAGGCCACCTTTAAGCCTTTTGCTGCTTGACAGACAGCTTCTAGCAGGGCACAGCTATCTTCTCCATGAGTGGAAAGGCACAAATGCCAATCTGCTTGCAGGACTCCCCACGGATTCATCAGGTGCCCTCAGGGCTCAAGCTTGCAACTGATGACGATGAGGACTGCTGTCCCACCTGCCTGGACCCATATTCCGATGGTGAGCTCCCTCCGCCTTTTAGAGATGCAAGATGCCAGGCAATTGCCTTGACAATCACACAGCTGACCATACGCAGAGGGCCACTGCTCACTGGGGCTCTTGACGTTGCAGAGAACCCCAAGATCCTGACGCAGTGCAATCACCACTTCCACCTGGCTTGTATCTATGAGTGGTTGGAGCGCTCCCCATCATGTCCAGTGTGCAGCAGGACAATGACTTTTGAGGAGCTGATGTAGACCTGCAGTGTGTAGTCAGCAGCATCCTGTTGCACCTGATCTTAAAGCTTGCCCCTTCTCCTCTTGTCTTTGACACTTGTGTATGTACGTAGCAAGTTGCGCACACATCGCTGCAGAAACCTTTGATCAACAGTCTCATTGTACAAGTTTTCAGACTGGCTGCTTGCCTTGCTGTATGATTTTCAAACTGTATCCAGCGAGACCAGTGCAGCATACAATAAGAATGGGCATTCTTCTCAACGGTCTCACATTCACAGATAGCCTCACTTGGGACCGAAAAACATCCTCCTCACAACCAAGCTGAATCACAGACCCCTTATGTGCACAACAGCTTGCCGAGCTTTCAGTGTTGTCGTGCGTGCCAGTGAGCAGGAAAGCTTCGGACCATTGGGTCTGGGCTTTGCTGCTGGCCAGCGGCCCGGCAGCAGGAAAGCGCTCGATAGTGGGCAGGGGGAACGGCTGCCCGGCTGATCCTGCATGGCCCAATCCTGGGCGCGCAAAGCAGGCCTGAACCCTCATGCAGCTGTCTTTGTCCCACGCTGGCGCATCCAGGACACCAGCACCCTGCCAACCTTGGCCCCCAAGCAGACAGAGCAGCAGGAGGACACCCTGCTTTTGACAGACCTGCCATCTGAGGTACATGCTGCTCATTGGCATGCGCTACAAAGTCTGCCGTTCAGGTGTTCCTGAGCGCTGACAGCGATCATCACATGCAGGTGCTGGCAGTCATCTTCAGCTGGCTGCCCAGCCCCAGGGATGTGGCATCCTGCAGTTGCACAGGAAAGCGCCTGCGGGCAATTGGTTGTGATGCACCCTTGCAGCTAGTGATCAGTGGCGGCAGTGCACGTGTGCGGCCAGCGGCAGGAGAGGAGAGCGACCGCCTCAGAAGGACGCTGCAGGGCATTGCAGCAGTTTACCAGGGTCAGTCACAGCACAGGGTGTTTTGCAGCGTGTTGTTCGAGGGAGCATGCCACTGAGGCAGAGAGTGGCGGTCTGCAAGCAGCAGCAGAACAACAGGCAGCTAGGCAGCTCAACTGAGCAAGGGTCATCTTGCTGGGCCTGCTTGCTGGGCAAGTCATGCTGTCGAAGCAGTGCACATCTCTTTTTGTTCTTCCTTGTCCGCTGCATCAACTGCAGACTGTGGGTGGGCTGGCACTTGCAGGAATTGCAGGCACAGCTGCTCACCCTGCAGCTGTCTGCCCTGCAGGTGTGCGCTCGCTGGACCTGCGGGGGTGCCCCATCGAGGACGAGGACATGGCCAACGCGCTGAGCGCCTTGAGCGCTCTGGAGGTGCTGCGCCTGCCGGGGTGCCGCAAGCTGACGGCCAGGGCGGTGGAGCACCTGGCGGAGGCAGGTGGGGACCCTGCCCCACCCTGGCTGCAGATGCAGACGCCGCTTGCTCCAGATGCGTGCTGGCAGCTTCCTGCATGGCATAGCGGCTCAGTCCCAGAAACCAGGGTGGGGAGGATGTCCGGGGGTGGAGCCTCCCCCCGGGGGAAGCGACAGGGCGGCATCAGCCCTGGGTCCACCCTGCACCCTGTGCTGGCCTCCAGGGGGGCGGATGCGGTGAGGAGCCTTCTGCAGGGTGACAGGGACTGGAAGGAGGAGCTTCCTGCTCAAGAGGATGAGAATGGCAGCAGGCAGGGGCCAACCCTGCACCTTTTACTGGCAGCCATTGGGGTGTGAGCACCGAGGTGGTGGGTCAAGGGACAGTCGGCTTGTGCTGCATGCTGCAGCCTGCATGTCCGGACCAGGCAGGGGGCCACCCTGGCTATGGGTCTGCACCGCCACCCCTGCTGCCTGGACCTGCAGACCAGGCGGGGCGCAGCCTGCAGTCAGTAGACCGAGGCAAATGGCAGCCTGACGCCTGTTAGTTAGTAGAGTTAGCTCACTGCTCATGTTATTGAAGGCACAGGCAGCACCTGCTGCAGAGGCACCGCCTGTGCGTTGCAAGCAACATGGAAACGTTCATGTTGCAGGCTGACTGCTGCTGCCTGCTTGTACAGGCGAGGCAGGGCGTAGCCTGCGGACAGTGGACCTGCAGCGCTGCTTCCAGCTGGATGGGCGGGCCCTCGCCGGCGTGCTGCAGGCAGCGGCAGGGTCCCGTCTGGCCTGTGCAGCTCTGAGCCACCTCAGGCTGCAGGGGCTGCTGCGGCCTGGGCAGCACAGGCAGCCTGAGGAGCCCAGCGCTGGCCTGGACGGCAGCAGCGAGGCTGCCTCCGCTGCAGGTGCGTGCTTTGCAATTGCGTCTGACCTTGGGCATGACTTTGAGTCATGGCCTGAGCTGCGTCCATCTGCTACAAACTTGAACACAAGTAAAGCATGTGCTTAGCGATGACCTTGCAGGTTCAGGGGAGCAGCTGTCATGTTGTTGAAGCAGCTGCTGTTGTAGTGCAGATACCACAGTGGTGAGCTGGTCGGCTGCAGGTGTGGAGGGTGACCCTGAGGGTGCTGCTGGGGAGGCAGAGCAGGCTGCTGCCGGCAGGGATGTGCCTGTATCTGTGCAGAGCGTCGTGGGTGCGACAGGGCAAGGGCTTCGTGCGCTGGCGCTGCACAACTGCAGTTGCCTGACGCTGGCGGACCTGGGGGCGCTCGCAGGCAGCTGCCCCCACCTGCAGATGCTGCTGCTGGGAGGCTCTGGCCTCCACGTCCCAGCGGAAGTGGCTGACAGGCGTGGCTGCTTGACTGCTGCCCGCATCGAGCAATGCTGGAGCTCGCAACAGCTGCTTAGCAGCCCCACTGGAGGCATGACGTAAGAAGCGCTGCCGTCAAGCTGGTGCATGTATGCAGCTTGCTGCATGCACAGGCCCCACACAGGGCAGAACTCCACTTCTGTGGCGGGACTCACACCTGGCTCTGGTCTTCTGCAGGTCTCTGCTTGCGTCTCCTGGCCTGGCAGACGCTGCTGCTACTGCAATGGAGCTGGGCGCAGGCAGCAGCAGCGTCAGCCCTCCGCGATCGCGGGCTGCGGTGGTGATCGGGGCCCTGTGCCGCCCGGCAGCAGCAATGCACTCCGCTGCCCCCCGCTGGGCAGCAGGGCTGGCAGAGGCGGCAGCAGCCCTGCCGCATCTGAAGGAAAGCGCTGCATGACGTTCCTGGCGGTTGACACCTGCAACCTCGCCCTCTTGCATGGCGGCCTACCGTTGAAGAAGTGCAGACAGATGCTGTGACTTTGATGGGAAGCAACCTCATGCAGCGCTCTCACGTAGAGCGCTGCGGCACATTCAGAGAGTTTCGCGTACCTCCACGACTGTCTCGCTGCTTGTAGGTGCTGGAGATCACCTTCATGCTCCCAGGGGTGCGGGAGAAGCTGCAGGAGGAGATGGTGCTGCAGAAGGGCGGGGTCCTTCTGCTGGACATGTGTGTGGCCAGCAGTGTCAGGGCTGCAGCCGCCCTGCTGAGGCAGGCAGAGCTGGCAGCGGCCGAAGCCGCAGGGGCGCCTATGCAGAGCACTGGCCACAAGGGCGCAGGTCACGGGCTAAGCCTGCCGGCAGAAGACGTTTGCATGCTGCTGGGGGCGGCCGTCAACTGCTCCACAGTGGCACGGCAGACTCCCCTGCACGCTGCGGTGGAACGGCATGACGCTGACTGCATCAGGGTGAGGCTGCCTGACGTCTATTGACACACTGCCTGCCTCTTCAAACCGGCTGCCACCCCAGCTTTGGCAGGACTGGCATTCCATGGGGGACGAGTGCTCTGCCTCTCCTCAATCCAGCTTGGTGGCTGCTTCGCATGATCTGGCCTGTATGAGCTGCAGAGCTCTGGTGCCCTGGCTGCAGGGGCTACTGCAACTGGGGGCTCAGCTGGATGCCCGTGACAAGGGAGGGGCCACACCCCTCTTCCAGTCATGCGAGGCTGGGCACGCCACCTGCACTAAGGTCCTGCTGGCTGCTGGGGCAGATGCGCAGCTGAGCAATGCAGCAGGTGTGTTGGTTGGTGCGTGGCATGACTGCCCTGCACTGTTGGTCCTGCAGGCTGCAGGGGCCAGCCCCCAGCTGAGCAGCGTGGCAGGTGACCCAGCTGCCTTGCCTGGATGGGTCTGTGGGCTGCAGGGGCACCCGTTCCAGCTTACCTGCGCAGCAGCGTGCCAGAGTGCCAGTCAGCAGAAGCAACTGCTACCTGGTTATCAGGCCATACATGCGTCTCCCAGATCTCAAGGTCTGAAAGTTGTGCCATGTCTGGCCCCTGTCTGCAGGGGAGGCGCCGTTGTACATTGCTGCACTGCGAGGGAATGGCCATGTGGTGTCCCTGCTGCTCAGCCACTTCCACTGGAAAGGCATTCTCTGGCAGGTGAGGCTGTTTGGCCAGCGGCTCAAAGACACCTCTCCGGAAAGCCGTCTGTGTTGTGATGCCTGGTGGCAAAAGAACCTGACTAGAGCTGACTCAAGTGCCTGACTGTAGGACTCTGGCCTGTATGGGGATGGCTGGACGCCTCTGATGGCAGCAGCAGTGGCAGACCGTTGCACTGTAGCGGGGCAGCTGCTGCACGCAGCAGGCTTCCTGGCAGACAGTCTGGCAGCCAGTTCCAACAGATATGGCCAGACTGCTCTGCACATTGCTGCTCGCCGAGGCAGCATGGGCATGTTGATGCTGCTTCTACAACATTGCGGCGCGTCTGTGTTACAGGTGAGTCCACTGACCCTGTATGAGTGGCTTCCTTGACAAAGTTTGTCATCATCAGGTGTGACACCTATCAGAGTTGAATCATGCCCCCTGTTGCCACGCAGATGCGGGACAATACAGGCCAGACTGCAGCAGATGTGGCCCACAAGCAGGGCAAGAGCGACTTCCTTGGAAGGCTTCAGTTGGCCATGCAGCAGCCCAGGGCCCCCTCCCGGCACATACAGACACCATCCTGGCACATGCAAGCCATGCCTTCCATCTGGCAGCGCGCCTGAAACATTTGGTGTCAGTTTGGGTGTGCACAATTTTGAGCTGTTGAATTCAGAGACAATACCAATATAGAAGGGTGCAGCAGCAAGGGGCTTTGTGTTTAAGAGCCTGGATGGTTATGTGGCTGTGGTGGCCTGTGTTGAACGCCCGTGTTCAAGTGGGACATGTTTGGTAGAGGAGGAAATGTGGTAGCATGCTGCTGCTGAAGCGGTTCACTGACTTGCTGCTGGGACGGTGCACTGATTTCCTGCTGAGGTGCTGCACTGTGTGGGCCCCCAGCAGTCAGCATGGGGGCTGCACTGTTTAGTCCCCCAGCAGCTGGCACGGGTGGTGCACTGTAGGGAGCACCAGCAGCAGGCGTAGATGCTCTGCCGCCAACATTTGTCTGCAGAGGCAGGCTGTTGGCCTGGGGGAGAAGCCCAACATTCGTCTGCAGATGCAGGCTGCCAGCACTGCTCTGCACTGGCAGGCTGGCGGCCGGGGGCAGCGGCATGCTTGCACCACTTTTCTGCAAACCCAGGCCAGCAGCACTGGTCTGCAGCGGCAAGCGCCCAGCAATGGCTGGAGTTGGCATGCTGTTGGCCTGCGTCTGCGGCAGTGCAGTCCCTGTGCTGGCCAGCATCGGCATACCGCCAGCCTGTGCCTGCAGGGCCAGCACCCCCATATTTGTCTGCAGGCTGGCGGCCTGGGCATGTGCCTGCGGGCGCAGCGCCAAGGCCTGGCTGGCGGCATAGGCCCCCTGCAGCTGGGGGCGCCCCGCCTGCACCTGGTACCCTCGCTGTTGCGGCGGCAGCTGGGGCGCCATGGCCTGCAGGTGCCGTAAGGCTGCCTCCTCCACCCACTTGCCCCTGAACAGGTCCGAGCGCCTGCAGTGCAGCACAGCAATGTGGTAAGGTATTGCCCCTTCTGTGGGTCTTGAAGCGTTTTAGCTGCCTCCTCCAGCCATTTAGCCCAGATCCAGTATACGCGCCCGCTGTGTAGAGCAGAGGCTTTGCAAGACCAAGGTCTGGCTGTAGGTGCTTGTCAGCGGCAGCCTCCTAGCAGAAGGGAGTGACCTAGAGACCACGGGTTGGCGTTCGTTGCTGCAGTTCTTCATCCCCTAGCCTTAAGGTGCGAGCACCTGCTTGCTGGTGGCAACGAGTGGCTGGCCACACAATCAGGAAGAAGCTCAAGCTGCCAATGCTGCAGCAAGTGAGTGCTAGGGAACCTGCTGCAGCAGAGCTGCGTTGCAGTGGGGGCGCAGAGGCAGTCTGTGCAAGAGCGGCCACACCTGGCAGCCTGCCGATCAGTGGGGGCAATCGACGTACCTGGGTGTCAAAGTCCACACAGGCACCGCAGCTGTGGTCTGCAGGGGGGGCCCGCAGCAGTACCCTCATGGCCAAGCACAAACGCAGAGTAGAGGAACCCACACTGTCCCCCTTCCAGCCTACAGCTTGGTGTGGTGATGAGGTGAGCTTGACGCTACATGGCCTCAGCCCGCACTGGTGACTGCAGCACCCAGCAGCTGCAGCGTGGAGGAATGCACAGGCAGCCTGCTGCAGCTGGGGCCATGCCAGGCAGTTCTGACTGCACGCCGAGCAGCCACACCCAGCACACCTGACAGCCTCCAGCTCGGTGTACTGGTTGAGCTTGAGGCTGCGCAGCTCACGGCCCTGGGTGGCCACCATGCTCTGAATGAAGTCCACAGGGCTGCGGCTAAAACCCAGCAGCAGGGCGCGGCGGCGCTTCTGCTCCTGAAGCAGGTTCACCACCTCCCACAGGGACTTGTCCAACTGCAAGGGCAGGGGCAGGGAGCCATCACAGAATGAGCTTGGGCTGCTCCCCTGCGTCAGCAAGATGTGAGGAGGGGGTTCTGCCAGAGCAATATCCACCCTGCAGCAAGCTGACCTTCCCACACTGGCGGCTGCAGGGCAGGGAAGGGCAGGCACCAGCCTGCATCTTTGCCTGGCCCAAGCAGCACTGCTTGACATCCAGGGTCAGTCCTCCAGTTGCAGGCAGCACAGAAAAACGTTCATGATGAGCCTGTGGCTTTCAGGGGCCCTGCAAACCCACTGCACAAGGGCGAAAGGCATGTCTCACTGGATCTTGACGGAGAGGGGCTTGGGGGGGCAAGTGTCCCCAGACTGTCTTCCACGGTCAGCAGGCAAGCAGCTGGCAGGGAGTATGTGCAGCACGCATGCCAGCGCAGCACCCCGACGGCGCATCCAAGTCGCGCCGTTTCCACATCTTCATGAGACGCCCACCCCACACACACATACGACACCCTGCCAGGGCCATCTCTGGTGTGCACGATGCATGTGAGCGCACCACACAAACTGCAGATTATACTGAGCAGACCACAAGCTGAGCACATGATTGCACACAACTCACTGCGGCAAGATCCTTATCAAGGCCTGGCATCGTGGTGAGGAAGTAAGGGTCAGGTGTGCCAGCCATTGGGACAGCGATGTTGATATCATACCACTCTGTCGTACCAGTGAGGTGCTGGCCACCGACCCGCTGCTGGTCCGTCATCATCCTGCAGGTGGGTACCTGGTTAGTCATGCCAGGGCAGGGAGACAACACTGCAAACAACATAACAACCTGAACAGCTGCTCCTGACATGGCATGCCCCCTGCCCACCTCATCCGGGTGCGCAGCCTTGACTTGCAGCATCAGGTTGCAGGTGAGACTGACCATGCACAGTGAAACACATGATCAGACAGGTGCCTCGCCCGCATGCTGACCAGTGCAGCCTCGCCTGACACGCAGTCTGGGCACATGCAATTCAGGGGTTGGAGAGCCCAGAGGTAGAGCACAGCTGCTGGCCGCACCTGACTGTATGGCTGAATCGAGGAGGAGGCTCAGTGTGGCAGTGGCTCCCAACCAAAGCAGGCAGGGCAGCCATCTTCACAACCTTCTGCTGGAGAGCAGCCTCCAGCTCTGGGTTGCAGGTGACTGTGCCAGGGTCCTGAGCTGACTGCAAGCATGAGGCGCTGCCGTATCTCAGCTGAGGCATCAGGCGGCACCTACCAGACCATTTCTATTCAAGCTGTCTGCGACACGCGCATAGATTGACCTCAGAAGGTCAGCTGTTGCACAAATGCTGCCCGCCCTGCTGTGGGCATGCCTGACTGCAGCATTTGTGCCTGACTGCAGCATTTGTGCCTGACTGCCTCGCACCTGCAGCCCATGCTTCCTGATGTAGTCATACACTGCAGCCACAGCCCCTGGCCGCGTGCCCCTCTCAAAGCCTGCCACCTTGGCTAGAGCCGAGTCCAGCTTGCAGGTGGGGTGGGCCTGATCAAGCTCTATGAGGATGTCCACGCGCACATCGCTGCTGCCCTGTCTCCTGCAGGCACAGCCAGGGGTCTCTTGAGGACTGCAGGCAGGCATCATGGCCCGCCTTCTGCAGACAGAGGGCAGGGGCCCTTGGAGGTGAGGAGACAGGCAGCAGCGCCTTGCCAACCAAGTTAGGGCAAGAGGCCCATTCTCTCGACAAGGATACACAGGTAGGACCCATCATGGGCTGGCAGGCAGGACCCTGATGCTACAGATGCACATCATTTGCCCTGCATCCTGTCAGCAGGCCCCTGGCTGCTGACAGTCAGGCAGTAGCACCTTGCACCTGATGATGGTGGTGCCCATCAGCCGGCATGCTTGACTGCTGCCCACTGACTGCTCCTGGTGACAAGCCGCGATCCCGGATGCAGGTCAGGCACAAAAGCAAGAGGCTGCCTCTCTGCACGTCCCCAAGCTGACGGAAAGCAGTGAGGAGCCACCCTCACAGCAGCCTCTGCCGTGGCAAGTCCCATTCTGTCAAGGCATGCTGCCCCATGCCACTGGCTGCCTGCTGCTCACCTGATCTCGAATTTGTCTCGCCACTCACCCACATGCTGCGCCTTCTCCCATTGGATCACCCCGTCGGGCCCAGGGTACAGCGCTGGATCCAGCTGCACAGTCAGCTTGCGCACAAACCACTGGAACGCATCTGCTGGCTGTGGCTGGAAGCCCAGAGGGGGCAGCTGGGAGGCCTGAGCAGGGTCTAGCAGACCACCATGAAGAGTCAGGACCCACGAGGGGGCATCTGCAATGCACGCACCTACATTCATGGATCAACATGCCCTGCACTGACGGCAGGAGGCACAGTGTGAGGCAGCCAGCACCTTGCACAAGGAATGCTCAGACATCTTGCAAGCAGTAAATCCTGGAGGCAAGTCACCAAAACAGGCCGGCAGAGCCGCTGCTCTGGCGGTGTTATTGCGACTCACGATGCCAACAGCTGCAGCCCACACCAGGACTACCAGACACAGCAGTGCCGCCAAGACAGTCATCAGCCACCAAGCAGCAAGCAGCCCAGATCCAGAGGTGCGAACAAGGTGCGCTGAGTTGCTGACATAACTGGAGGCAGCGCAGGGATGGGCAATACAGAAGGTGCCAGCAAACCACTGCCGCAGAGCCCAGCACCCCTCTGGCTCACTTGTGCCCCGCTGCCCATTGGCATTGGGCTGGTGCATGGCCTGGGAGTGCATGCTGAAGCACAGACACATTACGCTCTGCAGATGCTGCCGAGGCAGAAAAGCTGGCTGCCCCAGGGCTGATTCATGGCCCAGGATAGCACGCTGAAGTGCAGCCTGTTGTTCATCCCCAAGGCAGGGACTTGCCTGAGCCCCGCTGCCCGCTGGCCTTGGGCTGGTTCATGGCCTGGGAGTGCACGCTGACGCGCAGCTTCTTGTTCTGCAGGCGCGCATCATGGCCGGCCTCACGGATGGCACGGCGCTTGCGGGCCACCAGCTCATCAACCTCCCGCTCCCGCTTCTGCAGCACGCTGAAGCTGCGCGACTCTGGCAGCAAGGGGGTTGCCTGCGGCTGCAGGCAGAGATGCGATGTGTAGGCTGTTGTGGTGAGCTGGGGTGGACGCACAGCATTTGCAGGACGCGAAGCTGCAGCACGCAGAAAAGCCATGACTCCTGCAGCAACAGGTCTGCCTGCGGCTGCAGGAAGGAGGTGGCGACGGGAGGAGGGGTAGACGACATTGAGAGACTGTCGTGGGAGGATAGGGTGAAAGGATAGGGTGGCAGCAACCTTCTAGCGGCTGGAGGAGCCCAAGCTGCAGCGCACTGAAGTACGAGTTTCTCGCAGCTGGGACATCCCCTGCGGGTGCAGTTACCAAGCAGGGTCTCATCAAGCAATTGCTGTAGCAGTGGGCACAGAATCCTGCAGCTGTGGGATGCCCTGCACCAGCAGGCAGTGACATGAGCATGGGCAAGGCCCGTACCTTGAGGGAGCGCCTTTAGCAGCTAGGGGGTTTGTGCTGCGGCTGAAGGCACCAGGCAGGAGGTGTGCAGCGCGCTGAAGTAGCGCATTTCAGGCAGCTGAGGGATGCCCGAGACCTGCAAAGGGTTGACAGACCAGTGCAGCAAGACTACAATACAAGCGGGGTGCCCTGCGGCTGCAGGGCCCAGGCAAAGGCCATCAGCCCCATGGGGGCTCAAGAGGCAGGCTGCTGCGGCAAGAAGGGGCACCGCCTCAGGGTGCGGATGGCAAGGCTGGTGTCCTCAGCATACAGCCCGGCCTTCTGACAGCACGCAGTGGGTGCTGCTGCCTACGCACAGTGCAAGCAGCCCCAGCACCGCCTCATGCTAACGGGCAGAGCGTTGCCAGCCCTGCACCGAGCCGTTGGGCCAACATGATGGCTGCAATGTATCACCTTATCCACCCGCTGGTTGGGCCCCCGGGTCATCTGCCTGTTGATGTGCTGCTGCTGCACCACCGCCGCATGAATGGCCGCCTGCGAACCCGCCGTCGTCGTCTGCGCTGCGTACGGCCGTGAGGGCGGGCGCCCTGGGCCCCGGTGCAGCTGGGCACGAGCCATCACCTGGCTAGCAGCCATGGCAGCTCCTGAGCCCGGGGGCCGCCCTACCCGCGGCTGCTGCTGCTGGTGCAGCTGCCGGTGCAGGTGATTGGCCATCGCGGGTTGGGCAGGCCTCTGCAAGGCGGGCTGCCTTGAGGTCTCTGCCTGGCAGCTTGCAGTGACGGCGTGGAAAGACAGCTCTGGCAGCTGATGCGACAGCAACTGTGCAGCCCAGCGGATTCTTGCTGCAACAGGTGCCCAGCGTGTTGCACGTGAGCAAAGCTGCTTCTGAGCACAGCAGTTCCACACAGAGGGCTAGACCCCGGATCATGGCTACACAGTGCCCACCTGGTGCTGCTGGACTGCCTGCTGTTGCAGGGCCTGCGCCATGGAGGTGGGCGCGGCAGCCAGTGCACGCTGCAGCTGCTGCCCAACCATGCCTGGCTGCTGCCCGGCCAGACTCTGCAGGCTGCTTGCCTGGGCTGTGCCTGCCAGGTTTGCCAGCTGCTGCAGCGTAGTTGCAGCTGAGGCCTGCAGGTGCAGCATGCAGCTGAGATCTCCCTCACCATGTGCAAAACAGCTTCAGAGCAAATGCAAGCCAGCAATCACAGATTTCGGTCTGTGTAGCTCATTGCCACCAAATTACCATTCGCTAGAGGTGTTAAGGCTGCTTTAATCCTGAAGCAAAGTTGCACTGTTCACATGAAGGTAAATGAAGACCACACCTGGCCAGTTGCCTGGCCCTGCTGTGCGCCTGTGTTGGGTAGCGCCATGCTTGTTGATGCCTGCAGCATTTTTCTGAAGCCTTGGTGCCTAGTTACTCAGCAGCATGCCAGCAGAATTGCCAGCCCATGGTCCCACCTGCTGCCCCCCTGGGTTGAGGCCATTGCTTGGCTGCATGACGGGCAATGCTCCTCAGAGGTGCAGCATGCGGCAAATCCTCCCCATGGTCTTGCCCATGGCGTTGCCCTGCTGGTAGTGGACCAGGGTTCGTGTGCAGGAATGAAACTGCTGCAACTTGCCAGGAAAGAGCTGTGCCTTGCCAGTGTCCTGCTACAGAGGCATCTTTGCAGGCTGGTGGCGAGTACAAGCTCTACATGAGCTTCTCATGAAATTTCCACTGCAACTCAGCCAGAACGCAAAAGTAGGTTTCGGATGGTCTGCAGAGAACTGGTGCTCAGGCAGTCCGCTTGCCCGGTTGTCGATCTTCAGACCCTGCAATCTGCAGCCTGGCCTCTGATAGCGAAACCTTGCAACCCCTGTCTCACCCAATCGCTCCACATGCTCTGCATTCCTCAGTCTGTGCCCATCACAAAGCTCAGAGTCCCTCTGTGTCTCTAGAACATATAATGAGGCCAACCCTGGCTTCCGCAAGTGTCAGCCCCCCAAACCTGGCATGAAGCAGAGAGGCGGCAACAAAGGCAAGGGCGGCAGCAACAGCCCTGGCAGCAGCTCTGCAGATCATCAGGCCATCAACAGGGAGACGCCACAGTACCCGCCACCGCCGGGGCCCCCTCCGCCCACAACTGCAGACTGCGTAGCCCAGGCAGCAGACATCCATCCTCAGGGCACGCATGCCAGCATTGCGCGTGTAACCGCAGCCGTTCAGCAGCAGCAGGCCGCCCGAGCAGGCCACACCGGCGAACATGCGCCAAAGCGCCCCCCGCTGCCCCCACATCGTGAAGCCTCAGCAGCTGTGTCGCAAGGGGGTAGCCCCTCGTCCACCATGCATGCGGACTCATGGCAGGGCAGCCAGGTGGAGCTGCTCAGCCGTGCAGAAGCTGCAGGCCAGGTGTCAGCAGCCCCAAGCGCGCCAGGGACGCCGTTCGTCAGCACAGGCGGAGAGGGCAGGCCATTCGTGCCACAGGATGCCAGGCCCAGCGCAGTGAGCTGCAGCCACCGCTGCACTGCTGGCAAAAATCACTGCGTCCAGCAGCCACAAGTGCTGTGGCAGCCAGCAGCACTGAAACACGGACTGGCATCATTTGTTGCTTCAGAGGCACTGATTTATCCGGCACCCTGCCACTTGCTCCCCAAGGCATGTCTGCATGGCCGGCAAGCACGCTTTACACCACCAGCACCTGACTGGGTCGTTGCCTCTTGCAGCAGCTGAATGCAGAGCAGGTGCAGGACCAGGGGCTGCCAGACCTGCTACCGTCGCCTGCTGGGCTGTCCCGCATTTCAGTGTGCCCACAGGCGTCAGCAGCTCAGAAGCGCGGCGGTGAGCATGCAGGGGAGCACGGCGCTGACCCTTCTTTCAAGATCCAGGTCAGGGTGGGTTCGTGCATGGTTTGAGACCCATGCACACCCAGGTGGGCCCATGTACGCACTATCCTGCCTGTCAGCTGTCATCAACGGGCAGCATGTCATGTGCTGCCAGACCTGCTGCAGGGCCAGCTGCTGCACAGCCAGTCAGGCTGCAGACTGCCCTGCAATGCCTAGTGTTGCTTGCCCTCAAACTACCTGGCCTGGGTCCCCTCAGTGCTGACCAGACTGCCTCACCCCCAGGGACCTGTGCATGGCCGGACAGCAACTTTCGTCCTGCAGGCTGGCGGCGGCGCTCAGCTGCCCTACCTGTGGTCCCCCTCAGTGGTGCATGCAGAGGGCAAGGGGAAGTCTTACCTGGACGACTTTGGCTCCCACCCTGGCATGGAGAAGCGCAGCTTTGCCCCAGGTTCGTGTGAGGCTGAGGCAGGCGCCCAGGACAGGGCTGCGCACACCGATGCCAGCAGGTGGGGCCCTGCCAGCATGCATGTGGCTCAGCCTTGTCAACGGCTGGGCAGGCTCATGCAGGCTGCCTTTAGAGAGAGGCAGCGCTGCTAGTGCCACCCATCAGACATTCATGGATCAAATCCATGTGCTGACTCATTTTGCCTGCCCGAGTGGGTCGGTGTTATGGCCCAATGCATTCACAATGTTCAGGTAGACCCAGCCATTGTTCACGCTGCAAAGGAGGGATCTAGGGTTGTGCATGACACAACCTGGTCTCATCATCGGAGTGCTGGATGCACGTTGTCGCCTTGTGCAAGCTGAGTCCCCATCACCTGCAGGGATCAAAATGCAGTCACGCCGCTGGGCGCTGCCAGGCGAGTTGGTCTTCTGCGATTCTTTGGGGCTGGAAGAGAGAATGGCGGGGACGACTATTTCAGGTAAAGGCATGCGGGCTTGTCGCAGGGGGAGAAGCGCAGCAACTTTTGTGCACTCTGCGCACACCAGACACACATAAGACGGCAGCCATGCTGCAAGAGCACAGGAGAGCATGCAGCCTGTGGACGTCTGGAGTGCAGCAGACCCAGCATAGGGGGTGTTAGCGGGCATCATTTGCATTGAAGCCAGATGTGACAGAGCCATCCCCATGCAGCATGCCTCACGAACGCACCCTGCCCACGTGCACTTGCCTGTTCTGGGGGCATGCAGGCAACAATGAGAACCACAGTGTTGCTCTGCTGTACCAGCAGTCAAACCTGTGGGGCAAGGCCCGCTCTACTCCACTGCATTACCTCCTTTGCTGACTTCAATGACAGGGTGCACCCCTGTGGGATCAGCAAGCTGGGTGCTCTGGGGCCTCCAGCTTGCAATGTGCAGCATTTTCCTTGTAGGTTGACACCAGCCCTGCCTGGGCTGCATCTCTGAGAGCCAGCCAGCTTGCAGCCAGCAGGGAGCGTGCGTGGTCGCCCTGCATGCACCTTGGCTGGCCCCCTGACTGCAGGCAGCATGCAGAGGACCACTGTGCACCACCACCGCACCCCGTTGCTGGGCAAGCAGCCAGCCCTGCGGACAAGGTCCACCCTCCCTGGTGCACACTTCCTCTCTGCCTCGTGCAGGCAGTATGCAGACGAAGACGAGAATGCACCCCCTGGCGGTTGGCGCATGTGGGTGGTGGTCGCTCTGTGCTGCATGGTTGCCTTCATCTGCTACATCGACCGCGCGGCCATCAGCGTGGCCATGATCCCCATGGGCCTAGAGTACGGGTGGAATGATCACACGAAGGGCGCCGTCAACAGGTGAGGCTGGGTGCCTCTGACAGCATGTGGGCTGCCTACCGCTCTGCAAGGTCTGCTGATGCCTCCCTTGCCTCTCTCTGTGTGGTGCTCAGTCTACAGGCGCACCTACTGACGAGAGGTGGTAGGTCGATCACTTGCCTGGCAGCACACTGCGCATGGCAGGGAAACAACTGCAGCCCAGTGAGAGCTGCTGCCCCCAGCTGGAGGCCCCTGGTGCCCCCCCAGGCGAGCTGCTGCGTGGGCCAGTCCCCATTCTCCAGCGGCTGCCCTGCTGCCCCCCAGGCGAATATGTGCCTCTTTGCTGGAGGTTTTCTTGCACGGCATGATGTGTAACAAGGCAGTATGCTGGGCTGAGCCCTTTCCCTTGCCGTGCTCTATCACGCCTTCATCACAGATAACACCATTCCCAACAATCGCTGACCACCAGCTGCACTGCAATGCCTGGCACTGTGCTCAGCTTACCTTGCTCGTCTTTGCAGTGTCTCTTTTGTACGCTGAACCTGACTCAGATGCACAGGAAGCTGCCCATGCAAATGCTGCCCTGCAGTGTCTTCAAGCTATCCTGCACGATCACCAACCTTATCAGGGCCCACTCTTGCCAGTCATGGCCCTGCTAAAGCCATGCATTGTGCCACCACCTCCGGCCGCACTCTGCAGCATCACCTTCATGGGCTGCGGGACCCTCAGCTTCACAGGGAGCTGAGCAGTGCAACTGCCGCCCTGCAGTGTCTTCTTTGTGGGCTACACCATCTCCAACATTGCTGGTGGCTACCTGGCCACCCGCTACACTGCCAAGCTGGTGCTGGGCCTGGGTGTGCTGGTGTGGTCTGCCTTCACCATCGCAACCCCCCTGGCGGCTGCCAACGGCGACATCTACACCCTGCTGGCCTGCCGCATGCTCATGGGCGCGGGGGAGGGGGTCACATTTCCAGCCATCCAGCACCTCACCAGCAGCTGGGTGCCACGGCGGCAGCGCTCACGGGCCAACTCCCTGGTCTATGCAGGTAATGCCGGGGCAGTGTGGTGACTGCCCAGCTGACTGAGCCCTCGACGCCACTCAGCCTGTTGCAGTGCCACAATGCAGGTTGCTGCGCTGAGGGGCACTGCTGCAGCAGATGGGCTGTGCACTGGAGGCCGGCCAGGCCCTGCAGCATGCTGTGGAGCATGCTGCGGCACCCTGAAGCAGCAGTTGTGGGAGCTTGAGATGGGTGCCCCAGTCCTTGCGGATGACGGCGTGGGGCTAGCCTGAGGTGCCCGCCCCTGCCCTGCAGGGGCCACTGCAGGCACCGTCTGCGCGTACGTCACAGCCCCCTTCATCATCAAGGGCTATGGCTGGCCTGCACTCTTCTTCGTGTATGGGTTTGTGGGCCTCCTGTGGTGTGTCATCTGGGTGCCCCTGGTCACGGAGGACCCGCCCGCCACCAAGGGCTTCACTCCCAGGCGAGGCCCAGACCCCCCGCGTGAAATGCATGCATGCTCCCTCTCGCTTTTCAGTGCTGTGGCATTGCGTCACTGGTGACCCTGCGCGCTGCTGGGGTGGGGCTGCTCTTGCCTTCAGAGTCCTCCATCCACCAGCCCCAGGGAGCTTCACCCTCAGGTCAGCCGACACACTCCTGCCTGTGCATGCATGCTGGATGCCTCTGGACGAGGTGGCTTGGGGAGGCTTCTTCCATCATCAAGAAACACAGCGGCAAGCACTCCTGCCTTGCCAGCCATCAGCACTCAGAGCAAATGACTGCATGCCCAGAGGTGGGGAGGGTCACTTCAAGCTGCACATGCGGAGTAGGCATCGCTCCTGCGTGCACTGCTGCAGCCGTCAACGCCGCTGCGAACCTTTGCCGTGGTTCTGGTGCTGCAGACGAGAGCCTGTGAAGAGCCTGGGAGATGTGCCTTGGGAGCAATTTGCTTGCAGTCGAGCAGTGTGGGCCATCCTCATCTGCCAGAGCACTCAAGGTACGCAGCCTGCTGGAGCCTGACCTGCACTTTCTGCCCCTGTCAAAAGCCCCAGACTTGCGCACACCTGCACCCGTGATGGCGCATGGGCCTGCAGACCCCTCTTGGCAGCATGATTGCACCCATACGATCTGCAGCATCATGCCAGGGGTGCCTGCACCCCACCTCTTAGACAGCCTGCGACCTCTGTTGCTGCAGGTGTTGGGCAGTTTCTCATTTCTATCTGGGTCCCCAGCTTTTTCTTCCAGCAGCATGGCGAAACGCTCCAAACTGCCTCCCTATACAGCATGGCGCCCTGGGCTGCCGCGATAGTGGCCACCATTGCAGCAGGCACCTTTGCAGACATGCTGGTCAATAGGCGGGTGCTGCCCCTGACCTGGGTGCGCAAGCTGATGCAGGCCATTGGGTCCTTTGGCCCCGCTGCCTGCCTGTTCTATCTGGCCGTCATTGCCACGGTGAGGATGCCCGTGGGTGCTGGCCCTTCAAGGTGTACATCGCCTGGCTTCGCACGCACACCCAGTGTATGATGGCCTGCTTGTGGCTTCTCTGGCACCTTTGCCTGCCCTTTTGCTCTACCCCTGCACCTGATGCGGCTATGAGAGTGTTTGCCTTGGCCTGCTTGTAGCAGCCTTAGTTGCATTGACTGCCCTTGTCCTGCACACCTGCCCCTGATGCGCCCCATAGAGTTCACTCCTCTTGATGCATGTGAGTCCCTTCATGCAGGCTGGCACTGCCATCCAGGCGCTCATAGTGTTGACAGTCTGCCTTGTTGTGGAGAGCTTTGAGGCAGCCGGCTCCGCCTCGAACCACCTGGTGAGAGTAAGTGGGGGCCTGCTGCTAAATGATCCTGAAGGAATGAGTCATGCAAGGCACCCATGTTTTCGCGAGGACTTGCAGAGTTGGGGGGCAATGCCTCGCAAGGTGCCCAAGAACACTCCATTGACTGACTGGTCCTCAAGGAGCGTCTGTTGCTGCCTTGGCCTAGCAGCAATCGCAACGGTCTGTGTTAATGTGCAGGACATTTCGCCGAAGTATGCTGGCATCATCTATGGCCTCACAAATGGGTTCTCAAGCATTGTAGAGGCGCTCAGCATCTATGGCACTGGTGTGATTCTCGACTCCACACACTCCTGGCCTCTAGTCTTCCGCATTGTTGCCAGCCTGCATGTCCTGGGCGGCACCACATACCTCATCTTGGCAAGCACAAAACGGCAATTTGAGTAGGTCTCCAGACACACCAAATTAATGTGCCCTGAGCAAGACTGTTTATGATGCGCTCAGGCATCCATCAAATTTCACGCTAGTCAATTTTATCGCTTCCAGCAATCAAGCTGTTCTCAGAAGCACGTCTAAGTCAATCTTGCCAGCTGCATTGCGTTCTTGGTACAGACGTGAGATGTTTTGTTCACTGACTATGGCTGGCAGAAGGCACAAGGGGCAGCGGCTCAGTAGATGGCCTGCCACACAGCAAAGTTTGGCCCAGAGGTTAGCAGCAGCCAGTCTTTCTGTCCCAGCTGGACGCCGTCCTCATTTGGCGACCAGTTGCCCCAGCCAACTTTCATAGCAATTTTGCTATCAATGCTGGCAGCATATGTATCCGATGAGGCCTTGTGCACCTGAACCTGTAGAGCGCAGACACAATAGATGGTCAGCCTCATGGTCATGCCTGGCATATGTGGATACTTTCTTGCGGGCAACTGCCAGGGGTTGAGCAGCTGAGTGGACTTATAATTGCTGCAGCAGACGCCCCTGACCATGCGAGCTAGGGCATACCATGTGAGGGGGCCTTGGCCGGCCTATTAATGCCCAATGCAGCTGGCTGGAATTCTAGCAACCGCGGGCGCCTGAGACATGACATGTGACCAATACCCTGGCCCCATTCCTTATGCAGATGCCGTTGGCAGGGATATCAGCAGCCCTGTGAATCAGGGACATGCCAAGTTGTCCCACGAGCACCGTTTCTTGAGACGGCAAAAGCACTTGAACAGTACCTTGGACCGGTTGCTGATGCCCATGTCCTTCCGGATCTTGATCAGCTTCTCAATGGTCTGCCTCAAGCCCTCCTGCCATTGGTGGTCATAGAAGACGCAGGGCGTGCCAGGGTGGGTCAAGATGTAGGCGTACCCCTCATGGAGGTGGTTCCAGGGGAAGGGCCAGTGATTGAGCGTTGAGTCAGCTGCAGGCGGCAGAGATGGCGGTTTGCAGGGCCAGCACGTGGCAGGCAGCTGTGCGTGGCAGCAAGTGCAGCAGGCACAGGCGGGGGCTGTGCACATGAGATTGGCACAAGCAGGCAGTATTGCAGGGCAGACCAGGCAGGGCTAACTGCGCATGGCCAGCGTGTCCAGATATGCGACAGTGCCGCAGCTGTCTGAGCAGACAGGCCCAGTTCGAGCAGGCAGCTGTGCAGAGCAGACAAGCAGCAACTGCAGCAGGGGCAGGCAGCTGAGCAGACAGGCAGTCAGCAACTGTAGCAGGAGCAAGCTCAGGAACAGCAGGGCTGCTGCTGAGTGGGAAAGAGCACACGCATGACCAACAGGGCTGCTGTTGATTGTGCCAGCTGCGATTGGCGTTGCTCAGAAGGGGCACTCACTGTCATGGTTTGCAATAAAGGTAATGGCTCGGCTGGGCCACATGCCAAGGAGCCCAGAGGGGCGCCCCTGCCCGTCCACCAGCCGCCAGTACTCTCCCCGAGCCATGGCCTCCTGCAGGATGCCTGCAACACATGGGGATCTAGGTCAAGACCCACTGCTGGCTGCCGGCAGAGCAGCGGCAGCCTTGCTTGATGAAGGCGCTGGGGAAGTGCCTGGAGCAATTAGGCACAATTTTGCAGCGGGCTCGCTGGCTGCATAAGGTCTGGAAGGTACCTGAAGCAGCTGGGCTCAGTGGCAGGAAGGATGAGGCAGCAACCTGCGTGCTGGAGGCACCAGAGAATGCGCGGCCGGGCACAAACCCTGTTGCAATTGTGCAGCGGCAGAGCCCATCAGGTGTGGGGTCTGGAAATGTGGAAGTAACGGCTGTTGGTGTCTCCTTGGCATTGAGGGTCAGGCACAGAGCATTGAAAGCTGCGGCTTACCTTTGTAAGCGGCAGACTCCTTCCCTCGGCCTTCCTAGCCAAGCAAAAGCACGTCTGCACTTCGACTGTGTGCCAGCAGCCCACCTTTGGTGGTAAAGTCAAAAGCGGCGGAGGTTCCCCCCGTCTTGTCACACCAGTTGACAGTGCGCTGGCGGTGGTTGTCCTGGTTGTAGTTGAGCACGCCGTCTGTGTACTCACAGGTGTCCCAGAACTCGCCAAAGGCCATCAGGGGGACTGACACGTCCACATACTCCTTCACGGCCTCGCCAGCTGCAGCGTACACAATCAGAGCGTTGAGTCGGGGAGGCAACATGCTGGGTGATGTTTTACAGCCTTGCCATCTGCAGCCTTTGGAGGCACACAGTAAAGGGCTGCCGTGGTGTTTGGTAGACGCAGCGGGTGCAAGCGAAGGCCTGAGTGATCATCACGAGGGCCGAGGTGTCCCCAGGCTCCTTGACGACCTCGCCAGCTGCAGCTCATTGAGATCCTGAGTGGTAAGCTGGAAGGCTCGCATGAGCCTGAGTGACCAGCTGAGCCTGCATGGTCTTCAGCAGCCTTACCGCCAGCTGCAGCATAGAGGAAGGCAAGTGTGGGGGGCCAGCTGGCTTTTGAGTATGCACTTCGTACGTACGCTGGCAGCGGTGCAGTCGTCTCTTCTAAGAGAGAGTGGGCCAGATAGGCCCCTTCACACAGAGCATATGAGTCAGAGTGCTTGACTGTGTGTGGAGCAGAGCACTCTGCGACAACAAGCAGGCAGGTGCAAGTGCGCCATGCAGCGCTGTGGCATGCAGGAGTCACAAATTGCACATGCCAGCAACCACTGCAATCCCCTGCAGTGCCCTGCACACCCTAGGCAAGTCACCACTCAAAGCACAGACATGCCCTGCACCCAGCAGGCCTTTGCTCACCTTGACGAAGTCTGAGCACCATGCAGCCCTTGAAAGTCTGAGCATCCCCACAAGGCAGCGCAATGCAGCCTGCATGCAGCACCAGGCAGGCACCTGGCAGCACAATAGAGCCCACGCTCGGCACCATGCAGCCCAGCTCACCGTAGCCCTTGACAAAGTCAAAGCGCCACCCATCAAAGCCCACGTTGGTGCGCAGGTACTTGAGCCAGCCCTTGATGTCGTCCTTGACCCGCTGCTGGCTGTGGTCCACATTGGGGGCAGCCACATAGTCTTCAGTCTGCTTGCGGGTCCCCGTCCCGCCAAATTGGGGGTTGTTGTTGCAGATGACTGACTTGTCCCAGGCCAGCCGCCCTCCAAACTTGTTCCATTTGCCAGTCTCATCCTGCAGGGCAGCGGGGAGTTATGATGGGCTGCTTGCACTGCAAGCAGCAACAGCAGTGTTGAACAGTCATGCTGAAAGCCTAGCACCTGTTGGAGCGTCATCGTGATGCAGACCAACAGCAGGGTGGGTCTTGAGCAGCTGCCTGGGGGGCAATCTATGTAGGGGGCCATCCATGTAGGGGGCCATGACCCAGTCTGTGCTGGCAGACGGCGCAGCCGCACTTGCGGATCCTCAGGCACGAGGACATCATCATTTGCCCGTTCTGAGATTGTCAGGCACAGTGCCAGCCACCCACGATCGGCTGGCTGTGGAGCCCTGTGGCGCTTGCCGAAGAGCCCTGTGGCTCTTGCCCTGTGGCTCTTGACATCAGCTGTGCATCAATGCTAGAGCCCTCAGGAATGCCAAAACATGGCACCTTTTTGTGCTGCTAAGGCTCGTGTCCAGCATCCATGGAAGGCTTTGCAGTGGCAGGGGATGACCCCAAGAACAATCATCTTGAACCAGGCAGCCTGTGTGGGAAGCAGGGCATGGCCAGTTCTGTCAATGGGCACGCCACTGGCATCTGTGCTTTGCAGCCCTCAGGAGACGAAAACCGCACAGCCTTGCCTGTGCCTGCGCAGGCATGCATGACGCCCTGTTCAACCCCTCTGGCGGTCTCTGTGGCCTCCAACAGCCTCTCACCAAGCAGTGAGCGCAGGCGCAGCACCCCTGTTCGGGTGGCCCCTACATCCAGGCCTCCCTGTGTCTGTCCAGGCATGCCATCACAGCCCCTGCATCACTGCCCCCTGCAGCCTCTAGAGGTGTCAACAGAGCTTCTCACCTGGAAGTGGGCGCAGCGGTGGTTGATGACAATGTCAGCGATGGCCTTCAACCCGTTTTCATGCATGACAGACAGCAGGTCGCGCAGCTCGGCCTCGGTGCCGTACTGTGAGTCCAGGCAGTACAGGTCACGGGGAAGGTAGCCCTGGGGAGACACGCTGTCACTGGGCGGGGGCAGCCATACCGAGGTGTAGCCTGCATCTGCGATGGCGCCCACCTGGGACTTGAGGGTCTGCAGGCATGGCAACTGGTGTTGGTGGGTGCAAGAGACCCAGCAGGCCCATGGCTATGTTCCATGGGGTCTGGCTGGCATCCTGAGGCTTTGCAGAGGAGTACATGGGCGGCAGTCATCAGGGGCAGATGCGTAAGCAGCCAGCGACAGGTGCTGAAGGAGCCTCCAAATACGGCAGGCAGTGGTCCAGAGCAGACATGCAGGGCCCGGCTTAAATGCAATAACGCTGCCTCATAATTAGTATGTGCAGATTTGGACGTCAGGCATTGATCTAGACGAAGTGCATTTTGAGGGCAGCTGCTCAGCAGGCATCAAGAGAGGTGCACCGTCATGAGGTTATGCTGCAAGTGCTGACCTTGTACCACTTGTTCTTGTAGGAGTCCCAGTTGAAACCCTGCAGTATGATCTCGTACCCGCTGCCCGCTGCCGGACCTGATGAGGTCCCGCCGCCAGCCTGGAGGCAGCCACCAGAAATGGAGGGGGGCCGATATCATAAGCAGCAGCAAGGCTGAGCACTGCCTGAGCAGGCTCTTGCACCTAGTAAGCAGAGCTTGGCCAGCCTATATGGTTCGACAAGCACTGCCTCTGCCATCTATGCGTGCCTGCTGGCCAGAGAAGCCGCCATGAGCCAGTCTTCAGGACCAGGCGCCAGCTGCCCTTTCCCAAGAGCCAGCATCAGGTCACTCCCAGAGGTTCTGCGTGCTTTGACCGGCAGCAGAGGGCCCGCGCCAGCGTGGGCCACATGCACTCACGCAAAAGCGAGGACCGCATCCTGCAGCAAACGTGCCTCACCCCGAATCTGAGGTCAGCGCCAGGGCCGCGGGCGGCCTCTGGCTTGGCCGGCTCAGCCAGGACCTTGCGACGGGCAGCCAGCACGGCTTCCATTGCCGCCATGCGCCGCTCCAGGAGGGCAGCGGCCTCTGTCCGCTCTGTTTCGCGCGTTTGCAGCGCAATGGTGTCGGACTGCAAGCAGGTTTGAATCCTTGTGGGCACCGAGTGTGGACAATCTCTTTAAGTAGCCAGACGCAGTTGCCACATGTGGCACGACAGCGCTGACCTGCAGGCAGGATGGCGCTCTTAGTGACGAGGGCATGCGCGCAACTGCTGTTCATGGCCTGACACAGCTGTGCACACCTTCATTGGCATGCAGGCAGGATGGTGCCCTTAGTGATGTGGGTGCTGTGTGACAGACGCAGCAGTAAGCTTTGGCATGGCTGTGCTAGCGGCAGGCAGGCGATTTACTGCACGGGCACAGGTGTCGGAGCAGACAGACAGGCCGGTCAGCTGCTGAACTCCCTCACAGGCGGAAGTACCAGCTGGGGGCGAGCCTGCAGGGCGAGCCTGTCTGAACAGGCGAATGCACCTTCCTGTTCCTGTGCAGGCATGCACGCCACACGCTCCTGTGCCTCACCAAGGCAGCAGGCAGCCACCATCATCAAAGCACGATGACTGAGCTTGGCGCTCACCCCATTCTGCACCATCTCAACGATGTCCCGCTCAATGGATACCAGTGTAGCCGCTGCCTGCGCCATTTCAGCGGCAGCCAGCTCCAGAGCAGCAGCCTCCCCCTGCACGCCAGCGGAGGGGTATGTCAGGCAGGTTCTGTAAGGGCAGCAGCATGCATCATGCATCTGAAGCCCTGCTTCAGGGTCAGCAGGCTAACAGCAGCAGGCCATGGCAGCTGGGCAGTTTGAGCTATACCATGTGATTCAGTCCAGCTAGGCACAGAGTCAACAGAGCACCAGATTGTCAGGCCTGCATTGTGTGGACACAGGCCTGACTTTAATTAATGCTTCGTTATGCCTCAATGAACGGCCAGGAGCCTGCTGCATCCCTGCAGTCTGTGGCCGGCCTTGTCTCCCACCTGAAGCTTCCCCGTCTCTGCCAGCGGTCGGAGCCGCTTGATCTCTATGGCTGCGGCAGCACCATAGATGGCAGGCTTGCTGCTCTTGCTGCTGGCTGAGAGTAGCGACTTTATCTGCATGCTGATGGTGTCCCACCTGCTCTCAGGGATCTGCAGGTCACGGCACAAGGCTATATCAGCAGGAGCCTCACGTAAGCCACTCGGCCACATCCAAAGGCAAACCCCTGGGGCGAATACATGCATCCGACAGATCACTGGCGATGAAGCATCAGCAGCCCATCTACCAGCCCAGCCTGCTGCGCACTGAGGGGCAGGCCTGCTGCATGGCACACTGCATCATGCAGACCAGCCTGTGAGGCTCCTGGAGCTGTGGCCCCATGCAGTGGTGGTTACACATCTGGCACCGATACTGTGGCATATTCTAGAGCCTCATGCGCGGCAGTTGCTAGATGCAGCATGAAGTTGCGCAAGCTGAGGTGTGCTGAGGACAGGCAATCACCCCCATCGGCATTACCAGCCTAGACCTGCTGAAGCCCAACTACAGCATGCAGAGCAGTCTATGGCCAGCCCAATGGGTTCCAGGAGCTGCCTTTACAAGCCCGAATCTGCTCAAGCCCAACTACGATATGCAGAGCAGCCTGTGGCTAGCCCAATGGTTTCCAGGAGCTGCCTTGCACAAAATCTGGGGTTGCCCCTCATATGGGAGAGACGCTCCCTCGTCAACGAGCTCTCGCGCTGACCTTATTCTCATCAGCGTCCATGACTCGAAACTGATCATAGATCTCTCCATGCCTATTCGTCCTGATGTTGGCAGATGCCACAGTGAGCTCCAGAGCATTGAAGGCCCCCGTGAGCTGCATCAGCAGGTCTGTCTGGTCCGGCCCTGAAATGCTGATGACTGTGACATCTGGGTCAGAGTTGTTGTCGAACTCGATTTTCATTGGCATCTGACTGAGGTTGCTGCCCCCTTGGTTGTTGCCCTGTGGCGGGGCAGCCTCGGTGGCTGCTGCTGCTGCCACCAGCAGTTGCACCTGCACATGAGGGGAGCAGGCCAGTCCATGAACAGGCCTGGGACAGGTGCTTTGCTGCAGTGGCTATAGCTCAGGCCAAGAGAAGCCTAGCGGCATCGGCCTGATGTGAGAGACTGAGCAATGTACAGGTAGCGACCAGCACGCTGCAGCCACATAGAAATCCATAACGCAGAGGCAAACAGGCGAAGGGCGTCTGATGCGCCTGGTCAGGCATGCACCACCAGGTTATGGCAAGCACAACGCAGCTCACGCTGTGCAGGCGTGTGACCAGGCTATGCGACGCTCTCAGCACTTGATTGCGCCGCAGCAGGTGCGCCCTGCTCCAGTGTCTGCACCCACAGAGTTGCTGCAGCTGCCTACAGCGCACTTGACGCGAGGAGCTCCTGCAGAACCTGCAGCCATGTCAGGAGAGTTTGAGGGGCAGCACCAGCCCACCGACCGCGCCTCCTGGCTGAATGGTATCAATCATGGGATCAATGTGTGACGTGCATTGCCAGCATCATGTGTATGCTCAGGCGGGACTCATCCCCGCTTGTGACTGCCAGGGCACAATGTCAAACACTGTAGGTTCAATGCAGCATCTGAGCTCATGTTTGCAGCGGTGTGCCCACCCCTGCGCTCCAAGCTCTGTGCTGCACTCCCGGCTGAAGGCCATCACAGCAACTGGAGTACCTCCAGGTCGCCAGTCAGCACCCAGGCAACCTCTGCATGCGTAAAAGGCTCTGCATGAGCTCAGCTGATAACCAGCTCGACTCAGGTTACATTCATTTTCTTGAAATCTGAATATTCATTGATGAATGCCCGCCCGCCACAGCCTGGGAATAGAGGAGTATGGAGAATGACTGAGGAACGAATGTGAAGGGTGACTGACGAATTATGAGCCTTGCAAGCCACTGCATTGACCAAGTACTTGGCCAGGCATGAGGTTTTTCGTGCGCATGAGGCCCCTGCATCGATACAAAGATACCAGTAGCAACAGGTAAAGCCTTGACAAGGGACCAGCCCATTGAGTGCTAGCAATGAAAGTGTTGTTCAAACAGAACCAGCTGTATATGACGTCTACGGTGACCAGCTGTATATGGAGTCCACAGTGCATAGGCATCACCTTTCACTCCTTGAGGCCAAATGTTATGACTGTCTTGCCCCGCTTGGGTGCTGAGCTTGCAATGTACTCAAAGCCCTTACGAGACTGCTCAAGAGGGAATGTCTTGTCCACCACCAGGCGAACCTTGTCCTGCAGCATGCAAAGGGCATCGGCATAATGCCAGCAGCAGTTGGCAAGCTGTCAACATAGCAGCCACAGCAGTCACCTGCTCGATGAGCTCAGTGACCTGTTGAAGCTGCGAGCCATTTCCATTTACAACCATGAATTTGTACTTGGGACCCTTGCCAGATGAGCTGCTTTCCTGCCTGCAGTAGGCGCAAGCATTGTCTATTGCATGCAGCACCGCAAGCGCTTCCAGGCTCCAGTACCACAGCAGGCACAGAAGTCTGCACATGGTACCAGGAAAGACACCATGTGCCACTTCTAGCAGGTGTAGCAGTGCAGTTAGAGGATGTGGCAAGCAAAACCACTCACAGCTTCTTCACACGGTTCTGGTCAGTTCCTGTGTTGGCAATCTCCAGGTAGCACCCATCTTTTTTGAGTAGCTTGTGGTACCCCAGCTCTGTTGCAGGCCCTGCACCATGAGGAGACAAGAAGTAGTGTACAGCCAGCACATTGTTTACCCTGACCTCAGCAGCAGCTGTTGCCAGCACTCACCCCCAATCGAGTCAAAAATGAAATCAAACTGCTGGTCAGAGAATAGCTTTTCAAGGTCTGCCTCCTTGTAGTTCAGCGGCTCGTCCACCCCCAGGCTCTGCACCCACCAACAGCGTTTTAGGCATTGCTGCAAAGGCAGCGTTGCGCTTCGATGCAATGGCAATGGGCAACAACCTGAATATTACCTTCAGAAACTCCTGGTTCGTGGACCCTGCAGTACTGACTACATGGGCGCCCCTTGTCTGCATCAAGCTTTGATTGTTGAGCCCACAGCTGTGGATGGTCAGCAGCAGCAAGGCAGGAGGCAGGCCACAGGAGGACAAGATGATTGCACCTTGGCAAACTGGATTACAAAGATGCCTACGCCGCCCGCGCCAGCATGCACCAGCACTCGCGAGCCTGCCTTGACGGTACCATGCTCCAAACCCTGCAGGCAGGTGCAGCTGCTTGCTGACTCCCTGTCAATCTTGCACTTGGCCACAAACACTGCAGCAGCAGAGCCTGCAAAGCAAAGTGCTGCAGCCTGCCGACAGCAAGAAGCGGCCTTATGCACCAAAGCTACAGGCTAAGCAGCTGCTGCCTGCTGAGAGGAGGTCACGGAAAACCTGTCTGTGCCCAAGCCTGCACTGCTGCAGGCATTGGCAGGCTCACCTGCCATGCCGTGAGCGCCACCAGAGGAATGCCACCGCCCTCAGTCAGGGGCACATTCTTGGGTGCATGTGCCACATGTGCCACAGGTATGCTGACCACCTCCTGCAGACACAGCAGGCAAAGCATGGGGTGTGGTGAGGCCATGCAAGGCTGGGCACAGAGGCAGGGCCCTGCTCTGGGGCCAACAGGCATCACCCAAAGAATCTATCAATGCATGGATTCTTGCTGTCATGCCGCTGGGGAGGTCCAAGCAGTGACTTGATGAGTGGAGTGCAACAGCGGGGCTGCAGAGCTCCACTTGGCGCCTGACCCACCTGGAAAGAGCCGTGCTGCTGGTTCCCAAGGAAGGTGTTGTCCAATGCATAGACCCGGTCGCCCTTCTTGAACTGCAGGGAGGTAGAGATTGTCTAGCTTTTGTCTCTGGCAGGCCCACACCTGCCTTGCATGTGCGCATTGCAGCTGCAACTATGGCATGCAAAGGGGTTGCCCATCATTTAGGCAAGCTCTGCCTCAGCATGCAGACAGTTGGGTCACCACCCAAAAAACCCAACACTTCTCTGGTACTGAAAGGTCAGCCCAGTCGGCTATTGGGGACAAATGGGGCAATTGTTGTGCAACACAGGCTTGCCTTTTACACGACAGGCATGAAGCTGAGGTCAAGAGCATTGACAGCAATGCACAGCTCAGCATCTGGACACAGCCTACCTTGGAACTGCCAGGCTCCTCCACTGTTCCTGCGACATCCCCACCAGGCACCTGCTCAGCACCACTCCTGATTAGAGGCATGCCCAGGTTCCTGGCAATATTATGAGCACGCATGAAGCAGGCACACGCCCAGCGCGCCCTCAATTTTTGGGGCAACAGCACTGGAGCAGACCTTTGGCAGCTTTGTAGACTCTGCAGCCAGGATTTTGACCTCCACCGGGTTCACGCTTGTGCTGTACTGCTTGATGAGGACCTGCACGGCACACATGCATTGCAAGTGGCAAATTAGTGCATACCATGAACATTTGCTGCTTGGAGTGCTGGCGGCTGCACAGCATACAGTTACATGCTGCACAGACATATGCAGCCAACCTCTCCATCTCCACGATTTGGCACAGGCAGCTCCTTGAGCTCCAAATTTTCCGGACCTCCTGTCTTGTTGTACTGAATCGCCCTCATACCAAACACTTTGTTTGTGATCGATGTGTAGGGCTTGTGATCGATGTGCAGGTCTGGTCAATGATTTGCCTTGTCATCAGCATGAACACAATGCCTGAGAGGGGCTGGCCAGAAGTGGCTCAAGCCCTGGACCAGCTGAGGGGTAAGGCTGTTTGTGTAAGCTTAGCCATGTGATCATCCGCAGGAAATGCTGCAAGATGTCCTGACAAGCGAATCTGAAGCTGCAGGTAGCTTGGTTGAGCATGAACAGCTGCTGGAGGCCAGCGAGTCTTCAGAGAAGGCGCTGGAGGTGGTGCGGACTTGGGACAGCCTGGTGGCCAGGGTTCATGAGGCTCTCTGGGAGTCGAAGGTGCAGCGCATCGACGCAGTGTCTGTCGCCAGCTGCTGACAGCATGCGTGCCATGTGGCAGCCAGCTGCAGCTATCACTGTGTGTCCATTTGAGAAGCCGCATCTCTGTGGTTCAGCTGTGATGCTTCAAGTGACCAAAGCGGCCAGACACGCTGGCGAAGACCATTCTGTTGCTGGCAGCCATACCTATTCAGGCCAGCCCTCCCTGTGTTCAGAGGGGAGCAGGGCGCGCCCATGGCTGCCAAAGCAGCCGTGCTGACGTGGCGCCATGCCTGCAGGACGCAGCTTTAGACCTGGAGGCATTCTGCTGCCAGTATGGGCTCCTGTTTCAGCCCCCTCTCTCTGAGACTGCGGACAGGCCTGACTTGCTACGGCCACTGCTGAACCAGATTCAAAAGGTGAATCTGCTAAAGTGCTAACAGCTGGTTGTCACGAGAAGCAGTTGATCGTAAGAGCAGCCTGCTGCTCCAGAAGGAGTCCCCAAGCTTGAAGTTGGCAGCTATGCCGCCCATTTCCCCTTGATGTTTCGCTGCAGGCCCTGCTGGATTGTGTTGCCCAGGCTGTGAGGTGCAAGGAAAGCTTTGCCCGCTTGGAGCAGGATATGCACCAATTTGCTGCCAGCCTGCCTGGCATAGACAGAGGCGAGGCTGAGCTGCACAGGACAGGGACTCCCTTGCCAGCACACTGGCAAGTCATCCAGCAGCAGGTGGGTGCAAGCTGCAGCCTTGTCACTGACCAGGTGTTGCTCATTTGGTTTCTTATTCAGCTGCATGCATGCTGCTTCAGCTGGCCTGTCTGCTTGCCTTCATCTGCAGCAGTAGAGAGCCTTTGTGGCTTGAGCCCAGCAGTGACGCAGACATGCAGGAATGTGGCACTGCAGGCAAACCGTGTCGACGCAGTAGCTCAGAAGCTGGCTGTTCTCAGGTCGGCATGGACAGACATTGCAGGGAAGCTTGAGCAACTTGCAGAGGAGCTGAGCACCGTCACAGCTGCTTCACCAGAAGAGGTGGAGCTCACAGGGTGTGTCGCATCTGTCTCTGCAAACCAAATCATGTCTTGCACTCTGCCACTTATGGCCATGTGAGCTTGAAGCATTGCGGGCTGTCGATGGCCAGCAGGCATGAGACAGTGGTGAGCAAAGTTCCAGTTACGAGTCTGGCATGTCTGAGCGTCCCAAAGCGGCCTGCAGAGGTGGACCCAGGGCTGCCCTGCATCCCATTCTCAACAGTGCCGCCTCTGCAGGCAGTCAGTGCCTGACATGAAGGCTGGCCAGGCTGCATTTCAGCAGCTCCTGTGGATGCTGCAACGCTATTTAGATGGCATGACCTCAGTAAACCCGCCCGTCACCCTCTCAGAGGGGCGCCCCTCTGTGGAAACTGTCCCTGAAGCTGCAGACTCTACAGTGCAAAGCGAAGAACTGGCAGAAGCAGAGTTCGGTATAGTGTAGCAATCCAGCACCCGACCAGGTGCGTGCTTGATGAGCTACATAGGAGCTGCATGAGTTGTGCGTATTTCTCTGGCTGCATGGAACGGGGAAAGGGAGGAAGGGGATGATGCCAGATGAAATGATTCAATGCATCATGCAATGTGTAAGCAGCCAGCCTAAATATACAGGGTTGTGGTCTGGGTGCCAGCTGTCAGTCCATGCTCAGCAGCAGCTGCTGCAGCTGCTTCGGACTGTCTTGCAGCAGTTGCCCTTGCGCCACCGCAGCAATTCTTGTACTTCAGTTTGCTGCCGCATGGGCACTTCCTGTTCCTGCCCAGAGGCCTCTCTTTTTCTGACTTATCACCATCCTTAGCAGCAGTCTGTGGAGCAGAGGGTTCGGCAGCTCTAGGCACACCCTCGGTGCTGGCACCTGACGGGTCTGCTGCACCCTCTGTGCCGGCAGCTGAGGGGCCGTCTGCACCATCTGGGCTCTCTTCAATGCCCAGGGCTGCCGTCCAAATGGCTACAGCATCAGCTGCTGAAAAGTCGTCTTCTGCAGCAGACGCTGCTGGCGGCTCCTGCCCCACACCCTCTACAGGGTAGGCCTCTAGGGCTGCTGCAGGCTCAGGCACAGCATCTGCCGCCACTTGCTCCACAATCAGCTCGATGGCCTGCAGGCAGTTGGGCATGCTGTCCTTCAGGCAGCTGCTGTCAACAGAGGACTGCTTGCATAGGTTCATTGTCTGGGGCTTGGAAACCCCAAGAACAGCACATCTCTCCAGTCTGGTGCCGCCTGCAGGCCCTGGTACAGTAACCAACTAAGGAAGCCCACTGAAGGCCTGCTACAGCCTGCCTTGCCTGAGGAGTGCCGACAGCTGACAGCCCGCATCCTCAAGGCTCGCCATGCCCGTTCTGAGTCATTCTGCCCCCAAGCAGCTCACAGCTGTGAAGCCACCGCCCATGCTAGCCATATGCACCCTGCAGTGAACCACTGAAGCCCACCTCATCCACGTCCCCTCGGCAGTGCTGCAGCGCCCGCTGGACCTGTGCAGCGTCGTAGCACCCAGTGCCTTCCATGACGCGGCCTTCCTCCTTCTTGCTCCACCCAGCAGGTGCTTGGGGGACCAGCGCCCTCCTGGTATTGGCCCTGATTGGAACTGGTGGGCCTGCAGTAGCAGGTTGACAGCGCTGGTGTGCACGAGGAGACAGCCCTGGGTTCCTCTTGCTGCGCTGACAGGGCAGCGCCAGCCTGCACACTGTCCCCCAACAGAGTGATACCAGCACACAACATGGCAGAGCTCAAAAGGTGTGCTATCAGGTGAGACAAGCACTGCCAGCACCTTGCTGACCACCTTGCTGCCGTGCACAGACTGAGGTTTGCACGAGCACACCTGAGCCATAGTCTTCTGCGCAGCGTATGCTGTTGTAATGCTCTCCATCATGATATGACATGTGTAGCGTGGGAATTGGGGGAGCATCCTGCAGGCACCCTGGCAGGATTTAGTGCAGCAGCCCCCGTTTCTCTAATCCGGCACATTTGTACCTGTAGCATGCTGTAGGCCGCGCATGCACTTGCAAGAGGCCATGGGCCATGCCAGTGTGGGGCCACCTGCCTTGCCTGAGGTCATGCCAGAGCTGATGGTCCAGCTGGGCTGCCCTGCCTGGTAGATGCGGAGATCAGCCGGCAGCATCCTGGCCACTGCCACCAGCTCATGCTGCCCAGCCCAGGTGCCGTCCTGCAGCAGGCAGTGTGTGCGTGAGCAGCTCATGCCGCCTGCAGACTCGTAAGTTGCGCTGAGCAGGTCCACAGGCATGTGGACAAATGTGTGTGGACTGACAAATGGGGCCTGCACTGTGGACCTCCTTCCATTGAGAGCCTGCAGATGACAGAGCTAAGATGGCACATGATGTTTGGTTACACGCATTGTGGCCCACCTGGCGCATGAACTTGCAATGCTTTGCAAACTGCCCGTCGTCCTCAATGAAGGGCGCAAAGTCTGCTTCTTGCTCCTGCAGCATGCCAATTACCCTTGCTGCATTGCATTAGGCAGGGTGGAGCCGGCACTGCCACCCCTCAGGCACTCATGTGCCACATGGGTAGGGGCCATGCAGGCCTTGGGAACACTTCAGCAATGGCCGCAGACCTCCATGTAGTCCACGGCTCGTTGGCGCAGCTGCTTGTAGTCGCCGCTGTTGCCCTGCACGGCAGCACAAGCTGCTTCCTTCCTGAGCTAAGCATAGGCTTGTTGCAGGCTGGATGGCAGATCCCTTGGTGCCTGCCATGCTAGCCCACCTGTAGCTGATCAGCCACTGAACGGAAGAAGCAATTGCCATCACCCTGCACATGCTTGATCCTCAGCTCAAGGGCAGCCAGCTCCACGGGCAAGGAGTCTTGTGGAGCCCAGGCCTCATCCTTCTTGGTCTTCCGAGGCTGAGGCCAGGAAAATTGACTTTCAGACAATTGTTCTGCAAGCGCTTTGGCCTTCAGGTGGCCACAAAAAGCTGCAGCTGCACAAGTACCTTCCTGTTGCTTTCTGAGGGTTTTGGCTCTGAGCCACTTGCCTGAATGGCGGACTGATCGTTTACATGCTGTGCTTTTGCGGCCTTCTTGTTGTTGGGCATTCAGTAGGCATGCAGGACATAGTCTATCTCAACGAAATGTGTTGACAAAACACTTCCTCGGAGCGTTGACTGATCAGGCTATTCCAACTTTGCACGGCGTGAGACATTACCACTGAAGGTGATCAATCGTTGATGGATTTCATTGCTTTGGACGTTAAGGATCAACTGATCAAGACATACACAGAGTCTGCGCAGCATGTCCATTCAGCCCATGTGTGCTGGTGCCGTTGCTAAAGCTGTAGACATAGTCATCCTCGGAGGGTGTGCTCTTGCTGGCTGGATTGAAGACAGGGTCCTCCACAAAGTCCAGGAACAGCGAACTGATGCGCTTGCGCAGGCCTTCCAGAGTCTTGGCCTGGCGCCCCCTGCAGCGCAGAGGTAAAGTCACTGCCATGCAGGGGCGATGCTCATGGTATGGCAGGGACTCGCTTGGTCGCCATCTGAGCTGTTGTAAGACAGCTGAGGCTGGCGCAGCAACTGCTCATCTGCACCAAACAGGCACCCCTCTCACAGGACGCCTGTTCACCTGTTGAGCAGGTCTGCCTCCCTGTCAATCAGCTGCACGATCTCCCGCGTGAGGGCGCAATCAAACTCCTTCACAGTCCACTTCACATGCAGCAGCACATCGAGGCGCTCCTCCAGACTCAAGCCCTGCAACTTCAGCCCCCTGTACAACTGCATCAGCTCCCGCGCCCTGCAGCAGCAAGACAGGAAACCTTCTCACAAGAGCCCTCCAGGCTGAACACATTCTGAGCACCTGGACCAGCTCCTTTGCCCAGCAGCATGGCGCGGCTGCAGACAACTTGCATCTCAGAACCCCATGCATGAGACAGCACCCTTTAGCAGTGTATCTAGGCACTCAGTCATGGGATATGCTCAGCAGAGAAGCCCACTTACAGTGCAGCCTCATGTGCAACCCTGCAGGACCCAGGGCAGCATACTCAGTCCACCTGGCTGCTACTGCCAAACCTGCTGCCAGCAGGGCAGGCCTCATGGTGTAAGGGATATGTATTAAGCAGGACAGGCCAACACCTTGTGCTGGGAAAGGTGTCAACCATGCAGGCAGGCCCCACCTGGTGGTGAAAGGCGTGTCGACCTCCACAGTGTGCCCATTGCTGACAGGCCACTGCTTGGGCTGGGCCATGGTCTGCAGCTTGTGGCCGGTGCGCTCGGCCTGCAGCACTGTGTGCGCCTGACCCCGCAGCTGGTCAATGGTCTGCAGCAGCTTCGTCTCCTGCAGAGGTGCAAAGCCAAGTCGCGCACTGTACAAGATTGCAAGCTGCCAGGCGAGGGGTGCCAGAGTTCACGCTCAGCGTCAACACCGGTTCTTTACACTGCTCTGCTGGGTCTGGCAGCAAGCATATGGCACTCAAAAAGCGCTGACTGCAGCACTGACCTTGTGCAGCAGCTCCTGCAGCTGAGCCTGCTGCTCCTCCAGACTCAGGCCTGCATGTTTGATGCGTTGCGTCTCTGACTGCACCCAGGCTGCCAGCTCCTGCAGGCAAGAAGTTGCTGACATTGTCAGACAGAGCATGGCTGCTCAGCAGACTGACAGCAGAGGCGCATGGCTGCATGTTGCAGTGACCGAAGCTGCCCACTTCTCTGCAGCGCATGCTAAAATACTTGCCTTGTTCAACAGTGCAAAGTCTGCTGCCGTCCGTGGGTGCATCCTCCGCTGCACCTCAAAAGCGCGCCTCTTTGTCTCAACAGTGGATTGCTCTGAGGCCTGCGTGGCCTCAAAGGAGTCGCGACTGTACTTCACTGCCAGTAACGTAGCCACCCTGCACAGGCACCACCAGCATGGGCCACTTGAGTGCGTGGCCACAGCCTGGCAGGCCTGCAGCAAGAGCATGACACAGCAGATCACCTGTGCACATGCAAGGCAGACAATACCCCACTGAGCACCCTCTGTGACCAGCTGCCTGCCCTGCTGGCAACATTCCCAGATGTGGCAACAGGCAGCTGCGGCTCTTAACACAACCCGAAAGCGGCTCAAAAATGGCATCCCCTGCTTGGCACACAAACAGGCCTTCTGTCAGGAGGCTGGCCTCACACAGAACCACTACTGAACTTCCTTAGGTTGCCTGAACAGCGCCTCTCACTGCAAAAGACATGCTGACAGTGCTGCAAGAGACGCCAGACAAACCTGCGCCTGGCCATCCAACCCCGAGCGTATCGCTGAATGATGATGGCCTTGTCCACTTTCACAGCCCACACTCGTTCAGCGCTAGTGTACGGTCCTGCAGCAGCATGCCACAGTCTGGGTGGCCCTGATGAGCATCGAACATTACACCCTGCAGCCCTAGCCTGTGCAGCAGCTGGGTCCATAGAATCCCAATTGCCCAAATGCTTTGGTCCCTGCCTCTCAGCTGCTAGCATCTTTTTGAGATTTGAACCCTTTAGGTCATGAGTGCAGCCCAGAGCAAAGCTAGAAACACCTGCTTGTGTCCCCACAGCAAGGACCAGATTTGTGGGAGCCTTTGGTGCTGAGCTTTGCATTGGTCTGGTCCTTATCAAATGAACGCTTTGAGAATTGCAGATGATTGTGCACTGGGCGTCACCTGACGCCACACACCTTGCAGAAAGCAGGGAACCGCCCACACACATGTTACAGTGCTTTCAGGTGCAGCAGCCAAGACATCACTAGATTTGGAGCAGACTTCACAGACGCCACCACCGTGTCCTTGGGGCTTATTTGGGCAACAGCACAATCCAGGGACCAACTGCAATCAAGGTGCACTAAGGCAGAGTTTGATTTGGTGCCTCCATCCTGGCTAGAGAGCTGGATGTGCACCAGCAGGGTTTCAATGCGTGCAGTTAAGCTCACTTGGCGCCACTACCCTGTCCAATGAGTCGTCCAGCAGCACATCTGGGCGTGCCATCTGCACAGCAGCCTCCCGCCGCGTCTGCGCGCTGCGCTGCTGTGTGTCCACGGTCTGCGTCTGGCGGCACAGGCGCTCCGTGCGGAGGCCCTCCACCTGCGACACGCGCGCCCAGGCTCTAAGCGCTGACCAGCCCGATTCATGTTCAGTTCAAGCCAAGCCCCATGCCCTGAAATCGCTGCCTACCGTGGACACCAGCCCCAGCCCTGCAGCACTGTTCCCACAACATCCAGCTTAGCATGAGGCCACACGGGCAGCTGGCTCAAGGAATCAGTTGTTCACACCTCAGCCCTCCCTGCTGATGCTGCAGAGGTTGCTCCCTAGCCGCTGGCAGCCACATCTCAAGTGCCGAGGCAGACTAGGTTCCAAGGCAAGTCTGCACTTGATATCTTGCCATTGCACAGACCCAGCTTCCTGCGCTCTGTGCAACTTGCATAGTAGTGCAGCCAGGTGGAGGCAAGCTGGCCCTGCCCAGTGCAGGCCTCAGAGCAGGACCCACCTTCCTATTCTCCGTCTGGCAGTCTGCATGGTGGTACACTGTGCCGTTGCGCTTGTCCCTGTAGCCCCCCAGGAAGCGCTTGGTGGCCACCTGGGTGGCGTCCAGGGTCACCGTCACCATGCGCACTGCCATGCCTGGGGCCTGCTGCACCTGAACCTCCATGTCCTGCAGGTGCACAGCTGCAGACCTGCATGAGGGGTGACCAATCTGCTAGCACCCAGCATGACGCTGCTGTGGTCTGAGGGCTGCATGCTGGTGCACGCACTGCAACAGCATCCTGGCAGACTGCTGCTCACCCCTGGCAGAGCTTTGGGCTGCTCAGGCGCCTGTGGCTGCAACAGCTCATGGTGGATGACCAGCTCCAGCTCACATTCCCCACCCTCCTGCACAGACAGCAGAGGGTGTCTGTCAGCCTGCATAGTGATGAAGGGTCTGACTATGACGCGCATGATAGCCGCTGCAGTGAGTCAAGGATCTCTCTTCCAACAGACAACAGTAGCTAAGTATGCTGTGCTCTTGTGCTAGAAGGACAGCCTTGGCGCTGCCTGACGCACGCAGGACTGTTTGCAGCTGCAGTGTTCAAAGGCAGCAGGCACATGAAGCAGTGCAAGGCACATGATTGCAGTGCAGCAGCACAGCCTGCCAGCGCCCCATGACTGGCCCAGCTGCGCCCTTTGGCATGAGCAGGCTGAAGCGCAGTGGATGTGTGGGATTTGCTTTGACACTGTTGCTTGCTCCTTCCAAAAGCACTGCTCCTTCCAGGCGCAGTCCACCCACCAGGATCCCGCAGTCCAGCAGGGACTGCTTGTCCGGCATGGCCTGCCCCACAAAGCGCACGGACAGAGCGTCCTCGCCAATGCCCCACTTCCCACACAGGCTGCGCCTGATGTCGATGGCTGTTGTGTTCAGAGGCACATCCTGCGTGTGGCTCCACCGCTCAGCCGGCACTGTGAAGGTTACACTGGCTGCTGGCTCAGCTGGCCCCAACTGCTCATCTGCTGCATCGGCCGTGGACTGGTCTGCTGCAGCGGCTGCAGGGCTGCCCTCTGCTGCCGCGCCTGCCTCTGGAGCCTGCTGAAAGGAGCTTGCTGGCCCTGCAGTGTCCTCAGGAGCTGTCTCCTGCGCAAATGAATGACATGCTGATGATACCTGATACAACAGCCTGCCTCATCGACAACTTGCCACAGAAGCTTGGAGTGTCTGACCAGGGAGAGGGAAGGCATGCCAGCACTCAACACATGTGGCAGCCAGACCTGATTTGGCTCTGCAGGCTGCAGAGCCCCCAGCGGGCGGCTGTCTGCCCACGGGCCCCCAGGCGATGTCTGCCTGGATGGACCAAAGTCAGAGACTGTGTATGAGCTGCCTGCGCTGCTGGGGGTGACCAGGTTGGAATGTTTCTGCTGCAGGTCCGCTCCTGTGCCCGCAGGCACGGCTGCAAACTCAGATGATGCAGCAGCTGTGGGGTCTTCAGCAGATGCAGCGTCAGAAGAGCCTGTCTCAGCAGCATTAGGAGGAGCTGCATCTCCAGCACTGAGCACAGCAGCCTCCTGCATCGATACACTATGTCAATTGACACCATTTGCAGGTCTTCCACTTACACATTTGCAGGTGTTTCGAACGGGGTCAGCAGATGGGCAAGTTTGCTTGCAGCACTCACCTCCGCCCTGTCATCTGCGTCCATGCTGCCAATGCTCACTATCCAGTGATGGTGACCTATTCGTCATAAACACTTGATGATATTTCTGGCAAGTCGAAAGCCAGGCAGCCTTTCGTTTCCGATTCTGCCTCAATGGCTCAAGCAGGGTGGGATGGCAGCCTCATGTATTTCATGAATCTTGCAGGAGTTTGGATCTGCCGAAGCTGGGCATTTGCAGGTTCCTGCAACAACTGCCTCTGTCTGACACGGAGCTATGTGGAACCTTCTGGGCAAGTGTCATATATACTGCTGTGCACAAGGTTTGACATGTCCATAGCTAAGCAGCACACCAGAATGTCTGAGCAGTGAACAGATGCGTGGCGAAAGGTGCCTGAGGAGGTGAGAGCAGCCAGACACGCAGCAGCCCTGATACTGGCAATGCTGCACATTGTGCCACTGAACAGATGCAAAGACATCTTTTGGTGCATGATGTTAGAACCTCAAATGTGGCAGTGTGAAGCGACTGCATGGTGCTGGCTCAGACCCACCCCTGAGCTGGGCTTCCAGATCACACGTACAGGTCAGGTTCTCCTGGCAAGTGAGGCCTCAGTAGCAGCCAGCCGGTTAAGCTTTGTCAAAGAAAGGGCGTCAATGCGCAGCTAGAGCCTAGCATCCGCTGATGAGTGCACCCTGACATCGAAGACACCAGTATGTCGTGTTAAGGCCTGCATGGCATCCACACCTGGTTCTAGCTTGCTGCAGAGCATGCAATTGCGCCTCATTGCCCGCAGTCAGGCCTTAGTTCCCCAAGGATCTCCTCACTGTAATCTGGAGGTGAGCTGTAGCAGAAGAGCCTCTAGGGCCTGCCTAGGCCATGCTGACAGGCGCACTAACATCAGCAAGCTGCCACAAGTGACTCAAGGAGCTCCTGCTGAAACGACTAAGGGACTCCAGCAAGCCGGATGGGATCAGTGGCCAACCAACTTTGACCAGAAGTACAAGTAGTAAGTCTGAGCTCTGGCACGGCAAAGTGCGTGCTGGCATTGATCTGAGAAGCCCGCAGCGGTTCCCAAGGACTGCAGATCAGCCTGAGGAGCCAGTGACAGCACCACACCTGCAGTCTTGCCAAAGCTGATCAGGGAGCCATGGGAGAGTCTCAAGTGCGAATCAGAGCTAGTTGGCAACCACCTGTGTCTTCATGCGAGCCTGAAGCCTGTACATGGCACTGTGCATGCAGTACTCCTTCTCCCTGACCACCTTCAGTCCCAGCGGCAAGCTTGTCCAGATTGAGTATGCACTGAATGCCGTGGCTGCTGGAACAACTTCGCTGGGCATTAAGGCCACCAACGGCGTGGTTGTCGCCACTGAGAAGAAATTGCGATCGTCGCTGGTGAGTGCCTGCTCTTGATGCGCGCCCAGATGGCAGCACTGGCTGTTTGCAGACAGCTGTCGTGCAACATCATGGTGGTGGTCCCATCGACCAGGAGCAACAATGTGCTGCGCCCCACTAGGCCGCTGGCACTCTTGCTGCACAACCTTGGCCACCTGATGTGTCGCCCCTGCAGGTGGACGAGTCCTCAGTGCAGAAAATTGCTGCCCTGACGCCCAACATCGGCGTGGCCTACAGCGGCATGGGGCCGGACTCGCGTGTGCTGGTGCGCAAGGCCCGCAAGCAGGCGCAGGCCTACTACCGACTGTACAAGGAGCAGATCCCTGTGGCCCAGCTTTGCAGGGAGCTGGCCACCGTCATGCAGGAGTTCACACGTGAGCCCACATCCGCCCTGCTCAGCGCAGCGCTTGCCTCGTGGCCAGCACCCAGCGTGTGGGTGTGCTGGGCTCTTCTTGCACTTCACCATACTACTATCATGCCGCTCTACAGGCAGCAGGCCACCATTGCGCATGAACTAGTAGATTAGCCTGCACTGCCTGCTCGCATGGGCGTGATGCCGCCTGCTGCAGGGGAGCGATACAATTTTGTGCAGGGCCTCTGCAGCTGGGTTTGCTCTCAAAGCGGTGCTTCACATCCTTCCTGCTGTCCAGCTGCTTTTTGCACCAAAACATGATCCTTCCACATCGACGTCAGAGACACGCACTTCCAGGAGGCGCGCTAACAGTGTCTGCTGCTCTGTAGAGTCAGGAGGAGTGAGGCCTTTTGGCGTCTCCATGTTGCTGGCAGGGGTGGACGAGAATGGCCCCCAGCTGTACCAGATTGACCCTTCGGGCTCCTACTTTGCCTGGAAGGCATCGGCCATTGGCAAAAACATGTCAAACGCCAAGACCTTTCTGGAGAAGAGGTGTGCTGCACGTGCTTTCTCCTCCAGCTCCAGCAGTCACCAGGTTGAGCCAGCGCAGAAGGCAGAGTGCAGAAACTAGTGCAGCCTGCCTGCCCTCCCTGACATGGTCTCATGTGGTTGGAGGGTAAGATAGGACCTGCCTGTGACAAGTGCTCACCAGGACTGAGTTCAAAATGCAGCCACCAGGTGCAGGCTGCTCGCTGGAACACTGCTTGCCCACAGGTACTCAGATGAGATGGAACTGGAGGATGCAATACATACAGCCCTGCTGACCCTGAAGGAGGGCTTTGAGGGGCAGATAACAGCGGAAAACATCGAAGTGGCCATTGTAGATCAGAACGAGAAGTTTAGGGTGCTCACCTGCGAGCAAGTGAGAGACTACCTAGAGGAGGTTGAATGATTCACTCTACCTCCTGGAGCTGAATGCATGCTGCGCTTTTTCATCGTAAGCAAGCCCCACCAGCTTCAGCTGTACGAATACTGCGCTGCAACAAACTCAGGATGCAACATGGCAGCGGGGCATTCCCCTGGCCTCTTCACTGCAGGCATTCCTAATCTGGTTGCATGCTGCACTGTCGATTGAAAGCATCCATTCCAATCCAGCTCATGCTGCTAGAGCTGTACGTGTCTTACATGGGTTTGCGGAACAAGCAAATGCTGATATCAGCTGGTCAGGGCAAGCAGAGAAGCAACAGCAATAGCAAAGTTTCATGTCATGAGGCAAAAGCTCGACCACGCTGTTGACATAAAAGCCGGTGGCCATCTGGGATTTGCTGATGTCAGCAAAGTGTCCGGAGCTCAGAGTCAATAACAAAGAGGGACACAGCCCCTAGCATTGGGGGTGCACAAACGGATTTCAGATTTTGAGGTGGTGGGCATCTACTTGATGTTGCCGTTCAGGCCTGCAGATCAGAGGGACATTCATCAGAGGGTGCCCTGCACACTCTGTGCAGGTCGGCACCAAAGCAAGCTGACATGCCTGCACTTGATAGCAGGGCTTGCAGGTCCCAGGCACAATGCAGGGAACTAGGCACATCCCAGGCGCCACCTCACTCACGCCTCAACGGCCGGCCTACGCACAGGGCTCTTGAGTGCAAGCTCACCCAGAGGGAAGAACCCGTTGGGGGTGGGACTGGTGCTGCCCAGGTAGACAACTGCCAGGACCTGGGCAGGGGTGCGGGGCAGGGTCATGGCGGTGGTGCTGTTGCCAGGCACCAGGATGGCGGGCAGGTCAGGCTGCACCAGGTTGGTGGTGACGCCAGCGTCTGTCACATTGGACACAAGCTGGCGCAGCTGGGCCTCCTTGAAGACCTGCAGGGCCCAGGCATGCAGGGGTCACACCCTGGGTGCCCATGTGGCAACTGCGGAAGGGCCATGCCAGCCAAGAGGGGCAATGGATCCAGCCAGGGCACCTTAAGCGGGACACCCTGGGGCCAGCACGCAGAGGTGCAGGACATAGCTGAATGCAAGGCGGCAGCAGAGCAGAGCCAGCAAGATGACATGACAACCTGCCCAGGGGACTCACAATCTGGTCGAGGGTGATGGTGGTGTTCATGCCGTTGGAGCTAACGGCCAGTTCAGGGGCGCCGATGTTCTGGATGAGCAGGGCACGGATGGCACCGGCGTGGTAGGCCTCTGTGGCCCAGATGCCGAGGGCAGCTGCCAGAGTGGATCCAGACAGGATGCCGGACACAGCGGCGCCTTGGTAAGCCGTCACGCCGAGGTCCTCAAACAGGAAGGAGGCCTGGGCAGGGTCAGCAGGAAGTCAGTGAGTGGGGCGCGGGTGGGCAGCAGGGAATCTTGTGATGAGTCGGGTGCCAGCTGGCACACCAGTGAGAGCCATGTGTGGCAAGCAGTGCACATTGGGATAAACAGTGCGCAGCAGGCCGCGCTGGGCTTGGATTCTCATGCGGCACTGTGGTCACCGGCAGCGCCTGCACCAGGCAACTCACCTGGAGGAAGTCAAAGTCGTTGGCGGCGTAGTTGAAGCTCACACCATTGCCAAACATGCCCATGTAGCTGGCATTGATGGCGGAAGTGAAGGAGTTCTGCAGGTTGATGGCAGGGATGGGCACAGGGGTGGCGCCAGCAGCTGTGATGGCCTGGCGGAGGAAGCTGACGTGCTTGGTCTCATCGCCAGCCAGCAGGCTGGCAAAGGTGGAGGTGATGTCTGCAGCAAGGCAAAATGGACGCTTCTGCCGCCAGTGGCAGTAAGGGCGATCAGGGCAGCTCGGAAGGGCAAAGCCACTGGTCTTGTCAAGATCAGGTGCAGGCGAGCACAGCCCTTCAGGCACTCACTTGAGCTGAAGGTGTTCTGCGTGCAGCCAGTTGGTGTGGGGCCGCCGCCAGTCAGGTTGGCAGGCAACCCCTGACCAGTGGTGGCGCAGAGGTACAGGGAAGCTTCAAGGTACTCCAGGTTCAGAGCAAACTGCAGGATGTCCACGGTGGTGAATGCCAGAGCAGCTGGGCCTGGGGCATGAGCTGAGGGCAGGGCGCTCCCGGCGGCAGCAGCAGCCCCCGGTGCTGCTGCGGGGGCCTGCAGCAGGGTCCTGTCGCTGGCCAGCGCTGGCACTGCCAGACACGCTGCAAAGGCGAGGCTCTTGATGGCCTGCAGGGCGCCGCTGAAGGTCAGAGATACCCATGCAAAAGTGCCGCCCAAACGAGACCAGCACGTGGTGAGGTGGTGAGTGTCACTTGGCTAGGGGGATGCAGGGGGCGGTGGTGAGCAGTGCATGCGATGAGCAAACCATTCGAGTGCCTCCAGCAGGCAAGGGGGTCCCGGTGCGACAGCTGGAAGAAAGGGCGCGACCCATGCACCCCACCAACAATCAGCCTGAGCATTGCTGTTCACAAGACGCAAGGGATTCTGATGCAGCAGCTGTGCGGTGAGTTGGAGGTTAAGGATCCGTGCTGGAATGCATTGAGAGATCAGCAGGCTCCCTCCCAAGCCAAAAACAGCCATTCGGAGTACATCTCCGGGTGTCTGAGGCTCGACATGCTCACCTGCATCTTGTCTGGGCTTCAAGTTTCAGCAACCGGAATCGACCCTGCAGTGACTGACATGAGTTAGGTGACGCCTGCGACAGCCCCTGCATCAGGAGCACGTGCCGATCCCAGCTGTGCCGCCCACAAGCTCTGAAAAACAGCTCAGATCAGGTGCACTCCACGACTCAGCAGCTGGCGACAGATTCCCTTAGACGACTCAGAGAGGGCATCGTGTAACCGCAGGCTTACCTCAGTGGAGGCCTCTAAGATGAAGAAAGTCAGTGGCTGCCACCTTTTTATAAAAAAGATTTTGGCAGGGAAGTCTAAAGGCAAACTGACTCTTCCATCCTCCTGAATTGTTTGAGAAATATTGTGCCTGGGACACGACAGAAGGTGGCAGAACCTCAAACGAGAGCCACGCTCATCATCGCTGGCCCCCTCTGTTGGTCACAAATAGCAGGGCAGCTGTCAAAATCAGAATTGTGCTGCCAGCTGCCTTTGATATCAGCGACGGCTTCCTGAGCAGGAATGCAGCACATGCACTCATCACCAGGAAGACGCTGGCCGCCAGGGCGATGGCCTGTGGGCTGGTCTTGCCGATGCCCACCGCATCCATGACTGCAGCAATTGCACAGCAATATGTCAACCTGCCTGTGCCCCAGATCAGGACGCCTGCATTTGTGGGGACTCACCAGCTTCATCCGAGGTTCGCCTGAAGACAAAGAGGCTTCCGCGGCTGCCTTTTCCAAGCCGCACACGCTCATCCAAGTATGTGGTCGTGAGCTGCAGGCAGGTGGACACGCCCATGGACACACAGCAACCCCTGTTGGCTGATTCGCCACCAGGGCCAGCCGCTCAAAGCAGCTTGCCAACACTCAAGCTTGAACGCTCCTTGCAGACATTCCAATAACTAGTTCCTGGCCAGCACTCACATGCTGCAATGAGCCCCTCACTGCCCAGCACGAGCAAAATTCAAGTTGGACAGGTTGCCCACCTGGACAGAGCTTGGAGGCCCCAGCCGCAGCGTGATGCCAGCAGGAAATGCCAGCCATGGCGACTCAAAATCCACCTGCAAAAGCAGCAAACCTCTCTGTAGCCGGTGCCCTCAAGTGCCAGAGCATTTCGGACCTGCTGGCACTCACCTTGACAGTGGCACCATCATCCCCAACAGGTTTCAGCTTGCCCCGCAAGCCAATTGCTCCCCGAATCAAATTGAACAGCGCAAACTCGACCTGCAACAAGCCGTTGAGGACTTTCTCTTGTGCCAACCTGAGGCACAAGCACGGCGGCCAGGCTGTCCTGCCTTGTTGATGGCTATGTCAGGCCTGAAGACAGCCTGACAGAGTCGCTGTGTTGCAAACAGGGATCTCCCGAGTCCATCTCGAAATCGGCCGCCAGCAGCTGCATGCATGGGATGAGATCTGCAGTGTGTCAGCTGCAGATGAGCACAGGATGTGCAATCCACTGTGCAGCACCAGATTCCTCACGTTGACCACTCTGTTTGCTGTTCCGGGTGCTGGTGTATGCCTGCATGCAGGTGTACCAGCATTGAGTTCAGACTTGACAGGTCATGCGACGCGACGCGCACACGCCAGAGCAGCGCAGTGCTATGCAGGGCAGGGCAGGGCTGCAGCTCCACAGCGCACCACGTCGTAATTGCCCCAGAGCAATGGATTGTCAAGCGGTCGTGGTTCCTGCAGCAGTTGTTGATGGGCATCTGAAGGTGGATGGCAGATGCTGTGCGAGCTCCAACCCAGCCTGTACTTGCCGAATGCAGCATTGCTGCAGCACACCAGGCGGACCTGTTCATGTCCGTAGGCTTCTAGCCTAGCCAGCAAATCGTCCACTTGCTTCTGCTGAGACTCCGACATCTTGAGGCCACTATCTGCATGGGAGGCAGGCCTTCTCAGGCCAGGCAATCAAGATACAAAACAGCAGATCCATGTGCTGGTCACGTACCTGTGCCCTCAATGAGCTGCAGGACCTCGTCTACCATGTGCTTGGCTTCTTGGGCATCTTGCACCTGAGTCTGGGTGTGCTCCTGAGTCGCACTGGAGAGCTTTCTGCGCTTGTTGGACTGCATGACCCGTCTGAAGAATGGGTCAATTGCCCCGTGTATCGCAGGGCAGGTAGTGGAAGTGAACTGCTGCATGCTGGCACTGCTGCTTGGCTTTGACCAAATCTGCGGCTTTGACCCAAGCAGCGTTCTCAGAACGCCGTTCTGGGCCTCATTTGTGCTTTAAGCTGCCAGCATGGTGGCTGTGGCCTGCGCTTCTCAGATGTGCATGCAAGAGTAAGAATCTATGCAGGTAGGCATGAGCACCTGAAAAGAAGGCAGTCATGGCTTCCCTAACTGCCATGAAGGCAGCCCGTAAGGCCCTTGACGCCTCTGAGAAAGCACAGCAGGACCGCCAGCGGCACCTGCTGGTCCTGATTCTGGCGCACCTGAATGAGACGGGGTACCTCCAGAGCCATGACACACTGCTGGCAGAGGCAGGGCCTGCGCTGGCACAGGCAAGGTTCCTGTGCGTGAACTTCACACCTCACCCCTGCGTGCAGTGAAGCGATGGGCACGCACCAGTTGATCTCTGCAGGTCGAGCCAGCTGACAATGTATCGCTACTGCACATCCTGCGTGATCATGAGCGCAACTATGAGCAATGCTATGGGCGCAGGCTGAAGCTGATACGACCTGTGGCATGCAAGGTGAGCTTGTCTGCACCACCTGCAGCCTTACCTACCATGGCACAAGCATGGCAATGCTGTCATTGCATAATTTGACACCTGACTGAGCCTGCCCATCTTGGCACTGGCAGGAGAGCCTGGGAATCAACAGAGCGAGCCCCGGCAAGTCTGCCTCTGGGCCTGTCAGCGGAGCAGCCAATGCTCGGGAGCGTCGAAGCCTTGGGGCTGCAGCAGAGCAGGCTGCCAAGGGGGCTATGCTGGCCAAGAGGCGAGCAACCTTTGACAGCTATCCAGCACCGTCAGAGGTAGGAGCCTCTCTGCTGCAACCTCGCCGCCTGTACTGCGCAGAAGACTGAACCTGCCAGATGTAGCATGCCCATCTAGGGCAGTTTGGCCCTGGGCAGCATACTGGGAGCCCTCCAGTGGCACTCGCGGGCTGCAGAGATGGTCTGTTGTGCAGATTGTCACAGTAGGTCCCCTGTGTGTTGGGCCTGCAGCGCACTGCTGCAGAACGGGGAACGTGCAGCCAGACAGGCATGTGCCCTGCAGGTTGGCGGGCAAACTGTGGCTGGCGTCAAGATTGGGGCCAGCAGCATGGCCAATACAACAAACTTTGGCATTGAGGGCCTGCGGGTGTCACCTTGGCGACCAGCAGGTCAGACCATGTGCCTGACACTCATAATGGCAGGTCTAGATCGCTGTGACATGTGGGAGGTCTGCGTGGCTTGCAGACCAAGTTGGCCACCCTACAGGAATACCACACAACTGTTTAGCTGCCAAGCATATAACCGCTGTCCTACTGCTGCCCTGCCGCTCTGTGTCCTCAGGACATTTCTGAAGGACACAGCTTGGGGCCGCTAATCTCTGCAGTGGACTAGCCTGCAGCTGCTAGTGGGGAGGAGAGGCTGCTGAAGCCCCTGCCTGACTGGGGCAGCTCAGAGCTGCGGGAGCTGGGGGGAGCCATCACACGCGACATCTACCAGCACAGCCCAGGCAAGTCAGGGCTGCCACGCTACCTCTGAATGTCTCCTGTCACAGACTCCTTCCCTCACAGATTTGTGCTGCCAGGCAGCGCTGTTGGACAGCAGCCTCGTGGTGCATCTAAGAGTGCCAAAAGTGCACAGGCACGCACAACGTGTCAGCAGGCTGGTGGTGTGGTGAGGTGTGCAGCAGCTGCTGCGACATCTCAGAGGCGTTGGGGCTGCCTGCAATGTCATAAGTGAAGCAAAGCTGTTGACATGTCAGGCAGTCACCCTGCCTGACACCTCATTGATGGCTGTGGCCCTGCAGGCGTACAGTGGGGCGATGTGCAGGGGCTGGGGACTGCTAAGGACCTGCTGAAGGAGGCTGTGGTCATGCCTGCAAAGTGGCCGCAGCTGTTCACAGGCATCCTCACCCCATGGCGGGTGAGGCACCTGCTTGTGGCGGCTGGTACTGGGCCATGCTGCCCATGCACCTTCAGGCAAGATTGGCCGGCACGAAGAGCTGCAAGCTCTCCGTGTGCAGCCTGCAGACGGCCATGTTGCCCATGCCTTGAGGCAAGCATCCTGCAAGCCTGCCGTGGCTGCAGGGCATCCTCCTGTATGGGCCGCCAGGGACAGGGAAGACACTGCTGGCCAAGGCAGTGGCCACAGAGTGCGGGACCACCTTCTTCAACATCTCTTCCTCCTCCATCATCTCCAAGTGGCGTGGAGACAGCGAGAAGCTGATCAGGGTGGGTGTGTGCCGCATGGGTCTGCACCTTGGGCATGCTACAGGCTCAGGCTGCGAGTCTCATGAATCGCTGCTCCTCAGGGCCTGCCGGGCAGCCTGCTGCTGTCACACAAGGCCCTGCAGAGCGGCAGCGCCTGCCAGACGCCTGAAGCACTGTCCAATTGCTGCTTGGCCCCTGTCGAGGTGGCAGGGTGCTTCAAGGCTGCTCCTCGGGTGCCTGCTGCTGCTGCTCCCCTGCTGTGAGACTACAGGAGGGTCCTGAGCTGGTGTCAGGGAGCCTCGTGGCCAGAAGCGGCTGCATCAGGAGCTGGTGGCACACCTGCATCCGCTCACGAGCCCTGCAATGCATGCTGACTCATGCAGCATCGCGGCTGACGTGCAGGCGCTGTCGACCCGGGCTGCACGGTCCTCAAGTCGCAACCTCCTTTGCTGCAGGTGCTTTTTGACCTGGCCAGGTACCATGCCCCTTCAACCATATTTCTGGACGAGCTGGACGCTTTGATGACAGTGCGTGGAGGCAAGCGCTGTCTGCACTCAGGCTTGGCTGAAGCAGCTGGGCAATGGCTGTCTGCACTTGCATCAGTGGCGGATGGGCTGGCATGTACAGCCGCAGTGCCTGTGTGCCAGCCTGTAGATGGCATTGCCGACTCCAGCTGCAAGGTCTTCCGATCAGCAACGCTCTATCAGCTCCCGCTTCAGGGCGTAGGTCTCGAGCTGCAAAGTGTCATACTCAGCTGCTTGCTGACAGGTGATCATGAGGTGTCCTGCCACAGGCGAAGGGGAGCATGAAGCCTCGCGGCGCATGAAGACAGAGCTCCTCATCCAGATGGATGGCCTGGCCAACAGCATGGGTACCGCTGAGGGCACAAACAGCCATGTCTTTGTGCTGGCAGCCTCTAACCTGCCATGGCAGCTTGACGGGGTGAGGGCTTTTACGTATGAACACACTTGGCTCAGTAAGTTCACCAGCCCAGCAGCCCATCCACAGCCATGCAGGGCTCCACTAGAGCTTGAAAGCACAAGCATGCAGTGAGGCAAGGTCTAGGGGGCTACAGAAATGTCAGTTCTTTGCCAGCTGTCCTTGGCCAGCCTGTCTCACAGTGTCAGTCAACCTCAGCAAGCAAACTTTGCTGTGCCCTCAGGCCATGCTGAGGCGGCTTGAGAAGCGCATCTACGTTCCACTTCCCAATCTGGAGGCCAGGCAGTGCATGCTAAAGACATTCCTTGGGGACCGCATGGCAGAGGCACAGAGCCTAGCAGCTGCTGCGGAGCGCACAGAGGGCTTCTCAGGGTCCGACATCAGCTCTCTGTGCAAGGAAGCAGCCATGAGGTGGGCCTGGTGCCCAGAACAGTAGATGCGCCAAGGCACAGGCTGACTACAACACTGACGTGGGGCTCTGCAGGCCGCTCAGACGTGCAATGGCCAGCCTAGACAGCTTGATGCAGTCTGATCAGCCTGATGCCAGGGAGCCAGTGATTGAAGCTGTGACTTCAAGCGATCTGGATGCAGCTCTTATCATCAGCAAGCCTTCAGCATCTTTACATGTTCACAAGTTTGAGCAATTCAGCAAGGAATACGGGCAGACAGGGGCGTGAAGGGATGAAATGCACTTCAGGACAGCGCATCTGCACCAGTCCAGTCAAAGTCAATGCTGTCCAACAGGGCAATGCGGTCTTCTGGCAACTGTTTGCAACGAGCAGCAATCCGCTGCACTGAGCACCAATTAATGAGGTACATGTCCTGCTCTGAAGAGAAGGATTCAAGGTCACTCTGGACTTCTCGGTGGTGAAATTTGCTTAGCTCGCTGAACCAGCGATGCCATTCCGCGCTCCCATCATCAAAGTTGAAACCCAGATGAGTAAGCATCAATTGCCTGCACGCATGAATGCAGTACACTTGAGTTTTTGAGGGTGTCGCCAGTAGAGGAGCAGTGCAGCTCACTTGTCAGGTCTTAAACTTCCGACCTTGAAGGCAGACCGTTGCTTCTTTGCCCACCTGCATGAAAGGCCCAGCATTGAGCCCAGCATTGATCTGGATAGTCTGAGAATGGAGCATCAGGCAGATGCTTTGCGGAAAGGGATAAGGCACAGACCAGAACACGCCAGATTTGCACTAGCACAAGCCTGCCTTGTGAGCTCCTCATCATCACCCTTTCGAAACCCAATGTGAGCATCTCCATGCTGGTTTATGTAGTCCTCCAGCTCTTGCAGGTGCCGGCGCCACTCTGACTCACTGTCTGAGGAAAGGCCAAACTCCCAGGACTGCAGCCTTTCCATCACGCTCTCCTGCAGCAGGAAGGCAGAGCAGGGTCAGGCGCAGCTCCAAGCTTTCAGCCTTTCCACCACACTCTCCTGCAGCAGGAAGGCAGAGCAGGGTCAGGCGCAGCTCCAAGCTTTCAGCAAGTGCTGCAGATGCTGCCGGCTGTGGTCCCGCCACATGCAGCAGATCTGCCTGGCAGTATTTGGCTCATGTTGCTACCCGGTGGTGCTACCCTTTCCAGACAGGTTTGCTGCCCAGCATGCAAAGCTGATGGTGCCGTGCTCGGGTGGCTAACATAGATTTCCGGCTTGGGGTAGGCTGTTTGGAGTGCCAGGTCTGCTGTTCACCCAAGTGGGCCCACCTCATCAAGCTCCGCATCCTGAAGGAGCAGTGCTGGCTGCGCCTGCAAGATGCTCAGCAGAGAGTCCTGCGTGCCCAGGGCCGCTTTCATTCTGATCAGGCGCAGCGAGAGGATGCTCAGATCTGTTGTCAGCAGCCTGCAGGGGCAAACATGATACGTGTCATGTACAGGTCTGCAAACAGGCATACCTTTGTTGACGCGATGGCCGTCAACCCCAGGCACAAGAGGAAGCAGTCTTTGCATCAACCAATCCTGAGGCTGTGCAGCATGAACCAAGCCTGCAGCCACAACAGCACATGCAGAAGACAACAGCTCCTTCAACTGAGCAGCCCCAGTGCTCGCCTGGGCTCCCTTATTAACATGCTGGCCACGTCAATGTCCTTGCTGGAGCCCAGCAGCTCGTGCAGCTGCAGCAGGCGGCAGGACACCTGCTGCACCTGCCACCACATGGCAGACTGCGGCTCCTGCAGGCTCCAGTAGGCTGTCGCCCCAGGCAGCACAAGCCCCGCCTCATGTTGCCCGTAAGTGTGCTGTGCCAGCGATACTTGTGGGCTGCCTGCATCATCCTCGGCCCAGTGACTTGCAGCCGCTGCAATGAGCTCCTTCCGCTGGCAAGGCTCAAAGACGCCTCGCGCCTACAGGCAAAGGGTGTGCGCAGATGGGTGGGGACCAAGCCTGAGCCGGCCATGCTGCTGGCAGAACCCTGGCAGCTTGACAGACAGAACTTCAGCCGTCAGGATCTCAGCCTGGCCTGCCTCCCCCGCAGCCTGGTCTGTTTGGCACCCATAGCTGTAGATGGGCAGCTCAGCTGCCCCCACCTGCCAAAATCTGTCCAGCACCTTGATGCTGGCCTCCTCAGCTGCACAGCACGCTACCCTGCGCCGCTTGGCAGTGTGCGGCGGAGGTCTTGCCAGGACATGCCTGTGCCCTGAGAGCAGCATCTGCATTGTAGCGCTGAGGGTGCCCGCAAGCCAGCTGAGGGGATGTCAGCAACTCAGCTGATGGCAAGGCACATGCAGCAATCTGGTCCTGAGCATTGCCTCCATGCAGTACAGACTATACTGGCTGCCAATCGCCAGTACTAGATAATTTAATTATCAATGATATCAGGTCAGCTGGGATAGCCGGGTTCTCTCGACTCAAAGCTGTCAACTGGGCGTTGTGTGGCCCCTGCTGCATCTTACGAACACCACCCTACACGGCATGTTTGTTTAAGCGACTTGTCCATCCCGCATTGCTGTCCAAGAGGACATCTGACATCACCAGCATGGGGTGTGTCTGTTCCCGACAACAGGAGGAGCCTACCTCTGGGTCTGGCATGCCACCTGTTCAGGTGCGGGTTGCCAGCACTATTGGCGACAAGGCTGCAGCCAGCCCTGTGCAGAAGGCCAATGGAGAGCCCCTCATGCTGGACAGAGCCGACACCTGGGAGCCCAACAGCGCCAGCGGCGGCTCCCCTGGCAAGCAGGACTCCGCGGATCAGTTCAAGATCAAGTCTAAAGGTGCAATGCGCCTGATGGCAGCAATGTTCATGCGGCACAGGGTGCCAGGTGCATCTGAGCGATGGCGGCCTGCACAGAGATTCTGCCGTGATTGGCGCCCAAAATTCAGGCACCTGCATCCTTGCTCTGTGGACACCACCTGATTACGTGGTGGTTGCCCTCTTCTTGTGCTTGCATGTTTGTGCTGCGTACCAGTGTTTTGCAGCGCTGAGGGTGTCATTGATCACCTCCTGAAGGCTGCAGGGGCTGCAGGGGGCTGACCCAGACCCCTGCTGCAGGTTGCAGGGCTGATCTGCACATTCGCACTCTGCTGTTCTGCAGGCAACGAGGGGCTGCAGGAGTATGTGGATGATGTGAAGCTGTCCAACAAGGGCATGCGCGGCAAGTTTGGCAAGCCCAGCGCGGTGCACCAGCGCAAGCCCTCCACCATAGCAGAGGACAGCACAAACGATGTGCTGGCGCCACCCCTGGAAGCTGCGTCTGCAGCCAATGCAGCCCAGCCAGCCTCTGGTGGGGATCCATCTGTTAGGAGCGAAGGGGGTGATCCCAGCGTGCGCAGCGTGCTGCGCGGCGGTCGCGCCCTGTCGGGGGCCGACAGTGTGCAGCCAGTCAACACTCTGGCTCGCATGCGCGGCACGGGGGACAGCTTTGACCTGGCCCGACGGGAAACCGGTGACCCCAGCGTGCATGCGGTGGGGTGGGCCCACGGGCCTGACTCCCGCCAGCCGGCAGCTTTGGCCCAGCAGGCTCAGCCACTGCACACCCCCATGGCCACGGTCAGCGCAGTGGAGCTGCGGGATGCGCAGCAGGAGGCCGCTGAGCTGCCAGGCGCGCTGAACCCCAAGGAGGGCGGGGATGCAGCCCCTGCAGGCGCAGAGGGGGGCGATGAGGGGCTGCCCAGCCCCAGCGGGCGGCGGCAGCTGGCCCCTGTCCGCCCCAAGCACACGTTTGCAGCTGGCTCCCAGAGGCGCAATGTGCTGGGCAGCATGTACCTGCCAGCCATGGCCCAGTCCAACATCAACAGGTGCTTGGTGGCACACCCAGCTGAAGGGTCGCACAGGCCCTCAAGTTCGTGTTCCTTAGTCGGCTGAACCCTCCAGCACTGCGCTGAAGCTGCCTGGCAGCAGTGTTCACCAGGGCTGCCCTGCTTGCAGTCAGCAGTGATGGGGCATGCCATCTGAGCCCATCAGCGGCTGGCCTTAGCAGCTGAAGGCAGCCGCAACCTGCTTGTGTCTTTCCCTGCAGACCTACATATGCCCAAGATGCAGTGGATGACGAGGACAGCTCAGAGCACCCTCGTCATCATGACCTGTACAGGTGTGTGGCCATCGCCTTGTGCTGTAAACGCTGGCAGCGATGCACATTTGCCACTGAATGCCAGACTTTTTGGAAGACCTGAGCCATGCTAGTCTGTCTGCACCAGATACCAGGCCTGTGGCGTGGGAGTGGCCTACGTCTGTGTGTGAGTGGAGCCCTAGACACCAGATGCGCCTGGCCTGAGGCACAGAAACTTCCTGCTTCGATGGGCAGGCACACTGATAGGCTCCTGCAGTGGGGCGCAGCAAGTGCTTGCCGCTGGTTGCAGGCAAGAATCTGTCGTGGAGGACGCAGGGCCAGGTCGTGGGGGCAGGGGGGCCTATGGCTCTATGGTCATGGGCGCCAAGGCACATGGGCTGCCAGGTGTGTATGCAGAGCGGCAGTGCTGCTGGTGTGCACGTGTCCCCTGGGTCAGCCTCCACCCTGCCGTTACAAGGGATGGCCCCTGACTGTGCCTAGTACTGTACTTCCCTTGCCTGTGAGGCAGGGAGCTTCTGGCCCCTGTCAGGCATGTGATGGTTCAGAGCAGCTGAGGCAGCAGCCTGCACTGGTGCCTGCAGCCTTGGAGTCGGATGTGCAACGCAATGACCTGGCGCCAGACATGACAAATGGAACGGATGCTGACCAGCGGGACATTGGATCCCTGACTGGGTGGCAGGCCATCGCTAATGAGGTGCGCCAGACCACGCAGGTGCCTGCCTTGAGCCAGGCAAGGCAGGCTCTTGCCCAGTGTGCAGCTTGTTGGGGAAAGTGGACTCCAGAGATGTGCTTGAGCAGGGGTGCCAAGAGGCAGCATGCATCTGGCCAGCTGCTTGTGCGGGTTCTGACCAAGAGGCAAAGCCCAGAAGATGCATTGGGGAATCTGGTGCTGAGGCACTGCATCATGTCAGGCACTGTCAAGGAACTGCTGGCACAGTTCAGGCTGTGGGTGGAGGGCTCGGGCTGCGCTGCAAGATGCTGTGCTGTGACTGCAGCTGAGTCCTCGGGGGTGGTGCAGGTGATGGGAGAGATGGACCCTGATGAGATGGAGAATGTCGAGAAGGAGGCCAACAACGGCAACACAGATGCGGGGCACGACATTGGCTCGCTCACAGGATGGCAGGCCATCGCAGCTGGGGTGCGCCTAGTGCATTGCAGCCACTGTGTGCATCTCAGCAGTGTGAGGCGCAGGTGTCAGCATGGCAATGTGTCTGTGTGCTGTGTGCGTTGGGGCGTGTCTCGGTTTGTCCCTGGCTTAGCCAGGCTGAATGCTCAATGGACCCAGGCCGATATGAATGTATACTTTTGCGGCAGCGCCTGCAGCGCTCAGCAATAGGCTGTCGCCACAGTTCTACTGGTTGTCATCAGGTCGGCTGTGTGCAGGTGATGGCAGAAGCCAGGGAGGATGCCGAGGGTGGCACAGAAGAAGCAGGCCAGTCTCAGGAGGGGCCTGGGTTCATGTCACAGGGGCAGCAGCCCTGGAACAATGGAACCTTCAAGATGACTGGCAGCCCTGCGGAGGTGAGGTGCCTGGCGGGCGACAGGCAGAGAGGCCACACCACTCCGTCCTGTACATGATAGCTTCCTGCAGGCGTGCTAGGACCTGTAGGGGCTGGCAGGCTTGCCTACCTGCCTCCGAGCAGAACGTACAGCCCTTCAGGCAGCATCCAGCCTGCAACATGTGCAAGCCGTGCTGCTCTTGACGCAGGGCAAGTGCCAGGCTGAGCGGGTCCTCTGCTGCACAGGTGAAGCCGCTGGGTGCGCAGCTCCCCCGTCCGCGGGCGTCTGTGCCTGTGCACGTGGAGCGCAGCCTGGGCTCAGTGGCCCCGGGGGCCAAGAAGGGGTGAGTCAGGCTGCATGCAGCCTGATTCCTCCAGGGGCTGCAGGCTGCGGCTTGTGCTGGAGCCTGCTTCTCGGATCCAGATGCGCGCTGTGCCCAGCAGCTTGCCCCTCCTGCACTCTGTCCTGCGCAGCGGCGCATCTCGCCCAGGCAGAGGTCTGTGCTCTGGCAACAGTCGCAGTCTGGTGAGTGTTTGCTTGTTCTTCCTTCCCCTGGCGGTGGTGGTTGGGTGCTTTGTAATGCACCTGTGTCGTTGTCTGCTCATGGCAGACCGTACTCGAGTGCCCTGCAGGGGCACCTTCTACGTGCAGTACCAGGAGATGGAGGTGCTTGGGGAGGGCGCCTTTGGCAAGGCGCTCAAGTGCCGGCGGCGCAGGGACAACCAGATGTTTGTTGTCAAGATCATGCATGAGAGCAAGATGTCTGAGAAGGCACGGGAGGAGGTGAGCTGGTGCCAGAGTCTCCCAGATGGCGTGGCTGCCAGTGCTGGCGGGGTCTGCACCTTGCAGCTGTGAGGCAGCTGAGATGCTGTGATGAACTTCTGATGGCATCAAAGTGGGGAAGCGTCTCTGCAGCCATGCCACAAGAGGGGTGCCCAGCAGCAAGGGGCGTCCTGAGTGGGCAGCATCTCAGCTGGCGAGTGTTGTTGGTCATCCTTGAAGCTCATGGCTGACACACTGTGCAGCTTGGGCTCCTGATCAGCGCCAACATGTGAACGACTGCCACGTGGCATGATGCTGCACAGCGCACAGGCCTGATCAGCTGACAGCTTTATATGTCGCCCTAGCATGGCAGAGTGCGTCTCAGGGTCAACAACTGCTTGCTGCAGGCGAAGAACGAGGTCAAGGTGCTCAACTCCCTGAATCACCCCAACATCGTCAAATACTATGAGTGCTACCAGGAGCGCAACATGATGCACATCATCATGGAGCTGTGCGAGGTGGGCCCTCCCCGCCCTGCTTGCACCAGGCAGTGCAGCACGCCCCGTGAGCAGTGGGCCCATCTGTCATGCCTGGAGGGCTCCTGCCTGCAAAACGTCTCTGCTTGCCAGCTGCAGCACCAGCTAGTGCAGCTGATGCATGCATCCAGCATATGCTGCCCTGGCACATGCTGGCCGCATCTGTCAGCCCTGGACCAGGCATGCAGTGGCTGGCCTGAGCGCGTGTGCAGCCATGCAGCTGAATACCTTCACACCCATCCCTGAGCCTTGCTCTAGTCGTGCCTTCTTGTTGTGAACAGGATCACCTGGGCTGTGGCCTCAGGCGTGCATGCAGGGCACGAGGCTGGGCAGTCCCTGTAAGGTCCCTGTCAGCTACTGCAGGAGGGTGACCTGGACACTGCTCTCAAGAGCCATGGGGGACGCTATCTGGCAGAGGATGAGATCATGCTCAAGTTTGTGCAGATTGCGCTGGCCCTGCACTACACCCACAGCAAGGTGCGCGCTGCACTGGTGGCCTGCAACCACCATGCACAGCAACGCTCTTCAGCTTGCAACGTGCACAACCACATGCCTGGGACAGATGTGTTTGCCATGGCCGATCAAGAGCTGCGTGCACCACAGCCACGCAGGCTCATGCTCTGACGTCGTATGTCAGCATTTCCCCTGCACTAGCCTTGTCTGACACATGTGCGGTAAGTCTTGAGCGTGTTCCCTGCAGGGTATCATACATCGGGACCTGAAAGCCAATAACATCTTCTGCTGTAGCCACGGCATCGTCAAGCTGGGCGACTTTGGCATCTCCAAGGCGCTGGGCCAGCAGCAGAACTTTGCGCGCACCATGGTTGGCACGCCTTACTATATGTCCCCTGAAATCTTGAAGGCAAGAAGCCACATCTGCCAGCAATGCAGACCAATGCTTTCCTGCAGAGGCTGCGCCTCATTCTCAGTGCGCTGGTGGGCACGCCAACTGCCTGCTGCCAGCTATGCAGGCTGAGCGCCATTGTGCAGAGGCTGTACCCAACCTCTTCTGAATGAGGTGTTTGTGCACTGGCAGGCACATCAATTGCTTGACGTCTGTGGTGCCCATGCCTGCATTGCTTTGACAGAGCGCTGTCTGCATGCAGGGGCGTGCATACGACAGCAAGACAGATGTCTGGGCCATTGGCTGTGTCCTGTACGAAATGTGCGCACTCAAGAAGGCGTTTGACGCCTCCAACCTGGGGGCGATCACCGTCAAAATCATGAGGTAGCCTGCAACAACGTTGCTGCTCATCTCAACCTGTGTACACATATTTGAGCTGGGTCAGGCAGCTCTGCATGTATGTCAGTGCCCAATGGCTCAGCCACACCTGCCCCCATAGTGGTTGAGGCAAGGCCTGAGCCCTATGCCTGCACCATTTTTGCCACACACTCTGTGAACCCCTGTCCTGCAGAGGCAAGTCCTTGCACATACATGTCCACCCAGGCAGCCTTGCACTTGTCTCCGCGCCCACACCCTTAGTCTTTGTTCTGATGGCCTGCAGCGGCAAGTTCCCGCCCATCCCTGCCCACTACAGCGACGATCTGAAGGCTTTGGTGGAGGCTCTGATCAAGAAAGAGCCGGAGTCCCGCCCAGACATGCAGCAGATCCTGGAGCTGGAGTATGTGCGCAGGCACATGAAGGCCTACTCCCAGCACATTGCACGCAACATCACCAAGCGCCAGCTCTCCTTTGAGCGCAGCCTGACGCAGTTCAAACTCCAGGTAGGGTGGGTGCATGCTTCTGGGGGCCTGATGGACGCTGCTGCCGAGGCGTCTTGGCACTCTGGGTCTCACCAATCTCCAACTTGGACATGGGCACTGTAGCTCAGACTTGTCTTGTTCAACACCCATCCTGGGTCGTCCAAGTGGCGCAGTAATGCGCATCGGCACCCAAGATACTTGCGGACTTTTTCCAGGGATGCATGTCAGTTCCTGCCACTGCAGCCCTCTGGCCTCCAGATCAGCCCCTGCCTGCAGGATGGAGAGGGCCTGCCCACCGACCCCATCCTGGCACCCCTGCAAGCCGTGCTGGCAGCGGATGCCCAGATGGGGCGCGCCGCCTCCCAGGGGAGCGCGGGGTCCCTGCCCTCAGCCAGCAGCGCCACCAGCAGCCGGATGCAGGGCATGGAGAATGCTCCCTCAGGGGCGCTGTCCTCCCATGGGGACGGCACCCCCACAGGCTCCCCCAGCCGGGGGGATGCTGACGCCATCCTCAACCGACGCAGCCTGGACAACGACAGCGCCAAGGTGCGCTGGGCCACTGAAAAGCAGAGCTGCCTTCGGCAAGGGTGATGCACTGCAGCCTGAAACAGGGCAGCCTGGACAGTGGCAGCGTCAAGGTGGGCTGGTGGTGGAGCAGCCGGACAATGCTCAGCCCATGGCATGCAGACAGTGCATGGCGGCAACCCTAGTCAGCAACAGCGCCAAGGGAGGCTGCGCCTGGCTGCCCTGGGCAAAGCTCGTGGACTCAATTGGGGTAGACAGCATCGGACCAGGCTGGACGTGAGTGCAACTGCGCATGTCTTTTGCCAGGCCGGATCATGACGGCATCAAGGTGGGCAGGGGAGTCCCATCAGATCCTGTGGCATGCTGGCCAGCATCCGGAAGGTCTCTCCCCTCTGTGGCGCTCCACACTGCATGAACGCTGCAGCGCGAAGAATGGATGCAGCTTGCAGCCAAAACAGCTTGCAGCTCATGCTGCTCCCTCTGCGCATGCAGGCCGCGGCAGACGCACGGGCGCGGGTTGCAGCTGACGCACGGCGCCAGGCGGCGCTGCAGCGGGAGGCGGCACGCAAGGAGGCACGGGCCAGGGAGGAGGCCGATGCCATGGAACACCTGCGAGCTTTCAAGGAGTCCATCAAGGGGGCTGCCTCACGGGTGAGCTCCTGCAAGCGACTTCGAGTGCACCTTTGCAAGCCAGCAGAGAAGGCATCAAGGTTGCTGCCTTCCTTGTAAGCACCTGGCCAAATGTATTTCATGCAGACTGAGATCACCTGCAAGCCTCTCCAAGGAGTCCGTCAAGGGGGCTGCTTGCACGTGCTGCAGGCGCATCATCTGAACTGCATTGCAGAGGCCACTTGCGGCAACCCCTACCTGATGAAGTGCAGCTGCTGCGCCTGCATGCCTCAGATCAGTCCATCAGGGGGTCTTGCCTTGTGTGTGAGCACTGCACCTCACAACCCCCTCAAGTGCACCTGCTGCTGAGGTTCCTCTGCTGCGCCTGGACAGGCCTCAAAGCGGTTGAGCCCTTGCTCTCCTGAACAGCTCAAGAAGCCCCTGCTGGCACCTCATCTCGGCGCCCCGATGTTCGCTATGCTGAGCAGGGTGGCGCCGCATATTCAGCACATGCAGACAAGCAGCCTTACTCACTTCGCTGGCACAATATGTGCACACTGTAGTCCAAGCTCTGCCCCAGTCCTACTGGGCTGGCAAAGCGGCATGCCACATCATGTGGCCAATGCTGGCTCCACCCCAATGCTCCTCTCTCTGTACTGCAGCTGGGGAACAAGGCAGCCAGCCTGCTGCCTGGCGCCCTGCAGCTGCCGGAAGGCTCTGCCCCTACCACGCCTTCCATGTCTGTCCAGTCTACCCCGACGGGCAGCGTGACCTTCACAGCCTCGCGGCGAGGGTCGCGCTCCCGCTTTGTGGCTGCAGGAAGCCGCACTGGCTCTCAGAGCGAGGCGGCCGACCTCAAGGATGCCTCAGCCAACCTATCGCGGCGTATCTCGATGTTCAATGCCGGTGGGCGCCTGAGCCTGCTGCATGGGCAGGGGTGCATGCCTCTGCCTCCCTTCTGCGGCACATCTTGGTGCCTGTCGCTGGGGCACGCTGACTAGCAATGCTTACGTTCCACAGTACCGTTCTCAGGACACACCAGCTGTCCCCTGCTCTCTGCTGGACAGGTGCTGTTTGCTGGGGCGTCCATGCTCTTTTGAAGCACTGCGTGACAGCATAGATGCCAGCTTGCCATGGCCCCTCAAATTAGGTCACTGACCTGGCACAATCTTCCTGCTGCTGCAAGCTTCAGGGAGTCATGCCCTGCTGCTCCATGGCTGCACTTGGCTGACGCCTGTGCCTGCTCTGCAGCTGCTTGCCCTCAAGCCCTGGGCAAAGGACAGAGCCATCACTGACTCTCATGCCTGCACTGTGCCCAGGCACATGCAGCCTGCCTGCAGCTGCATCCCAGCCCTTGGCAGAGAGGACAAAGTCCCATGACTCCATCTGAAGGAGTGACTGCTGCTGCCTGCGTGCTCATAGCTGAGGAAGTAGAGAACCGTCTGCTCTGCCTCTCAATAGCTGGCTGCACGTGCCTGTCCTGCAGCTGCCTCCAAGCCCAAGGCAGAGGGCGATGGCATCCTTGCATCCCCATGACTACACTTTGCTGTTTGCCTGCAGCTGACTATCAGCATGGAGTAGGCTGACTGCATGTACCTGCAATGCAACTGCAGTGCAGCTGGCTCCAAGCCCAAAGCGGAAGCGGCCAGTCCTTATGACTGCGTCTGGTTGGCTGAGCTGGTGCTGCCTTCAAGCCCAAAACACGAGTCAATGTCTTGTCGTCCCCTACTGCTCATGTTTGCAATAGTTGATGCGTGTGCCGGCCCTGCAGTAGCTCCAAGCCCAAGGTCGATGGAGTCGAGGACAAGTTGTACTGCTTGCCGCCAGCTGATGCGAGTGCCTGCCCTGCAGCTGCCTCCAAGCCCAAGGCAGAGGAGGCAGAGGATGATGACATACCTGTGGAGGAAAGCAGCGAGTCCATTGATAATCTGAAGCGTGGCGTGCCTGCTGTGCTCAATCAGATGCAGGGCATCCTCCAAAAGCCTGCTCAGCCGCCAGGGCGCCTGAAACGGCTAGGCTTGAGATAGCAGGCCCCGTTGCACCAGCAGTTAGATTTGCAGCCTTGAACACTTTCGTCTTGGAGCCTCAGTCACACCCAGTTTGTAGGCAGGTCCCTTGTCTGGCCACATGTCCTTTGTGGCTGGCTTCTGCATGCCCACCATTTGTCTCATCTGCTCTCCCCTCAAGGATCAGAATACTTCTGAGTGCGTGCCACTATCCACAGGACCACTCTGTTGGGTGGCAATTGTAGCACTTGTTCTGACTATATCCTATGCGTGCTGTGAATTTTGGCTGCCCCCAGGACCAGAATCTGCACCCTGTTGAAAACTTTATGTGAAGCTTGTCTCATGCAAATTGACTTCAACTTTGGGGTTGCTCCTGAGAAATTTTGGGACCGCAAGTCGGCGGGAAGCCACATCAAGGGCACCCTCAATAGCTGTGGCATTTACTTCCCAAGGCCACCTGCAAAGCACGTGATGGTACGCACGTAAACTGATTGTACAAGCAATGCAAACACTTTGTGATGTGTCGTCCTGTGCGAACAAAGCATGCGCCCATAGGATGCAATCACTTGTGCTACATGACCCTTCGCACGCAGTACAATCAAGTACCTGGCCTGTTGTTCTTGTTCGAGGGCAGGCCATAAGGGTCCAGCAGGGTGTTGGTCTTGGTGCCCTGGCCTGCACACAGAGCACGCGATAGTACAGCTAAGCAGCAGCAGCATGCTTGGCATTGCTGAGGCGCACAAGGCTCCACCTGTCTGCAAGGCTGCAGCTGCTGTGGCACGGACAGCTCGCTGCACACATAGTTGATCTACGTCCTGCAAATACATGCAGCAGATGCAGGCGTGTGAAGCTGCTCTCTGCCTGTAGTCAAACAGGCGTCACCAGGCCTCCTGCTTGGAGTCAGTGTTGCTCTGCTGCCTGCTGGCCCTCCAGCATATTGTTTTACGTAGCAGCAGGAGTTGAGATTCACATTGCTCACCATTGTTCAGCCCGCCCTTGGCCTGGTCGTCCAGCAGCTGCTTCCTCTGCGTCTGTACTGTCTGCTCATCCCCTGAGAGCTGACCAGTGTACCGGCTGGCAGCCAGAGGGGTGCCCTGCAGACACAACATATCTTCATTGCAGCATTGCAGCCTGATGCAGGTCAAATGGCCATGCTATACCAGCTTGGCTGTTGCTCACCAGGTCCCTGAAGTCATCGGTCTTGGGCTGCACATTGCCATCCTTGGCCTCAGCAATCTCAGCCACGGGGTGCACCATCTGCAGCAAAGTGTGCCAGCCTGTCAACGTCGCAGATCGCACTTCTGGAGCCTTTCAGCCTAGTCTGGCCGAATTCTGCCGCACGCCAAGCAGTACAGGATTGTGCCTTAGCAAACGGAAAGCATGCATGCATTGTGGCTGTTCCAGTGCAATGCAACTTCACTCACCTGTGGCACTGCTGAAGCAGGACTGACCTGCAAGCATGGATCACGTCAAGGCTTCAGCCATCAGAGTCCACGAGACCTTCTAAACACATGCTTCCATGCAGCTGCCCACCAAGAGCAATGCTGCTGCTGCAGCTCCAGAGAGGCTCGCGATCAGCCGCTCTGTGGTGGTCACAGCCTGGACCCTCTGTGATGTGCGGCGAGCCGGCCTCGCGTGCTGGCGAGATATCTGAATGCCATTGGTGCACCTGGAAGAAGCAATTGCAGCGGCCATGTTCCAAGAATTGGCTGCAGAGTCACGAGAAGATCAGAGTCGAGATGCAGAGCCGAGAGGATCAGATTACCGATGCGACCAGGCCACTTCCTTTCTACAACTCAGCTGCAATGTCTTTAGTGGCTCATGTATGGCCAAGCCATGTCTGCAGGCTGCCAGGTGCGTCGAGATCACCTTTTCTGGCCATCTCATGTCCTCAAGCAGTGATGCTGCCCAGGCTGCACTCTCCACCAACGCTCACTCTCTGAGAAGCTGCTTAGCGTTGAGGAGCCGCTGTGCATGTGTATGCCTTACTCTGTTCCACACAAAGAGCTGCAAAATATCTGGATATTTGCAGCTCAATAACATTGTCTGAAGCAAAAGTGGTGTATCTTGCTGGGCTGATGCACGTCACTCAGAATTGACGCCCTCGTGAGCGGGGAGCAAGCACAGGCAGGTCTTGTTGGAACAGCCAATGTATTGCTGCATGGTTGAGCATGTGCCTCATGAAGGCACTCTAAAAAGATAGGTGGGCTGACGTTCAGAGCATGGCTGTGCAGCCTCCCCACAGTCCAGAGGCGCATGTCATGTCAGCCCAGAAGGCATTCCTGAGGCTTCAGGAGTCTAGCACGATGTCTGACTACATGATCAACGAAACATGTGCATGCACTCAACCTTCACTTTCCTCACTGTGGCTGGAATCAGTGTCACTGGACTCCTCTGACTCGCTGCTGCTAAACTCTTCACTGCTGCTGCTTGAGGAGTCATCGTAATTCGAGTCGTCATCGAACCCACTGCCGCTGCTGCTGCCCACTTCACTGTCCAGCAGCATGCCATAAGCATTCATTGGGCCAGCCACCATGGGCCCATAGACCTGCCGCAAAACCCTGCGCATTTCCTTCTGGCGGTCCTTCATCAGCTGGCCCGTCACCTCATCGTGACTGGCAGGTGGCTTGGGCCCGACATCGTTGTTGTGCCACAGCATGGTGTGCTCTTCAGGCGGCTGCAGGTCGCAGCATTGGGTTCGGCACCCTGCAGGGCCAGCTGCCTCTGTTTCATCAACTGGCACTTGAGTGCCAGTTGACACCTGGCCGCCAGACAGCAGGGCGGCGCCGTTCCCCCACAGCAGGCAGCACGTGACCAGCCCGCGAGCCAGGAGTGTGCGGATAGCACATGAGTTGAGCTCAAGCTGGCAATGGCGCAGCTGCAGGGCTGCCCGTATGACATTGATAGCGGTGTTCCACCCTGTAAAGGTGCACCCTGCAGCAAGATCTGCATTGATGAGCAGCATCCTGGCCCGAGCGCAGCCACTCACAGTGTGTCACACACCACACTGGAAGCCTGACAACATGCAGCGCTGCCACCACCCTGCTGAGGCCTCAACCTCCACACTGAACCCCGCATGTCCGTGGAACAGCTACGCCTTCAAGCAGCCTCAAAATAGCCATGTCGGGCTCAGGATCTGGCCAGCTGACCTTCAGCAATCAGTGTTCCCTTGACCAGGATCCCGGACGAGTTCTGCAGCCGGCGGCTGCCAGCAACCAGCTCGCAGTTTTGCAGCCTCAGAGTGGTTGCAGGCTGCACACAGAAGGCCAAGTGAGATCATGGCCTCCAACGGCAGCTGCAGTCGGCAATAATCACATCAACTGGGCACACCTCAACTTTGAATAACCCTTCATGCACCTGCAGCCAAGCAGCAATGATGTTGGCAACAGTGGACCCGGAGTCAAGTGCTGAACATAGGCCAGCCACCTTCAGCTCTTCAAGGACTCCTTTTCATGTGCAACAAAGCACAGCACCTTGCAGTTGATCAGTTTGACGAAGTTGCAGCCAGGACCAAAGGTGACAATGCTGCGGCTGTCATGGTGGAAGCTACCCTTGGCATGCAAGTGCAGGCCCTGTAGACAACACCTGTAGGCATGCAAAAGGATCTCAGCACCAAGGCCAGGAGGATCCAGCTCTGGTAGATGTGCTCTTGCACAAGCAGACTCAGCAGCAGGCCCCACTTAGTCTAGTATTCTTCAGGATCAGATTGAGAGAGCATCATGCTTGCCTGGCTGCACACAGCACCAAGACAGAGCGTCTGGTGAACAGCAGAACGCCAAGCTTGGGCTGTCCTGACAGAGTTCTGGATGCAGCTCCCAGCACCTTCAGTGGCCTGTCCAGCAGCAGAGTCTCCTGCACCCGCAGCAACTTAAACATGACCTCAAATGCTGATGCCTGTACAGGAGGTGCAGTGCTATGCTAAAGCCCTGCCAGTCATTCAAGCACGCAGAACTTACAGCAGACTGCCAGCAAGACTGAGAGTCTCAGCCTTCGATGGCTGCCCTTGTGCTGTCAACCAGGGCAGTGAGGGTGCCAGACACATGTCAACCTCTGCACACCCATGTCAGCCTCTGGTAGCTATCTGGGGCCATCAAGCAGGTTAAGGGAATGCTCTTTGCCAGCAGACTGTGCCAGGCTGACCTCGTACATGCCGCATGCCAGCTCCACGGTATCACCGGGCCCAGCAGCGCTCAGAGCTGTAGCTATGCAGCTGCCTCGCAGGACCTTGTGGCAGAAGGCAGCATCCTGGCTCAGGTTGCGCCAGTGCTTGCATGCCTGCGCAGCTGCCAGCCTGGCCAGTCCAGCGTGCTGGAACACCAGCAGCAACACTTGGTCCGGCAGGTCGGTCACATTGGTGCTGCGCCCGGTGCGCCGCTTTGCCCTCTGCTGGGCCATGCCCGGCTAGCCTGAAGTCCGATGGCCAGGCGCCAGGCTGAAACGTCTGCCCAGCTGCCCGCAGGAGGCTTGCAGGGAAAAGCTGCAATCTGTAGAGAATGGCAGAAGATGTGCGTGACCGCGCAGCTCGCAGGTGCATCCTGGCTTGCTTGCATCGGACTCAAAGTCTGTATGCCATGGATGCTCACATGCTACGGCAGAGGAAGGACATGGCCGACCCACACTACCTTGGACTCTATTACATCCTTGTTCTTGGGAAGGTAGCTGGAGCGGCATTGGAGTCAGATCATCTTACAACTCAGGCAGCTGGCATTGCAATCTGAGGAAAGCCTAGACTGGGAATCGTAGGTCTTGCCTTGGCACCAAACTCCCACGAGCTGCATGCGATCCTGGTGCTTCACGGGCCAGCTGGCCCTCAAGATCCCCTTGCCTAGCAGTGTGGCTGCTTTCAACTGCAGCTTTGGCCAGTCTGCATGGGTCAAGCAGGGTGTAGCTGCCGTGTGGCTGCAGAGCGCCACACTTTGCAGTCTAAGCCTGAGAGAGGAGGCACGCATGCTGTTGGAGATCAGTATGCAGGTTCAGTGCTGCTCTGTGCATCCACTTGGAGTGCTGGCCATGGGAGGCGCACACACACAAAAGATTGGCTCCTGCAGGGCAAGCTGCAGATGATCTGCTGCCTGACTGACCAGGGCACAAAGCTGGCCTTGCTATCCCCTATTGAGACCAAAAGTGGCTGGGTTCTGGCAGGGTCCATGCCAGACCACAAAACAAAGGTACAGCTCACAGCAGCACGCAGTCTGAGCTCATGACGGCTGTGTGCGGAATGCATCTGCATGGTTGTCCATTGTTGCCATGCAGGAGCAGGTGTTTTGCTTCAGGTTTGACCATGCTGGAAGCGGAGAGCACTGCTGTGAGGTGCTTCAGGTAAGCCTCCCTGCCAGGGCGCTGGCAGGTGCTGTTAGGCGGTGCTGGCAGCTTGGCAGAGCTTTGGTGTCCTGCAGGAATTTCTGACAACACATGCAGCAAAGCAGCAGCAGCTGCATGAGGCCCATGCACCGCCCAGTGGGGCAGGCTATGACTGTTCTACACACCCTACCAGACAGTGTCTACTGACAGACCACGACTGCCCGTCCCCTCATCGCCAGCCTGCCTCATCAGCTTGCCAGCGCGGCCCTGCTGCCACAGACCCACAGATGAACCAGGACATGCCTCAGGCAGACTGCAGGCCGGCCTGGGCGGCATGCACCCTTGAGCACTCCGAGGTTTGATGTGATCAGGATGCGATGCAGGCCCACAGCCAATGTGCAGACTGCATGACAGGACAAAATCACACAGCTGTCCAGGATCTGCTGGCCACCAAGCAGGTGGGATCTCAATACAAAACAAAGTTGTCCTCATTCCATTCACACCTGTTTGAGGGCAAAAGCAGAGTCTGTTCACAGACACAAACACACTTTCGCTGGTTGATGCCAGGCTTCACATCAGGGCGGGCAGGCTGCTGCAAGAAGGCAGCATAAATGGCCAGGTACAGCACTCAATCTGACAACCAAGGAGCGGAGGCAGCACATTGCGGCTGCTGATGAACCAGGCAAAGAAACACGGCGGGCGCCAGCTGAAGAGTGTCTGCAGCAGCCCAGGCCAATGCAGCGGCAGGAGCAGCATCCATTCCCTGCAGCAGCCAACCCTGCTGCAAGGCCAGAGGAGCCCACTGCACAGTTGGCCCTCCTGCAGCTGGCCATCCCAGGGCTGAAGCTGACGGACGCAGATGTCTTGAAGGCCATGTGTGTGAGTACAGCTCCGTTCATGAGGCTCCAATGGTGTCTCAGCTCTGCTGCCTGCCAGCCTCCCATGCATGTGCATGCTGCTGCAGGACTATGCCAGCGATCCCATCTTCCAGCGGCTTGTGAAGACCTTTGACAGCTTCTGGGATGAGGAACTCAGTGCCGACGATGCTGCTCTTGAGGTTACCTGCACAAGTGATCAGGGTCTGGCCATCTGACTGCCGCAGCATTGTCCCCTGCTGGCAACAGAGTGTGCTTACCTTTTCTGTGCTTTCTCTCCATCAGAGGTGACATAAACTCGCTGCTTGAGTGCATTGCCAGGCATCTGCCTGCGCTGTAAGACCAGCACACGAATGGTGGCCAGCTCTGCTGTGGCCTCCTCGTTATCGGGCTGCAAAGTTGCAAGGCAGTCGTCCGAGACTGTTTGGTGATGTTTGAGCACAAGAAAGACTCTACCCACCTCCAAATGCAGCGCCGTCTCTAGACTCTGCATGGCGATCTCAGGCTGCACGTGACAAGGTCATTGTGAAGCCAAAGCTTGAGGAAGCCTTAGGTGATGCAGGCTGCATTCAAAGAGCACCTCCCCAAGTGCCATCTGTGCCCGGCTCAGTGTGATGTGAGCCTCTGCCCATTCAGCCTGCAGCTGAGTGGCCCTCTCTGCACTCTGAACTGCATCAAAGGCGCGCCCCAGTTCCAGAAACACCTGCAAGTCACAGCATGCCACCGGTGATATGCATGTCTAACATCAGGGAGCTCAAGATGTTCAGCAGGCATGCTGACCTGTGCACGCTGTTCATGAAGTACAGCCCTTCCAGGCGTCAGCTGGATAGCTCTGTTCCAAGAGCCCAGGGCACCTGAGAGGTTGCCCTCTGCAGCCTGGGTGTTGCCCTGCTCTTGCAGCCTCTCTGACTCTGCCTGAAATTGGATGCTACTGATGACTGGGCTGTCTACCTCTTCCTGGTCTGCATCAACGAAAGCAGCTGCCTTGCTGGTAATACGAGCCTTCCTCTTCGACAACCCGAATGACACAGAGCTCATGACGAGGCTCTGTGGTGTGCTGCAGAACAATCTGTGCAGCACAAATCTGTGCATGCTGGCTAGACGGCAAAGTGGAAGAGTGCCGAGACTGTCTGCAGCAGGCAGGACTCAAAGGTGCTCATGCCCTTGACGATCAGCCCAAGAGCTGGATCTGCCCAGGGCGCATTGAAACACTCCATTGCTGGACAGCAGCCATGCACAAGGGGCCTCAACAGCAGGCGACGCAATACACTGAGCCCCCATGCGCTGGGAGACCCTGCCCCTCCAGACTGGGACGCGGAGATGAGCATATTCAGGAAGCGCACCCTCAAGCCCAGCCAGCTGGAGACCATCAGGCACCTGGAGGAAGAAGTTGACACTGGCAAGGTCAGCCTTCCTGCATGGTTCCCTGCTGCAAGCTCAGGCAGCTGGGCCTACTTGCTGAGACAATCATCTGGGCACCAATGCCCCGTCTGCAACGTTCTCATGAGCTGCTTTTGGGGCTCAGATGATGCAGTTGAACAGTCAAGCGCAGAACTCTGCTGTGCTGACTGGACACAGCTGCCAATCATTGCCAGTTGTACTGGCTGCAGGTGCTGTTCTCCAGCGACTGCCTGGCCATTGTGGAAGGACTGAACAACGACGCCCCCATCGGTACAGAGCTGCGCTTTGTCAGCGGCGCCGCAGGGTGGGCCTCCCCATGCTGCCCAAAGATGTGGTGCTCAGCAGCTCAATCCATGTCCCTGGACTGCATAGCAGGCAGAATGCAGCAACCCTGCACCTGTTGGCACCTGGGGGTGGTCCATGTTGGCCTTCGAGAACACCACCCACAAAGCCGGAACCCTGTTCCTTTCATGACTGCCCTCCCCACCAAGTTGCCATGGGGCTGCATTGAAGTGGCTGCCAGTGCAGTCCCAGTGATGATCTGTCTGCCCCTGCACAGGGTCCTGCTGTGGCGCCGGGATGACAACATCTGCTACGCCCTGCTGGTGGGCGGCAGCGAAAGCGTGTCCACTGGCGACAGCGTGCAGTGCCGCATCGGCGGCATGCTGCAGGTGGGGGACATGCCCACTGGGCAGCATTGAACAGCAGGCTTATGATGCTGGACAGCAGCAGCAGCAGGCTGCATGATCTCAAATCACTGCCTGCTTCAGGTGCAGCATGATTTTAGGAGTCTGCCAGCTTCGAGGGCAGCAATGAAGAGCGTCTCAGAGGTCCAGCCTGCAGGCAGTTATGTTTGGCTTGCCCGCCAGCGCCTTGCCTGAGGGCGTGCTGCAATGGGCAAAAGGGACCATGGCTGTCCCTTACTCCTCTCGGGAGTGCCAAGGGCTATGCAGCCTCAAACCCAGCTGCCTGATGTCCTGCAGGTGGTGGATGAGACCCGTGGCCCCACCACCAAGCGCAACTATGCCATCTTCAAGGTGCCCAGCGGGGATGAGCTGCAGGGGGCAGCGGTAGACTTTGTGGGGCGGCCCCTGGATGGGGCGGCCCCGGCGCGGCAGGACCAGCTGGGCCCCTCCGCGCTGACCCCGCTGTTCAACCGAGAGATTCCCATGGACGGGCGGGAGCAGATTGCAGAGGCGCTGGTCACAGGGGTCAAGGTGAGAAGGCCTTCTCAGAGCTTGCAGGCTGCAGACGCGCTGCGACGGGGCGAGGTGAGTGGGCTCATTGGCTTGCCACTTTGCGGGCTGCTGAGGTGCTGGGCGACAGGGGTTGTGGTCCTTCCACAGAAGGTGGCGGGGGCAGATCGTGGCAAGTGAGTGAGAGGGGAGTATGGCCAGAACGTGAAGCTTGCAAAGGCACCGAGGACTGAGATTTAGGTGACGCCACCTTTACACCGGGGCTCTGGGTTTGCATTGCGCCCAGCAAAAGGGGGTGAGGCTAGAATGAAGTTGATGTGGCTGGTGCGTACAAGCTGCAGAAGGCAGCCCAGGTTGAGGAGGTGAGACGGCGCCTGCCTTCAGCATTTTGGTCGACAGAGTCTCGCTGGTGGCGGCCAGATCTGAGGACACTTGTGAAGAAGGTTCAAATGCAGACTCAACAGGAGGTGCAACATTCTTTGCCGCCTGTCTTCCCCTAGATTGTGGAGTGCAGCACGGCGAGCAGGATGTGCAGACCTGGGGAGGCTGAACACATGTGAATCCGCCCTTCCTGCCCCTTATGTGTCCGTCGTAATGCCTGGCAGGTGTGTGTCATTGAATCCAAGCTGACAGCGTGTGCAGTCAAGCTGAAGAGCAGCTGCCCTCACAATCAGCCTCCTCATTCATCTGGTGTGTTTTGGCGGGTGCTCTATCGCTGCGTGTCTCAACATTTGGCAGGTGCTTCAGCATCTGCCTGAGAGTGCAGGCAGTCGTTTGTGTTGCTGCCATCCAGATGGCGCTTCGTCAATTGTCTGAGCAGTGTTGATTGCCTGTTCTCATGGGTGCCCATGCAGGCATTGGACACGCTGACACCGCTGGGACGGGGACAGGCCCTGCTCCTGACTGGCCCCCCCGGCAGCGGTAAGAGCAGCCTGGCGGTGGATGCAGTGCTGGGGCAGGCCCGACCCTGTGGGCAGCCTGTGCGCTGTATCTATGCTGCCGTTGGCTGCAGGTGAGGCTGGCCCAACCCCTGCGGGCAGCCTGTGCGCTGCTTTCATGCTGAGATCAGCTGCAGATCACCCCCAGCCTGCACCTTGAGTGCCTGAGAGCACCTTGGGGTTCTGCTGCTGCGCCACTGCCAGCCAGCCAGGGTGCTCCCCATATACACCAGTTCTCCGCGAGAGGCAGCAACCTGTCTTGACGGCCACCCAGGCCTGCCCTTGGGCAGCGACTTTGCACAGCTGTCGTATCTGCTGCCTGCAAGGCAGCCCCCTGCCAGAGCGTGAGGCACTGAGACCCTGTGCACAGCCAGCGCAGCGGGGAGGGGCTGCAACCCTTGTTGCCGGACCTGGTACCAATTTATGCAGCTTCCACCTCACAACCCAGATCAGGCTGCTCAGCCACGGGTGCAGTGGAGGAGTCCCACACACAAGCGCATGCGTGCACCTGGTCACTGACACAACAGCATACTCAGCCACCCAGGGAGGCCTGCCCTGCTGGTTGTGGGGAGGGGCAAGCATGCGGGGGGCATCACCACCACCACCACCCCACACCCTGGCACTCAGCAGCCCTGCCCTGCTGGTGCAGTGAGGAGGAGCTGAGGCGCCTGACCCAGGAGATGGGGGCCTGTGGGGCCATGGCCTACACCACCGTGGTGGGTGCCCACGGGGGGCGCCCCCTGGGGGAGCGCTATGCGGCCGTCTGCGCAGCCATGGCCATGGGGGAGCGCATCAGGGATGGCGGCGCCCATGCGCTGGTGGTGCTGGATGACATCAGCTGCATGGTGAGGGGCACAGTGGGCTGGCAGTCTTGAAGGCGACTCTGCTGGCATGTCGCCCTTGCAGTGAGGCCGCGTGAGACAGGGGGCGTCTGGTAATGCTGGACGGTGTCGGCTCCGATAGTGGTGTCTTGGGGAGCCGCTGGCACAGGTGTGGCAGTTTGCAGACCAACCTCATTGGCACATGGTCCTTGCCATAGGGCAATCTACATGAGACAGGCCCTGCAGTCTACCCGCAAGTCTGCCTCTCGCAGCAGGGACAGACATGCTGCCATGTCTGCTGTGACGCTCCTGGTGTATCTGGCCTTGTGCTGGCCATGCAGGCGTGCAGGCGAGGGCGCTGTCATTACCTGCAGTGCTGCCTGCCCTGCAGATTGGCATGTGGGAGCGCATTACAGCAGCGCTGGCTGAGCTGCGGCCAGAGGCGCTGGACCCTGGCAGCACTGAGGGGGGGCCCCCCGGAGAGGAGGACCCTGAGGCTTTGGTGGAGTACGAGGGCATGCTGGTCTCAGCCGCCGCTGCGCAGCGCCGCAGGTCAGAGCCCAGGCAATCTGGATGGTGTGGGCCCCTCCTGAAGTGGCAGGCACGCATGTGCAGCACTGTGCTGCTGCTTCAAGCAGTGAGCGGCCACTGTGCAGCGCTGCAGCGCACAGCATGTGCAAGGGCTAGGCGATGCTTGGGTGGCGGCCACATACATGCAGCCTTGGCACTGCCGCTCCCAATCCAGACTAGGGAGGTCTGCCTGAAGCAATTGTCTTTTCATGCTGGTGGTCAAGTGACAGCCCATGCTGATGGTGACTTTCCCTGCAGGTTCTTTTCCAGCCTCATACAGCGTGCCGCTAAGGTGCATCGGCGCTCAGGCGGCGGCAGCCTGACCATGCTAGCAGTCCTGCCAGGTTCGCCAGCCACAGGGATGGCAGTCAGCCCCGCCAGTGTGGTGGCCCAGTACAGGCACCTGTCGAAGGCGCAGAAGCAGAAGCTGCTGGCTGCCCTGGAGGCCAAGCAGCAGCAGCAGACGGCAGCTGAGAGCAGCAGCCTCGAAGAGGGCAGAGTGCGCACTGAGGTGCGGTGCATGCCCAGCTGGCACTGCTGCTGATCTGCTGAAAATGCTGCACTGACTTGCGGCTCTTTTGTTGCGGGGGCGCTTTGGGTGGTTACAGAGACCCCTGTGCAGCAGGCTGGGACACCACACCTGTGTGCACATACTGCAAGTGCTTCTGCAGAGTAGCCAAGAGTTGCCAAGAATGCCCGTGTGCAGCAGGCCAGTGCATCGCACTGCAACCATCCATGTGCTTTGCACTGCGACCCTCCATGTGCTGGCCGACCTCTGTGAGGACCATCAATGGTTGCTGAGAATTTGAATTTGGCTGCAGGTCATCGAGGAGTTCATGTCCATTGCAGATGGGCAGCTGGTGCTGCTTGCCCCTGAGCAGCAGCAGCCGGCAGCAGAGCAGCAGCTGACAAGGCAGAATGTTGATGCACAGGTCAGCATGTGGTGCACATGTTTGACCCTGCTGGCACCTGCCCAGCCGCAATTAAAGCGGGCTGCAGCATGGCATGTTCAAAATGAGGTGACGGCCTGCAGGGGAGCTGCTCGCGCATCGGCAGCAGGGCATTTGCCCCTGCCATGGCAGAGCTGGCGTCCTCAGTTCGACTGGAGCTTGCCCAGGCCCAGGATGCATCACGCTTCGGGTTTGAGGGCAGTAATGCTGTTCAGCAGAGCAAGCAGCATCATGCAGCACAGATGAGAGCTGCGCTTCACCAGCCACTCTGCCAGCCTGTCCCCCTAGAAGATCAGGTGATCATCAAGTGGCTTCACCTCATGTTGTGCTAGCACTACATAAGGCCCTCATGGGGCTTGCTTGCTAGCCTGTGTCAGTGCCTGGACCAGGTCCATCTGTCCAATTCTGACCACATGCTACTGCTCCGCAGGTTGTTCAGCTGTATGCACTGCGCCGCGGGTACTGTGAGGATGTGCCGCCTGAGCAGATCAGCAGCCACCTTGCCACTGTGCTGCAGAGGCTCAAGGAAGACTGCCCAGGCATCCTAAATAGCATTCACAGTAGTCAGCAATTAGATGCAGTCTTAGAAGAGGAGCTGCAGAGCGCTCTTAACCACATTTATAGATCAGATCATGCTGCAGTAGTCTCACAGTAAGGCACTGTGTTCCTTCTCAGTGTGCCTTCTTGCTTCAGTGGAGGCCAGAGCTGTCATAGTCATAGTAGTAGCTCTAGCCCAGTGGTCTGTACACTAAAAAGCCCCACAAGCAGTGCTGGCAGTCTGTTGGTTGTCTTCCCATCATGAAAACGACATGGCGCTTTCATGTTGGGATTGCAACATGGCGCTTTCATGTTGGGATTGGCTGGGACCTTGTGTCATGGACAGTTGGTACATCTGAGGCCCTCTCTTCAAAAGCTCACCTGAAAAGCATGAGGAAGTGTCAACGTTGAAATGAGTTGAAGGAAGCTGGCAGAGGCAGGCCTGCCGTTCTATGTTTGCAGTGGGCTACAGTCTGGCACAGACCTGCTTCATTCAAGGCCTCAATCAGGTCTCGGACGCTCTCCACATTCAGGTGGATGGCGTCAGCCAGGGAGAACAGCTCTGAGATGCTAAACACAGGGTTGCCGCGGTGCTTGCCCTTGCCTGCCATTGCTTGCAGAAAGCGCCTCACTTCAGCCTGGACAAGAAGAGGCAAGCTTTGTGCATGCGACATGGCGCTTGCTTCTGGCTCAAGCTCATGGTACTGCCCCTGGCAGGCAGGTCGGCGTCAACTCAGCATTGCTGCCTGAGAGTGCAGCAGAAGACCCTGCTAAAAGCATTCACTGGCAAGGTGCTGGCCCCACAGCAGAACGCTCTGCCTGTTAGGGACGTCACCTGTTTGCCACGCCCACGCCTTCCTCCCTGCCCTATGTCCGTGCACAGCAGCTCCCCACCTTCACCAAACCTGTCCTGCATGGTCTCCTTCATGAGCTCGACCACATCCTGCAGCACTGCCTGACAGCTTAAAAACGATGTTGTCTAATGCAACTACAGACCTGCCTGTATGCAACAGTTGGCTGGCACTCACAAGCACACATCGCAAGGGACCGCAAGAGACATGCTGCCATGCCATCCTTGGCTACGGCAGTAAACATAAAGGGATGTGATTGCTGAAAGCGTGTGTACAGCACAGTAGGGTAGTCCGTGCGCAGCAATCATAACCCACCTCTGCATCATCTTTTGTGGCAACCTCGCGCAGGTCCAGCCTTGCCCTTGCCTCAGTCAGCCGGATCAAGCTCTCAAGCTGCCGCGACTGCACATCGTTCAGGCTACCATCAACGTGCAGGCTGACCACTACCTTAGCCGACAAATGGCTGCCATCTGAAGACGCCACTCTCCAAGTAGGCCGGGCTGATACAGGCACCTCAGTGTGACTGGCATGCTCTGTGCTGAGTACTCAACACAGGCAGCCTCACGCCATGAGGCACCTGACAAGGTCTTTTCTACTACTGCGCCTTACCGTGACTGGCACGCCCTGAGCTGCAGCCCGCATGCCGCGCAGTTCCAGGTAGAAGCTGCGTAGGACCTGCTTGGCTTCCCCAGAGAGCACGGGCTGCACAAATTGCTGGCTGTAAGCGATGTACTTACGCAACAGCTGCTGGGGGACAGGGTTCTGGGCCTCTGCCCTGCAGCAACACCAGACGTGCATATTGCACCTGGCACAGCGGCCTGCTGCAGTGTGAAAAGCGCCTCTATTGCTGCACATACCCATTCATCTTCAACCTGTGCTTGAGGGGCGGGCGGCCAGACGAGTGCTGGCCACACATCATCTGGGTTGCCAGCTGATGGTGGCTGCTGACATGGACCCTTGCTGCTGCAGCTCTGACCCTCTTTCCTGCACAGGGGTAGCCGCCTGTAGACTGGTTGTTCAGTGCAGGTACTCAAGGCAATTGCAGGGCCAGCACCTCTTCATCGTCATGTGGGGGGGTGATGCTGTTGCAAAGCCTCCTGCCTGAACCCTCCCTGGTTCTGTCTGATAGCACGAACAAGGTTGCCTCCCTACCCACCTGAGTGCAGAGCCATGATGTGTTCAGACAGCTTCTGGTCAAGGGTGCTGTCTGGCTTGTCCAGCAGGGGGAAGATCAGGTCAAACCTCGACAGCATAGCACTGCAGCACAGGAAGGCCAGCATCAAGCCAGTGTGCTGCCTAGGGAAGAAAGCCATCCAGCAGCCATACTGTGCATGCAGGCCAGCAGCTGCAGGGGGCAGCACACAGAACCGGCACACCCACTCCCTGCTGTCGAGAGCAGGGCACCAGGCCAGCTGCAGGTCACCGGCACCTGCGTCTGCGCACCTGCTCAGCCGCAGATTCTCAGCCAAGGTCTTGGCCTTCTGGTAGTGGCCGCCGATGGGGTTGGCGGCTGCTAGCACAGACGTCCTGGCTGGCAGGTTGGCGAGCAGCCCTGCCTTGGCAATGGACACCTCCTGCTGCTCCATAGCACCCAACAGGGACTGCAGAGGGCAGGGAGCAGCAGCAGGATGGGAGACAGAGCCCAAGGCAGCGTGCATTTGCCAATCTGTGAAGCCTTGCTGGACTGTTTTCCTGCTGGCTGGTAGCGGAAGCACTGCAGCTTGCCTGGTGCTCCTGCTGCATCTTGTCGAACTCGTCCATGCAGCAGATGCCCCTGTCTGCCAGCACCATGGCGCCAGCCTCGATGGCAAAGTCACCGGTCATGTTGTCACGCAGCACGGCCACAGTGAGGCCTGCAGTGGTAGTGGTGCTGCCGCAAACGTACAGGCCTCGGGGGGCAGCTGCAGCTGCTGCCTGCACATGAGCATTGCACATGGAGCTGCTGCCAATTCAAGTTCACATGCATCCAGTTGAGGCAACTGTGCAGATCTCTGAAAGCAATGCCACCATGCGGCAGCAACCTGGGAGGTTCCCCGTGACCACCTAAGGACAAGCTAGATCGCAACATGGCAGCCCCAGCTTGCACCTGTAGCAGCGTGACGCCGAGGCTGGTACCTGAGACAGGCGGGCAGGTCAGTCCTCACTCAGGACAAGCTCAACTGCAGCAGCGGGGACCTGCCTGCAGCATCCACATCCTGCAGGCCCAGCTGTGACCTGTGTAGACCTGTTCGGCCTGGCATGCAGGGTCCCAGTCCTTGCTGGCAGCAGCTTGCAGCGTGACAACCCAGCCTTCCAGCTCACCTGCAGCAGCTGGGACTTGCCCAGGCCAGGGTCCCCCACCAGGAGCACGTGAATGTCTCCCCTAATGGGCACCTTGCTGGCATGCCCCACGTGCTTCCGCACGCCGCCCACCAGTGCCAGGATGATGGCAGCCTTGGCCAGCTCCTGCCCAAAGATGGCGGGGTTCAGGGCATGCACCAGGTGCTTGAAGTGCTGGCCAGGGTATTGCTGCAGGGCAAGGGGGCCAGGTGTGTGACTAACCCAGCTCATGTGCTGCAAAATGCTGGCCAGGCTGTGGATGCAGGGAAGTGGAAAGCCAACCAGGCCATGTGGCTACAGGTGGCGTCACATGGAAAGGCATGCAGGTGCCGAGCTGACTGCTCAGGGGACCACATCTGGGCAGCCAACCTCACACAGGGCCAGAGCACGGGCACTGAGAGGCAGAAACACCTCGAAAAACTTCACGACAAATTGTAGATCACGCTGCGTGAAGTCTGGCATGGTTGGGGGTAGCGACAGAGTGCCAGCTTCCTCCTGGGAGGATGAGTCTGCTTTGCTGTGCTGCGGCAGAGCGTTTGAGCCTCTGTGTGTGACAACAGAAATTGCCTCCAGGTACAGTAGGAACAGCGGCTGCTTGTCGTTCTTCTGTTTGCCTGCACGCAGCCAACAGGCAGTTGTGCAGCAGAAGCATGCCCCTCAAGCCAGGGCGGGCTGCTCAAAGTGCTCTGTGAGGCCAATTCAGGTAGCTTTGCAAATGGAGATTTGCTGGAATTCCGTGATGGCTCCTGTCTGCAATGGGACAAAGGCTCTCTCAACAGGAATCCCCTGATTCTAGCATGCACTATCAGTAGTCACTGCAATGCCCAATGCTGAGGACAGCATAAGCATCACAGCCACATTCGGGGCAGCTGGCTGGTCTCCCCTCATGCATCACCATCAGGAGCAAAGCAGGCCGCACCTGCAGCTGCCTGCTGATGATCTCGAATTGCCCTGGCACTGCCTTGAGGCGTTCAGTGCTTAGCAACACCTGGCAGTTGCCGACCGGCACAACCATTGTGGCCAGGCTCTGGCATCACTAAATGCACACTGTCCCCCGGGGCGGCTTGAGAGCATACCTGCAGTTGCCTCCGTGCAGATGACCTTGACGAGGCCCAGCACTGTCACCACGTCCCCTGCCACGCAGCAGTCCACCAGGTCCCGCAGGAGCTCCACCTCTACAGTGCGCGGCACCTCGCCCTGCCCCTGGCTGGTGCTGCTGCCTACCTCCTGCCAAGCAGGAAGGGACAGGTGGCAGGTTGCCATGTGCCCCACACAGCAGTTTGCCTGTTTGCTGCTGCTCAGGCCTAGCAGCAGATCAACAAGGATTGCAGGACTTCTGTGTGTGTCTGAACAGTGGCCAGCACTGCATTGCTGCTAGGAAACTGGGCGGTCAGGCTGAAGGTGCCCAGCTGAGTTGCAGTGCAGCAAAGCGGAGAGCCAGAGCCCATGTCACCTGCACTCGGAGCTTCTGCCAATCCATGCTGGTGGCAGAGCTGCGCTTGGCTGTGAAGGCCTTGCTGCGGCACCCCTCCAGGCCGCAGCTGGTGGGTGTCGCATAGATGCCCTCCTTGAATTTCAGGTAGACCTCACCGCCGCATTTGCTGCAGGTGAAGGCCATGCCAGTGATGAGGGGCCTGATGGGGCTCATGCGCACGACCGTGCCCTTGATTGTGGCCAGCTTCCCTGCACACGTCGATGGCCGCAGCAAGCTCAGGGTCTGAGCTGCGGTGTGTGCAGCAGCCTGCTTTCTCAGGGTCAGCCACATACTCTGTGCGCACTCACAGTCACAGCAGGCTCGGAGCCCCATCTGCAGTCCTGTCAGCAGAGATGGGGAGCTAGGCTGCTTTTGTGTTCTGCTCAGCTTTGACGCACAAAGCAGCAGGGCAGCACGGGGCGAGCTCTGCTCACCAATAGTACTGGACTTGAGCTGTCGGACCTGCCGCATGCTCTCAGGATAGTTGGAAAGGCGCACGTCGACCATCTCAGGCTGATGCATGCAAGTTAGCTTATTTGACAGAGCCTGCAGGGTCACACTCAGACCAGGGTGAAGATCCGGAAGCTCCACTGCCTCTGTACTGCCATAGCTGTAAGTGCAGTGTGGACCCACTTGAGAGGCAGTGGGCTGGGAAAGGTGGCCAGGGATTGTGCACCAGCAAGCTGGCAGTGTGCTACAGGAACTGGCCTAATGCAGAATCCCTCTAGGCGCACCTGTTGTGCTGCACAGGCAATGCATGCCAGGGCCTCTGCAGGCTGCATTTGCAGCGCGACTGCAAGGTCTGCACTGTTGACTGCGTCCTGCAGGTCTGCCAGATCAAGGTGCAATGCGATCCGGCCGTCTGCTGTCTCACTGGCACGCTGTAAGTACTGCTGGCCCTGAGGTGAGGAGAAGGCATGGATGAGGTCCTTGGTCAGGAGGGCTCGCCTGTCTGTGGCTGTGAACTGCACTTCCTGCTGGCCAAAATACAGATCCCAGGAGGCTGGCCTCTGAACAGCAACCTGCACTCGTGCTTGCTGCGCATCCATAACATCTCAGTCTGAAAGGAGTTTGTTGACTTTCAATCGACATCGTATATTTTGAGTCCATTCTCCCCAAGGGTATCTCTGTGCAGCGTCCATTTCTACTGGACCCGTCTTTGTTGTGGTCGTGCTGCTGAACGGTCATAAGATCCTGGGACAGACAGCCTTCAAGAGAAGAAGGGAAACCTGCTGTGCACTTTGAAGTGAGGGAACTGGGTTGGCAACTGCAGGAGCTGTGCTAGTGCTGGACAGTCAATGACTGCCCCAAGTGTTTGGCGCAAGCGGTTAACATTTCACTAGTAAGTCTGAGAGAGGCCAAGTGCTGTTTGAATGGCATTCAGTGGCAAGTGCAGCATATTACATTGTCAGATGTAGAGCCTGTTATTGAGCTATCATGGCCAAGGTGTTGTTCTTGGTTTTGACTCAACCTCATCTGGCATTGTGATGAGTATGCACATTCAGCCAGTTATCAAATGACGTCACCCCCCTTCAGAAGCTTTCTCTGGTTGTGGCTGGAACCTCAACTTATGCAAGGCTGCGGCTAAGCACAATAGTGCTGCTGGTTTGAGGGAGGGCAGGGTGTAAGCTGGCATCAACAATACTCGATGTTGCTTGGGAGGGTCAGTACTTCCCAGGCCATGTGCCAGCTTCGCGCTGCTCGTTCCATCTCTCAACCTGCGGGGAGACACCACGTCAATTGACCTGAAATGAGCAAGGCAGTCCCACAGAGCGCAGCAGTCTCTCAAGCTAGCAAATCGAGGCGCTCACCCACTCATTGGGGCACATTGCCCGGTATGCTCTCTGGAAGAAGGAGCAGTCCTGCTCAGTCTTGGCAGGGTCCGCCAGACATTTGTGATACTCATTGTACCTGCAGAGTGGTTGATCAATCCTGTCACAACACAGTTGAGCGATGCACCAACTCTGCACAGCACCAATGCTTGTGCCGCTCCTTGCAGGGCTGCCCATGCACCAAGGCATGTATGTGGGGTCAGAGATAAGTGGCAGGGTATGCGTCTCAGCTCAGGCCCCTTTCGCGCCTTACCTGGTGTAACAGTGGCGGGCCTGATTAGTTGACGGGAAACGGCTGTCATACGGTGCACTCTGCATCCTGATCTCTGGATGGGGCTCCTCTGACTCCTCTGCCTCCTCTTTCTCCTCGTCGCCACCCTCCTCGTCATCAGCAGCCTCTTTGTCGCCAGCATCATCTGTAAGCCAGCCAGCAGCAGAGGGTTTGCTACCTGCCTGTCCCCTTCCAGATGATGCAATGCCAAGGTGCACAGGTCACATTGTGGCTGCCTGCCAATGCAAATGGTGGGCGCCATAATGCATAGGGGCACCACTTGTATGGGTCATGTGCCTTGGTGCTCAGGTCATGTCCTGCCCCCAAGTGTGCTGCAATACCAATGTTTGCCGGTGTGACAGGTTGGAAGGCAGCCTGCTAGCGCTGCAGCAGCATCCAGTACTTGAGCTCAACCTCCTTGCGCACCATGCTCAGCGTCATCGCTGCAGCTCCCGATGGCTGCAGAGGCAGCCTGCTTGGCCTTTGCAGCACCCTGCGAGGCATTCTCCTTGGCTTGGTCAGCAATGTCAGAGGCCTAAAACAGCACCAGCAGAAATTGTGAGCAGTATTTTTGGGACACAACTTGAACCAGGAAACAGCATGGCACACAAGCTAGGTGCCTTTTGAGGTACGAAAGCGCATATATTGCTACCAGGTATGGACCAATTGCACAAGTCAAAGCCACAAGCAAAGATCCACCTGCAGGTAAAGGTAGCAGACCATGCTCCAGATGTTGCAGCAGTTGATGCATGCCACTGCAAGCTTGCCGGAACATCTCAGGCCTCTTTCTGCGAGCAGGGCTGACCTTTTCCTTTACGTGCTCCGCCGTGCTGCTTGCAGTCTCCCTGACCTTCTGTGCTGTGCTGCCTGCAGCCTCCTGTGCCTCCTCTGCTGTGCTGCTGGCAGTCTCATTGGCCATCTCCTTTGTGCCGCCAGCAGCCTCCTTAGCTTTGTCTGCTGCGCTGTTGGCAACCTCTTTAGTCTTCTCAGCTGTGCCGCCAGCAGCCTGGGTGGCCTGTTCTGCGGCGCTGCCAGCAGCCTCCTTGGCCCTCTTCTGTGTGCTGCCAGCAGCCTGCTTGGCCTTCTCAGACGCGCTGCCAGCAGCCTGCTTGGCCTTCTCCTGTGTGCTGCCAACAGCCTCCTTGGCCTTCTCCTGTGTGCTGCCAACAGCCTCCTTGGCCTTCTCCTGTGTGCTGCCAACAGCCTCCTTGGCCTTCTCCTGTGTGCTGCCAGCAGCCTGCTTGGCCTTCTCAGACATGCTGCCAGCAGCCTGCTTGGCGGTGTCCGTCCCCCTATTGGCAGGTTCCTGAGCCTTCTCCTTTGCACTGCCAACAGCCTGCTTGGCAATCTCTGTGGCGCTGCCAGCGCTCTCCTGTGCCTTCTCCTTCATACTACCAGCAGCTTCCTTGGCTTTTTCTGCCATGCTGCTGGCAGTCTCCTTTGCTTTCTCTGCTGCGCTGTCAGCGGTCTCCTTGGCCTTCTCCGCTGTGCTGCCAGCAGTCTCTTTAGCGTCCTGCTTGGCACTGCCAGTGTCGGCCCCATTGCTGCTGCCTGACTTGACCCCCACGGCCTCCTTCGCGCTGTCTGCTCCCCCGGCAGCAGTCCCCTTTACGCTCTGGGCTGCGCTGCCTGCAGCCTGTTTGGTTTGCTCAGCAGCACTGCTGGCGCTGCCCCTGACCTTCTCGGCCGAGGAGCTGACAGCCTCCTTGGCTTGGTCCAGGACAGAGTCCTTGCTGCCGCTGTTCGTGCCCTCCTTGGCCGAGCTGATGATGGCAGTCACGGAGCCAACAGCAGACTCTGCAGCCTCCACAGCCTGGTCCAGCAGGCTGCCTGCAGAGCAGTGTCACAGCAAACTTGCAGATGACAACAGGAGACGGCTACACAATAGGGTTGCCACCCTGGAACCACCTGTGGGGCGTAGCATTACACACAGACCCTTGCGTAAGAGCCCAAAACCCACCAGCAGTAGTGCTCGAGTCGTGCTCTGCGGCCTCCTGCCTGGAGGACCCTTCCTGTGTATCGGCCTCTGCCATCATCTTTTCCTCCTCTTCCAGCATGGGAGCATAGTACTCTTGATTGCTCAGCATGCAGTCCCGCAGGCTCTGTGTCTGCAGGCAAGGTGGTACAGGTCCCCTCAGCTTGCCATGCTGTACATTGCATCACCAACAACTGCAGCAACACAGCTGGTCCCGCAGGCTCTGCACGGGCAAAACAGGGTAGGGCAGCACATGTCGAGAGGATCCGTGAACTCAGCAGTTCAGCCTCAGCCCTGATTCTGCATGGCAGGCTGGACCTCAGGTCACTGGAGTCTTTCCAGGGAGCACCATTCAGGCACTGCATTACAAATGACTTGGACAGTGCAGCGAGATGGCCCCAGCAAGGCAGCACAGCCCTTGGCATGCTGCACTGTGGGCAATCCAGTACAGGTGCAACACCAACAGCCTGTAGAATGTTGCATGGCTGCATGAGTGGATACGGCGCTCTGAAAGGCACGGAGAAGGCCAGACAGGCGGCCTCCTGATCACCACTTTGCTGCACTCCTCTGTGAAATCACGCCCCTCCTCCCTCTCAGTGTCCACACATTTGCTCCAGTCCTACATAAGATACAGGAAAGTAAAGGCAGGCCGACCGCTGCAGCTGCAGCTGGCACAAATACGGAGGCAGCGCACAGTGGCAAAGCATGACAGAGCTGCTGTGAGGAGCATGTAGACCTGTCTGCGTCAGCCATGTCTGGCAAGACAGCTACTAAGCACTCCAAAAGGGAGACTGGATTCTGATCCTGTTGCACTGAGCAGTAAAGACAAAGTGCATAGAAGCATGTTGCTGCAGCCCCTGCCCTTCAGCAAACCTTCAGCAAGCACAATGCCAAAAGCACGCACCACAAATTCGCTCTTGCAGCCCCCGCCCTTCATGAAGATGCAGAAGCCACAAGTCTCATCATCATCTTCCTCAGCATCAGGGCCTGCATGTACATGCACTGTATTGCAGCACCACACGCACTGGATTTGCTATATCGAGCAGCTTGCTGCGGCATGATGCAGCCACATCATGACATGCCAGCTTCCCCTGCATTGTCCTGCCTGCAGATCCAGCGAGAGGCCTGACTCACCCTGGACCTCCTTAGCAGCCAGGTCTACTGCTGCAGGTGGGGCTTCCCTGGCGGCCATGGGGCTCAATGAGATCTGATGCGCAAATTGCTGCAGCACAGCCCAGCGTTACAGAACAATCAGCAGCAGAGTGTTTCTGAGCTCACAAGGGTGCCATCATCAGAGTTCTTGCAGACAAATTCACAATGCACAGTCACACTGCATCTATGACTGCTCTTACATGATTTGAGGCGCTGTGTGTCTAGCAGCTCCCCCAAAACAGCAATCACAGATGCCACGATTCACCCCAGCAGAATTTACGTATCTACAAAAGAACGGAAATCCTCTATTTGCAAAATAGGTCATCCTAAGGAAGAGCACTCTCATCTATTGCAATCAGCCAGCATGGGGAAGCAGGCCGTGAGGCCCCTGGGCATGACTCGGCCAAACAGCGCAGTCCCCGTGAGACTTATGGCATTGCATTGCCAGAGGCCTTTGCAGCTTTGCTTTGTGTTTCAAGCCTTGCCATAGGCTGAATCTGCCAAATGGTCAAATTGCCACTCTCTTCTTGGGATGCATGCAGTTTGTGAATCCCCATCTGGAGCGCACGCAGCGGCTGGATGAGAACAGGAAGTTGGTGCAGGCGCTGCACAACATCCAGCCTGCCATAGACAACAAGGAGCCTCAGCGTTATCCGCACCTTTCAGACAACAAAAAGCGGGAGTGGCTGCTGGACAGTGAGCAGCCTGCATTTGCATACCGCAGACTGGCCTGTCAGAGGGACAGAGCTGCGTCGCAGACAGCTGCCCAGCATTCAATATTTGGTTGCTGTGCATACGATCGTCAGCGCCAAGCCAAATGCTGCTGTGCCTGCCAGTCATGCAGAGTAGGCCTGTCAGCAGCCATGCAGACTGGTGGTGGTCTTTGTGCACACCACAGGCAGCGCTTCAGCCTTGCAGCCATGGACACTGTCTGGGGCAGCAAACCCAGCAGAACAGCCTGTTAAAATTGCACTTCAACAACTACTGATGGAACCTCTGGGCTGCTGCCTGCAGTGGAGTATGCTAAGATTGAGCGTGAGAATGCCATTCTGCTGGAGCGGTTGTGCATGATCGCCAGGCCCCGCTCGCTGTACATCAAACCCAAGACATTCCAGTGGGTTTGTGGCACCTGGGCACCGGCATTCCACCATGCAGCGTGCCCCTTCAGCTGATGCTTGTTTGTGATGCACATGACGACATGGTATCCATCAAGAGCTGTGGGCCTGGCCATCATGCCTGCATCCTCCTGTTGTGCCATGCAGGCCTGGTGTGGCCATAGACCACCACCTGCGGCCTGTTATCGACAACGTGGAGAGCAGCTGGGGTGTGCCAGGCGGGAGTCTCAATGCGGTGTCCAGGTGCGCAGCGGACTGCAGAATGCTCGGCAGCCAGTGCATGGCAGGCGGCTGCAGTGTTGGCTCAGCGTTGTGCGCCTGGCAAGCTCAGGTGCAACCTAGTTGACTGCAGCGCCAAAGCTGCTGAGGGGCGAGGACTGCCTGAGATCATGCTACAATTACGGCTTGAGTGTCTGCCTGGGCCTGGAGGGCTCCACAGCTGTGACCGCTTGCATCGCAAAAGGCATGCCCAACGCCAGCAGAGCTGAGCGCAGCGGAGCAGCTGATGCTGAAGAGCCCAAGGATTGTTGGGGCTGCATGAATCTGCTGGAAGCCAGTTGGGGTGGGCTGCGATGGTGGACTGCAGCTTGACTGATCTGGCGGTCCTGCAGGCGGCGCGAGCTACTGAGGGTGATGGCAGACAACCAGTCCATACTGGAGCGTATTTGGAAGAGCAAGGGGCGGTACTCAGGTGCATCCACAGGGCTCAAGCAGAATTCAAGGGAGTTGCCTACCAGCTCCTGTATGGGACCCTGCTCTGGCAAGTGGACAGTGCACTCACAAGCTGCTGACAGGCATCAGCACATGGGCTGCCAGCTCAGGCCCACCACTGGCAAGCACTTGAACAACGCAGGGCTGCAGGGCTGCAGGCTGCCTTCAGAGCTGCTGCCTGCAGTCGTCTGGCATTGCAGGACGTATGGCTGCTGCGTGCAGGTCTTCAGGTTGCAGAGTGCCAGTTGCTGCTGTGCCCTGCATGGCGAGGGCCAGCTGCTGCTGCCTGTTGATGCTGCTCCCTACAGACGGCAGCCAACACCTCGACGTGGGCTGCTGGGAGCCCATCTGAAATTCCCAGGCTCACCCAGGATGATGCTTGCCTTGCAGCTGAGAGGTGGCGCCAGGAAGGCAAGCAGCAGCAGCAGTATGCGGAAATCCGCCGCAAGCAGCCAGGCCCTGCCAGCCCTGCCCAGCGTCCCCACACCAGCCCTGCTCCCCTGCCAGAGGGCTGGAGCTTTGGCAAGCCCCACAGCCCAGAGCGGGTGTATGGCTGCCCCACCTCACCAAACACAGCCAGGGTGGGCACCTGCTCAGTGTGATTGCTGCTGTCGCCCCGCTCCTAGGACCTGGTGACGCTCAGTATGGGCGAGCACATGTGCTCCCTGCAGCCTGCTAAGTTTACACTGCGTCCTGCTGCAGGGGGCGCGGCATGACCAAAGGCCATGCAGCCAGGGGCTGCCCCAGCGCACGCAGCGGCCGATCACAGCAGTGCCCCAAGCCCACAGGCCTGTCACTGCTCACTGACGTTCCTTGTGCAGCAGTGCTGCCCCTGGCTTGACATGTCTGTCCAGCATAATTGCACAACGCCTCCTGAAGAGCTTGATATACAGCAAGATCTCCACCTGTGAGCATCAGTAGCTGGAAGTTACTTTGACACAGCACAGGTAGCAGACCTTATCAAGCAGGCCAACAACGACCTAGCACTGTGGCCAGCACTGATTTTGGGTTGCACATGAAACAGACATGCCACAACAGCTGAGTGTCCAGAAGGCGGGCAGTGAGCCTCTTTGCATGCTTGGGCTGGGGTCCAGCCCCACATTGCAGCATTTCAAACTGATATAGACCAGTCTGGCAGCTGCTTTGTTGTTGGACACTTGGCAGCAGAGCAGTTATTTTGGGAGGGTGTTTGCTTGTTATGATGAGGGCGGGACTGCTTGTGGGGACCTGAAGCTGCAAATGTGCTTTGATTTGAGTGCTGATGTGAGAGCCTGCTTCCTGTCAAGCTGAACATCCAACATTTTGCCACCAACACTGAAAAACACAGGGCCTGCTGCACAACAGCGCTCAGCTGCCAAGATCGAGGTGGTCAAGCTTGCACTTTGAGGAGCACGGCTGGTCCCTCAGCAGCTCCATCATACGTCACTTGCAAAGGTACGGACCAGTCTCCAGGGCTTGTTATGGGGCTCGTCATGATGAGCAGCTCCTGGGCCAGATTTACTCTCAGCTGTTTGGCAATGGCCTCCGAGACATCTTTGGGCGTGACAGGCTTTTTCAGGACCCCAGCTTCATCCACCTCGCTTTTCATTATCTGCAGGACACAGCTGCAAAGTCAGCAAGACCGCATGGGGTAAGGTGGCCAAGCCTGCCGGGTGGAGGACTGGTGGCCAAACCTGACATCACTCACCACACTCCGTTCTGTGAGAATCTGAAGCACAGCCTCCAGCTGCACCTCTAGGTCCTCAGCATTTTGAGGTGCAGCAGCAGGCCCAGCAAGCTGGCTCTGACTGAGGGCAGCCTGAGATGGCTCCGCCTCGCGCTGCATGGACAATGCTGGGCTCAGATTTTGCTTGCATGTGGGTTTGTCACTGTGCAAAGGCCATGTACCTGTTGCATGGCTGATCTCAGTCTGAGTGGATGCCTGTCAGGCTGCACAGGGATCGCCTTAGCCTGGCCTTGCGGAATGAGCCAATTGCGTGCAAAGCCGTGCTGCACATTGACCTGCTGCGCCGGCAAGCCTAGGCCAGGGACCTCCTGCACTCTCAAGTGGTCAGCCAGTCTCTAGCAGGCTCTTCAAACTTGTCGACAGCCAGTTGCTGTACATAGCAAGCAATGCTCAAACAAAGTCCACACAAAGCTTGCCTGTAGCAGGACCACTGGAAGCTTTGCAGCAGATTTCTTGGCTCCTCTGGTGATCACAGCAGACAAGTCGCTCAGGACTGCGCTGACAAATGCCTTGCGGCTGTGAAACATTCCGGCCTAAGAAGGGAAACTCCCCATCTTTGGGTAATAGAACCAAACCGTCCAGCAACCTGCTTGTCAACCAGGAGAAATTCAGAATCTTAGAGCAGCTCTGTAACCTGAATTGGTGATGTTCAATTCTCATCCAGGCTGGTACAATGTCCCGGCCCTTGTTTGAACAAAACCAACAGGGGCCAATGCGGGTGATGTGCAGCAGCTTGCAATGCAGCACATCACAGGATGCCACAACGGTTGCAGGAATGTGGGGACCAGTCTTATAAATGAAACGCACAGTCAGTCATGAAATCAGTCAGCACTACTCAGGTGAGCATCAAATGGCAGCACTTGCTCTCTGGTGTGGTGGTGGTGGGCAGTTAGCTGGACAACATATGGGAGTTCGATTTACTGTGACGCGGTTGAATGGAAGGCTGGGGGGTTCAGGGTCAAATACATTGGGCGGCCTACAACGGGGCCTGGCATGTGCTATCAGGGCGCCTGTCTAAGGCCCAGCCGCATGGCTGATCATTATAGGTGCCGCTCCAGTGGGCTGGGCCATGTCAGGGACTGTCTGCTGACTCGTTGCAGGATGTTGATGAATGTGTACCGCGAGAACAAAAAGTGTTTCCACCTGCGGCAGGGGCATGAGTGTCAGGGGTTTGAAGTCTCAGCAAAGAAGTTGTGGGCAACTGTTCCTGCTGCCTGCAGATGCTGTGCAGAGCAGGTCCCCTGCCCAGCATGCAGTTGTGATGAAGGGACGAAGGGCGCAGGGGCATGCAACCTGCCTGCATGAGGCTGGGCCAGCCTGGCAACACACCCAGCTGCAGCGGGCAGGCGGTGCTGCAGACTGCAGGCTCAAGAGTGAACACTGCAGCAGCCTCCCAGAAGGAGAGCATAAGTGGGGCATCACTGCACTGCCCCCTTCCAACAGAAGTCTGCAGCTTGCGACATTGCCCTGCCGACTGCCCATGATGAAACGCAACAAGCTCCAGCATGGGGCATTCCCCATGATGAAACGCAACAAGCTCCAGCATGGGGCATTCCCCTGCCAGCACATCACAAACCCACTGCCACACCCAAGTAAAGCGGGCACACAGGCAGCCAGCACTCACCAGCGCCGTTGCGACCAGTGGGCGCCAAAAGCCCTGAAGCTCCGTACCAACCCCCTATTGAGGTAGCATGCCGTTTGAACGGACTCTCGCTGGGGCCCTGCTGGCAGGGCATCCAGCATGGATGTGTACTTCTGCCAGCTGCCTGCACTGATCAGCTTCCAGGCTGCCGGGCAGTCCTCCGCACCCCCACACGACTCTACCAATTGCTGGACTGCTGAGCTGATGGCCATGTGATTTTTGTGACCTGTCACCCCAGCCCCATCAAAGGAGATGATCTGCATGGCCAGGTACTAATAAGGTGAGGCTGCGACATTGACACAGGGGCAAAGCGGAGCAGATGCTGCAGCGACTTTCCAACAGGACGGCAGCAGGCCATGCCCCAGGGGGTGTGCTTAACAACGTGAGGCATAGCATCTGCCTGATGGGGTGTCTGGCACATCAAGCCCACATCCAGCGCTGGCCTCACCGTGCCAGCTCTGCGGCTCCTGGCCTCTTCACTTATAATCTCTCGAACTAATGTGATGTTCCATTCTACATCATGACCGTCCTGCAGGTAATGCAGACCGTCATGAGCGACACATGCATGCCACGCCAGCTGGGGGTTTCATGGTCGCAAGCCGGGCCCAGAGTGTGCAGGCACATGAACATGGGCTGTCGCACCTGCAGGCCTGTGTTATTCACCAGGTGGACCCGCTCCTGTGCTATCTGCAGGCACAGCAAGCACCCCGGTTGTCACCATGAGTAACTCTTGGCACATGGCCCAGCATCTCGCGCAGGCATGTGGAAACGCTTGCGTAGGCCATGGAAAGGCGAGTGCAGCATCTACAGCCTGGCAGCTACAGCACTGCAGCGTGGCAAATGCCTCACATCAAAATGCCTCGTGGCCTCCAGAAGCTCCAGTCTCCGAAGATTGCCCTGTCCATGTGCGTTACCTACAGAGGCGAGGTTGCAGACCTCAGCAAAACAGCAGCTGAGTAGCTGGCAGAAGGCACAGTGCTCTTGATGGCATCATGCATTTGTGGTGCCTGGCTGTGGCCAGCAAGGAACGAGTGCACAGGGCTGCGTGAACGCTGTCCAACCATATGGGCGGGGGGGAGAGGCTTTGAACGGCACCTTACCCGTCGTCATGCATAAGAGGAAAACCTCCTGCTGTGCGTTCCGCAGCGCTGTGATCGTGGGCCCAAAGAACAAGCTCTCGTCGTCGGGATGGGCTGTCACCAGCAGAATGGGCCCAGCTTGCTCTCCGATGCCAAGGTGAGCTGCCACTGCTCCGCTGAAAGCTGGCACAAGGCAGGCTAGAGCCCAGGGTCCCACTGAAAGGATGCTCAACAAGAGGAAAAGCGCACAGAACAAGGTAAGAAGGCAGCAGCCAGACTTCTGCTGCTGAGCTTTGGCAGGAGGTTGCTGGCACACTGGGAGCAGACTTTCCTGCACGGTGCGCATCACAGCAGCATGGACGAGCTGCTTTCACTCTTGACAAAACGCGTTTCAGATTCCCTTTACCCTTAAAGGGTTCACTGAGGTGGGGGCTGAAAGGGCGACGTTCGGCAGCCAAGCTACCTTCCAAGGGTGAGAGCCCCTGCTGCCATGAGCAAATTGGTGCGCATGAAATGCACATGGAAGACAGGTGTGGCCTTGGTTTTGAGGGTCTTAAGGAGCGGGGTCCCCTCTGCGGCCAGAGTCTCTGGTAACTTGGAGGACCAGAGCCGCACCGTCTGGTCTGCGCTGCCTGCACATGCACAGAGACAGAGGGATGACGCAATCCCCTCCCAATAGGATGCCTCCGCGCAAGCATGCAAGTAGTGCCTGTAGTAGTGTTTAGCGTTCAGCATCTGGCCTGGAAGGTGGGCGAGGTACAGATGCCGTCTGCAGATGCCTGCAGAGGAAAATGCATCAGCTCACCTGAGGCCAGCAGACTGCCTGCCCCATGACTGAAAGCCAGGCTCCACACTGCGCTCCGGTGACCGTGCATGGAGGCCAGCCGCCGGGCTGACCCTAGGTCCCAAGCAGCCATGCTGCCATCTTCGCTCCCTGACAACAGAGTCTGTCCATCAGGGGAAAAGGCCAGCGCTGTGATCTGCGAGCAGGCAGGGCACATTCATACACGAGCCAGCAGCTGAGTGCACCTTCCTGCATGTGCCCAATGCATGCCGGGACAGGATCTCACTGTTCCTGTGTGCGGCATGTGAATCAGAACCAGTTCCAGTCCACTGCAAGCACCCAGTGCTGGAGCTGCACCCTTGTGCCTGTCTGGGCTGCAGCCTGACCAGGGTGCTGTAGGACTTGCAGAGACTGCGATGCCCCCTTACCGGTGCCCTGTGGCCCAGGAAGATGCGGCTGGCCTTGCCGCTCCTCACATCCCACAGGCGGATGGAGCTGTCGGTGCTGCCGCTGGCCACATAGTGGCTGTTGGGGTGCCACCGCACAACATCCACGTCAGCCTGGTGACCTGCACCCGAGCAGCAACCAGCTTGGAGACGGGTACACACTCAGCGGCAGCACTGCACGCCTTGCTGACCTGCCCTTCTGCGTGCACCAATGAGCTCCTTGCAGTTGTCGCCTGCAAAGCTCCATGGAGGCTGCGTCAACTCTGCTCATGCGGCCAAATGCAAGCTTGTTTCCTACTGACCAGACCGAGCTCATCTGGTGTCTTGCCTTCACAGAGGCCCAGCGGCTTTGCCTGCTGTGCCACAACCTGCAGTAGGGCGACCTCGTCTCACGCCTCACCTGCAAGGATGCGCAACGGCTGTGCTCGCTCGGTGCTCCACAGGCGTGCTGTCCTGTCAGCAGACCCGCTGGCAAAGTAGAGGCCGTGGGGGCAGGACGCTACATCCCACACCGGGAACATATGGGCCCTGCAAGATAGGCAGGCCAATCTCAGCCTGTGGCTGTCGGGACAAGCGCAAAGCTGCAGGCTGAGCTGCACCTGCGGCAGACGCTTTTCGGGAAGACACACAACAGAGGCATCTTGGGGCAGTCTTGTGAAACTCATGCCAGGCCTTTCCCAGAGACTGTGCGTCCAGTGCACCAGGAGCCTGGACACACAGTTCCAGCTTGGCCTGGAAAGCAATAGCAAGAAACCTCTGAGCTACCGAACTTTCCAGCTTGACCAAGACAGCAATAGCAGCACACCTATAGGCTACCAGGTTGGCTGCAAGACCTAGGCTCCACAGCCTGATGGTACCATCCACAGACGCGCTGAACAGGAGGCGCAAGTCTGGGCTGAAGTCGACTGCATTTACAGCAGCTGAGTGGCCCCAGAGCATGGTGGCACCCCCTTCCAGTGCCATGCCAGGGGCTGCACCGTCTGCAACATTGCTGTTCTGACTGGCCACGTCAAAGACACGCACGGAGGAGTCTGCAAAGCCGCCTGCACCGCAGACACGGGAGCAAGTGCTTAATCCATGCAATGCAAAGGGCACCGAATAGCTGCACCATGCAGGTTGCGTCTGCACTCAAGGGCCGCAACAGAAAGTTGCTGCATCTTCAGCGGAGGCGACAGGGTATGGTAAAGCAGCAGGCTGTCCCTTATTGAAGACCCCACCTGCCACTAGCGTGCCGTCTTCTGAGGTGGTGGCGCAGTGCAGGGACTTGTGGGTGTTGACAAAGGTGTACAGCACAGCTGAGGGCAGGTCTTCAGGGCTCAGCTCAGCTCGCGCGTCGATGCTGCTCATCATTGCAGCTTGCAGCTCGTCCGGCAGGGGAAGCATAGGAATCTGCAGCAGCCACTGCAAGTGCTTGCCTGCCTTGGAAGGGAATGGGAAATGCTGCAAACCGCACTTAGTTGCACCAACTGCAGCATACATGCAATGACATTGAGCAGGGTCAACCCCCTGGGGCCTGGCCATGGAACCTGCATCCTCCTGCGCACTGCTTGTCGCACCTGAGCTCGACAACAGCAGCATCTTCATCTTCTGGCAAGCTGCATGTCTGCAGGCCCCACTTGTAGGGTCCATACTCTCTGCAGCACCCAGCCTGGCCCTACCTGAGGGTGCATCTTGGCTGCAGCGTGCTTCTTGGCCTCCGCCCTCTCCTTCTCTGCCCTTTTGCGCTCCTGGCCCTGCTGCTTTTTGGTGAGCTGCTTGCCATCCGCGTCATGGGTTGGCACCTCGGCGGCGGCCTCCTCAGCCTTGAGCTCAGCATACTTGTCCTCAGGGCTGTCCTGCACAGGGGAAACTGTTTGGACCTTGCTGCTTAGCCAAGGCTCCCAGGCGGTCACCTCCAGAGCGGTCCCACACGTGATGGGACACAAAGTGGCCCTGAGTCCTGATTCAGCCTGCTGCGGTTGCCAACTCCCCCCGCAGACTATGTGCAGCGTCAGACTCACTTGTGCAGCAGGCAGGGCAGATACCGAGAGTGACACTGCCACCTTCTGGGCACACCCAAGAAGCTTTAGGCAAGAAAGCAGCTTGGGCTTGCAATGTGGGCAGGGCTTGCTTGATGCATCAGAGCAGGGCTCAGGCACACCTGGAGCAGGCTAAGCATCAGCGGCTTTGTGTTGACTGTCTGCATCTCAATGTGCTGAGCTCCCAGCAGCAGGCTGATCTCCGCGCTGCCATCCACACCATCTGCTGGCTTCCCAAATCCATCTGTAACCTGCAAATGCCCAAGAGATGTATTCGAAAGCATGGGGTTGGAATCACTGCAACATGAACCTGGGGCTGCAGCAATCCTCATTGAGGCAGCTGTGGCAAGACATGTGCGCCCATGGCCAATAAGAACAAGGAATGCTCGTTTCCACTCAGCTGCCCTGCTTAGGTGAGAGGAAACCAGCTTGGACATTCTCAGCAATGTGCCCCTGCAACACAAGCGGCACTCTGATGCCACACTGATGTGCCCGGCCTTTGCACAAGGGAAACAGCTCGGCAATATGCAGCGGTCAGCATGTCGGCGCTTATGCAGTCTGTTGACAGATTTCACCTGAATGTCCACTCTCCTGTTCACGATGCTGAGGATCTGGAACAGCTTGGCGCTCTGCAAGAAGTGCATGAGTAGGTGCAGCCCGTACTGCGTCAGCTTGACAGGATAGCGTTGCTCCTGAGCTGCACGAGCTGTACGGTTCGCATCGATGTGCTCCGGCACAGAAACGCTGGACAGGTCTTGAATCTCCTGCAGCGGCAAGGTTAGACAGCCATTCAAGACAGCCATTACCTGAAGAACATAGCACAGAGACTCCCCTGCAGCGCCGATGTGAGGCAGCCATTTGAGAGAGACATATCCTGAACTTGAGGTGGCAAAGCCCGTTTGATGCTTGGACGCTGTGTATGAGTGGGACAGCAGATCGCATCGCAAGCAGGCGGGTGCAGCTGATGCTTCCAGGACAGGTAAAACAACAGGTGCTGCTGGTGTGCCCACATTGCCTTGGGTGTGACTCAGGGTGAGGGGACGCCTGGTGGCCTGTGCATCCCTCACCTGCTGCCTACGATTAGAGGATTGATTCCCAGCCTCCACAAATCGATGCTTGTTCTCTGTCATGAACTTCTGGGCCTCCCCAGCAGCCACCCGCGACCCCACCAGATCCAGGTAGCAGTGAATGAAGACAGGGTACAGCACTCGTTCCAGCTCGCACTGTACCATGGGGAGTGGAAAACAACCTGACTGACTCATCCTTTGCTATGTGCAGCACCTTAGCGCAAGCTTGCTCAGGAGAAGCCAAGGCCAATGGGTATCACATTGACCCTGAGTCAGCGCCTCTGAACACGAGCAGCAGCCCATGCCGCCAGGGCTTGCCGGTCAGCAGATTGCAAGGCAGCTCTCCCAGCCAGACAGAGCATGATGGGGTCCCAGCAGTACCTTGTACAGATCCAGAGTGTTGTCCACCCAGGTGCCCAGCTTGACGTAGCCCTCCAGCAGCCCTGAGGGCCCCTCATCGGCCAGGAAGTGCAGCAGGTTGTCCACCAGGCTGCCCTCCTGGGCCAGTGAGGAGGTGAAGGCCATCTCAGGCGGGACACCTGACTCTTGGCGGAGGCTCTGCTCTGTAGCTCTGAACCTGCCGCAGATCAGTTGCTCTGCTGTAAGGAAGGGGTGTGCAAGCTGGCAGGGCATGATGTTGCCAGATTTTGCTGCTATGGTGCACTGTTGCTCTCACCCTTTCCTCCTACAGTATTCCAGCACCAGCCTGTCCAATGCCAGCTTTTGCTGAAGCTCCTGCTGTTGGGATTGCATGAGGAAGGCCCTTTCAGATTGCAAGACTGAACATGAGCAGGACTCAGAGCCCCCACAAACGGAGGCATGGTGTCCTCAGTGTGGCGCTGCCATCATGTACATGCCAGATCAGTGATTTTCAATCCGGTCGACTGACTCCAGTGCCTGCTGGTTTTTGTTGTGCTGCTCGCGCGTTCACCTGCTGGGTCCAAGGACTGCCTCCCTGCCAAACGGTCATCTGACCTGCTAGATCCCGTTGCGGCGGACATCCCGCCCCCAGCTTGCCCATCATGCCTCCCAAAGGTGAGTGGCCCACACAACTAGCATGCAGCATAACAGGGCTGGGCAGATCAGCTGCAGGCTGCCATTGCGCTGCTGACCCTGCCCACTTGACAAATGACACGCCCTGCCTTGCAGTCAAGGTGCGGCCGAAGCCTCTCAGAGAAGTCCTGCAGTGCCTGCATGGTTGGGCTGTTGTAGTTCTGCCTGTCTGCTGGCCTTCAGTCACTAACGTGATTTCTTTTGCCCTGCAATGCACAGAGGATCATGACCCAGCCCATTGTAAGCTCCATCTGCCCATGGTCTCTGCATTTTGATGGGAACATGCTCACACCCTAGCATGGCTCCCCTTGCTGCTGCAGAACTTGATTTTCAGATTTTTGCAAAGCAGACAGAAGATTCAGGTCTGGCTTTTTGAGCAGACAGACCTGAGGATTGAGGGCAGGATCATTGTGAGTGGCCTGACGACGGGGTAGACCTGCTCTGTTGGAGGCCCATCTGCAGCATGCATGGATCTAACCTTGCTGAGCGACTGCAGGGGTTTGATGAATACATGAACCTGGTGCTAGATGAGGCAGAGGAGGTGTCAGTAAAGCGGAAGTCACGAAAGCCCCTGGGTGAGCACTTTGCCCAAGGGTGCTCACCCCAGCTGCATTGCGGCATGGCTGCTGCTGCTCAATTTTTGATCAAGAGCTCTTGATTGCAACATTGCCTGCCAGCCTCTCTCACTTGACCTTTTCTGCACGTTGGGGGTTCCTGCATGGCAAGTTTTCTGTTCATGCTGTACTACTGCCTGACTGCATGGCAGACTCCCACTTATTGGGTTTGTAGTCCACTTCATTGCTGCCTGGCAGCCTGTGGCTCCGCCTGTTGCTGTTGCTGAGATGACCCTCAACATGGTATACAGGTCGCATCCTGCTCAAGGGCGACAACATCACCCTGATGCAGACCGTTGGCCGTCAAGCTGCAGCATAAATACTCCGCCCACTCCCCCCAGTATGCTGTCATACCGCCCCTTGCCTGACCAACGACACCTAGAACACATGAATTCATCTGACAAGCAAATCTGGAGTGAAGCCACATAAATTTGTCACTGCAGCAGCAACATTCATAGCAACTTCTGCAGCAAGAGCCCATGAAGCTTCAAAACCAGGCTACAATCTGCTGCAGTAACCACATATATAGGTCAGATTGCAAGGCCAAGTCAGCTCGTTTGCAGGCTCCTGGTGCAGCTTCGATTCCGGGATGCAGGCCTCTGTCTTGCCAGCACCAGCTGCTGGCTTAATGATGCCCCAGCAGCTTGTCGACATGCCTACCCCTTCCCTGCTGCCCTCTGTGGCATCAGAGCTCAAGGGCAATGCTGAAAGCACCAGTTCCGGCGAGCAGCTCATTGAAGCCGTGCATGCTGGCCGGAAGAACCAGCAGATAAGGCTCCAAGGTAAGCCTGGGCAAGAGGGGTACAGACTGAATGACACACAAACAGCCTGGCTGGCTGTGGCTCAAAGAATTCACTTGTGAGGAGGTGACATGTCCAGATGGCCGCACATGAAGCCGCTGTGATCACAAGCTCGTCTGCCACTTGCCTCACCTCCCCCCGGCCACAGTGTTCATCGTGTGGCTGCAGATGCTGGTGAGTGCATCAGCAAGAATTCCACCTGGAGCACTGGCCCGCAGGCTCTGGGCCGTGCTAGGCAGGAAGCCATCATCGACCGGTTGCCACCTGAGCTGCTAAGTGCAATTGGGAGCCTGCTGTGCCACCAGCAGCTGGCTGTCCTTGCACAGGTGTCGACAAGGTTCAGGAGCCTTGCGGTGAGCGGGCAGGGCACCTGGCACAGGTGCTGCAGGGTCACCTCAGCTGTTTAAGGCCTGCTGATGCTTCACGGCAGCCCTCAAGCATCCTTCTGCCAACCCAGCTCACCGTGAGGGGTTGGCAGTCCACACCTCAGGGGGAGCAACTGCTGGGCAGAGCGGCTGGGCAAGCTGTTGTCTGATTGTTGGAGGCCTCACTGGTCAGAGGGACCACCAGGAGAGTCCGTCCTGCAGATGTGCCAACCTACCTGGTCTGCTAGTACCGGTGCAGCAGCATCGGCCAGCGCTCAACAGTGGCGTCATCAGCAGTGCTTGAATTGAGCTGCACAGTGTGCACCAGCACGAGTTGCTGCCACCACAGGAGCTAGCCAGCACTGCATGATACCACAATCAAAGGGGAGATTGCAAGAACTTCCCCAAGCTTGTTGCTGCAACTCCTGCTGCCCCTGCACTGTGCACCACCGACCAGCAGTATGGACCAACGACCCGCACCAGCTGGGGGGCCTCAATCTGATCTGCACCGCGTTCATGTGCATGAACTGCCATTGTACACCACAGGCACTGGGGACATGTTCAGGTAACCCCCCCAGCCCATCAGTGCAACGTTCTGCTGCCCCTGCAGGATGACGATGAGCACTGGGAGAAGCTGTGGGTGGGGCGCTGGGGGTCGCTGGCGGCCAGCAATCGCATCACACAGCGCGCGGTGAAGGTGGCGGGCGGGTGGAAGAAGCTGTTCCGCAGCAAGGCGCTCCAGGACCAGGCCAGCACCCCCTGGGTAAAGGCCTGCCCCCACGAGGTCCAGGTGGGGACACACCCCCCACCCAGGCTGCCTCAGGACCCAGCAGGCGCTGATTGCACAGCGGGTGCTGACAGCATTGGTCAAATTCACCGCCGGCGCCAGGAGTTTGACCACCATTCCTGCTGGCACGTGCTACCTGTGCTGTTTCCACTCAAGTCTTCAGAAGCATGCACAGGTGGAATTGTGGCCTGCCTGCCTGCAGGTGGTCCAGGCATGTGCTGTCTACGCTTGCTGCTTTCTGCGGTGCCTGCAGAAGCATGGCTGGTTCAGGGTGCAGCCGACACCTCTGTCAACTGTCACCAGGCAGCTGCATGCTTGGCTTGTTATACACCCTGAGCTGTACCTGCCACTATCTCAGGCCCCCCTGCCTGCAGGCCATGGTGGGAGAGATTGTGCAGCATGCGGGCAGCGGCAGCGAGGGTACGCCAGGCGGGGTAGTCTTCCTGCTGGACGGGTCTGGCTCTGTGACTGAGGGTGAGACAAATCACCTGCAGCATCTCTTCCTGCATTCCCACTGAGTAATGTTTTATGTTCATATCTGCACCTGACTTTACTGAGGCGTAAGTGAGGTTGAGACAATGTACCTGCAGCATCTCTTCCTGCATTCCCACTGAGCGATGTTTCATGTTTCATATATGCCCCGCACTGTACTGAGGTGTATGTGAGGGAGAGACAACTTACCTGCAGCATCTCTCGTGCATTCCCGACGAGCAATGTTTTATAATAGTTATCTGCACCCGACTTCAGCAGCTGCCTATGCACATGCAGACGACTTCAGCACCATGACTACCTTCGCAAAGCTGGCCATTGAGTCGTTACATGCTGCGCATCCAGAATGCAAGGTCAGTTATGTATGTCCAGTCTGTTCTCAGCACTGTCCTGGCATCACAAAGAAGTGCTGCAGCCTGTCAGGTGGCATCAAATCCTGCCACGGCTTGGGCCCCATGAGAGGCTGCCTGGCCATGAGCCTGCCTTGGCTGTAGCACACCAGGCTGCCAGGGTTGAGCGGCCAAGCTGATGATGGCCAGCACATTGTGCAGGCTGGGCTGGTGCAGTTCTCAAACGGCGCCTGCGTAGAGCTACCCCTGGGCATCCCCAGGGCGGAGGCAGTGGAGGACTGTATCTCTGGCATGGTGAGGGAGTGATGCTTGGGAGGCCGGCGCCCCAGCCCTTGGCAGGGTGATGTCTGGGCGCCATCAGGCGTTGCAGCACAGCAGCCTGCGCTATGTAGTACAGCAGCAGTTGATCACGCTTGGCAAAAGTTGCACTCCTTCAGGGCAGCCCCTGCCGTGTGCTGGCTGGACAGTCGCTGTCCTGCCACCTGACTATGCATTGTATCAGGCCAAGATCATCAGGGCCTCATTTCAGAACATTGCCGCATCTGCAGGCTCGCATGAATGGCGGAACCTGCATTGCAGAGGCGGTGCGAGTGGCTGGGCAGCTGCTGAAAAGCTTAGTGGCCCCAGAAGGGGCGCGATCAGTGGTGTTGCTCACAGATGGGCGTGTGGATCACTACCAGGGTGAGTGCCAGCGTCAGGGATCCTTCTGGCCTCAAATATTTTGGCTGTCTGTGCAAACACAGCATGCCTGACAGGGCAGGCATTGGCACTCTGATGGCTGCGCTGGGCTGCTGCAGGTCGTGAGGCAGTCCACACTGCTCAGCATCTGAGTGATGAGCAGCAGCATGCAGCACTGTTCGGGCTGGGAGTTGGGAGAGGTGAGCATGCAGCACTGCTGGATTTGTGCATGCAGCTCTCATGTCAAGCTTGCATCAGTGTCATGGCTGTGGCAACTGCCCCTGCTATGCGCTGTGCAGCTGACCACTGCCCCTCACCAGCGCATGTTGCCCTCTCTCCCCAGGTGTGGATCGAGATGTGCTTGACAGCATCATTGAAGCCTTTGGGGGCGGTCAAGCCAGCAACCGATACCTGGCACTCGCAGTGCACCCACACTCATCGTGGTGAAGGGCGTGCTGTGGCTCTGAGAGCAGGTTGCGGGCTGGCTGACAGGCCTGGCGCCATACAAAAATGTATCTGAAGCCCATTTCACCAGTTCACCTTTCATGATTTGTACACTGATGCCCACTGGAAGACAAGCTCCCCTCACAACCTCACAATTTGCTATGTTGTACAGCAGAGCTATTGCCTCCTTCTAAGCTCTACGAAGTTCCATGTGTTTTCTGTATTTCCCTGTAGCTGCTGTGCATGCACTGAGGTGCGATGGCCATCGCCCTTTGGTGTATGTTGCCCACATCAGGGCTTGTTGGCAACTGTGCGCTTGTTCTTCAATCATCAAATAACACTTCTTCATCAAATTTGCTCAACTGTAAAGCGGCAAGCGCTTTTTGGGGTCAGTCCCCAGTGCTTTGAGATACTTGAGTTCTCAACACACCAGTTGGTGAGGACTTTGCTGGCGGCAGCAGTGAGGCAAAGACCTCGCCTCGTCGATCCCTGCTTCTGAACTCAGACCCGGTGCCACACGCTGGGCTCAGCAGAACAGCATCACCTGCAGGCAATAGCAGAGGTTTGGACACAGCTGATGCTGCAGGGTAGGATTAAAATCTCTCAGGCGCATCTGGGCACAGGCTCTGGCCCCTGTCAATGTCCCCAGGCCTGGGCCTCAGGGCTAAGAAATGGTATTGCCATTGGCCCCAGTGCTGAGACATGCTACACCCCTGCAGACCAAACAGGCTGCTGCCAGCACCCACCTGGCTGCGCCAGCTCGACGGCGAGCTCCACGGCGTCTGCCAACGTCCCGGCCGTCAGGCAGGTTGTGCGGAAGGGCTGCAGCTCATGTGCTATGCGGCCTGCATCCCGCCCATAAGCCACTACTGTGGAGCACCACGAGTCCAGGCTGCATGCGAACAGGCAGCATAGCTGACCCAGGGACACACAGCTATGAGATGCTTGCTCAGCCCAGTTCTAGTCCAATGCACATGCAAGGTAAGTGTGCCACTTCGGCTGCACCAGGCATGGTCTCCTGGCAAGCAGTCAAGAGGAGTCGCCAGACAGCATCAGCACTTCAATGAACAGGGTTGCAAGCATGGGGCTGACAGCTGGGCTGCCCACACGATCATGACCACTGTCCAGCAGCCCACCTGTGCCCCTCCACAAATTTTCCCAGCTGAGCAAAGCCCAGGCTGCCATCCTGCTCTGCAGTAGACTCCCCACCAATTAGAAGGACAGTGGGCTGGTGGAGGCTCTGCAAACCTGCAGGGGACGCCACGGCATGGCCTGATGTGCAGGGTGTCATGCAGAGGCGTGTGGCATGGAGGTGCATATAGATTGCCTCGCTGCTTGAAGACGCATCTTGCCTGCAGGAGTGGCCACAATCAGGCAAAAGGTGCAGGGTGACATGCAGTGGCAACACAACAATTTCACAGGCCACCCTGACCAATGCACAGGTGTTGATGGCAGCCTGAGCCCCACCCGCAATGGTGACCTCACCTGCAATGGTGGACTCAACAGTACAGCTTGCAGAGTCGTCCACAAAGTGGACTCCCTCACGTTGCCCCAGGGACTGCAACCTGCAGGGGAGGGAGCACACCCGTCTAAGACCTGGTCATTTGTGGCAAAGGGACACATCGCCTGCTGGCTTGCGCAGCCAATGCAAAGTGGGCCTGTGCTGCTATAGTGCTCTGCCCTGCGGAGCCAGACCCCGGCACTGCCCTCCAAAGCGAGCCAGGCTGCTGCGTCAGCCAGGAAGGGCAGACATGACAGCTGAACAGCACCAATGCGCACCTGTGTGGAGGCGCCTTCAAGAGGGGGATTGTCCTCTGCAGGCTTGCAGGCGACACCCCCACACCCAGGCTGGCCGCCAGCAGTGCAGCCGTGGCAGCATTAGCCGTGTTGTGAGCTCCTGCGGCTGGCAGGCAGCTCAAGTCCAGCGTGGAGATGTCGCCATGTCCTGCAGCCATGCTTAGACCATGCATGCCAGACCATGTCACTGTAAGGTCATGCAGGACACAGTGCAGCACCTGATGGCAGCAGGCTGCAAGCTTGAGTAACACGTGGCAGGCACGTGCGCCCCAGCAAGGATGTATGGCTGACCGTGACAATGGAAGCGGTCTATGCAGCAGGAACCTGCCTGGGAGCATGAGCTGAGCATGGCTGCCTGTCACACGCACCCCTGGGAGGCGGCCCAGCCACGCTCTGCGCCCAGTGCCACCGCCGGTTGCCGCCATGTCAGCCACCAGATCATCCCCTGCACAGGCACAGCACTTCTCAGCACTGAGTTGCCTGCAGTGCGCAAGCATTATGTGCTGCCTCCAGCACAATCAAGCGCATACCAAGGCAGGGGCTCAGGCCTGCGTGTGAGCGGCAGGTGGTGGGTGCCATGCAGGTAGCGCAACCACAGAAAGAGCTGCAGGCAGGAAGCTTGCAGAGTGCCATGCAGGCAGCCCACCTGCAGGAATGGCAGCCACCTGGGATGGGCCCATGCGCGAGAAGACTTTGCACATGGCGGCTGCCTGGCGGGCCAGCGAGCCATGCAGGTCTAGCTGCTCGGGAGTGCAGTTGAGCACTGCTGCAGCCTGTGGGGCTGTGGCCCCTGCCAGAGCCAGCTGGTGAGAGGGGGCTGGCACGGCTGCTGCCTCATAGTCTGCGCCTGCATGAAGGCCTGACTAGCTTCCAACCTTCAGACTTTAGAGCAGTGCAAAGCTGGCGGGCTTGTCTCGAGCATATCCAGTCATAGAGATGGGCACAGCACGAACACTGGCCTGCTGATGCAGCGCAGCAGCACAGACTGACAGGGGCTTGCCTTGCCTGAGCGAAAGAGCTAGGTGGGTCAGGGGCACTGAATCTGAGCCACTCCAGGCATTCAGGCCTGACATTCTGCATCAGTTGAGAACGTGATGCTCAGCTTGGAGCCCATTGAAACATGTAAAACACACAAAAACCCTGTCAGAGCTGGACACTAATGTGCTGGGAGCCTGGGAGCAAAGGTTTGTGTCACAAATATTTGATCTGCTCTGCCCGCCCTTACATGGAACATCTGATGGTGATGGTGATGGTGTTGCTGGCACTCACCCCAGAAACTGGCTGCAATAGTTGGCCACCGAGGCTTTGCCACTGCTGCCTGTGACGGCCGCCACAGGGAAGTTTGGGGGCAGGGCTTCAAAGGCAAAGCCAAGCCCTGACGTGGCGGGTGCGCCCCGCTCCACTGCTTCGACGGCCTGCCTTGTCCAGGAGCTGAGGGCAGGGAGGACCTGCATCCCCAGAAAGGCAGCTCAGATTGGCTCAGTTGCTGTCAATCGGTTTGCCCTTGCTTGTGCGCAGCAAACAGTTAGCAAAGGGTGTTGTGGGTGTGCTCCTGGCAATCGCAGGCCTGCCTACCAGCATGTCTGTGTCTAGCATCTCCCCTGCAGTGATATGCTCGTCTGCAGGCTGGAGACGTAGGAACTCGATGCTCTGCTGCACCTCAGGATCGCGCTGCAGCTGTGGACATTCTGTCTGCACTGTGGCCCCGCGATCCAGCGCCAATAGCACAGCAGACTTCACCGCAGGCCCAGTGCCAGTCACCATGACCTACAAGAGCAAGAGCTGTAAGATGTCAAAAGGGTGCATGCGGCGCTGTCTTTGCAGCAAGCCAATGCACATCTGCCTGAAAGAGCCTGATGTACCTTCTGGCCCTCCAGGTCGAGATCCTCCTGATGTCGCCTCCTTTTGGCAAGGCACCGACATCTGGACAACCTTCTGCGTACTTTTGCTACAGCTTGAGGCGGGTCCAAAACTGACTGTGGTGCTGCAGCCTGCATTGTGGAGAGGACTAAGAGCAGCTAATAAAAAGTTTGACCTGATTCATTTTGGGCGGGCTCCCCCTGATCGCTGCTATTCCGGACAGGAGGATGCCCCCGGCTGTCCTGTGGCTGTGTGGTGCTCTTTGCGTGGCAAGGTGCTCCGGTCTTCTGCTGCATGGGTGAGAGGCTTGCCAAATACCTCCTCATCAGGCAGATTGGTGGCCTCTGAGCACACCCTGCAAAGTGCAGGCAGATACTGGCAGCTCAGCCTTACACACATCTTGATATCAGGCTGAGGCTGCAGTGGGGTATTCAGGTAGCATGTGAGCTGAGTTCATCAATGTCTGGTGCTTCCTATCCTGCTTGATTGTTGTTAGATGCAGATTGAGGCCAGACTGCAAGCAGGCACAGACTGGGCATCAGAAACAGAGTATGTGCTGACAGCAGACATCCCAGGCAGCACGCAGCTGCTGGGCAAAGTTGAGGTGTACTCAAGCAGCTGCAGCGTGCAGCCTGTGTGGACCTCCTTCCTGGCCTTCACACATGGAGTGGCCCAACTGAACATCCAGCTTCCAGCTGCTGCCTGCCAGGCAGAACTTCCTTCCCCGCTGCAGCTGGACCACCCTCCAAGCATTGGTGGTGAACAGGAACGGCGCGCTGCAGTGGCAGCCTCTCTGCCACATGGCAGCCTTCTCCTGCAAGAAAGCAGAGACTCCGAGGCTTGCTGGATGGCGCCAGACACGATGCACAGCCTCCTGCAGGCAGCAGCTCTGTCCCTGACCTGTCGCCAGACATTCCCGCCTGAGCTCCATCCTGTGTGCCAAGCAGACCTGCGCCAGCCTGCAGCAGCCAGCATGGGCAGACCGGACTGCACACAAGGAGACGGCTGGAACATCCAGGCTCAGCAGCACCAGCAACAAACAATGTGGCGAATGGCGCTGCTCACCCTGGCGCTCTCTGCTGCTGGCTGTGTGGCATGGTCACAGGTGTGCAGGCGCAGTTGCCACAGCTGCGCAACGCAGGACAAGCTGGGGCCCCTGCCTGCTGCCTTGAACCAGGACCGCAGCACCAGGCAACGAGTGGACATCGGCACAAGCCCTCTGGTGCTGAGCATGCAGTACAGCAGTACACAGCCAGTGCCCACCAGTGCTGCCCCACCCAAGAGGGAGCCATCGCAGCTGCTGCTTGGAGCAGCCAGGTCTCCCCCAAGCCGACAGCAAAGCAGTTGGGTTGCTGTCACAGAGAAGTGGCAGCGCACAGAAGCCGGCAGGCTTGTCAAAAGTCAGTCAGACAACCCCTCACATGCCTCTGCTGAGCCTTAGAGATCAATTAATGAACGGTCACATCATTGACAAAGCTTTCACCTTGTCATCAAGGCAGCTGCTCCAGTTTAGCACTGCGAAGCCGGTTGACAGCTGCTGCCAGCTCCATGCGGCGCGGCCTTGCCAGGTCACCTGGGCACTGACGCCGAGAGATTTTATCCAAACCCTGCAGAGCAAACAATTGTCCTCGTCTCTTGAGAAAGCGACAGGCAGATAGGCCCATGACCACGACCCCACCTTCAAGTTCATTGCTGCCTCCAGCTGGTCCAGCAGATCACTGAGGCCAGCACTCCTGCCCAGCATGCCCTGAAAGAGGAACAGCGCATCGCCAATTGCCCTGGTCTGCGAATTCTCTGCCAGCTGCTCAGTACACTGCAGGTCAAGGTCCATGTCGCCCAGGGAGATGAGCTTCAATGACCTTGCAATGACCTTCATGCCTCTAGGTCCGCCTGCAAGTGCCACCTGTGTCGCATTAGCATTCACCTTAAGGACCCTGTGCAATGCTGGCAGCACAGTCAAAGCACATGAACAGGTTGCTTGCCCTGACCTGAGCCTGGTAACAGGTCTCTGACTGCGCGGCGCCTGATTGGGGCGATGTCTGTTGCGCCCTGCAGGGCTGCTGGAGCGCCATGCTGCTGCGCAATGCTTTTGGCTTCCACAGTGACATCTGAAGCTGCAAAGGAGTCCATGCAGATCACATGGTCTGCCACACTGAAGTAGTCACTGCACCAGGAATGCAGGAAGATCAGGCGGTGGGATATTGAAGCATGCAGATGAGCAGTGCTGCGTGCATAAATTGATGCAGTGCTGTGAGCAGCAGCTTGCTGTTGACACGTAGAGCTGCCAATGAAGTGTCTCAGCTGAACAGGACAGACACACCCGCTGCTGCCCATGACAAGTATGCTTGACACGCCCTTTGCTGCCAGGGCACAGATGTTGTTGATGTACGGCTGAACCGGCTCTTTGTCTGCAGACACCAGCTCCTGCAAGTGGACCACAAGCAGTCTACAAGCTCTGAACAGAAGCTGCATTGAGCAGGCAACAACAGGAATGTGCTTGCGCTAGCTGAAGTCGGAAGATCGCTCTGCCGCAATCATGAGGTGCTGTGCAGGCAAGCAGGATGCCAGGAGGCCTGCTGTCAGCGAGCATGAACCATTGCAGAGTTGCCTTGGACGTGCATGGAAAGCTGCCAGCCTTGCTGTGCATCAGACAGGCCATGGGACTACCCTGAGTCCACAACTGTGGATGTCTCCAGAGGTGCTCTGCGGGCTGGCAGCCTCCATGAGGCAAGCTGACCTGCATTCTTGCATCGCGAATCATGAAGTTGGTGGCGCAGGTGTCCTCGTCCAGGAGCAGTAGCTGTGATCCAGCCTCAAGTGCTTCCTGGATGTTGGCTGCCTGGCTGGTGCTGCCGCTGGCATCCTCAGTGCTGAAAATGGTGGTGTCCCGCCCTGCAGCAAGCACGTCGTTTCCAGACCTTACGAATCCACTATGGTTGCTGGGTGGTGCAGCAAGCTGAGTGACCACATGCAAGCGTGTGCAGAGCGGGCTGCAGCACCTTGTTGCAGGCACTGCTCATGGCATGAAGGGCTTCTTGCTGCACATAATGAGTGGCTGTAGGGCGGTCAACCTGCATGTCATGCTCTGCTGCAGCCTTCCCTGCATACAGTGCAGTCGCTGACTCACCAAATGGGAGGTTCCTGATGAAGGGGCTGATGTCGACGGCCTGCACCATGCGTCCATCCTCAGCTCGAATTTTGACAGCCGAGGCATCTGTGGCCACCAGCTCCCTGCCATCCCCGGGCACCTGCACCCAGGGAGCCACGCTGACAAGAGGCACCTGCTGGATTTGAAGCTTGGGACGGCTGCAGTTGCATCACTGAACACAGCAAAGGACAGCAAGCCTGCATTCCGCCAGATGTTGTTAGGGAAGGCTGCACACAGCCTGTGTAGCTTCCCACAGCATTCTGCAGATGCAGGTGTCTGCAGCACAGCTTGCCTTGTTGTAGACTCCCATCTCCAGGGCCTTCAGCAGAGTGCTCTTGCCATGGAAGCCGCCTCCCACAATGAGTGTCACCCCGACGGGGATTCCCATGCCTTTGACAATGCCTCTGTTGGGCAGCTGCACCTCCATAGCTAGGGAAGAGGGGCTCTGGAAGGCAACAGCAGGCGGGGAAGGCATTGGCCCATCAGACGCTCCTGAAGTCCTGCAGATCAGGCAGAGCAACTCTGGACTGGGCAAAGTGATTTGTGTGTGTGAAGTGCACTGCCAGCTCTATTTGCATTCACTTCCAGCATAGCTGATTCTCAATAATGTGCAACAGCAGTGCTGAACTTGATCCATGCTCAAGCACAAGTCTTGAAATGCATGCCAGGTTTGGAGGAAAACAGGGTGGGCCCTAGAGGGGGAGCCCTCACGACGGCTTGTAGACCCCCGTCCGATCTGGCTGACACTCCTGTTGGCCCTGAGCTGAGACAAGATACCCGCACCTTGGCAAGATGGACCCATCTGCCACAAATGCTGCCAGGCGCAGCCCAGAGATTTGACTGCGCAGGGACTCCTGGTCCTCCACAGAGAGCACATGGCGCTGCAGCGCAGCATGGTGCTGGCTGCTGTATAGCAGGCCCTGCTCGACATACCTGCACAGAAAGTGGGATGTAAGGTTGCAGGGCATGTCCAGCTCTGGTGTCAGACTGCAAGCTGCCACAAGCACACTCCCCCTGCGCCGGATGCTGTGGGAACAAGACGGCGTCTGACACATGCCAAGCTGGCAAGTGTTGCTGACCTGGGCAGATCCTGGATAAGGACAGTGGCAGCCCATTCCCCCATGATGCTTCTGCCTCTGCCTGGCAGCGCCATGGTGAAGCGCGCCTCCAAGTCTCCCTGCAGGCCTCCAAAACGTCTTGTGCGGCGCTGACATTTGTGCTCAGGGCCTGAGTCTTGGCTGCAGAGCCAGCCAGGCGTTTAGAAAGTCGCAACGCCGGGTAAATTAGCAGAGTCAACATGAACGGGTGCCAGCTCAGGCTACCAGCAGAAGAGCAGCACAAGGCACACGTGCCAGCAGTGTGCACAGAAGCGTTTGGAGAAATACGCTGTGTGCACCTATCTCCTGATCACAGTCAAAGACTTGCAAGAGAGAATCAGCGGTCACGCTTCTCCCAGCCGTGTGCACCTGATCGCTGAACAGAATGGAGGTGCGCTCCAGGACGTGCTGGCCGGGGCCGTCCATAGAAACCTCACCCCCCTTTGCGCCACCCCACCCACCAGACTGCTGTCTCACATCAGCACCTGGCAGCATGTCACACCATCATCTAGGCACAAGGCTGCTAAGCCTGCAGGCTGTGCGCTCATGCGCTGAGGGCAGAGTAGGCACACAGAAGCTGTGATGCCATCAACCAGGGCAGTGGCCACCTGCTTCCCGTACGAGCCTCTTGAAGCGCCGTGTCAGGAAGTCGCACAGCGCAGTCTGACGGATCTGGGGCCTCATCACCTCGCAAGGGTAATTGGCAACGGCTGCAGGGACCTGCACAGCGCAGGAAGGCTCCTCAGGGGAGTGCTGTGTTCACAAACGCACAGCCCTGGTCCTGTATCAGGGCAGAAGGCATGTAGTGCTTGATGAAGACCTGCAATGCAACAGTCAACAGACTGGGCAGCCGGTCACCTACATGCCCTTGCACTTCTGCGATGCAATTCCAAAACCCACCCACCCTGACGCTGCAGCGTGACGGCGGTGCGAAGGGGTCTGTCTGCACATGGTGAATGAGCAGCTGGAAGCCAGGAAAGGCCCAGGCGCCGCACAGGCTCTTGTACGCGCCGTAGGGGCGGCCATCAATTCCTTGTAGGTTGCGCAGCAGGTCGTCATGGGAGCCCTGAGCGCCGCTGCTGCTAGTGGCATCCATGCCTGCGTGAGCGTCCTCTGCAAGGTCCTCTCCTGGGGGGGCCTCCCGTGAAAGGCCTGCAGAGACCCTGTGACAACTCAGCACATGAGCCATTGGGGCTGAGTGAGCTGCATGCGGGCAGGCTGCAGAGCAGTGACATCACATTGATAGCAATGCGTTTGCTGAGCAAGCCACGAGTGCGGGGTGATTGCTGCTCTGAAAGGCATGAAATCAAGTGCAACGCGTCTGCCAAGGCAGCCTGTATGGCTTGCCTGGCACATGGCCTTGCCGGCCCCTGCTTCCTCCTCTGCCACCCCTGCCCCCTCCGTACTTGGCTTTGTAGTATTGCCCGTGGCCCCTGCCCCTACCTCCCTCAGGCATGCCTGCTGCACTAAAGCATGATCTCGGCAGATGCAAGATGGTGGCCCTACCTATGGCTGTGTAAGGTTTGAACCGCCACAGAGGCGCACCAGTGAGACATAGGTGACAGTTGACTCAGGTGACAATTGACTTGTAGACTGCTTGTTAAAGGTTGATTGCTATCCGCTTGTATCAGTTCAATGAGTAGTTCTGTTGCCTCTTACTCTGCTGTCTAAAGACAGCAACTGTCAGGGTGCGCCGACATCTGGTAGGCATGTTGCCGGCATCAGGCAATGCTCTGGATTGCGGCAAACCTCTGGCAGGTCACACACCTGTCCAAGCATCCAGATGGCAATATGCAGCACAGCACCGCAGATGCAGGAAGTGCCTGCGTGCTGTTCAGGTGTGCATTTTGCATCACCTTCAGGCTTCAGATGACGCTGACACATGAGCAGTGCCAGCTAACTGAGTGCTGAGAGTTGAGTCCGTGATATTGTGCTTGCAGAGCTCAGACTGGGGCAGTCTTGATGGCAGCTGGCACAGCCAGCCTATCAAGCATGTGCTGGAATCGCAGCAGTTTGGCATGAATGCTATAGAGGTGATCTTCCGCACAGCCAATGCTATGGAGCGTGTCAAGCCAGGTGAGCAGGCCTGGAAAGACTCTGCCTGTGCCTGGTGCCGACGAGCTGCTGACACAGCACTCCTTCACCATGGCATGACCTGGCATGCTCAATGTATGAATGTCACATCTGTGTATTTTCCAAGTCTGTGCCTTGAAGATTCCACATGCTCAGCAAAGTCAAGATTGCACCACATGCCTACATGGCGAGCGCCTGCTGCAGGCACCCCAGAGGCGCAGCAGCTGACCGGATTCATCATGTCTACCCTGTTTTATGAGCCCTCTACGCGCACACGGCTGAGCTTTGAGTCTGCCATGTGCCGGCTGGGCGGTACAGTGCTATCCACTGAGAGCGCCGGAGAGTTCTCCTCAGCAGCCAAGGGCGAGACGCTGGAAGGTAAATGTGTCTGCATATGCTAGCCAGGACCATGTGGCCGCCTGTGAGCACACCTTCAGAGGCAGCATGACCTGCAGGTTGTCCTGATGTGGAAGCCTGCTTGAGCCACACGGCTGCCCTTGAAGGCACTGCAGCCCTGCAGCTGCATATATCAGCGCAGCCTTGACAGCCCTCGCTGCTCTGTCTGACTGCATGATGCTGCTGCAGACACCATCAGGACAGTAGAGTCATATGCAGACTGCATTGTGCTGAGGCACTATGCAGCAGGCTCAGCCAAGAAGGCTGCGTCTGCAGCATCCATCCCCATCCTGAATGCTGGAGATGGCGCTGGCCAGCACCCAACACAGGTGGGCAGGCAGAGACAGCATATGTCCTGTCCTGTTTGCTGCTGTCCAGCAGTACACCAAGCTGTTTGAGGCCCAGTGCAGCCCTGCGAGCACATATGCGTTGCAGATCTCACTCAACCCAGCACACCATGCACAGCATGCCCGATGCGCGTACCAGGAGCCGCCTGACTGCAGCAGGTCCCCAGCAACCTTAACTGAAGCTTGCTCTGCTGCAGCATGTGCACATCATCCAGCCGTCTGAACTGCATCCCTGACGCCCCCTCATGCAGTCGTGGACACCCTGAACAGTGTCGCCATGTGGGATGTGTGCTTGCAGGCCCTGTTGGACATGTACACCATACAGAGGGAGGTGGGCCACCTTCACAAGGTGAAGATTGGGCTGGTGGGCGACCTGGCCAATGGGCGCACAGTGCGCAGCCTGGCCTACCTGCTGTCCATGTATAACGACGTCAAAATGTACTTTGTGGCGCCTGACGTGGTCCGCATGAAGGATGACATCAAGGAGTTTCTCACAGGAAGGCAGGCAGGCTGCAGCACTTGTGTGTATAGTGCGGCATTGTCCACACGATGACAAACAGGCTGCACCCGCCGTGTGCGCTGTGCTGCATGCACTGCAGTGTGCTGGGCAGGCAGTGCTGTGGGCTGCTGTGCATGCAGGGCAGCTGGCTATGTCGGGCAGTGTGCTGAGCATGCAGTGCTGGCCACTGATTCCCTGACTTGGCTTGGGCGCCTTGATGCTGTTACAGGCTGCAGCGTCAAGTGAGATCAGCAGGCAGGCTTCTATATCATTTGCATGCTGTTTGCTGGGTTCCTGTGCAAGCCTGATGGCGTTGCCTACCTATCAACACCAGCTCCCGCTGCTCTGCACTGTCTGTTGCCATGCCAGCACCCAGGAGCTGTTGCCGGCATGCCAGTAGACCATGCAGCACAGCGCTTGCTCTACATCAAGCCGCACGGTTGTCAATGCAGGCTGCCAGTGCCAGCCCAACCAGAAAGTAACAGCAATTCAATCTGCAAGACACCTGGCTGGAGCTGCAGATGATGGCTGCACTTATAGTCTGCTGCAGAGTCGCTCATGGTGCTGACGTCACCATGCTCTGTAGGGGTGTTGATTGGGAGGAGGTGGAGAGCCTGCAGGAGGTGGCTGCCGATGTGGACGTGCTGTACCAGACGCGCATCCAGAAGGAGCGGTTCCAGGACCGCCCCGAGGACTACGAGAAGGCTCGTGGCAAGTACATTATCGACAGCAACATCATGAAGATCCTGCGGCAAGATAGTGTGATCATGCACCCCTTGCCCAGGGTTGATGAGGTGAGGCTGCTCGGCACGACTCCTGAATCGAAATGCACATTTTACAGTGTCACGCCTTCTGCTGTGCTACACAGTGTCAGGAGGCGTGCGGCTACGTTGTCTGTGCTCTACTGCTGCCAGCCTCTCGTCACATATAGCCATGGCTCTGCATCAAGGTTGGTGCCCTGTCACATACTTTAGGACCTCTGTTGTGCCCCAGACTTCCAGACTTGTGGTTCTACTATGCAGATCAAGCCTGAGGTAGATGCAGACCCACGTGCTGCATACTTCAGGCAGGTGAAGAATGGTTTGTACATCCGCATGGCCCTACTGAAGCTGGCCCTTGTCGGTGACAAGTAGCACAATTCCCTTCAAATGACTCATTACCATAAGACCATGCTGCTCAACGCATGCCAGTAAGTCAAAGCATTGTTGAAGGCATGTAGCAAGCAGCCTACAGCAGGGGTGTCTTGTCCTGCTCTGCATGGCCGGCTGAGGCTGCTAATCTGCTCAGGCTTGTGGGAGTGGGGGCAACAGTGGTCCAGCGGACGTGTCCATCCTTGCCAAGCACAAGGCTCTTGCGCTCAGGGAGCTGGACACCCATCATGCCCAGCAGGCTCTTTTTGGGCATCTTGGGGGCGGGAGGCTGGTGCACATCTGCCTCTGGCCTGGCGCCCGGCCTTTTTAAGGAGGCAATGCTGTCGTCCCCCCTGCTGTCGTCAGAGCCTATGCTGCTGGAACGGGCTGACATCGCAAGGAGCGCGGTCCCTGACTGGGCAGCTGTGGGCAGGGTGCCACGAAGGACGCTGCTCTCCTTCTCAAGGAGCCGCTCCCTGAACAGGGACGGGCTCTGGTGCTTCCCTTGCAGAAACATGCTCAGCACGGGCTCCTGCACAGCAGAGGCTGGCCTGGGCGCGCCTGCGTGCTTGGGGATCAGCGCAGCTGGGTCCAGGTTCAGGATGGGGCAGTCTGAGGTGATGTCCTGCTTGATCAGGTAGAGCAGGATGAGGGTGGGCATGGGCTCGCCAGCTGCAGTACATCGAAGACACTCTGTGCAAGAACAATCTGGTGGACCCCCAATTCAGGAGGTCCAGTGCACAAGGCCCAGTGCACTGGCTCAGCAAGCTGTGACAGCTTTTGTGCAGGCAAACACAGCAGTCTGCTTGTGCATATTCACATGACCCACTTTGCAGCTGGTCCTGCTCGTCTGGTGTCAGCACGTCAATCAGCCTCATTTCATCGTAGAAGGCGTCCTCAGTGCAGATCATGTGGTCTGGGTGCAGCTGCAGCATCAGGCCAGAGGTTGGCAGGCAAGAGGCCAGCCAGACGGTGAGGTCAGACCCAAGGAGCCATGGCTGCGCACCTTGTCTCTGAACACCATCATGGTGTGCAGGGTGTCCCCATGCAGCTCTGACACCAATTTGCGGATGGCGCCAATGCTTGTAGTCACAAGCATGTGTGGCCAGTCCAGAAACACCTCTGCCACCTCGGCATTGACTATCCTGCAGTCCACGTTTGCTTCCTGGAGCCACTGCTGCAAAGCTAATGATGTGGGTGGCTGCCATGTAAAAGGTGCCAGCTCTGCTGCAAGGGCTGCAGCGTTGGACACCCGCTTGCTCACTGTACGCTTGGGCGGCATGGCCGGGCTGGCAAGGGCGCTGCAGTAATCAGATGTAGCTCATTGTATCACTGGTGGCATTGCTGAGCTGGCAAGGGCGTCGCAGTGGCCAGATGGAGCTTGACCTATCCCGATGTACTTTCTAGCTTGACTGTTCTCGCAGATCATGGTAACGCATCGTCAGATGTGATTATCAACCCAGCCCAGTGGCCCCTTGGTGCTGCCTGGCATGCAGGCTCTACAAAAGCAGTCCAATCAGAGCATCACAACCTCTGATGGAGTCAAGCTTGCCTATTTGCATGTTGGCAGCCGCGCGTCTGCCCCAGTGGTGGTGCTCATACATGGCTGGTCTGGCTCAAAAGCTTACTGGGAGCTCAATGTGGGGGGCCTGGCCAGGCACTGCAAAGTATATGCTTATGATCAGAGGTTTCATGGTGAAAGTGGCAAGCCCAGGCACGTAAGAGCCTTGCTGTGGCGTGCTGAGGTCTTTTACCTGAGCTCTGAAAAGAAGTGCGCTGAAGAATTGCAAGCTGAACACACAGCCTGCAGCAAGAGGTTGCAAACTGGTGTTGCTGCAGCTTACTGCTGCAGCTTTGTGTTCAGCTTGCCTGTAGGTGTGCTGAAGCCATCGTTTGCTGTGCAGGGACACCACGTCCACAGACTTGCAAAGGATCTGAAGGATTTTCTCGAAGCGTTGAATCTTGAGGTGATCATGCCTGCACTGATGCACCCTGACAAGGCTTCCAGTCTGATGCTGCCGCCTACTGCTCGCAGGACGTCACAGTGGTGGGAGCCAGCATGGGAGCATCAGTGATCTGGGCCTACATCGAGCTCTTTGGGCATCATCATCTGAAGCAGGCTGTCTTTGTGGATCAGGCGCCTTTGCAGGTCAGCTTAGGCTTGCTGGAGACAGTGCTGCAAATGGCATCACGCAAAATACCCTGCCTCCATTACGAGGCGGGCGTCCTGCCAAGGACCACTGTGCAGCTATTTTCCGCTGGACAGCACTGCCTGAATCCAGTAAGCCTGCCAGTCAGAGGTGGGCTGGTTTCCAAAATTCTGCGGAGCACACAGAGCACTGCCACCTGTGCTTGCACTCTGCTGGAGCACTGGCTGCTGAGCGCAGACTACTGCCCCATGTGATTGCATCCTGTGCCTGCAGAATCGGGCAGAGGACTGGAACCTGGGCTCCCATGGCTGCTATGATGCAGTCAGCCTGGCTCGCCTGCAGTGCACCCTGAAATACGACTTCAATGCAGTTGCTCAGGGTGGGGTACAGGCAGCAATCTGCATTGCTGCTCCCTGGCCATGTGACTTGGCGCACCACCGCCGCTGGCTACAGCAGGCCCTGTCTGCACCCAGCCCACCCTGCTTGAGCCTAGCCTGCCACTGCCTGCCGGGTCACTGCTGCTTGCTGTGTCAGGCCTAGCCTGCACCAGGTCCAGCATGCGAACAGGCCTGCCCATGCCTGCAGGCAACATGAGCTCTTGCCTGTCCAGCCCCCTCAGACCTGAGGTTGCCACAGCTCTGCAAGCTGAGACGCTCCGAGCTGACCCAGAAGCCTTGGGCAGGCTCATGGCAGACCACACACAACTGGACTGGCGGCCCCTGCTTCCTCAGATACAGATACCCTGTCTCAATATTGTGGGGATGCATGGCGGTTGTTTCAACCCAGCTGGCGTGGAGTATGTAGGACAGCAGATTCCTCAGTGTGAAACAGTGAGTGCCTGTGCTGAGGTTGATTGCAGGTCTGGAGATTGCTGGAGCTCTTCCATCTTGCCTGCAGGTGCGATTCCAAGCTAATCACTGGCTGTATCTAGAGAATCCCAAAGAGTTCAATGAGCTGGTGGTCAAGTTCAGCTATGAGGAACTGGCAGGCGTTGCTGCACTGCAGCACTTCTGATATGACAAAGATTGTGAGACCCAGCCACATGCATCCTTGCTTGAAGCAACCTTGCATCGCCCATGTGGAGTGAGTCACATAACTTAGGTCAGCAAGTTGATTATGTTGTGGGCGTGCGGCATGTTCTGGCCCCCGATTGCACCAGGATTATCGCGTAGGACCACCTTTAGCAAGTTGCGTTGAGGTGGTGTGTCTTGGCATGGCAATCGATGCCATACGCAGTCGAAGTCCAGGGCCCCTGGAGAACTTTCAGGTATCCGTAGGCACCTTGCTCTGCATTGACATAGGTGCAGTCCTCCATGTATGTGAAGACAGGCACTGCATGGGCTGAACAACAGAGCCTTCAACAGCACTGCCCCTGCAACCTGCAGGAGGCAGAGGCAGCCCGCCAGAGCCAGGAGGACCAGATGCACTCTCAGTGGGATGACCAGGAGCACCAGCTGCAGCTGCACCTGGCTGAGCGCCAGCAGCAGCTGCTGCTGCAGCACAGGGAGCAGTTGCTGGCCCTGCAGCAGCGCCTGGAGAAGAAGCAGGCCCCGATGCTGCCCAGCGAGACCTTACAGCAGCTGCGCAAAATGGTTAGTATCAGGCTTGTCAACGGGGCAGCCACTGATAGCGCGATGACTGAGTGCTGTGCAGCATGGGCTGAGGCCCCCTACACTTCCCTGAGTGTGCCTGCTGCACCCATGTACTCTCTCTGCAAGACCACCACTGCCATGCAGCATGCACATGCCTGTGCAAAGCTAGCTCACCCCCTGCCCTTTGTACTCGGCAGCTGGAGCCAGCAGCTGCTGGGCAACCTGAGCAGGCCCCCTCGCCTGACCGTGCCACTCCCTGCTGCAGCAAAAGCTGTTGGTGAAACAGAAGAACTTCAGCGAGGCCCTGGAGCTCCTGCGCACCATTGATGGGCTGGAGCGCCAGGAAGCAGAGCAGCACCGCAAGCAGCTCAAGCAGGAAGGGGCCAAGGCTCTGCAGGTGGGAGCCTGGCTGCAGAGATTGCACTTCGCGCAGCACAGGGATGGAGGAATCCAAGTGCCCTGCAGCTGGTCTGAGGACCTGAGATGATGTTTATGATTCTCACCTGGGCCTGCTTGTGGCCCGGGAAGCCATCTGACCTGGCCTGCATGAGGATGCCACGCCCTCTCATCTGTGTCGGACTTTGCTGCAGGAGCTGATCTAGCAGCTCGCTTTGGAGCAAGCCACGCTGCAGAATAAAAATGTTGCGCCTGAGGAGTTCTGGGCCCTGGATCTAGCTGAGGATGCCACTTCATGGCCTGTGTCTGCCAATGTTGCAGGAGCTGTTCCAGCAGCACGCCCTGGAGCGAGCCATGCTGCAGAAGGAGTGCTGTGCCTCAGAGGAGGCTCTGCAGTCGCAGCGCCGCCACTCTGAGCACCACCTGCTCAGTGCCAGCCTGACTGACCGCATCACGGACGAGCTGTGGGGCGGCCTGGCAGGCAGCTGGCAGCAGTTCAGAAGCACAGGTGGGAGTCAAATATCTGCGTACCCATGCAGCCTGCCTTCTTACGGACAGGCAGCCTGCAGAGCCTGCCAAACACTATTGCAACATGGGTTTGCCAGGCTGCAAACATCACACTGCGCGTTGGCATGCATGGCTTGGCAGCCCTTCAGGCTGGCCAGGGCCTCACAGCTGTGATCCTCGTGCTGTTCAATCTGCTAAGCACAAGACGGTGCTTACTAGTGGCTCAGTGGAATTCCCCCTATGCTGGCAGGTGTGCTTTCCCGGCCATGGACTGCCAACAGCGGAACCACAGGCAAGGTGCATCCCGCCAGCCCCAACAGCCGCCACAAGCTGCGGGGGCCCAGCTCACAGATTGGGGCCACAGCATTAGCCAACATCCCTTTGCCACGGAAAGGCAACTCTGCCAGGCGGCCTGGGGGTCAGCGCTCGGCTTCCAGAGTGCCGCCTGTGAGCGACTGGGCGGGGCTAGCCCCTCAGGCAATGCGGCCAAGGAGTGCCAAGCCAGCACTTGGACTGGAAAAGGAAGACAGCCAGGTGAGATCTCCCAGCACCTCAGCTTGCAGTGGCATGAAGGCAGTGATACGTGGCTGCCACATTGACCAGGGTGCTGCCTATTCCTGAAGATGCTTGTGCCCCCCTTGCTTGTGGCTGCTTACAGGCAGGAGGGGCATTGTGTGGGTGAGTCAGTCTTGCTGTTCAGCCTGTGGCCTAAAGGAGATGTAGGCAGCCAGGCTGAGAGGCGCTTGCTGAGCATGTCTGAGCTGCCGTGTGTGCGGCTGCCTTCAAGGGCTGCAGGAATATGAGGGGCGCTGCTGAGCATGCCTCTCCAAGCATTGCCTGTGGCCACCTACAAAAGCTAGAATGGCTGTGAGAGGCGCTGCTGAGCATGCTTCTAGATGTTTTGTCAGAGATTTGAATATCTGCCCACCTCAGGGGTGCTGCTGCTAGGCCCAACCAAAAGCATTTGGCTGTGCCCCTGGTGTGTGTCCCACACTTTTGCTGCACTGCAGGGCTCCCAGATAGCCAGCTGGCGTCCTGCAGAGGCAGGCCAGCGCCGAGGCAGCAGGGGCAGCAAGGCTGGGCCCCGAGGTGCAGGAGCGGCAGCTGCAGCAGGGCCCCTTGCAGGCTCCATGCCAGGCGACCCCTGGGCAGCCAAGCAGCGCCCAGGCGGGGTAAGGGGCAGCGCCAGCACAATCCATCAGAGGCCAGAGATCGCTGCCCAGGATGAGTCCTCTGCTTGTGAGCTGGCAGGGTTCGATGAAGAGCTGCCGGAGGAAGAGGTGAACAGCTCAGGGCCCCTCTTCCCACAATTGCTTGCTGTCCATTTGCGCATTCAGTCCTGGTGAAGATGTGGTTGCAAGGATGAGGGCTGCAGCAGTGGGGCCAAGAAGCGTCCTCTGCCAGTGAACTGGCACACCCAGATGAGTGACTGCTGGAGGCTGCTCACTGTACATATGCTTGATCATGCAGCTAAGCTGCAGCAGGAATCTGTTAGTGTGGCGTGGCAACGCTGTCGCAATGGAGACTTTTGCATGGGCATCTACGCAGCCATCTTTGGCAGTTACACACAGTGATTGGCTGCCCACTGAGAGCTTGGTGCACCAGATGAGGATCATTCTGACGCCCCGCCAGTGGCCTCCCGCCTGCAGCCCTGTGTATCCCCTGTCAGCTGCACCTGCAGCTGTCCAGAACTGGATGCCATCCACTACTGGCTGGAGGCATTGCCAGCAGAGCACCGCAAGTGTACCTTTAGGCGACCCCCGCTTGCAGAGCAGGCAGTGTCTGAGTGCCTGCAGGGGCCCCTGCCGGCAGCGGAGAGCGAAGTGGAGCTGGTCGCAGAGGAGCCCCCAGCGAGGCGCAGCAAGGCGCCAGCGCATGCTGTGAGAAGGTCAGGTGCTGTGGCCAGAGGGCGCAGGGCTGCGCGGGAGGCAAGTCCTGAAGATGAAGAGGAGGTCGTGCAGGTGCTGCAGGTGGGCAGTGCACTGTACTGGACCACCACTTTGGCTGGGTTGGATCCATAAGCCTTTGCACAGGGCTTGTGCTGAAAATGCTGGGGGCATATGTAGCAGCTCAGGCGCCGGCATGTCTGTGATGCGCATGTGTACCTGGCCCAGTGCCCCTGCTCTGGCCACATTGCCACCGATTGGCGCATCCAACCTGCAGCACCACTGTCATCTACACCGCTGAAAAGGCAACACCATGTTCCCTGCAGGCCAACAGCCAGCAGTGGTCGCCTGAGAAGGCCTGGAGCATTGCTCATGTGGCCAAGCACCAGTCCCAGGGTCCCCAGGCAATTGGGGAGTACAGGGTCATGGAGCCAGGTGGAGCACAGCGGCCGTTTGCGGCCCCCAGGCCTGTGCCCGCGCCAGCGCCAGTGGCAGAGCTAATAGGAGCTGCAGGAGGGCAGGCCAACCAGTTGCAGCAGCTGGTGGTGCAGCTGCTGACACGGCCGCGGCTGCTGACAGAGCTGCTGCAGGCCCTGCTGGAAAGCATTGCTGGCAGCAGCAATGGCAGCAGCAGCTGGCAGCCCCAGGCTCCTCCCGCCCAGGCAGCTGCAGCAGGTGGGGTGCCGCTCTGAAAGCTGCCCAGTGTCCACTCATGAGGGGACCCCTGTGCTGATGCTGCGCAGGCCTCAAAGGGCTGCATGACCTGCCTGGCAAGACCAGCTGCATCCAAGGGGGTATGCTAAGGCAGGTGTGCTGCTTCACCAAGGCCTGCAAGCCTCATGGGGTCTTCTGCCAAGCTGCAGGCCTGGCAGACAGCCAGATCAGCAGCAATGGTACCTGCCCCCTGGCTGCAGGTGGCCCGGACCCTGGGGAGCTGCTGGCTAGGCTGCAGGCACTCTCCCTGGCAGCTGCACAGCTGAAGGATCGGCAGGAGAATGCAGGCGACCAGCATCAGCCTGGGCCCCGACGTCATGAGCAACCCAGTGGCACTGCACCCATCCAGCAGGTGGGGCCTGCCCTGCTGGCACTGGACCGCCCTGTCCGTATGCAGCATGCCTGACTCTTCCTCAGAGCAGCCAGGGTCTGCATGAGGGTCGGCTCCTCAGCTCAGCAGCTGACGCAAGGTCTGCTGAGCTTGGCCCCTGCAGCAGCAGCAGCTGAGCCTGGAAGCCCTTCTGCCCAAATAAAATTTCTCTGGGATGTAGCAGAGCAGGCCGAGGGCTGCCAGACAGATGGCCCAGGGCTTGCCCCAAGTTCAAGAGATGACATGTCTTGTGGCTGTGCCAGCAGAGGCGGGAGGGCTGGCACAAGAGCATGCCCAACTGACAAATCAAAAGCCTCACCTGCAGGCTCCAGCAGCAGTGGCACCAGAGCGAGTGCGAGACATCATCAGGAACCATGCGCCCCTGTACCCCGACCTGGCAGCCATCAGCAGGCGAGCCTCTGCCGAGGTGGCAGCTGCAGGCCCCGCCCACTACCTGCCTGCGAACTCTGTGAGCGGGCCCAGCAACCGCACAGCAGCCCGCCCAACCAGCAGCTTCAGCCACCAGCCGCTGCCTGTGATTGCAGAGGCCTCTGGAGAGGGCCTCGTGGCAGCCAGTGATAGGCCTGCTCAGTGGAGGCGGCTAGGGCCAAACTCCCATCAGCAGCAGCAGGGTAGGACTGGCCCCACTGCTGCTGGTGTGATTCCACCTGCAGCAGTGGCGTCGCCGCAGACGCAAGCCTCCATGTCTGGCAGCGAGGACGTGTCGGCTGCGGGCGCGGAGCTGAAGCCCTACAAGTCCAACTCTTTTTCAGCCCTGTCTGGCTTCTTCCGGGCAGCAGGAGTGGCGGTGATTGACGGGACGGAGCTGGACCCGCCGCCCAAGGGGGGTGCTGCTGCTGCACCCCCCGCAGGGCAAGTGCGGCAACCCAGCGCGGCCTCGGACCAGGACAGCATCGCCTCGGCTGCTGAGGAGCTTGACCCTGCCAAATCACGGTCTTTCTCGGAGCTGCCGGGCTATTTTCGGGCAGCTGGGGTGGCGGTGATAGACGGGACAGACCTGGACCCGCCCCCCCGTGAGGCAGAGGCCCACGCTGCGCCGGCCCGTCAGCTCAGCACTGCCTCCACAGCAAGCCGCTACAGCACCGCCTCTGGGCAGGGCGCCGAGGGTCTGAAGCCCCTCAAGTCGAACTCCTTCTCGGCCCTGTCTGGTTACTTCCGCGCTGCGGGGGTGGCAGTGGTGGATGGCACAGACCTGGACCCACCCGCAAAGGGCGGCACCCAGGCCCCTGCAAAGGTGCCTCTCATGCCGTGGCGCATAGTGCTCTGTTGTTGGTACAGAGCTGCTTCATGTGCAGCTGTCCAGGGCCCAAGGGAGGCCAGTGCAGGCATGCCTGCTCAAAGCATCTTACCGCCGCCCAGACTCTCTTCAGAGGAGAGTCCCCAGCGTTCCCAAGGGGCTGCAGCGTGCCTGAATGCAGGTGCACTTGCTTGCAGTCTGCTGTGGGTGGCTGCACTGGACGACTCTCATTACTGCCTTCAGCTCCTTGCCCACCTCCCAGCTGGAGCCTGGACAGCTTGTCCGCCACAGAGCCACATCCATATCACAGCCCTTGCCAGCTATGTTTGCTAATCCTGGGCCATCTAAGAATTCCCGACTATATGTTTGCGACGCCCGACCCCTGCAGGGTGCGCTAACTGGGCAGCAGCAGCAGCTGAGCCCCACATGCAGCACCAGCCGCTACAGTGCGCCCTCCGCGCGGGCTTCTCTCGAGGACATTGCGGGCCCGGGGCCCATGCCCAGCGTGATGCGCTGGGAGAGCCTGGGGGCACTGGAGAACCTGTTGGAGAATGAGCCCATGTCGGCGGCGGCTGGGGGGCTGAAGCCCCTCAAGTCCAATTCCTTCTCGGCCCTGACGGCTGCCTTCCGCGCGGCGGGAGTCAATGTGGTCGGCGGGGATGAAGGCGATGCACAGGATCCCCCAAAGGTGCGCTGCATTTGCACCATGGGGGTGGGATGCTTGTGGTACAGGTCTTCACTGTGAGCTGCTGCAAGTTGAGGGTGACTATGGCCGCGAGGCAGCAGACGGCTAGTGCACAGCATGCGATGCTCAAGGCAGGGTCTGCGGGTGAGAAGCAGCATGCCGTACAAAGCCCTCGCAGCCCTGAGTGTTGATACATGTGCGGAGTGGATGAGCAGATTGCCTGCCGCGCACCCGAAGTCCCACTCACTGAGTCACGCGATGCAGGATTTTGAGCACGGCAGCCCTGCAGACCTAGCTGCAAGCAGAGCTGCCGAGCCGACCAGTAGCAGCGAGGCCGGGTGGAGGGGGGCTGGCCCCAGCCCTGCAGCCGCAGGGGACCCCAGCGCAGAGCACCAGCCTGTGCAGGGGAACAGGCCCAGCAGCCTGCAGCATGTCTGGGAGGGGCTCAGCCGCCAGCCCCTGACCGCCGACACCTCTGACTCCCAGGTTGGAGCGCTGACCTGTCCTAGCACATGGTGTAAAGTTGCCCAGACTTGAGTGTGGCCAGATCTGCCTGGATATCCCAGGGAGTTGCCTGCACCTGATGTACCCACAGCTTGAAGCTGCTCACACCTGATGTGCCCACACTGCATTGTCAGCCCCTCCGACTGCCAAGGGCTGCACCAGCTCAAATGTGCCTGGGCCTGAATATGCCCACACCTGACGGCGGGGACCTCTTTGACTCCCAGGGCGGTGACCACAGAGCCCAGCAGGCCAGGGCGGGGCAGGCGGTGCCACTCACGCCTGTGCCTGAGGAGGCAGCGCAAGCCCCCCAGGCCAGGCCGCCTGCCTCGCCAGCCAAGCGCAGCCCAGTGCCCCACCTGTACCTGCCCCCGCCACCTGGCGCGGCGGCCCCTGCGGCAGGGGGTGGGACCAGCCTGCACCCCCGCCCTGTGTGGAGCGCCAACACGCTGTTTGATGCAGACCAGGAGGGCGAGGAGGATGCTCCGCTGTCGGGTGGGTACCAGTGCCTGGCATGGACTTCATGCATCTGGCCGCAGCGCTGAGCGCTATGTTGCTGCTCTGGGGCTCCAGCATGCAATGGCAGCAGCAGATCTTGGAGCATGCAGCGTGTCAGGGCATGCAGGAAGCCCTGCTGCAGCTGCTGTTGATTGGGCTGGGGTCCTGTCAAAGGCTGACAGCTGCTGGGGCCCAGCCATCTCTGTGCCGCTCAAGGTCTGTGTGCCACCTGTGTGCATCCCATTGTTTTGCATATTTTGATGCGCAGACGAGGCACTCGAGCACGCTGGCCACGCCGCATCTGCCTCGGCAGCTACCCTGGGACCCCACAGCGGTGGCTCCCCTGCCTGGAGCGGGCATGCTTATGGCGGCGAGCAGGACAGGGGTCCCAGCGCTTCGCCGCTGCTCAGCAAGTCAGCTGGGGCGCAGCTGGGCAGCCCAGAAACCCTTCTGCACTATGCAGAGTCTGGCAGGTAGGGAAGCCGCTTTCTGGGTGCAGCTGCAAGGGCGGTCAGTGCAGCAGCGCCTGGCTAGGGCTTTCCAATGTCAGTGGGCAAGCACCTGGCTGGTTGCCTGTGTCCAGCTGGGCACACCTGTCGATGGTGCTGCAGTTCGCAGAGTGGGTAGGTGGGGAGCCTGGTGCCCGTGTTGCAGCCATGGCCATTTGCGACAGGAACTGTCAGCCCGAGCTGCCTGATGCTTGATGCTTGTGCAAGATGCCGCTGCAGATGCAGCAGAGTCAGATGGGTGAGGCCTGTGTCTCTGGTGGCGGCTGCGACGGCTCCAACTGCAGCAAGCCATGGGTGAAGGTGCATGTCATGCCCTTGTGCTGTGCAGGTATGATGAGGCCCGCTCCCTGCTGAAGTCCTCTGCCCAAGTCGATGTGAGAGATGGTGCTGGGAACACTCCCCTTATCCTGGCTTGCCAGGCTGGGCATGGACGCCTGATCAAGCTGCTGTTGCGCAAAGGTGCTGACATAAACGCTTACAACAGTACGGGCAGGACAGCCCTGCAGGCAGCTGCCGCTGGACAGCACCAGGCTGCAGTGAAGTATCTCCGATCACTTGGAGCTATCTGATGGCAGCTGGCAGGTTGCCACAAGAATAACAGCATAGGAATGCCAAACGTGACCAGCAACCGCCAGCACACAATACTGACAAAACTTGTCTTGACATTTGACCCGGAATTAGGCTCGCAACAGTACATCTGGGATGGCCCTGCATGCTTCACTGTAAGTCCATCCCTCAGGCATCCACAGGGAAAGTTGTGGCCGGATCAGTTGCTTTTTGACCTTCTTGTGGGTCTGGCATACAACAATCATCAAGGAAAACTTTGCCATGTGATTGACACTAAGGTGTTTTGTGATGCAGTGCTTTAGCAATTGCCTGGAGCATTGCAATGCCAATTTGGCTGGGGCCTGGACATAGGTCCTTGCTTGTCTGGCACCCAAACACATATTTGGAGGCATTCAATGAGCAACTGGAGCTCACATCTAGCACTGCTCCACAACAGCACGTGCTCCAGTTGCTTGGTGACTCAAATGCCAGGCTGGGCACAGGCTGCAATGCAGGCGACACAGAAGCCTGACTGGGGCAGTCCTGAGACAGAGAGGCGCTCTGTCAGACAGCTGAGGTAAGGCAGCGCAGGCAGGAAGTGGGGACGCTGCAATTTTCCACACAGGCAAAGCTGCAGGAAGAGTGGTGGATGGCCCACAGGCAAGGGTCCAGCAGCGCAGCGCTATGACGTGCAGGCAGTCTGTTAAGTTCAGTGGTGCAGAAGGAAGCCGCTTGAACTATCAGAACCATGGAAGTAGGTACTGCTAAATTCACATGGCTACCTTTTGTACATTCTGAGGCCACACAGCAGCTCCAGGTGGCGTTGAGGTGACTGAGCCTCAGCCCAACCACAGGGCCCTGTGGGAATGCAACAATGGAGTTTATGGGCAGCACTCAGACAACATTGACACTGAATCATCGCCAGGGTGGTGCCCGCATGCCCCACATGCTTGCTCACGCCATCTCATTGCTCAGCGGGCACCATCTTGCATGCTCAGTGGCAGGACCACCCTGAGCCAAGGAGAAGCTGCCATCTGAATGAGAAGGCTGCAGGTTCTGGTCCATGCTGTGGGGGCACACCCAGCTGAGGCGCTGCCCTCTCCGGGAGACTGACTATATAGGCAGCGCATCATGAACATGGGTCAGCCACCTAAAAAGTAACGGCTTTACTGCCAGTGCTTCACTTCAGGTTGGCAAGACGCACAAGGTGATGGGGTGCGTGGAGATCTGGTGCAGCATGTCAGAGGCAGCACTTGCATGTGCCTGCACTCCATGTGCCAGCGGTCCGCAAGGCTTCAGCATACCAGTGCTGGGCCAGGCAACACTCAGGGCGCAGGTGATGTGACCTGTGGCCATGCTTTATTCAGTACATCACCAACCAGCAGTCTGGCAGGGGTGCTTCAGGCCAAGGCACACTCAGAATGTAGGCATGACTGCACACATGGAGCTCGCAGTGACAGAGGCATGGGTTCGCCTGCCACTTTGCATGAGGTCTGTCTGCACTTCTAGCATCACAGGAATGCAGTGTTTTGATGTTGTGTTGCATCTGCGAGCTGGCATCCAGCTATAGCTCTGACATACATGCATGCGCAGCAGAAGTCTGTCCAGGATTCCATGCAGTATGGATTCTAGCAGGCAGCTGCAGTGCAGCCAGCCAGCTGCTCTTCTCTGGATCACGTCATGTGCGGAGGCTGAGCGTACCTCAGAGCAGGAAATCAGCATGCCAGTGATATCTCTGGTCTAGTCTAGCAGCCGAAGTGCAGCTGCCAGAGGAGGCAGCTATTCCTGCAGATTAATATCCATGTTTGACTGCCTTGAAGATGCAGGAGAAATGGAAATAGGATCGTTCCGGCCTTGGAAGAGGCTCACACCGCTGCCTGCTTCGAGGAGTGCGCCGTTCTCATCGCCCGGACCCGCAACTTGGGTGCTTCCAGAGTCCCTCCCATTCCCACCAACCAGGAGTAAGGAGCTGCAAAGCAACCAAGACCGGCTGCATCAGCCTCCTGAGCCCCACAGGTGAGCGAAGTGCATGTGGGATAGCTTGATCTGTATGCTAGTGGAGCCGTCATGAAAGTTGAGCCTATAGGGGTGGTCGAGGCGAGTGTGCTGCCTCAAGGGGGAACTGGGTGCTGCCCTCAATGTGCTTCATTTGCCACTGCCTTCTCTGCCATGCTACTGCTGTTGCTGATTGATTGGATGGGCGGCTCTGCCTGGCTCGTCAGGCCTCCTGGTGAGAGGAGGTATAGCCTGCCCACAAGCAGCAGACATCCCGACAGCTGCCTTGGCTGAAGCAGGGCTGCGGCAAGCAAGCAGAGCATGCATGTGAGGTGCAGTGCTGCTGGGCAGCATGGCGTCACGCTGTGCAGCCCCTGCAGGACCCTTTGCGCCACGGCAGCCACCTTGCCGGCGTTGACACAGCATTTAAAACTGCACCTCAGACAGAGCGGTCTCGTCGCATTGCCAAGTTGTCACCATTTGCTGCTTGCTGTCCTGCAGGAGCCAACACCCATGTCAGGCGCTCATGCGAGCCCCAATGTGTACATGTCGCTGGACCCTTCGCAGCTCTCTGTAGTCATACCAACCATCAGGAGCCTAGGATTCCTGTGAGTGCTTGCTGCTCTTGGTGCCTCGGCTGGCCTTCCTGATTTGACTGCTGAGACGCGTCTTGGTGCCTCGCTTGTGGTGTAGCCCCCTCCAGCATGCTTGCCACGTGCATATAGCTCATTCAGAAGCAGCAGGCCCCACCTGGCTGTGTGCTGGCATGCAGTGGCCAGTGGAAGGAGTTCCTGCAGCCCTACAAGCTCATCATCATCCAGGACGGCGACCCCACCAAGCCTCCTCCTTCTGTACCAGCTGGGTGAGGCCGCAGAGCTGTCCTGGGGCATGCACAGTCTGGCAGGGTGGCGGCACACTGTTGGCAAGGCTGTTGTGCTGCTCTGAGAAGGCAGGCCACCTTCTGTCTGCCAGCAGCTGCTTGAGTGGTCTCGTGCTGGGATCTGGTACAGCAGCTCTGAAAGACAGCTGCTGTCAACAGTCCCCAAGGTGGCAGGGAGGACATGTCAAGGTGCTGGTGCAAGAGGGCCTCCCCTTCTCTCAACGGCGACACCAGCCCACAGCGCCTGCACAGGGAGCATGCATGTTGGCTCTCTGAGAATGCGGCTTTGATTGTGTCCGGCACCTGGGGTCCTTCAAGTAGTGAGGAATGTGGTTGTGGGCTTATGGCATGCCAATGCGCGTTTTCGGCGGCATAGGGCAGCCTATCACTGATTTGTGCTGTCAAGGTCTCATGGTGCTGGCTTGTCCAGGACGCCTGCCCTGACAGTATCTGCCTGTGGGTGCAGGAGCAGGCTTGCCCGGACTGCACTCTTCTCGCTGGTTGGGTTCAGCTGCATGTTGCCTGTGCATATGCAGGTTCACCTACGATGTCTACAACAGAAATGACATTGAAAGGATCTTGGGCAAGAATGCGTGGGCCATCTCTTTCAAGGACAGCGCCTGCCGTTGCTTTGGCTACATGGTGGCCAAGACGCGATACGTGTTCACCATCGACGACGACTGCTTCGTGGCGGAGGACCCCAAGGGCCAGAGTGGGTTGTTTGAGCTTGTGTTTCAGTGGGCTGGCTGGAGCAGCCAGTGAGCAGGATGGTGTGGGCTCAGCCTCAGCATGCTGTCAGTGAAATGACCACGATACATGGCACAGCAGCGGCCTCAGCAGGTGCAGCCAGCAGAGTGCTCTGGACCGTCCAGAGCCCAAGCGGACTTCCATGGTGCTGGCCTGGCAACCCTTCTCACGCGTCTGGAGCTCTCCACCCTGCACGTGTCTGCATGAGCCTGAGCATGCCCGCCAGGGGCTGTGCCTCTCACCAGTCCACCTGCTGAGGGTGCATGCTGCGCTCAGGGGCCAGGCCGGGACCCCATCTTGCTGACAGTCAGTGCCTGCCCTGCAGAGGTCAACGCCCTGAAGCAGCACATCCAGAACCTGCTGACCCCCTCCACCCCCTTCTTCTTCAACACCCTGTACGACCCCTTTGCCGAGGGCGCAGACTTTGTGCGGGGTTACCCCTTCTCCATGAGGGAGGGCGCCCCCACGGCAATCTCACATGGTGGGTGCCTCTGCAGTGCCCTGCCAGCATCACAGGTGGCTGGGAAGGCCCCAGCTTTCGGCAGGGACTAGGGCAACAGACTCCTTGGGACGTTGCAGGCTGGGTGCATGCACAGGCCAGTGTGCATTGTTTGAAGGCGTCACACTGGAGGCTGCACAGTGCTGCATCCGCCTCAACTACCTGCAGACTTGCAGGGTTGACAGGGGTTTGTCTGAACGTAGCAGCTCCCCTGCATCTCAACCCTGGCAGCTCTCCTGCAGGCCTGTGGCTGAACATCCCTGACTATGATGCGCCCACCCAGATGGTGAAGCCCAAGGAGCGCAACACGCGCTACGTGGACGCTGTGTTGACCATTCCAAGGGTGCGCCAAGGGGGCCCATCAGTGCTGCCGCCCCCAGTCCCTCTGCTGTCAAGTGGCAGGGCCCCAAGGCTGCATGCTGCGCTCTTGAGGCGCAGCCTGACCATTCAGCTGTCAGTGAGGCACCAGCATGACTGCGTCCCCCACACTAGCTCAGCACAAACTGCACCATGCAAATTTGATCTGGCATGTGCAGGGCACCCTGTCTCCTGTACATTGGCGTGCCTCAATCTGCGTTGCTTGTGCGGCAATGTCTGGCACCGTCCTGACGACATGTGGCCCCCTGCAGGGCACCCTGTTCCCCATGTGTGGCATGAACCTGGCCTTTGACAGGCAGCTCATTGGTCCCGCGATGTACTTTGGGCTGATGGGCGATGGGCAACCCATCGGGCGCTACGACGACATGTGGGCTGGGTGGTGCTGCAAGGTGGGCACTCAGCAGCTGCTGTTGCTTGTGGCACCTGTTAGGGTTCCTGCTTTCCGCATCTGCTGCTGCTGTGGCTACACCTGCTGGGCGGCGTGCCAGGGAGCTGTCTATCTTGCATCTTGCCCTTGGCTTGCATCTGTCTGTCACCTGCTGCTGAGGGCAAGATGGTGGGCACCAGCTGCTCTGTGTCGGGCACCTTGCCAGACCATGTGGCTGGCATCCATTGTGTTGGTGTGTGCGTTGCCTTCCCTGCTGCTGCCACCTCTGGCACCCACCAGCGGGCATGCAGCCCTCCCTTCCCACAGGAGACTCTGCCCTGCACTGTGCGCCCGCTGGTGCTGGGTCAGCTGCTGACTGGCTGGAGCCTGCACAAAGTGTGTGAGCACTGGTCACCCACTCCTCGCTCACCCTGTAGGTCATCTGTGATCACCTGGGGCTGGGTGTGAAGACAGGACTCCCCTACATCTGGCACAGCAAGGCGAGCAACCCCTTTGTCAACCTCAAGAAGGAGTACAAGGTGAGCCCTGCTCTGCTGCTGTGTCGCACATCTGCTAGTTGCAGAGGTTTGCTGGGCTGCTTGTGATGCACGCCTCCATGATGGTTTGCCCCTACACCGTTGGCTTGCACGAGAAAGTTTTCTGGGGCGCCTGACACGTGCGCAGCCGCAGTGGCCTGCCCTGGACAGGCTTGCTGAGCTGGGCCCGACGTCATTGGCATGGCACATGCTGGTCAGCCGACATGCTAGACTGGCAGCCAGAGGCATGTCCTGGCTTACTGGCCTGCCCATCAGTGAGATCAGTGATCGGGGTGCCTGACGTGTGTGCTGACCGTGGCAGCCTGCCACCCACTGGGCCTGTTGGCTGCCTGAGGCGGTGCTGCCATCATCTCTCGCTGAAAAGCTCCAAAGAGGCCCGCATTGACAACGGACTGACCTGCCTGCAGGGTATCTTCTGGCAGGAGGAGATCATCCCCTTCTTCCAGCAAGTGACCCTGAACAAGAACAAGACCTGTGTACAAGACCTGTACCTGGAGCTCGCAGACAAGGTGGGCCCCCCTGCCAGTCTGCGCAGTTCAGTCCTGGCAGCTGCCCCCAGCAGGCTTAACAGCAGGCACCAGGCATGGCATCCCAAGAGCAACGACTACAGAGGTCAAGCAGTGTCAACAGTTGAACTGAAACCTGGCAGCCCTGCTCCGCCACCTGCGCTCCTGGCAGCTGCACTGTTCCTGAAGGCTTCATGGCTGTGTCACGCAGCATGCATCTGGTTGCAGGTGCAAGAGGGGCTGGGAGGAGTGGACCCTTATTTCAGCAAGCTTGCAGATGGCATGCGCGCCTGGATTGCTGCCTGGGACCAGCTGAACCCCCGCAACGACAACAACAACGAACCCCCCCTGGCCAATGGTACCACAGCCCATACCAAGAGGTGATAGCCTTAGCCCATATCAAAAAGAAGTGATAACCCTACATCCTGTGGCAGACCACCAGTCTACTGGAAAGCATGTTGCTCATCAAACAGATGGTACTCCCTTGAACAGTGAACCTCTCTTGTCTGGATGAGATCTCAGTCACGTTATCCTGCTCTGTTTCCCTACCAGCCTGTCTTTGAGGAATGATAGAATCCGGCCCCTCTACATTTACAGCGGAGCTGCAAATAGATGCAAGCATGGGATGTGATCATCAATCAGATGGTATTCCCTTGAACTGTTAACCTTTCTTGTCTGGATCAGATCTCTGGCAGTTTGATCCTGCTCTGTGCATCATGCAATCTGGCCCCTCTAGACAGCAGAGCTGCAATTAGATGCAAGCATGGGATCCGTGGTGGAAGGCGTGTATCTGGAGGCGAGAGCAGGATGGCAAAATGCACACACATGTTCAAGAAAATTGTCGATCTTCAACAGAAGGCTGTGCTCATCTGCGGTTCCTGGCCTTTCTGGCAATCTTGCGCTTGGAGCGCGGCCCATGGGGCGGCCAGGCATGTGCATTGTTGTTGCGATTGCTGTTTGCACGTGTGGGAGCCAGGATGTTCGTCACAGCGTCACAGGTGTTGACAGGCAGCCCATGATCGAAGTATCTGTGCAAGGTGGCCGCCTCAGTCATGTCGCAGACCAGCAGCAGATTAGTGAGGGGCCCATACAAGCTCTCAAGTCCTGCCCCCAGCTCAGTATCTGAGTCGAAGAGGTCGGCCACTGACAGGCAGGTCATCATCTTGCGCTGCCAGCCAAAGAGTCCAGACATCTCCACCCACATGTCGCCCCTGTCAACCTGCAGAATCAAAGACAGGCAGGTCAGCATGATGCGCTGCCAGCCCACAAGCAGAGCTTGCTTGTTTGACCTGAAAGTCTATCTTACCCTGCAAGCACTGCAATTACGTGCCAACAGCAAGCACAAACCTCACAAGGCAGCAAAGGGGCATCATGCACTTATCTCTGGTAGCAAGGTGCAACATGCATTTCGTGGTGTACGCAACCACCAGCTGCGCCCACACTGCATCATCAGAGAGCGCCAGGCAAGCCCTGAGGCACAGAGAAACAGGTGCAGGAGCATGGCACACTGTGCAGCAATAGTAGCTACCAAGTCAGGAGCAAACACAGTTGGCCAGGCACAAACTAGGCCCCTGCAGCCAGCTCACTGAGCAGGCGTGCAGCCCCAACGGCACTCAAAATTGCTATTAGCAGCAACTCAGACGTGTGCTAGGTGCAGGCTACACTGACCTCAATACAGGCAGTCTGACAAGCCCCCAGCCATGCCCAACCTGGTGCAATCATAGCTGTAGCACTGCAGCAGCTCAGCATGAACTCAACCTGCAGGGAACCCCTCGTGGCAGCCACAGCTTAGGAAAGCCGGCCTGCTGGGCACAGGTGGACGAAGGCCGTCTCAAGGCTACAGCATGCATGCACCCACCTTGTGTGAGCCACAGGTGGAGCACGGCCTCTCTGCGCCGTGATCAACACAAGCGCGCAGGGTGTGACCTTGGCCGCAGTGGTTGCAGCCCACAGGGATGTGGAAGCCCTCCAGTGCTCTGCAGGCACAGCACTGCCTCCTGTGAGAGGTAAGCCTAGCCGGAAGCTGGCAGGCCAGTGCAAGCGTTTTGGCTGCCTGCGATGGCAGCGCGTCCAACGGCTCCTGTGATGAAGACCAGGACAGCAGTTGCCATCTCTGCGCAGGGTTGGCTGCTGCAAGCTGTGCAGGCCCAGCAGACTGCAGAGGTGTGCAGCCAGGCTGCTGCGTGTGATAGCATGTATGACCAATGCTGCCCATGCCCCCTCACCTGCGCATGTGTGGCTCACGCAGCCATGCAGGCCCAGTAGACTGCTTGGACAGAGGCGGCGACGGCGGCAGCATGCAGGTCTGACGATCCTGGTCGTAGTTGCGACGATCGGCAGGACGGCCCAACACGTCAGCGGCCTACAAAGGCAGCAGCACTAAGGGCCATTGATTAAGGGCAGCGACACTAGGCCCACAGGTCCAGGGGACATGCCCCTGCATGTCCATTGCCTGCAGCCTACTGAGAGCTGTGGGACGGCATGGCCATGCCCTTATGGCAGGCACTGCTGGTGCAGCGTGATTGGGAATCAGCCAGGTGCTGGAAGCTGGTGGGCTGGCTAGCGGCCTCATGGAAAAGGGCCTGCAAGAGCTGCTTGAAGATGGAAGCCAGGCAAGCTTAGCTGGAAGAGGCACTGTGCAGCGGGCTTGATGATGCCTGGGGAAGGTCTTCAGGAGACTGAGAACTTGTACAACAAACAGGAGGGCAATGCAGCAGATGGGTTGACAAGCACCATGTGCACAAGCACGTGAAGGCCTGAGCTGGCATGCAGCCTGGGAGGGCTGGGTTCCTCCCTCCAGCAGCAGCTGACAGGCAAGCCCATCCCTGTGCATGCCGGGCTTCCCAGGAGATGCCCAGCCAGATCTGTTTGCAACTGATGTTCTGGTGCAGGTTCAACAGGAGAATCCCCACCTGGTTGACACGCTGCTGTGCCTCATGAGACCCTGCTGTGGAGCCCCCTCCCTGCCTGTCGGGGTGCACCATCAGCGACTTGGCCTTCCTGGCTGCAGCAATGGCCGGCTTGTCAGCCTCTGGGGGAACCCCCAGCACAGCGTAGTGGCAGGTGCAGTCCAGGATGCGCTTGATCTCGCCCGAGCTGCCCCTGACAGGCACACGGGACAGGGGCCCTTTCCCAGCCGGTGCTGGGGAGCCCCTCTGACCCCCTGAGCTCTGGGACGGGCCTGCAGCAGAGGGCAGAGAGTGATGCAGGGTGTGGGGTCGGCAGCAGGGAGGGGTTTGCCGTTTTGCCTGCCAGTTGTATGGCATTGCATGAGCTGAGTGGCTGCCTCAGTGGCGCATGACAGCAAGTTCCCAATGACAGGCAGGACAGCCTACAACGCTGGGCAGCTGGGTGGCAAACGCTTGGCCTGAGCACGCTCACCTCTGAAATAGATGCAGAAGCCAAAGTAGATGACAGCCTGCAGAGTGGCATTGCAGGACCTTGACAAGCGCTTGGATCAGTGCAGGCTGCTCCAGGCAGCAGTGACATCATCAGATGACAGCAGTGCAGTGCAGTGACTTCAGATACACAAGAGGCTTGACGAAGGCATGCAGCTGCCCACGCGGAATCTGCTGTGTGATGGCTTCAAACGGGTACTCATGCAACACACAAACATGCAGCTGCCCAACTCACCAGGGGAATGAGATACTTCAGCTGCCTCATCCAGTTGAAGATGCCAGCCTGGTACATTGCCATCCAGACAATGCTGCCCAGGATGCAGCCCCTGCACAGCTTGATGGGCTGCTGATGAAGCACGTGGTGCTTCCAGGCACTGATCAGCCACAGAGGCATGGCGAGGGCCCTCCAGCCCCCCTGGGAGGTCCACACTGACAGCACCCAGCCCAGGAAGTCCCAGTGGTGCCCTGCAAACAGTGTGACCACAGTGCTTCAACACTGGCGGCAGTTGGAAGCAGACCTCCACCACAGGATGCAGCCTGCATTGGCAGTGACATCAACAGGCTGCGTGCAGCATAACAAGTGAAGGGGCAGCATTCCGGATGAACTGGCAGGGTAAGACACCTGAGAGTAAACATGCATGTAAGCAGGCATCAGACAGCCAAATAGCAATGTGTGCTTTTGCTGAGCAAGCACGCTACAGGCTGATCAAAGCAGCAGGTGCAGCCTGTGAGCAGCCAAGGCCAGGGCTGACATGAACCAGCTGCATGGGAATCGACCATCAAGCGCACCGGCATGCGCATGGCTCACCCAGACCAGCTGCATGGACAGCCATCACCCACAAGGGCGGCCGCCAGACCAGCTGGCGCCATAGCCAGCCAAGCAGCCCGCACGGTGGCCAGCCTGACAGCCAGGCGGGGCTCCGCCAAAGCCATCGCAGCAGGGCTGGCGAGCTTGTGCGGCACTGCCTGCTGAGCAGGGCTCGCGCCATGCGGCCAGGCAGGCTGCAGGAGGCGGGGGCTTGGCAGGCTGGGAGGCGGCCACCGCACCTGAAGGCCTGGACCATGAGGTCTGCCAGCAGCGCCCAGGTCATGGCAGAGATAGCGAAGCAGATGGGCGCCAGCTGGCAGTGCAGGCAGGAGGCCTCACCCTGCAGATGGTGTGCAGGGTGTTGGGCTGTGCCGGCGGCAATGCTCCCGGGCATGACAGTCCACCCACAGCATGCTGGTGCAGCTGCAGGGTCCACGTTGCAGCTTTTATTGCAGAAGTGCACGATGTCTCCCCAGGATAGTGGCTCATGTCTGCTTTGCCTTCCCTGCATGACGGTGCAGGGCAGGCAAAGCAGACGAGAGCCAGCACAGCAGGCCAGGCAAGGACACCCTTCCTGCAGGCAGGGGCTTGTCTTGGTGAGGGCTGCTGCCGCATGCGCAATGCAGTGCTGACATGCAGTGGGGCGACAAGGTCCCATCTGCTGCAGCATGAGCTGTGCAGTGGGGCAGCACGTGAGCGGGCTGCCCTGGCTGACCTTGTGGCGAAAAGCCCTGTTCCCAAACAGAAATTGGACAGTGGCTGTGCCTGGGCAGCGGAGGGCTGCCAGTGCCACTTTCACTGCCCGGTCTCCATAGCTGCGGCAACCTGCACAGACACAAGCTCGTCATATCCAGGCAGGATGCAAGCTCATCACATCCAGGCAAAGGTCCTTTGTCAGTCCGTCTCACGCTAAGCCAAGCCTGCAGGAAGTTCTCAGCCGCATGGGCCACAGCAGTCACCTACGTTGAGCAAGCTTCTCAGCCCCACACAAGATGATGTCTATGCGCAGCTTGATGCAGCACAGCTGGCACATTGGTTGAGCATGCGCTCCAGCCCCAGGACAGCAAGTCGGTGAGGAAGGGGAGCTTACCACTCCTCACATGCTCCCAGGTGACTTGCCAGCTAGAGGGTGCCTCTGCTTCGATGCCATGCTCTGCAGCACATTCACAGATTGAGAGTGTTGCACTGCAGCAGGATAGCCTGTGCTGCATGCACCAGCACACTAAGGCCTGGCTGCAATGTGAGCGCTTGAGAACAACTGGCCCAGGCTGTAACAGCACAGCCTGCTGTTTACGTTAGTCTCTTCACTGACCCAAGGCAGGCCCGCAGGCTGCAGCCAAGCATTGCTTGAACAGGCCATCAAACTGGCTGCAGCATGGCATGCAGGGAGTCACAGCAAGGAAAGCAGAGCTCTGACCCCAGGCAGCGCCTTCCTTGTGGTCATCTTCTGCTACAGCTCTCTGGCCTGCTGTCGGGGAGGCGCTGCTTGCTGTCTCCTCTCCAACCCTGCAACACATCAGCTCTGAGTCGGGCAGTCAAGTCCACGCAAGGCTGTCCCTTGCAGTGTGCAGGCAAGAGCACCCATCAGCAAGCAAGGCTGGCGACCTGCGCTGCAGCACGATTGCAGCGCAGAGGTTTTGTGACCAATGCAGCATAGTACACATTGTGATGCTGAGGCCTGGAGCAAGGGAGCAGAGCAGGGCAGCGGGCAGCCTGTTTGCACCCCTACTCACCCCTTGAGGTGATTGCGAAGGCTTGTCAGTGAGCCACAGGCATGCAGGCCCACCACAACAGGGTCCAGCTGCGTGCACTTGACCAGCAGACGAATCTGCAAGGCAGTGGGGACAGGCTGAAGATGGCACCAGGGCATCTCATGGAGCAGTCCTGACTGAGACAGGTGACATTGTGCAGCTGCCTCGTGAGCAGAACCTGCATGGCTTGGCTCAGGGGCGCATGGGTTCCACAAACAGGGGCTCACATACTGTTCTGCAACATTTTGGGGCTTACGACGGACACCATGAGGTCCTGAGGGAGCATCTGCTGACCCAGCCCAATCCTCTTGGCCCTTGCGAGGCAGTCCCACGCCGCATCTCGGTTTGCCGCTGCCCGTTGCAGCACATCTGGGTGGTGACAGCCCGCTGCAGCAGCACCAGCCGGTGTCCTGACTGATGCACGGGCGGCAGTCACGTTGGCTGCCTGAACCTTGGCCAGTTGCTGCCTCAGGTCATCAGTCGGGGCCTGACCACCAACCATCTGCAACAGCTCCTCAAGAGCGGCAGCAGCGTCAGGCGCGATGCTGAGCCCCGCATGCTGTGCATGGGCTGCTGTATGCATCCCGCAGAGCTCCTCCTCATCTGCCCTGGCGCCCTGGGTCCCACCGACCCGGCCTGAAGCTGAGCTGGACCCGCCCAGGTCTGAGGCTGAGGTGGTGCCTGCTTGGCTGAAGTTTGGCTGGCAGCCGGCCCAGCCTGGACCTGTGCTGCTGCCTGCCTGACCAGCATGCAAGCTGCTCCCTGCCTGGCCAGAAGTTGAGCTGTTGCCGGCCCAATCTGCCATTGAGCTGCTGCTAGCTGCCTGATGCAAGCCAACCCAGCCTGTGCTGCTGCGGGCTGCCGCCTGCTCCACCTCTTTTGGGTCCTCCAGGCCTGGCATGAAAATGCCACTCTCTGACGCAGGGCACCGAGCACCCCACGTGCATCCTGTCTGGGCAACCTGTGCACCCCCTGCCAGGACACTGCCAGCATGGCTGTCGACTGCGGCTGCTGCTGGGGCAGCAGGGCCCTGGCCTGCCAGAGGCGCACTGCCCAGCGCCGCTGGAGAGTTGCCAGGCCGTGCCGGCAGCTGCCAGGGCTTCAAGTCTTCAGGATCCCTCACACCTGGCTGGGGGTGTGAGTTCCCACTCTCAGGTGCTGAGCGCTGGGCACTCCAGGCGTTGCCTGCCTGGGAACAGCCGCTACCTGCCCCTGCTGCAGCGCCCTCCCCTGCCATGCTTGCAGTGGCTGTTGCCGCTTGTGATGCGAGTCTCACAGGGAGCTGCCTGGGATGTGCCTCTGCTGGATCCTCCAGTAGTGGTGCAGAGTCCCTATCTTCGGATGCCGGACTCCGCACAGCCCCTGAGCTGCCTGCCTGGGCGCGGCTGCTGCCCATTGACCCTGCCAACCTTGAGCCTTGCCCTGCAGGCGGGTGTCTGGGTCCTGCCTCTACGGGATCCTTCAGGCTGGGAAGGGAACCCCTGGTCTCATATGGCGGCCTCTGGGCACCCCACACACTGCCTGCTTGGAGTCTGCCGCTCCCCCCGGCCCTCTGTGCAATGGGTGCTGCAGTGTGCCCTGTGGGAGCCTTTGAGCTGTCCTGCTCGGGTCCTGCCGCAGACACAGTGTCTCCCTGAGTGCTGCTGCCAGCATGGAGCACCTGAAGCCAGACATGCCGCTCCAGGTCTTAGTCAAATAACCTTTCACCCGACACCAGAAGAGCAGCAAGAGATCCTCAACCTGGAGGGCACATCCATCAGAGGAGGGCTGAGTGAGCTGCTTCTTTGTGGCGTCCCAGATCACTGCAATGCAAAGTCCTCCAGGACCACAGCTTAAGCAGAGACCTACGACACCAACTGGTCACCTGCGCAGAGCTGGAGCTGCTGATGTTGGGTGTCCATGGGCCAAAAGCTGAGCCAGCAGTCGGCCCCTTGCGCCGCTGGGGCTGCCGCCTGGCAATGTCGTCAGTGGCGCCAAAGCTCAAGGGAGGCTCCTCCTGCACGCCACCCTGTTCATCGTGCCGCTCTGCAGCATTTGCAGGTGCCCTCCTGCTGTGCTGGGCCTCTGACTGCCCGCCAGCTGCTGCGCTACTGGGGGGCGACTTCGGGCCAGACTCTCTGGGTGCGCTGCCATCCACGCTACTGGAGGGTTCTTCTCCTTCGGGCAACAGGTCTGCCACCACCTGCAGGCACACTCAGACGCAGGTTGGCAAAGCAGCAGGGGCACAGAGCTGCAAGCCTGGCAGGGCTGATCCAACCGCACGCACTGACTTTGCCTGCTCATGCAGGCTGCCACACACCAGCATACCTTGAGCTTGTGAGTCCTCTCGTGGAAGCTGACCTCAGCTGAGGAGCGTTTGACAGAGCAAGACAGCGGCAAAGTCTGCACAGGCAGAAGGACATCAGGGACGGTGCAAGTGACGCAGAGCAGCTCCTGGCTATATCACCATTCATAGGCAGCGTACAGGCGCACCAGCAGTGACTCGTTCCTGATGCGCAGATCCAGCCGCTGATGGGAGAGCATGATTTCCACATCATCAGCACTGCAGTCATCTGCATAGAGACACTGGCTGAGACAGCATGAGCTTGATGCAGGCAGTGTGCGTAAGGTAGCAACACGCCTGGGATGTGCAATGAACTGTGCGGCAAGCAGGCCTGCACCTGGTATGGTGGCAGTGAACTCCAGCTTGTCACCATCGAAGGTTGTGGCATAGTGGCGCAGCCTCTGCAGCAACATGCTTCCAGATCAGACAATGCCTGGTATTGCAAGAGGCCAGGCCTGCTGTCATCGAGCACTGCCCAGAGCTGTGCGATTAGCCTCTCCAAGACTGGGGCACCTGAGGGGACATGATCTCCTGTCCAGCTTCCTAGCTGCCATCCCTCATCGGCATGGGACCACAGAAGCCTCTGCTGAAGTTACCCTTCTTTCTGAAACGCCATCGTGCATTGATTTGCATAGGTTTGTCGGGAAATGCTTCATATGAGAGAATCCAAGGCTGCTGTCAGATCCCCTGCTCTGGGACGGCCAAATTCCAGACAGGTACCCGTGGTGGTGGCCACAGCTGCATGATTAGAGTTCACATAGCTGGCCAACTGCAATGCCCAGGAGCAGCCTTACTCAGGACCTGAAACCAAGCACTGTCATGGTCTGCAACTGGAACAGCTCATCAGTCCTGCTTCGTTTGCAGACAGCCTCCTACTTGGCAGAGCTGTGGGCGTCTGCTGACTGAGTCGCATTGAGAGCAGTTTCCTGGCCTTGCTTGCTGTGAGCCATAGGGCTGGCCAGACTGCTTGTGAGCAATGTGGTGCGCAGCTACCCTGAGGGCAGCATTGACCTGTGGCAGGCCACATGAGCGTCGGCAAAGCCTGAACAGACCTCTGCATGGCAGCCATCCTCTTTGCTCTGATGAGGCTTGTCATGCCTCATGGCATCAGATGCAGGATGCTCAAGATGGAATCGAGGGGCAGCCCCTCAGCTCAGGCCATGATCGAGCTGCAGTGTGGTGCAACCAGAGCTGTCACAGTGCATCGTCCCCAGTAGTATCCATATGGTAGAACATGCAAGCAGCATTGTCAGGCCACAACCTGTGCACACTGCTGGCATCTATCAGATCAGACACTCTTGAGCGTTTGATGCTTTGCTTTTCTTAACAGAGTCAAAGAGCACAGTTCAGCCATGGTGCTGCCTCTGCAGCTCTGTTGCAGCCCTGGAGAATAGGCTTATTGCGTCCATGCTGCAGCCAATTTCAATGTGCAGCTGGACAGTGGGCGCTTTCGCAGTCCCCCTTGCCCCTGGTGCACTTTTTGTGAGCTAACTTTGTGCCAGGTCTTGTGTGGTGAAAGCAAAGCCTTACACTTTGCTTATTTTGGCGCAGCATGGTGTGAAACTGCCTGATGAAGCCTGTGCTATAGCTCGTATGGGTGTCACCCTGCCGACGCTGACATTCCTAATTGGCAGTGAACATGCAGCAAATTTTGACACTGCTCATTTAATGAGGGTCTCAGAAGTCAGAAGAGCTTTGAATATCATTCAGCTCGTTGCATCAGGTGTGGAATTGTTTGATTGCCCTCGACATGCAGCAAGGACGTTCTCGCAAAACTGTTGGGCATGGTGATGCTGCTGTACCTTGGCAGTCTCCTCAGCCACAAGGTTGGGCCTGACAGCCGCCAGGCTGCATACAACCTGGCAAACAGCTTCCTGTACATTCTGGTCTGCATCATCCATGTGCAGCAGAAGGATGGGCAGCATGTACTGGGCAGCTGTGCTGTCTGAGGGCGACAGGAGGCGGGTGACATACAGCTTCAGTGCTCCGCAAACTGTGATTCGAACAGAGTTGTTGCTATCATCGAGCCGCTTTATGAGCTCGGGGTACAGCGCGCGGCGCTGCTCGTCAGACAGTACGTCAGCAGCACCTGCCAGCATGGCCTTCACTCCGTGACAGGCCATGTTGCGGGTGTCTGCATAATACTCCTCCTCCATGCTCTGCAGACATGAGGCTACATGGGTTGAGGTAGCCACAACAGCTCAGCTGGCTGGCGAGCTGATTGCTCACTGCAGCAGCAGCACAGGCATGTCATACAGGGCAGACTGATCAAGCTCGGATGCTCAAGCAGATGGGGTCTCCATGAGCATATGGAGATCAGCACAGCAGCTGAGACAAGCAAGCCTCAGTCCTGCTCATCATAAGCAGGCTGTCAGGAAACATGCTAACATGGCAGCACAGGTGCACCGCTCGGCACAGGCAGGTGCGCCTAACAGCCCTCCAGCCTATGGTGCCGACCCAGTCAGCACGTGCCCAGGCCCAGATGCAGTGCAAGCGTACTGCGCCTGGTGATGGAGCAGAGTACACTTGCCTGCAGTAGTCCCGGCAGGAGACGTCCCTCCCCCAGCAGTCCTGCCAGCCCTGCCTGCCCCAGCAGCTGCTGCTGCAGCATGGAGGCCAGCGCGGCCACCGCAGCAAAGCGCACCGCGGCAGCCGTCTTGCCTGCCCTCCAGACGAGGGCCGGCAGAATGGCCTTCTGCGCCAGTGCTGCTGTAGGGGCTCCGCGAAGTGCCACAGCCCTGCTGCTATCAGCCAGGACGCGCTCTGTCAGCTGCAAGGCGCTCAGGCGCAGCGAGGGGTCCCTGCAGGTGGCGGCACCTTTCAAGAGGGGAGATGTGCTGTTCATGCAGTCACATTGGCTGGCACCTTGGGTCAGCAAGTGCCGCCTGCGCAAAGATGCAGACGAGAAAGGGCTTGCACCGATTCACCATGTCAGGAAAGGTCAGGCAGGTTGAAGAATGAGCTGGTCATGCAGGCTCCAGGGAGTGCTGCCGTACATTCGGGGTGAAGGGGACGCTCGCCTGCACCAGCTGCACTATCCTTCTGAGGGTGACTGCCGTGCAGGTCACCCTGCAGCCCGAGACAGCCCGGCGCACCTTTCAGGGTCTGCGATGCACTCATGCAGGACGGACGTGATGACAGGGAGCAGCTGCTGCAGCGTCTCGGGGGGCAGCGTGAGTACCAGCGCCGCAAAAAGGCGGTAGTCGGGCTGCCCAGCCGTCCAGGATGCTGGGTCCTGCACGCAGCCAGCCAGCCCTTGGCATTGGGGACCACCCAGGGGCACGACTTGGCCCGCTGAGGCAGCCAGGAACTGCACCTGCACCTGCTCAGGCTTGGAATCTGGCTGGCAGACACCTGGGCAGCATCCTGCTGAAGAGGCAAACTGCATTCTTGGAGCCTGAAGGTCTCCCACATAGTGACCAGCACCCTCACCTTGGAAGCCAGGCCGCCCAGAAGGTCAGGTGCATGGAGCGCTGCCAGGGCCTGTGCCCCTGGCAGGCTGCAAGCGGCTGCCAGCTGCTGGGTCGCCAGCTGTGCCTGCCCCTGCAGCGTCTCTGAGGCGCCTTCTGCCTGCAGCTGGAGCAGCACCTGCCACAGGCGCCCACTGCAGTGCACGCAGGCCTGCCCTGCACTGAGACTGCATTCTGTCAAACGTCACAGAGGCAGCACCACACCACTGCATATCTGGTGACCTTGGTTCAATCACTGGTTGCTGCCCCCCAGATCCAGGGGGATGAGTCAGGGAGCAAATCAAATGTGCAAAAACGGAGGCAGTCACCATCTTTTGATAGTCTCATTGTGTCTAGCTTCGAATCAGATCTCCACCAGACGCGAATGGACTTGCTCACACGATCTCACACTGTCAGTACTGGACTGGCTGCAAGGATCTAATGCTCAAACTGACCTAAAGCTAAACAATGGAGTTTTTGAGACGCCAGGCTCACTGATGAGGACATCATGAAGCTGAGTCAAGCTTGTGCAATGGCCCTGTGTGCACACTTACGACGTCTGAAGTTGCATGAGTTGCTCACACCACATTTAACAGATAGTCAGACACACCAGGGAGGAAGACTGCCGTCATTCTCACCTGCAAGTGCCACGGTGTTGATGACGACAGCCAGGAGCTGATGCTGCACCGCTGCCTGCCCCGCCATGGCCTGCCTCAAGTCCTCACTGCAGAGGCCTTGAGCCAGCAGGTCGGCATCTGAGGCAGACATTTGCTGATGCACCAACCCTGCATGCGACATATGGCCACCGTTCGCATCTCTCTGTCCTTCTGATGGCATCAGAAAACTGGTGCAAGGCTGCAGAACCTGCTTTCACACTGTCCCAGAGCACTGACAGGTCGCAGTGAATGCAGCCTGCAGCTCTCTTGAGGGCCAGCAGAGCAGGATGCGCTGCCCAGCACACCTGCAGCATGCAACATGCTGGAGAACACCACCAGCGCGTTGGCCCGCTGCGCTGGCCCTGCCTTCTCAGCTGTGACAGCTTCCACACTGAGTGGGAGCCACAGCCCCACAGGGACAAAGGCGCCCAGGGCCTGCGCGGCTCTGACCAGGTGCTGCGCTACTGTGGGCTCATCGTCTCCAATGGCCGAGCACAGAGCGTTCAGGAGCATCTGTAGTAATAGAAGATGTGTAGTGCGCCGCTAAGGCTGCAGGCTTGCTGTGCCGTGCAGCAATACTCTTGTCTCACACAAACGCTGGCAGCTCGGTCAGGGTCACATGCATGCAAGAGCAGATGAGAGACAGGACCAGGGTTGCTTTGTGCGCCAGCTGACCTGAAGCTGCTGTGCAGCTGCAGCCTGAGCCAGGACGAGCACTGACTGCAGCAGGCGTGCCCCTGCCAAGCGGGTCTGGACCGTCCATGCCCTCAAGCTCATGATGACATCTGGCAGCAGGCCAGGCAGCTGGTCCTGAAGCATTGCCTGCGATCTGCCCTCTGGAGGCGCCTGCATCCAGGAGATGCACCCAGGTTGCTTCAGCGTGGTGTGCACATACAAGCAGTCCAGCACTGTGCCTGTAGATGCATGGCAGCAGCTCATGGGCGCACCTGATATGGCTGAGTGAATGGCAGGCGTCCGGCAAGCCATGCCTGCTGCAATCCCGCAGCTGCGGCATCAGGTGCAGGATCCTCCATCACAGCATCCCTGCCATCAGTGGCCCTGGAGCTTCCTGGGAGATACAGCTTGCTGACCTGTGGGACACAGGCATGGATGCTCAGTTGCTGTTGAACCTGAGATCTGCACTACTTTCTGATGCTGCAGGGCACAACATGGTCACTGTGAACAAGCCTGCATGCTCTTGAGTTGCACAACACCTCTTCCGGTGCTGTAACTGAGCCTGAGCCCTCCCCTGATGCACTGGAGAAACCATCAGCTGGTGGGCCAGCAGCATAAGCAGTGCAGGCTGAAGGCAGCGCTGATCAGCTCGCCTGCTGCACCCATTGCTGGGTCTGTTGTGCCAGCTCTGGAGACTCGTCAGTCAGGCCTAGGACAAGGATGGGCAGCAGGTGCCGGGTGAAAGCCCTGTGCTGGGCAGCCCGCTCGGGGTCCTCTGGGATGCCTTCCCACAGCGGGCTGGGCTGCAGCCACTGGGCAACAGCAGCAAAGCACTGCTGCCGCACGGCACCAGACTTGTCCCCTGCCACTGGCTGAAGCGCCGGCACCACCTTGCTGGAAACAAGGGCCTCTGACATGCCCTGCAAGACACAGAAGCCTTGAGTGGACCTTCATATTAAAGCAAACAGGAGCATGCCGCCAAGGATGCTCTGCAAAGGTGAGCCAGGCGCCGGCAGCTTGAGCGACCCACTGCTCATCTTCATGTGCAATTGCGGCATGCCATGCTTGTTGAGCGAGCTGCTGCAGTGGATGGCAGCAACAGCACTTGCAGGCATGCAGACCAGCGCACCTTCTGCACCAGCGCAGTCAGCGCTGTCAGGGTGGACGCCCGCACCCTGGAGTGTGCATGCCCCAGGTTGGGCAGCAGGGCAGCCAGCAGGTCACCATCCAGGGGCTGTAGGACCGCTGCGTCCAACTGCCTGCTCAGGATGCCGAGTGTGTCGCTGCCCACCTGTGCAAATGCGGAAAGTGTCAAAGAGCGGGTCATCACCCAGGTGCTGCAGCACAGTTGGCAGTGTCCAGTCGCAGGCTGGGGTTGATGTGTGTGGCTGCCATCCAGTGCGCAGACGGAGACAGTGGTACAACTGTTGTGCAACAAGCTGGGTAGCTGGCTGGGTCCAACAGACTAAGACGTGCTGCCAGAGCTTCTTCACCGCTGCTTAGGCTGCCTGTGGGGCGACATATGAGAGGGCAAGACTTGCCAGAAGGCAGCTGGCTCAGAGTAGGAAACAGCAGAAGCAGAAATTGGTCAGGGTATGGAATGGCAGCAGTTGGCAGGCACGAGTGTCTCCGTTCAACGTGAGGCAAAGAGTGCCCGCAGAAATGTCAGAGCGCAGAGTAGGCCTCATACACCGTCAAGTGCTTGCCTTTTTGATCTCATGGAAGGGGTCCTCCAGCGCCCTGCAGATCAGCCTGGCCACGTGATCAGCCACAGGGCCCATGTGCTGCCCTGCCCGGCTGGCCAGACACCGCAATACGCCCTGCAGCAGCAGCTTGACCTCCTCTGAGGTCTCCTGCACCGGGAGGTGGCCCATGCGCGCTGCCATGGTTGGCACGAGGGGCACCAGCAGGGCCTCTGGCTGGGGCAGCGCCTGCAGCAGGTGGAGTCTTAAAGGAGGCCCTAAGGCATGCAGAAGGGAGGGCAGCAGCCATGAAAGGTAGACGTTCCACCTTCAGACCATGCTGGGCGCAAGGGGTTGCAGCAGCCAATGCAAGGCGGACTGGCTGCCTTCATATGGCTACCAAAGCTGTACCAAAAGGACTGCCTGACCTGTGCTGCCGCTGCAAAGAACTGCAGAGCCCTCTCCCTGCCCTTCTCTGCTGGATCTGCCAGCATCTTGGACAACGGTGCTGCCACGCTGGTGGTGATGATATCCTGCATGGGTGGGTCAGGTTGGAGCAGCTGTAGGGACACAAGCGGGATTGCTACTGAGCACTGACAGACTGTTACCTGGAGCACCTCGAAGGCAGGTCGCACATTGTGACACGCAGGCAGCAGACGCTCGTGCAGGCGCTGAACCTGCAGCAGGTTTGGCAACTTGTCAAGCAAACTTTGGTGGGGCTCAGGACACCAACAGTATAGTCTTGCCCACCGCGGTGCTTCTCACAGTCCTGTCAGCGTCTGTGATGCACTGTATGTCGCGCTGTATGCTGGCCTGCAAGACGGTGAGGCGGCTGTGTTGTTTCGCAAGACTTCCAAGGAGCCAAGCCAGCTCTTGGACTTGCCTTGATGTTTTCAGGATCCATGCCAGCTGCAGGTGCACCATCAGAGTGAACAGGCACATTCTGCTGCTGCCTGGCCGCAGGCTGTTGGCCACAATTGGCTGCTGGCAAGCCAAGCTGGGTTGCTAAACCCAGCTTATCCTGTACTGGAGCGGATCTGCGATTTGCCAGATTGCTGCTGGCATTGAGCTGCTTCCAGATGTCCTCAACCGACTTCTTCGGCATGTTGCTGCCTCAGTCAATGCCAGCACAGCTGCCTGTCAGGTCACTGCATACCTCTGCTTATCAAATTGCCTGCAGATGACAGGCAATCTTGCCCAGCAAACGAGAGATCAGACTTTAGACAGTCCGCTGTCAGATAGCAATCGACCTATGAGGTAGCTGTTTGCAGTTCAAGATGGCCAAGCCATCCAAGCCCAGTGTTGTTGATACCGATGACTCCAGATTCGATGCTGTGAGGTGGGACCCTCGCTTTCAGCGGTTTCCCAAGGCCAAGAAGCATATTGAGATCGACAAGCGCTTCCAAGGTATGCTGCTGTGTACCAGCCATAGAGACATGTCCTGCCAGTTGCTTTGTGATGCTCTGCCGCCTTGACAATCCCGCAAGTAACGCTGTGTGCAGGGATGTTCAACGACCCAGCCTTCCAGCAGGGACCCACTGTAGACAAGCGCGGCCGCAAAGTCGTCAAGAATAAGAACAGGGAGGACATGCACAAGTACTACAAACTCAGAGACCAGGTGCATGCGCCACGCAGTCCAGATGGCCTGTCAGCGGCAGCTCTGGTGTTGGGAGCTGCTCTTGTCCTGCAAAGCCTGGACCGCAGGCAGGCTGCGGCCATGATCATGACATTGCTGCAGGCTGGCGCTGGCGAGCAGCAGGAGCAGAAGGGGCAGGCAGCCCAGAAGGCTGTGGCGCCTGCACCTGTTCGGACGCCTGATGCTGCCAAGCCCTCTGGAGCAGCCAGAAAGGCACAGGTGCTGGGCAAGCGCAAGAAGGGCAGCGCTGCGGAAGAGGAGCCTGCTGCAGCACGGCCTGAGCAGCTAGACTTGATTGCAGCAGGTATGTGCTCTGCACAATACCTTGTAATGCGACTTTGTGATGCTGCTGTGCTGGTACCCCTTTGCTCCAGCGGCCTAGATTGCCTCACATGCTGACGTAGGCTTGCCACTGACTGTGTTGTGTCCCCCTTCAGACGCTGAGGTACATGCCACTTCTGCCAGTGAGGGCAGTGAAAACAATGAAGACAGCGATGCTGCGTTTGCTGCAGAGCGCTGGGCGCGTGTCAGGTGCGTCCCAATGCTAGCTGGGGCATTTATTTCTGCATGCGCCTTGCAAACAGGCTGGCTCTCTCCTGCATTGTCCTCACCATGTAAGACACCACCGCAGCCTGGCAGCCTGCTGCAGAGGCCTGGCTGGACCTGCCGAGAGCAGCAGTGACGAGGAGTCCTCAGATGAGGGGCCTTCCCAGCAAGATAGCGAGGAGGTGCGCACATGCCGCATGTGAATCTGCACAGCCACTTTCAGGCTGCAGGGGGGCCAGCTGGCACATAGTGCTGCCTGTGCACAGTCTGCTGTGAAGCATCTGCAGGAACCGCTGTGAGCAATCTTTGGTGGTGCCTAGTACCAGCAGCGCTGCACCCCGCTGCCCACAGCATTGAGCTTCTGCATGCTAGCGTGAAACACCTGCTGTAGACCATGTAGTGAAAGTCATCAGCAGGCTGCACAGACCGGCTGGTTATGCTGACCCAGCCTCACAGTGCAGGTCAGCAACATGGCGGAATGGGGCGTCGGGGCCATGGCCGCTAACCCGGACGAGGCCATCCCTGTGTCACATGAGACGCGTCGCCTGGCAGTGGTTGACCTGGACTGGGACCGCATCAAGGCGGTGGACATCCTGGTGGTGCTGCGCTCCTTTGCAGGACAGGGCCGGGTGGAGCGGGTGACGGTGTACCCCTCAGACTTTGGGCTGCAGCGCATGGCTGAGGAAGCGTCCATGGGGCCCCAGGTGAGGAGGGTGCAGCCACACTGTCTGCCACCATGCGCTGGTGTCCAGGGTCACAGGTAAGGAGGGTGCAGCCATGATCTGCTGCTGCGTGGCACCTCAAGGGGTGCAAACCATTGCTGGGAAGGCACCTGCACGGCCCCGGTGAACCCTGCTGAGGGTGCGCCCTGGGCCCCTGGAGAAGACAGGCTGCCACAAAGGGCTCATGTGGTGCATGACAGTTGGGGACCTCTGGGCATGGTGGGCTGCAAGTGGCTGAGGAGGCATCTCTGTGGCCCCAGGTGAACATAATGCAGCTGTGCAGTGCACCGGCTTTGAAACACGCAAGAGTGGCACTCAGAAGAGGAAGCATTCATGGGCGCCCAGGTGATGACAGATTGCATTGTACTGCTTCTGTGGTGCATCTTCGAATGCGACTGTTGGCATGCCAGCATGTTGGGCTGCAGTACATGGCTGAGGAGGCGTCTGTGGGGCAGGCCTTCACATGTTGGGGGTCCCACTTTGGGCAGCACTGCAAGGATATCATGGCGTCATTGGGCCACAGCCAGTACGGGTGCATCTGCACTCTGCAGCTGCTTTCTGACTCAGAGGTTGCACCAGATGGAAGTAGAGGCAACCGTTGCAAGGGTCTTAGCTTCTGGGTGGCTGTTGAATGACTGCCGGGCAGGACCAGCTGCACATATCGGCAGGCTGCTCCAGGGTTCGCGCCTTATACTGCATTCTGCCACCATGCCCTCATGTGCAGGCTGGCCTCAAAGTTGCGGAACACATCATCAGCAAGCAAGGTTTCTGACGCTACATCTTGCAGCTGTGTGCCTCCCTGCTGTACTGGTCTATCCAACAGGAGCAAGCCCTCAGCCACATTTGCGTATGCCAGGCTTGGCTTGGTGTGGCAAGCCTCAGTGCCAAGCTGACCTGCTGAGCTGCGCTGCAGGCCCTTTTTGGCAGAAGCAACCCAGCTGCAGCGCAGGCTGAGCCCAGTGCTGCCCCTGCAGCAGGGCGGGGGCAAGAGGAGGGTGGATCAGGGAGTGACAGCGACTGGCCTGAAGATGAACAGGCGGCTCTTGAGCTTGAGGCTGCTGGGGGGGATGTCCAGGTTAGGCTCGCAACGCAAAACCCATCTGTTGTCTGTGCACTGATGGCCACCTATCTCCTTGCATGTCACTTGGCTGGCTTCTGATGCATACATCCCTGGTCCCTGTCTGCTGACCTCCTGCGATCCACTGTCGTCTGCTGATGCAGTAGGATTTGAGAATGCTACAAACCATCAGCTGCGTGAAGCTTGCACCATGGGCCTTCATGGCGCCCTCAGCACATGAACCCTGCGTACCATCTCCAGCTGCAGCACTGCACCTGATAGGGTGTTCAGCTATGTGTGACATCAGGAGTCTGAGCTATGTGTGCCCCAACACTGCCACCCAACAGCTTCAGCTTCCTGCACCCTCCAGCCCACAGCTCTCCCTGTGCCCTGCAGGACGCTGTGTCCTCGGAGTCGGACTCAGGAGACGAGGTGCATAAGCGCAAGCTGCAGCTGTATGAGCGCTCACGTTTGCGCTACTACTACGCGATTGTGGACTGTGCAGATGTCGCCACCGCTGCGCGCCTGTATGACGAGTGCGACGGCCTTGAGTTTCTGCGCAGCGCCTGCAAATTTGACCTGCGCTTTGTGCCGGACGAGCAGGTCGGTGGCTGCCATGTTCATGCTCTTGCCTCTCAACATGTCAAAGTCGGCAGGAGCAGTGCATGCAAGCTTGAGTCCCGTTCTCTGCACAGCAAGCTGGCAATCTGGCTTTGTCTCCCTGTGCCCCTCAGCTGAGACAGTGCCTGTCACTAGCTTCTCAGCGACTGCTTTGGTCAAGAATGCTGCTGTGCTGCGCCGAGAGGCGCCTGAATCCCTTTCTGGCTTGCGCTGTTTGCAATGCTCTGCCCTCAGGGCCCCCTGCCATCTTTGGTGCCACCCCAGCTTCCTGCCTGCAGTCCTTTGAGGCCCGCCAGCAGCGAGATCGGGCCTATGAGGTGCCCCCCGAGTACAGGGCCCCCGACTTCACCACCTCAGGCCTGCAGCACACTAACGTCAAGTTATCCTGGGATGCTGGAGACGACGAGCGCAAGCGTGTGCTTCAGAAGCGCCTGAACGATGATGCCATCAAGGAGAATGACTTCAAGGTAAGCCCTGCAGGCTGCCTGGCCATCCTAGCTCAGTGCTGCTGCTTAGGAGCACTGCGCCATGCTTGTGCAGCTAATTTCCCTCTCCCCAAGAAGTTGGCTTCAGGGCAAGTCCTGAAGGTGCTTTGAAGGTGGGAGGCTGTCAACTCCCGTGAACAATACGACGCCCTGCGGCTGGCTCTTTATGTGCTTCAGGCCCTGCCCTAACTACTTAGCTGGAGGCAGCCCTGCAAGTCTCACAGGGTAGCTGGGCGCCTCAGCTGTGTAAGATGACGCTGTGACCTGAAGCGGCAAATGCCCTGCAGGCTCCTGCTTTCGCTCAGTGCAACTACGGGAACAGCAATGCGGTGACCACCATCTGTGTTCATCAGACACATGTTGCTTTGCCAGCTGCTCGGTTGCCACCAGCCAGAATGATGTCAAAAGCCACAGCCTGGACCTGACATGCATTGTTGGGGCTGTTGCAGGCCTACTTGGGCTCTAGCTCAGATGATGGGGAGGGTGCGCAGGACGTGGATGCCGGCACCTCCCTGCAGGAGTGGTACAGGAAGCTGCTGCTGTCTGGTTCTGGCAGCAGTCAAGCAGGTCAGACAGGGACTGTGCTGTTGTCACCTGTTGCTGGCAGTGCCAGCTGATGGAGCGGCCTGCTTGACTGCAAGGCTGGCCGCAGCAGCAGCCTGTGTGTGGTGCATGCAAATTTTGCACATGTGATGCTGATACAATTGGACATATCATGCAGATGTCACTGAGGTTGCTGGGTGCTGCAGCCCACGGGGGTAAGACATGGGGGGCGCAGACAGAGGAAGACAGCGAACAGGGCAGTGATCAGGAGCGGGATCAGGCAGACGGCAAAAGTGATGAGGTGTGCTTGGCAGATGATGCCCTGCCTAGCTCTAGGCAGCAAACCCCCCCCATCCCCCCCGCCTCCCTCGCCTGCTCGGGCTGATACGCTGCACGCTGCCTGTCTCAGAATCGCTTCTGCAGACAGCAGAGCTTGAGGTTCATGGTGCCAGCTGAACAAGTGCAGCTGATGCCAGGATGCTGTCCCCCATCTTGAGGGCTTGAGCTTAGCCCTTGGCTCAGGACAGGGCCAGATCAATGCCACTGCAATGGGAGTCGCACCCTGCAGGAGCCGGGCCAGGGCCAGCCTTGCAAAGTGAATCTGGCTCCATCCTCCCTAGAGTTGTGTGTGAGGGGGCCTCTTTGCAGAAGCAAGTCCAAGGGCATCTTGGCAGGAGCCATGTAGCCATGTCTACAAAAGCGCCCAGATGCTGAGCTGCTGGGTATTTTCTCTGCAGGAGCTGGGCCAGGCCCAGCATCGTAGGGGGGATGTGGACATGGAAGTGACCTTCACCCCAGGGCTGGAGGGCTTGGGCGCCCGCCTGCTGGCCCAGAATCGGGACCAGGCTGCCCGCAAGGACGAGACCGTGTGGCAGAGCTACCTGCGCAGGCAGAAGTGAGTAGAGCGTGCTCCGTGTACCTCAACCAGTGGCCTGGCAAGACAGCTGGGGCAAGATGCCTCTCCTCACATGCCATTCGCATGAAGGCTAACTGTCAGCACTGGCTGTTGGCGCACTGCACTGTTCTTGCCTGAGAGTCCCTGCTGCATGCAATCCTCAGGGAGAAGAAGCAGCTAGCCAAGGCCAGGGGCCGTAAGCATGTCAGCTCAGACGAGAGTGACGACTCAGAGCAGGAGGCAGGGTCTGATGGCCTGGGCAGTCAGGGGCGGAATGACCCCTTCTTCCAGCAGGAGGACGACGTCTTCAGTGACCCCTTCTTCAATGTGAGTGTTCTGCCCTTGACTTTCGCTCTTTAGATCCTGCAGCGCAGCACCTCGTGGGCTCGGGGAGAGCCCCATGAACACCACCTGAACAGTCTGGGCATCAACACTGCTCTGGGAGGACAGCACTTGCTTGGCTCAATGTGCCTGCTGCTGAACTGAGCTTTTTGATAAATATGCTGTTCCCCACCGCCTGCCTCTCCAACAGTGCAGGAGCTCAGCAAGTGCAGGCGGCTGCTGGCCTTGTTGGGCATGATGCAGCTGCCCTGAACGTTTCATCAAGGCTTTGCTGGAAGCGATTGCAGCTCCGCTGTGTGGGTGTGCAGCCCTTGATGGTCAACAGGCTCCTATGGTGCAGTAATGTGTGAACTCAGTGTACCTGCTGCTCAAATGAGAGGTCAATGCATGACTGACGGTCACGGCTGAGCTCCGGAGATCTAAAAGCTGTGGTCTTACGCAGGATGGGCCAGGGTCCACGTCTGCGATTGCAACCAGTGGCAAGGCTGTCAAGGGTTCCAAGCAGAGAGGCAGCCTGAAGGCCGATGCCAAGCTCAGTACCAAAGCTCAGAGAGCAGCTGAGAAGCAGCGGCAGGCGGAATTGGAGCTGCTGCTGATGGATGACACAGCCCTGGGTGATGTAGCTCGAGGAGGTGGGTTGTGCCACAGCAGTGGCTGCCCTGTGGAGAGATCTCTGGTGGCAGTGCCCTGTGGAGTGGGAGAGGTCAGGCGGAGATGGCCTGGACCTGAATGCATGCGTCAAGCCAGGTGCTGGAGTTTGCTGGGGACGATGACTTGTGCTTGCACCAGTGTGGTATGCATGGCGCTGACTTCACTGGCTGTGAGTCGGCGCACCAGTGCTGACACTGGTAACGATATTCAATTTCCATATCATGCATCTTTGTCTGGTTCCTGCAGGGGACAAGCAGGCAGTGCTGCCTTCTGGCAAAGAAGATGGTGAGATGGCGGAACACAAGCCCCGCCCTGGCAGCAAGGCTATGCGCAGGGAGCGCATCAAGCAGAAGCGGGAGGCCAAGCGTCTGGAGCGGCAGGCAGGCAGTGATGATGAGGACGTAGCAGGTGGGGCACAGGCCTCACATGGTTGCCTGATGGGCGCCATAGTGATTCTCACAACGTGGCAGGTGCAGCAATCTTGTCTGCCAGTGGCAGAATGGTGTCCCATATGAGTCGCAGGTGCACAGGATAGGTGAAGCAGGATCAGAGAAGGCAGCACAGACAGGTGTTACATGCTGTCCCTGAGTGACACCACAAATGCTTGCCATAGTGGACGCCCCAGCAGAGGCCAGGGAAATATGCTGAACTTTGAACTGTGGCAGAGACTATATGCTCTGTACGGAGGCATGTGCTGAAAGAACCAACATCCACCAAAGCTGATGCGCAAGCCACTGCTGCCTGCTGACCTTAGCTCTGACATCACTGTGATGTGCCACAGGCCCCAGCGGGCAACAGTTCGCCCTGGACACACAGGACAGTCGCTTCCAGGGGCTGTTCAGCTCGCCAGACTTTGCCTTGGATCCCACGGATCCCAGGTTCAAGCGTCTGAAGAGCACAGGAGCAATCGCCAAAATTGCTGATGAGCGGCAAAAGCATGGGCAGCACCATCCGACGACTGCACAGGCAGCCCTGGATGCAGACATTACAGGACCTGCCGACAGGCCTTGTGCACCTGAGACAGGTCAGGCAGGCAGCAAGCGGGAGCTGACAGCCATGGTGTCTGGGCTGAAGCGAAAGGCAGCCAGCAGAAAGGCTGCTGAGCCTGTAGTCAAGCAACTGAAACGCAAGCACAGGACCAAGTGAATGTTGAAAGGAAGCGCAGGACTGCCTTCGAAGTGAGAGGTGGCTTGAACAGTGGCAAGATCGTGAAGGTTTGCTTTCTAGCCTGTTCGCCGCCAAGTAACTGCAGATCCCTTGTCTCTGACAACTCTGCTTCCCAGGCTTGCTCATTGGGCATTGTAACGCAGGCTGTCACGTGCCACCTTCTGTTCACCATCCAACATGCAGGGCTCTCTGGCAGGCCAACAGCAATGCCACCAGCGATGCCTGCACCATGCACAGCGTGCCCCATCAGCCAGGGGCAGGGCAAGATATCTGCACATCAACGCTGTGGCAGCAACTGAGCGGCCTGTCACAGCTTCACCAGGCCCCGCAATGAAGCCTGCCCCTCACGGGCGTGTATACAACTTCTCAGCAGGGCCAGCAGTCCTCCCTGTGCCAGTGTTGGAGCAGGCGCAGGCAGACATGCTCAACTGGCAGGGATCCGGGCTCAGCGTCATGGAGATGAGTCACAGGCAAGACTCAAGATAGCAAACAATGCTCGCAGCCACCATCCTAGCACCCGCTAGTGCTCACACTGAGCTGCTGCATTCACTGGCCTTCATCCATATGGCCTAGCATCGCTGCTGTTGACGCTCATGTATTAATGGTGCAGGGGCAAGGAGTTCAGCAGCATCATCACCAAGGCTGAGCACGACCTGCGCATGCTGCTGGGCATCCCAGATGACTATCAGGTCAGCCTTCTGCTGGCAACCACCTTCTTCTCATGTCAGCATGCTGGAGTGGCTGGTGCTTGCTAAAAGTACCTGCCTGCACACCCTCGGCTTGTCCTGAAACTCTCAGCATATAGTGCATCCACATATCTCCCGCAGGCAGCTGACATAAGCATGGGAAGTGGCCTGAGCCCTCCTCCTGCCTGTCCTGGCTGGGGGTGAGCAGATCAAGCCCCTTGGTGCTTCACAAGACCAGGCGGCATTCCTTGATCTCTTGCGACACTGGCTGCATTGCCAGTCCCCTGCTGCGGCATGCACAGCTTTCGTTGCACATCCACGCCTCCTCCCTGCCACCCACTCTTCTGCACCGCATGCACTGCACTTGTGGATGGCAGCAGCCGCAGCCGTTTGGGTCGCTTCACCCATCCCTGTTGATGCAGGTGCTATTTCTGCAAGGTGGCGCCTCCCAGGCCTTCTCTTCGGTTCCCCTGAATTTGGCCGCAGAGGGGGATACCGTAGACCACATCATCACTGGGTCCTGGAGCAAGAAGGCGACCGAGGAGGCCAGGAAGTACTGCAACGTCAACGTGGCGGCTAAGGGGGATAACAAGAACGTCCCCGCCCGCGACGGTTGGAAGCTGAGCCAGGGCGCCAAGTACCTGCACTATTGCGACAATGAGACCATCCAGGCAAGCTGCGGGCAGCTGAACCAACACCCGTCTGGCAGGCTGGCATGCAGAGCCCAGCAGAGCACTGTTTCAGCCCATCATTCAAATGCTGCAGGTAGAGCTGGTGGGGACTGTGCTGACACCTGCCTAGCAAGGGGCAGCTGGGGCTGCTCAGGAGTGCCCTGCCCCCCCCCCCCCCCCCCCTCTGCAGATGCAGTCTCAGGAGTTGCCCTGACTCCGGTCAGGCACCCTGGCAGCTGGGGCAGCTCAGAATTGTCTTGGCACCCATTGTGCAGGTTGCCAAGCTGTGCAGGCACTTTTTAACGACCCTGCAGCTTTGCCCTGGGCTGACAGGGCGCAGCATAGCCGAGCAGTGCAGCACACAGTCTGCAGTTCAAGACCTCCTCCACCGCCTGCTGTAGGGTGTGGAGTTCAAGGGCACCCCTGACGTGGATACTCTGCTGGTGGCTGACATGTCCTCCAACTTCCTGTCCAAGAAGGTGGACGTAGCCAAGTATGGGCTCATTTACGCCGGCGCACAGAAGAACATTGGCCCTGCCGGGGTGACCATTGTCATCGTGCGTGACAATTTGGTTGGCCATGCCAGGTGTGCTCAACAGGGCTTGCCAGTGTGGCTGTGTGAAATCGTCCAGCTTTGTGCTGGCTGTGGCAAGCTGCTGGTGCCTGTCATGCAACAGCCTGGCTGTTCCATCTGCACAAGTGCTGTGCAAAGGGACGCAGCCCGCACACACCGTTAAGTATGTGGCACTGGCATGCAGTTGCCATCTTTGCCAGCAGCTGTCGCATCTGAGGGGTCCTGTATTCTGAGTGCCAGGCAGGAAGTGGTCCCTCAGTGCGCTGCATGTGGGGCTCCTTGCCAAGCATCACAGACATCCCAGCCACCGGTGTGCGCTTTGGCCTTCCGTCTGCAGCCGAGTGGAAGGTCTTGGGCAGTGCACTCCTGGCTCTGCTGCTCTCTGGGCTGTTCACTCCAGAGCACAGCCTTAAGGGTGCCAAGCAATGCACCACTGCCCCTCCAGGATGGTGAATTCTGCCAGCTGCCACCGCTGCTTCATTGCACCTGCTGATTGCATGCAGCTCCCTGAGCGGTGACCTCCTGCTTTTGCAGGCCTGAGACCCCTGCCACCCTAGACTACCACGTGATGGAGGGCAGCATGTACAACACCCCGCCCTGCTGGCCCATCTACATCTGCGGCCTCGTCTTCGACCACATGGTGCGCGCGGGCGGCCTGCAGGCCATGGAGCAGGCCAACCAGGAGAAGGCTCAGGTCGTCTACGGAGCCATTGAGGACTCCCAGGGTTTCTACCAGAACCCTGTGGACCCTGCCGTGCGCAGTCTGATGAACGTGCCCTTCACCATCCCCAGCAGCCAGGACCTGGAGGCTGTCTTCATCAAGGAGGCTGCTGCTCAGGGCCTGGTGAGCACAGGCTGCATAGCTGGACGAGTGCTGGACTTGTGCGTGGTTTCTGGCATGGCAAAGTTGGGAGCCCTGTGCGCACTGAGGGATGGGGCTTGGTACAGGCTGTTGACCTGGGCTGCTGCCCAGAGGCTGCTGCGAGCTGTGGCCACACAGAGCTTGCTGGGTTATCTGCTGCCCAGGGGCTGCTGGCACTGGGCAGCAGTGCAGCCCAGTGCTGGGCTGTAAGCTGCACAGGGCCCAGCAGCTGTGCTGGTCCTTGAGAGCAATGCATGTGTCTGCTGTGCCTACCCACCAGCTCATTGGGCAGCATATATGGAGGTTGCTGCAGACGCTACAGTGAGGGCCTGGAGCCTTGCTGATGCGCTGGACATTGCAGACAAGCTTTTCGTGCCTGCTGTTGCAGACCCAGTTGAAGGGCCACCGTTCTGTCGGTGGCATGCGGGCATCCATCTACAACTCCATGCCCCTGGAGGGCGTGCAGCGACTTGCCAGCTTCATGAAGGAGTTTGCTGACCAGCACCAGCAGGAGCACTGGAAGCAGCCTATGTGAGCTCAACAATCTGCGGACTTCCACATTCTAGACTCACTGCCAGCATAGATGCTCCCCCTGTCTCAGTGTTTCGCACTTCAGCTCAGCCTAATCAGTTGTGTCACAGCACAGTGTAGCCGTCCTTTTGAGGAATGCATGCAGCTAGTGACAGCTAGGCCTTTCAGGTGTGCATTGCACCTATCACTCCATTGAATCTACTACATAATTTCTGCTGAAGGTGAACCACTTGGGTGCTGCATTCAAGACAAGCTTCTGTCAAACTAATTCCTGTGCAATTTCTCACTGCTTGGGCTTGACTTGAATATGTCAACTTTCTGAGCGCCCACATTTTCTGGCTCTGCACATGAGCAGGGCTCAGTGGCCTGGCGCTACGGCTAGTGCTGTGCAAGCTAAGAGCTGCAAAAGGGGAGCAATGTGACACCTTGACTCCTGCATATTGCGTTCTGTAGCTGTACGCCTGCCTGCACCATGTCTTGACAAGAAGCAGGTCCTGCAGACTGCAGCATACTTCTCTGCTCCTCCAACTACCTGCAACGAGATGGTGCAATCTGACTGTTACATTGAACCCTGTCCTGTGGTGCAGCAGTGAGGACCAGGGCAGCACACTGATGTTGTGGGCACTGCAGTAGTGGTTGGCCGGACGCAGCACACACACCAAACCATTGCAGACTGTATCCCAGCTTACAAATTAGCAGGGCAGCCTTGAGTCCCACCTGAAGCTCTATTTCCTTGGTCAGCCGCTTTGTGAAGGCTGCGTCCTGCTGGCAGGTGCTGCAGACGGCTTTCAGCTTGCACACATCTTCAGCCAGGGGGATGAGCTGCAGGATGCTGTGAAAGGGCTGCCTCTGCCAGGTGCCATCCAGTGCTGCAATGACGACCAGCTTGCCGGAATTAGCCCAGCTCTCTGCGTACTCCACCACGTCTGCAGCACAGCTGTTGAGGTCTGAGGTGCACGGTCGCGACTTCTGTGGAGCCTGCGGCTCTGCAGCGGAGGCACAAGCACAAGGGGGACCAGGGGTTGTGCTGTTCAGGGAGTGACAGGAAGTTGCTTGCCTGGGAAGAACTGTCCCTCGTCAATTGCTATCACATCAGCAGCGTCCACTTGACTCCCTGCCTGGCTCAACTTGTCAAAGCATAGAGCACACATCCTTGTCAAGTCGTGCGTGATCACGGCTGCGTCAGCTGTGTACCGTGCATCTCCCTGCAGTGAGTTTTAGGGTGATGGATTGGGTGCTGCAGCATGCGCACTCCGGGAGGGTGCAGAGCACACCTTGTGCTTGATCATCAGGCAGATCTTGGCCGCTGCTGCATGCCTGCGCACCCTTCTGAGAAGCTCTGTGCTCTTGCCTGCAGGGGTCAGCACTGTCTCAGCACTGGGCAGGTTTCCAAACCTCATGTGTGCTTCTTTCACCTGAGAACATCGGGCCAAGAATGAGTTCAATGCTCCCGGATCCCACATCCGCAGCATTGAGCAAACGAGGAGCACCACCAGCCGGGACAGCCATGGCACCTTCACAGCAATGCAACTTTCTTGTTGTATGACAGAAATTGTTCAGCTGGCTGATGCATCTCAGATGACTGGTGATCCCACAGGCAGTTTGACTGTACTTGTAAGCAGTTCAAACGAGCATGCAGTCGATTGACTTGATGTAGGTTTTATGCATATTGCACATGTAAAGTAGAAGCTACAGAAATATGGAAAGGATAGTTCCCAATGGTTTGAGCAGAAGGTCTTGACATGATGCAGCATCCCACTTGAGTCTTGGTCACTCCTGCCAGAGGTGAGGAAACCTGTGAGAGAAGGCCCTGGCCCAGGAGCACCTGCTTCCAATTGCCTGTTCAAGTGCACCTAGACTTCCTGTGACTGGGGTCACTGGACGCCCAAGCAGGATACGAAGCTTGGCAGCAAGCATCTCTGCGTCAATGACGTTGGACCGCCACTTTGACGCTGGCGACCAATCTGGCGGGGGAGGGTCTGTGACAGCCAGCACCTGCACCCGAGGGGATGCCTGCAGCCACGTCCGCCAGCATGGCCCCGCCCTCTCCACGTGGGCGTCACGGCGCCGGGACATGCGAGGCAGGACCTCAAAGTACCCCAGCGCCTCCTGCGTCTGGTCCAGCTCGTCTGGGTCGGTGTCAGCTGCCTCAATGACATCCCTCAGCAGCCAGTGACAGGTTGAGATGACGAGGATCTCCAGGCTGGCCGGGGGTTTGGGCAGGCCGCGGCGGAAGGTGAGCATCATCTCGGGGTCGATGATGAGCACATGGAGGCTGCTCATCGCCTCCAAAGGGCAGTTGCAGAGCCGCAGCTCGCTGCGCCGAAAATTGTTGTGCAGATCGAGGAAGACAACGCTCTTGAGGCCTGCCACACCCTCAGGGAGTCGGTCGACCTGCACACACATACAAGGCGCCCCTGCAGCACAGGATCCAGTGGGACGCAATGCAAGGGTTGAGCCGCCACTGGTGCGCCCCCCGCAGCAAGGACTGCAAAGGGAGACCAGCACAGCCACCAGCAGCTCAGCCAGGCATGCACAGCAGGGGCCATCAAGTAGAACAACAGGAAGACCTGCAGCTTCAGTCTGGCACCTGGATTCCAGAGATGTCCAAGTGCTGCAGCGTGCCAAGCTGCGCTAAGCTTTTTGGGATCAGCTCGCTCCCATACTTCCAGTTGCGGGTGCCCCAGTCCATTTTGTCATGGTAATTGTTGCGCAGGCTGAGCGACTCTAGGTTGGACAGCGCCGTCACAGCCTCAGGCAGCTGCTTCACAAGGCAGCCACGCAAACACAGTGCCTGCACTGGCAGTGCAGCAGCTGTTCCCGCCTCTAGCTGCTGTGCCCTCCTGGTCGCAGGCATTTACCTAGCAAGTGGTTGTATGCCTGAAAGCACTGTGTTGTGTTGCACAGGTCTCAAATGGCACTGCAGCAGCTGGCCAGGCTTTCGCTGCACAACACAGGCTACCGAATTACTTAGTTAACAGGCCACAGATGCCATGGCCTCTGTCGTTGTTGCTGGTTTCAAGACATATATGCCGGTGTGCCAGTCAGACAAGGCCTGACAATGGCAGCAAGTGACCCAGCTGAGGCACTGGCAAGCAGCAGCCGGCTCTCACCTTCAGCGCTGTGAGCTGAAACAGTTCCTCTGGAATCTCAAAAATGGCAATGTTGGCCAGCACTAGGCAGGTCATGCCCGTGAGTGGTGCCACATTTGGCATCAGGGAGGGTGCCCCCCAAGGGCCTGACTTAAAGTGTGTGGCTTTGTCTGTTGCAAAGCAAAGCTGTAGGTGAGTCAGGCCGGCAGGGAAAGGCTTGACGGGGAATTGACTGGGATCATATGCCTGCACCCGCAGAGGCAAAACCTGCAATAGCCTTCTGCAAGCTGCTGGCAGGAAATAGGCACCTTGATTGCTGCTCCTGAGCGCAACTGCTGGGGCAAGAGGCGTTTGGTTGCAAGCAGGGTCTTGCTCAGTCAAGCATAAGGGCCGGGGCAGCCAGGTGCATCAGCTTTTAAGCTCACCTCTGCATTGTTGATGCTGAGCTTCTGAATCTGTGTAAGATGTGATAGGCGCCCCTGGACTACCGGGAATGGCAGGTGCCGCGCATGCAGAGTCAACTCCTGCAGCCAAACAGTCCAGGTAAAGAACAGCCTCAAGTGTCCGCATGGTCACCTCCAACAATGGTGCAGTAGAGCAGCGCTCACGTCCGGGAGGCCCCCAAGCCAGTCACAGGCTGCCTCACCAGCATGTTGGTCAGCCCTGGCACCAGCGCTAGCAAGAGCGCTGCTCTTCCCTCAGCTGACTCGTAGGGCGCCTCCCCAAGCAACTCGATGTCTGCAGTGCGCACAGCCTCGCCATGGGCAATAGACCAGGCCTTTATTGCTGGTAGGTTCCAGGCCGAGGGGCCCCTCCAGACCTTTGCACCGCCAACCTGCAGCCAAATGGCTAGGCATGAGCACTGTTGCGGTTCCTTTAACACTAGCAGCAGCAGAAAAGGGCTCTGAGAGACCATCTGACTTGCAGCTTGGCCCACGCTAGGCTGGGCCCCCTGAGTGCTCCTGTCCAGCTTCTGCACACATGCGGGATTGCCAGAAGCCTGCACACAAACGGCAACAGGGTTTTGTACTGAGACACCCACACTGGAGGGTCTCATTTGCTGTCAGCCCACCTGTCCCTGAAGGGAAGGTAGGAAAACACAAGCGCCCACAGGTCATAAGACAGATCCTGCAATCCATCTGCCTGCACCAATGCATGCGGCTACAGTCATCCGACATTGGTCAGTGGCTGTTCACACAATGCTTACCTGTTGCATGTCGCTATCTCCTGAGCTCTTCTTCGTGACCCTTGCTCAGAGACCTCACATGACCAGAGGCAAGCATCCTTCTAGAGCGCTATCGTAGCTTTGTGAGCAACTTCAAACACGACATGCGGAAGCACGCGCTGGGGAGGATGGCGATGGCGATATGTCAGATTTTCACGTGTAAAGCTCCGAGAGTGCCCCTCAGAATAAGGATAGCAATGAAAAATGATGCCAACAATCAGCTCATTGCTACATCACTGACCGATAGGTCACGAATGCCGAAGATCGTGCAGCTGAGATCATGGATGAAGAGGCTGTGGGTATCACTCAGTTTGCCAATGATCAGCCTGGATTCTCTGCTGTGCTCAAACATCGATATGCTGACTTCATTGTCAGGGAGATCCCCGTAGGCGCTGGGCCGGTGCAGCTGACCAGTCTGGCGGCCCTGGAGCAGACCACCCAGGTGAAGACTGGCGGAGGAGGCAGTTATATGCCATGTTGCTCTGCCCTGCTCGACTTTCTGTCTGACGACAGGAAGCCAAGACAAATGCCAACAATGAGGCGGCTGCGCCGGCTTCAGAAGGGGACACCCAGGACCTCGTGCAGGCGTGCAGCACACAGCTTGCTGAGCTGGAGAAGCTGGCAGGTGCAGGCAACAGGGCCAAGCTGGAGGACCTCCTCAAGCGCATGCAGGTGCGGGGGCACAGCCAACATCAAGTCTATGCAAGTGTTCAACATCCAGCGCAGCAGCAACAGCAGGAGTCCATATGACCTCCTGTGCCTGTAGCAGCACTGTTCTGTGGCGAGTGCATGTGCAGAGCAGCAAATGGAGGCGAGATACGCAGATGCTGTTCTGCCATGCCAAAGACCACTGGGGCAGCTGACTCCTCCAAGACAGTGGCTGCTTAGCAAAAGCTGGAAGCTGCAGTTCACTAGCAGTGTCTTGTGCTTTCCTGAGCTGGCTGCATCAGGGTGTCCTGTGCAGAGACTCTCAGTGCACCCGCCCTGTGCCTCGTCGCATTGCACCTCAGCTGGGCTTGATGTTGTCTCTCTGCTGCAGGACCCGGCCAGCCAGGGGCAGTCTGTCATGCTGGAGCCTATGCGGGACAAGGCGCTGCGCTCTGTGAGTCCTGTGTGAACAGAGTGGCATGGCCACCCCATGGGTACGGACGCCTACGCTGCTCTGCGTGACCTGGCAGGTCACAGAGGTGTTATGCTCTCGGTTATCGTTGCCTGCTTGCCTCAGCTGTGCCAATGTCAAGGTCTAGAGCCTGGGGCCGACCTGTTACTGCTACAGGGCAGTGCTGCCAGTGCCTCACGCAGGCGACCCATGAAGTCTTCAATCATGGACACCCAAGCACACTTCTGCATACGACATTGCCTCATGCAGGCGGTGCGCAAATCCTTCACTCATGAGTAACACACATATTTGTGCACTTATGACATTGTCTCATGCAGGCTGTGCACAATTTCTTCAAGCAGGGCCCCCCGCTGCCCCAATTAGAGACGACAACTGTTTTGGACCCCAACAACACAGACGCCAGCAACCCCTCCTCAGTCATATGCGTGGAGCAGAGGAAGGGCCGTGGGCGTAAGCGTGGGCGGGGAGCCCAGGCTGATGCTGCAGGCAGCGCTCGCAAGCAGCACATTCGCGAGACGTGGCCAGGCGGGGGCAGCAACTTCTGCAGATTCGTGCTGGGGAAGTGCAACATGGACACCCAGGTGGGCTCAGCTGGCACAGTGACAGTCACATGGTGGCCCCTGCAATACAGGCAGGTCCGCTCGTCATGGCAGGTCTGCTCTGCATGTTCACGCTGGCTGTCTACCGGCAGTGAGAGTGAAGTACCCTGCAGTATAAACATACAAGCCAGCTCTGCTGTTGTAGTAGCTTTGAGTGTGAGGCTCCGCAAGCTGCATGACCCCCTGAGTCAGCAGGCATCACTGATGGAGCCCGCTCAAGAGTGGAAGCAGTCTGACCTGTGCTGGTTGGGGTGCAGGCATGTGAACCACCTGCTGTGCACTGACTGGCAGGATGTGCAGTATTGACCTCAGCTGTGCCACAACACTTCCTCATGTTGAAACATCTCCTTCGTCCTGCAGCTGCCATACATCTCCTTCGTCCTGCAGGCTGCCATCAGCCTGCTGGCCCAGAAGCTGCGCTGCCCACAGCATGTGCTGGCCACAGCTGGCACCAAGGACAAGCGCGCAGTCACCTTCCAGCAAGTGACGGGCCACATGGTGAGCCACAGCCAGACCCAGAACTGTTCATGGAACCCTGTACATGAGTCGTAGATGAGGTCGGCCACTGCAATGCCATCCGCAAAAAGCTGCTTGCTGGGAAAGCCTTGCCAGGGTGAGGGCTCACTGCTCTGTGCATGCTGCAGGTCTCCAGCAAGCGTCTGGCTGGCTTGAACAAGGGCCTGCGCGGATGCAAGGTCGGCAACTTTGAATATGTGGGAGCGGGGCTCAACCTTGGCCAGCAGCTGGGTGAGGCCTACAGGTTGCTGCGGGTGACTGGCTGCCCTGCCTGCTGACTGGCTGTGTGGCCTGTGCAAGTCTGGCCAGAAGCCGCCTGCTCCAGGCTGCAGGCAGGACCCTCACCCCGTCCTCTGCCTGTCCTTTACCTCAGCGTGGGCTTTGTTGCAGCGTGCAACCAGCGACGTGCACTCAGGCTCACAGCCAGGTGTATGTGCGTGTGCGTGCAGGCAATGAGTTTGAGATCGTGCTGCGCAAGCTGACAGGCGCGACAGCTGAGCAGGTCCAGGCAGCGGCAGATGGCCTCAAAGCCAGCGGGTTCATCAATTATTACGGCCTGCAGCGCTTTGGTAGCAATGACTCAGCCACGCACAGGTGCGCTGCACAGCAGCCCTCACTCAGCATGTCACCTGATCTGCGGTAGCGGCAGGTTTGCCCAGCAGCGCTGTGGCGGCATGGCTGTCGCCATAGACTCTTCCTGCTGACAACAGCTTCACTGTGTGCTGACTTTGCTTTGAGCAGGTGACCGAAGGCTCCTGCAAGCATTTGCCTGTGCGGCAGCAGCATCATGAGGCACAGCTCACCTGCCTGAGAGACTAATGTTGCCAGCCAAGGACATCTGAGGCTTCACAACACCGACTGCACCCAGGGCATGACAGGTAGACCCCATCTAGTCATGTGCAGAGTGGGGAAGCATCTGGTGCTTGGGCAGTGGGAGGACGCTGTCAAGGCAATCATGATGCCCCATGCTGGGGAGCGGGAGGATGCTCAGGCTGCGAGGAGACTGTACCTTGACAAGGGTGAGTGGCTTTGCTCAGCGGGTAGGCCAGGCTGGGGACAGCTCTCCTAGTGATTGCCTCTAGCTGCATGCTGCCAGCGGCCTGGCAGATCGCATGCCTGGCGCTTGTTCTGGGGCAATGCGAAGGGCAACTGGGCAGGAATGTGCAGCCTATGTCTGCTGCAGTGGCCATCCCCAGCCTGCACAGATAAATGTGCACTGCCCTTCCTGTGCTGCAGGGGACATCTCAGGGGCTCTCAGAGGCATGCCCCAGTTCCTCCAGGCAGAGAGGGCAGTCCTGCAGGTGGCTCAATAGTCCGCTGTGCATGCTGCATGAATTCCTTGGACTTCGTGATGACGCCTCCTGGATGCGTGATGGGCAGCTGTGGCCCTTGTTGCCTTGTTGAGATAGCCTGCAGCAAGCCTGTGCCTCCCAGCCGACTCACAACCTCAGTCTGGCCGGACCTGCAAAGTCGTCAGTGACAGAGCACTCCAGGGTCTTCACAGCCATATGTGCGACTCCAGGTGACTCCTCAGCGTACCGACCAGCTGGTGTGCCTGGCCTGTAGGGGCTTCAGCGCAAGAGGCAGGACTTTGTTGGAGCGCTGCAGGGCATTCCCCGCAACACCCGCAACCTGTATGTGCACGCCGTACAGAGCTACGTCTGGAACCTGGCAGTGAGCAGGCGAATACAGCACTTTGGCTGCAGCAGAGTTGTGGCTGGCGACCTTGTTCTGAAGGATGCAGACCAGCTGGAGGCTGCAGGCAAGTTCAAGTGCACCTGCTGCATCGTGTGATGACTGCCTCCACTGGGGCGCCCTTGTCTGTATGGTTGCACTTGGAAGATACCAACAAAGGCAACCTCAGCATGCTGTGGTGGTGCTTGTTTCTTCGCTGTGTCCCACAGCTTTCTTGATGTGCTGAGCTGCCAGTCCGCACTTGCCGTGCAGCAGAGCCTGCTGGGAGTGACTGTGCAATGGCAGCGGCTGTCAGCGCATCAGAGCGCAGCTCGGGGCGCCTGGCGGCAGTCCATGAGGTCACTCCAGAGGAGGCAGAGGCTGGCACCTTTAGCATTGAGCAGGTCGTGCTCCCCCTGCCCGGCAAGAGCACACGCACCCCAGGCCATGCAGTCGCAGAGGTGCGCGGTCAGTGGGCAGCCAGTTGCTACAACTGACAGGTGGCCAATATTCACAGACACAGGAAGTCTGAATCCTGCTGCATGGGGCAGGCAGGTCTGTGCAGCAGCATGGCAGGCAGCAGCAGAAGCAGCACCTTTCCCTCTGGGCAGGACCGCTCATTGCCAAGGCCCCAACAGCTTCCCAGCCTGCCCAGTTACGCTGCTCTGCAGGTGTATAAGAAGGCAGCAAGTACCATGGGCATCTCCTTGGACAGCTGCAGCCACCAGGTCCGGGAGTTTTCCCTCATGCAGTTGTCAGGGGATTATCGACGCATGCTGCAGAAGCCCAATGGCTTTGAGGCCAGGGTGATCCCCTACCAACACCCTGATGAGGAGCTGGCAACCACTGAGCTGAGCAAATGGGAAGATGAGGCTGGAACAAGCAGGGCAGCGACACTGGCCGCAGGCAGCGATCAGGCAGCAGCAGCAGACGAAGCGGGGCAGCAACCAGCAAGCCAGGCACAGCAGGGGCCTGCGCAGGGTGGGGATGGGCAGGCCTCGCATGGCACAGCAGAGCAGCCCGTGAGCGGCCCGCCAGCCAGTGACAGTGCAGCTGGGGCTGGCTTGCTGGCGCTGTCGCTCAAGTTCCAGTTGCCGCCATCCTGCTATGCCACCATGCTGATCCGGGAGCTGACCAAAAATTGCACGTCCAAAGCGCACCACAAGGCGCTGACGCAAGTAGTCTGAGATTCTGCATCTGCTGCACCCCACATTCTGCCATCCGTGGCATGTTAATGACCTGAAGGGCAAACTGTAATATATATATATATACTTAGATCCGCGCCCGCCAGTACCTGGTGCAAAACGATCTGGTGTGCACAACGGGCTGGCACTGCAGTCCCTGGGAGTTCTACAGTCAGTCTGATGTCAGAAGCCCAAAATGAACAGCACAAGTGCAGCATCTGCATGGATGTGCTGGGAGCAAACGGTGGCGTGTCCACCCTGGAGTGTGGTATGTGTGGATGAGTGCGGACTCCAGGGATTGTGGTGGCTGCCTGACCCCATGACTTTCCCATGCTGCAGGGCACCCGTTTTGCTCTGAATGTCTGGCGCGATGGGAGGCAAGGTCCACACTGTGCCCGGTCTGCAGGGCAGACCAGCGCACCCTAGGGAGGCGTGCCCGGAACCGTGAGCAGGGCATAGAGGACGATGGTCAGTACCTCTCCTCTTGCGTCAGGCAGCAGCACAGCTATGCCAACCCTTGCAGTGCCATGACCAGCTTTCCCCACCCAATATGTTGTCTTGCTGGGTTGACGCCTGTGGGAGAATCATATCTGCAGTGGACGGTAGCTGCCAGACCAACACAGCCCTAGGGACGCTCAGATCTTGCAGGCTCTTGCCCAGGCCTGGCCGAGAATCCTTCGGGTCCTTGCAAAGCTGCATGTGCTGCTGATGGGCAGCATGCAACTTGCAGGACAAGTCCAGCAGTACTGGTCTCCCATGTTCATCAGCTGCTTCTGACAGCGCCTGACGGAGGCTTTGTTTGAATTTCATACGCCTGCCTGCTGCAACATGGGACGGCCCAGCTTCATGCACTTGGGAGCTGGCAGAAAGGGTGTCCCTCCTGCTGCAGAGGATGAGCCCAGCCAGGAAGGCCAGCAGCACCCAGTCGAACAATTGAATGAGCTGATGGACCTCCTCACCCAGCTGATGCAAAACTCCCACCTCCGCTCCGTGCGCGAGGTTCAGCCAGGGCCGCGGCCGCTGGGGGGGCTGAGCCCCGGCCTGCACACGTTCCCTGGGGGATTCCAGTACGCCTGGGGCAGAGACAGCGGCGGCAGCCGCCCGTCAGCTGCTGTCTTTGCAGAGGAACTACACAGGCAAGCCCTCTGAGATCAGGTTCTGTGCCAGAGTCTGACCACTTCTCTGGCCTTGCCGATCGCGCATGTCTCAGGCTGCAGTGTGTCAGAGCCACCTGGCCGGCTGCACTTGCAGCCACAGGCGCCTAATGCAACAGCCACAAATGCTGCAGTGTGCCACAGCTTAACGGCAACCACATATCTGCTTTGTCTCATGCTGAGGCTGCAGCATGCCGGGGCTGCTTGCGCAAGAATTTCAGCCACAGTGTGCACTGCAGGCAGGTGGGCGAGGCCGTGGGTGAGGCCTTCGTCTCGTCCCTATCGTCCCCTTTCCAGGAGGATGAGGCCTCTGGCTCGTCCCCATCCCCCCCACTCCAGGAGGCTGAGGAGCAGCGGCAGCCAGAGGAGCCCAGTGCTGAGCATGAAGAGGCTGCTTGCCCAGCAGCTGCTGTCCAAGAGGCAGAGGATGCCCTCGATGTGCTCCAGGTAGGTGCTGGCCACACTCGTCATGCCCGCTTCAGGTTGCCTCATGATGTTTGAGGCGTCCCATGCATCTCTTGGGTGCACAACACTGACCTTGGGCCAGCGTCAGTGGCCTGACATGCTGCTGGCTGCAGCTGACCTGAGCAGTATGTCTGGTCCCTGGACCCCTGCAGTGTCCCCAATGCCCAGTGCTGGCTGCTTCATGCCTCTGGCGCACACCCACGGTCTTTAACCCCGCTGCAGAGGCCCAGCATCGACGACACATGGACAGCTATGCCGGAGGCAGCCCAGTGCACAAGCCCTGCTTTGAGCCCCAGTGCACAGTCTATGGCTTGCATTCGTCCATGCATGCACGGTTTGGAGCAGTACTGCTGGCACTCTGGGACACATGCGTGCGGACTGCCTCTGTCCTGATGCTGGCCGCAGTTGTTACAGGTGCGTCTCAACTCCCTGCCTGGGCGTCCCCCCCTGTACCTCTCAGAGCAGATGAAAGAGCTGGAGGAGGCCCGGCAAAATCTGCAGCGCTGCAGGGACGGCAGGTTGCCACCACAGGAGGCGCGCAGGTGGGGCTCTGCCTGAGAGCATGCCTGCCCCTGAAGCAATGCGCTGCTATTATGGCTTGCCCAGCAGCCCAATCCTGCCTGGCACCGTGCATGCCTCCACAGAGTTCACATTTCACACTGGCAGCATCCTGTAGCAAGGGTCGCCTGCTGAGGGTGAGGGTCTGTCTCAAGCCTGTCTGGCACTGTCCAGTACGCACACCCGTCCCTGGAAGACACGCTGTGAAGGGCTGTGCCTGCCAGGCAGGACTCTTGAGGAGGTCGCTGAGTGCCGCCTCCTGCTGGAGTGGCTGCTGGAGCCTTGAAAGGCTGTAGCTGTCGTGCAGGACCCTCCAGGTCGTGACTGAGTACACTCACCTGCTGGAGCGTCAGCTGGAGGACCTGCTAGAGACTCACGACGCCATGGACCGACAGCGACGGGGGCAGAGAGGCAGCTCGCGGGCAGCCTCTGAGGCCGCTGCTGGTGGTGGGTCGGCCCAGCCGGCCAGCTCTGCGCCCCCCCTGGAAGCCCTGCTGGGTGCGCTGGGGGACGGGGACGCCCACCCACCTCCCGCGGACGACAGTGACTTCCAGCGATGGTGGGCCCAGCAACAGGCCCAGCAGCAGGCCCAGCTGCAGGAGCGGCAGGCGGGGCAGCACCAGCGCTGGCAGCAGGGGCGGCAGCAGCAGCAGGGCGGGCACCAGAGCTTCATGCAGCGCGAGCATGTCCCCTACCCCCAGGTGCACCGCAGGAGCGGTGGTGGCGCACAGGGCGTACCCACGCCGCAGGGTTCGGGCCATTCACAGGCTGGGCCCTTTGGGGGCCTGCAGCAGCAGCAGCAACCTGGTCTGTCTGGGCGCTATCAGCAGCAGGCAACACCCAGTCACCCTGCTGGCTCTACTGGGCATGAGGAGGAAGAGACCCGCTGGGGATGGGGCGCGCTTGCCGCCGGCGCTGCTGCTGCTTTGGGAGCGGCCGCAATCTCCTCTTGGTGGAAGGGCAGGAACCAGGACGAGCAGCAGCAGCAGCAGGAGGGGCATTTCACTGCTGGCCAACAGGCCTCTGCCTCTGGCAGACAGCGGGGGGCTCAGGGGCAAGCACCTGAGGACTCCGTGCAGACCAGCGCCCATGACCTCGTGCGGCGACTGTTTGAGGCCCAGGAGGCTCGCCAAAGGGAGGGGGCAGCACACACTACCCATGAGGCTGACAGTCCCTTTCTGAACTTTGCCCAGTGGCTGCGGGAGCAGCCAGCTGAGGAGGGGCAGCCGGCTAGCAGAACACCAGACGTCATGGCCCTGCTGCTCAGCGCCTATGAAGCATACCATGCCAGGCAGGCTGGCAGAGCGCACAATGCCTGAGGCCACGTGCCTCTGTATATTGCCCTGTGCTTCTGACTGCTGTTGCCCATAAGCCTGTGCTGATTATCATGACTTGTAACTCTTTGTCAACATCCACTTCAATTGTTTTCATGCTGAAACATTCACTTCCCCTGCGTAGCAAACATCATGTCTGATGCTCTCGATGAGCAGTGAGCCAAGAACAGAGAGTAATGCACAGAAGCTGTCAAGGAATGGATCAAGAAGTGGCCTAAATCTGGTGCAGTTGATGCCTGATCTGACGGCAGGGCGGGGAACGTGACAACATACTGACAGGCGAGTCTAGTGCGGGCTGTAATTAAATGCAGTGCTGCTTCAGATGGCTATTCTGCTTCAGGTGGCTGTGCTGCCATGTGCGGTGTCATCAACCGTCGATGGCGTGTTCTGAGAGTGCGCTTCCGCTGCGCTGGACTGACGTACTGGTCCTGCTGCTGATTGCTGGTCCTGCATTGGGGATGCACATCAGATCCTCGGGGAATGTGGCGAGCGGGTACACAGCGAGCTGTTTGCTCTGCACCGCAAATAAACCTCGTGATGCGCACAGCATTTGCCTTATCAAGCGAATGCTGCTCGTCATGGCAGCACAGCACAGACGGGCGCAGCTCGAGATGCTCTGCCACCAGTAGCTGTTGCTGCACACGGTCAAGCAGACTGCCGGGCAACAAGCTGACCTTGCTAATGCTGCCAATGGCATCGCTGCCGTGAGCGCTATCGTCCTCCGGGCTGCTCTTGCTGCCATACGTTTCGCTGCTGCTGCACTCCTCCAGACGGGGCGCGCGCACAGGCACAGGCTCGCTGGACAGGTGGGCTCCCACAAACTGTGGGCGCTCCTGCTGCAGGGAGAAGCGGCGACCTGCGAAGCAGCGGCATGCAGTCTGACATCAGCACTGGCCAGATGGGGCTATGCACACAATGAGAGGCAGGTCAGCTGGGGAGCCCCCCTGCAGAGCTATGGCACACAGCGTGGCAGCTGCACACGCAAAACATGAAGAGCCTGTCAGATGGGCTATGTACACAAACACAGGCGGCAGGTCAAGCAAAGCAGACATGCAAACCTCATTGGTGGCCGCATATGCGAGGAGATACTGCAGTCACAAGCTTTCCTGCTTATGGAGCACATGGGCAAGCCTTTGCCACATGCACAAACAGCAGGGCAGCTGCAGAGGGCCGGGCCACTTGTGAGATGCGCACCTGCATGTGTTGTGGGGTCGGGCACGTCAAGTGAGACGTCCTCTGGAGCGGCTGCCTGCTTGGACGCGCGGTCCAGCGAGAAGTGGGACCCCACGTGCGTGGCCTGCACAGCCTCCATGGATGGCCGGGGGGACACCCCCTTGAGGCTGGGTGCGGTGCTGGGCATGGCGCTGATGCGGGCAGGGGGCCCTGCATTCACCTGCAGGCGCAGAGAGAGGTCTTTGTGGGGCGCTGCAGGCCTCATGCATGTGCTTGGAGGCATGAGGTGATGAGACGGGCTGGCAGCTGCAAGGGCAGACACAGCCCTGCTGGCAGCAGCAGGTGCAGGCACACCAGAGATGCGGTTGCTGTTCTTCAACCCCACCAGTGGCAACAAACAAAGTGGGAGGGAGAGTCGCCAAATGGGGGACTCTAGCCCAGAGAAGACTTTAAAGATGCAAGCGCACAAAGCCAGTTCTGGCAGCTGCAGACGCTGTGCAGCAGGGGGATGGGCCCCATGTAGTGCTCCCTCAAGCCACGTGGCAGAGGCGGTCTGGCAAAGGCAAGCACAAAACTACTTTGCTTTCACCCTGCACACCAGCCCCATGCAGCTCTGATGTCAAGGAGCTCCTAGAGTAACCTCTGTCGGCCACCTGGCCCCTTGCTCACAATTTCAGCCCTTGTCTGGCATGCCGCAAAACCACACCTCAACCCCAGGTTGCCACACTTGAATGCCAGGCGACCTACTCAACGCTGTTGGTGTCCCTGTACATTGGCTGCCAGCAGCCAACTGCTCCTACCTTGATGTCGGGGAACTCCTCAAAGCTGTCGGCATCTGCAAGGAACCTGAGCTTGGCTCGCGCCTGCGCCTCGCCCCCGTGGTAGCTCATGTCCAGCCTGAAGTCCTCCAGCACCTTGGGCGCGCTGCGGCATCCAAAGCAGGCCCCCTTCGTCTTCTTGGGCTGGCTGCGGGGGCCAGTGTCCCCTTCCTGAGGCTTGGGCTGCAGCGCCTGCTTGCGGGCCGCCTTCTGGCTGACAATTGCATTGCTGAAGGTGTCGCATCCCTGAAGCAGGGTGGTGGGGCTCTCGTCAGGCACTTCATTCACACCACTTCCTGGCAGATGCCTGCAGCGGCTGTTCTCAGGGGCTGGCAGCAGCTGACAATCGCATCATGGCTCTCAGCTGCTGCCCTCAACCAAGCAGCCCGCCTCATGGCTTACTCTGGAGGAGCACGCCACTGCACAAAGCAGGGACAGCTTTCCTGCCACAGTGGTGTGGCTGCCAACTTCACAAAGCCTGTCACCCTTGCCTTGTCACACAGGGTGTGGCAGCCAGCGTGACAGACCCAATCTTGGCGAGGCACATGCACAGGAGAACAGATGGCGAGAACCATGCACGGCCTCAGCCCCGTGCAGGACCGGCCCCTCACCGGGGGCAAGATGTCCACCAAGCAGAGGGACATGTCATCGCTGAGAACCCCCCCTGCGGCGCGCAGAGCAGTTCGCAGGGCAGCATCTGCCGCCTCCTGCGGGCCGCGGCTGCGATGCTGTTTGAGCAGACGCTTTGAGGAAATGGCATCCCACACCTGCGGCCAGACAAGGGGAGACAGTGAGTGAATCTTCATAGGTGAGACAGGAGCAGGATGAGGGACAGTGGTTGGAGCAGGCTATCCAGCATTGGGGAGTACCGGCAACAATGCTGGCTCTGAGGCTGGCTTGCCCAGGGAATAGAAGCCTGTCAAGGCTACTGCCTCCAGTAGGCCTCAAATCGGCGCTGGTACTTTGTGTTCAAGCGCCAAACATAGCAAAGACAGCGGCCCAGATCTGGAATGGAGGCTCTGTTCACCGCAATGCACATCTGCTGGCCTCCCTGTCTGGCCAGTCAATATCTGGCCAGCAAATGACGCTCAATAGAACCTACAAGCACAGCAGCTCACCCCATCGCTGGCCAGCGCCAGGCGCACGCCATCTGACGGCACCTCCAGCTGCACAATGTGGGGGTGGGCCAGGATGCAGCTGCCCACATCGATGTCCCCGATGGCGCGGGAGACACACAGCCCCCCAGGCCATGCTCGCAGGGGCCCGTACCCTGACTCCCCTTCCTCTGCTGGGCCGTCCAAGTCGCAGCCTATCTGGGCAATCTGCGTGCCCAATGCCTGCATGAGCCATGAAGAAGTCAGTGTCCTGTCTGCGACACTTGCAGGCTCGTTGCCCTCATTGACAGGGGACAGGCCACTGCCTGTCACGGCCTGCTGCATGCCCAGCACCCCCTCACCGCCTGGGGGTGGGAGGAGAGACTCACAACCTGCTTGCCTCATGCAGGCTTGGCTCTTGCATCGACAGGGATGGACGGAGACTCCAATGGGCCATCTGAGCATGTCCAGGTGCAACGTTGCTGGCTGATATGCTGCACAGAATGTCTGCCATCTAATTGTCATGGCAAGCATTCACATCATCCAAAGCGCGGAGGCAGGGCAGAAGGCAGGATGCCGAGGGCCACACCTTGAGCCGCGCCCGCTCGCCCTCGTGCGTCTGCACCCTGTGCTCGGGCGTCAACTCCAGCACAGCTGTTCCCACATCTAAGGCTGCCTTGCTGTCCCCGACGCAGGCCACTGTGAGGAGCCAGTCCATCAGCACTGCCACTGTCAGAGTGGTGCCTGCAGAGGAACAGTATGAAGCTGAACTGCATTCACCCCGCCATGCGCTGTGGGGCAAACTGTGGCGAGAGGCCCCAGGAAACAGGCTGTCAGCTGACCTGACAGCTTCCCGGTCATGAGGTACTGTGTGTTGACAGCCAGGAATGCTCCTGTGATGGCCAGCCTGATGCTGCTGGCCCAGCTGGAGGCTTCTGCAGCACCAAAGGGGCAGAAGTGAGCAGCGCGCCTCTTGGGCTGGACCTCAGACGGCACGTGAAGGGCATTGGGCACATCTGCTGCCGCAGATACACTTGGCCCTTGGCACTGCAGACCGCAAGGCGTGAGCGTGAACCAATGGTGAAAACAGACCTGGGGTGCCCTCTGCAGGTGGTAGACACCGCGGAAGCCGGTGCATGAGCTCATCACACAGCGCCGCTTGGCAATGCTGTGCCGCTCCTGCGCCATTGTGGCCATCTGCTACTGCCCACAGGGAGAAGCTGCTCACAGCAGCCTTGGGACTGAAACCATGGAGCACTTGGTCTGGGTACATTATGATGACGTCCTCCCCCTTCTTGGTCCTCTGAGCAGCGGCATGCTTCACACTCCTGCTCGAGCCGCTCATATGGTACAGAGAGGACTATCTACAGCCCTTCTTGCCCAGCTCAACAGAGTATTCTTGGGATCGATGGAATGACAGCAGCTGGAGGAGCTACACAGCCACTTGAAGATGGGGTATATCTGGCTGCTTTAAGGGGATTCTGAACTGGAGTGGTTGAGAGCCTGGTTCAAGGAAGCAGCTTGCGCCCGGCTCTCAAGCAAGTAATGCCCTGTGCGATCTGAGCATCTGCAGCAAGGAGCTGCCAGACATCCCGACACAACCTTCCCCTCTCATCAAAGCAGCATTACAAATTTGCCTGCAAGGCCCAGTCTCTTTCAAGCCAGGCCGATGCGGTGCTGATGCAGCTGCTGGCACTGCTCCTGTTCAGTGGACTCCTTTTGGGGAACATCCCCCACATCCTCTGCGCTGACAGGGTGTGGGTGTTTTATAACACAGTGACGCATGAGAGCCAGTTTGAGGAGCCAGGAGGTGACTTCTGTTGAGCAAAGACTGGCTGCACCTCACATGGAGCTCCCCCACTCTCAGTAACTCATGCTGGAGACACACTGCTCACCTTCCCAATGTTTCTACCACATGTAGATGTACCGTTTATTGATGAACGTGGCCAGCGATTCTGGCTTGATGAGCATGGGCAAAGACTGCATGAAGACCCGACGGCAAGTGACCGATTCGGGCAGCAGATGCTTTGCTGGGGAGCATGCACTGTCCCTGCACAAGCCAGGCAGGCATCGCAGTGCTCTCGCCCATCCCATGTGCAAGGTCTAGACTGAATTCCATGGCCGTGGTGGTCTGCCGCTGCCGTTGTAAAACTGATGCTATCTGTTGCTGGGCTTATGCTTACAGCTACTGTCTGGCCTGGCCTGCAGGTCTGCCTCCATTCCGAGCTGGTCCTGGTTGCTGTTGTCTGGCTGCAGCATGAGCCAAATGCATGAGAAACACAGCACCCACACGCTGCCTCCATGCGGACTAAGGAATACTCAGTGTTAGCACAGCCTTTGCGCTATTGATGCTGCCACTCATTGTTATGAGTATGCCTGCCTGCAGCGTGATGGATATGGCTGGGCTCGTTGCCTGCATGCATACTGACTGCTTCCCTGCAGTGCGATTGGTACTTGTGGGTGGAGAATCACGACACTGGCCCTGGCTGCAGGCCTTTCCCCATACCAAATTGCCTCTCTGCCTCTGGTGTCAAGGAGTAATGCATTGCACTGGTCTCAGCCCCCATATCCTCTGGACCCCCATGCTAACTGGAGGTCTCACTTGTCTGCCTACAGCGTGAGGAATATGTGTGGGTGGAGAGCTATGACGCTGCCCACAGGCAGCCCTTCTTCTACAACCAGATAACTCAGGAGAGCACCTGGGAGCGGCCAGAGGACCTCGCCTGGGTGCGTGTGCCATACACTGGAGTGGCCAGCAACAAGGCTGACAGACCGTCTTAGAATGAAGGCCTGGCTCAGAACATACCATGGTGCTTGAGCAGTCAGAGTCCCCGGGAGCCTGTAGCGCTGCCTGTTAAGATCAGATTGCCGCAGAGCCGCACTCGCTTAACTGTCCTCCCCTTGCCCTTACCCTGTACCTGTCTTAATGCCCCAGCTACTCCTCTCAATTTTAAAAAGGCTAACTTCTGCACTGTTTGCTTGATTACTTCGTGGCAACCTTGCTCCTTTGCACTGTGACTGAATTCTCAGGCTAAAACATCCTGCCCACTGGTTCATTGGCATGCAACACCTCACTGCGCTGGGTCCGGGACTGAGAGCTGCACAGTTGAGCACATTGCTGCCTGCTGGCTGGTATTCAGCATGGACAGCTACTCAGGGCGCCTCCACCTGCACTGAGGGCACGAGCCCAGCCAGCTGCGGTGCGACACAGCGCACGGCGGGCACCCAGTGCGGTCGCAGCATGAAGTGCGTACAGCCTGCATGCTGCAGCGCCCAGCCTGTTGCAACCTTGCTAAGCTGCCACTCATCTGTCAGGGAGTTCAGGCTGGCCAGCTCGTTCATGTAGGCTGCAAGGTGGCCCTCATCGGCTGCAGCTGCTGTGTCAAAGGATGCTACAATGAGGCCCTGCCGGTTCTCGAAGACCTGCAGGCATCGTGTCTGCATGGTGACAGGCCAGAAGGGCAAGATTGTGCAGACTCGCGAGGGGCTGTAGCGGTTCAGGCTTAAGGTTGCATGACCTGGTGTGATCAGGTGGCATGTTTGACTACTTGTTGCTGCCTCCTGCTGCAGCGATACCTGGCTGTAACTACACACAGAGCTCCACTCCACGCCAGCTTTGGTCTAGCGCAATGGGCATGACATATCTTTGGCTGGCCGGCCGCATGGCTGGCGCCAAAGTATAAGGTGGACATAGGCAGGCAAACAGGTTGGCAGGGGAAAGCTTGTTTTGGAAGTATGCTTGGAAAACCATGCTACTGCAACAATGTCCGGCTGGCAGATGGTCCAGCTTGCTGGAGAAAGGATTTTAGCACCAACTTGTGATGTGAGCCAGTGTGAGTATGGTCAGCGTTTCTGGCACGAACATGCTATATGTACCTGTACCTGGATTCCAGGGGTGACTTGCACGACGCTGTGCTGCCAGCTAGGCCCCTGCCAGCTGCTGCTCCTCAGCTGCTGCCCCTCCGCAGGTGCTGTGCAGACCCTCACTACTGTGTACGCTCAATGCCTTGCACCAGTCCCTCTCCCTGTTCAGATGTGCCTACCGACCCAAGCGCTGATGCACAGGAGACAGCGCCGCCAGCCATGGCCCCACCTCACCTGTCGCCTGCTGCAGGGTGCTCAGCAGGGGTAGCAGGTGCAGCACAGATGCTGTTGAGCTGGCCAAACAGTCCTGTGCAGGACATGGGTGCCACCCCAAGCACTGACCTGCAGGAAGCTGCGGCGCCAAGTGAGGGCCAACTCCTGCTCCAGCTCCATGAGGCACTCCAGGCGCCGCAGGCGGCCCCTCAGTAGGTCGGTGGGGTGGTGGAAGCGCCCTGGCGGCTTCAGTGGGGGCCCAATACGCGCAGGGTCTGGCGCATTGCAGGACTCCCGCGTCTTGGGCTGCTCCTGCATGACAGGACGACGCCATGTCAGCGCAGGAGGCTGCAGCAGCTGTCTCGGGTTCAGCCAGCCAGAGAGCTGCCTTGCACGCAGAGGGGCCTGCAGCAGCTTGCTCACCGTCGGCCGGCCAGGCACAAAGACACAGAAGCGCAGGCCAGGCCAGGGTGGCGCAGTCCGGAGACAGACAGCAAGAGCAGGAGATCTGCTGGTAGCGTGCAGCAGTTGCTCTCCTCAGAGTGTCCCTCCTTCCACAGTGCAATCATTCAGGGAGTCAGCCTGGCCTACTGTGCTGGTTTCGCACTTCCAAGTACACAGCTTGCCGCCTGTCTTGAGCGTCGCCAACTACCTGGACGAGACCGCTCTGCTGGCTGGCTCTGCTCGGTCCAACATGAGGTGAGCGCTTCATTGCTGGCAGCGGCGCAGAGCATAGACCTTTGCAGCTCGATGCAAAAGGCCACGCTCCCACCACCAGGCCACCATGCAGTGATTGGGCTTCACATCATCTTTTGTCTCTGCCTATCTGCCGTCCTCCAAACTCTGAGGATCTGCCAGCCAGATCCAGGCTGCTTCCACTTCCCCACAGCATTGAGTGCACAAGTCGCCAGCCTAGTGAAGCAGCTATGCAGCCCCACCTGGTAGGGATTGAGGATGTAGTCAAAGCCCGAAAAGCAGGCCTGCCCCTGCAGCGGGCTGTCCACGTGGCGCACAGTGAAGTCCTTGTCAGCAATCTGAAGCGCGTGGTGGCGCAAGCGCTCTTGACGCTGGGCCTGCCGCGGCCTGCAGGACACCAGAAGGTGCTGATCTGCACTGCTGCTCACTGTTGTCTGCAGCATGTGATGGCGGACAGGCCGGGCCTGCCTTGGCCTGCAGAGCAGACAATGGTTCTGATGCTGACTGCAGTATGCTGCAACCTGCAGTGCATGGTAGCAAATGTGCTCTTGGCTGAGCCTGCTGCCTGCTGCCTGCAGGACTGCCAGAGTTGCCTGACTGCTGCTACTGTCTGCTGCAGTGTGCAGCGCTTGGTGGCGCAGGGGGTCTTGCAGGCCTGCTGCCGCCTGCAGGGCAACGTGATGGCCCATGTGGCCACCTGTGCCAGGACGTAAGGCTGTGCTGGGGCGGCACATGGATGCGCATGGGGAGACAGGGTGGCTGCCTAGGCCTGGCAAGCAGCCGCCTCTCCTAAGAGTCGCCACCCATGCCTGGCGGAAATGGAAGGATGGCATGCACCAGCCAGCTTCTGAAAGCACACAGCAATAGCATAAGCTGCTCTGGAGCAGCACGGCAGCTCTGGCTGACCTATCGTTGTCGCTGTGCATGTGGGTGGTGGCTGTGAAGGCGTCTGAGTAGACATAGTACAGGGAGGGCCTGTAGTGCCCTGCGGGGATGTACAGGCTGGCACGCAGGGAGGGCTGGCTGCCTGATGCCGACCAGGACGCCGCTGGGCCACGCCACTGGCTCGGCGAGGAGGTGTGTGTGTGCCCTGCGCGGCAGGGGCTGCAGCACTCCAGAGCGGGTGTGAGCAGCGGTGCATGAGTTGCAGGGGCTGCAGCGCTCCCAGGGCGGCTATGTGCTTGGTGTTCCGTGAGAGTGGCAGGCTGCCCACGGCGCCGCTCTGTGCAGGGTTCTGACTTGGGAACCGTCACCTTTGATGTGCGGCAGACAAGCCCAGCACCCGCCATGACGGCACTGGTCTGCTGCCTCCCAGCGCACCACAAGAGGCTATATGGTGCCGGCCCGCACCTTGCAAGACAAGCTGCTGGCTGCACCTCTGCCTGAAGTGCGGATCCCTGCTGGCAGGGAGTTGCCTGAGACCAGAATGGCTCCCCCTGGACCAGCCAGCCGCCACAAACTCTGTCTCAGCAAACGGACTGCCTGCACAGAGATGGCAACAAGTACTAAAAAGCATGAGACAGGCAGGGCACAGTCAGGTACTGCAGACTACTCTTGAGAGACTCTCACTTGAATCGTGGCTGCTGCTACTCACTTGTTCGGAAATCTTTGGGCAGAGTCTTGGTGGGCTGATGGTAGTGCTTGCCAGCATCCCGCTTGCTTGATAACTGGGCATGCAGACGCCGCTCGCTTTTGCGCTGCAGCACCATCACGCAGCCTGTCATTGCTTGAACTAGCTGGCTGCTTCACACAAAAAGGGGTAGATTTGCACAGTCATGTTGAAGGCACAGGTGCGCTGTCCAGGGTTTTACGATTCTGCTATGGCTCTGGGCAAGCCTCAGGTTTACCTTCTCAAGGGCCTGTGCCTTTGCCCTACGCTCCTTGGCAAAGGCCACAGCAAACTCCACTGCTTCCCGTGAGCTGATGGGCTCTGCCTCATCCACCTTGCTCTGGGGGCTTCCTGGCGGTAGATTTGCCTTCTTCATCTGCTTGAGTGTCTGCTGCCTCAGGCGGGCAACAGGAGGCTGGACATGGGCTGGCTGGGACTGGCCCACTTCTTTGTGCCTCCTGCAAGCTGGGCTTTCGTATAACACCAGCAGCGAATCCTGTTCTAGGTCAATTCACGGCAACGACAGCCGAAAACCATTTGTTTGCCCTGCTGCACCCCTGATCTTGCTGATGCTGTCACTGGATACTGATCTGGGGCCAGGGGTGCACTAGATCAGCACGATGTCCGATCATTATGCAGCCTTAGGGCTGTGCCCCCCATGCTGCCCAGAGTCCATTGGCAGCGCGTTCAGGGCTCTGGCTCTGAAATTGCACCCTGACAAGGCAGGGCAGGACAAGGAGGGTCTGGCAGCAGAACGCTTCAGGCAGATACGCGCTGCCTATGAGGTTCTGCACGATCCCCTGCAGCGCAGCCTGTATGACAGGTGGAGTTGCCCTCACGTAGCACCATGAGCCTGCAGTGACCCCTTCACCTTCCAGCCACCGGCAGGTGCTGCCGCTGTCGTCATCATGATATGCTGGTCATCTCTGCAGAGCCATGGGTTTTGGCACTAAGTGCAGCGCTGACAGCATCTGGGAGCGGGCCAAGCAGCAGGCATACAAGGACGGCTTGCAGCCCTCCCCTGCAGCCAACCACCTCCGCCAGCCACCAGCAGCAACCAAGGGAGATGCCCACACACGGGCAAAGCATCATCATGGCTCACAGCCACAAGCTTGCCGGCAGCCCATGTCGAAGCACACACAGGCGGCCAGAGGTGCAGCCAGGCCAGCGCCCAGCCCCAGCGCCAGGCAGGCTGCGCCATCAGGGGTCCCCGCAGCTGCAGCTGCAGCGCTGCCGCCGCCGCGCAGGGGCAGGAGCTTCTGCTGCGACCTTGACCTGACATTCTTGGAGGGTGTGTTTGGCACGAGGTGGGCGCTGCAGACTGAGCCACTTCATGTGCTGCGTGTTGTCATGTGCCACAACTTCTACTTCTGTCTCATCAGCTTGCAGAGGTAGTGTACCCTGCTGCCCTCCAGTTCAGCCAGAGCAAGGGCTTACCTTCATGCCTGTGCCTGCAGGAAGACTTTCACCGTCTCCATCCCTGACGCTCCTTGCCCCTTGTGCGGCGGCCTGGGAAGGACAGACGGGCAGGGCTGCCAGCCCTGCAAGGGGCGCGGCAAGCAGCAGCACGAGAGGCGAGTGACCCTGGAGCTGGGGCCCAGCCTGGTTGATGGGGACACACTCAAGGTCCCTGGCGAGGGGTACCCTGCCCGGCCAGGTTATCCACTGCAGGACTGATTTATTGTGGCATCAAATATGGTCTGGCAAGTGTAGTGCACTTGCAGTTCACCCTGGTACTGCACAACAGCTGCACAAGTGTGTAGCAGGCATTGCTGCTGTTGCTGCTCTCTGGCAGTCCAGATCAGCCCTTGCAGCAGCTTCCGTCCTGATCCAGGCATGTGCTGCTCTTGGCTGCAGGGTACGCAGACGGGGACCTGGTCCTGACGCTGTGCATCGCCTGGGAGGTGGGCCTGCTGAGGACAGGCTCCGATGTGTGGTCAGCTGTGCGCATGAGCCCTGCACAGGCAGCCTCAGGTGGGCAGCACTGCAATCCCAGCCTTACCTATCTGCTGTACGCCATTGGCTCAGACATGAACCCGGTCAACACCCATGGCGCTGCTGTGTGCGCGCTGCAGCTACCTGCTGTTCTGCTGGCGGGCCATGAAGCTGCCAGGCAGTGTCGTGTATGTGTTGCCCGTGCAGGCAGCTTCATTGTCACAAACACTGTTCACGGGCCCCAGGTTGTCAACATCCCACCCAAAACGCAACATGATGACGTGGTGATCTTGACGAGTCTGGGTGCGCCTCTGCCCAACAGGGCTAGGCTCACCCATGGAGACCACAAGGTGCAGCAACAGCTGGTCTCATGCCTTCACATAAGTGTCTTGCCGTGCGCAAAGCTTGGATCCAGCATGGCCCCTGAGAGTGCCCCACATCCTGTTCTGCTGCAGATTGTGTTAGAGGTCTCTTCTGTACAGGGTGAGACTGATGATAGTTGGTAGAGGGGTGCCAGACTGTGATCACCATTAGGCTCAGAGCAGCCGCCACACAGCCACACTGCAAAAGGGGGCACTGAAGTCCATGTGTACTGTATTCTCATCACAAATGTATAGCGTGGCGAGTTTTACACTGTAGAGTAGCTTCAAGACCACTACTACGCTCCTGCTGAGCAAGCAGAGCAATTTGACATCTGGTGGAAGACGTCCAGGCCAGATTCAATGTTCCAGTGCTGTGTGAAGCCATCTACTGATGGTGTCTGCAGCAGTTTGCCACTGCACATCCTACAACCAGGAAACCACCAGCTCCAGGGCGTGCTGAAGGCCATGCGTACCTCACTTGCTGCAACATGCAATGCCTGAGGATGCAACAGCTAAGGAGAAGCCTCAGGGAGTGGCTGCTCACCAGCATCATGTCATGCGCCATGCCTGGCAGCACCACGGCCTCTGTGTTGAGCAAGTCTGCTGTCTCGTGCAGTCCAGGGACATCCACAATCACGTCAGCTGATCCGCCTAACACCAGCACAGGGGGCAGCCCAGCAGCTGAATGTGGTCTCGGAAGGGGGATCTCGCCGCTGGAGCGCAGGTCCTTCAAATCCAACAGCGCTGCAGGGCTATTATGCTCCACAAACATGGCCTGCAGCCTGCACAGGCCCTGTCATGCTAGCCAGACAGAGTTTGGTCCAGGGGTGAAGTTAGAGCCTCCGAAATGCGGCTCATTGCAATAGGTGCTGCTGTGATGCCACAACAGTATCTGTATACGCTCATGCAGCGTGCAGCTCACAGCTGCATGGAGACAACCAGACTTGAGACAACCAGGGCAGGCCGTGGAGGCTGCACTGTGCAAGCAGAGTGCTCGAGTCCACAGACAGCCTCCATGACTGCTGCGAGGCCAGGCCTCAAGCAGGACAACACATGCATGCACAGGTCAGTCCAAAGATGGGCTGGCCCCACCTCTGCGCCTCGGCATCAGGCATCTGATCTGAGAAGAAAAGCTTCCGGCAGGCTGCTGGCGACCTGAGATGGGACTTCGTGATGAAGCACCAGGTGACCTTGATGCTGCGCAATGCATCCTGCTTGAAGAACCGCGCCACCATGGCGTCATTGCCTGCATGCAGGGACTCAGTGGGACCAGCCATCTTGACATCTAGAGTCAGTCACCCAAGACCGACAGGACCAGTCACCTACCGTGCAGATGCTGGCCTTTGGTTGATCACATGCGCCAGAGACCAGCCCTGTTGCTGTGCCCAGCCAGTACCCACAGGCCTGCTTACTCAATCATGCGGCGATATGTACTGTGCGATTTCAGTCCAAACAGCTCGAACAATTACCTGTGGGTGGGGCAGCTGCCATCAGCACAAGCCCAGCCAGGTTGGCCTGCCCAGAGGCTGCGCCCCGCAAGAGGTACCTGCAGGCCACATCTCCTGAGCTTTACATACAGATCCAGTGATATGGCGCTTCTGTGGACCCTCCTCCTGTTTCAGCCCCAAGCTGCTGCCCCTCTGAGCCAGCAGCCCCCAGTAGGCATCATGACGAGGTCTGTAGGCTAGCTTACAGCACTTTTGCCTAAGATGCGCCCAACAACGCCGTACCTCTGAGCAAGCAGACCCCCAAAAGAGTGTGCTATGATGACAGGCGCTCGCGGCAGGCTGCCCACCACGCTGTGCAGGTCATCAGCGTGGCTGGCAAGAGAGCCCCCTGACTTCATGCCTTCTGGGCGCTCACTGCCGCCCTGGCCACGCAGGCTTACAGCGTAGCAGTCCCAGCCAGCCTGGCTGAAGTGCGGCAAGAAGTGCTCCTGCACAGAGTGCGGCACAGTATGAACCACTGCTGCTGCACACGGCAGCACTTTCACAGGGTTGGTGCCCTCTGGAGAAGGCAGGTCCATGGGCGATTACGATCACACTGCCTGAAGATGGAGTAGCAATGTGCTCATGTGGCCGCCTTGAACATGAATTGTGCAATCTCAGCTACCTGCCAGCACCAGGCTGCGTGGAAGGAGCCATGCACCATCAAAAGTGGGGGCCATGTGGACGCTGCAGAACCCTGCACGCAGTGTCACAAGCCTACATTGCACAAGGGAGGAAATGTGCTGTGTTGAGCACAGCCGCAGGGTCAGAGCAGACAGAGAGGCAGTGCACCTGTGACGGCGGCATGTGCAGCATCTCAAGCTCCAGGCCATCTCGAAGCCTATGCCTGCTGGCTTCAGCCTGCCTACGGACAGCACATTCAATGACCCTTTGGGCAGGACAGGGCACAGCAGTCTGGTCAGAAGGACCCTCACCGGGGAGGACTGTCACCGAGCGGTGCGACAGCAGCACATGCTCTGGTCCTGCAATGTCTCCTCCTGCTGGGTAGCAGTTCAACGGGCAGGTGGGCTGGACGTCTCCATTGTAGGCACGGCGTGCCATGCATGAGGTCAGATCTGAGTCAAACAGTCAAAGGATGGTCAAATCTAGGTCACTCGCTCTTCTGCCTGCTCCCTCTTGCGGGATCGGAGCCGCAAAGGCTCTAAGCATAATGGCAGGCCGCTTCGGAGGCAGGGGCAGGGGAAGAGGGCGAGGCAACATCCCACTCATACGTGATGATGAGAATAAGGCCATGGACGTTTCGAAGGTTGACGAGGCACCTCCCCTGTACCCAGTGAGCTTGCTTTCACTGTCCAAGACTCCTCTGGCGCACAGGGTTGCTGCGTTCCCCAGCTGCTGTGTTCATGGAGCACACGCAAAGCTAGGGCGCTTGCAGCCACTGTTTACCTGCCCTACAGCCCAATGTGCCCCTTCCAGACTACCCTGGGGAGCCTGAGGGCGACGAGTTGCGGATGATGCGAGCCTGGGTGGACTTTGTGAAGTTCAAGAGGAACTCGCCCTTTTACATACACCCAGAGGAGGCCAGCTCAGGTGCTGAAGCCCTGGGTACTGCACTCCCTCAGTCCCCTGCTCAGAGAGTGCTGCTGTGTGGCACCTGCGGTGTCTGTGACCAGCCCTGCGCTGCTGGTCACTCGATGTACACTTTCACACGGCGGACAGACAGGCCTGCATGTCAGGGCGGCAGAGGCCTTGGTCATGCAGAGTAAGCACAAGTTTTGAGATGTGTAGCGGATGGCCTCTGACCATGCAGTCCCTCCTGCCTGGGGATCTGCAGTCCCTGCTGCTCCTGCCCGGGCATCTGCAGCGGTGCTCCTGCAGTCCCTGCTGCTCCAGCTCGGCCACCGTGCCCGTTCTCCTGCAGGTGTTCTGCCTTGCTAGGCACCTTGTTTGTCACCCTCAAGCTGCACTGTGTGGGTGCAGGTGGACAGGAGGCGTGGGAGGGTGGAGTCCACACAGCCATGTCCAGAAGATATGTTTTGGCTCAGTACATGCGCCTGGAGCCCAAATACGTCCCTGAGGAGCTGTGCACTCCAGCAGAATTGCGGTGCGTCTTGGCTGCTGTTCAGTACATCTAGATGCTGGTGGCAGTGCCTGCAGGGGACCGCGTGCACCCCAGCAGTGTTCAGGGGCGTTTTTGGCTGCTTGTGACAGGCCCCTCCAGTGACAGCCTGCAACCCAGCCCATTGGCCGCTGGTGGCTTGGGGTGAGTGGCTCTTGCGCAGTCACTGGGACAGCCTGCATGCGCTCAGGTGCCTCTCTGGCTGGCGACGTGTCGTGATCTCCCACAGAAGTGTCCCCGCACATCAGCCGGAAATCATGCCGGGCTTATACTGTGACATGTAGAGCCTTCAGCCAGACTGCTGTCTGCAGGCAAGCCAAGGAATATGCCGAAAGCAAGCAGCATCAGGAGCGTCTGGCTGCAAGGCAAGTCAAGCTGAAAGGTGCGCCACCAGCAGTGCACTAGGCTGCCGCTTACTTGCAGCCGCATGCTCAAAGACGGTGCAACACCTTAACGTCTCCGATCAAAGGACATCTGAGCGGCATATGCACCACCCCTGAGCCTGGGGAGCATCTGCTGCTGAGTCTGAGGTGTGTTGACCCTGGCCCATTTGCAGGGCACACCACCCACACCCCTTCCCCTGCCCAGGTCAGGCGGCTCAAAGCCATCATCTTATGTGCCGCTGCCTCCTGACTTGGCTGCCTCTGTGGCCCAGACTGCAGCTGCTGCCAGCGCAGCTACAGGTGTTGCTCATACAAATGCTTTACCCAGCTGTACTGGCTGCAGCTGCTGCAGAGTGTGACATGGAGCTTAGCTGGTCCAGCTCCTCTTCCTCAGGCATGCATAGTGCTTGTGCAATGCGTCATCCAGTGTATGTGCTGCTGCCGCAGAGATGTGGGTAACATCATGGACACTGCTGCAATTCAAGCGGTAGATATCGGCAGCCATGATCCTATTGCAGCGTCACCAGCCCTGCATGCTGCTGCTGCAGAGACTGATGTGGATGACCCCTTGGCCCAGCTGGAGGACCGCGAGCGCACGGGCACCCCCAGCGGTCCTGGCGCCAAGAAAAAGGAGGGGGATGGCAGTGGCGATGAGGCAGAGGCCGACGTCACCATGGACCCTGGGGAAGAGGAGGACGACGAAGACAACGATGACTATTACCAGGCAAGCGCTGCTTTGATGCGTGGTGATGAATAAGACCTTGTGTGCTGCACACCTCAGCTGCTGCGCAGGCAATGATTTAGGCTCAGCCAAGAAGACTAGTTGATTTTTGGCAGGCAGACATTGCTCTGTGATGGCTGCTTGCTGCCGTGATGCATGGCAGCTTCTTACAGGACAGTGCCTGCTGGCAGGCCATGCGTCTGGTGCGGAGATCGCTCGCTGGTTGTAAGGTAGCCATTCTGCAGGGGCATGTGCGGAGGCTGCTTGCAAGCGCCTCACCTGCCTCAGCTTAGCTTGCTGCTTTGCATTGCATGCACGATGGCTGTTTTACATGCTTCTGTGAGTGCAGACAACATGTTTCGGCTTTGACACGCCAGCATAGACACTTGCTGCTGTGCACATTCATGCTTGTTGATGATGCTGGCTGGTTGCAGGCAGCCCATGTCGATGACGACGAGGACTATGACTATGATGAAGATGCCGGCGCAGAGGGGGGAGGAGGAGGGGAGTACTGACGCACCTTACAATTCCTCGCCTCCTACTTCTGCACTGTCAGCCCTATCTGAGCAAGCCACGGCATGCACCACGCATCTGTCTCACAGTCTTCCCCTTCCTCTGTGCTGCGCTTTCCCATGCTGACTTCACTCTTGACAAGATCTTTACATTATCTTTACATTATCTTTGCATGGTACGGCAGATCACTGCTGCACAGTGTGCACCATTTGCATTATTTCATTGCTTTGCTGGCTTTCAGTGTTGTAGTCCTGCTCTTAGGCCTGGCAGCTGCCTTTCTAGGCTTCTTCTTGGCAGCAGCCCTCCTGGTCTTGGGCGCACCGCAGTTCCTTGTACTGGTTGCCAGGTTGCAGTTGTCATCAGACCAGTTCATGCCTATGTTGCAGTCTGCAATGAATAGTGTCAAGCTTTGCAGATTTTGTATGAATCACTTTGAATCGTTTACTGGTGAACTGGTCCTCTCAGGCCATCCTTGCAGCACCAAGGCAGCAACAGCAAACAAACAAAGCCAAGATCCTGATGCTCACCTGCATCTGCATCATCCTCAACTTGCACAGACAGGAACTTTGGGAAGACAGCTTCCACAGTGGCCTTGCCAATGCCTGCATATCCAGTGCCTGCACGCAACAACAGCGCAGCAATAACACAACAACGCTGCCCTGCTGTGGGTCACTGTGCTAGCCATCCTGCTGGCAGAGGGCACACCCATGCAGCACCGCACTCTGCAAGCAGTTCCTCACCATGCGTGGGAAGCTTTGCCAGCAGCAGGGTGGAGACACCGTCACACATTTGCATGCTGTAGGTGCAGCCTGCAGGCACACAGTGCAGGACTGAGCTCTGCTGGCCTGGGTAGAATGGGGCCATCGACACCACTTGATGTCTCCACCCAAAACGATGCAACCTTCAGGACCCACTTGAGGACATGTGTGGTCCAAGGTGTCCATCTGGCTGCACATGGTGCTGCAGGCCTGCACTTGCCTTTCAAATCCAGTCTGAGGGTGTCGTCACCAGCTATGCGGCCCAAAGCACCCACGTCCCCTGCTGCCTCAAATGTGGGCAGCATCTCCACCAGCACAGCCTTGCTTGCCTTGCAGGCTGGTGTCAGCATCAGGTCAGCTTCCTGCAGAGACGCAAGGCGCAGAGGTGGCCGCATTGCAAGCCAGGCTTGGCGTGCTGACATGAACTTACAAATGCTGCTGCATGCAAAGTGCTACCAAAAGAAAACCCTCTACCTTGAACACAATGCACGTCATGGCTCCACATGCCCAAGCTGGGCAGGCATCCATGCAGCTTGACAACTGTATGGCATGTACCAATGCACCTTTAGAATCCCTTTAGCAGGCTTGAGCGGCTTCTTGGGGCAGGCCTGCTGGGGAAAGCCTGGCACCTCCCCGGCTGCTGTGGCCACTTGCTGCACGCCATTATCCCTGCTGCTGGTCTGCTCTGAAGCCCTGGGCACGTCAGCAATGGCAGCCTGCTTGCCAAGCAGCGTGTGTTCATGGCCTCTGTGAGCTGCGGGTGCAGTTCCCTGCCCCTTGGTGACTGCAAGGGCAGAGCAGGACGGGGGTAGTGGGCTTGGCGCGCTGCTGCCCTGCGCATTTCTCTGGAGGGTGGGGCCAGCTGCGTGGTGGCCGGCATGGGGGCTGGAGGTCCCCAGCAGCCTGGCAACAGCAGCTGTCCTGGGGCACTTTGAGGCAGCCGCAGCGCCTGCTGCTGCAGTCTGCTGCTCACACCTTGCAAGGGTGGCTCCAGGCGTCCTGCCTGCTGCAGTGGGCACCGCTCCTGCAGGCCGCCCGGCGCCTGTGGCACAGGCCGGGGGCTGGGCTGTCTTGGTCACTTTGCTGGCTGCCCTCTGAGCCTCTGCCAGCCAGTCCTCCTCGCCGTCAGCTGAGGCATGGCTGAGGCTCTCTGAGCTGGCTGGACTGGCAATGCTGCTGGTCTTGCTCTGGCCGCACAGAGGACTGAGCCCACTGCCAGCAGGTGGGGCTGCAGCTGGCCTGGCGTGACTGGCTGTGTACAGAGGACCTCTGCCTGTGCCTGCCAGGAGCAGGCTGCGCCGGCTGCTCTTAGGGCGGGCAGCCTTGCTGACTGCGCCGCCAATTGCCCGCAGAGATGCAGTGGCTCTGACAGGCAGAGTGTCACCCTGCTCAGAGGTGAGCTTGCTGCTGGTCGGCTCGGACGATGTTGCAGGTGCCAGTGTCAGTGCAGCTGCTTGCTGAGGCCTGGCAGGCTGCCGCTCCCTCTCAAAGTCTTCAGGCTCTGTTGCAAGGACTCTGGCAGGCTGCAGTGCTGCTGCGCCCGTGCCTGGCACACTGGCCTTTCTCCTGGGACCAGTCGATGCATCTGCTGCCTCCAGGCCAATATCGGCAATGCTGTGCCTGGCTGGATCCTGCAGTGTGGCATATTGTCAGTCCGGGAAACATGCTTCTGAGCTGGGTCACAAGGCCTCAGAGGTGTTCAGACAATCAGCTCCAAAGGTAGCTGTGATGACGGTTGATCTGTCCCCTGCCGACTGTTGTTCTTCCTGGAGAATGTCTTCATTGAAAGAGGATCCGGTGCACCGCCCACCTAGCAGTCTGTTTGCATTTGACCTACACATTACTTTGTCAACGCCAGGCATAGCCTTGTTCTGCCAATCATGTGAGACCAGTGGCATTGCTGGTGCTTTAAGCAGGACAGGAAGCCAAACAGCCACTAAACTGGAGAGAAAGTGTCCCGTTATCTGGGTGAGTGGTTGCACATGTATCTGTGTTCATCTCACTGTCTACGTATACCTCTGCTGACAAAGGGACGCTGCAAAAGGAAACCTTTCATGACTGAACAAGAAGCAGGGGAGAGGGGACGCGCTGCCCACATGAAAGATGGATGTACTTGTGAGTCATAATGCACTTCGTGTGGGAAGAGCCGAAGCTTTACTGGGGCCATGTGACTAGGGCATGGGTAGTGAGCGGCAAGGAGTACTGAGGGACAGGAGATAGCTGGGTAGGAGAGGGCCAATCTCATCTGAATAACATCAAGCTGGCATCGAGGATATAATACAGCGCAGGATTTCCTGTGCAGGTACGGTCTTACAAGGAGGGTAACCTTCAGAGATTGGCTTTTTGGAGGAAGGGGTCGAGGGGCTTGCCTATCGCGTAGACAATGAAGCCCAACGCCCGCAGCTTGTCATGGTCTATACAGTTCCTGCACAGCAGGCAGAAGCGCCCATCATTTTTTGCAGGAATGTGGCCTCATCAGCTCGAATGCAGCCTCATCAATCTGCGCATCCAGCCTAACTTGTGAGGCGACATGGCAAGCAGGGCAAGACAGGCACTGCTGCCAGGTTTGGTCACTTCACTGACCCCAGGCGGGCTGGAGGGAAGGCCTTTGCAACCACACTGCCTATTGATGTCACCTGCCATCGAAGACAAAGGCGGGCTTGACCATTGAGCTGTAGATCCTGTCCCAGTTGTAGCCCCTGAACTCATCCCACTCAGTCATGACTGCAATGGCATGGGAGCTTTGGCAGGCGTCGTAGGGGTCTGCAGACACTGCCACGTTCTGGGCAACGTAGTGCTGGGCTCGGAACGGTTGATCCCACTCCAGCGGTGGTGTAGCTAGGTCGGTGCAGATCTGCTGCTTGGACACCTGCAGTGCCACCATGCCTCCCTCAAAGAGGAGCATGCAGTGCAAGTGCTTGCCTGCTGAAGAGGCGGCAGGTGCCACCTGCACCATGACGAACCAATCATATGCATCCAACTGTGTGGAGGCTGAAGAACAGACTGGGACACCTCATCGCTGCAGAGCAACGTGCAGGTCTGCTGAAGTGATGATCCGGCAACCTGGCAGAGAGCAATGGCTCAGTAGGAAGACTGCCACAGGTGTGGCCCTTCTGCACAACATCATGCAGCCCCACCACACAGCAGCACACTGCCCTTCGTACGCAGGCTGCCGCAGGGGCACACCTGGGGGTCATAGACCGTGACCTTGGCGCCATCCTGCAGCAGGCCCTTGCAGACATCAATGGCCGGGGTCTCGCGGGTGTCCCCTGTGTCCTTCTTGAAGGCAAAGCCCAGCACGGCAATCTTCTTGCCAGAGATGGTGTTGAACATCGCGTCGATCATGTGCCCCACAAAGCGCTGCTTCTGGTAGTCGTTGATCTGGACGACTGAGTGCCAGTACTTGGCCACCTCAGCCAGCCCTTGCTGTTCGCAGATGTACACCTGCACAAAGCAGCAATGCTGAGTGAAGGCTGAGTGTAATGCAACAGCTCAGTCTCAGCGGCTCAGCAAAGCTGGGCAGGCTGCAGGCAGCACAGTCCCCTTCAAGCACCTGCTTGGCAGCCAGCACAAGCAGCCCACTCAGCTGCACAATGGCAGCCAACTTCAGCAATAGTGGCTGGGCAGCAGGCTGTCTCCACAGGCCCCAGCAGCCATCAGAAGCACCTGCTTGTTGAGCTGCAGAACCACCCAAAAGTTTAGCAAAGGGTGCCTGTCCCTACCAGCACAACCTGCCAGGACAAAATTTTGGTCAGACACAGGCAGCTGTGTGAGTGAGATTGCAGCCCAAGTCCAGGCTCACCAGGTTCAGAATGTCCTTCTGGAAGCAGCTGCCGCCAAAGCCCACACTGGTGTTCAAGAATCTGGGCCCAATGCGGCTGTCTGTGCCGATGCACCTGGCAACCTCCTGGACATCGGCCCCTGTGGCCTCGCACAGCGCTGAGATGCTGTTCATTGAGCTGATCCTCTGGGCTAGCATGGCGTTGGCTGTCAGCTTGCTCAGCTCGGCACTCCAAAGGTTGGAGCACCTGGAGCAGTAATAATGAAGCCTTCAGCACCATGCCAAAAGCACACTCACATGCTTCTTCAAATGGAGGCAATGCACAGCATGCTTGTTGGTACACAAACAACAATCAGGGTTCAGGCACCTAAACACTGCTCCCCAGCTGTAAGCAACAAGACCAAAGAACTTGGAGCAACAAACCTAGAGCAATAAGACCAAACAGCATGAGTGCGACTTACAGAATCTTCTCAGAGGGCACCCAATGCTCGTACACGCTCTTCAGGACTGCCACAGCTTTCCTGCCAGAATCTGTCTCCTTGCCACCAATGAGCACCTGCAGGGAATGCAGCACAGCTGGCTGCTGAAGCGTTTGGACAAGATGTTGGACTGGCCTGCCACCCAGCTTCTACATGCTGCGCAGACTGAACTTACATCCAGGTGAGCATTGATGTATGACTGTGCTGCCTGGTCCAGCCAGCTTACAACTGCTGCAGGGCCCAAGCTAGCAGAATAATCCAGAGGGCTGAACAGGCTGAACAGGCTTGAGCCTACCCTGTCAGGGTTGAGGAGGTCAGAGATGGCAGTCCCCTCAGCCAAGAACTCTGGGTTGCTGAGGATCTCAAAGTGCACGCCACGGTGGGCGCAGTTGCGGCGCAGCACCTGCAGACAGGCGACATGGCTCTGGTCAGGGGCGTGGCTCCGTGAAGGGGAATGGCCGTGAGTCATAGCAGGGGGAAATAGAAAGGTCCTCATACCCCTCAGAGACCTGACAGCCATTGCCCCAACACACAGGTGCAGCAGAGTCCCACCTTTTCGATGGCCTCTGCTGTCTTCACAGGTACTGTGCTCTTCTCCACCACAATCTTGCTCCTGGTGGATACTGAAGCGATCATGCGGGCGGCTCCCTCCCAGTACGTCAGGTCTGCTGCCTTGCCAGCACCGACTCCGCTGGTCTTGGTGGGCATGTTCACGCTGCAGGGCAGACGCAGGGCCATCAGGATTGTTAAGCCAGCCACCTGTGATTTGCTGCTGCAGTTGGTGCCTTGACTGCATGAAAGACAGGAGGATGCGCCATGTGGTGCAAAGCTGTGAGCAGCGACGGGGCTGCAGGCCGCCAGCCGACAAGACATAAGCCTCCTGTGGCTGGCTCTGGCTTGCTGTGATGCAACTGTATGGGAAGTGAGTCCAACTGCCAAGTTAGACTCCACTCTCCAGCCAGCTCCTGCCAAATGTAAGCAGGCTTCAGGCCTCCTCACTCCCCTGCTGCGTGGCTGCCTCACCTGACAAAGATGATGTCGGCCTCGCCCACGTGCTTGTGGGTGTCTGTGCTAAAGAATAGGTTGCGGCCCCTGCACTCCTTCACTACCTCGTCCAGGCCTGGCTCGTAGATGGGTAGCTTGTCGCTCATCCAGGCTGCAATCCTGCAGCAGGGAGCAGCCTAAGGCTGAGTACAGTGTGATGGCTGCCAGGTGCCCCCAGTCGTTCTTGGACAATGAGTTGCATCAGACACTGGTGAGTTGCATCAGACACTGGACCCACAGGTTGCGGCTGCTGTCAACAGTGATGTGTTGCTTGGCCTCCTGCGCATGCTTTGAGCCGGCCAGGCCCTGCCTGGCAGGACAAGGGGAATGCGCCACAGGTGTGCTTTGCACCTCTTCTCATTGACGTCCACCACTGTAATCTTGACATCAGGAGACTTGAGAGCCATCATGGCCATCGTGGGTCCACCCACATCTGCAGAGCAGAGCAAGGCGTAAGATGCTGAGGTTGCCCGCGCCAGTCATGGATGGTGCGAATCACTGATAGAGCAGGGTGCACAGTGCTGGGCCAGGTGCCAGAGTGGCAGCCTCAGGTGAGCAGGCAGGGCATGGCAAGGCAGGGTGCCTGCCACGAGGCACAGAGCTGCTCACATCCAGCGCCAATACACGCAATTTTGAGCTTAAAGGCAGCCATCTTGGTTTATGTTGACAAAGGGTCAGGAGAGAGAGGCCTGAGATGTGGGTGAGGGACCTGCTGTGTCCGCTGAGGAGGGACCAGCCTTGGCTGCCTGCCTCAAGTGTGAGCTCTGCGGCAAAGTCGAGAGTCGAAACTACTATGAAGCATTGCCTTTTCCATAAATGCAGCTCAAGATACACGCTTGCCAGCTTGGGACAATAGTATGAACCTCAGACCATGTCACAGCGTTACTCTAAGGCAGACAGAATAGGAAGATTGTGGGTCATGCAACTTCCAAATGCAGTCTACAGATCCTGCTCAGATGCTGCCCATCTCCAGGGGTGGGTCCAGGGGCTTGTCAAGGCCAAAGTGCAGGAACAGCATGAAGCCAATCCACGACCGCCCAGACCTGATTGCACGGCAGCACTCATGGATGTGAGGTTCCAAGGCAGCTCTCAGTGCCCTCCTACTGGTCAGTTGGAGCCTAGAAAAGGCATTTCTGTGACTACACGGGTCAGTTACTGCAGGTCAGTTACTGCAAGAGGTGGACATCAAATTCATGAGGAGAGGGGTGTGAGCTCAACATTAAAAGATGCCACTGTGAACTAGAGCGTGCAAATAAAGGTTGCTCAAATGCTGCCCTTCTGCAGGAAGGGGTCCAGGGGCTTGCCCAGGCCGAACTGCAGGAACAACAGGAAGCTAGTTCAGAGCTGTTTGGACAACAGCATGCATGGCTGTGGTCATGCACAGCAACATGTGCCTCACCACGATGAACCCCAGGCCCCGCAGCATCTCATGGTCCAGGCAATTCCTGCAAGGGCAGACGGTCAAGTGAGCAGTCCTGAAAGCCAACAAAAGCAAAGTCAGCCTCCCAGACAACCAAGAATACTCTGCAGTGCGCATGATGGCTCAAGCAACAATCAACTGCGGGCACAGCCAGTCTACCTGCCGTCAAACAGAAAGCTGGGCTTCAGCATGGAGTCGTAAATTCTCTCCCAGTCATACTTCGCGAATTCGTCCCACTCTGTCAGGACAGCAACTGCATGTGCGTCTTGGCAGGCCTCGTAAGCATCCTCAAAGACAGAGACGTGGTCGGCATGCTTATGCACTGGTCGCGAAGGGTGGTCCCACTGAAACTGGGGGGTGGCCAGGTCAGTGCAAATCTGGTCCTTTGAAACCTACACGTGGCAGAAGCGTGTACTTAGACAGCAGGGTGGCATTGAGAGATGCCTGCAAAAGTAGCAGCAGAATGCGGCAGGCATGCCAGCACACAGCTGCCCTGCTGCGTGGCAATGCAGGGCAGCCAGCAGGATGCTGGAGGCTGACCTGGGGGTCAAAGATGTTGAGGTGAGCCTTGTCGCGCAGGAGGCCCTTGCAGACATCAATAGCTGGGGTCTCACGAGTATCCCCGGTGTCCTTCTTGAAGGCAAAGCCAAGAATGGCAATCTTCTTGCCAGAGATGGTGTTGAACATAGCCTCAATCATGCGCTCCACGAACCGCTGCTTCTGGTAGTCGTTGATCTGGACCACTGAGTGCCAGTACTCTGCCACCTGCTTGAGGCCCAGTTGCTCGCAGATATAGACCTGCAGCAGAGCACAGTGGTGAAGTGAAGGGACTGCCCAGCATGCTGCAGCCACCAATGTGACAAGGCCAGTGAAGGCAAGTGCAGCACCGTGCAGCTCTCCAGCCTGCACCAAGCTGCCAGCACATGCAACAAAGCCAGCCAGGGCTGTGCAGCACCATTGCTTGACAGGTGGCACACACAACAAGACCCATGGAGCAGTGCAGTATAATGCAGTGCGTTGCAAGCCGTTCGGCAGCTGCACCCAGCACAAGCAGCCTGGCAAGTGAGTGTGAGCACATGCGTTTTGTGCGACTCAACTCACCAGGTTCAGAATGTCCTTCTGGAAACAGCTGCCGCCAAAGCCCACGCTGGCATTCAAAAACTTGGGGCCAATTCGACTGTCAGTGCCAATACACCGCGCCACCTCCTGAACATCAGCCCCCGTGGATTCGCACAAAGCAGAAATGGAATTCATGGAGCTGATCCGCTGGGCCAGCATGGCATTGGCTGTCAGCTTGCTGAGCTCAGCGCTCCACAGGTTGGAGCACCTGCGGCACGCATGTGACCAAAGTTGGGCGAACTGGGACAGGCAAACTGGGACAGGCACAGGCACGGCCAGGGCAGTCACTGATGTGCAGCTGTCTCCTGGCACGCCTTCATGCTGCAAATCAGTGGCCAGGTGGTGCTACTGTGCAACAACTGCAGCCTGGCTCTATGGGACTCACAGAATCTTCTCAGAGGGCACCCAGTGCTCATAGACGCTCTTCAGGACCTGCACGGCCTTCTGCCCTGACTCCGTCTCCTTGCCACCAATGAGCACCTGCAAGAGGAGTGCCAAGTAAGGCAGCAGGCAGTCTCAAGGCAGGTCTCAGGCTGTTCTGCGGACATCAATGCAAGCAGGACAAGGGCGCACCCTATCAGGGTTGGTGAGGTCTGCGATGGCCGTGCCTTCTGCTAGAAATTCAGGGTTGCTCAGTATTTCGAAGTGAACGTTCAGATCTGCGCAGTTGCGCCTGAGGACCTGCAGCAGATTGAGACTGTGGTTGAGCCTGTGGCTTCGTGACGGGAGTGCCGCTCGACATGTGCAGGACCAGGTATGAGCTCAGCCTTCCAGCTTGAGGGGCCAGGCAGCTGCATAGCAGGTAAGAGAGTTGCACACAGAGTCCACTTCTTCTGCAGATGGAAGTGGTGCAGCTACAGCACAGCCAGCAGGGCTCTCACCTTTTCAATGGCCTCCGCCGTCTTCACGGGTACCGTGCTCTTCTCCACCACAATCTTGCTGCTGCTTGAGACAGAGGCAATCATGCGTGCGGCACCCTCCCAGTACGTAAGGTCTGCCGCCTTGCCGGCGCCCACGCCTCTGGTCTTGGTGGGGGTGTTGACACTGCAGGGCAGCGTCAGCAACATTGTCTTGCGCTGAAGAACTGTCACCTGGGTGGCCAACAGCACTCACTGCTGCCGCTGACAGCTCTTGCGGCAGCTTGAAGCTGCTCTGTCGAAGCAGGGGGACTGAGATTTACTGCTGTTGTAGTGGATTGGCAGCTTAGTCATACAGCATAACGCTGCCAGTCTGCCAACATGGGGGTACCCAGCAGGCCGTGACTTACCACCAGCGCACCTGACAAAGACAATGTCGGCCTCGCCCACATGCTTGTGGGTGTCGGTGCTGAAGAACAGGTTGCGACCCCTGCATTCCTTCACCACCTCCTCCAGGCCTGGTTCATAGATGGGCAGCTTGTCGCTCATCCAGGCCTTGATCCTGCACCAAGGAGAAGTGCACTGCTCAGCACTGGTGCGGCCACTCACAGGCCTAGGGCAGCATCAGGTGCAGGTGATGACACCCCACACCTGGCGTCATTGATGTCTACCACTGTAACCTTGATGTCAGGGCACTTCAGGGCCATCATGGCCATTGTGGGGCCCCCCACATCTACAGCCAGACACAAGGGAATCAATCGAAAGCGGGGGATTCACCATGAGTGCAGCCTAGATGCCCATTGTTGAACCAGACAGGGTGCTGTCGCAAGCTAGGGTGTCTGCAAGGGGTCACTGCAAGCATTTGCTCAAAGTGGTGCTGAAACAGCGTGCTACTTACAGCCCGCGCCAATGCACGCAATCTTCAGCTTGTACTGCTTGTCTTCCATGGCTGCAATGCGATGAATAGGTGATCTGCAGGACTAATGCGCTCGTGACAGAAGGGGAGCAAAACTGTTGCGGGATTCTGAACCACACTTTGTAACAACATAGACATTAGTCAGATAATGAACTGCATCCATTTCAATAGAAGTCAGTGCCTGGGGAGACACGGTTGCCGTGCTGAAAACACTCGAACCAGAGCTGCAGCATCTTGATCAAACCGCCCTGACCCAGACTTCATTGTGTCTGCAGTTCAATTTGGCAGACTCAGTGCATGCCTTGCATCAGCCAGTTCAATGCACAGTGTGTAGTCCTGCTGCCCAGCTCTACAACTGCAGCTCTCACCTGCTGGTGACTCGTGTGGGAGGGTCATAGCCTGCAGTGAAGTAGCCCCTGGAGACATCATACGAGAGCTCCTTCTTATCAAGTGCAGTGGTCAGTGCCTTGACCTTTCTGGCCAGGGTCCAGTCATCCACCAAGAAACCGCCAAAGGAGCTCACAAACACCGTCCCCTCTGGCACAGTGACAACCTTCAGGTCTGGGTTCGTGGGCTCTGGCACCTTACTCTGTAGCAGGAACAACATCCTCAGCTGCAAAGCTGCCCTGCAGAGCGGTATTTTGGTGTGTAGTGCTCTGTCAGCTCACCTGGAATTCGGCAGGCACGAAGAAGGCAACGCTGAAGGTGCTCTTACAGAAGGGACCCTGACCAGCAGACACGTGCACAGCCACTGGGCTGGTCATAGGGATTTTGATGCTGTCTGCAAGCAGAGATGCACATTGGTGGAGTACAAGGAAGTAGCCATCTTGGCGCAAAACACTAAGCCGTTCCAGCCAGTGCCCACCTTGATTGTCTCCGCTGATGTACTTGAAGAGCCTCTGCACGCACCAGAGATGTTTGTTAATATTTGTAGCAAACATTGCAAGCCACAGGTGACATGTCAAGGCTGTGCAGTACCTGGAATCCTGTAGCTGTTGCCTGGGAATAGAAGTAACCTTGTACTTCGGTGGAGACCCACTGGGCTGCAGCCAGGCGATACAATCAGATGATGCAGCGGCGCACACATGGCAGGCAGGCTTACTTGATGAGTAGCGGCGGGTTTCATAGTCCTCAGTCTTGTTGAGCAGCTCATACTTGGGGCACTCGGTGTCATGGCAGAACTGCAGGGGACACTGGAAGCTTCACATGAGCTTCTTCACGCAGAATCTGCTGTCCTGCAGTGAGTACCTCTGATCATATCGGCTGGCCACCATGCATGCTCACCCAGGGCTTTTCATCAGTTGCACTTTCCAGCACGGTTGTGTCAGCTACAGTGGGCCTGCCATTGAGCGTCAGCAAACGAGGAAGGGGCACTCCGTGAGCTGCCTGGCTGCCCAGCACAAGCACACAAGCGAATACAGTCGCCTTCATGCTGCAATGATTGCAGTGCAATCTTTAGATTAGGGTCTACTAGGGCTACTATATAAGAATATTCAACAGGTCAACTTCAGCGCCCCACATGACAATGCTGTGAAGCACTGGATCCAGCCAGCTTCATGCCGGTCTGTGCCACTTTATGCAGTCTGGGCAACTGAGCTTCCTTGACCCACCTGCTCCAGGTACGTCAGGGACAATCTCGCTGTGTGCACAGTGCTCCCTTTAGAGATGTGGCATGACCAGCATTGCAGGCATTGCGCTTGTTGAGGAGCTTGACAAGCTCCTGCTGGTCCAACTGCGTGATGGGCGCAAGCTGGTTGGCATCCTGCGCAGCTTTGACCAGTTTGCCAACCTGGTGCTGGAGCGCTGCGTGGAGCGCGTGATTGTGGGTGTGCAGTATGCAGAGGTCCACCTGGGCCTGCACGTGGTGCGTGGCGAGAATGTGGTCCTCCTAGGTGCGATGCTCAGCAGGCAACAAATCTCAGGGGAGTGCGCTGCTGGCCCCGCCTGCTTGTGGTTGTATCATGGCATGTTGAGCATACAACGCAATCCCACGCTCACGCACACCATTCAGCATGTGGTTGCAGGGGAGATTGACGAGAGCAGAGACCCTCCAGAGGAGCTCACTCTGGTTACGCAGGCAGAGATTAAGCAGGCGCAGCGGGCTGAGGCCGAGTCCCAGCAGATACAGCGCACCATGCAGCAGCGTCTTGCCTTCCTCAATGACTTTGACTGATGCCATAGGCTTGCAATGCAGACTCATTGGTCACATATACGGCAGCCAATAAATGAGTGAATCACAAGCCTGCACTTCATTTACCATGAATGCAGCGCGCAAGCAAAATGAACATCCTGCTATGAGCCATTTACAGCCAGGGCTTTACTGTGGGCAGCATTGCTGCGCTCCTGAGGTGTGGCGACCTCAGGGTGCTGCTTGGCCTCAGGGGGTTTGTAATCGCGCGCTGGAACAGTGGCACCTGCAAGCCCAGACCAGAATATTGACAGGGCTGCAGCAGCAAGAGGAGGCCCAAAATCAAGGCCAAGCATAGGCATTCGCACCATGTCTGCTCAGCTGGTCGCCTCCAGGGAACCACACCGGGTCCACAGAACCAGAGGGCCCAGCCTTATTAGACAGCAAGAGGCTCCGCAGCTCACAGTTCTCATACCATCGGTGCATCTCCTTCTGCAGCCCACATGATTGGTAAGAGCTTGCAGTTGAAGCACTTGTTTCAATAGCCAGGCCCATGTATGATGCAACAAAGCAAGGCGTGCGATTGTGCAGGAGCCCCACCTGGACTAATGGGGCAGCGCCCTTCCCAAAGTTTTGCATCATAAAATAGAGGAATGAGCTGTGTGTCACCTGTATCGCAGTCACCATGTTTGGGCAGACAAGCTGTGACACTGATGACTGGCCTCCCAGTGCTCAGAGTGCACAGGCTCATAACATGCAGTAGCCACACTTGTTCCACTAGACCCTTGGCCAGCACAGTCTACAGTCATCAATTCTACAGTGCTCACCACTGCTATGTGCTGCTCCGGTCGCTGCATGAGCCACTGGATGAATTGCATCCCCCGTTGCTTTATTTCCTCTGGTGCCTCCCGCACATCAGGAGTCCACAGCACATCCTCCTCAGTATCCACCTGCAGGCAGAGCATGCTGGGTGTCGGCTGCAGGAAATAGGTGCAGCAAGCAAGCCAAGGAGATGTTTCGTAAGTCCCCTGCAGGCAGAGCATGCTGCACGGCAGCATCTGCACAGTGCTGACCACAGCGGCCATGCAGGGTCGCTCACCAGGGAGAAGTCCACTGCAGGGAACTGCTGCTGGTAGTGGGACGTCCTGCTGCGCTTGTCGCAGGGGTGGCGGCCAATGTGTTCTCTGCACAGCTGCAGCACAAGGTGGTGAGTGTTCACCATCTGCATGCAGAGTGTGACACGGGAGCATGGGGACTGACCTCCTGTGCAACAAACGGAGGGCTGCCAGTGGCACGGACTGCTGCACGCGCCTCCTGCTTTCCCTGCAGCAACAATACTTCTGCAGGAGAGCTTAGCAAAGCTGCATCATGTTGAGTCTAGCTATCAGAGGCCTGTCCATGCCTTGAACAGGAAGGCAGCTAGCAGCAGCAGCGTCGGCAGAGAGGTATGCACCCCTTCTTGATGGCTGACACGCACCGGCCGGCTTGGCTGCTGCAGCATCAAGGGTGTGCCTTGCATGTCGTCAGTCCATTCTGTGGTGCCAAAGATGCCCACAGCTGTCTCCAGGGTGCGGGTCAGAGGCGAGCAGATCACGACCTCCACCTGCAGAGGCTGCTGCAGGCCAGCCAGGTGCTGCTGCACAGCTTCTGCCTGAACAGGTATGTAAGAGAGAGTGGACGGCATATCAAAGCAAAGAGAGAACTGCAGTTTGGGCAAGGGAGAGGACCTGCAATCCCAGGTACACAGAGGCACACACCTGCCGCCAGCCATAGGCTGTGAGGTGGGCATCCTCATATTCAAAGCTGCGGTATGCCTCTGGATCTGCATGCCCTGCAACATTGTGGAAGCCCTGTGCATGCCTGATGAAGTGCACAACCTGCAATGGCCATGTCAAAGGCTACTCAGGGGATGGGGCAGCCAATACTCAGCATCTGGACATCAGCTACCTTTGTGTGCCTCACAGGGATGGCCTCTATTTCAATTTGAGCCATTGCTGAGTCCAAGCTGAGCTCGCCCACCGCTAACGACGGTTGACCAGCTGTGGTGACAACCACAGCAAAACGCCTGGTTGGACGATTGCCAGGCAAATCGAAAGCAGGCCCCACACATGTTGCAATGCGTGAAGCAGTTGTGCAGCAGGAGCAGGGGAGCTGGCCAGCTGACAAGGATGCTGCCACAGGTCCAGGTGAACCTCAGTCTGCAGGGCACTACAGTCAGTGTTCATTGGGCTGCAGATGTCTGCCAGATCAGATGCAGACCCAGAAATGCACCTGCAGGCAGCGGCTGAGCCGAATCTCAGCAGAGGGCACAATGCAGATCTGCCAGCAGCCAGTCAACTGCCCAATGCAGCAACAGTCCTGCACCAGATGCTCCACCAGCCCCGCTGGTTTGCCGCTGGGCCTGTCAAGGGAGATGCTGCAGAGGCCGAGCCTGCAGATGATGCTGAGGCTGTGGTCAAGGCTGAGACTGTGGCAAAGGACCCTAGGGATGAGGAAATTGCGCAGCAGGCAGAGCAGGTGGGCACTATCAGCAGTATGGGAGAATGCCAGCAGGACTGTGAGTTGCTGGGTCAAGCCAGCGGGAGACACCAGCAGAGATTGAATGCGGGCAGGGCCTGCAAGCCAGCTGGCGATTCAACGAAGACATGTACAGCTTTGCACAGATTGCTCTACCCTGCTGCAGCAGGTTATTGACTTGAAGACAAGCCGATCTGCCTCCTGGCTGCTGTCGCTCAGACACAGTGAATGCCACCCCTGCTGCAGCAGCTAGCTGCATGTGAATGGCAACTAGACACGGCTCCTGGCTGCTGCTGGAGTGTCCTGGTCTCCAGCCACCACTGCTGCTGCTGCAGCTTGCTGACATGAAGGACAAACTGACGCGGGTGCTGGCTGACATGGAGAACTTGCGGCAGCGCACCAACAGGCAAATGGACCAGGCCAGAAACTTTGCCATCCAGGTGACTACTCTGCTCTGGCACGGGGTGCTTCATGCTGCATGCTGTGCCCAACGTCGTTGCATGGTGCCCCAGGTCTATCCTGCACAGTATCATCAGCCAAGCCGTCACTTCACTTTCTGCTGCAGCATGCAGAGCTTTGCCCCAGAGCTGCTGGATGTGGCTGACAAGGAACCTACGCATGCCTGCACTCCTTACTGTGTGCCATGCACGCCCGCTCGCTCACTCCCTGATGCAACCTGTAGGGCTTTGTGAAGAATTTGCTGGATGTAGCTGACAACCTTGAGCGCGCGGCAGGCGCTGTGGGGCCTGAGGCTATGCAAGGCCAGGGCAAGGATGGAGAGCCTCTGGATGCTGAGCAGCTGTCAAAGCTGCTTCAGAGCCTGATGGAGGGCGTGCAGCTGACCCAGAGGGTCCTGGACCAGGTACACAACCAGTCAGCTTGGCAGAGGGCACTGACCTGGTGGCAGCTTGCACTGGTCCCACGCGCGTGTGCCTAAGCAGATCCAGCAGCCAGCAGCATGGGATCCCAGCCTTCTGCCCACGCAGGCGGCAGCCTGCTGTGACGACCCTTCCATGACCCCACCAAATTTAGACCCTGCCTGCATTCCAAATTTGCAGGCTTGCACCATGGATTATGCAGCTGCTGATAAGAGCCCATCTGCACTGCTGTGCTCAGGATGAGGACTGTAAAGGCAGTCTGTGACCCCAAATGAATCTGCTGGCTTCAGCAAGGATGAGGCTTGACTTCAGGGAAGCACAGCAAGTCGCTGCAAATTCACAATGTGCCCTTGTCATGCAGCCTTGCATCTACCGTTCTGGGGGTGTTTCCTGGCTGAATTTGCTGCTGCCCTCAACCTGTGAACACTGTCTCAGCCAGCTCTTGTTTCTGCTGTTGCTCCAGACCTTCAGGCAGAGTGGCGTGGAGAAGTTCACGCCCCTGGGGGAAAAGTTTGACCCCAATGTGCACAGCGCGCTATTCCAGGCCCCAGATCCGAACAGGCAGCCTGGGACAGTCATGGCCGTCATGAAGGTGAGACGTCCAGGCCAGGCAGCTTGAGCTGCTCTTCTGGCTGGACATAGCGACAGGGTGCTGTTGCCTTGTCCAGGCCTACTGCCCAATAGCAGCAGTGTATGGTGCTGTGTTGCTTATGACACTCTCTGCTGCTCTGCAGAATGGCTATACACTGAATGGCAGAGTGGTCAGGCCCGCAGAGGTTGGAGTTGTGCCTTCCACACAGTCCTGAAATGGCAGTCATGATGAGCAGGCCTTTAGAACTAGCTCTCATCATGTCTGTCACTGGCTTGGCAGCTCCAATCAAGTGCTTCTGCTTTTGTTCTCCATACGGTGCATGTGCATGACCTTCAGAGTTTGAATTAAACGATGCGCTCAAGTTCCCTGGCATATGTCAGGGCATTGCTAATCAATTCCTTTGCTGGCAAGTCCCTTGTTGCCTTCACTTGTTCTGGATCAAAGGTCACCGTGCTGCCCTGCACCCTCCAGCCTCTCTGCAGACGCCGGGCAGAAAAAAAGATGAAGCTGTGCATTACTGCAGTTGAAGGCACTGGGTATTGCGGGCAGATCCTTCCCCGCAAAATGTCACTTGTGCACATCCATGCTCATTGAGCCAGTCTGGCTGTTAATGCAGTCGTGCAGGAGAACCTTGCACACTCCTTCAGGCCTCAGGGTGGCAGACATTCCCAAAGGATGCAGGGGCCTGCACTGAGTGCATGCATGCTGACCTGATCCGCATACTTCAAGGCTTCTGCATCAGAGCTGACGAGCATAAGCTTCTTGGCCTCCACAATGGAAAGGCTGCTGTAAGCTCTCTCACTGCAGCTGGCAATCTCGTCTCTGCAGCCCAGCAGAGCCCTCAGCTTGCTTGGCTTGCTGCGAGCCAACAGCGCCATTCCCTGGCCACAGGCCCTTTGGCCACGCATGCCACCTCTTCGTTGCAGATCTCTTGCTGGAGGCCAGATGCATCAATCCAAAGGCTGCAGGCTGCATTTTTCTAAGCGATGGGCAGGGTTGTAGGCTGCTTGTTAAGGACCATATCTAGGAGCACGAGTCGCTTGCACTGATTAAAAAGGCCCGTTACCAAGCAGCAGATCCCAGCTGCTGCTGGCGACCGGACGCACCTGACAGTAGATACAAGACGCTCCATTAAGGTGGCATATGCTGCATCTGGCGCACTGCTTTTGGCACCCAGCACCTTGTTGTACGCACCCTCCATCAGCCACTGCTCCAACTGCGTAGCGTGCCTAATGTACGGAGATTGATGTGCCTGCACGCACAGAGTGCAGGGGATGACGAGGACTGACTGCAAGGCGGCTCCCGAATGTGTTGTGCCAGTCTGAAAGCAGCAGACGGCGCAACTGCCAGAGGAAGGCTGGAGGTGGACGCGGGGACACATCTGCTGGCAGGTCGCATAGGCGTCGCCGTAACAGACAAGCAGGAGCTGGCACAACGCAGTGGCCAGACAAAGGTGCGGCGACAACGTAGTACCAGAGAGCAGCCCGATGCAGGCTGAACGCCCCCAATGCCCGGCTGGCTGATGCTCAAAGCTCTGGTACACGTGAAGAAGCAGGTCCTGAATGCCGGCAGTGGAGCCACGGCAGGGCAGCACCTGCTGAGGTATGAGCTCCAGCTCAGTGTGGAATTCAGCAATGCGATTCTGCACCAGCAGCCTGAGGAGGTTTAGGCCCAGAATGTTGTTCTCCTGCGGCGACTCCGGCAGGACACCCCTACAAACATGGTTGATGTGTCAGATTAGGCAGCCAACACAGCAGCATTACTTACTCCCAGGGCAGCCCGCCAGGCCACTTTGTGAGCGCAGGGCGAGGCAGCACAGCATCGATCAGACAATGTGTGCTCTGGAGCCCCATCAGCAAAATGTGCACAGCATCACCCTGCTGGCAGGATGCTGGCAGGATACCCCTGCAAGCACAGCTGTGTGAAGCTGCTGGTCTGGGGCAGCATGAAAGCCATGAGCATTTGGCAGGGCGCTTGTGCAGGCATCTCTGTTTGTGTGCATGTGGCCAGACATGCACACACGGCAGCATGGGCAGCTTCAATCACTTGCAGCCTGCATGTCGGAACGCCTGGCCAAGGCAGCCCATAAGGTCCGCCTAATTCATCAGATTCCACCTCCGCTTCCAGGAAGCCCAGCAACTACAAGGTGAAGGCGTAGCTTGGCCCACCTGGTGTCAGTGTAGTACGTCCTCAGCTGCAGGAAGTTCCTCTCAAATGCAGCATCATCCTGCATCTTCAGGCTGACAATCACTGCCAACTCCAGCGCCTCCCCTGCAGGCGCGGAGGGCAGGTCATTTGACAGCGTTCACGGACGACATCTCACATGCGCAAGCAGCACTTGCCGCAGCGCCCCCCAGTTGTGCTTGAAGAAAAATGGCAAAGATACAGGGCTGTACAGCATGGCTGCCCATAGCAGCATGCAGCAGGTGGTTCTGCTGCCTGCTCACGTGCCATGGCCAGGTCCTCTTGGGAGCTGGCAGACTTCTGGAATGTTGGGGGCAGGGTGTCCATCTGAGACAGCTGCACCTGCATCGATCACAGGCAATGGGGTCAGCATGGGGTCCGCACAAGCCAGCCCTGCAGCAGGCCAGGAACTCACCTTGAGCTGGCCAAGCAGATGCTTTGCACCCTGCAGATCATTGTTGCTGTAGGATGCCTGCAAGCAGGAGGCGCCCCTTCAGATTGCGATCAGACATAGCAAGTCTCTCATCAAGAGTGCCTGCCTTGAATTGCTGGAAGGTCTGGTGCGCTGCCATGATGCACGATGTGACTAGGAGCCCGGGACGTTCAGGCCTGTCCTGTGCGCCAGATGTCTTCCACCTCTGTCTGATATCTAAAAGTTCAGGTTAGCACATAAAATCATGCACCTGGAGGCACCCATACACGGATTGGAGAACTGCAAACTGGTCAGCCAGGGTGCAGAAGCGGTGAGGCAGAGTGTGAGGGTATCCGCTTGATGGCTGTTCTGTCACTGATCTGCTTCTCCCTGTCATGCAGAGAGTGTTTGAGACTCAGTTCTTGGGGCGCCCCACCATCATCAAGCAGAGGTTCAGCAAACAGTATCGCCACCCTACTCTGGATGCAAAGCTGACCACCAGCAGGCTGAAGCAGGTCTGCAAAGAGCACCACGTCCTGCTGGCTGTGGCAACTGCCTCGCCACAGCCTGCCAGTCCCTCAGCTGCATGTCTCCTGCAGGAAGTCCGCAGCATCCTGCGGGCTCGTAAGATCGGTGTGGCCTGCCCTGTTGTGTACTATGTGGAGCAGGAGGCTGCCACCATCTACATGGAGCAGATCCAGGGGCGCTCTGTCAAGGCGCTCATCTCAGAGGGCAAGATCACCGAAGCAGGTGGGGCCATGGTACCCTGTGCATGCTGCATTGCTGCAGCATCCTGGCTGAACAGCTGCAGGTCAACAGGGGTTCAGGCAAGGCGTTTCTCCCTCGGGGCTTACTCGCAGAAGCAGGTGGGTGGCAGCCTTCGGCTTCCTGCACATGCTGCCACAAAATTGATGCAGCACACCTCATCTTCTGAGGATCAGTTCAAAGAGGCAGGTAAGAAGGCAAACTCCAGCATCCTGGGTGTGGCTCCTGATTTTCTGCACCCAGGCATGGGGTGCAAGCATGCCAGCAGGGGGCGGCATTCAAGGCCGCCATTAGCAGGGGTCCCTTCTAGCTGTGCTTTGTCCTGGCATGGTAGCCTCACCACCTGCCAGTGAAAGGGTGCAATTTTGGCTGGTAGCTCCTGCAGAGCTCCCGCACCAGTGTGGGCCTCTGCCTGATGCCGCCAACTGAGCTGGCAGCCCTTTGACCTGCAGAGCTGAAGGCGACGCTGGCAGGCATTGGCCAAGCTGTGGCTGTGCTGCATGACGGCGGTCTGGTCCATGGGGACCTGACCACTTCCAACATGCTTGTGCGGGAGGCAGACAGCGCTGTGGTGAGCACATCTCAACATCTTGCGGCGGAGCTGCCTGGGCACAGACGTGTTGCAGCGTAGCCGCTGCTGCCAATGAACTTCTTCACATGCACACAACATGCAGTGTGCAAGAGACAAACAGCGCTTTGGTTAGCACTGCATTGCACAGCTCTGACATCTTGCAGCAGCGCTTTGCAAGTTGCACAGTGCAGCACTGTAACCCATTGCTGTGCTGTCTTGGCCTGCACATGCTGCGGCCTGGGTGTCCTGGCCATTGCAAGGGGACCAGCCTGCTAGCAAAGCATTGGCAGTTGTGCACTTATCACACTGGCGCAGAGGGACCTGTCTGCTTTGCAGGGAGACCCCCCCCATGCTGCAGGTGCTGATTGATTTTGGCCTCAGCTTCAACTCCACCGTTGCGGAGGACAAGGGGGTAGACCTGTACGTCCTGGAGCGAGCCTTCACCAGTGCCCACAGCAAGAGTGGGGACCTGGTGAGTCATCCCCTTGGGCACTGCCTGATGGTTGCCATCTGCATCTATGTGCCAGATGCTTGCTTCCATCATGTGCTGCTCTGTGCACGAGAGCGCTCCCAGCCAGAGTGAGAAGTCAGTGTGTCATCCCAAGGGGCATTGCGTGACGGCAGCATATATGCAAATTCCTGCACCTGTACTTGCTTTTTTGAGCGTTGCAGATTTACTTATTCAGGTGTGCTGTGGGCACCTCTTGCATGTCGGGCTTTGCTCTCAGCAAAGCAGCTTGGTTGCCTGCAGTTCAGCACTATTTTGGACAGCTACAAGCAGCACAGCAAGGGGTGGAACTCCACCTTCAACAAGTATGCTGAAGGTGAGGCTGGCTTCCTTGTGGGGACAATGCTGTATGCATGCCTGACAGTGTCAAGCGGGGCCGTCCTGTTTGTGCTGCATGGGCGCCTGACTGTGAGGCTTACAGTATTGGGCTGCCTGGCCCATCTGCGCAGCAGAAATGTGGCAGTCAATGCATGGCAGTGCTCAGCTCTGCCTGACCTAACACCCAAGATTGCGCTTACGTACCTGCCTGCAGTGAGGCTGCGAGGGCGCAAGCGGGCCATGGTGGGGTAAAGTAGCCGATGGGATCCGTACTGTGTGCCCAGCGACTGGCCGGACAGCGCCATGTCAGCTCGTGCTGGATGCCTGTTCGAGGGAGAGAATGTCCTGACTTGAGAGGCTCTTGCATAATGTCATTTGATTGACATTCCCTGTTGGTTGAGGTGGCGAAGGTGTTACTGCAGCCTGTCAGATTAAAATGAAGGTGTGTCGGCACTCAAAGGCCTGGTACCTCTCCTCCTTATGAGCAAAGCACTTTGTATGTTCAGTGGACATGGTTCAAACCCCTACTGCTGAAGCAAGCAGCTAATGTCCTCACTTTTCAACAGAAGTGCAACCGCTGCGATGCTGCAATCAGGATGGCCAGCACCTTGATGAGCTGTTTGCTGAGCGTCCTCTGTGCACCCTCCATCAATTGGTGCCTGAGTAAGTGCATTGTAAGGCACATGCCGAGCGGGGCATCTTTGTCCTATCAGCCCTTGGGACTGGCACTGTTGCTTTGCACGTCTGCTGCTTGTGTGACTGCCAAGAAGCAGCCCCAGCTGACTGCTGCACAATGTCAAGAGGGCCACTGCCCGACGCCCCATTCCTCTGCAGATGCAAGTGAGACGGCAACGTGCGGACAAGCACAGCTTTAGAGACATGCTGTGGCAGAAGCTAGCAGCATCTGTTCACCACAGCCCACGCTCCTACTCCTTGGCCTCTTGAATTTCATGGGGAGGCCTCGGTGTACCGAAGGAGGCCTCCTCACGCTGCACATGATATATTTGAGCTCTGCTCTGATTGCCTTCCTGTTACTGTCCAGTTCTTGTTCTGGCTGCTGCAGTTTTTCTTCATTGCAAAAGAAGTTTGCAATCGTATTCAAATGTGGCAATTGAGGAATCGACGGCTTGCTGCTATGCATGGCACATCATGCCGTGGACCAAAGAGCCCCTGATAATGAGTTTGTCAATCCACCTTGGACATGGCAGCACAACCTGTGGTCCAGGGGCGGGCTGTGCAAGCCTAATGCCAAGTCTGGGACTGGGCCGCACATCGGTGCAGGCTGGGCGTTCTGGGACAGCAGGCCTTCACTCCTTGCAGCAGGCCAGAAGTAGACTAGAACAGCAGGCATTTGAGTTGGCATGGAAATCAGAGGTGACATGCGCCCCTGTCAGTTGAGTGCAGCTTGTACCCATCAATGCTCTAGATGAACGAAGATGCAGCTGCATTGGGCTGCTCCAAGTGTGGCAACCTGAGCTTCAACAAACAGTGGCAGGAGGCCTTTGGTGTGGTCTTTTGCAATGGGTGTAAGGCCAGTGAGGAGCTCATCTCCAAGGTGCGTGTAAGGCACAATCTGCCGCGTCACAGGTCCACGGTGCACGTCCTTGCCTGGGTTGCACCACATGTCCTGTCCTGTAGGGGACCGCAAAGCAGACCCTGCTGGTGACAGACTCTGATCTGAAGAAGCTGGGCAGCATCACCAAGCCCAACCCACAGCACAAAGACTGGGCGCCCATGCGCCTGTACTTGCTGTCTCAGGTGGGGTGACAGGGCCCCATGCAGCCACAGAGCCATCTGCATCCTGAGCCAAGGCAGACTGCAATGGGAGCTTTGCCCTGCCATGAGTCAGCCCGAGCTGGGCTCGTCTGAGTCAATCAGAGCCCTCAGTTCATATTGGGCAGAAGCATACACTGCATCCCTATGCATAGGTGGCATGCCTGCTGGCAAACCCCCTGCAGACTCCACCGGCTTGTGCTCCTGCCACCAGGTTGAGGCAGTGTCTAAGGTCAAGCGTGGGGATGGGGACCTGGAGGAGCTGCGCAGGGAGCAGCTGGATGCCCGCCTGGCACGGCGCATGAAGCGCAAGGTGGCTGACCACACTAAGGTGGGCACAAGGGTGGTGGCAATGCAGCCTGTTGGCAACAAGTGGTTTGTGAAGTCTGTTCGATGCGGGACAGCTGCATGAAGCCCCAAGTTGGCAGCCCCTTAGGTTGTAGGCGGAACCAGCACAGGACACCATCAGGGAACCACCTACTGGGAAGCGCAAGGTGGCCAGCCACACCTGGGTGGCACCGGCGGGTGCTGGGCACTCATCTGTCTGCCAGGAGGGTCGTCCGGCAGCAATTGACTGTGCACACACCTGCCCCATGTATTGGGCGGAGCACCCCTGAGCAGCAGGCGCCTCCCTTAACAGCTGAAACTCTGCCCATACAAGCAGGCAAAGACAGACAGGTGCATGCTGCTGAGGACATTGGCCTGTGCGTGCAGGCAGAGAAGGAGCGCGAGAGGGAGGAGTGTGTGCGTCGCCGGGTGGGGGAGGAGCTCAGGGCCCTGGAGGTCAAGTCTCAGGGCAAGCATTGACCTCTCAGCTGCTGCCAACGGCCTGCCTGTTCTGCCCTGCCAGTCTTGCCGCATGCAGAAGCCAGTCCCGCTAAACATAACATGCATGACATAGGCCTTGCTGTTGGCTTAGCACTCTTGCAAAACAGCTCATGAGGTGTTCAGGTCTTCAGAAGGACGAGGCAACTGGCACTTGGACTGGGGATAGCGGGGCAGAGGTGGAAGTTGAGGAGATCTAGAGACAAGCAGCCTGTTTCACCAGGTTGCAGAGTTTCTGAGAAGCCCCACATGGCTGGGGTGGAGAAGGCAGGCAACCTGGCCTACTTTACCGGGTTGCGGAAGTTGTCGATCAGGGTCCCAAAGAAACCGCTGCCGCCCTTCTGCTTCTCGTAACGCTGCATGAGCTTCTCAAAGCGGGGGTCCTCCCGCACGGCCTTCAGGTCCTCATCGGTCCTGATCTGTCTGAAGCCCTCATAGCCACCCTCTAGACACTGCGCCAGGGCGCTTAGGCCAGCCTGCAGATCGCCCTGCTGGCTGCAGCAGCAGGCCACGTTGTAAAGGGCCGCCTGCAGTCAGGTGATGTTTTTCATTGCTCAAATCATGATCAGCTAGACGACATTGAGTGAACTAGCATGAACCTTGCCTGCCTCTCGCCATTGCTGGCCACTGCTGGTTTGTCCCTGCAAGTCCAAACAAGAACAATTTGAGTTGTGAACAATGCCCAGAGCAGAGTCATCTCACCATGCTGGCGGCAAGTGCTCACCTGAATTGCTTGAGGCCAGTGCCAGGCAGGTCCACGGCCTTTCTGAAGATCTCCTGGGCCGCAGCATAGTCTTTTGCTTCGTAAAGACTCAAGCCATACTGAATGGCGCTTTTCGCTGTGTCCGGATCCGGAGATGCTCTGCTTTGAAGCCGAGCTATTTGACGTACAGTCTTGACTTGGTGGCAGCCTAAAGTGTGTCTGGTGCTGGTTGGCACCCTGCTGCCTACATGTATGCTGTGCATGGCTGACTGCAAGCCTGTGACCTGATTTGAACAAGCTGACTCATTTGTTGCTTCTTAGCTGTGATCACTCAGTAGCAATGACCAGGAACACACATGTGTTGTACAATGATAAGGTGAGACATACAATGTAGGATACAGCATTGCCAATACGTTGCTTCATGGGTACACCTAACTGCCATCATGCCAGATTCAGGGCCCTCCATGGAGCCATTTGAGTTGATTGCGGGGACTGCCCCTTCAATTGCTAAACCTCAGCTCCTCCAAAACAGGAACAGATTCCCACTCTTTCCCTTGCCCAGCCTGAACTCTTCATCCGCATAGGGTGTCCACCATTCTGCACTGGTCTCACGATTCATGGGGATGGTGATCTGCATGGCAGCCCAGGGACCGAGTGACCTGCTGCAGCAGCCATCCAAAGCATACGCACCATGACATCTCACCTTTGGCAGCCCTGCAGGGAGCGGGAGACCCAGGTAGCCCACCAGCCTGACTGAGAATGCGTCAAAGGCAACTTCCACCTTGCTGCCTGCCTGGGAGGCGTCAGGCAGCCACCTGCCCTGGATGCCCACTTCATAGCTGCCCAGTGGGCCCAGACCAAAGATGGCTGAGTTGGCCGCCTCCAGAAGGGCACCTGAATGTTGAATGAAGCAGTCTAGCTGCACAGCATACAATCTGCCCAGGGCAGACCCAGTTGACGAGCTCACCAGGTGTAGATGCAGTCTGCAGCTGCTGGCTGATGTCCTTCAGGCCTGTGCCAGGCAGTGCGCTAAGGCTGACCAGGAGCTGTGCGATTGCTGATCTTGTGACTACTGTTCCTTTGCTGGCATAGACCAGGCGCCAGGAGCCTGTCAGCTGACCGGGCTGCAACTGATGCTGGCCAGCGCCTGCCACGTCTTCCAGGCATTGCACCAGAGCATTGACCCGCTGCCTGGCCTGCATGACACGAGCTGCATGATAGCGATCTGCAGCAGGTATTGTTGGTGCACAACAGGCTGGCAGGCTGCACCTCAGTCTGTCTGGGAAAGACAGCCTCCACTGGCGTGACCTGACTCAGGAGAGTGCGCAGCTGCTGCTTCACACTCCCAACATCAAGCTGCTGGGCTGCTCTGGCAGAAGACTGGGCTGCGGGTGTCAAAGTTAGCCTTTGTGCTTGTCTTCTCAATGCACAGCCTGAACTTCCCCTGATGATCAATGCATACTGTCTTGGATTGGGTGCTGCCTCTGTCCTGAGCATACTGTCCAACTGCCTGACTTGACTAACTGCATTGACCACTGCAAGAGTAGGCATCCCCAAGCAAGCTCCTCCAGCCCCCACTGCTTGCTCGTTCTGGCTGCTGGGGGAGCGGGGGCGTCACACTGATCTGCTGTTCATGCGTACTGCTGCACGCCGGCTGCAGTGGGTGTGCAACTCCGTGACTGCTCTTCGGCAAGCACCCCAGTCCTGCGGTGAGTGAAGCCAGCATTGCGATGTATCTCACTGTGGCCTATCCACAACAGATTTGCTCTGGGAACCAGCGCCCCTGAGTAGAGACTGCTTGTTGCCTGCAGGTCCTGTGGTGCTCTGTCCAGGCCTGAAAAGTGCCCTCTGCAGCATCTACCCTTGGGCAGATCCGCCTACGCACTTCTGCCAGCTGCGTGTCTTTCGCCATGCCAGCCTCGCCCAGCAGCAGCAGCAGCAGCAGCAGCAGCAGGAAGCTGCCCAGGACATCCGTGAGCCTGTGCACTGCACATGCCCTGCTTTGCCCACCCGTGCAGGACACCTGCCAATGCTGCTCCTGTACATGCTCCAACCAGCTGCAGGCTGTTGCAGAATGGTCTCATGCTGTGCAGGTTTAGATGCCTCCGCAGATTCAGGATCAGGGAGCCAGCCTGATGACTTCCTCTCCAGCGTTGCCCACATAGAAGAGGGCCCCGTCAAGGCCTATGTCAGCGGCCGTACCTCTGGCTTCTACCGCCCTGACCCCCGTCAGGAGAACACCGTGCTGGCCCTGCAGCAGCTTTATGAACAGCTGCAGCAGATGCATGGCAAGCGCCGGCGGCCCAGCGGCCTCACCACCGTAAACCACATTGTGGACGACAAGGAGAGGCAGGGCTGGTGAGCAGTGGGTGCTGTGCCGTTGTCACCTGGCATACTGGCATGGAATTTGGGTTGTTTGCAGCCCGTGAGCAGTGATGGCTGCCCTGTGCTGGCCAGCAGGCTGGGTAGTGGGCTCCACACTGTCTGTGAGCAAGTATCAACACCAGCTGGCAGGCTGGCATGGAGTGAGGGGTGTACCTGGCATGTGTCAGGCAGCATGCCCGGGAGCCATAGATCCCAACATGAACCACTGCCATCTGCCGTACATGCAGAATAGACTGCTGCCCTGACACCTGCCTTGGCACAGACACATTGAAAGCTGTGGCTTGTTCCCGGCTGGTAGACAGCTGAGGCTGCCTGCAGGGTGTCCGAGCTGCCGCTGCAGGGAACCGTCTTGTTTCACTGGATTTGCTGTGCCCAACGCAATGCTGCCTGGCTGGGTTGTGTTGGAAGTATGCGATGCCAGCTGGCACTGTCACTTCAGCCAAGCACAGCTCCGAGGCTCCTGCAGGTGGTCTGGGCTGCCGCTGCAGGCATTCACAATGTCTCCTGACGCAGGCTGTTGCCGCCCGCCCTCATTGAAGCTGCTGGGTTGACAGCTGCAAGGTCCCCTGCTGGTGGTCTTGGTTGCCACAGCAGGGACCTACACGGTCCCACTGAGGTGTGCTGTGCCCATTGCACAAATTAAGCTGCCCGGCTGACAGCGCTGAGGCTGTCTGCAGGTGGTCCAGGCTCATGGGTAGCCGCGAACAGCGCGAGGCTCCCCAGGCACTGCAGGGCCTCTACATGTGGGGCGGTGTGGGCGTGGGCAAGACCATGCTGATGGACCTCTTTGCACAGGCAGCGCCCGGCCAGTTCAAGGTCAGCCTGTGTTGAGTCTGCAGCATGTAAAAGCTTCGTTGCATGTGTATCTCTGCAGCTATTCCGGCCGGGCGCGATGATGAAATACCCAATCATCAATTGCTGTTCAATCCTAGTATCAGTGAAGGACTATCAAGTTACGGATGCTGAGTGCCCCAGCAGCTGCTGAGAAAGTATGAGCTGGCATCTGCGCATGGTGGCTGCTTCCAGCCCTTGTCTTGTCTGCTGTGCAGCTGCACAGGACGCACTTCCATGACTTCATGCTGGACGTGCACTCCAGGCTGCGCAAGTACAGCAGCCGCCAGGTGAGCGACAGGTCACCCAGCACCCTCAAGGGCGGCCCTGACCAGCTCAGCAGCCGTGTAAGCCTCCAGCAGCAGCACATCGCGTGTCCGCTGAGCATGGGTTCCAGCCCTGCTGATGCCTGCATTGGCTGAGCACTGGGGCCACTGTTGTGAAGGAGTCAAAGTGCCCTTAGACCTGTTGCCCCTGGTCGTGAGGCGCCTTGCACCCTGCACCCTGCTGCTGCTTGCCCAGAATTGCACACCCATGACCAGCTACCTGTGTTGCTGATCTGCCCAAACATCTGCACCCCATCTGTCTCACAGTTGGCGCCCTCTCACACCTCGCGCAAGGGTGCCGTCCTGACAAGCCTCTAAGTCTACCAGAGCCTGCTCTGAAACAGATAGTCACATTGCTGCCCACTGCCCTGCTTCGCAGGACCCCCTCGTCGAGGTGGCTGACCACATCTGGCGTGAGTGCGCCGTCCTGTGCTTGGACGAATTTTTTGTGACAGATGTGGCTGACGCCTCTATCTTGAGCCGGCTTTTTGGGCGTCTCTTTGAGAATGGCCTGGTCCTCGTGGCCACCTCCAACCGCAAGCCGGATGCACTGTATGAGGGCGGTCTGCAGCGCGACCTCTTCCTGCCCTTCATCGAGAAGCTGAAGGTTGTTGTGGCTACGGATTGTAGCCAAGGGGAATCGCAGTGAGAGGGAGTGTTGGGCTGCGTGCAGCCTGCATTCAAGAGTCAAGGCTGATGCTGGAGCATGTCATGCCTTGGCGGCAGCAGACAGCTGCAGCGTGGCGCAGCTCAGCTCACATGAAGGTGCCACTGCTTTTCACAGCGCTGGCAGGCAGCCAAAGAGCGGGCTCACTTCAGCAATTGTGGGCCTGCTGCACCCTGCTGCTTGACTTCTGTACAGCAGCCAACACCGTGTTGCATGCCAAGAGAGTATGCCAGGAGAAAGGCAACCTCCAGTATTGCATCTGGCCTCCACCCTGCAGGTTGATCCTGCCAGTCCTGTGGCCTGCTAGTTCACATGAGCCCTGGGGAGCTTGCAGGCAAACCCCCCAGCATCAACACCAGGCAGGCTGCACAACCTGGGGCCTCAGACAGGCCCCAACATCTTCTGCGTATTGCAGTCCAGGTGCATCGTCCATGACATGGCATCCACCACTGACTACCGCCGCTTGGCCCAGCACCACCGTGGCCTGTACTTCACAGACGACCAGCGGGATCAGGAGCTGGACGCGCGCTTTGAGGAGCTCATAGGGCATCAGGAGCCTCGGCAAGCCTCTGTGGAAGTGCAGATGGGGCGCAAGATTCAGGTTCCCGCTGCAGGTTGGTCACGGCTGAGTTCAGAGGTTCAGCGGTGCTGTCTTGCTGCCGTCTTGTGCGGTGGACGTCAGACACGCTGTGCCTAGTGTGCACGAGGTGATGCACATGATCAGGGGCCTGCATCAATTGAGCAGGCTGTAGACCAGTGCTGCAGCAGTGCTGACTGTGTGGCTTTCAATGTCTGGAAATTTGCTGCCTGTCAGGCACCGTGCAGCTTTGCTTAAACCACAGCTTGAGGGCGCTCTGCTGTTTGCCTTGCTGCACAGGAAGGTTCTGCCACTGCGCTCAGCATCTTGCTTGCCAGAACTGAGCTCCTGCACCCTTCCCTGCACCTGCAGGAGAGCATGCATGTAAATTCACTTTTCATGACCTGTGTGGGCGCAACATTGGCGCAGCTGACTTCATTGCCCTGGCCAACCAGTACCATACCATGGCGCTGCAAGCAGTGCCCATCTTTACTGGCGCCACAAAGAGCGAGGCCTACAGGCATGTGCATGTGCATGCGCCTGCAAGAGCTGTTGAGCCTGCCACAGTATGTTAAGCCAGTCCAGGTTGCCTGCCTGCCAGCAGAAATCCTGCTGGATGGCTTGGGTCAGGATTTGCCTGCTGCTTCCGTTGGCTGCCTCCCAAGCTGTGTAGCTTGGCTGCGCCTTAGCCAGATTGCTGTCCCTCACCAGCTGATCATGCCACTGCTGCGCATGACGGGCAGTCAATCAGTTCGGACCCAACTTGGGCTGTGCTGTCAGCCTGCCATATGCTTTGGTCAGGATGTACAACTGCAGGTGCTGGCGCTCTGCAGGTTTGTCACGCTTATAGATGTTTTGTATGAGCACCGCATCCGCCTATTCTGCTCAGCCGAGGGGGACCCCTATGTCCTATTTCAGAACATCTTGACCCAGCAGGATGCCAATGAGCGACGAGCACACTTGGTAAGGACACGACTCAATCTCGTTCTTCTCCATCTGGTCCTCCGCCATTTGGCAACAGCACATCTGCTTTTTCTCAGCACCACTGCCTGACTTTGGCTGCCATACTCAGCACAGCACCCCAAGCAGTGCAGCACTTTAGAAGGTTGACATCCTGCTGGGGCATGCAGAGCGCTGAGGAGGAGGAGGCACTTGTGGTTGATGACAACCTGGGCTTCGCCAAGGATCGCATTATCAGCCGCCTTACAGAAATGGACAGCCTAGAGTACCTCACTGCGCATGCCAAGCAGCATGAACCAGTTCTGCTTCCAGCACTGGAGGAAGCAAAGCTTGGTGGAAAGGCCTCTAGAAAACAATAGACATACCCTTTCAATCCAGCAGCTCGGTGTGGCAAGGTGAGCATTGTCAAACACAATTTTGAGGTCACTTAGTGATGGTGCAGACTACCTAGATCACGCCTGGTTTGAACTCACAAACACTGAATGAATTCTGCATGGAACCCTTGGCAGATTGCAGTGCAGATTGTGGAATCACAGCATCCAGTATGGAACCTTATGCAGGACCTGATCGAGGCCCCCATCACCACTTTCCTGCAGCACAGCCAGACTCACATCGGCTCATGCTAAGCCCACTAGAAACAACGCCTGCCATACATGTGCAGCCCTATAAGCAGCACATGCAGCAACAGAGTATCCTTCAAAGCAGCACATGCAGCAACAGAGTATCTCACCTGCATCAAGGCAAGCTCTTCCTGCAGCATCTGGACACGGGAGTCAGAGCGTGGGTGCGTGCACTGCAGCGCGCCAAGGTTGCCGCCCATGCTCTTGCGCATGGCTGCCTCTGCCTTGCCCAGCTTGATGAACGTTTCAGGCGACATGGACGGGTCATACCCTGCAGGCAGGGGCAGTGCACTCTTGGCATCATGACCCTGGAGATAAGGAACCTGCCGGCTGTGGTCACTGAAGGTCGAGCGCAAGCTGCAACCATCAGCGCGAGGAGGCCGCCCTCCTGTGAACAGAGTTTCAATAGGCCCCAAGGCTGCTGCTGTACCTAGACATGCGCAGTCTCACCTGCCAGAGCCATGAGCTTCATGCCGATAAGGTCAGCCTCAGCCTCTGCCCGCCTTGAAAAGGGCAGCTGGAGGAAAAGATTTGCAAAGATAGAGATCACCTGCACAGAAACGCCTGAGCTTTGCCACAGACCGAGAGCAGTGGCTGGCTGCGCAGCACTACCCTGCGCTCAGCAGAGGAGCAGCATGTGCAGCAGGGCCGCCTCACCCAGCAGCAATGCATGCAGAGGTGGGGGGTCCTGCACAAACCTGTGGGTTAAGCAGAGGGTTGCCGCCAGCAGCTGGGCTGTTGTACCCCTGCATCCCCCTCCTGCAGCGCCAAAAGGGGTGCTGAAGAAGCAGGGAGGTGTGCTGAGAGAGAACAAATCCAGATGACTGGCTGCATAGTCAGGCATGGCTGCTCATAGAAGGTGCTGCAGAGGACTGCAAGACCTGGCTGCAGCGGGCAGAGGCACTCACCGGCCATAAGGGCTGGCTCCGCCATAGCCTCCCCGGGTGGGCTGCCCTCTGCCGCCCCAGGACACAGGCAGTCCCTGCGGCAATGCTGCAAGCTTAGGTCAGGGGGCTGGATGAACATGACAAGCATTGGCAGTGTCCGCTTCCCCACGTGGGGCTTGCAGAAGTTTAACTGGAGGGGGTGAGGGGCAACTGCACCATGGTGTCACTGAGGCCATATGGAATGCCTGCCCTGATTACAGGGTGCTGAAAAGAGGCCTTGGCCTCAGAAGCTATGCATGACATCACAGATGTCCTCTGCTGCTCGCTGTCAGTGCTAGGGAGCAGACCCTGGCATGCAGCCTGAAGAGTGCTGCTTGCTCTCAGAGCCTGTGCATGACGAGCAAGGACATACTGCGCTGTGCACTCTCGGCTGGCTGGATTGCAGGGTGCAGCATGCAGCCTGAAGACCGCAACCATGGCAGCGCAGTTTATCAGCTTCAGTGAAGCAGGTGGCAAGGCTAAAGACGTGGGGACTTGCTCGCACCTGTGCTCCTGGTGCCCGCCGCTGGTTCGGGCCACCAGGGCCCCTCTGGTGCCGCTGGCTGCTGATAAGTGCAACTCCCACGTTAGCTGCCAGCGTGACGAGCAGGCCCAGGCTGAGTTTCTCGGAGCTGTGCCTGGCGAGGGCATGGGCAACCTGCACATGTGCACTCAGCTGCCTGAGCAGCAACCACGGCTCACGGCCTCAGACAACACACAGGGATCACAATGTAAGTAGGCAGATTTAGGCACTTAAGTCTGGAGGTTTACCTCATGGCCAATGACTGCTGCCAGCAGGTCTTCCCGCCGGTCCATCAGCTGAATGAGGGCTGCAGCACAGAACCCAGGTGCTAAGGGTGGATGCTGGGGCCTGCACACAGAGGCTCGATAGCAGCAGACAGGCTGGAAGCCAGCATAGAAGCTCAGTCTCAGGAGTAAGTACTGCAGAAACTGGATGCTAGGGCCACAGCACTAAGACGTGACTGGTCAGTTTGCTTCAGTGAAACTGCTACCAGTGGCACGAGAGTCAATGCCCACCTGTGAACACCACGATTTTGCCGCCTGGCAGCACAAATGCGTTGGGCTGCTGGCTGTCCACCACGACGACCTCCCACTTGAACCTGCACCCATGTTAGCTGAGGTCTCCAACCCTGCTCAAGAGGGCCAGTGTCCACGACTTAGGCGCAGCAGCGTGGCATCTCAGCTGAGAGCAGCTGCGGGCTGCACCTGCCAATGGGAGTGCACATCTGCCAATGGGAAACATGCATGCCAGGTGTGCGCAGCCTCACATCAGCACTTGTGCAGCTTCATGAGAGCAGAGCCTTGCTCAGCCACGCAACTCTGGACTCCCAAACGAAAGCCGCCAATAAGGCTTCGCTGCAGATTCCGTTTCCTTGACCGGCTGTCCACCCAGCCGCCCTCATGTAGCAAGATGCACACAACGGTGACGCTCACTTGGGCACGTGCTTCTGGAATCCACCCCCCCGCTGCTCCTCAACTGCACCAATGATACGCTTCGCAATCTTTTGCACCATCTTGTAGTCTGGGTTGGACTCCCCCAGAATCTTGCCCTGCTGCTGAAAGCCTGCTAGCTGCTGCTTGAAAGTGGCCTCTCCCATGAGCAGCTCGATACTGGTGGGCAGGATCAGAGTGTGGCGCCGCATTGTGAAGGGCACAGTCTGCAGCAAGCAGCATGCGGAGCTTGATTCCAGTGGGCAGGAAAGGTGGATGACACCGCAGTGCAAGTGCATGGCCTGCAGCAGGCAGCATTGAAGCTTGCCAGCAGAGGGGAGATTGATATTCCTTTGTCAAGCAGCACTTGGAGTGAGAGTTGCTGCAGCACATGTCTGCAGCATGGACAAAGTTGTACAGCTTGTGCTCAATGCAAGGCACAGGATATGGAGTGCAGCATACACCAAAGTTTGGGAGGCAGCAGGCATCTGCTTGGTAAAGAGCATCAAGACGCAATCAGAGAGAGGTCTAGTTTTGCACACCTGATCGAGCAGCAGCAGCTGCAGCACCCTCAAGCCCGCCGCAGCAGCCAAGCCTGCATCAGTGTTCAGGAGGCTCCACAGGCAGCATTACAGCCTGGCAAAAACACAAATCGGGCGATGAAGATATGAGTGAATAGGACAGAAACTTGTCAGCAGCTGCATCCTCTGTACCTCATGCAATATGTTCATCGCCATTCCTCACCAAGCACAGCGGACTCCTGACCATAGCCAAGTGCCAAGGGGACACCGACTCCTGCTGCGACAGCTGCTGCAGACCATGGACTTATAAGCGACTCTGTGATAATTGATGTTGGCTGTCTTGTCGCAATCTTGGAGGTGTCCTGGACAGCGAGTTTCTGTGCATGACACTGCAGTCGTGTTCTGCATAGCCTGGGCAATACTGGACGGATCCCAGTCTTGGGGGCTTGAAGGCTTTTCATTGATCGCTGCATGCTGCTGCTGCTGCTGCTGGACTTTCAATACCTCTGCTGGCGCTGAAGGGAAGAAAGAAAGAAGAGCCATTCATTCATCTTTTAACTGTACATTGCTTCAACCAGGCTGATGTGAATGTGAGCTGGCATAGCCTGCAACGCGCTGGTGTTGATGTGATCGCGCTGAACTTGGAGCCTTGCAGAATAGCTGGAGTCCAATCCCCAGCAGCAGCAGCAGTCACCAGCAGAGGGGTCTGGTGGCAATGATGCCTGACAGACAGTCCAACAGCCCTCAGAAGATCAAGGCCAGGCGGGGTAAAGGTTGGTGCACAGCCATCCTATTATTTCTCTTGATTCTTGGCCTGTTCTATGCCCTGTACTACATCAGGGAGCAGAATAAGCAGCTTATTTTGATACACAATGACAGAGGTGAGTGCTTTGCGACGTCCAGGCAGCTAGCAAATTTATGCCTTCCATATCCTGCACTGTGGGGCTGCTGCCCAAGAGCGGGCGCTGAGCCTTTGAGTGGATTCCTGCATCGATGCCAGCTAAAGCCTGTCAACTTTTGAGTGTTCTGCAGAGCAGCGCGTCACTCTTCTAAATGCAGACCTGAAGAAACGCGACTCGGAGGTCTCACGCCTAAATAGAGCGGTGAGACCCCTAGTTTGGCCTGCCATGCTTCTGGTCTGCTGTGCACAAAGGCAGGCGTTCATAATGTGTGCAGCACACAGCTGCCTGCCTGCAATGCAGCGCCCTGCTCTTGGTCTGGACAGAGGCACAGACTCTCACATGTATGCTGTGCAGATCGAGCAGAATGCAAAGGACAAGGAAAGACACCAGAGTGACCTTGATATCAGAATCAAGCGGATTGAAGAGGTGACTGCTGCCCTGGGAATCTAGACAACATGGGACAGTGCCTTGATCTGTACATGGCAGATATGCCTCTCCAGGCTGAGCTGGTTGAGCATGCACTGCAATACAGCTGATCTGCTGTACAGGCGCCTACCTGCGGGGGCGCACAGCATTGCACCTTCATGCATCTGCATACCAGGGCGGGCTTGCTTGGTGCTGCCAGCAGCGCAAGCTTCTTGAGCGCGAGCTCTGTGTGCTTTTCTTAGCTGTTCCATGCTGGTGTTGCTCGGCAGCACTGGGCCACATATGCCTTTCAGCGCCTACGGGTTGGCTCATGAGGCAGCATATCTTTCTTCATGTACAGACTGAGACCCAGCTCCGGGTGGCAAAGGAAGACATGGAGAAGGCCAAGACCCGTGCAAACTCGATGGAAGGCAGTCTGAAGGAGGCTCAGGAGAGATCGCAGCTGTCAGAAGAGGACCTAATACAGGTAATGCCAGGCTGCAGTTGGGGTGTGAGCGACAGTGCCTTGCAGCTGTTTGGCTGTCGACGCTAATGCCAGGCTGTCAGTGGCTGCAAGACTGCCTGTAAAGATGCTGTACATTCCCAAATGTCCTGGAGCACTAATTGCCTTGCTGCAGACGCAGCCAAACTGTGCTTACAATTGTCTGCAGCAATGATCTTCAATGCCAATGAGCTGCCACATGCAGGCACGAGCGGCGCTGGCAAGGTGCCAGCAGGACGCTGCCTTGGCTGCAGCCAGCAATTTGGGCCGTGCAGGTGATATATTCTGGGCCAGTCCCCAGCCTGTCTATGTGCCTGCTACAATTGAAGGCAGAGCGCTCATCTGCCACAATGCCCTTGAGCAATGTGGCTGCTGGCATGTAACAGTGTTTTGCTGCTGTTCCCAGAGGGGCAGCTTGCACCTGCACGCCTTCCAGAGGCGTACCACCTGGTGCAGGCGCCAATGTGCAGCAGGCAGGTGGGCGCGCAGCAGCACAGGACCAGGAGATTGCCCAGCAAGGCGCAGCGCAGCAGAGCGCTTTGCAAGAACCCAAGGCCATGGCTTGACGGTGGAGTGGAACGCTAGCATCAAGCAGCAGCATGAAATGAAAAGGAAATAGGAAGCAGTGCTGGCAGTCAGCTCATGAGACAGCAGTTTTAGGAAAGGTTGTGCAAGGCCTCAATCAGGCCTGCAGTCACACAAAAGTCAAATTTTGATAACTAACATGAGCTCAGCAATCGGCGCCAACAGTCAAACACAGATATATCCCACCGCTTGATTCTCCTCCTCACATTGATCTGCAACAGCATGGTTCAGCGCATTAACAACCCTGACGGCCAGCTTGCATGTTGCCCAACAAAGTGTAATGTGAAGCCTGCGCCTCACCTATCCACTCTGAGTATACATCAATAGGCTCTGAGAGGCTGTTGATCTCTGTGCTGTAGCCCACTCCACACACAGAGCAGGTGACTGAGCCTGAAGGAGGGATACATGATGAAGCCAAATGGAGCCTTCAAGAGGCAATCTGTGACCTTGGAGCCTTGCCTGCGCCCCTGTCCCTGTCCAAGGTGCAGGCAACTGTGTTGTTGGAGTTGCAGAACGGACAGTTGAAGGTTGCTGCCAGCTTGGGCCTCTGCTTTTTGGGTGGAGGCTTGGCTGATGACTTGCGTTTGCCCATGCTGCAGCTGCAGCTGCAACCTCAGCGGTGCTGTTCTCTGCCGACGGTGTAAAAGTCAGGCCTGCAGGAGCACAGAATACGCTCATGCTGCTGGAGGAGGCAGCAGAGGGGATACATCTGGTCAGCAGCAGCAGACCTGGTGCTCCCTGCAGATCGATGCAGGTGACTACAGGTTCAGCTGCCTCTCTTGACGTATCTCAGCACCCGCAGCACACCTTTCCGATGTTTGGTCAGACCTGAGCTGCTCAGCAATTGGCTGATGTGCAAGAGCAAGAAGAGGAAGATGAAGCTAAGTTCAGATTCCTGTCATCTGTTTGCAGGGATGTCTCCAGTCAAACCTTATACACCCCAGTCCCACACACTGTGCTTAGAATCATCCAGCTCACTCAGCACAACCCCTCACTTTCCTCATCCACAGGCTCTGTGGAGAGTGAGTACCACTGATGGCCGACCTCCATGCTCTGCACCTCATGATGGGCTTACGCTCATGATTTGACTTCTGTTGCAGGCTACAGATGGCCGGCGTGGCAATCCTCTCTCAGCTCATAGAGCTGGCGCAGGCTGGGCGCCCTCAGATGGCGCCACAGTCCCACAAGCGCAAGCTGCCTGAGCCTGACGCAAGGCAGCAGGCAGCTGCAGCCCTACTGGACCTGTCAGGCGCAGCTCAGGCGGAGCACAGCCACCAGATGGCCCCCCAGCAGCACCATCAGATGCTTCAGGCTCCTGCAGCTGGCAGGATGGCGCCGCAGTGCTCATACAAGCAGCCACACACTGGGCTTCAGCAGGCTATCCAGGTGCGCAAACTCTGCAACCAGTAGGAATATCTGCATCCCGTCAACTTGGCACAACCACCCAACATGACTCATGTTGCTACGCTCCCGTAGGTGCCCCCAGTGCTGAGGTCACCAGCTTTCTAAACAAATGCCACTCAGAACCAGGATGCCATGCTGGGCGCCATGCCCGTGCTGTCCCAGCTGCACAACTATGTTGCTGCCAGCCAGCTCATGGCACAGGCCATTGCCCTGTGCCCTCAGCTGCTGGAGAATCTGACTGCGATCCTGGGCAGGGCCCACAGGGATGCAGACAGCCAAAGCTCTGGCAGCGAGACCTACCAGCAGGACAGTGGGCGCCCGGCCAAGAAGGCACGCAAATTGGTGCAGGAGGAGAAGGTGCAGTCAGTTTTGTGTGTGCCTTGCTGCTACATCTGGCCAGTAAGGGGGTTTTGCCACACTGGCCTTGAGCTATGCTTGTGCTGGCTACATCTATCCAAAGTGTGCTCGTCCTGGTAAGCCTTGTGCTTGCTACTTTTGCCTCTTTAGAGCCTGTTGTGACACCTTTGAATGACTCAGACTGTCTGAGTTGTTGGCTTGATGTGGCTTAAAATCTGTGACTGATCTTTTACTCATGTGCTACACGTTTCTGTCTGCAGGTGTGCAGCAACTGTGCGACCAGCAACACACCCTTCTGGCGCAAGGACGCATACTCAAAGCAGCCTCTTTGCAACGCCTGTGGCCTGTACAAGTCTAAGGCAGGTCACGACCGCCCAACAGAGCTGTGGCAGTCCCCCATGGGGGTGCGCACAGGGGCTTACACTGAAATCCATCGACTTCAGCTGAGCCCTTCAATGCAAGGCCTCCAATGTGATCAGCAGTCACCAACAGAACCGTCCTGTTCTGTACTTGGAACCCTTTGTGCATTACACAGCTGCCATGTACCATGATACAGGTTTGCTTTGCAATTTCCAGCACTATCGACGTTGACCCTTATGTATGTCTTGCTACCAGGCATGGACAACGTCCATGGTGGTTATCATCAGCAAAGCTCCACCCATGGCCTCCGAATGTTGTATCCATGCCTGATTCTGCATGCCAGTCCATCAATTCGGCACGACTCCTCCAGACAGCGTGTGACCTTGCAATAATGTTGCATCACCGCTGTTCCAGGTCTGTTCCCAGAGGAGTAACAAGCCCGTCAGCCACCTCGGCCAGGTCTCCCCATGCCATCCCGCTGCCTTTGCTGCTCCACTGCACCGCGGTAGGCAGGCGCTGTGGGTGGCTGCACTGGCGGCAAAGGAACATAGCCCTCTCCCGGCAGGTCATATGACTGATCAGCATCAAAGCCGGACAAGTCTCCACAGGCCAGGAAAGGAATTAGAAGCTGTGCCTCCAAGCTTGGCTGAGCGCCAACAGCAAAATAGTCTGATGAGCTTTTGCTCAGGAGCGAGGCCAAGTCTGTAGCCTGGAAGCCAGCTGGCGGGCTGTAGTCTTGGCAGACCACAAAGGCCTCTGCAAAGCACCAGGGAAAGATCAACACTGGTCGTAAGAGCTCAGGCTCAGTCCTACAAATCCAGCATGAGGTGCACACCAAGCATGACAGCTCTGCTGCATGCACATACCCATGCTGGAGTTGCGGCTGCTCTTGGGCTTGGCAAAGGTGACCAGCGGGAAGAAGATTTTCAGCTGCACTGCCATGGAATGGAAGTGAGCCAAAGCTGCCTAGCTTGTGTGAAGCAGTCATGAGCCACACAATGCCCTGCACCAGCTTTGTAGAGCGGGCAAGCGCCTGTGATGTTTTGCAAATATTGGGCCATGGCAGTGGGATGTAGGAGTTGAGAATATGCATGGCTCAACACCCAAAGCATGCTGCACCTGAGAGTACAGCAGGGCAGCATCTTTGCCCCTGAAAACCTTGGCTACAAAGCTCCCCCCGGGCTTGAGGACGTGTGTGACCACTGTCAGCGCTGCCAGGATGAGCTGAGATTGCACAAACTCGTCCATGTCGTGCAGCCCAGTCACTGCGCACAGGAATTCAATGGCAGCATTTTCAGCAGTTCAGTCAAGGCAAGCAGGCGGGTGACTCCAAGCAACAATAGTAGAGTACACCAACAACTGGGAAGCTTCAGCTGAACAATCCATTCGCTGCATACAGTTTGCCGATAAAACCAGCAATGAGCAGGTGAAGGAACAGGCGCTGCATGTTCTCATGGGTCAGGCTGTCAGACAAGCACATGCAGGCTGGCGTACCAGCAGCAGCATGCACCCCAATGACTTACCGTCTGGGGCGCCATCAGACACCACCAGGTCTGCCTGCTGGCCATCAAAGTGGCTGATGACTGCCTGGGAGGTGGCTGCGCTGGTGATGTCGCCCTGCAGCTGCGTCACCCCTGCAATGGGTGCCATGGGCTGCAGGTCGACCGCCACAATCTTGGGGAGGTCTGCAATCCTGCAGCGAGTCCGTCAGGCCTGTGTCAGCTGGATGCAGAGCTAACAGGCCTGAGACCAGCAGTGCCGCTGCACCTGGCAAGACCTCACCTGCCAAGCCGCTTGGCGGGCAAGTATAGGCGCCTGCTGAGCACTTGACTCCAGCTGCCTGGTGCAGCGCACAAATCCACGACATGTTGGACACCTGCAGAGCAGGCCACTTTGAATCAGTCTGGCGGGGACAGACGATGTGCTAGCATGTTGTGCAGCTCCTGCCTGCCAATATATGGAAGGCCTCATCAATTTGAAGCAGCTTGAATGCGCTGCGTGCCCGCCAGCCCTCCTCCTTTGCCTTCCTGCGTTCATTGCCATGCACATGGCTCAGCAGCTATGCATTCGCAGGTCAACTGGGAGACCACACCTGTAGTAAATGTCACGTTTGTCCTTGCTGGAAGCCCCCATGCTGTTCCTCCTGTGACTGTCAGGATGCGAAGATGCAATTTCAGCCCAGACCTAGGCTCCCTTATAGAAAAGGGTGAAATCACACACACTCGGACCTGTCCCAGTGGAAGCCTGCCAGAGAACTTTCAGGCCTCTCTGTGGCTCCTGCTCAGCAGCTGCCACAGTCCTTAGCGCTCTGCAGCAGAGGCGATGGTGTACCTCCGCAATGGTAAGCGCTAAGCTCTTTGGATCAGGAGAAGCTTCACTTGCTCATGGCAATGTGCCTATCTCTGCTGCCATGTGGCTCACTGGTGTTCACCACAGCCTATGCCTCCAGTAATTCCTTGTGTGTGTGTGCGTTTATGCTAATGCAAGCAGCAACATCTACCGGCCTGTTCTTGCAGGGGAGCTGGTGGCTGGGCGCTCCTGGTGGTCTGTCAGCAGCCTGGTGGAGGTCTTCTGGACAGTAGTGAATGCCATAGGCTTCTTGTGAGCTAGCATGGCCCCCGATGTGCTGCTGCAAGGCCTTTCCTGCAATTTGACTCAGCAAAGCTCTCTCCCTGGGTGCAGCTTCCAGACTCTCATCAACCCAGCAGCGGCAGATGAGTACAAGCGGCATGCCAGAAAGTGAGGTTCAGCTTGATAGAACCTGCAGGGAGTAGGGTTGCTGGCCCTTGGCTGCCATGAGCCTGCTTAATGCGAAGCCGGCCTGAAGAAGCTCCAGCACACCATGTGAACAGGCCCTGTGTCCACAATGTGCACACCTGTAACCCCATTGCAGCGTGTTGTCAGTGTCTGCTCTGCTGCTACTGAGTATCGTTGCAGGTCACCCAGCAAGTGGCCTGCCTTGCCCGCTGCAGGCATGCCGCATCTGCCTTGTTTCCTGCCTGTATGCAGCGCTGACCCGCTGCACTTCCTTTCAAGCAACCCGCACTTCATTCCTGCAGGAAGGGGTGGGACAAGAAAGGTGGGAGCGGAGGGGAAAGGCCCTCAGGTGGCAGTGGCGGCGGCGGTGGTGGCCCTCGTGGGCCCCGCATCAGTGGCATGAGCTCGCTGAACAAATTGGACAGCACAGGTGAGGCAGGGTTTGAGCGTGCTCCGCCCAATCGTGCCCCTCTTCTGACCATTGCTTCAGCGGCACGTTGCTGAATGAGGAAGAGCGCATTGGAGGCGTCCTTCCGCGCTGCACAACCCCTTGCATCATATCGAGCAGGTCAGACGGCCGGCCTCAGATGAGCAGTGCAGCCTGTATCTTGTTGCTGCACCTGCATCTCACCATATCTGCACACCCATGGCCCATAGTTGGTACTCACAAGGGCTGCGTCTGGTGCTGCAGCCTGCGGCGGGGGCAGTTGAGCTCGGTAGGGCATCATACCTGCGGATGCCCATAATTGTATGAAGTATACTGATCATGCGTAAGTGCACTGCTGTGCTGCTCAGCCAGCGCTGCAGCTGCTGCTGCAAACAGCGATGACGCTGCCATTGGCAAAGGCAGGATCCCTGCGACCAGAGGCGCTGAAACACCTGTTGGCAGAGAGTCCAATTGAATGCATGGATGAATTCAGATAAACTATTTTTGAAACCAGGATGTCAAAATTAGGAGGGTCAAGCAGGCTGCTGACCCTTTGCGCCCTCAATGGCCCTGACTGCAGCAGCGCCACCAAGATAGAGGCAGATCAATGGCACTGCCAACAGAGTCTGGGTGAAAGGATCTGTGGACGGCGTCAACACTGCAGCTGCAATGGTGGCCCCGACTACCACAAATCTCCACTGGGAAAACATCTGCTTTGAGGTAACGAGGCCTAAGCTGCCGAGCAACACCTGGATGACGGGTACCTGCAGCAGCAGATGGTAATCAGCCTAATGGGCCCAGTGCAAAGCAATGCAGCTGTGGCATTGAAAGTATAAAGACTGAGCAAGCAGCCATGCCTCACCTGGAAGCTGAGGCCTGTGCTGAGCAGCAGGACCAGCACAAACTCAAAATACTGGTCAATGGACCACAAAGACTCCACTGCGCCATCAGCATAATTCACAAAGAAATTAAGGGCTGCAGGCGTCAGGATTTCATAGGCAAACAGCAACCTGCAGGCCCAAGGGGGTTTCCCTGTCACGTCAAGGCCCCTTGTACGGTGCAGGGGTAGCTGGGCTGTCTTCTGGACAGTGTGGCAGCACATACCGTCTACTCACCCAACATAGAAAAGGATAGAAGACCCAAATATGACTGGCGCCAGGAAGCGGCGTTCGCTCTTGGTCAAGCCGGGCACCACGTATGCAGCAATTTCGTACAACACAGTGGGCACGGCCAGCAGAAGACCAGCATACCCTGACACCTGTAGGTAAAAAGCGCCACAGTGCAAGCAATGGAGGACGCCAGTCCCATGCTCACAAAGGTGCATGGCTGCAAAGACTCGTCAGGCAATTTGAGGAAACAACAGAGCATCCGCAGTGGCCAGCTACGACAGCAGACAGTGCGACGCAACATGGTGCACTGCAGCTGACTCAATGCCAATGTTGCTGCTGTGCAGCCCAGCAGGGGCAATACCTTCACATTGCTGCCTTGGAGGTGGAGAGGACATTGTCCCGAACACAATGACAAGCAGTGCAGCACACAGGTATCTGCATGAGTGACCTTGAGGGTTGTGAAGAAGAACTCTCCTGGGCTGAGCTGCAGGAAGCGGACGCCCTGCTCTGCCACAGGGGCCTCCAGAAAAACCACCAGATCTTTGCTCACGCAGAAGCAGGCACAGATGGCTGCCAGGGTCGCCAGGCCTGCTACCAGCACGCGCTCGCGCAGCTCCTCCAGATGGTCCCAGACGGGGACGCTGAAGTCCCCCTCCAGCTCTGACTGGTCTGCAGGCACAGCGTGTGGCCTGCCTGAAACAGTAGCACTCAGACGATGGCATCGTGCTGCAAAGCAGGCAGCATGGAACGTGAATGCTTCGGTGTCTCCTGACCCCAGGACTATCAGGGACCAGGAGCCTGAGCAGGTGCCTGATCCTCGTGCCCGCAATGGCTGGCAGCCTGGAGCACTGTATTTTGACAGTAGCAGTCAACTGTCTCCCAGGGGCAGCGCTTCATGCACAGATCAAGTGGGACAAACAAAAAAAGAACTGAACAGACCTGGGTACATCCACTGCTGCAGTGCACTGGGTGTCTGGTCCAGGTCTTCTGGCTGGCCAGGCGGCTGGGCACCATTTGCATTCAAGGTTGCAAGCGCTGCGCGACCCTCAGTGACAGCAGGAGTGGTTCCCTCCTGATGCTCAGAGGCCCCCCCTGTAGCATGGCATGGAGATGCTGCTGCGCTGATGACTGCCATGCAGCATGAAATGTCAAGCTGCAGCATAACTCAAACCTTGCTGCCTGCTGTCATCTGCTCTCAGTGTCAGCCTTTCACTGCGATTTGCACGTGGCTGATTCCGAGATCGAGACAGCAGTGTGGTACCTCCCAGATGAAGACACCACTGGGGCCTGGCAGTGAAGCTGTGCGTGCCGGCGCATCCAGACATGTTGCAAATGCCGGCCAACACAGAGGTTTGTATATGACCTAGACCAAGCCCATGCGACGGATCCTGCACAACGAGCTCTTCCCTGGTTGCAGGACTTTTTTTTCTGGTTGCGGAGCATTCAGCAGAAGTGTTGTTCCTGCCAAGTCTGGTGGATGTCAGTACCATCCCGAGGCTACAAGAACACAGCATGGCCACATGCACGCCCATGAGGTGTGGGGGCAGAGACTTACCACCAATGTCTAGCTGATTGCTTTGCAGGGGCAAGCCGTACGCGACATCAAGGCTGTACAGCACTCAGATTGCTAGGTGGGAGGCGCAGACATGCCTGAAGCATAGCGTATGCAGGTGCTGGCTCAAGCAATGCTGCAGGGCAACATAGAAGTCTGAGCTTGTCCCATGTCAGACTGCCTCATGTAGGCTCAGTATAGGCTGCATGCCGCAGCCATGGACTTCCTGTGATTGTGCCGGCAGTCTTGATGGGGCTGGCAGAGCTTCTGGAAGGCTCCAAAGATGGCCTGTCAGTCTGCTGCACCCGGGTCATGCCTTGAGCTCTACACCCCGCTGCGCGCGGCTGTGCAAGGGACTGCGTGAGCTGAACAACAACAGTCCATCAGTCTATGCCACTGCTGGCAGCTGTGCCATCAGCCACAGGTGTTTACACAGATAGCAACAGCAAAGATGAGCAGAGATCTGCAGCTGCAAGGATGATGCAGAGTTCTGATCGGCTCAGAGCAAGAGCACCTATGCGTAGCAGGAGGTAGAACAGGGTGTCATGCAGTGCAGTTGGCCAACACAGCCCTTTTCAGGTCAGCAATGGGCTTGCAAGCAAGCAGGTTTTCCTTTTCCATTTCCACTTGTTGCCAAACTCTTGTTTGGGCGCTTGAACGAGGCAGAGCGCAAGGCGTCCCCGGCAGAGAGGCAGCGGAGAGCACCTCCCCCGCGCTAAGGCTCGGCACGAAGAGATCAAAGACATCAGGCTGGCCGCAGAGCTCAGAAGATCACCGGATTCACAGCTGCCATGGCAGCCTCTCATCCTCAGAGCGACGCTGACTGGAAGAAAGGTCTCCAGCGGCCCCCTGCAGACAATAGGTACCAAACAGAGGTGAGGCCCTGCTCTTTTACTGAATCCACCAGGGGATTGCATGCTGGGCCCATGCTGAGGAAGGGGAGGGCCACGATTGTTGGCAGGCCCTAAGACAGTCTCCCAGCACCCTGAGCTCCTCCTATGGAGATGAGGCGTCAAAGTAGGCCAACGGCGCAGGCACAGCGCTGTTTAAGGGATGCAGGCGCATGTCTAGTGAGTGCCCTTGTGTCGAGGCATTGTGTTTTGCTGTCCGCGAGCTGCTCTATGATACCAGATCACAGAAATGTTTTGATTGAGTGCCCAAGGCCATACCACTTGCCACCTGGATGTGACAGCCACTGCTCCCACTGCCTGTGCAGCCTGCAGTTGCCCCTGACGCACACTCCCCCCTACAGACTCTGACAGCCATCAAGGGCCACCTAATTTGGTCCTCTTGTCGTGCACAGTGCTCCTAATCTTGGGTGCTGCTACCTCTGCCAATTTTGACTGCCACAACTGACTGCCGCCATCTTTTGTTCTGTGCCCTGTTCATGCAGGTTATGACAGCCACAAAGGATGTCGTGCAGTGTTGCTTCTCCCGAGCGCGGCTCCACTGCCACCTCCAGACTCACCCCCGCACCTGCCCTACAGAATGTGATGTCCACCAGCTCATGACCGCCCACACATCTGGCACAATCACCAAATGGCTTGCGCTTGTTGCAGGATGTGACGGCCACCAAGGGCAACGACTTTGAGGACTACTTTCTGAAGCGCGAGCTGCTCCAGGGCATCTATGAGAAGGGCTTTGAGAAGCCCAGCCCCATCCAGGAAGAGAGCATCCCGATCGCTCTGACGGGCAGGGACATCCTGGCCCGTGCCAAGAATGGCACTGGCAAGACAGCTGCATTCACGATCCCCCTGCTAGAGCGCATCGACACAGCGTCCAGCGACATTCAGGGTGAGGCAGGAACTTCGACAATTGTCCAAGAAGGCAGCAGAGGGCCCGCCAATGCTGCTCAGCCAGCTTCCAGGGGGACACAATCAGGGCGTTGCTCTCTGCGCTGCTCAGCTTGCAGCACCCACATTTGTCTGTCAGATGTCAACATTGTGACTGCTGGAGCGCACCGACATGGCACCCAGTGACATTGAGGTCCAGGCATAAACCAATGCAGATCTCTCAACACAGCACAGAAGGCCAGCAGGTGCTGCGTAGCCTGCGCCTATAGGAGGTGGTCAGTGCACTGCTATCTGCACTGCTCAGTGAGGCAGCACAGCACCTGCGTCCTGTTCTCAGCCACTTGTGACCACGGGGGTGCATTGACATGGCGGTCAAGGACACCCCTGTGGAATGGCAGACTCTGCGTCTGGTCTCACTGCCCTCCTGCTGCTTTGTGCTGTTCAATCAGCTACTCAGCTTAGCTCTTCCGGCAGGATGGCTTAGGGTTTGCACCCCAGGAATCAAAACCTTGTTTTGACGCTGACCTCATAGGGCAGGGCGTGGATCTGCCTGCTCACCCTTCCAGCCCTGCACTCATTCAGACCTCCTCCCTGCCCGCTGCCATGATGTTGCACGCACACAATGTGGAGCCCAGCAGGATTAGGCGACAGACCTGCATTTGCCTGCAGGACAAACCAAACCCTGATCTAAGCTGCCGCCTGCCCTGCAGACGTGATACTGTCGCCCGCCAACAAGCGATACCGTCAGAAGTCTGTGGCTGCACTCTGGCATTCTTTTGCCGGCGCTGCCCGCTGCACCTCTCATCAGATCCCTCACGTCCTGCCCTGCAGCCATGATCCTGGTGCCCACGCGTGAGCTGGCCCTCCAGAACTCCCAGGTCTGCAAGGAGCTGGGCAAGCATCTCAAGGTGGAGGTCATGGTCACCACTGGGGGAACCTCCCTGCGCGATGACATCATGCGGCTGTACAACAGGTGAACTGTGTGGCCAGTCGGCACGCCTCATGCAGAAAGGTGGGGGCGAAGAGCCCGGGGGCGGGGTAGTGGTGTGTTTGTTTGGGGTGCGCAGCATGCCATGACTGGAGCAGGGCGGAGAGCCGGAGTGAGCGCTGGACTGCCAGCAGACACTGCGCCCGCTCTTACAGCGCCATCGTTCAGTGGATAGTAGCATGCCGAGCGGAAAAGTTGGAACCCAGCATGTTTGCCTTTCTGTTACATGCAAGCCGAGCATGTCTGGGGGCTTTGTGGCGAGGCCCTGTTGTTGCAGAGGGTAGGCAGGGTGCAGGGCGCCTGCTGGGCACACAGCTTTGTGGCGCCCACTGCTCAGCTTTCCAGTGCTATGCATATCCAGGGCTTCCCAATTCGGGGGGTGCCTTGGTGCTTCCCAAGTGCTATGCTCTCCAGGGGGATGCGTTCATACTTGGCTGTCTTTTCCGAGAGACTGCATGTGGGCACGGGGCAAAGAGGTGCTGAGCAATGCAGCTGCATGAGCTCTGGTTACTGGCTGTTAGTTGCCTGTCACCAAGACAACTTGATGAGGACTTGTGCTCACACTGTGTGCCCAAACAATTCTTCTTTTCCTGGATGCAGTGTGCATGTTGTTGTGGCCACCCCCGGGCGCATCTTGGACCTGGCAGGCAAGGGCGTGGCCAAGCTGCAGAGTTGCAAGATGATGGCCATGGACGAGGTCAGTCTTAGTTTGGGCTGGCGAAGCAGATCATGCGTATAGATTTTGTCATGTAGCTTGAGCACACAAGCATCACACAACACTACCTGGATCTGTGCTTGCATTCTTGGGGTCTGGCCGGAGCAGGCACTGTGTTAGAGCTAATAGGGTGCATCCACAACCAGCATGCAGGGCCTTCCTGAATGCCCAGCAGCAGCAGGCCTACTGCCAGCAGGCTGCCAACATGCTGGTGTCAAGGTGTCCACGTCTGATGTGCCCTGGCTGCTTGCCAAAAGTTGGTGCAGACTGCTCCCTGCCACATGCTTGCAATGCAAGGATCGCCGCTTGCCACCTCTGCGTGTGTCTGCTGTGCTGCCTGGCCAACTCACAGCACTCAGGCAGGCTGACAGGTGTCAGCGCCGGTCTGCTCTGCAGGCTGACAAGCTGCTGTCCCCCGAGTTCCAGCCCATTGTGGAGCAGCTCATCAACTTCTTGCCCAGCAACAGGCAGATCCTCCTGTACTCAGCGACCTTCCCTGTGGTGGTCAAGTCCTTCCGGGACAAGTTCCTGCGCAAGCCCTACGTCATCAACCTCATGGACGAGCTGACGCTGAAAGGCGTCACGCAGGCAAGCAGGCCCCTGCACTGCCCGGTGGTGTTGGCCATGGCTCATGGGGGATTCAGGGTTGGGGCTGGAGGGATGCGAGCCTTTAGGTCTGGTGTTGAGAGACGCCGCACAGGGAGATGCCACAAGGCCCCAGTGAGAACATGGGGGTCTGCCCATCCCTTCAGCGCTGACGCTGAAGACTATCAGGGCACCACTTTGTGCTGCCCTGTACTGCCGGCAAGCAGGCTGGGCTGGCTGGCTGGCGGGGTGAGCTGCCTGCCTGCAGTGTCACGCAGACAAGCGCCCTGTACCTGCTTGGCGCTGATGGGTGTGAATCGAGCCATCACCTCTTTTGCACAGGTGCACAGGCAAGACTGGTTGCATGCTGTTGCTGTGCACGCGAATCAGGACAGGAGGGTGCACCAGCACAGCCGCTTCACATGATGGGCACCTTTGTGGGCTGTCCCTGAACAAGCGCACACGATCTGCTGGGCAGGCACCACCTTTGCAGTGCAGCAGCAAGTTGTCTGATTGGCTCCCTGTGTGATGCTGCAGTTCTATGCTTTTGTGGAGGAGAGGCAGAAGGTGCACTGCCTCAACACGCTATTCTCCAAGGCGAGCCTCGGGTGCCTGACTTGCCAGAAAGGGAACTAGATTGCCCCACTGCTTGCAGTCGCTGGGCATTACTGTGCTCTTCAGCCCTGTGGCTCCCAACTGAGTGGTCTGCATAACTATCTGCGGGGCTGTGATACCTGCTCGTGTTGCATCCTCTGCACGCTAGAACAGGCATCGGGCAGCCCAGTACCTGCTTACACTTGCTCGTCACTTGAGGCCGTCTACTTCAGAAACCCCCCGGCAGACTCAGCAGGCATAGTAACATGTGCTGCCTGCATGCGCCGGCTGCACATGCATGTATGACAGTCGGCTCTGCAGCCTGAAATTGCTTCTTCAGCAGCCTGTATCTGTGCTTGCAGCAGGTGCACCTACTGATGATTATGGCCTTGCAGAGCCTCTCAAGGGCTAGGCTGACATGCTCCCTGCTCCCTGCAGCTCCAAATCAACCAGTCCATCATCTTTTGCAACTCAGTCAATCGGGTGGAGCTGCTGTCCAAGAAAATCACAGAGCTGGGCTACTCCTGCTACTATATCCACGCCAAGATGCGCCAGGACCACCGCAACCGTGTGTTCCATGACTTCAGGAATGGCAATTGCAGGAACCTGGTGTCCTCAGGTGGTTGCACGATCTCATAGCCTGCAGGAGCATGCCAAATGTTTGTTTTGTGCAGACTGCTGGCACCTGGCGCGGCACCTCCCCGCCCTAGCCGCGCTCCGTTGCGGCTGCACCCCATAGGCACTTTATGACTTGGCTGCATGACCCCCAGCAGGGAGCTTGCCGCAAATGGTCACTGACTGTCATGGCTGCCATGCCTGTGATGCATGCTGCATGGTGTCAAGCCCTTTGCTGCAGTGCAGGCTGTGTGTTGGCACCCAGTTGGCCTGCATGCAGCACTGCAGGCTGCCGTGCAAGCACTCTGCAGGTGCAAGCTGTGTGCTGAGAGGCTCCGTCACCTTGGCTGCAGACCTCTTCACTCGCGGCATTGACATTCAGGCTGTCAATGTCGTGATCAATTTTGACTTCCCCAAGAACTCGGAGACCTACCTGCACAGGGTGAGCCCTTTGGCCTCAGCACCTTGCCCACCAGCATTTGCAGCAGGCAGCAGGGGATCAGCCTGCTGAGCCTGATCTTCAGCACCCCAGTTGCCTGATTTTCATGGCATGGCCGTGAACGCCCTGCTTCCCTTCTGTGCAGGTGGGGCGGTCTGGACGCTTTGGGCACTTGGGCCTGGCTGTGAACTTGATCACCTATGATGACCGCTTCAACCTGTGAGCTGCCTTATGCTGGTGCACCTTGTTGTCTGCCTCAAAAGTTTGCCCAGTCCTGAGTGAGGTTGGCAGCCACATCTTGGGGCCCAGGCAGCGCCAGCTTGCGCACGCACCTCTCAGCCTGCACTCAGGTGGGAAGTGTGAAACTTGGGGGGAGCGACCTTGCTGGCACCCCCAACCTGGCTGACCAAACCCACACAGCACAACTCTTGGCGTGCTGCCTGCAGGTACCGCATTGAGCAGGAGTTGGGCACAGAGATCAAGCCCATCCCGCCCATCATTGAGAAGACCCTGTACTGCGCTTGAGGCGCGGGTGGCGGGGGACCGCTGGGATGGTCCAGTGCAGCGCGCAAGCAGCGGCACCCCAAGATGGGGGCACCACCTGCCCCCACGGCTGCCCACCACACACGTACACGGACATGCCAGCACTTGCCAAAACTACCAGTCAGCACAGTAGTGCAGCGCAGGGGGCTACAGGCGCGCTCACAGGGAGTAGGGGGCTTTGCCCGCCTCCCCTCCCTCCCCAGTTGTGAGCCCCCACTTCAAAGCGCACACGAGCCTGCGAGAGCCATGACACCTCGCTGCTGTATCATTTTCCAGTCCTCTGGCCCACACCTACCTTGACATGCGCCCTACCTGACCACCACCTGCACCTGCCCTCTGCCTGGCAGGGCCGGCCCTGTCAGCGCACACGTACCGCACAGGGGGCAGTGCTGCCAAACACCTCACACTTGATAGCTGGATCCCCGGGCCACCTGATGTGCTCTGCCAACACCCATGCAGGCATGCTGAGCCCTTTGGATGTCGCCTGTGCTGCACAGGGCTGTCAGGCACGCAGTCCCCCTCAGTAGACTGACCAATGTAGTGTCGCTCCAGATTTGACATGAATGAACCCCTTCCAGCCCCAACTGCGCATTCTCAGCAGGGTCATGTCCCCCTCCTGCCTGCCTGCATTCCTTTGAGCCGTTTGGGGTCAGGCATGCATCGCGCCCCTCGCTCATTCTGAACTCAGACCTATGCGCCGGCCATTGCACCTTCGCCCGGGCATGGCTGGCTGCTGATCCAAGCCTGCCTCACACTCGTCTTCCGCACCCTGCCTCTGCTGCTAAGGCAGCGGTCTCCACCCATTTTATTTATAGTCGGGCATGAAGCACCCCAGACTCAGAGCCCGCACCCTGTTCCCATTCCTCACCTGTGCACTGCCATGCCATGGCAGTAGCTTCACACAAAACCCCCGCAGACACTGCCATTCCAAGGCAGACAGTTTGCTGACATTGTTCCTTGATGCTGTTGCCTCTGGGCCCTCCATAGGAACAGCATGTGTTGGATGAGGGCTTGCTTTGGTTCCGCAGTTGTAATTCAATCAGCATTCTGACTTGCATGCATTGCCCATGAGGTTCAGCAAAATCAGGGGGAAAAGCAGAGGGGCATACAATAAGCATGACTTTCAGAGACAGGCCTGTGCACTGAGAGTGACCTGACGCACGTCAGGGTCTGAGTCGTTCTGAAGCACCTGGAAGGCTTTCTGGGCCTCTGGTATCTGCCTGACAGCTGCGCTGTCTGCTAGCAGGCGGGCAACTGCCAGCCTGACATTTGGCACTTCATCATGGGCTAAGGGCAGCAGGCTGGGCAGAAAGGTGGGTCCAGGGAGCAGCGGTGCAATTTGAAGCAGGTGTTTGATGACAGCAACAAAGGTTTGGCGTTGCTGAAAGGTGGCATGACTGAGCTGCTCAATGCTGTCTATGACTTCAGAGGTTGTCAACTCGGCTGGCAGAGCTTCCTCAAATTGAGGGGATGCTGATGTGTCAGAGATACTACTGGACTGGGTTTGGGACGTGCTGCTTGCAGGCGACAGCACAGGCTTGCCCCCTGAGGCAGGTATGTGGCTGTCTGCTTGCATAACCTGAGGACTTTCAGCCCTGCTCTTGTCAGGGGCTGCCGCCTGACATGCCTGGGGCTCCATAGGCTGACTGCCATTGCTCACAACCCTGCCTGCTGCTGATTCGGCTGGCACAACAAGGTCCCCAGCCGTCTCAGGTGTGGCCACAGGCTGAGCAGGCTGCTCTGCAGGCAGGCCCTGTCTGGCATCCACCTCTGACGGTGTGGCATGCTCCCGGTGGTGCCCAGCCTCCCCAGATGGCAGCTGGGCCACGCCACCGGAAACCAGTTTCTGATGCAGCTGCCGAGCAAGGAGGCCCTCTCCTTGCTCGGCAGGCTGCTGGTTGCCCGCCTCCAGTGGGCTGACGTTCATGTCAACCTCGCTGCTCGCTGCCTGCTCAGGCAGCTGCCGCCTGCCAGCGCCCATCTCCAGTGGGGGCCACAATGCCATGTCGATCTGCGTGCCACCACCTGGGTCATCAGGCTGCTGCTTGCCTGTGCCCGCATGCAGTGGGGGACTTGAGACCTTGCTGACCTCTCTGCCAGCGCTCTGCTCAGCTGGCTGCTGCTTCCCAGCGTCTGTCCGGGGGGGACTGCCTGCCCCCTCCAGTTCAGTGACTCCCTCCTCTGCCTCCCCTGGTGAGCTGGGTGCCACATCCAGCTCACTGCTTGCGTTGCCCTGGGACAGCACGCCTGCTGCTATACCTGCCAGCTCCTCTGCCGCGGCTGCTCTCACTGCAGCCACGGAGTCCTGGCACATCCTGACGGCTGCCTTGAAGGCCATCCTGGACAGAGGCTGCAAGGCAGTAGAAACAGACGAGCATGAGACCAGCTTTTGGATTCCTGGCAAGACAGAGGACGACAGCATAGAGCCCATAATGATGCCAACTTGCTGGGATCTCCCCAGTGACAACCTCGCCCGCTTACACAGGGGATGCCAAGCTACAAAAGTGAGATGTTCCGACAACAAGCTCGAGGACACCTCTGCAGGCGCCCTTGACTGCCAGCGGAGGTGCTACGCAAGTGCAGTGCTGCTTGCAGTGTCGCTCACCTCCAAAGCCGAGCAGGCTCCCAGCTGCTGCGCAAGGCACAGACGCCCGCGCCAGGACCCTGCTGCCTGCGTGCTGGTCGCGGACAGCAGCATGCCGTACAGCCGCTGCCGGCACTCGGGCGGCATGGCTGCCAGCAGGTCGGCTGCGTGCTGTAGGACGCCTTCATGCACTGCAGGGTGCCTGTCCCGGCTGAGCACCTGCGGGCGCCAACAAAGGCGATGACTTGATGGCTGCAGGGTTTAATGCCAAGACAATGGCCAGCAACATACGGTGGCCCATCACCCCTCACTGCCCCACACTTCAACAGCAATGCCCTTGCAGGAGTCCTGCCCGCGGTGCACATCAGCTCCTGCTGCTGCACCATCTGCCACAACACGGCATAGATGGAGAACTTTGCTTGTGTGGGAGTTGCACTGACAGGCCTCACTGGCTACCTGGCGCTGGGCGACCCTGGGGCCCACCAAACGTGTACTTTGCAGCCAAAGGAAGCCAGACAGACTCACAGCCTGCTCACAATGGCTCCTTGCTGAAAGCAGGCAACCTGAGGTCTCCCCTGCCGATGCAGGCCCACAACTCACCCGAGCTGCGCGCATCAGATCCCGCTGGGCAATCTGGGGGCCCACCATGCGCGCAATTTCGTGCAGGGAGCAGGCCAGCGTACACCGGTTGCGGGCCTCCCCCGAGCCAGTGAGCCAGTCAAAGGCAGGGTGCAGCGCTGGCCAGGCTGGCGGCCCCAGCGTGTGCAGCACCGCTGGCAGGTTGAAGGCGCAGGCAAACTGCAGGTCCAAGCCCTCTGCCCCTGCTGCACTGGAGGGCATGCCCGCAAAGCTGTGCAGAAGGCCTGCAGGGTGACAAGGCGCTGCCTTCATGATCATGGAGTGTGGCCTGCAGAGTAGCGCTACATGAAGCCATGGCCTACATCTTGCTGAGGTGAAGCAAAAGACCCAGGCGGCCTCCTTCTTGCTTGAATGGCGAGTTGTTCAGGCGCTGAAGCTAAAGCTACAGGCAGGTCACTTGGCGAAATGTTCACTGTGGCTGCTGAGGGCTTGATGTCGCCAGCAGCCTGTTGCAGACACATGGGCAGGCCCTGAGGACATGCAGCCAACAGAGGTTGGATGCTCACTGTGGGGCACCTCCTCGGCATCCAGTGTGGCAATGAAGGGCCCCAGCGTCTGCAGGGCCGCCAGCTGCACCCAGCGCGACACATCCCCGGCAAAGCGCTCACACAGGGGAAGCAGCTGCATGCTGCGCATGGACGGATCTGCGACCCGCGAGATGTCAGGAAGCACCTGCAGGGCAGGGGGGGCTGATGAGCAGAGCCCATAACTGGCTGCCTGCTGTGAGCAGTGGCAGGGCCAGAGTCAGCGTGTGGTGCACTGTAGGGTCAGAGCTTGCTGTGATGCACATTCCCTTCTAGGTGTGCAACATCAGTTATCCCCGACCTGCGCAACAGAGCTTGCACAGGTGAAGTCTGCTTTGGCGCAGGCCTGGCGAGCAGAAGCTGTCTCCCCGCGCAGGCACCGCCATGCATGTGGTGAGGGCGGCCAGCCAGCGACCCTGGGTTAGGCCTTGGCAGGCAGCTCATTGTGGCGCAGGCCTGGCTTGCAGACAACTGTTTAGATACACCACATGAGGCATGGGGCAGCAGGTAGCAACGCCCATGCACGAGGCCTTCCACCTGGACACGAGGCTGGCCCAGTATTACTCTTTTTGACGTGGCAAGGCCATGTGCAGCAGGCTCTGTCGGCATCCAGCAGTGCCTGTGCACAAGACACCCCACAGCAGCCCACCTGAGCGCAGGCTTGGCGCACAGACCAGACGCGGTCGCCTGCCAGGCGCAGATAAGTTGCCAGGACAGAGATTTGGGCAGGCGCAGAGGACAGGCGCGGACTCAAGCACGCCATGCCCACTGCAGCCTCCTGCAGGCAGCAGGTACAGGGTCCTTTCGGTCAAAATGCTTGGCCTGCTGCGTGGCACACACGTCCCACCCGCAGTTCGGCATTGAGGCAGGTGACCATGGGTAGCAGGCACAGGGGTGCACCTGCTGGGTGCATACTGTCACCAGCCATGTCCTTAAGCCTGCTGATGCCATAGGTGAGCAGCACATAGGCACCCACTGCGCCCTCGCACCATGCTTCCAAAGTTGATGCCACAATTGACGCCAGCGGTAGCTCATATGTGGGACACCACAGGAGGCTGACCTGGCGGACTTGGAAGGCAGAGTCCTCAGCACGCCGCAGAATGCGGGGCAGCAGCTCAGCCTCGCAGGTCTCAGCGATGCAGCCATCGGCCAGCTGGGCCAGCACGCGGGTGGCAGCTGCGCGGGTCTCATCATCTGACCTGACCTCCTCCTGGAGCGGCAGCAAGAGTGGGCTGCTGAGGCTGAGCCGGTCCCATCCCTTGATGGACCCAGTACAGTTGCTCAAAAGCAAGAGGACCTGGCAACTGGTGTGCAGAGGCGAGCATGCCACTCAGAGCCGGGAGTCAGCACTCACAGTCATCTGCACTTCATCTGGGCAGTCCCCACCTCACAGATGCAATGCACAAGGGCGCAGCAACAGTAGTCAGCGCATGGCAGGCAAGCATCGCCCTCTGTCATGTGTCCCCCAGGATCGTGCGCACCTCCTCAACGCTGTCCAGCAACGGCAGCAGCCTGCTCCGCACCGTCTTGTCGTCCAGCAGTCTGCCCAGCTCCACCAGTGCATGCTCTCCGTGCTCCCCCACCTGCAGACCACCAAGCTTGGCTGACAGCAGAGTTGCTGCAGCTGATGCAGTCACAGGCTGTCGTAGATAGCAGGTGCGGGCCACACAGCCTGCAAGGGAGGCATGCCCATCTCATGCCAGGATCAAGTCCATCTGATGGCTGCCTAGAGGAGCCCCGTCACCAATGCACGACTGCCATTGCGCAGCTTCAAGGACTGCATTGACACGCTGCCAAGACTCAGCAGAGCAGTGAATCCCCATAGTGGCACCCCTGAGACGTACCACCTCGCCCTCCTGCAACAGGTCGACCCCCAGCCGCAGCAGCTGGGCCAGGTCCTCCTGCAGCTCTTCAGCCTGCTCTGGCCCTGCGCTCTGCCGCCAGGCCTGCCCTGCAGCAGCACAGCATTCAGGAGTTGAAGTCAGTGGTGCGCAGCTGCTTCCTTCACCCATCTGAGGCAGTCTCATACATGCCTGCAGTTGTGCACAACCCCTGCTGGACACAGGCTGGTCACTGCATGTGACTGGGGAGCTGTAAGGCATGTCGGCACGCTGCGCTTTGATGCTGTGCCAGTGCAGCGGCCCCTTCCCCAACAGCCTTGTGGGCATGCTGCTCAGGGCTTCAGGGCAGCCATGAGCCCAAGAGCTGCCGACTCATGCAGGCTGAGAGGGGCAGTGAGGCATGTGGGCACAGCCCTCATCAGGGCGCCCTGCTCATCAGTGGGTGCCATCGGGAGCACAGAGTCAGCCTGGAGTGTCTGGGCATGCAGGCTGGATGGGCAGTGGGTGTTGTAGGCACTGCTGCACCCTGCTCACCAATGGGGGCCAGCTGGAGCGCAGTGTCAGCACGAATTTCGTCTGAGGGATCCCCGGCCAGCTCGTGCAGCAGGGGGGCCAGTACCATCACGCTCTCGCTGAAGCGGGCCTGCCGGGCAGCCGCGGCCATGCCCCTGATGTAGGCCACGCGCTGAAAGGGGCGCCCCCGCCGAGCGCACTGGGCAATGGCTGGCAGGCCTGTCAAGTCATCATTCTCAGGTTCCTGCATGGGGATGGCTGCTTTTGAAACATGTTCTGCAGTCCGACCGCAAAGAGACACTGCCGCAGCTGTGAAGCAGGGGCAGCGACTGTGCCCCAAGCGAAGTTGATCTGCCACTCGGAGGCATCTGCACAGCCGCCTCGCACAGTGCAGGGACAGGGCAGGGCCTGCAGCGAACAGCCAAGATCTGATGCAGCAGCTACAGCTGGTGAGTTGATTGCCGGAACGCCTAAACAGGCACCGAGCAGGACATGTCTTGCAGTGGGAGCATCAGCTGAGGCGCTTGCATGAGAACTCATCTCTTCAAATAAGGAGGAGGGCACCTGATGCTGCTGTGAGCATGTTGAGGATGCACTACTGGTGCTGCGTGCGATGGGCAATACTTGGTGCTAGCCAGCCTCCAAGCACGAAGGCTTGCCTTGATGACAGTACTGAACAGTCCGAGTGCGGCAGGAAAACCATTGCATGGGCCTGGAATGCCGTTCGTGATCTAGCATACAGATGGGCCTTCTCACTTGAACAGGCTCAGCAGGAAAGCCCTCTGGCTCCATCGTGAGTGGCTGTTGCGCAATCAGAGCACCCTCATGGTGCCTTGCATCCAGAATGCCGCAGACACCATCTCAGAGAGGGAGAGTGCGTCTTGTTGGCCTGCCTGCGGCATCAGCTTTCCTTGGATGACTCCCAGCCGCTAGCAACGTCTCAGATCATTGTGTGTGCGGCTGGCATGGCAAAGACAGAAAGTATCTCCAGCAGAACTTCAGACAAACACTATGCACAACAGAGCCTCTGCAGGAATTCACAGATGCCTTACATTGGGGGTGTCTCGGACTCAGACCCCCACACACCGTGCACATGCCACAGGTGTGCAGCGGGGGACGCAGCAGGCATGCAGGCCTATAGCTGCAGCAGGTAGACAAATTTCTACACTGGACAAATGGCGGATCTACCGTGATGCAGCAGTCAAGCACGCTGGAAGCTCTGCTGCAGGTAGCACTGCTGTTGCACCCCCTCCTCCAGCAATCACATTGACAGACAAAGCACTGGACCACCTCAAGAAGCTGAGGAGCGAGAGCGGCAGTGACAAGATGCTGCTCCGCATCGGCGTCAAGTCAGGTGGCTGCTCAGGTAAAGGTACTGGGGCGTGGTGCCCTATCTTGCAGTGTGGTGGGCTGGGCTGGATGGCAAGCTATAGGCAGGATGTGTGCCGCACTCACACTTGCCTGAAACTCGACTCTGCTCCCGCGATTGCGCTGCAGGCATGTCTTACATGATGGAGTTTGAGGAAGAGGCAAATGTGAAGCCAGCAGACTCTGTCATGCACTATGAAGGCTTCAAGCTGGTCTGTGATGCAAAGAGCCTCCTCTATCTATTCGGCATGTCGCTGGACTATTCAAATGCCCTCATTGGTGAGATCAACCTTGCATGCTTCTGCTGGCCAGCATGGCTCGCCAGACAAGGCTGAGCTTGCTGAGCCCCACAATAGTTGCAGTGACAGCAGCTGATGCTGCCTGTGCTGCCAGGCCAGGCTTTTTCTGCGATGCATGCGGAACACTGAGATTGGCAAGCTTGCTGAGCCTGAGCGCCCATCCTTTGCAGGTGGAGGCTTCCAATTTCAAAATCCCAATGCCCAGGACAGCTGTGGATGCGGCAAGTCCTTTGGCGTATGACAGGCCGCAGTCAGCAGCAAATGAATGCGCCACTATATATTTCATGCTGACGTCTTGTTTTAATGTACTCATGCTTGTGAACATATCTCAACAACAAAAGTCAGCAGTCCAGTGGAGGCTGAAGATTTTGTGACTGTGGCTCTCTTTCTCACGTCTCAAAAACAGATCCTACCATCTCCTAGCTGGCGTCACGCGCTGACTGAAAGCTGACTCCACAGGAAAATGACTGTGAGGAGCAGGCAGGCCACATTCACAATCTGCCTCTTCGGTTGGGGTTGCTGTGCAGCAAGCCCCCTGATTATGTCAACCTCCACCACCAGCAGAGGACCTCCCTGCGTCTTGGCCTTGGGCCCATCTCTGTAGAGTCCCGGCAGGTAGGCCTTGTACGCCGGCATGTATCTGCAGCAAATGCAACACAACTTGCTGACAAGCACTGGCCTTCAGTGGAGATGCTTGAAACTGCAACGAAATGCAGGGCCTGAAGTAAGTTCCAGGCCTGCCTGGACGTGCAGCACAGCCTCTTTGCATACTCAGCAGCACTCTGCCTGCTGGCACAGCATGCTGAAACCTGAAAGGCACTGCAGCGACCCATGTGCCCACCTAGTCAGGCATCAGCTTATCAGTCATGCCTGCACTGAGGCCGAAGCCATGGCATTTGTTACAGGAGTGAGATTCCTGCCCCTCTGGCTCCAGGACAGCAAGGGCTGCCCTTGCAACAACATTGGGCTTGGTACCTCAGCCTGACCTGTCCACAAAATCATGAACCTGCTCTTCAGTCATGCCTGGCTTGCCACGAGCCTTCTGCTTCTCCTCAGCCTCCAGGCGCCACTTGTACACGCAGGTGGGATCTGGCACCCGAATGATGAGCCAGGCATCCACCTGGGCATCCAGGGCCTCCTGGTAAGCTGGCAACCGTGCATTGACTGTCACCAGGTCTGGGTCACACTGCAGGGACAAAAAGCGCTGTGGAGGGGTGGTCTCCTGCAAACGTCTGCCGTCTTGACCTGCTTTGTCACAAAAAAGTGGCAGGCACTCCGTCTGGCCCTGCACCTTTGAGGCCACAAGAGAGGAATCGGCAGCTTGTTCAGCAGAGATGTCATGCATCTGGCGGCATGCTGTTTGCCCAACACTGGACAGCCACAGCGGCTGCCCAGCAACCTGGCCACTAAGGCCTGAGCTTGAGCTCTGGCAGCCACACATGATGGCAGTCAGGTTGCTGTACAGCTTGAGCAGTCACAGCTGCTACCTGACCTGAGCAACCTCAGCCTCATCTATGGGGCTGAAGCCCAACATCCACCCCTCCAGCAAGATCACGTCCAGAGGTCCCTTGACCTGCAGAGGCTTTTGTTCATCAGAACCTTCCTAGATAGGATGTACAATGCTCAGCCCAACTCAGGATGCATAGAACATGGGGCAAATGGTTTTGCATCTGCTGGGGACAACAGCCTTGACGTGAAACTCTTTTCAGGGACCTTACCTGTGGCCAGTCGCTTCTCGGGGCTCTGTCCCCCTTGCCCTCATTCTTGGACTTGTCGTAGCGCACCACAGGGACTGCGTCCCCAGAGGCACCAGCGCTGATGAGCTGCTGCAGTGTCTGCTTGGCCAGCGGCAGGTCGTGGGTCCCCGCATTGCTGCGTAGTTGCAGCAATCTATTGCCAGGATTCTCCTGCAGCCAGGGGAGCATGGCAGCTGATTGCGCTGCCCTGCTTGGGGTTCTGGGGGCCAGAGTCATGCTTGGGGCTCTGGGGGCCAGAGTCAGCTGACTGCCAGTGCAGGCAGAGAGGGCGCTGCAGCATCAGGGATTAGGGACGAGAGAGGCACCCTCTGAAGGCCAGAAGACCTGCATTGCATTACAAGGGTAGAGCAGCTGGAGGAGACTGGAACCCGGCAGCTGCTTGTAGCAGCCGCCTGGTATGCATCTGCAGCTGAGAGACAGCGAGGATCTACATGCCTGTCTTGCTGTCGCTCTACCATATTGCTGGCTCTGCCTGGCGCTCTTGGCCGGGGCACCCATCACACATGGACACAACCCCCACAGCATGACCTTGCAGGTTGTCAGAGGTGCTATGAGGTCCCCCCAGGTGCACCTTAGCCAGGGCCTGCTGGTCTGCAAAGGTCAGATAGAAGTCATCCAGGGACACATCAATCCCCTGGTAGCCCCTGCGCTTGAGCAGGGCCTGCAGCTGCTCGCACAGCGTGGTCTTCCCGGACCCCTGGGGGGCGCTCATGCCCAGCACCAGGGGCTGCCCGCCCTGCGCCCGCTTGTGCTGCACCAACTGTGTCTCCAGCCAAAAGTAAATTGGCAGGTAGAAGTGAAAGATGCGCTGCCTGCATGCGGCGGCAGTGGGCTGGGTGTGCGGGTGGCAGCGCTGAATGGTGAGGGGCTGCGACATATGCAAGGTCAGCTTTGAGCTCTGGACCCATAGGCAGGCTGGCAGCCAAGCAGAAGAGCACACCTCTGGCCAGCATCCAGAGCATCAATGCTGGGCAGGCTGAGATTGCTAATCAGCTCCTGGGCCAGGTCACGCCATTCCTGTAGATTGTGGTGCACATCGTCTAAGGTGATCCTGGCCGCTTGCAGCAGGGGCCCCTGGCAGATGTAATCTGCATTTGCATGGCAGATGTCATGGCAAGTGCAGCCTGCAGCTGAAGTTGCGTGCTGCAACCCACCTGCCAGAGAATTGCCATCTGCAAATTGAGACATGGCTGCTGTTCTTCTTCTGGTGATCTCAAGGAGCAGTTTTCTTGCTGGCAACTGAGGCCACCTTGCTCTGCACTGGCGCAGAGGCTGTCTTGATTGTAGAAACGCCGTCTGGAGCATGCAATGCTAAGCATGAACTTGCCTGCTGGATCAGACCTAGTAGGTTGTTATAGAGTGCTTCTCAAGGCAGTCAGGCACACAGATGAGGAAGTGACGATCTGTGACCCAAGCAAGGCTGGGTGGCAAGCTTGTATATATATGCCATAGCTCAGATTGAAGGACACATCAGCGTTGCACAGTTTGCTGCTCACTGTGTGCGATCCAGCCACGGGATGAACAAACGGAAGAGAGTGACATTTGATACAAATGTTCTGGAGCATCCCCTGGAGCCTGTGTCTGATGAGGAGGAGGTAGAGGTTGCTGGGGAAGGTGTGATACAGCTGCAGCACAGTATATGTGTAATACATCTACAAGCCTGACAGCTCACGTAAAACGTGCAGGTGGTGCTTCGGCCGCAGATCTCAGCTCAGCTGCAGCCCAGCGGGCGCAGCAGCGACAGCATCTTTCAGACAGCATTCAGCAGGCTGAGAGCCAGTCTGTCCTAGATGATGCGGCAGATGCAGAGGAGGATGACCCTGAAACTGCTTTCAATGAAGAGGGCATCCCATTTGAGCCGTTCCACCTGCACCGTGAGCGAGAGGTGAGTGTATCAGTGATCCAGGTGACTGTGCCGTAGGATGCTGTCTGCTGCAGCACGCCTAAGTGACCATGCATGTGCTGCAAGGCGCACTGTGAATCTCCACAAGGCTGCCTGGCCTGACTTGACAGCGCTGGATGCACTGCAGGAAGGCTACTTTGATGCAGAGGGCAACTACGTCAGCTACCGCACGGACGTGGTGAAGGATGCCTGGCTTGACACGCTTGGCGAGGGTGAGCGGCAGGCTGGCCAATGGAGCATGCTCACATACCTGCTCACAGGACCTGTCCTGACAGCTTGTCACAGCAGCCATGCTCCTTGCCTCCAGAGTCAGCGCTTCCAGCCTTGAGTGCTTTCAAGCTCTTCTAGCCCATAGAGCTGCCACTCTGAATGCTGCCCAGGCCGAAGTGCTACCCACCTATTGTGCAGGCACGGCCACTGATGCTCTGACCAAACCTGTGCTCAAGCCCACCAGACGTGCTGTGGATGTCAAGGGCAAGCCTCCCACGGCTCAGCCAGGGTCCGAGTGCTGCCTGCACCTGTGCAGGCACGGCCAACGAAGCCTTGACCAACCCAATTTTCAAGCCTGCCAGACATGCAGAGGACACCAAGGGCAAGGCTCCTGCTGCTCAGCCAGAGCCTGAGTTGGACGAGGACGATCTGTTGAACCTGAAGCGCAGGATGCTGGACCTGCTGTGGCCAGCAGAGACCGCCCTGGATGCTCTCCGGCGCCTGGGGGGCCAGCAGGGTGCTGGGAGTGCATCCAGGGCCGATGCATTGCCTTGGAAGAAGGCGCTGAAGAGGGGTGGCTTGCGGCGGCATGAAGGTATTGTTACTGCTTGATGGTAAAGTACTCGCACAGTGCTAGCCTGGCTTCATGTGACCGTTCCAAGCTCGCACCTGGGAGCGTAAAGAGTCCCTTGGAAACCTTGATGCCCAGCCATCTTTCTGCTGGGCTGAAGTTGCTGATGCTTGCTGGCCAGCCTGGCTGCAACAAATGCCCTTTCAAGGTTCTTGTTCAGTGACTGTTACAGCAGGATGTTTCCCAGGTTGCGTGCAGGTGTGCAAGACCGGGTCAGTAGAGCTGCGGAGGGAGGAGCCACAGCAGATTTGGAGCAGCATGCCCACCCTGTTGACATGGACACAGATGCCAGCCCTGCTGTCCTGCCTGCTAGCCAGTCAGCTGGCTCAGGCAGGGCAATCACTCAGACAGTGCCTCCTGAGAACAGGTGAGCTGCCTGTGGCATGCCAGCTGAGTGCAGAAGATGTCACGCAGTCAGAGGACTCCCAACCCCATCACCCAATGGCAGGGAAGGATGCATGGCCGCCAGCATGTCTCACACAACTCCCCTGTTGTGCAGGGCAAGCTTTGATCGCTTGACAGAGCTGTCCAGCATCTTGGTGAACCATGGCGACCTGCTGGTGCACAGCAAGAGCCGTGAGCGCTTGCAGCGCGAGGTAGACAGGGCAGAGAATGGGGCCCTTGAAGCAGTGTTGAGATTGATCAGCAGAGGGGCTGGGCCCAGCTCAGGTGCTGCCAGCTCAGGAGGGGCCACTGGCACTGAGGTGAGGCTTGGGTGCCATGTTCTGGCGCTGCTCAAGCATTTTGGGCTACCTCTGGCCTTGCCTCCCATCAAAACGTGCCATGTCTGACTTATAACCATAGACGCCTGCTGTTGCAGAGCGACGCGAGCGCTTCAGGCAGACCACCCGCTGCGCATGAGCCTGCTGCTGAGGCACCTGCCAGCATGGAGTCCATGCTCGATGCTGCTCTAGCGGCCTGTGAAGCAGGTCTGCAAGTGGCGCCCAACCAGGATGTGTCAGAGGCAGACCCTGCTGCTGACCCTGGCAATGACATTTTTGGGGGCCCCACTGCCTCAAACACAGCAGCCCAAGATAAGCATGATGTGGCAGCCAGTGCCTCAGAGCAGGCACAGACAGCAAGTTTAGCCAGTCCCTCAGGGCAGGCACAGACAAAAATGCTGTCAACAGACGCAGCCGCGATACCTGTGCAGTCTGCCCCAGAATCGTCGGATGATTTCACGTTTGATGAAAACACAGGCACATGGTACTCACAGGAGCAAGGGTATTTCTGGGATGCAGCCCGGCAGCTGTATGGGGATGCCTCATCAGGCCAGTGGCACTCATGGAACTCAAGCAACAATGCTTATGAGGCCGTAGCATAACAATGAGAAACAATACAATGATTGCTATGCGTTGTTGTCGTGATGGTTTACATTGAAGAGGCTGCCTAGTCATCTTGAAGCCTGGCAGGTCCCAGTCAAGGAGCTGGCAGGGTCAGCAGCGTTCACATCCTCATGCTGTGGAAAGTCGTGCTCCATGCTCTCATACCTGCAGCAGGCACCAGAAGCTTTCCTGTCTCAAGCAGCAAGGCAGGTACAGAAGCAGAAGGCGCAGGCCTCGAGGAAAACACAAGTACGAGTTCCCTGCGACAGGGACACTTCTCGCCTGAGCTGTGGAAAGGCTTTTACAATCAGGGGCTGCAGTTGACTCCAAACAAAAGATTGCCCCTCTGGTGTAAAGTGCAGGCCATCATCAAGAAGCTGTGTCTGCCAGTCTGACTGCTTCTGCATTTGCGTCCACAGGTCCAAGACTTGAACCTGCACACAGGGACAGCACGCTAGACCTCTGCCTGGCAATCTCGTGCCCCTTTTGCATTGTTGAAGCACCAGATGTTCTCTAGTTACCTGCTCTACCTTGGCCACATCCCTGACTGCGGCTGCGTATTGCCCAGTCACCTCATTGGTGCGTTCAGCGCTCTTGTTCTGCTCAGTGACTTTGCCCTGCTTCTGCAGACAGCCTGACCAGTCAGCTAACAGAGCCTGGCACCAATGCTTGAGGTTCAGCAAGGATAGTACCAGCACTCACATTCTGGTTGTGCTTGACCCTGGCAGCATCGTGAACGGGGGGAGGTGTGATGAGTATGATTGCTGGAACAGACATTGATTTCACGCGCTGCACAATGATGTGCAGGTTTTGCTGGTACTCCTGGAGTGGCACATGCTGCCTTGCGCTGTAGGCAGACATCGGCATGTCTCCATACATGCATATTCCTGAAGCTGCTCACGGACAGCTCAGCTGAGCTTGCTGACCTGATATGGTCAGGCAGAGAGGCATCATTGGCGCCAAACCAGACTGTGACCAGGGCTGGAGGTGGGGTCACGTTCTTTGGGAGCACTGCATCGAGCAGGAACAGAGCCCAGCGGGAGGTGTACCCTCCGTAGCCTCGCAGTAGCACATCAGCCTGCATCAGACAGGGGAGGGCTTTTGCTGCGTGGCTGCGATGGTGGGCAATACCACAGAGTCATTCAAACCTTGCGGCAGTAGGCTGATGCCAATGCTGCGCCCCATCCCTCCTCAGGGCTGAAGCTCCTCTGGGTCAGGCTGTCGCCAAAGAGCAGAAAAGTTGGCCTGATGATCAGGCTTGGTGTATGCTGCAATTGCATTGCAGGCCTCCTTGAGGCCAGCACAGGTGAACAGATCCTGCTTTTATTGGTGCCCCTGCTGCTTGAACTGAGTGCAAAACCTTACCAGGGTCCCTTAACTGTCCAGGCCCTGTCGCAATCAAAGCAATCGATCTGCGTAAGACATCTGTACAGGCCAATTGTGGATTGCTGGCAGGCATTGGGATTCAGCTTTGACGCGAGTCGCCACAAAACGTCTTCCTTGGGACAGTGGAAGGTGAACTGTAGGCCTGCAGGCAGCAGGGATCCGAAGAGACAGCAGTGGCTGGGCTGGCAAAGCCTGGGCTGCACTGCCCATGGCTGATGAGGCAGCCAAGCGGGAGCAGGCGATAGCAGACTACAGGAAAAGGCTTCTAGGTGAGGCCTCTGCTTCAATCAGCAGATGCTGGCGCAGCGCACACATTTAGATGTGTCCAGAGATTGTCAGCAGCACTGGTCCCTGCCTGGTCCCCCAATGCTTTGCATCACAAAGCACACAGGACGTGCAATGCTGTCTTGGCCCCTGAGGTGCACGACAAGGCATTCCTGCCATAGAGTGCTGGCAGCTACAGCTTCCCCCTGCCATGCTGCTTCTGTGCAGCCCACAAAGTGATTGGTGCAGAGTTGCCTTTGTTGCCTGTTGTGCACAGCAGTATCAGATGCTGTCTCTGTCTGTGGAGTCCACAATGCGGTGGACACTTAAGAGCCAGTTCTATTGCCAATGTACTGAGTGCCTGCATTGCAAATATGGTGGCCTCAGCCTTATGCACAGTGCTACGGTGCCATGCAGCCACAAAGCTGGAAGCAACCTGCCCATACTACCACTAGTTTAAATGGCCTGTTTGGAGACATGAGCATCACATCTGCCATGTGTCTGCACAGCTGTCCACAATGCTGTGCAGCCCACAAGGAGGTAGATGCCAAGGTCCGCTCGCTGCGCGAAGAGACCAAGGGGGTCAAGAAGGAGTATGACAAGACAGAGGACGACCTGAAGGCGCTGCAGAGCGTAGGGCAGATCATCGGAGAGGTCCTCAGGCAGCTGGATGAGGAGCGATGTGAGTGGGGGTTGCTGTAAAGCATGCCTTTGGGCAGTGCTGGAGCTCTGCTGAACAAGAAGCAATGTCTGCGAGAGGGGCGTCTGCTGCAAATGCTGAACACACATGCACTGCCGGGCCCAGCCAAGTGAGGTATGGTAATGGTGGGCCTGCTGCAGCCTGGACTGTCATGCACTACCACAGACGCTGGGCCAGCTCATGCCTACTGCCTCCTGTGGCCAGTCTGCCGGCGCACATGGAGTCATGTGCACATCTTGCTAAACCCAGACTTTCTCTGAAAGCAGGCAGTCTGCTGCATGTGCTGCCAGAACCCTGCAAGAGGCAGCAGAGTTGCCTCTTGTGCTCTTGCAGCTTTGGGTCAGGCCGCCTACTCACACAGCCTGCCTGCCTGCAGTCATCGTCAAGGCCAGCAGTGGGCCCCGCTATGTTGTTGGCTGCCGCAACAAGGTAGACAAGGCCAAGCTAACGGCCGGCACACGAGTGGCCCTGGACATGACCACCCTCACAATCATGAGGGCGCTGCCCAGAGAGGTGCGCCTGAGTGCCAGTGCCAGTCCCCGGCAGCAGCAGCACTGTGTGGAGCCTGTTGGCAGCACAATCTGGGCTGCCTCTTGCTGAGCTGCATATGTCGGGCTGCTGTTGCTGACATCTGCACTGCCAAAACACGTCCACGCAGGCTTTGCAACATCTTGGGCCTGCAAAATTTGATGACAGACCGCCTCTAGCAAACGCTGCGTGCCTTGAACTGCTGCAAACCGCTCCTTGCCAAGGCTGAATGGCTGCTGCTGGTGGACCAAGGGGTGCTGGCAGGCGTTGCAATGTGCTGCACAGCTACCTCACTGCCAAGCTATGATGCTGCAGGTGGACCCTGTGGTGTACAACATGCTACAAGAGGACCCCGGAAAGGTGGACTACAGCATGATTGGCGGCCTGGGCGAGCAGATCCGAGAGATTCGAGAGTCTATTGAGCTCCCGCTGCTGAACCCAGAGCTCTTCCTCAGAGTGGGCATCAAGCCCCCCAAGGGCGTGCTGCTGTATGGACCCCCTGGAACTGGCAAGACCCTGCTGGCCAGGGCCATTGCCAGCAACATTGACGCCAACTTCCTCAAGGTGGATGGCCCTATCTGCGTCTGCTGCTTGCTTTGCCACGGTTTATCCTCAGGATAGGCGATGCAGGCATGCTGCCATTGTTGCTCTCTCATGGCAATCTTCAGGTCCTGCTGAGCATTGACCAGCTTGACTTCTGTGCCACCGTCCTAGCATGCAAGAAGCACCGAAGCAAAGCAGCTCTAATGTCTTGTGCAGTGTCCCCTCTGCAGCCAGCACATGATGCCAGCAAAGCAGCTCATTTGTGCTGTGTCGTGCCCAACATGAAACTCCAGTGCAGAGCTAAAGGCAGGCTGCCTCTCCCACAACCGCTGTGCCCTGCAGCAGACAGCAGCCTGAGCCAGAGGCAGGCCCTTGGTACAAATGGTGACCCCTTTGCTGCAGGTGGTGTCCAGCGCCATTGTGGACAAGTACATTGGTGAGTCGGCGCGTCTAATCCGCGAGATGTTTGGGTACGCGAAGGAGCACCAGCCCTGCATCATTTTCATGGATGAGATCGACGCCATTGGGGGGCGCCGCTTCAGCGAGGGCACCAGCGCCGACCGGGAGATCCAGCGCACCCTCATGGAGCTGCTCAGTCAGCTGGACGGCTTTGACGTCATTGGAAAGGTGGGCAGGGGGCAAAGGGCAGCTGGTCGTGAGGTGCAGCCTCATGTGCAGTCCTGACTGACCTGTCCTGCGTAGGAGCCAGGCCAGCTGGGTGACCCTGGTGTCATAGAAAGGCGTGGCGCAGCTGCTCCATGTCTGAGTCTGGGACCTGAACAGCTCTGGCGCAGCAAGTATTGAAGTTGGGCCCATTGGTATGGTTCTTTGAGGGGCTCAGCTGCAAGCCCTTTGCATTGCCAGCCCATGCGTATCTGTGCCCCTGCCTGCAGGTCAAAATGATCATGGCCACCAACAGACCTGATGTGCTGGACCCCGCCCTCATGCGCCCCGGCAGGCTAGACCGCAAGATAGAAATTCCCCTGCCAAACGAGGCAGCCCGCACAGACATCCTCAAAATCCACGCCTCCAAGATCACAAAGCATGGAGACATCGATTACGAGGCCATCGTCAAGCTAGCAGAGAACTTCAATGGGGCAGGTGAGCAGCGCGACTGCCAGCTCACCTGCGTAGCTGAGCAACACCTGCTCCTGCAGGTTTTACATCTGTACCAAGTGGCACAGCTGTTCTGTCACGGGCTCTTGTCTCCGGCTTTCATTGCATCAGAGGCAGGCATCTGCAGCCTGCAAGCTGTTGCTGCCACCATGCTCTCACGCAGCCCACAAATCAGTGTGACGGGCACTGCAGATCTGCGGAATGTCTGCACAGAGGCCGGCATGTTTGCCATCCGGGATGAGCGGGACTATGTGATCCAGGAGGATTTCATGAAGGCTGTGCGCAAGATGAATGATGCCAAGAAGCTGGAGGGCACAATATCTTATGACAGCAGTTTCGGTGATGGCAAGGGCTCCTGAAATGAGTTCATCAACGTTAAAATCAATCACCAGGCAGAATTCTTGAGGCTTGCTAGAAAGCAAGTCACCCTGGTCAAACAGGCGATGGTGTCATCTGTGGCGCCGTCATGAACATAACGAATGGCCACAGTGAATCAGGTCATGCAGATGTCAAGCCAAAGACACCCAGAAGAGGCAGGGTCAACCCAGATGCCAAACCAGGCCCGAAGCTCGCCAAAAGCTCTGTGGACAGCGAGTTTCAAGTCTATGGATCCTTGACAGGGGTAGGTACAGCAACATCAAATCCTTTGCGCAGCTGAGCAGGCATTGAGGTGCTTCTGTTGACACTGCAGCTAAGGCGGCAGCATGAAGACAATGCCATTGCCATCATGCATGAGGCCATGCGCCGACGCGACTATGGGACAGCTGCCAGAGCCGTCCTCATTGTCCTTCAGGTGCATCATGTGCTGGGCCCAGCACCTCTGCACCAAACCTGATGCCCAATGTCTGCAGCAGAGGCCTGGTGCATGCACTGCTGCGTCTGCAGGCAGCGTTCTGCCCAGGCCAGAAGCAGACAATGCCTTGGCAACCTGACATCTGCAGGGCATGCTCTGGAAGTGACAATGTGCGAAAGCTGACCCCACACAGGCTGCTGCACTGGCTCCCACACCACGCAGGGGATGCGCTCGGCTGATGGAGAGCTGGCCACTCAAAGGAGGGCTAGCCCAGGCTTCCACGAGGCGCTGCATGCTGCTGCCGAGATCCTGCGCCACAGCCCACAGCAGTGCAAGGGCGACCAGCTGCTGCGCTTCATGCGCAAGAGCAGCGCCATGCAGGCGGGGCCAGAGGAGGCAGAACTGCTGAACCTGGAAGTGGCCTACCTCCTCATCGAGATGGTCAGCCCATATCTGAGACTTCTGTCTGCTTGACTGATTGGTGTGCTTGGGGGGGCCTGGAGAGCTTCTGAGGCCGGAATCGGCCTACTTTGATGGCAAAGATGATGGGGCTGTTAGAGCACTTTGCTTGCTGTCCTCCATATGCAGCATCTGCGCATCAGCACACACAGCAGTGGGTTGTGGACAGCCCTGAGATGGCCTGCCTGCTGGCCAAGGCGATGGATCTGTGCTTGGGACCTGTGTTTGCCAGAGAGCTCAATTGAGATGATCCTGCCTGCTCAGTGCAATGGGCAGCCTGCTGGGGACCTGAACGTGTTGACAGATGCCAAACGTTTGATGGAGTTGCTGATGCACTGATGTGCTTGAGCACATCGCTTGGGGCCCTCAGCAAACAAATGCCGACTGCGTCAGGTTTTGTGATGCTGGATGTTTCCTGCCTACTCAGCAGATTTGCTTGTGTGTGACGCCGGACGGTGACCTGTGACAGTCAGACTGCAGCTTGCATGCACGAAAGTCTCAGCCTGCCGGGATGACGTGACAGCCTGCTGCCCCTGAAGAAGTCCGCCTGGCGCAGGGCGACCTGGAGCAGGCGTACGATTTGCTGGACACCAGGCCCCACAAGAAGGCCGGCAAATTTGCCCGCGCTGTGGCCACCACTGTGCAGCTGTACCCCCGAGCCTCCCTGAGGGGTCTTATCAGACATGGCCAGTTTGTGCAGGCAGGGCCTGCATGCACGCCTGTCATGTTGAGATCTGCCAAGTGCCCAGCAGTTGTTTGTGGACACCATCTGTTGCTCAACAGGTTCACAGCCTGCACAACAGGCCTGGCAGACAGCGCTTAGGGCACTGTTGCTGAATCTGGCATCCTGTCCATTTGGCTCACCATGCTTGCCTTCTGGCAGCTGATGCAAGAGGCCGCACAGGAGCTCGCTCAGCTGGACGCCGAAACTGAGTTCAACCCTTTCAAGCATGATCCCCGCATCACGCTGAAGGCAGGGCGCCGTGCAGAGGAGTTTGCCAAAGATGCGCAGCGCCATCTTAAGGTATGCAGCCCTTGCAGGAAAAGTGGGTGAGCGCTCGCAAGGGCTCTACGGGGCAGCTTCGCTGCATGGCTGGCATGGCCTGCCTCTTGCTCAGTGCTGCTGGGCCCCGTGCTGGTGTTTTGGGAGGCGCCTGCATCAGGTGCGCCATCGGCCTGTGGTGTGCCTCTCATCTGGCACTGCTGAACAGCATGTTGGTGCTGCAGGAGGCCCTGCAGTACAAGCGGCACTCTGCAGCAGATACCTGGCTGCTGGCCCAGATCTACTGCTTGCGGGGCAAGGCTGCAGAGGCCTGCCAGCTGGCTGATGCCCTGGTAGAAGCAGCCCCAGACAGCGCAGATGTCCAGGCTCTCAAATTGCTGCTGTGTCAGCTGCCACAGCAGCGAGGGGCTCCACAGAGCCAAGCAGAGCGGCTTCTAGACCTGCTGCGCGTGGATCCTGGTTCACAGGAGGCCGTATCAGGTGCAAACGTGGCACATCTGCACTGCAGCTAGGCCTCAACTTTGCCGTGGCTGATGGATCAAGCCAGAGCAATGCTGCAGGATTGATGGCTCTGGCAGAGCCTGACACCATCCCGCCTGAAGTCCTTGTGGAGGGCCTCGCCCTGCATTTGGATGTCACAGACTGCCCTGAAGACACAGCATTCCAGGCTTGGCAGCTGCTGGCAGACACACTCTCAGCACTAGCGGGCGCTGTTGTCAGTCTGAGGACCAAGGTGAGTCTGCATGTGACCCTGCTGCGGGCATGCTTCGGCAGTGGCCTGCACAGTTCTAGGTGCCTCATCAGTATGTTCGTGCTCCTGCCGCACAGCGCTACACAGCAGCAACTGGCCAGGGTCTGCTGTGATGCAGGCCTCCAGTGAGTCCACAGCACAGGCTGCTGCAGCAGCAGCTGTTCCTTCTGCTCAAGTATGGGCCAGGTGGCATGCTGTGCGGCAGCTGCTGCACGAGGAGCGCAGCTGGTGGGAGCAGTTGCACTTCACGCGCCCTTGCCTGGTGCGGCAGGCAGCCGTGCTGGAGTCTTCCTCTGCCACAGCAGATGAAAAGACTCTCGCCCTCAAAGAGATGCACAGCCAGGCAGTGGTGGCTGCCTTCTGCTGTCACATGGAAAATGCATATGTACTCACTGCTCTGGGCGAGCTACAGGAAACTCCTGGCTTGGAAGCAGAGGCAGGTCAGCTTCGTACCGATCTGAAGATATTGCGCAAAGCTTTCAAGGTAAGGCCTTGTCATGCTTTGCCTGTTGAGGAGTGTGATGGGCACACCTCACTCCTGGAATGATTCAGGCTGAGCACAGACAACGAAAAGCGCTGCGGGCACCAGTTATGAGGTCTGCAGCCTTACCAGCTGCGTGGTGGGCGTGTAATCCCATAGTGCGCCGCTCTCAGGGCTTGAGGCCATCAACAGACACTGAGATGGAGACCGAGAGCGAAGACTAAGTCGAGCTGTGAGCATCTGACAATGACACAACTTGTGCCAGGCACATACCATGTTATAGGTACTGATGAGTACATGCTTGAGCCATGGAGCCCTCATGTACCCTTCCAGTGGAAAAGCGTCGAGTGTGTCATGTGCTTTCCAGAGTATGGGCTCCTTGCTTGACAGCAAGACTTGCGGTCAACAGCAGCATGGTGAGGTGGGCCTCATCGCTTCTTGAGTGCATGTGCCAGCAACCGTGCGTCTCAATCCCAAAGTGCTGGTGAGCCATTGCAGGACTGCCAGGCAGCTCAGCCTGGCTGACAAATTGTGGGTGGCTACATGCCAGAAGAGCCATCTCTTGCACTGCTATTGGAGGCGGGCGTCTGGACAGCAGCCTGGCCTGTCCGCTTGTACCATCAGGGACTCCCCATGGCCTGGGGCTACCAGCCAGCTCTTGGCGCCTTGTCCAATGGGCCTCCCTGCCGCAGCTTTGCTGATTGCTTTGATGCAGCAAGCATAACCTATGAGCCCTCCATAACCCCGGCCACAGAATCTGCAGATGCTATCCGGGCAACATGACTAAGCTGTTTGACCGAAGTCACTTGGTCTGTCCCATCAATACATTCGATCTTCACGTGAACGCTCGCTCTCAAACGGCAATTGGCGTTCTACCAGCCAACTCTTTTGAGCCTTCTCCCTCCAAATCTGGAACTCGTCATGAGCACACTGTCAAGCCCCCCTCTGGCCTTAATTCACTGCCCCACCCACCCCCGAACCCTCTGGCAGCCGTCGATCTGAGTGTGTGACCTGGCACTGCACAGCCCTGGATTACTGATGTACGTGTCAGAAACACCACAATCCATCATGGTTGTCTGATGGAGGGCTGAGGAGCTCTCAAGAACGGCTGAGAATGAGGTCCAGCATAGCATGGATCACTGTGACCTTGCTGCACCTGCTGGCTGCATGCTCTCACACAGCCGCAGCGCCCCTCAGCAACTGGATTGATGCCACTGCTGTTGAGTTCAGCGCACAGTCAACCCCTGCACCTGCTCCTGATCAGGTTAGCCATGTTGATACAAGCTCTAGGCTTATGAGTATCTATTGCATGCATCTTTCAACTCAAGACAGAGCAGTGCAACACAGGTCGCTGGGGCACTGGGGGCTTCAGGCGACAGCTGTGGGTATGGCGCCCTGAACACCTTTCAGTGGCCCTTTCTGGCTGGAGTCACCATGAGCGCGCAGGCACCGCTGCTGAAAGGTGCTCCGATGGGCGGCTGTGGGAGCTGCTTTGAAATCCGATGTAATCCACAGGTATGTCTTAGAAGCGTCTTTGTGCAGCCCCTTGGCAGTCATCTGCAACAATGGCTCAGACGTGCCATTCCCCTGCAGGGTGCCTGCACTTCTGGCAGCCAGTTTGTAGTGCTGACGGGCACCTGCGCAGGCTGTGCTCAGGACCAGCTGGGGCTAAGTGGCGCTGTCTTTTCTGTGCTTTCGCCAGCGAGGCCAATTGCATCGCTGCCTGTACAATACCGTCAGGCCAGTCCCCTCTTGCATGCCTCACATTGGAGGCATTGAAGCTCTTGCTGGACAGCTTTGCAGCTGCTCGAGGCCACTTGTGTGCAGCTCAGCTCTCATCGACGTTCTGTTCTGCAGGTTGAGTGCCAGCCAGCAGGCAACATCGTAGTCTCTATTGACGTCGCCAGACTCCCTGGAAACCTGACGCTCCACCTTTTACAGCTTGCTGGTAGTGCTGGGCTGACATCTGTACAAATTCAGAGTGACTTGCAGGTGGGCCTCTGTGAGCTGTCCCCTGTAGCTCATGGAGAGGTGCCTCTTCTGCTACCATGCTCTGTGCTGTCCCCTGCAAGGCTGCTGCACAATGACTTGTCTGGCCACGAAGTCGTTCCTGGTGGCTGCAGCACAGCACAGGAGCCTGGCAGCAGCTCCAGAACCAGCAGGGGGCCTCTTGGAGCACGACTGCTTTGCTGGGCTCTGGTCCCTTTGATATGTACATCATTAGCCAGCAGGGGCAGGCATTGCTGCTCAGGTGACTTTGTCAAACTCAGACACCCTACATTGCTGCTGCACCATTGTCCTCCAGCTGTTCTTATCCATGCACATGTAGTGAATGCAGGCAGCTGCTCTTACCCATGCACATGTGGCAACTGCAGGCAGGCGGTCCCTGCGCCTCCATTCACAGGAGCAGTCACAACCAGCCAGCAGTTTCCTCTGACCAATGCCAGCGCCCAGCCCATGTTTCTCACTGGGCAGGGCGGCATGATAGGGGTAGATCCTGCCGCCCTGGCAGCTGCTGTGCTCCCCACAGCTTCTGCACCTGCGCCGGCTCCCAGCGGGGGTGTCATCAATGTGCAGGCCTTCAGCGGCCCACTCAGCGCTTCTGCAGGTGGGCCGAACAGCAGCTGTGAGACGTATGCAGCGCCCCAGGCCTAGTACACCAAGCATGCTGCGCTGGCATGCTGCCAGATGCCTACCCTTTGTCGTGCATGACAGGGCACTTTGTGGCGGTGCAGGTGGCCCCTCCACGAGGGGCCCCAGCAAAGCTGCTGGCAGAGTGCTGCTTCAAGCCCCAGCACCGCCCCAGCCACCAACAGCAAGGCCCATGGCACAGCAGCCTGCTGATGCTGCCTCTACGACGTTGCCAGAGGAGGTAGAAGTACCAGTGGGCCCCTTTGCTCTGCTGGGAGCCCCTGCCAGCGCTCCCAAGACAGCAGCACCGCTGCCACCCATGCCCCCTCCCCCATCCCCCAGCCTCGCAGAAATCTCTGCTGGCATCAGCAGGGCCGAGTCCCTCATCCCCCCCGCGCCGGTTAATGCCAGCCTGCAGTTCAACAGCCTGCGCCCGCCCTACCCAGGGTCAATGCCAGATGCTTCTGCTGTGCGCGCAGCAGAGCCGGCCCCTGCTCCCCCTCAGGCAGCCATGCCCTCCAAAGAAACAGCAGCCCCGTCCAGCTTCGTTGCCAACAGCAGCGGGCCGGGGGTGCCTGCTGCGGCTCTGCTCGAGCTGCAGGCAGCCACAGCTGAGGCGCCCCTGCCGGCAGTGCCGCCGCACCTGCCCCAGCAACAGGTGGTACAGCTGCTGCTGAACATGATGCTGGTTGGGGGGCTGCTGGTCCCCTGGGAACCGCAGCAGGACAGTGTGCTGCTGCAGGGCATGCAACAGCTCCTTGAGGGCTACACGGTCACTGTTACCATGCTGTCACATGCTCAGGTGGGCAGCTTTGTCGTGTTAGATCTCTTACCTTACGTTCCGTGACACCTGGTCTGCTCAAACAGTTCCAAGCCTGTCCATGCAACCCCATGTCCACCACACCCTATGCCTGTCCACACTGTTTTTGGTTTCTCATATCCCCTAGATGTTGGCCAGCCTGATCCTCACACTGCAGCAATGCTCCTGCAGTTGGGGCCGATCCTGGTAGCAGACGGGCCAGAATCAGCGCCTGAGGTCATCCCCGGCAGTCTTGTCGCAGTGCAGCGTGCGGCAGAGGGTGCAAGCTTGGACGTCCCTGGCAGACGCAGGCTGCTGCAGGCCCCCGCTGGCTCTGCTGCGGCTGAGGCGCCGGCACGCACTGTTGCGATGCAGGCCCCTGCAGGCGCAGCTCAGGCCAAACTTCCAACAGGCCCAGTCCAAGCAACAAAACCCCCAGGTTCTGCTGCGCCGACTGCCGCTCAGCAGTCACTGCTGCCGCCCATTGGGCCCAGCGAGGTCGTACAGGTGAAAGTTCTCATCACCACCACTGCCTGGCAGGCCACCACCCTGGAGCGCCTGCTGCAGTACGCCATCAACGACAATGTGCTCCTGGCCAACCTGCTGGATGCAGGTATGAGACTCACTTGCACTGCGCTGTCTGCTTCCCTGCCCTTCGATGAACAGTGCTGAGATCTTGACAAGAGTCTTAGTGGCAATAGAAGCGCGCCGCCATGCTGCTGCTGCAAGGGTCTTTTGTGGCCAGGCTTAGTTGACGGGCTGAAGCTTTGCGAGGCTCTACATGGCCAGCAGGCAGCATTGCCATCAGTCACTGGTTTTTTGTTTTTTTTTTATGCTGCAGGGATGCCACTGGACCTGCCCATCATCCTCAATCAGCTCAGCTTGCACTACAACACCCCAGCAGACCTGCGTTTCCCCCCAGCGCCAGCCCCTGCGCCACACAGGCTGGCTGCACACCTGGCAGTACCTCTGCCAGGACCTGCTGCTTCGCCTGTGCAGCAGACCGCCCAGCTGCATGCTCCCCTGCTGCATGCTCCTGCGCCATTTGCACTGGTGTCTTCCTGGAAGCAGGCGCCAGCCCCACAGCCCAGCATCCTGGAGGGTGGCAGTGCTGCTGCTGCACCAGGCCCAGATGGTGCTGCCGGGCACCAGCTTGCAGCAGGAGGCCCTTCTACGGCCACAGCCAACCTAGCCTCTGTGCGCGCCCCAGCACCCAGTCAAGCCACCCCTCATCTTACTGCCAGCCGCTCCTCACCCAGCATACGCCAGGAAACTGCGCCAGCAAAGTCACCTGCTGCTCAGCTGCCCAATGCTCAAGCTGCAACACCCAGAGCATCTCAGGCATCTGGGCCAGCCGCCACGCCTGCTGCCTCAGCGCCCACAGGGTCAGCCATCTTGGCAGTCATGCTGACCCTGCTGGGGCCAGGCTTGGATCAGATGGCAGAGGCCGATGCGGAGCGGCTGGTTGCTGCGCTACAAGCCCTGCTGCAGCACGACGGGACGGCTGCACAGGCGGCCTGGGTGCAAACTGCAGTCAACATCAGCGAAGTTGCGGCCGGGCCTGCACCTGACTTCAGGGTGGTGGGCTCTGTGGGGCGCAAGCTGCGGCAGGTATGTCAGATGCCTTCGCACTGCAGTGAAATTCCAAGCTAGATTGCCTGACTCACCTTGTTGAAGGCCATCACTGGCGTTGTAGTGGCCTCGTCTTCCTCTGGGGCCTGCCCTCTGAGGCAGGCACCCTGACCTGGCACTCCCTAGTGCACATCATGTAAGATAAGCTGTCTTCCGTTGTCTTCAGGTAGCATCAGACAGCCCTGGAAGCCAAGTGGAGGTCCACCTGCTGCTGTCAGACAGCCAGGTTGCTCAGGCAGAGAGTCTGCTGTTGGATGCTATTAACTCAGGGCAGCTAGCTCGGATGCTGGCTGCGTCAGGCCTGCCACTGGACTTCCTGGGCCTTGGCAGCAGCTTGCCGCCTGGCCACACAGCCAGCTGGCTGGCACCAGCCCTCTCTGCACAGCAAACGGCGCCAGTACCTCCTGGCGCAGCGGGTGGCAGTGACAGGGACGCTGCTGCGATTGTTGGTGGCGTGCTTGGAGGTGTCATCGCATTGCTGCTGGCAGGTACGATCTTGGGCCGCAGCACAGATGCTTGTCAACGCCATGCATCCCTGATGGCAGGTGTAGCGCTCCTGCTGTCCATGGTTGCGTGCATCATTGCGGTGGCGCGCATCCCTACACAGTGTGCGTCACACGTCTGCATGCCTCAGAATTTTACAAATGCTGTACGCTGCTGCAGATGCTTCTGAGACTGATGCTGTCATGCCTCAGCCTTTGTCCACACTCCTTAGTGTCGTTGTGACCTGCAGCTATGCTGGGGCTGTGGCGCAAGTCACGCATACAAGCCAGGAAGCAAATTGGCGATCACCAGAATAATGGCATGCTGCCGGACAACCCCAGCTTCCTCTCACTCAGCAGCTCAGGTAGTTCATCAGATGGCCTGCAGACCAGCTGGAGGTGGCTTGCCTGCTTAAATCGCAGTGAAGGTGAGTCGGGATGAGGCTCACCTTCAAAAGGCTTTGAAGGGGGTGCGCGGATACCTTGGTTGAAGCAGACTCCTGGATGTCCAGTTCAAGGTGGGTTCCTGGGTTTCTGGGCAACCATACATGCAGACCCATGTGCTGCCTGGCACCAGGCTGACTGTCCTATCAAGGTGTCGCCTGCAGCTGTGTGTGATGCCTGACATGCAGTCTGTCGGGGAAGCAGCTCAGCATGGTCCTGACAGGTGTGCAGCTTGTTGTGCTGGCTGCTGTGCAGGAAGTGGGGTTGTGATGGCTGCCCAAACCAATGCAACCTTTGAGCCTAGGTCAACAACCTCCGCATCAAGTGCCAGAGCCTCCCCTCTCCATATGGTGAGCATTGCCGTCACCAGTCAATGATAGCAACCCTGCTGTCACTCCGGGTTAAGCAGGTTGCCAGCTCGCAGCAGACGTTACCTGGTTGAGCAGGGTTCCTTGGTGTGCACATTCAGCCTGGGGTGAGCGGCCTGGGGCACTTGTGAGAAGGGCACATCTCACCATCTTTGGGGCTTGTGCCCTGCAGGCAAACAACGTCGTGGTACTGCTGGAGGTAACGCAGCTTGCTGTGTCGGCACAGGGCGTGACAACCCTCCACCTGCGCCAGAGGGCAGGCAGTGCCACCGTCAGCAGTGTGGAAGTGCGCTCTGCTGCACAGGTGCGGACCTCATCCCATGCTGCAGCCTGACTGAAGCCTGATGCCAGACCCCTCTTTGTCTGGGCTGCCAACATGAGTGCTGCCTGTGCCGTGCAAGCTTGACCCACTGCAGGTCCCAGGTCCCTTATTTGTCGTGCATGGCGTGCCCTTGTTGTCAGCTTCTAGCATGTCTGGCAGGGACGCCTGTGCCTGCAGGGGCAGCACCCAGCCATGGGCGGGGCCTGTGGGCTGCATGGCATGCCATGAGTAGGCCTGTGCCTGTGCCTGCAGGGGCTGCACCCCACCCAGGGGCAGGGCATGTGGGCTGCCCTGCAGCTGCAGCCAGATGGGAGCACCTGGACCCTGAGCAGCGCCGCTGTGCAACCCCCCCTGGACGTGCTGGCCCTGTGCAGGGAGCCCATGCAGGACCTCTTCCTGGAGCGAGTGTGCTGGCATGCAGCCCCTTGCTGGCTGTTGCTTGGCTCTGGCAGCACAATGTGCAGGAGAGTGGTGCTGCATACATGTGCTCCCGCCTAAGCTCTTGGGGTGGGTGGGTACCCAGCCTGGCTGGGTGTGTGCGTCATGACGAGCAGTGGGCTTTCATAAGGGTCTGATTCTGCCTGGAAAGATGGGAGCTGTGCGGCCCACCTGCTTCTGCGTTAGACCTGCAGCTGACTGTTGTGCGTTGGTCTGGCAGGGGAGCCATCAAGGACTCGGCTGTGGCAGAGCATCAGGTCATTGTCGTGCCCTTCAAGGTGGACTCGCACTTCCTGGGGCCGGAAGAGGCTCCAGGTCAGCACAAGGGCATGGCGTCTGGTCAGCCCGCCAATCCAGGCTGCAGCTGGCTGCATGCTGTACGCCGATCGGTGACGGCCCAGTGGCAGCATGCCCTTTTCGCCATGCTGTGGCGCATCCTTTGCCAGTCCCCACCGTGGCTGCTCGTGACATGCTGCTCATGAAGTGGGGCTGTACCACTGCTGCCGCTTTGTCATGCTCAGTGCGTGCCAAGTCTCTGCTGTCGGCCACTGTGCAGGTCAGGAGGCCGCTGCAGGACCCTCTTCCACACTGGGAGCCCATGCCTGCCAAGGGCCACTGTCAGCATCAGAGACTAGCAGCAGAAGTCCACCATGTGCAGTGTGCCAAGCGCCTGTGGCTCCAGGGGCAATGCGGTCCCCATCAACAAAGGACTTCACAGGTGACCATCGCCTGGCCACTCAGCAGCAAGCCAGCTCCACCGTCTCTGCGCCAGCTGAGCTGGTGCATCAGCAGGTGGAACACCCCACAGGCGCACAGCATTTGCAGGACCAGCGCTTCAGTGCTGCTGCCGTCGAGGCCTCTTGGCTGGAGTCTGCAGCAGGCTGCTTAGCAGGGTCCGCACAGGCTGCTGCAGAAGCTGCTACAGCAGGCAGCGCGACCTGGCGACTGCAGTCGTCTGCTGCGGACAGCCAAGGCTCCTGGGGAGTGGCTACAGCTGCTGCCCTGAAGCAGCTGCCCTCCCAGTGGCAAGTGGCTGCAGATGCTGCTCATAAGCAGGGGCCTGCCTGCCTCAACTCTGGCCCCACCTCTGGGGACAGCCAGCCCACCTGGTCCCAGACCAGCAGCACCCGCCTGGAGGCTGCGGAGCCCTGTCAGGTATACCTGGCACCAAGGCAGCATCACGCTGGACCTGCGAGCCAGGGGGCAAAAGCACTGCAGGGGAAGCCAGGCGCGCAGCACAGGCAGCAGACTGAACCGCTGAGCAACCTGCTGAACAGCACCAGCACCACCGTGGACCTGTTCAGCACGCAGCAGAGCAGAGTGTTTACAGATCCCTCACTGGATGGCGCCCCTCAGCAGGCACCCGCCTCCCAGCAAGATGAGGGCAGATGCAAACGTGCCTGCAGTCACATACAGTGGAAAGAAGGACTGAGCAGTGTGCGGCGTGCTGACATGGCAAGGGACAGCAGCAGCCGCAGCTTGGCACAGCATGACTTGAGGGAGGAGCAGGCAGCTTGCTCGTCAGGGAATGCCAGCAGCAGCCGCTTTGTACGGCCCATGGAAGGTAACTTTGTTTGCTGTGTCCAGATATCAGCCGTGCCAACTCATGCCAGCACTCATGCTGGGGCTGTGGCCTGCAGGATGCCACAATGTCACCTGGAGCACAGACAGCGAATTGCTGTGTTCTGCCTTGTCACCATCTGACACCCAGGCACACTACACATTGCCCAGCACCAGCGACGTAAACTCTCACATGGAAGCCTCTCGTGAGCACAGCATCTATAGCTGGAGTGCACCCCTCTTTGAGCAGCGAGACTGACCAGCATGACTTCTATGACCACCAGCATCATATTTTCTGGAACAAGCAGCCTTGGAAGGAGAAAGCCACCATTTGTATGTAAGATTTGCTCGTTCATAGTGCCAGAGGATGCTGCTGCTGCCATGTTTTGTCTGCGCAATATTCTGGAGGTGGTGCAGGAGGACAGGCAGATTGCACTAAGGAAGTAGCAAACAGTCATGCAAGGTCCTACTGACCTTTTGACCTCTCTGGAAACAGCCCCACAGGGGCACGTAAAGCCTGAGGCCTCATGGTGCATTATCAGCAGCAAGAGCTACACAAAATGTGCTGGAAGGAAGGGTGTGGCATAGGCCAGCCTGACCTAGCAGCTCATTGCCAATCAGACTGAACACAGTATGGGGATAGCCGGTCAACCTCTCAAGGTCAGATCGAAGGCCAGGAAGGAGTGGAGCTGCATGGACGAGACGCAGGCTTTTCTGATGTGCATCGGGGTGAGGACTGCCTCGCTGTTGATGCCACTGTATTGTTGTCAGAAAGACCAGTCTGGCTGACAGGCTCATTGTCCATGCAGAAATTTGGACCAGATGCCACAGACGGGCAGTGTTCGCAGCAGCATACAGACTTGAAGCAGTGCATCAAGGCAACGGTGAGCTCAGTTGATGTGCTCTGCCATGTTGATGTTGTAGATCCTTTGCCAAAGTACCCAGCATCTCGCTGCAGGAGGGTCAGGTTCGCCCTCGCAGCACAGTGAACTATCACCTCAATAGGCTGTCACGCATCATGCTGAAACGAAGATGATGCTGCTAAGCAACAGCAGCCAGTGCCTGAGCAGGAGGCCATGAAGTTCTGTCCTCTGTGTATACCTTCTGCCTGCTGACACCCAGTACTTCTGTACTGCTGTGCGCATAATTCATAATTTCATGCTGGTTCAAAGCTCGGCCTGATGCAGTCACACAAACTCTTCCCTGGGTGTTTGTAAGTTTGCTTGCACAGCAGCAATTTGCCTGCAGCCAGCCAAAGGACGGTATTGACCAACACTACCCTGCCACTGCACAGTGTGTGTGGCGTCTGTTCGCAAGCCATATTGCCACAAACTGTGCGCACCTTCTGCAGTCTGCCAGCAGTGCCTGCAGCTGCTCAGGCTTGGGCCTTTGCACAAGCTCTGCCGTCCTGACTGCCCGTAGTGCTGCATCAATCTGCCTCTCTTTTTCTGCCAGCTCTTTGGCCTCTCTCCTGGCCTGCAGATAGTCCCCTGGCTGTGCATGCTGTGCCAAAGCCAGCGCTGCTGTCCCTGGGCGCAGGCTGGCTGCAGATGGTGCTCTCGAGCTCGGCAGCGCAGAGCCTGTGCTGGGCTGTTTACTCAGCACAGGTGCAGAACTGTGGCTGCTGCCAGGGCTGCACTGTGCTGCAGGGTGACCTCTGTCAGACCTGCAGGCACCCCAAGCAGACTGCCTGGAGCAGGACTGCACAAGCTGTTGCTGTGCAAAATGCATTGCAGGAGAAAAGACCAGCACGAGCTGCGTGCAGGAGTGCATCATCATTGTCAGGGGGACCCAGCATGTCTTCCCACACATCTCACACAGACGCCTGCAGTGGGGTGAGCAGGCCCCACCTGCAGTCGGGTGAGCAGGCCCCACCTGCAGTCGCACAGGGACCCAGCATCGTCCCAGGCATGCTCTGACGCGAATTCCTGCAGCGCTGCATCCACAGCCAGCAGCGACCTGGGGGCTACTACGTCTTGATCGCCCTCTGCCGCTTCCACTCCTGAGCTGAGCTGGTCCAGGGGGCACTCAAACGGGTTGGCCTTCATCATAGCAGCGTCATCCTGCATGGCGAGAGGTGCTTTGCGTCAGGCGAGTCTGCCACCGCCAACTGAATCTTACTTTGCATGGCGTCAGAACCCACCTGAGCCAGCAGCTGCGGCAGGTGGCCTGAGCCTAAAGCCATGCCCCAACTCATACTGCATGAAGCAGTGGGGCTGATGCAGGTACTTCATGCACCTGCTCTCCTTCCCATACACCTGCTGCAGAATGATGCAGTGTGGGCCGCAGCTTTGAGCCTGCCGGGCAGGGGCGCGAGCCCCACTGGTACAAGAAGCTGCTCCACCAGCAAACCCTACTTGAGCCAGCAGCTGCTCCACCAGGTGCTCCTGCTCCTGCGTCAGCACTGGCCTCCGATGGCCCGGTAACGCAGTGTCCTCCCCTGAGCTCTCCATTGCGCGCAGCAGGCTGGCAGCCCTCTGCTGCCGCCCCCGCTGCCTGCAAAGCCAAACAGGCATCATGATGCATGCTTCAGTCTGCCACTGCTCGATGCCAAGCAGATGCTATGCTGGTGGGCAGGGTCTCTCTGCTCCACAGGGCCTCAGTCTCTTGAAGCAGCCTGATCATGGGGTTTAAGGAGGTCTTTGATCGGTGGCGCTGAAAGACTTGGGCGGTGCTCAGCCTCAGAAAGGCAGGCGCAATTGACCTGGCTATTATTGCAGCCAGCTGGGTCTGTGCTCGCTGGGACCTCTTGCGGCCGACCTCCTCCCAGTCCTCAGGGAAGGTCTCCCTGGACACAATGGTCGCGGCTGCGGCCTTTTCCATCAGGCACCTGTCCAGCTGGGCAATCTTGTACAGCCCCTGCTGCACCTTGGGGTCGTCCCAGGCACTGCTGGGTCTGCTGGGCACAGGCGTGGCATCTGATGCCGCCCAGCCTGCATGTGTGTCCTTGCATGGTTGTGGGCCAGTGCAAGCTCCCAGCAGGCTCTTCGACAGCACAAGGGTCAGGTTGGCCCACAGCCCCCAGAGATTTTGTCAGCAGGCCCTGTCAAGGCGCAAAGGTCAGGAAGCACACCGCTCCTCAGCTAAGGTCTGCGTGCATTCAGACAGCAGTAGCACATCAGACGGTGCATCAACATCTGGTGTTGGGAAGCAAGCTGGTGTGATGGGTCACCTCGCAGAGACTGGTACTCCTGCCGGCGGTCCATCAGCAGCTGCCCCACAAGGGCATCAAAAGCTGCCCCAAATTGCAGGGTCCCCTCACTGCTGTCGGCGCCTGCCTGACCACGCAGGCGCTCCAGATACTCAGTCAGCTCTGCCCGCCTGGACTCCTGGGTGGCTTCTGCAGCGCTGAGGGCGCTGAGGTGCTCTGAAGCCTCCTCAGCTGGCCTGCAAGATGCACACCTGTTGCAAGCAGCTGGTGCAGGCTTTTGGCTCAGCCGCAAGGCTCAAGTGGTCAGTGAGATACGAACATGGCTGACAACGGCAGCACCAGGCTTGGGCAGGAACCGCTGATGCTGTGCTAGTGCCACTTTTGTCATGGTGGTAGCTCCTCCCTGAGTCTTCAGTGGTGCCAGACCTTACCGCTGGACGCTCTCAGCAGCCCGAGAGTCTGCCTGGCTTGTAGCTGACAGTACAGAGAGCCTGTGCAGCAGCGCCCTGAAGTCTGCCTCTGCCTGCTCTGCAGCTATGTGCGTTTCCATGTCTGCATCTGCTGTGTCTGCCTCTGCATCTGATAGGTGACCAAAGTTGGCATCTTCGCGCAGCAGGTCCTCAGTGAGTGCATCTGATGTGGCAATGCTATGCTCCGCGGCAAGCTTGAGCTCTGTGTCCAGCTCAAAGGAGTACTCTCTGCGCAGGCCAGCCAGGCCTCCTTGCGCTGTCTCCATGCCGGCAGCACCTGAAACATGATCTTGGCCACATTCAGAATTCGCATGGAGGACTCGATCAAGGCCTGTCTGCGCCATACCTGGCATGCTGATGCCGGGGTGTCGTATCGAGCAGTTTGGGTCGATGATTTTCGTTCAAGAGTTGACTGCCTGACAGTGCCTCTTTGGCGGTTAACTCAGCTTGTCCTTTGAGACAGCAGCGGGTTGGATCTGATCACGTAGCCATGGATTGGGAGGGACTACACGAGGAGAGCCAGATGCTTGTGCAGAGGGTATGCCCGCTGTGTGCAAGAGCTGAATGTTTTATGCTCCAGGAAGGCTTTGCTTGTGAATGGCACTGCAAACTAGCCGTACTGCAATGCCAGGAGAGCGTCAATGTGCAATGAAGGTCCCTGCCAGGCCCGCTGATGTCCTGCGTGAGTCTTTGACCTGCTGCAGGAGGCAGTGGGCATCCCCCATGTGCACAGGACCATCCCCCAGCTGCTCGCGCAGACAAAGCAGCTGGCAGCCAGGCAGGGCAGGGGCATGTCTGCCGAGACAGAGCTGGCGGCCTCCCGCATCCTGGCAGAGCAGGGCATCAACAATCGCAGGTGCATCATGTTGATGGTCCCAGCTCATCGCAGTGCTCAACCTCGCCACGCTGTGGTCTGCAGCAACCCATCTGCCTGCAGCAACGCTTCCTCAGAGTTGCATTGCATGCGCAGTCTTGGTAGTCATGGGACTGGCCAAGCACTGCCTGCTTTCTGTGATCTGCAGGCTGACCAACACCCTGCGGGAGCTGCAAGTGAAGCCCACCATGGAGGAAGTGTTCGAGGCAGATGCTCCCAACGTGGATGACTACCTGCGCAACGTCCATGAAGCCAGCATCCTTGCTGCCATCCATGTGAGTGCAGGCACGACCACCACAATGCTGGCCATGGAGCTAACATCCTTGCTGCCATACACGCAAGTACCAAGCTTGCCTGACTGGTCGGCCCTTTGTACTGGACATCATCTCTCCTGAGTTTCAGCGCTCGTGCACAGCGAAGCACATGCCGCTCAGGTGTGTGGCAGCAGCCGGGCGGTGGCCCTGCACCCCCACTGCCCATGCAGCCTGCAGCAGCTCTGATGACACGCTGGACTGTAGGAGACCCAGCGAGACACTGCTGCTGCCTTTGAGCAGTACATGGACCAGTGCCTGGAGGAGGACTGGCAGCGAGACAAGCGCAGGCTGTTTGAGGGCGTGCTGCCCGTGGCCATGGGGCAGCTCACGCCGGTGCGGGCGGTGCAGGCGACCCCTGGTCGTGGTGGGGCATACAGCCCCACCCCCATCCAGTCCCCCTCAGGAGCAGGTCAGTGTGGCAGCTTCGGGCTGGAAGGGGACAGGGTTGCCAGCCTGCCCATTGGTGATGGGAGACCCACCTGCTTCCAGCTGCCCTCGAGCCCAGGTCAGCTGGCAGCTTCAGGCCGGACAGGAGGCGCATGCATCTCTGGCCTGCCCACATGCGCCGTGAAGACTGCCATGTGTGTGGGCAGGCTGAGACGCAAGGAGAGCAGCATCAGGATCCTGATGCTGCAGCTGTGCCGTTCTCCTGCATTGCCTGCCAGAAGCAAGGTGGACAGGCACCTACTGTGCACAGTCCCCTCATCCCAAGGGGGGCCGCTGAAAGTCTGCTGCCTGCCTGGTGTGCAGGGCAGGCCGCAGATGCCCAGCAGCCCCTGTCTGCCCCCCAGCAGCAGTACCTTCAGGCAGCCCGCCAGGCGCGGCAGCACCAGGTGGCCGGCACGCAGAGCCAGTTCTCAGCAGTGGACGCCTTTGTGCAGGCTTGCCCAGAGGAGCGAAATGGCAAGTAGTGCCAGCTGCATGCTCGGAGGCCCCTCTGCTCACGCTGGAGACCTGAGGCTGTCCACCTCTGCATCCGCCTCAAGTTCACGCCGGCCAGGCCCAGCTGCGCCCCCTGATCCGGCTTACTGGCATTGCTGCATGCCCCGCAGCTGGTGTCCTGTCCCTATGAGCCGCCCGCCAGCATGCTTGGGCTCTTCTTCGCAAAGCAGAGGTCATGCCTGCAACTCAGCCTGTGTCGTGGAGCCTCTTGCATGGCCAGAAGTGGGCCACCTGCTGCAGCTGAGCAGAGGCGGACGATGCACAAGACCTGGAAGCTGCTGGCGTCAATTGTGCACGCTGGCCAGGGGCCAACCAGTGCAGGCCGTCGCACCCACCGCCTGCAGCAAGGGGCAAGGCAGCACCTGGAGCGCGACTTTGAGCTTCACATGGAGGCAAGGCTGCGGCGCGACAGGGGTCAGGTCAGAACTTCGCATTGTCTTGCATGGCAAAGTGGGGTGCCCAGGCCGCTGACAAACCTGCAGGAGCAATTGTTGCAGATGAGTGTCAGTCAAGGAAGCCTCTGCAAGATGTGATTGTGTGAGCAACAGCTGATAGGTGTATCCAGGCTTTTGGCAAAGCCTGAACCCTTATGGAACACAGCTGAGCATGGCACGGTCACAGCCCGGCACAAGCTGGAAGGCTGGAAACACCCCAGGCGTCCTTGTGCTTGCAGGCGGTGGTGGCAGGTTTCAACGCCCTGGACCGGGCGCGGGCGCTGGTGCAGTTGACCACAAACACCGGATCGGAGCGCGCGAACGAGTGGGCCCTGATCTACTTCTGCCTGCGAGCGGGGCTGCACAAGGAGGCTCTGCAGGTGAGCCAGGACTGTTTGCAGAACTGCAAGGGGACAGGCTGGGTTGTCGGCGTGTGGCCAGGACAGGGCAGGGCAGGGTGTTTGGGCCTGCAAGGCTGCTCATGGTGACCCTGCAGACGGACACACCTGACTTGGGGGCTGGGGCATGCTGCTGCCCCGGCGCCCCTGGCGCCCTGTGAGCTTCATCTTGCCACACACGCAGCTGCAGTTGAAGGCGGCATCCCATGGTCACGGGATCTGCTGCAGTGCTTGGCGCCGATGCCTGAGGCATGCTGCTGAGGCTGATGCGTGCTGCCTTCTGGTTGTCTCTGGAGCATGTCTGATGGCCTCTGGCAACCTGCAAGCTGCTGACTTCTGCCCCAGGCACAACTACTTGCACCCCGCTGCTGTGCAGGTGGCCAGGGGCATCCACGACACGTCCGAGCTGCCCCCAGGGGGCCAGCGCTTTGCCGACATCCTGCAGGCCTGGGTGCAGCAGGGGCAGGTCCTGCCCCAAGGACTGCGCCAGGCTGCCCTGGACCTGTGCGTGCAGTTGCAGCGCGGCAGCACGCCCGGCCGCAGCGGCCAATCCAGGCGGGAGCCGCGCCACAAGCTGGCTGTGCATGTCCTTCTGGCAGGGGACAGGGCCATGGCAGAGCAGGTTGTGGCGGTGAGCTGTGGCTGGCAGCTTGACTGTGTTCTGGTCGTTTCATGGTCTTTAAGCTGGCCGTGCACGTCCTGCTGGCAGGGGACAGGGCAATGGCAGAGCAGGTTGAGGCAGTGAGTTGTGGCTGGCTGCTTGACAGGATTGTGGTGATTGTAACAAGGTCTTCAAGCTGGCCGTGCATGTCGTCCTGGCAGGGAGTTGGGCCATGGCGGAGAAGGTGGTCGCGATGGACTCCGGCGACCGGCCGCTTGGTTGTATGGAAGCCCGTGCAGGTGTATGAGGTGACCATGCCCGTTCTGCCTGCGAGGGACAGGACTGCGGCCTGGCCAGTGTCTCAGCCAGAAGTGTATTGGTCTGCAGTGTATGTACTGCTGGCTGAGATTGGGCGACTGTAGCAGAGCAGGTCTTGACTGTGAGGCCTGGCTGATTGCTGAAGGCTGTCGACAGCAGGTGCTGTCTTGAGGTGCGTGCTGCAGAACCAACTGGCTGGCAGACAGAGCTGTGGCAAAGCCAGCACAGTCACAGGGCCCCTGTGCCTGCTTGTCTGCTGGACTGGAGTTGCGCAAAGATCGCAGTGCTTGCAGCTGGTACAGCGCACATATGCTGGGGCTATACAGAAGCAGGGTGGCAAGCTGGAGTTTGACATGGAGGCCATGCATCGCTGCAGCTTAGGCCTGGACCACAGTATGAAGAGCGGCTGCCGGGGTGGCGGGGCGCCTTGGACATGCACACGCATGGTTTCTCGCTCACCAAGCGCTGATGCTGTGCAGGAGCAGAAGGACAAAATAGTGGTCACCATCGAGGACTATTTGTGGTTCTGGCTGCACATTATCCAGCCTGAGGACAGCCTGGCCCCCAGCAGGTTCACAAATTTCACCCTGAAGGAGCTGCAGGTGAACTCCCTGCAAGCCCCTTCTCATGTTTTGGTCATTTTCCCTATTTTGTGCGCCAGTTTCAGGCCCGACAGCTGACCTGGCGCAGACAGCGCTGTCTCGGTGGGGAATCGCTTTGCACGCAACCCACTGCATGCTATGCTGCTCACCCCTTGTTTGCCCTGTGGTGCTACGCTGGCATGCAGCAATGCCCGCGCTGGGCTGTGCCATGACCGCCTGGGGCTTGCCTGTTGCATCCAGCAGCATCGAACCTGCTATGCTTCTACTGTCTTCCCTTTCGTCATCTGGATCTTACTGGTGCCCCTGCAGGAGCCATCAAGCATGCCCCATTCGCACCTGTACTGGACAGGAGTCAATGCTTCACACTCACCTCCCTGATGGGTGCCCTGCATGAGCCCCTGGAGTGACACAGCTCAAATTGCTTGGTCAACAGCTGGCCCCTGGCTGCCCCTACTAGCTGCCCATCCGTAGCTGAGCAGCCCAACCCCTTCCTTGACCTCTGCAGGACAAAATACAGCATCGGTTTCAAGCTTGTCCGTGACTGTGCCATGCTGAGCAACATGTTTCACTTGTTCCTGCAGGAGACCCTGAACAGCTATGGCGTCAAGTACTTCACAGACGGCGGCAAGCAGCCCCTAAACTACGTGACCATCATGCTGCTTAGCCTGCAGTTCCAGCAGGTGGTCCGCTTCCTGGGCACGCAATTCGAGTCCAGCGATGCCCAGGCCCAGGGAGACATGCAGATGCATGGCGCTCATTTGGCCATTGCCATGCTGTACCATGAGGTGGGGCTGCCTCTGCATCTCTGGGCTGAGCTTTACATCTGCTGCAATACCAAGCAGATGCATGGTGCCCACAGCGTTTGCTGTGCTGTACCATGAGGTGGGGCATGCTCTGCAATCTTTGTGCGGAGCCCTGGGGGATCTGCAGATGCACGTGCCTACCTGGCAGTAGCCATGCCGTATCATGAGGTGGGGCGGGCTTTGAAGTTCTGGGCAGGGGGTGGCCCTGCATTTCTGGTTGGCCCTAGGAGCACCTGCAGATGCCCAGCGCTTACCTGGCAGTGGCCATTCTGTACCACGAGGTGAGGCTGCAGAGATGGCTGTGCAACATGAGGTGCAGAGCAATTGCAATGTGACAAATTTGGCTGTGGCCACACTGTACCACAAGGCGAGCCTGGGAACTCATGTATGGAGCATGGTATGCAGGCCCTTTTGGGGGAGTGCTGCCCCAGGTGCAGAGGGGCTCTGTGGTGCAGGGTGCTAGGGGTTTCACAGCCTGCTGTGAGCAGCGGGAGGCATGCACCTTGCCTAGCAATCCACCTGCTTCATAGTTTGAGCCCTTCTGTGGTCTCAATGTGCAGCCTGCAAGCTTCATGATGCTTCAGGCAGATACAGGAGGCCACCTTGGCTGCGGGTGTGCCGGGCCATGAGGTAAGGCATGATCAAGTGGCCCTCCACCTGGCAGTGGCCGTTGTGTACCAAGAGTAGAGGCTCAGCAGAGACCGTCTTCCAAGATGGCAACTTGCACAGCACACCTCAAAGCGGGCAAATAACAAGTTTTGGAAGCCATTGATCCCAAGGTGAATGGGTTGAGTCCAACAGCAAGTAGTTCTTCTCAGCCTGCACCTTGGCAGAGCACTGCAGCAGAAGGGGCAGTCGGTGAGGATTGTTTTTCATTTCAAGGATCTGCAAGGCTCTTGCGTCACGCATGGACTCTCAGCTTGTGAAACAGTGCCTGCATGCTGAGGCAGGTTCAGGTGCCACCTGCAGCTCATGGGTGAGGACTCCCAGGATGCAGAGGGGGACCGTGTTGTAGCTGAGGTGCTGCACGACTACGGGGTCAGGTTCATCCGCTCCCACAGCGCAGTCACGCTGGAGTACTTCTGGTGGACGCACATGGCGCAGGGTGGCAGCCTGGACGTGCTGGTAAGCCGCAGGGTGGCCCTTTGCAACGACTAAGACTGCAGTGTGCCACTGAGCCATGAACCTGAGATTTTGCGCTGCACATAGAGCAACCACACACACTGGTCGTGTGCCCACGACAGCTGATTTGTGTGATATCTGCCTGTCTGTTTGCGCCGCTGCCTGGCAGCATGAGACAAGCATGTGCCAGACAGCTGCAGGAAGTTCGCCGGCAGCTTAGTAAACCCTCCCGGCTGCAGGCTGGCCTGCTGAAGGAGTTGTACAGCAGCAAGCAGTACGGCAGCCTGCTGGGAGGAGGTGGAATGGGGGACTCAGGCAAGGAGCCTCAGCTTTCTCACCTGTCTTTGGGCCACTGTTTGTTCTGAGCTGCATGTCCCCGAGGCTGCAGCAGCAGCACCCTGCTGCATTGCACTGCTGGCAGTGTGCCGCTGAGTGTCCCCACTGTGCCTCAGACCAGGCCAAGCAAGCATGCACATGGCAGGTGCTCCTGGCACAGGCATTGCTGCAGCACCACCCCCCTGGCACTTGCCTGGAGGTGTGCTGGCGGACTAATTCTTCTGACCAAGGACGTTGTCTGAGTGCCCTGCTGGCATGCAGGGCCCACGCGCTTGTCTGCAGGCGTGGCAGCAGACCCCAGCCTGGAGGGTCGGGAGGGGGGCAGCACAGGCAGCCGCTGCCATGCAGGCCCGTCGCCCACCCTCAGCGCCTTCCATGCATCATCAAACAGCAGCGTCTTGGTGTTTAGCCTAGGTGACAGTGGTATCCTGCATGTCTATGCAGGCGTACTGGTGGACTTCGTTCCTGATGAGGGGCGGCGCAAGCAGCTGCTGACAACCGTGGCTGCCCACTTTGAGCAGGAGGGCAATGTAGAAGTGGCCATGGAGCTAGAGCGGGCAGCTGGGCAGCTGGAGAAGGCCCTGGACCTAACCAACAGGCAGCTCAGCAATGCTCTGGAGCAGATGGACCTGCGAGGGGATTCTGCCTCAGGTGTCCAGCGGGATGCTGTGGATCAGGGTGCCAGTGGCTGTGCACCTTCAACCTGTCTGGATTGTGCTGCTAGGGCTGAATCTCTGTGTTGTGGCTGGGGCGTGCAGGCCATGTGTGGTAGCCTGCCCGCAAGTGCTTTGGCCCTCAGGTGCTGAGGCGCTTTGGAGCTGCCTGGGGATTTGGAGTGCTGCATGTGCATGGGCAGGTGCCATCATTGTTGTGGAGCAGCAGAGTGCTCAGAATGCAGCTCTGTGGAGAGTGACCTATGCTGGTGCCCTCTGGACTGCTCGAAGCCGCCTGATGCTGGCAGTGCATCCCAACTTAGGGTCACAGTCACCTGACCTCTTGTATCAGGGATGGGCCCATTGTCCCACTGTTGTCCTGATGGTGACAGGTGCCTAAATTAAAGCAGGACTGGAACGGGTTTCAGCAGAACAAGCCTCAGAGTATTGCCCCTGTGTTGCAGAAACGCAACTCAATCAGCTCATCACCAAAGGAAAGGAGGCGGCAAAGAGCTTGCGTGACAAACGGCAAGGCAACATTGAGGTCACCGAGTTCGAGCAGCTTCAGGCCATCAGGGGTCTGATGTCTGGCAGTGCGCAGATGCGCAGGTGATTGACCCTTTGATGCTTGTGCAGTGGCAAATAGGCAGCATCATCCCATTTGGCAACAGCACTGCACGAGGGCACAAAGCCATCGCAGTGCATGCGGGGTCACACACCAGCTCCCTACTGCTACTGCTGCGGCCTCACCTACAGCTGTCACTGAGCTTTTGTGCTGCCAAAGCTGCTGAGACTCCCTACTGTTGCTGCCTGAGGTACAACCCCTCAGTGACCACTACCTAGCATCCTGACCCTGAAGGTCTTGCTGCAGTGGCAAGGACCCAGCGCCTGTGCTGCGGACGCTCAACAATCTCAGCAGCCTGATCCCTCAGTCGTACCCAGACATCAACAAGTGTGTGTCCCATGTCGAGCAGTCCAGCATGGTCCTGACAAAGCACCTAGACCGCATCCTCTTAGCAGCAGCAACAGCCCTGCAGCATTCCGCAGACCGGAAGCTAGGGACAGTCCTGCGAGACTTTGCAAGGCTGTTAGAATCCCGAATCAGCAGAGATACAATGCATGCCCTCAACAGGGTAGCATCATTCTGACATCATTGCTGCCTGACATTAAATTGTCCCTTTCATGTGAGGCCCACTGATTGCAACTCAAAGAGGTTGCAGTGGGGCCATGAGCTGCTTGACAGGCTCATCATAGAGGCCCTCTATCAATGTAGTACCGTTCATCAATTTTGTGGTGGCAATCACAAAGTCACAATCCAAGTCAGGACGGGTGCTGAGGAATCGAAGTGCCGCGATCTCTGCATAAGTGACACCACCAATGAACATCACCACCACAGTACGGCGGCCTTGCTTCTTATGGGTACCTAAAGCCAGGGACACAGCTTGAGTGCTGAGAAGATGCGTGCACAAACTCCAAGCCAATGAAGCCCTGGCTCACTAGATTTGGTGTCAACTGGGTTGTCGACGGGGAGACCATGCTCATTTATGCCTTGCTGGATGTCAAAGTAGGCTCCAGGCAGCAGCTTGAGAGCTTCCTCAGCAGCAGTTGCAGAGGGCCCTGTACTGGCACCTACATGGCGACAAGAGGTCCTCAGTGCTGAGGCCATCATCGTGAGCAAACACGTGCAAACTGCGCAGTAGGCCACAGCAAGTGGTAGTGGACACCCTGTGCTTGCCAGGCTCCGCCGTGGCATGCCCCACCCAGCAGACAACAGGTGCCTCAGCACCCCTGCTTGCCTGGTCTCGTGACGGCATGCTCCACCAGGCGTATGCTGAGCGGGGCGTAGCAGGCATGCACATAGGCGACATCATTGGGGTCTACTTCGTCCACCTGCTCCACAAACAGCCGGAAGGCTTTCCTGAGTACGGGGAGGGCTGCGCGGCTGCCCTGCTGCAGCTTCAGCATCCCTGCAGGCAGGCAGTTGCAGGCTGCATGGCAACATTCCCTGACAGTCCCTGACAAGCAGTCACCCCCCCTGGTGAGGTACTGCAGACTTATCGGGCTTGAAGCTCAGTCGCAAGGTGACTAACGGCTGCTGCCTTGAGGCTGCGGAGAGCGTCGATTGCCCTTTGCAGGTTCAGGCAGACAGCATGCCTTGGTAAACCGATTGAGGCAGGCACCCTCCAGGCTGAGTGGCTCACTTACCTGCGTCCTGCAGCGCGCTGAGCGTGAGGATGTGGGGGTGGCCGTAGGTGCGCAGGAACTCCAGGCGTAGGCGGTCAAATTGCTTCTTTGGCAACCCATTCTGCAGGCAGCAGTTTTGCAGCTTGTGGAAGACTAAGAGGTGCATGAGCTCAGCTGTTGGCGTGGAAGGCAGACAACCTAGCTCAAGCAAAGCAATAGAAAGCAATGCAGTCGAGCTCCACAGGTGGACATAGCAGCAATGAAGCTGCAGGCGTTGGACAACGTCTTAGCTCTGGAGGTCCTGCGCTCACCTGGGTCAGGGAGACAAGGCAAATCAGCCGCAGCACGGCAGCTGGCTCCTCCTCCTGGAACATGAGGTCCTGCAAGTGCAGTGTCTGGGTCAGCCCTCTCAGGGTCCCTTCTGTCTCAGTAGTCAGAGCCTGCGCCTGCCAGGCAGAAGCCTACAGCCCTTGACACACTTTCTGCAAGGAGAGCAGATGTGATGTACTGACTGCCGACACACCCACCTCAAAGACATCATAGCGGGCGGCAACGACTGCGCTTCTGGGAGCAGAAGCTGCTTGGGGTGTTTCGCCACAGAGAGGAAGAGCACAGATGCACCTGGTGGCACACCGACAGGGCCCAACCTCACCCAAGTCGCAGCTGACCTGCGCTCCCGCACACAACAGCAGGCCCAGCTTGGCACGCCGCCCTGCTGGGAAGCATGGCGCAGCTGCCTACACTTCCCACCTCAATAAAGTCGCAGCAGGCCTCCGGCCCCGCGCCAGAGAGCAGGTCCTGCTCGGCGTGCACACGCGCCACAAAGGTCGGCTGCACCATGAAGCGCTTGACCATCTCGGCCAGGCTGGCATGGCGGCTGATGTTGGGCATGCTGCGCAGGTGCACCATGTAGTCCTTCAGCTCCGACAGGGTCACCTGGGCAGGGTCATGCACAGGCGTCAGGCCTGCAGGCTGTGCAAGACGTGCTGGGCCAGTGCTGCAGCAGCCTCACAGTAGCCCTGCACCTCAGAAACAGCAGCAGCTGGAAGCTGCCCGCACAATGTGCTCCTTCAGCTCCAGCCGGATTCTCTGCAGAAAGCTCGCTCTGCAATGCACTCGCCTTCCAGCACATTGCTTTGGAGGCAGCGCCCAGCATGTGGCAGGCTCCTGGTGCAGCAGCCAGACCTTGCTGGGGTGCCCTGCTGGTGTGGTGTGAGTTGCCATGCCACAGCTTGTATGAGCCAAAGCAGTTGGCTGTAAGGGCGGCATGGCAGATGACCCTGGTGCGCTGTCTGCAAAGGCCCCCAATTGACCACCAAGGTCCAAGCAAGTTCTTGCCCACAGCATTTCCCTCATGAAAGCATTCAGGTGCCTCACCCTGGCTCCCCTTGATCCTGAGCCCTGACCCAAGTTGCTTGATCTTCACCAGCAAGCTTAGGTGACTGGGACCCAGGGCGCGTGGTCTGGACTCACCTCAGCTCGTTGGCTCTCCTTGCGTCCCTGCTGTGCAGCGCGGGCCCACTCCCCGAGCTTGATGGTGGCCCCCCGGAAGCTGAGGTCCCGCAGTTGCCTGAAGGTGCGGTCTGCGCTGTTCAGGGGCATGCGCTGGGGCCGCTGCCCTGGAGCAGCTGCGACATCAATTCAAGGGGTTTCAGAGCATTGGACAAGCGTGGGCCTGGGGGGGTGGGTGTGGGTGGTGCTGGGGCCACTGCCAGAAGCAGCTGGGCTGGCACACAGGAAGCTTTCCAGACAAGCACATCAACATTGAGCGACCACAGGCAACACCCGGGCAAGCTGCTCAAGCAGGTGTGATCTAGAGCAAGTGCAGGCGCTGGCCCTAGCACATCGCAGCAGCAGCTTGGGAGACAGCTCAGCCTGCCTGGCAGCACAGCAAGGCAGCATCAGAAGAGGCAGGCCAGACTGCCTGGCAGAGCCGCTGCAGCCCCCACCTGCTGTCTCAGTGGTGACAGTGCCGTTTTTGATATGCAGAGTCTCGTCGATGAGGCCCTCGTAGGTCAGCTGGGTGCACATGGGCGAGATCAGGTCCACCACGCGGTCCACCAGCACCAGCTGGTCGATGCGGCTGCCTCCTGCAGCAGCGCCACACATCTGGTCTGTGCTGCCTGGCCAAGACAAGCTGACCACCTCAGCTCATATCTACACATCTGTCAGACCCCGATGTTTGTGAGCTAGCACCAGCTGGTGAGTACAACTGCACCCTGCATGACCCCAGCGTAAGCCAGTCCACAAAGCTGATACGATGTTTGACCTGCAGCAACAGCAGCAAGGCCTTGTCTATGCAGCTGGCCCCTGCAGTGAATGGTGCAGCTGATGAGCAAGGCAGCTAAGAGGTGCATTAGGTGATTGGCGAGGCCATCACCTGCAGCAGCAGCACCACCACCAGTTGGTCAATGCAGCTACCCCAGCAGCATTAGCACAAGACAGCGCTAGCTGAGTGGCTGGCTGGAGACATTGACCAATCCAGGCTGTGACCCTGGAGCACTAACACTGATGCTCAACACCATGCCGTCGGCGATGAGACAGCCCTTGATGCGCTGTCGTGGATGTTGGCCATCCTGCAGCAGAGCATTTAGGCGAGCATCACGTGCCGACCCCTGGTTGTAGTCTGTAGGGGCCTGGGCATGAGCAGCAGGTGAAGGTAAGGACTGCACCCACCCACTGGGGGGGCCTTGCTGCCCATCTCCCGGCGCATGCGCAAGACCAAGTCCCTGACGCCCACAGCGCTGGGGCCTTTGCCGGTGACCCGCCCTATGGTGCCGTACAGCTGCTGCAAACGCATCAGCCCCCGTGCAGTGTAGTAGAGGCTGGAGGGATCGCCATCCACCACCAGGTCCTGCACCATCAAGCAAAGAACAGTCTTCAGGATCTGTGCTGCTTCTCACAGTGCAGTACAGGCTCAGCGAGTCGCCACCCATGACCAGGAGACGACACAGATGTTCCTCTGTCAAAATCAAAGACAAATTGTGGGCAGTGCTCGCAGGCTGGATCAGCCTGGGTTGTTACCAACTGCCAGGGGCTTTGAGACTAGGGTCAGGGGTTAGACTACAGAAAGAGCTCTGCTGGCAGGGGAAGTGTCACTTACAAAGCCCCTCCAAGCCACCATGCCCCTCCTGCGTAGCAGCAACACCTGATGGAAACTCCACATGGTCTCCATGCTGGCCAGAGTGCAATGCTCCCCCCCCCCCCCCCAAAATGGTGGCCCTGGAGTCGTGTCTTGACACATTGAGCTGCAGCAGCCTCTCCCAGGGGGCGGGGGAGCCACAGCAGGCTGTGGGGACACCTGCCGTCTGACTGCCAGCGCCTGCTGTTGTTGCTTTGCAGTGAGCACTGATCAGAGTGCTGACCACGGCATGCACACCCAGCCTACCTTGAAGGCAGCTTCCATCTCCAGGGAGAGCACATCGCTGTCAAAGGGGATGAAGTTGAGGGGGTACTCGGCCACCTGGATGTCCCCTTTGACGCCCTCACGCTCAAGCACCTCCTCACACACCAGGCTGCGGCGGGGCATGAAGTAGGCTGCGTACTCGAGAGCCATCCCTGCCCTGCAGGGCAGCAAGCACCTGCAATGGCGTGGAGGGCAAGAAGTGCAGAGCTAGCAATCGACAGAGAGGTGCACTAAGCACTCAAGGGCCTCCTTTGCCCCTGTAAGAGCAAAGACGGCAGTATCTTCCAAGTCAGGGTAAGCATTACAGGGTTGCCAGGCTGCAGCAGAGCCTAATTTACTCGACGATCAGCCGTGCCCAGCAGGGCAGAGGGAGGGGGGTTAGCTGCCAGCTGGAGATGGCTACTGCGTGGCAAATTTTGTGCCGTACCAAGACTGCAGGCAGCATACACGCTGCAAAGGCCTTGGGGCATAAGGCATGCACGCAGCATGTGCAGTGTGGAGGAGATCTTGGGGGAGCTTGCACATCCGCCAGTGCCTTCCGACGTCAACCGCAGTGCGAACAGCGCTCAGCTGGCGGACGACGGATTGCTCCTAACTGCAACCTGACCTACGGCTTCTGCGGGACACCCACCCACCTGTTGGTGGCCTTGACCTGCTGGGCAATTAGCTGCGCATTCTGCATGGTGGAGCGCACAAGGTAGATGATGCTCCGCACATCGATGCCCTCCAGGGCCTCCCCCTGCAGGTAGAGCAGCCTGCAGGATGCAAGGCAGTGTCATTATTGGCAGCAGCAGACTAGCAGGCTTGTGCCACAAACAGGGCACCAGGCAGTGTACCGGGAAGCAGGCTGGCACCTGCAAGCCCCACCGGCAGCACACAAGACTGTAGCAATGCGTGGACAGGCTGACAGTAGACGTGGGCACCGCACAAGCTATTACTGTGAGCAGCAAATCGTTCAGGAGAGACGTCTCAAAGGCCTGTGCATGAGGTTAAGCAGATCAGCCTGCTAAATGTCAAGCACTCACTGCTCGACGCCATGCTCTTTGAGGAGGGGCACCTCAGCCAACAACCCCAGGAAGCCAGTGATCTTGGGATCCAGCACCAGGATCTTCTTGCCCCGCATCTGCATGTCACAGCGACATCCAAGCTCAAGTGCCGCTGATGCTTTCCAAACATCTCTAATGTGCAGCTGCTTGCACAGCAGCAGCTCACAGAATCCAGCGCATCCATAAGCTGACTCCGGGCCTCCTCTCTGCAGCAGCGTGGCCATCAGACTTGACTTTGTCAACTGGTGCTGACAAGTTGCACAAGGCTGTATATCCCGCAGGTCAGGTCAGCTCGCACTGGTTGCTTGGCTGACCTGATCTGGCCAAGGGGGAGAGGCCCGGCATTGAGGTCGGGCAGGGGAGTCCCCATTGCTCCTTATCACAGCATGATCTCCTGTGCTGCTACATACCGTGCAGAGGAGCTTTCAGATTGGATCAGCTAGGTGGTTGTGACTGGCTTAAGTGTTTGACCAAATGTGTAATGTGAGTTGCATCTGCTCCACATAACCAGAATTCTGTCTGGTGTTGACAGGGGAGACACCCTGTCACTGACCCTCATCATGATGCCTGCCACATGCATGGTTGTATGCATAAGCATGCTGATGGGCTGGCCTGCATTCCAGGCAGCTCAAGCAGCCTCGACGCCAGACGCTTTAGGGAAGCTGCTTATTGAAGCTCGGGCACAGAAGGACTGGGTCCTGTCAATCCAGAGGCAGCTGCACCAATGGCCAGAGCTCATGTAGGGACTGGATAGCTGGTGCAAGAACCCAGTACTGTCTCTGCTGCTGCACTGTGTCTCTTAGGTGATGCAATTTCATGTGGCTGTTTCCAGGTATGAAGTGCACAACACAAGTGCCACCATACGAAAGCATTTGGACGAGCTTGGCATCAACTACAAGTGCGGAGATGGGGCTGCTTCTCTGACTTGTTTTGCTGCTTCATCTGCTGCAATCAATGGTATGGCTGCTCTGGTGCTTCAGGTTCCCAGCAGCCAAGACGGGGGTGGTTGCCACCATCGGCAAAGGCAACCCTGTCGTTGCTCTCAGAGCAGACATAGATGCTCTGCCAATTACTGAGGAAACAGACTTGCCACACTCGTGAGCCACAGCCTTTTCTTGAGGTCTGTTGTCGCTGAGCTGCAGGTCAACATTTCTCATTCCATGATGCCTCTGTGCAGGAGCAAAGTCCCTGGCAAAATGCATGCATGTGGCCATGATGGGTGAGAGCACCCTACGCAGTGGTGGCTGTGCTGGGCAGCACCTGGCATTGGCATGACGGCTGCATGGCGCATGCTGTCTGCAGGCACACAGCCATGTTGTTGCATGCAGCCAAGCTGCTCAAACAGCATGAGCAGGAGCTGCAGGGCGCATGCTGCCTGCAGGCACACAGCCATGCTGTTGGGTGCAGCCAAGCTGCTCAAACAGCATGAGCAGGAGCTGCAAGGCAGTGTCAAGCTCCTTTTCCAGCCTGCTGAAGAAGGCGGTGCAGGCGGCAAGCGCCTGGTCAAGGAGGGTGAGCAAGCATCCACACCCCTTCAGGCTCATCAGCATCTGCAAGAGCTGCATACAGGGAGATTTCGCGACTCTCGGCAGCCTGCTGCCCACACAGGCTCATCCCTAGTCTGCCTGCCCTTCTTTTCATGGTGGTGTGCCGCTCTGCACGTGTACAGCCCCCAGATCTTGTTCCCACAGTAGGTGACCCAGCTGCCTGAACAAGAATGGCTGCGACACACTTCCCTGGCCTTGATGCAGGCCATCTCAAGGGCGTCAAGGGCGTCTTTGGCTTTCACCTGTGGCCCACGCTTCCCACTGGCACCATCCACACAAAGAAGGGGACCATCATGGCATCTGCTTGCCAGTTTGACCTGACGATCAAGGTGTGGCCCAGCAAGCCTCCATTTGCATGTGCATCCTGCTGTGTCTATTGCAGAGGTAGCATGAGAAACACCCTGCCTGCAACGGTTGCAGGGACGCGGTGGGCATGCAGCCATGCCTCACAACAATATTGACCCAGTTGTTGCTGGTGCAGCCATTGTCACAGCCCTACAGGTGGGCTGTGACCTTACCCTGCTGCTGGTTTGTTTGACATCTGGGCTTGTCTGACCTGCCTGACAGCTGCCATGACTTGCTGCAGACTCTGGTGAGCCGAGAAACTTCGCCACTTGACTCTGCTGTCATCAGCATCCCGCGATTCAATGCTGGCGAAGCCTACAATGTCATTCCTGACACGGTGTCCTTGGTGAGGCCTTGAGCCTGCAGCTCCCAGACGTTGAGCAGCGCAACTGCTGGCTTGACCCCAAGCGTGTACACTGCCCTGCAGGGAGGCACACTCAGAACTTTGACCCATGAAGCCTCTGTGCGCCTGAGAAAACGGATGGAGGAGGTGAAATGCACGTTAGGGGAGCCCAGCTTTCATGCTTGATGCTTCATGCAGCATACTGAAGCTGGCTGCAAGACAAACTGCTCCCTGCACCTGCACCTGCCAGTGAGCGATTTTGTGCCTGGTCTTCACGCAGCCAGCTGAAGCAGGACACAACGAAAGATGCTCCTTGTGCACCTGCTGTTCGTGCTTGACGCTCCTGGCTTTCTGAAGCAGGCCGCGTCAACGGTCGCCCTTCTTGCATGTAGGTGATCAAGAACACTGCGGCTGCGCTGGGCTGTCTGACAGAGCTGGACTGGATGCAGAACTCGCAGTACGTGCTGCATGGTGCACCAGTGACACGTCTGCCATCTGCTATGAAGGTTGCCGTCAGATGTAGCGCAACACCAGCACTTAGCTACTGATGCTTGCAGGCCTTACTACCCTCCAGTGGTAAATGATGCTAAGCTGACACAGTTTGTTGAGGACGTTGGCCTCAGGCAAGCCTGATGTTGCTTATGTGCTCGACGCAAAAGCAGAGAGCCTGAGCAAGCTTGATCGTCTGCCGTTCGGATGCAGGGTGACAGGGGCAGCAGTCCAGGAGGCAGAGCCCAGCATGGCTGGTGAGTCGAGCACACTCACTGTTGTGAGTGCGCTGATATGGTGAGCCTGGCTTATGAGTCCCTTCCTGCTCACAGGAGAAGACTTCGGATTTTTTGCAAACGGTCGGCAGCTGCCTGGCGCATCTCGCCAGCTGCTTGTGCTGGCAAATGCCTATTGCAGCAGTGAGAGCTGTGCTGCTGAGCTCTTGAGTGCTGGTATTGCAGATGGCAAAGTACCATCAGTGTTTTCGTGGATAGGCATGGGCAGCTCTAAGAAGGGCACCACAAGTGGTCTGCACACTCCAAAGTTGAAGATTGATGACGATGCGCTGCCCCTAGGTAGGTTGGCTTGCCCACCTGCCAGCTGCATGCCTCATGCACATTGGCAGTGATCTTCAAACACACGATTCTGCAGGTGTTGCCATGCACACAGCCCTAGCCTTTGAATATCTCAACCAGCGAGCTGGTGCAGGCAGCTTCAAAAGTGAACTGTGATCTGAAACCTTAGACTGGGCGCTTCCCCCATGTGGTGATGAAGCCTGGGGCATGCTGTCAGTGCAGCGTACCTAGTGCAGGAGGAGCCACTGCCAAGAGCTGGCTGGTCGAGGCAGGTCCCGCATTAAAGCATGTGAGTAGCATGTACAAGCAGGCCTACTCTGAATGCGGTGACGTGCTCTGCAGCTGATAAGCATTCGTGGAGTATGCTATAACACATTTGAGCCCTAAAATCCTTGCTGAACTTGATGTAGTGTGCCACAGCTCAAGAACAGGCTGAAAAGCTTTGGTGCTGGGGTGTGAGTGAGTACTCAAGTGCATCTAGGCACCTTGGGAGCAATATCTGCAGCAGACAGGAAACCAATGCCTCCTTGAAGTTGCCCACTGAGCCGAGCACAAAAGTCTGCAAAGGCTTTGGCACGGTCCGCACTGGTCTCATCAAGTCAAGTCAGCCTGTGTATGCTGTGTCGCATACCTGCTCCACTGCGACACAGTACCTTGACCCTGAGGTTGCTTGCAACAAGTCAGGCTAAAGTAGCCCAGGCACTGCCTGGTGAGTCTAGGCTCGGCTTACAGATAGCTGAAGCAGCTCAGAGCTGCAGGGCTGCTTGAGGTCCACCAGGCATTCGGCAGACCTTGCAACATCTGCAAAATACATAGGGACAGGCAGCAATGATCTACCTCAAAGCCTGCCATCTAAGGATCGCAAACTAGTACGCCAACTCATGCAGCACAGTAGCTGCTGGTTTTGCGAGTACCGTCAGGTCTGAAAGCCTGCCCACTGGCTTTGGAGATCGCGGCCAGCAGGTCTAGAAGCACCTCATGATCTGCTCGAGCAGGGGAGCGGGCACACCAGGGCCTCTTAAAAGATTGGGTGCAAAGAAGAAAGGAAATAGTGTATTGCCTGCAAAGTTTGGAGCCCAGGTTCCACCTGCCAGCAATCAGCATCTGGTCAGTTTGAGGCTGAGCAGCAGCAGTTTGTCACATCAGCCTTAAGATTGGTCACACCCGCGACAGCGGCGACGTGCTTGCCAGTGATTTCTACGGCGTACAGCTTATCTGCCGGAACCTCTGCTAGGAGCAGGGCATCAGGTGAGGTTGTCTGTCATACAGGATTGCCCTGCAGCAGGGGGGTCAAGAGCCTGCAGACTTCTGGCACACCTGGGCCCCGCTGCAGCCTCCTCACTCCTGCAGGGTGCCTGCTGACAGTGCCCTGCGCGGCCTGCCGCTTGCCAGCAGTGAACTGTGAATAGGGGAAGGCAGCATGTCAGAGACCAAGACCCACCCGCTGCAGTCACATCCCAAATACCAAAAGGTAGGATGCCTACACCCCTCTGCAGCTGCCTGCAGCCCCATTGCTGTCATCATTACTGGATGCATGTTGTAGGGCGTTGTCACAGTGCTGAGCTCCATGTGTGCTCGCCTGCAGATCAAGGACTTGAACAGCGGCACATTTGGCTTTGTTGAGCTTGCGCTAGACAAGAGCACCGGCCAGCAAGTGGCCATCAAGTTCATTGAGCGGGGAGACAAGGTGCTCACGCCCTGTCATGCTCCCCTGCAAAGGGAACAGCTGCAATCAGCCAGGCCTGGGGTCTGACGACATGCTTCCCTACTCAGTCAGCCAGGCAGTGGCTGCTGCACCCAAAGCTGCACCAGCAGGCCCGTCATGTACCGGCCCTTCTTACTTCCGGCCTGGTGCCTGCAGGTCACCAAGTATGTGGAGCGGGAAATCATGAACCACAGGTCCTTGATGCACCCGCACATCGTGCAGTTCAAGGAGGTGCGCTGCCAGCCTGCTCCTGCCAGCAGTGCTGCAGCTGATGCAAGTCTGTGACACAGTCAGCAGCCGGCTTGTGCACACTCTGGTGCTCACTGGGTGGCGTGCAGCTGCTCAGTGCTTACCTGCCTGCTGCTGCGCGGATTGCCTGCACAAGCTGAGTGCAGTCTGCTCTGTCTTTTGGGCCGTGCAGCCAGTGCCTGCCCAATACAGCTGCTGCTGGCCCTGTCAGCATGGGCATAGTGGCCTGCCTGTTTGTGCTCTCATAAGGCGCAGCTCGCCTGCTGCAACTGCCGCTGCCTGCCATGCAGGTGTTTCTGACGCAGCAGTACCTGGCGATCGCCATGGAGTATGCAGCAGGGGGGGATATGTTTGAGCACGTTGTGCGGAAAGGCGGGCTGAAAGAGAGCGAGGCACGCTGGTTCTTCCAGCAGCTCATTGTGGGTGTGGACTATGTGCACAGAATGGTGAGCTCTGGTTCCCAGGGCAGTCGGCTTAGCTCCATGTGCATGGGCACATGTGGCACATGCGATGGTGACCTGCCTGCCGCACTGCGTTCTCCATGGGGGCCCGCAGAATAGTGGGCAGTGCAGCATAAGAGCTGTCTTTTGCCTGCCAGCTTGAGAAATAAGATGTGCACTTTGCTGGATTTCCTGCATGAGGATTGCTCAGCCAGCTGCAATCTGAAAATGGCGGTGGAAGACAGCGCATCACTTCCAGCATGGCTTCTGGGCAGTACTGTGCTATTGTGCTTGGACGGCCGTCTCTGACTTGTAGCCTCACTGTGTGCCACCTCTCCAGCATGAAGGGGAAGCTCTGGCTACTGGGCAGTGCAGCTTCTCTGTGCATAGGGCAGCACCCATGTTGTTCACACGATGGCTAGCGCCGCCAGCTGTGTGGGGGTCAAGCCGTGTCTGCTGGGCAGCGCTGCCTGCCAGCTGCATGTAAAGCAAGCCGGGAAGGCAGATGGCTCATCAGCATTAATCTGTCACGATGGGACCAGCAGAGTTCACAGCTGTGCTGCTGCCGCAGGGTGTTGCAAACCGTGACATCAAGCTCGAAAACACGTTGCTAGATGGCAGCCCGCGGCCGCTCTTGAAGATCTGTGATTTTGGCTACTCCAAGGTACCCCGGCATGGCACACTGTTGCTGCCATGGCGTGTTGCGCTCCCTGCCCAGCATCTGTGTACATGCCATGGCAAGCACTCACGCCGTCTGGCTGCTGCGCTGCAGCACGAGAAGTTCCAGTCCGCGCCAGGCAGCAGGGTGGGGACGCCAGCATATCTTGCTCCAGAGGTCATCATGACCACCAAGGGGCAGACGTACGATGGCAAGGTGTGCCGCTGGTGCCTGTTTGCAGCAGTCTCAAGTGGCCACCTGCCAGGCTTGCTGGTCGATGCCTGCCACTCTCCAGGCTAGGCGCAAGCCTGAATGAGCTTGCAGCAGTTCTCAGACGGCCAACATGGTGGGTGTGGCCTCAGCAAGCCGTCAGGCCTGGGCTCTGAATGAGGTCCGGGCATCTGCACGCCCACCTTCTCTGGGACACAAATGTTGACCCCCTCTTTGCGTGGCCTGCTGCAGATTGCAGATATCTGGTCTTGTGGGGTGATGCTGTACGTCATGCTGGTGGGCGCTTACCCATTCGAGCGGCCAGAGGACAAGCATGACAACCAGAAATTGCAGAAAATGATTCAGGTGGGGGCCTGCTGTGGCTGCCAGCAGCTTGACCTGACGCTCAGGGCAGGGGTGGGGTTCATGCTGGTTCAGCTCTCTGTTGCCAAGTCACATGCACACAATAGCTTGGGTCAGCTGCCATGTGGTCCGTCTCTGATTGCCACATCTCCGCTGTGTCCCGATATCCATGTCTCAGAACCCCAGTTTGACACGTCCCAGCGAATCAGCCTGCTTGACTTGAGCAGGCTGGCTCTGCAGCTGCTCACACTGCGCCGCCTCTTCATTGCTGCAGAGAATACTGAAGGTGGAGTATGAGTTCCCACCCCACGTGAAGGCCAGCAAGGAGTGCCGGGATATGCTGGCCAAGATCCTGGTGCCAGACCCGGCCAAGCGCATGACAGTCCCCCAGATCCAGGATCACGTGTGGTACCGCAAGGACTTGCCGCCTGGCGTTGCGGAGATGAATGACAACCTGCCCATGCCTGGCAGCGGGCTTCAGGTCAGCTGAGAGGTCTGCCTGGTCCTGAGGCACTAGCGCCTGGCCTGCTGCGTGCTGGGGGTCCTTGAAGGAGCTTCTGAACCTCATGACCACGGGCATCAAAATGCTATGGCATCGTGGGAGGACTGCTAAGGCCCCTCTGGTTGGCTGCACTCTGGGTGCAAGTAGCAGGGGCGCTAATCTAAGTTGCAGCATGGCAGACAATTTTGCTGGCCTAGGCCTACCTGAACAGCAAGTCAGCAACTCTCTGTACCTGTTGAGGCACCTCTTCCTGGCTGCTAGACATGTCCGGCAGTTCCCAGCGTTCTTCGGGGAACAACTGAGGCTTGTGGTCAGGCTTGATCGGGCTTTCCAGGCTTGCTCGCCTGGGTCTGCAAGCAGCCTGCTCATTGTCTGGCTGCCTGTGCAGACACTGGAGGAGATCTCCCGCATTGTGCGGGAAGCGCAGACGCCGCCAGCGGGCCCCCAGGGGTGGGACAATGATGAGTACATTGACGACACCATGGACGCAGAGAACTATGAAAACTCAGGCTTTGACGAGTGGGGCATGGGCGCCAGCATATGAGGCCCCCGTCAGTCAGCCTGCCCAGCCATCCGCTCCCCCGTTCTCGGGGTCAGTGACCCCCCCATGCTTGGAGCACACAGCACTGTCCCTGTGCACACCCATGATGGCCTGCCTCTGTAGCCTAAATTCAGACCTCTCCATATGACTTTCAGTGTCAGACCACCAGCAGGCCCACGTCCTGTGGCTGCGCACGTGAAGACCGAAGGTCCTGTCTTGTGCATCTCCACTTGAGCCGCACCATGCTGGTCAGGCAAGAGGTGCTTGGGCCCATCTGCTGCACCAGATGCACTCTCCTTGCTGCCGGTGTCGACTCTTTTGTCTTGATTCAACTGAAGTTGCTCTGTGTGCAGCTCAGCATTGTTTCAAGCTGCTGTAATGAGCAGCACACAGGCCAACCTTGCCTGTTGCTGACGCAGCAGCACTGTTTAAGGAAAAGATGTCTGCTCACCAGCTGAAGGGTATGAGGGGAACCCTAGGGGGCCTGCTGCTCAAGGACAGGCAACAAAGCACTCGTCACCTCAGGTAGCTCAAGCTCTATTGTCCTTCGTAAAGCGTGTTGAGGGTACTCATCCAGGGGTCAGGCCGACAAAGCCAACTGGGCATAAACGAGGGCTCTTCCAAGTGCGCTTGTCAATCACCCATCCCCTGAAAGCTGACAGCTCAATTGCCAATCAGCAGCCCAGAACGCTAGGTGGAGCCTGCTGCGGGCTGCAGCAATGCAGCCAAGGAACTCGAGGGCTGTGGAGCCCCTGGCAGGCAACACTCGGTATCAGAAGGTGGGACTGGGAGCAGAGCCTCCCACATGCTCCAGGCTCCTTGGCTTGCTTCCTCACCCGCTCACATGCTACCATGCAGCTGAGAGATTTGAATAAGGGGACGTTTGGCTTTGTGCAATTGGCACTGGACACGGAGTCCAACACACAGGTCGCAATCAAATTCATTGAAAGAGGCGACAAGGTGGGCTGCAATGCCTTGCAGTCTGCCCTGAAGTACAGCCGGATGTGCTGCTGTCTGGCAGGGTGCCTAACTGCAATCTGCTGCGCTGCAGATTTCCAAGTATGTGGAACGGGAAATACTGAATCACAAGCGTCTGAATCACCCTCACATTGTGGAGCTCAAGGAGGTCAGCACTGCTGCTAGCAAAAGTTGCCTGCACAGACTGCTGCACCCCTGGCGCACTCCCATGCTGTCTCTGCTGCTGCCTGGATTGCAGCAGCACTTCAGGACCAAATAGCAAATCGTGGGGTACGACAGGACGCGCATGCCTGTCCAGCTGCTGCCCACCAGCCATGCAGAACCCTGCCTGCAGAGGTGCTTACCTGGGTCCCTGAGCCTGCCCACCTCCCTGCCTCTAGGTGTTTTTGACGCCGGAGTTTCTGGCCATCGCCATGGAATATGCAGCAGGGGGCGACATGTTCCAGCTGGTAGTGCGCCAGAGGGGCTTGCCGGAGGCAGATGCGCGCTGGTACTTCCAGCAGCTGATCATTGCCATCGATTACTGCCACCGCATGGTGAGCCTGCAGGCAGTGTGCCAGCTGCAGGGACGCTGGCCACTGTCCCAGGCAACAGAGCTAGGTCTGGGCAGGCTGGGGTGCTGGCAGGGGCATGCAGCCTGCTGCCAGGCCTCTTGTAGTAGTGAGCAGGGCTCACAAGGCATGTGAAAGCAATGTGGGACAGCTGTGCAGGGTTGCTGCAACCGTCCAGGTGTGTGTCCCTGTTCAGTCTGCCAACCCTGCTGCTGTGTCTGCAGGGTGTTGCCAACAGGGACATCAAGCTGGAGAACACCCTCCTTGATGGGACTACCAGGCCGCTGATCAAAATCTGTGACTTTGGGTACTCAAAGGTGGGCACCTCAGTGTGCGCCACCTGCAAACATATAGAGCCCGCAAGTGCGCTGGCCTTAGCATGAAGCAGGCAGCGTGGTAATCAGGCGCATGGAGTTGACAGTCCTGTCTGTGCTGCAGCATGAGAAATTTCAGTCAGCTCCTGGGTCAAGGGTGGGCACCCCGGCATACCTTGCCCCTGAAGTCATCCTCACGACCAAGGGCAAGACGTATGATGGCAAGGTGGGTGCTGCCAGGCCGAGTGCAGACGGCCATGCAGCAGCAGATGCAGCTGCAGTGGAAGCTGAAACCAGCAAACTGAAGTGGAAGCTGCACTAGCAGGCTGCAAGGGCTCTTCACAAGTAAACCATGTTGCGCAGAGTGCCTGCACTGCCGAAACGCAGCCAATGCGTCCTCAGACGCGCACCCACTAGCATGATGCTGTACATGCGCTGGTCCAAAGCTGCTCGTCTGTGACCTGCAGATTGCAGACGTCTGGTCCTGTGGGGTGATGCTATACATTATGTTAGCAGCTGCATACCCCTTTGGGCGGCCGGAGGATGAGCGGCTGAAGCCCTCGCGGAAAATGCATGTCATGTTGCAGGTGAGACTGCGTTTGGGTTGCAGCTGTCCTGCACATATCCTGTCCACACTCCGTTTGCACTTCTTCTGCTTGCTCAAGCGCTGCCAGCACACAGCCTTCACACAGATTCTGCCCAGGTTGAGCGTTTCAGCTTGACCTGCCTGTTTGCATGACACAGCAGTCAACCTCACTGCAGCCTGTGAGCAGTCTCAAGCTGCCAGATTGGACGGTCTATTGCCCTGAGGTCGCCTGACTCACCCCAGCATCATGAATGTGCCAGCCACGCCTCACCACGTCACCCATCCCTGCATGAGAAGGCCATTAGGCCTGTTGTGGTGACCTGGATGGTAGGGGTACTCAGACTCTGCGGCCACACCCTGACGGCATCTGTGGTGCTGCTGCCTGACTGGGTCCTGCCCTGTGCTGCAGCGCATCTTGAATGTGGAGTACAGCTTCCCCAACCACATAAGAGTGTCGGACGCCTGCAAGGACCTGCTGGCCCGCATCCTTGTGGCAGACCCCAACAAACGTATCAGCATTCCTGAAATACTGGAACACCCCTGGTAAGAGAGCTGCAGGCTGATTTGAGCTGTGTTGTCAAATGCTTGCTACCTGGGGTTCGCGCTGCATGTGCAGTCAGTGGACTTTCACAGCATCCCGCTTAGCTCCAAATATTGGGCTCAGTTGAGACTTGCTGCCTCTAGTGAATGCCAAGCGTTGCTGCAGAGCTTGCTGCGCTGCTGCATCAATCGGCAGGCGGGTTGTGCTGCTTCACAGTGAGCTGTAAGAACAGTGGGCTCTGTGCCCCGTCAGCAGTTGCTCATGGCTGCTGCTCCACCATGAGCAGGTACCAAACGGACTTGCCAGACGGGGTGGGCGAGATGAATGACCGCCTGGTGGCAGAGGCTGAGGCTGGGGAGTATCCCCCAGGCGTGCAGGTGAGAGGCCAGGCCGAGCATGGCAGCGGGCCGCAGTGCTGCCACTGGGAATTTTGCACAGTCAAGAGGCAGGCAGACAGGCTGGTGGTGGTCTGCTGGCGGCCGAGGCTATTTGGTGTCTGCTCAGTCCCTGGCTGCCAGGGCCTAACTTGCAGGCTTCTTGAGGGGAACTGGTGCTGGCCAGGCCGTCTTGCTTGCACAGCATGGCTGCGAGCCAGACCGTCCTGTATGCACAAGCATGGCTGCCACTTGTACGCACAGCATGGCTGCCAGCCTGCTGTGAAACATGTCGAGTTGTTGTCCCTGCACTCCCGTGCTGCACCATCACCGGGCCGCTGCATTCATTTTGCATGTGCTGTCTACCTGCACACTTGCTTCTCCAAGCTGGACCCACTTCAGAGCGTACAGCCACTTGACTACAACCCAGGCAAGTTGTCTGACAGTCCCTGTGTTTCCTGCTGCAGAGCATGGCGGAGACGGAGCGTATTGTGCGGGAGGCAATGCAGTCGCTCAGCTCTCAGCGCATTGCCCTGGACAGTGATGACTTCATCGATGACGCAATACACGCGGACAAGCGGCAGCAGAGCGCCGCAGCAGGTGAGGCTGTGTTGTTGTTGTTGGTTGGGTGTGGTCAGGCAAGCAGCTGCCTGCTGCATGCTGGCAAGGCCCTGCAGATCCTGTGCAATCTGCAAATTGAGGTCCTGAAGGGTTCAGGCACTGGTCCCTTGGCTGCAACTTGCAGCTCTGATTGACTGCGTGGGAGTTGGAGTGCTGCACAGCAGCATGGCTTCAGGCAAAGAATGCATAAGCCCCCTGGTCCCCCTGCAGTGGCCGGCGCGAACAAGCAGTAGCGAGGCATCCTAGCCTGCGCAACCCCGTTGCTGGCAGCTGGGATCAGGGTTCCTCAGCTGAGCGACGCCGAGCTGAGAATACTTAGAGAGCATTTGCTGGGTCTCTGCCTCTGCACAGGGCGGCAAGGGCCCTGCATTGAGATCCGGGCAATGCAGGGGGATGAGCATGCGCCGTGGCTGCTGTGCCTCCTGCTTTTCAGGTCTGCCTTCTGGTGCAAACCTTGAGCAGGGCCTGGCCCTGCAGGCTTACAGTCAAACCTTCCTCAACTTGAGCAAAGCTATGCCTTTGCATAACGCCACACCCCACCAATGCATGCCTCTTGAACGCTGCTCACTGGCCCCCACCTGTTCGTTTAGAGAACACGAACCCATGTAACTTCTCAGTTTGCTGTCTCCGGCGGTGAGGCTGACATGATATATGAAACCCTATTGGCGCGTCCAATGTCAGGGGCATCTCAGATAGTGGTGAGCAGCGCTTCACTTACTCATCTTGCTGTGGGCAACAGGAGCTGGAAAAGCAGCGCTGAACATGAGGGTCACCACAGCTGGGGCAACAGCTTGTGTTGCTCTCGGTGAGGCTGTGATTCCGGTTTGCCTCGAGGCATCTCGAGGCTGCCTGTGCTTTACAGCTGCTGCAAGTCATCAGATCTGAGGCGAGGCATGTCAGTCAAACATTCGATCTGGCCTCAATGATGAGCTGAAACAGAGTGTCCCTTGCTGAGTAAACCCTCTGAAGTGACAGGCATTCTGATCCACGCAGGCCTGGTCATCCCCGCAGCAGCACAGTGGAACAATGCACCAGACTCCACAGGGAACGTGACTCAAGGCACCAGCTGTCAGTGCAGCGATGTGTATGTCCGCGCTGCAGGTAAGAGGCGCTGCAGCTGCTGCTTGGGAGCCTTGACCTGCCCTGCAGAGCTGAGGAATGCTGCCATGCATCCTGTGTGTGGCAAGTAGGGTCGCCAGCTGGGTGCTGCGTTTGTGCTTCATGTGTTTGCGGGACACCCTTACACATGGACTGCAGGCGTGGGCAACACCAGCGCCCAGTTCACCTGTGCCCAGATGCACGACTTTGGCAACTGCGGCCAGAAGTTCATGCTCAACAGCGTCAAGGAGCTGCCTGAGGGTAATTGCCAGCACTGCACTGCGTATGAGGCTGGCCCAGCTTCCAACTCGTGCAGCTGAAGTGACTTGAAGCCATCTACGCACATCCTGCCCCATGCCACCGGGCAAGCCAGACAAGCCACACACAGGGTGCAAGATGGATGGCAGCCTGCAGCAGCCAGCAAGCACCCCACGCACACATCGCATGCAGCCCAGTTTCCAGCCGTGCACATTAGCAAGCTCCCTCATTGGGTACACACAAGCCCCTGCGCCGGCTGCAAGATCTGTACACAGGCAGCAGAACATCCTGCAGACACCCTCCCCTGCTGAGAAGCTCTCCTGCAGTGGACAGCAGAGCAGTCACACCTCGTGCTGGCATGCAGGGTACTGCCAGACCACCTGCGGCCGCTGTCCCTGCTGCCAGACCGTCAGCCAGGTGCTGGCTGCCCGCGGCCTCACCAGCTTCCTGGCCGCACTTCAGGCAACGCCTCTGGGCTTCCAGCTGGCCCAGCCAGGCTTCATGGCCACCGTGCTGGCCCCCAGCAACGCCGCCTTCACCACCTTCCTCAAGGGTGAGGCTGAGTTCTGGGGAGCACACTGCGGCCCCTGGGGCATGCAGGCTCTGGCCTTACAAGTCAAAGGGGTCTGTCTGCCTGACTTTCTGTGCAGAGCCTCTCCTCCTCGGAGGAGCAGCAATGTGTTGAGACTGGTGACATGCTTGGGGCATCCAAGCCCTGCTCTGCATGGAGAGACCTGCTGTGCAGCCTTCCACATATTTGGCAGGTACCTGGCCATGGGTGTACCTTTGCAGTTCACAGCCGGCACCTTCTGGCATGTGAGTTGCCATCTATCAGAGCACAGGCGAGTGCAGCAGACTGGCTGGCCACCAGAGCAGCGGCGCAGCTCAGCGTATGCTGAACCCCATGTTTAGGGCCTGAGAATGTGCTCAGGGACATGTGTGTGCTTGCCTGGCAGGGGCTGCTCTGCCAACCTCGATGGCCTAGGCTGCGCTCACTGTGTGCTTGCCGTCGCTTTCAGCACTGTTCGCTCTGGCAGGTGCTGCCCTTCACTGCATGCTTACTTCTGCTGCCCAGGGGCCCACGTACTGTGTGCTTGCCTCGGCTGTGCAGGGGCGCCCCTCAGCTCCATCCCTACGGATCAGCTGCTGGCTCTCCTGGAGCTGCACATTGTGGTCCCAGTCCCCGTCATTGATGCCATCTGGACGACCCCCTTCTTTGGGAGCGGTGTCACCCTGGACACTCTGCTCAGCTCAGGGTGGGGAACCTCGCCAGGCAGCACCCCGGCAGCCACCATTCGCGCAGTGCCAGCTTCTGACGGGTGGGTTTTGTATCTGCTGGCGCCCTGGAATGCATCTTAAAAGCAAAAGCACCGATGGGACTTGCCCAACATTAGGGAGGGCACCAACAGGCAGCACTCTGCAGGGGACAACTGGCCGCAAGGTGTCAGCTGTCGAAGTGCTTCACCATCCAGATGCCCTTCCTGCAGCTGGTTCTGCCTTGCCCTAATGCTTGTGACCCTGCTGTGACTCTGCTGTGTAGGAGCAATGGGAGCTTCTCACTAAGCAGCGGCGGGGCGACGGCCAGCATTGTGACCCAAGACATCGAGGCGTGCAAGGTACTGTCCTGCTTCGAAGGTTCCATCTGAGAGCACCTGCTCATACGTCTTCCTGTCAGCACAGCGACATTGCCACATAATACTTGGTTCTATTTCGGCTGACAGCGATGCAATCTGGAGGGCATGCTACTTACATGGCCTGGTCATGCTGCCCTCACCCAAAGAGAGCAGACGGCTGACACTGGCCATCTCATGCTGCCTGCAGTCCTTCATCGACGTTATTGACACCGTCCTGACCCCGCCCTCTGGCGCCACGCCTGTGACTCTGCCAGAACACAACTCAGGGGCTATGGCGCCAGCCCAGCTCAGCTTTGATGCAGTCGCTGGTGCGCCACCAGGCACCGCTGCACCTGGCAGCGCTGCCCTTGCCAGCATGACCCCAGAGTCAGAAGGGTCCGCAGAGGAGGAGCCCGCATCAGCCGGGCGCTGATATGTGGTGCTTGAGCAGCAGCAGCCTGTCAAGACCTTAGTCAACGCATCAACTCAAATTGAGGGCTAGCAGTTCTGCTGATCACCCCATCATAATTGTGTACCTCACCAATGCCGACGGTGTTGAAGTAAGCTGAAGTCACTTACAGTCCTCTAAAAGTGCTTGCCGAGGCATGTCACTCAAGCAGGAGGCTGAGCCGCAAGTGCTCAGTGCAGACTGCATCTGTGCTGTCTCACTACTGCAGGGCAACCCCTCAACCTGCTGAAGAGAGTTTGTCAGTGACTGCTTGAGGACTGTGGCAGAGCGGCGTCTGCCTCTGCTCTGCAGCACCATTTGACAGTTTATATGTCATGACATACAAATTTCAGCTGCAGGAAAATACCATGTCAATTCAATGCAGTGTGAAAAAGCTAGCTTTCCATCAGTTCGAAAGGAGGAATTCTGATTGCTAACCCTCCATGCATTAGTTGGGAAGTTACATCCACTACAGTTCAGGGTTGGGGCAGGGAGGGGTTCTGGCTCTGATAATAAAGATGGATTGGGCAGATCAACTTCACTTGAGGAGCGGGCGCTGCATATGGCTGCACCTTGCATGCCTGCATTACGGCAGCTCCTGCTCAGGGAAGTCAGTGGCATCACTGAGGTCCTCCTCGTCCTCCCCAGAGCTGTAGCTTTCGCCAGTCTGCGCCACCTCAATCGCGGCAGTCTCCTCCCATATAGGTTCAGCCTCTGTGAGTGTGTACCTGTGATGTGGCAGGCCATGTGCTGCTCTTCCACACCGGCAGGATGTGAATACTGTCTTTGGCCTGGACTGGCCAGCCAGAGAATGACAGGCGACCAAATGCTCAGAGACAGAGCCTTCGATTGCATGCAATACGGACACACAGCTTTGCAAGCGATAGCAGCGTGCTTGCAGCTGCAAGTGACGTGGCCCAAAGCAGCACACCTGCAGCCCTCAAGAGACAGACTATGATGCGCACACATGCACGTCCATACACATGCAGCAAACAAGGCCAGCCTCCCTGCCATTGTCCTCAAAATGGTACAGCACACACGACAGGCCCCAGCCTGCTCACCTGCCGGTGGGGACGTCCACAAATTTGCAGCGCACGTCCAGCACGTCGCCTGGGCTGGCAGGACGATCAATGCGCATGACAGTCTCCAGTCCCAGGTCCTGCAGCAGCACTCTGGCAAGGCCAGACTCCTGCAGGCACAGTGGGAGAGTCTGGCCTGCATGTGCATCACAGGGCGTAGGCTGCTCTGCTTTACCGGTGAATATCTATCAGTCAGGTGCATGCCATGCCGTACAAAGGGCGCATCATGGAAGTTGGCAGGGACGCATGTGGCAATTGCTTGGCATTGAAAGAATGGAGCAAAGCCTGCTGGTGATGCCATGCCAGGCTGCTGGTCCCGTGGGTGGGACGCCAGCTGGCTGCTGACCCTGATAGTCACAGTTACCAGGCGCCAAAGACAGCCACGAGCAGCATGCCCCATGTGGCTGACCAGAGCCCTGCTGCTGCTTCTGTTGCCTCACCACGCGGATCCATTGCAGCAGCAGGGCACTCCAGGTCTGGTCAGCATCACGCTCGCGCTGCTGGCGGAAGAACTCGGCTGTCCAGTAGGCAGACACCTCCCGCTCCACCAGCCCCAGCTCCCGGCTGGCCCCTGCTGTCCGGCCCACCACCTCATCCAGTTCAACCGCGCTGAAGGGCAGGTGCTCGCCGCGCAGGTGGGCCTGCAGCGTGCAGAGGACTGAGGTCGTGCATGGGTGCATGTGGCAGAGGCTGCATCGCCTGGGGACAGCGAAGCTGGGCCATGGCAGCTCCAGGGTGCAGCCACAGCCTGACTTGATGCAGGCAGAGGGGGAGCAAGCAGGATTTGCAGTGCATGGGCTGTGGCCAACTCATCCTGGTCTGCTACGATGCACGCCAGGGGCTCCCTACGCATGTGGGACTGCAGGGCATACAACGCAGCAGGTGCAGGCACAGAGGTTAGCCGAAATCACAAACAGACACTGCCATGATGATGCGCTCGTCCAAGCAGAATGGCAGGAGCTCACCGCCTGCAGGGCACAGAGAACCTGCAGGGGCTGCCGGCAGAGATCGCATGCCTGAGGCTGTGGCTGCCCTCAAGCAGCCCTGTCATGCATGTTGCAGCTGGGCCTGCAGAGCATCTGCTGGGACTTGACCACACTGTCCAGCTTCAGCATGCTTATGGGAAGGAGTGCCCGCGCAGTCGGGCGTGCAGCGCACTCAGGGCTTTAGCCAGGGCATGGCCAGTAACTCCGCCTTGCGAACCCAGCTGCATTGGTGTGAAATGCAGGGACTTCTTTGGCAGAGGCCTCTGTCCAGACAAGCTCATGCAGATGCTTCCATGCGTGTGTTGGGGACAGGAGGGTGGGACAGCGCAGCCCAGCAGCTTTGCGGCGCTCAGTAGGTCGTCCCCGTGAAGCCAGCTGACGGTTGCCCTGGGCTGGCGGTGCATGAGCAGTATGACATGCTCACTGGCTGCCCACACCCAAATGCTGCAAGTGCCATGAAGCCTTTCGCTGCTTTGAGCAAGGTAGTGCGAGAGCATGTTGCCATCCCGAATGAGCGACGTGCTCATCAGTGCATAGGTGAGCAGGGCAGGCTGCCCCAGACTTAGTAGCAGACTCCCCATTTATCCCCCTCACCTTGAGCTGGTAGTGCATGAGCAGGTGAGCTCAGTCTGGAAGAGGCAGGCAGGACAAGGCCGCCCAACATCAGGGCACCAGCTTCCCTCACCTTGAGCTGGTAGTGCGTGAGAAGGTCCCCATGTCGCCGGATGGGGGAGCTCATCTGGACATAGGCTGGAAGGGCCAGCGACGCGTGGGGCTGGGGCCCAGCACAAGAGGTGATGCTGCGCATCATGCGGTGGCGCTGCAGGATGGCGCGGCAGGGCCCCGGGGGCACAGCCTCCAGCTCCGCCTCTGGCAGGGGCTGAGAGCTCTCCTGGCTGCGGTAGGGTAGGGCAAGCCCCGCCTTGCCGCCTGCAGACAGAGCCCCTCATGAGCGAGAGCTGGAAGACGGCAGGTGGCTTGGCAGGCATGGGCGCACCGGCCTCCTCGTGTGTGCTTGGCTGCAGATGACGGGCAGTGCCCGGGGCTGCCTCCTAGAGGCTGCCAGCACTTGCTGCAGACAGGTTGACGTGGGTGCTGCGCCCTGCACGCAGCCTTGGAGGCAGCCTCCGCTTGCAGCAGCAGCAACTGCGCCCCCCTGCTGCAGCCATCAGATGTGCCAGAGGGTATCCACACCTTTTACAGCAGCAGGCAACACTGCCAGCATGCTTGCTCACCATCTGTCTGACCCGGGCCTTGACAGTCATACTGACAAGCATATGCGGCAGCCTGTGTCAGCATCTTGCCGTCGCAGCGGCCCACTCAGGCACCCTGTCACCTGCTCTCACAGGGCAGTCCGACCATTTGTGCAGGGCGCACATGAGACAGCATGCTTGGCGCCAGCCTGACACACCTAGGTCTCCCACAACCTGCCCCGCCAGGATCATCATCTCCTGCACCAGCTGGCGTGCAGGACTGAAGTTCCTCTGGCTGATGACGCAGGTCACAGCCGCGCCGGGGGCGTGGGCGTCCCGCACCCTGAGGTTGGCCTCCGGCAGGTCCACATCTGCCGCGCCATTCTCCCTGCGCCAACGCCACCGCGCTTCCGCAGCCTGCAGGCAGAGAACTGCCTCAGACTGGTGCTCATGGACTGCATGAAGGACAGGCTGGTGCTCCCTGGTGCTCGCTGCCCCAGTGTCATGGTCCCTCTGCGACCTGCCGGAAGACAAAGTCGGCCCGCAAGCAACATGCTGAACCTTTAGACAGTATCAAGTGCTTCAGGGAGCTGTGCATAGCCTCCACAACCTGAAAATGCAAGTCTGCGGCTATCAGGCAAGGCTGAGGAGGTCTTAGGTGCAGAGCTGTGCTCGGTACGCCCACAGTGCTTCCAGCAGCATGCAGGCATAGCTGCCTTGTGATGGTCAGGGATGCGGATCCATACACAGAAGGGGCATGCAGAAGGGGTTGTATCCAGTGTCACAAGAGCAGAGTTACATGATGGAAGCAACAAACAGCCGTGAGCGGCAGGCAGACATCTCTGCAGCCTGAATGAGGCAAGGTGGGCCCATGCTGCTACATTGCAAGCCCAGACAGTGCTCTGCCACGTCCCTGCCTTCAGGGCATGCAGCTCTAGCTCCTCATCCTCTGAACCGCCTTCACCAGCTCCCCTGATGTTTCAACCCACAAATATGCAGCAGACTTCCCTAGGCTGGCAGCAGATGCAGTGAGGCCAGGCAGCCTGCATCAGGCCGCACATGTTGAAGTGTTACTTGCCTGCTGCAGAGCGTGTGGCTTGCCTGCCCAGACTCCTAGGCCATTACTCAGCAGATCCTACAGGGTCACACCCACTTGCTGAGATGAAACCACACTGGCACCCCGCATCAACAGTTCTGGGCAGGCTGGCAGCAGACATGGACCCCAGCTTGGTCGCCCTGCTTGCCTGCCGCAGAGCATGCAGCTCTGGCTCCTCATGCTCCTGCGTCGTCTGGAGCAGCTCATCAGCCTGGTCGTAGGGGACCCTCCTGCTGGGAACGATGGTTGCAGCCATCAGATGCTGCTCCTGGACGTTGCCGTCAGGCCCCAGTACCACTGACACGCTGAGGGTGCAGCACTGCCTGCCCTGCTGGAGGCTGAAGAGGCCCTCAGAGAGCTCGCGGGGGAACATGGGGACATTGACTGCATGGGCAGAGTGGTCATCCTCTAGAGAAGGGGCATGTGCCAATGTGGTGGCTGCACCAGTGCCAGAAGCGCACTCCTGGACGGATGTCCAGATCAAGGCTAGACTCTGCAGAGCCACATGCAGGCATGCAGACCTGCAGGAGTGCACACTGTCCTTGAGCATGTGCAGCCAGCATAGAGCGTGCTATGCTGATGTGCAGCTCAGCCTCGAGGGACACCTCACAGCAAGGAGACCACGACACTCAGGCATGCTCACCATGGGGCATGTACAGCGTTCTTGTGCGGTGCCGGGCCTCCAGCTCCAGGGGGCTGCCCAGGGCAATGAAACGAGTGGGGTCTGCGATGTGCACCCACAGGCGCACCCGCCCGTCCGGCAGGAACTCGGCAGAGAGGCCGTCATCAATGTCGCGCGTGCTGGCATCGTCAATGGTGAAGACCACCTGGCCTGTCAGGTCCGCCCTCCCGGCAGCATCGGGATCAGAGGGTGCCGCACCAAGCTCCAGTGTACGAGCTTGCTCCTGCAGGGCGGTGCAGCTGTGAGCTGGGACTTCCTTGCTCTGCTGGGCTTGTCTGTGCGCCAGCAATGGTGGGGTAGCTGCCGCGAGAGGCACAACCGTGACTGCCAACAGGGCCTTTGCTGGCAGCACTCAGCCGCTTGCAACGTGTGCGCTTGAAGCCTGTGCTGCAAGCTGGGACATGCACAATGTCTGCACTATTGTGGCACCTTGTGAGCTGGGGACAGCCAGGGCTGCATCAAGCCAAGCGCAGCTGCATGGCTTCGTTGCTGCCCTCACCATGACGTCAGGGGGGAAGTGCTCGACCACGCCAGCCTTGATGAGGCTGCGCTGCTCGTGGAGGCGCCACACACCCAGGTCCTGCAGCAGATCCAGTGCCTGCCCCACGCTGGCTGACCTGCCCACCGCCTGCAGGGCACCGTGGCAGGCTGCAGTGCATGCGTTCTGACAACCCCCTTTCTGGCAGGGAGCATCCGACTCCACCCTGCACCACAAGCACTACAGCAGCAATCTACTGGCTGACCAGCGCCTGACTGAGTGCACTCTGCTGAAGGCCCTCTTCTGCCCCACACATGTGTCTAGGAGTTGGCCGTGAACATCTCCAAGCAGTCTTTGTGAGCAACGCCCTGACATAAAAAGGCAGTCTGGAGAGCCCCAGCAGCTTGCGCTGCAAGAGTCCATCTCTGGTCTCACATGCATGGTGTCGATGGCGAGCTTGGTTTGCGCAGTGTCAGCTTCGTCCAGACCATACGCCAGTACTGCCAGCACACGCTGGGAGTGGGCATTGCCCGCCAGCCAGCTCGCGGGGGAGGGCTTGGAGCCCAGGGGCTTCTGCCTGGCAGCTTGTACCTGCTGGAGGAAGTCCTGCAGTTCCTCTGCTGCCTGCAGCATGGGCAGGAGCAAGTATAGGATGCTACACCGCCTGACAGCAGAAGCTGCCTGCAGCAGGAGGCAGGGCAACCGGATGCCAGGGCTGAGAAGGCATGAGCACCTTGGCACATGTCAACATACTGCAAGGGGAGCAGAATGTGCTTTGGAGAGGCTAGCCTCACTGCTAAGCAGGTGGGCGCTGCCAGCTGGGGATCCTGACTGGTCTGCATCACAGGGGGGCTGTGCCTGCCACACGGGAGTGATGCCAACAAACCTGGCAACATCGCTGTGTTGTCAGTTTGTTTGCAAATGCTGGGAGCTCTGCGCACCAACTCAGTCACATTGCAGCCTTGCAGGCTGTGACTGCTGTCAGGCAGCCACTCTCCCCTGGCAGCAGAGGGAAGCACCTCAGTGCCTCAGCCATGCTTGCTGCCCCGACCCCTGCTCAGCCCATTGTTTGGTCTGCAGTGAGTCCACAACACAGTCTATGCTGGACCACCATCATCTCCAGGATGCTGCCTGCCGACTATGAGTGCCCATGTGCACGGCCCCCTCACCCGCTGCTCGGCCTGCTGCTTGGCCAGGAGGGAGTCCACATCCCTCTGCGCTCGAGGCTGGAAGGTGGGCGGCGCGCGCCCGACCTGCCTGAAATACACTCGGTCCTCATTGAGCAGGCGGTGGGAGGCATAGCAGGCCACAGGGTCGCTGCGCGCATACAGCAGCTGAGCCATCTGAGGGACGCTCAGCAGGGCGTCTGGCTCGTCTGCAGACATCTGCAGCGCAGGAAGAAGGGTCAGGCCAACATGCTCAGGTGCTGTCCTTGGCACGGGTTGGAACTCAGTTGAACTTTTGTACATCATGAAGAGTGGCACAGGAGTGGTGCATTCATCAGTGCGGTGTATCATGGCTGGCGTCTGGCGAGAGGACCTGATGGGGCTGCTGTGGGGCCGCTTGAGCTCATTGTGCAGCTTGCTGCAGCAGGCAATGTGTGTGACATCATGCGCTGCAGAGCGGGGCTGTGAAGGGGCATGCCGCACCTCCCAGGCGAGCGCCATGAGAGCGGAGTCTGCTTCTGCCTGGGTTTGCTCATGGATGGATAGCAGGTCGGCCTCCTCGTATGGGGCCCCTGGCAGGACATAGCTGATCTGCTTGGGCGTCACGCTATGACTGTGTCCCCTGCAGCAAGGGTCGCACAACTTGGAAGCCACACCCTGCAGCACAGCCCTAGCAGTTTTGCTCTCTCGGCAGCAGCTGCTACATTGCCAGCCATGCAGCCAGGGTCCATGCACTTTGGGGAACAGATCATGCGGGGCCATGGGAAGCTGCGCAGGGATGTTCACATACCTGACGTCCTTCGCAAACCAATTCCGCTTGCCATCTGGCCTCTCCAGGAGGGCCAGCAAAGCGCGGGTGTCCTTGCAGATCTCAACAAGGGCGCCCACTTTAAGAGTAAAGTCTGAGCTGACGCCCGCAGCACCGCTGCTCACCGCCTGCCCTGTCAGACGGGCCGCATGACGGCGAGCAGTAAGCGCCTGCTGCAGGAAATGTCTGCAGAGGACACAGCCAATGCTGAGCAGCTTTCAAACGGCAGGCTGCAGTCGCTTGGCTACCCCGGGTTGGCCAATCAGCTCTTGAAGAGATACCTGGCTGACCAGCCTGTGCCTTCCAGCGCTGAATAGGAGTGACCTCTGCCAGAGGTGCTACACGGTGCATGATGGAGAGTGTTCTGGTGGCGCGGCTGTCTCTCTAGGGGCCTCAGCAGTAGTGAGCTGCTATTCGCTGCTGCAAATGGCGTCTGCAGCTTGTTGGGTGTCTGACTGCCCAGTGCTCTGTGCATGATGAGCTGGAGGCCGATCCTGATGTCAACGCTGGCAATCCTGTCGCATAGATCCCTCCTGACTGTGTGCATCAAGCTGGGAAACGGGCAAACATGAAGGTGGATGCTTGACCTATTTTGGGCTGTGCGACTCGCTCATCGGTGTGTTGATGAAGCAATGCACTCATGTTTGATATCCAGTCCATGTAAGTCATACAGGAGCAAAGCTTTCAAATGTGAAGAGGCGAGTTCAGATGGTTATCATTAGTCTGGGTTGCCACTCATGGCAGGCTGAAGAGCAGTGGCCCCATTGCTCTGCTGAATGGCTTTCCTGATACCCTCGTAACCCTCTGCCTCCAAGATGTCTGCGATTCTGATGTCACCAGAGTGAATGATCTGCCCTGCCTCCATCACGTGCACCTTGTCTGGCTTGATGTAATTCAAAAGCCTCTGCAGACACCAGCAGCAGGCTGAAATTTAGGTCCATGTCAATCACAGCCTTGATGTCTGCTGGCAGCCTGCCAACCTGATGGGCATGCCCGAAGATGTGACAGAATGCACATCAGTGGCTGCAGTGGCAGAACACAGTAGATTTCAAGGACACCAAGCAGACCTTGTAATGCGTGACCATGAGGGTGGCAGTCTCCGCCCGCTTGAGGCCGTTCACAGCATTGGCCACATCCCGTAGGGCATCGATGTCCAGCCCAGAGTCGATTTCGTCCAGGATGGCCAACTCTGCATCTAACACAGACATCTGCAGGATCTCATTGCGCTTCTTCTCGCCACCTGCAGAAGCATGCACCCAGCGTGCGCAGCCTGCCTCTGACCTGGGGTTCTTGAGACAACCAATTGTGTCTCTGCAACATTGCCGGCAAAGCCACAAGAGGCCAGGCTGTCTTCCCAGGAACCTCACAGGGAGGTTATGAAGCGTCAGGTCTGCACCTAAAGGTGTGCAGCTATGCAGATGGAACAGCACTACCCACCTGAGAAGCCCTCATTTACATTTCTGTCCAGGAAGGTGGGCTGCATCTTCAGGTTTTCCAGCTGCAGCCGGGCAGCATCACAGGTGAGAGCCAGCCTGCTTGCAGCGCATGCTTGTGTGCGCCAGCAAGACTGTTGGCCGGTTGAATTGGATGCTGCTAAGTTCCTCAGCCCGCCGTCCTTTCCCATTTTTACAAGGTGACTGAAACCTCCCCTCTGTGGCAGGGCAACCTGCAGTCCATCAGCTGCCCTGCTGCTCACCTTTTCCTGGATGTACCCATAGAACTCCAAGGGCTCCAGCTCAGGGTGGCCCTGTGCCTTCCTGCGGGCATTACAGCTGAGGCGCAGAAACTCGGCGTTTGAAACGCCTGGGATCTCCACAGGCGTCTGGAAGGACATGAACAGCCCTGCACGTGCTCGGTCCTCGGGTTCCTGGGAAAGGAGGTCCTGGCCCTTAAAGGTTGCTGCAGGGCACAGCAGGACAGATGAACAGGGATGCTGATCCTAGAAGGCTGCTGCAGAAAACACGGAAACTGCACAGAGGGCGCTATCCCACAGGATTGCAGCAGGGCGGACAAGCCTCTTGTAAGGCGCTTTGCTGCAGGGCACAGGCCAGGCAAAAAAGCTCCCTCCTGCACAGTCTACAGCCGCCAAACTGGGCCTGGTGAGCAAGCATGCCATGCCCTGAAGAGCGGGAAGAGAACTAACTTTGGTGCTAGCAGAAGCTCAAGGGTTGGCCTGCTATGCTGAGCGAGGTTGAATGCTGCATACCTGAGCCACCAATGACCTCATAGTCTGGGTGTCCTACGAGGACTTTGCTCAGCGTTGACTTCCCGGACCCATTGGTGCCCATGATCGCATGCACCTCGCCCGCTCGTATTGTCAGATTCACCCCTTGCAGGATTGGAAAGCCGTCCTCATCCCCTGCAGCAACATGTCAGATATCCAGGCCAAAGACTGGCTTGGGTGGTGCTTGCAAGCTGTGACTGCCTTTCCAGCTGTATTGTGCTGCTCACCTGCCACTCTAGCCTGCAGGTCCTTCACCTCCAGGATAACATCGCCTGCCTTGCACTGTGTTTGCCGTGTGCAGCGCCTGCTGAAGCGCCTGCCCTGGATCCTCAGGGGACGCATCATGTGACAGGAGGAGCACGGTCTGAGCCTGGCTGTGCCATCTAGGAAGGCATGCAAGCTCATGCTGCAGCGGCAACAGGAGTGCGGGCGGTTGCAGCAGCTTCTCTGATGAAGTTCAACTTCTTAGGAGTGGGGCAGCACCGGGAACTGGTAAAATTGCCGTTGCAGCTCAGATCAGACCCTAGCAGTCTCTATCTGAACCTGGTTGACATAGACAAATGTCTCAGGGCCAAACGAGCTACGCAGGACCTACTGCAGGGTGCAGAGCAAAGCCTACAGAGCATCACCAGAACCACAGACGCGCCAAGGCTTGCGAACCCACGAACCTAGGTAGGCCGTCTATCAGGTACCTGACACCACTCTATGCCACAGGATTCGAGCTCAACCCCAACCCGCCACCGCTGTGCACAGCATAGTTCGCTGCAGGTACAACCCCAGATGGCGCAGCCAGGACAAGAGCAGGCCAAACGCCAGAAGGTGGCGCACCTGGTGAATATACCTGCCCTGCTGCACCTGTGTGCCTTGCACACACAGTCGCTCCCTCACTTTGCTGTGCTGTGCTGCACATGTGTGCCTGCCATCCGATTCACACATGCACTCGCTCACTTACTCCATGTGCTGTGCCTTCAGGACTTGGGCTTTACAGACATCTTTGGGGCCCCCGGAGCAGTGCAGCAGGCACTGCTTGCGATTCCTGAAATCCAAGCTGCTTCTGAGCTATCTCAGAGCTGCACAGAGCTGCGCCCAGTGTTCAAGGCCAAGCTTGGCAGCGTCAGCAAGCTCCGTCTGAACTTTGTCATGCGGTTGGATGTTGTTCGGCAACAGCTGGACCTGCTGAAGCAGCGTGCACTCATGCTACAGCAGGTCACAGAGGTCAACACCTTTTGTCCAACAGACATGGTAGTGGCCTTACTAGTCGACCTGTTGAGGCTGCACTACCCCCGGCTGACAAAGCTGGTGCTTAGACTGGGGCACTGGCAGCTGCCTGATGGGCTCTGCTTCTGGTTGCCTCCTACCTTGCAAGAGCTCACTCTTGCTGCTGAGACCGATGAAGATGATGGCCAGCTTGATGTAGTGTTTGGAGACTGGAGCAGCAACTGGAAAAGGCTGATCGTGGAAGGAGCTGACGCGGGCAGCACCAACATTCACCTACCAATCTCAGATGTCATGCTTGACAAACTTTACTTGGTGTGTACATGTCCCACGTTCAGTGGCTGGAGTCAGGCCAGGAATAATCAGGCCAACTTCTTTGTGAAGGACTTGTTGGCTGTTGACTTATGTCAGCCCGTGCTTGAGTGCATCAAAGGTGTTGTCACTGCCTGGGTGCAGTTCACCAGTGTATCTTTTGCACAGATAGTAGAGGCTTGGCCTGGCATAGAAGAGCTGCAGGCTATGGGTGATTATGAAGATATGCGTTTGGCAGCATCTGATAGCTTTCCAGCTGCCTGGTTCGACGTTTCTGCAGCAGTCAGTCTCAGGAAGCTGACCATCAGTGGTACATCTGCGGCACAGTGGGCTGTGCCCACCAGCTGTCAAATTGTGGACTTACAGCCGGTGCCCATTGTCATTGACAGTGAATCTAGTGACAGTGATGCTATGTAGAGCCCAGCAAAGCTGGTGGGACTCTAGACAATGACTGTAACTCCAATGCATCACAGCCGTACACCCTGGCAATGCAGCTGCATAATGAGGAGCAAGTGCAATCAAATGCAATTTGCTAGCAACCAGCAGATGCTCATCAAGCTTGCAGGGTTACAGCCCCACACAGCTAGAAGCATGGTGCCCAGGTCTTGAAGCAATACTCCTCTGAGATCGTTTAATATGCACATGAGAAAAGCTTTTGCTTCTCAAATCTTGACAAAACCAGCCTGATGCATGAGTTTCACATGAGAGGGGTTCAATGGGCAGTTCAATGCTGACGGCCAGCACAGTGCTGCAACACTCAGAGTAAAAGTGCCTCAATTGACAATTGTTTCCATGCTTGGCTCCTCCTCATGGGCCATTGTGTCCATTCGCCCTCTGCAGCAGTGCTGCTCAATTTGAATCATGACTGAAGACCAATTGCCACTTTGTGGCCAATGAGTGCCAAAGCAGAAAGACACTCCAGGCAGTGTGCCCTGACCTGAAAGACTTCTCAGGGCTGTAAAAAGTGAGGTTGGACACATGGGAAGTGTACAAGCAGGCAAAGCGCTCCACTTGGTGCGCAAATCTGCTGTTCTGGTAGCCTGTCTTCAGCAGCTGCCCCCAGATGGGGTGGAAGCGCCGGTGATGCTTCTCCAGCACAACCTTGTGCTGCTCCTTCACCTGCACGCAGCAGTTGTTTTCTCCTGAGGCGAAGTGAGTGCTGCTGAGTGCCATTGCGTGAGCAGCACGGCATCCCTGAAACACTTCCAGATGTCAAGTGCAGGGCGGCCTCCCTCCAGCCACAGTCAACGGTGCTTGGCTCAATGAGTGCAGTGCATTCTCTGCGCCCTCAGCTTCACAACAGCCCGGCCTTGTCCACGAGGTGTTACACGTGTCATCCTTTGGCCCTCAAACAGCATGAGTCTGGAGGTCATTCGTCTTGCTTTAGCAACCGCACAAGACACCAGCCACACCCACGTCATTCACTCTTTGCATCAAGGCTCCCTGACAAGCTGAGCCAGGCTGCAGGTCACCTTCCATGCTGCCACAGCCACCTCAGCCACAAATTGCAGGCCCCTCTAAACGGCCTGCACAAGGCTGCTGGGCCCACTTTGATGCAGGCCTTACAGAAACATGCGATTGCCCGCGCTGCTGGGCAGTGCCCACGCACCCGCTTCTGCCACTCACTTGAGGCCCTCTGACTGGCACACGCAAGGCTACCGGGCTCACCGCACTGCGTTCCTGATTGAGGCGTGTGACCACCTCCCACTGCTGGGCGGTGCCTGCAGCACCTGAGTCCCCCTGGGCTGCCTCCTCCCGCAGGACCCACTCTATGCGCTGCACCTGATCGTCCAGGGAGTCGCGCTGCAGGCGCAGCACGTCCAGCTCCTCTGTCACGCCCTGCAGGCAGAGGCAGCACCAGGCTCACTGCATGGTCTCGCAGGACGCTTTCCCGGCTCCACCACACATGCCTGTACAGCTGTACTCTGCTTGATGATGGCAAGATACATGCGCAGTACAGAGTTCATCCGGCTCCTCTGTCACGCCCCAAAGGCAGGGGCAGCAGTATGCTTGAGACCGCATCATGCTCACTTGCTGCTTGTTGAACACAAGGAGAAAATCCCAGCTCATGCATGTCTGCCTGGCAAAGCACTGTGAAGCTGCACCCTGCCTGCCAGCAATGAGCATGGAGCAATACAGAGTTCATGCCATTCGTCGGTCACACCTTAAACAGCAAGGCACTCGCCACGCCACCGGCCATGCTGCATGATCGGGTCAGGAATCAATTGTACAGATCAGCTCCTGCATACTGCCCTGAACAGCTAGGCAACATAGACCCTAGCATGCTGAGGATGGTAGTTGAGCATGTGTGGCGCCCTGACTTGCTGCTTTCTGATGGGGCCAGACAGACTTGCTGCTGCCTCGTGCCTGGTGAGTGCCCTGGAGGCTGCCAAGGTCGCTGCTGGACACCCATAACGCCCCGCACACAGGAGCGCACATTTGGGTGTTCCAGTGTTCACGCACGACAGGTCAGACACCGCCACCTTGAAATCTGCTTTGCATCAAGGCAGCAGCAGATGGGCAGGCCAGAGGCACATCTGGCCCTCAACAGCTGGCCCCAGCGTCTGTTTGCCACGCAGACGCACAGGGCCTCCCGCAGCCTATGCACACAGCAGGCCCTGCTACCTGGTTGCTGCTTAAGATTTCCAGCTCCGCCTCCAGCTCAGGGACCACCAGCATAGTGCGCCACCCCAGCTTCTTCTTGGAGCTCAGCACGTCGCCGTAGATGTGGTCTCCAATGTACAGCACCTGCACAGACAAGCGTCTGGTCAGCTCCTGCTAGACGAGTCAAGCAAGCAGGAGGCCGGCCGCCTCCTGCCAGACAAGTTCAGCAAGCAGGAGGGCCGCAGCTCAGCAGCATGTTGCCAGCCCACCTGCCGACCATGTGACGGCAGCCTCTGACAGCATGCATGCGTGTGACCAGTAGAGAAGGTGTGCTCATGCACGGCGCGGATGCTGCAGGGGTGCGGGATGGCAGGTGAACAGTGCAAGCCACTGCGTGTGCAGCACATGGTAGACATAGAGTTGTGCATCTGCACTTGTAAGTTGTGCAGCCAGACATGCTGGCCTTCTTCCCAGTCCCTTTCACTGGTCTCATGCAGCAGGCTGCTGCAGGTACAAATGGGTAGGCCTGTGACCCAGCTTCACCCATGGCCCATGTGCAGGACAGGCATTGCCTGTGCAGCCAGGCACACTGGCAAGCTGGCCTGTTCCCAAGCCCCTTGCACCCTTTACCTTGCACAGGTCTGCATGCAGCAGGCTGCTGCATGCGTGCCAGCAGGCAGACCCCTGACCCCGCCGTCAGTGCCAGTTCCTTGTGCAGGGAGGCATGTGTAAGTGCAGCCAGGCTCACTTGCGAGCCAGCCTTCACCCCCAGCATTTTGTGGAGGTCGGCATAGGTCCCGCCCTGAAATACTCGAGCCTTGCGGGCCTCCCCCAAGCCGTCCAGCTCGTCACAGCTCACGTCGGGCGCGCTGCTGTTGAAGACCAGGTCAGGGACATCCTCCTCCCCTACAGGGCAGGGCATACGTCTTCGGCAGGCAGCCAGACATGTCATGCTGGGTGCTGTGCCTGCCTCGTGGGCGCCAAAGGTGGGCGCTGTGGCTGAACTGCCTCTTGGCTGCTGGCTGCCACCTTTCAGATTGTGCCAAGACAGGGCCGGCAGAGGTTGCTGGGTGGCAAGATGCCACCCCAGCACTATCCAGGGCAGCAAGGCAACACATGTGGCGTGCTGAACAAAGTAGAGCGCTGGCCAGGGCTTCAGTGTGCAGGCAAGGATGGCTGCAGGCTCAGCAAGGTGCACAGTGAAGCAGCACTGTGCAGCTCACCTATGGGAACCATCGGGTTGCCGCTGTCGGTGTTGCGCAACATGCCCGTGGATGTGTGGACCTCAAAAAGTGGCTTCCTGGACTCGAAGAATGCCGGCTTGCCACAGCCTGTGGGGCAGGGGGTGGGACTTCCTCATGCTTGCACTGCCTGTTGCAAGTATAAGCTGCCAGGCCACAACGGCAGGCGCTCACACATTCAGCTGAAGCTCACTCCAGTGCCGCCCATGCACTTTCCTGCACATCAGACCCCTAGCCTTATGTGACTGACCTACCAAACTCCAACCCAGTCAGCCCTCCTGCAAGCAGCACATTTCAGCCCCTGGACTCTTCCTGAAGCGTGCTCCCAAAGCAAAGCACCCTGTGCATGGCCCCAGTGTACTCACAATGATCACAGTGAAGCATGTGCGCAGCACCTGAGCTCTGTGGTACTGTAGTGCTCCAGGATCTGCGCGTGGTGCAACAGCCGCATCGCTTCAGCCCAGCACATGTTCACTTCAAACAAATTGGCGCTTTGCTTATGTGCTCTCGTGCGGCCCACAGCTGCGTTTCCCCAGCCAACCCCGCACACCTGTGATGACGACATCAAAGAACTCCAGCCAGTCCTCATTCTTGTCTGGCCCCACGCGTCCACCCAGCAGATAGTTCATCACCACATGCGTGTAGTCCCACAGGCTGTTGGTGGCCAGGAAGAGCTTGCGCCCCGAGCGCTTGTATGTCTGGCACAGCATGACCAGGCGGTGGTCCTCGTGGATGTACTTGCTGGGGTCCTTGGCCACTGCCGTCTTCAGGGAACCGTCGCGGTGGCACAGGTCCACGGCGGCACGCACGTCCCTGCAGCAGTCAGGGGTCCTGTGTTCAACTTGTTGCCTGACCTGTACAATGATCTGCCCACTGGTCCGCGCCCTACAGGCAGCAGGGGCCCTGTCTCCACTCAGGATCTGGTCTTGCTGATGTGGAAGCCACCCCATGCCCTCAGAGACAGCTCTGGAACAGGGTGACTGCTTGTCTGCTGCACAGTCTGATGGTGCTGCGCAGTGGCTGCAGCGCGCGGGGTCCTGCAGGCAGCCCACGGGCAGCCAGGCTAGGGCAGCCCCAGCCTGCACCACATGGCGGCGCTCCTCTGAGACCCAGGCAGCCGCAGCGGCAGGCAGCGTGCATGAGGAAATCTTGCATCTAGGCCAGCATCCGCTTTGTGTGAAATGCATCCAGAACTCCAGCTCCTTGCCGGCACAGCATCCTTGTGTGTCGACCAGCCAGGCCATCGCTTGCCTGTAGAGGTCGTCCGTGTTCTTGCCCGCAGGCAGCTGCCCTGAATCTGAGTCCTGCAGTTCCACCAGCTGCATGAAGAGGTGGGCCTCCGCCAGGCTGAACAGGGTGTCGATCATGGCAAAGTCGGGCTCATCAAACTCGAAACGGACCTGCAGGCAGGGTGCAGCATGCTGGGGCAGCCTTGCTGACATGCAGGGGCTGCAGATGGGCAGGCCTACGCGCCATGACAGGCATGCTGCCCTGCCGGAGCCTGCATGCAGGAGCGCCCTTGCAGCCAAGCATGAGCTGCAGATGCACACTGCCCAGCAAGAATCCAGGAGGCTACCCTGCAGAAACCATATCTTGCAGGGGGCCGGATCGCAGGACATGCACGCCACTATGGCACAGCAACCTGTACGCGGCTGGGACTGCTTGAGGCTCAGCAGCTGCCCAGGCCTTCACCCGCTGCGGAGGCTGCAGGTGCAGGCAACCTGATAGCACTCAGATGCAGCAGCAGTTCGTGGCAGGCCAGGCATGGGGCACCTCGTTGTTGCTGTAGATGTCTCGCCGCTGGTCACGCGACATGCGCTTGAAGCCGTGATAAGCCAGCTTGACATATTTGTGCCGGTCAATCTTGAGCATGTTGCCCCTCTTCTTGTCAATGACCAGGCCACGCACCATATAGCGCCAGTCAAAGTCCCAGGTCAAAATTTGCTGCAGCAGGCAGCAGGAGGGAGTCAGTAGTGTCTGTGCAGCAGGAACTTCTGGCTGATGGGTAACTAGTATGCAGCAGTGCCCAGCATTTAGCTCAGTGCCTGCAGGCAGCAACGTGAGCCTGGCAAGAGAGCAGCCTCTCAGGCACGGCTCACCTTTGGGTACCCAAAGGCTTCAACAAGTTTTCTGATGGTGAGATCAAAGGCCAGCTTCTCAAAAGTCTCTGCAGGTGGAAGGGGCTACTGTCAGACCAGCGTTGCTGAAATGCTGTCGATGCCGAGCAATGGCACACCTGGCTTGTACTGGGCCATAGTGTAGTCCATGTCAAAGCCAACAGCCTGCAGGACACTTCATGTGAGTCTGACTGGGCAGTAGCAGCAGGTACAGACTTGGTGCCCACAGCTCACCCAGTGTTTCAGCAGCCATCTATCACACAACATTGATCCCTTGCACCAGCAAGCCACAAGGGCATCTACTGGCACAGCAGGCTCTAAGCCAGCTCAGCCACTGACTCAGCAGGATGTTCCTTTCAGAGCTCCTGGAATGCAGAGCACATGCAGGCTGTCAGACAGCCCAGCTGCTGGCACAGCAGGCACCTGGATGGAGGTCATGTTGAGAGACCGATTGCAGAAGATGCGTCGCCTGACGTCTAGACAGGAAGCTGCCACCTTGTCCGTCCAGCTGGGCAGGTCCTCACTCAGAGGGGGAGGCCCAGGGGGGAAAGCTACGCCAGCCTACATGAGGCAAGGTCGTTGCCTGGTGGTGGTCAGAAACGGTATGTGTATGTGTTTCAGCATTTGCAAGGTGTGGACGAGCCCTGGTCCACAGAGCAGGGCTGCTGGGCACACCCCAACTGCCCCAACTGACCAGTTTTCTCATCTGGTGAAGGTCAGGCGGTGCCAGAACATTGCTCGCTCCTGCCTGGTGGGCCGAGGCTCTTAGAACACCAGGCCAAGAATAGCTGCAAGGCACCAGATGAGTGCATAGCTGTTTGGTTGCTGGATGTCAACATAAATGACAGTCTCACTTGTAGACGTTACACCCATGAACATGTTGTCTCCAAGCATCATGCAGGCTGTGGCGCATGAAGCCCCTCAGCATTGCTCTGCAGATTGGGCGATGCAAACAGTGCTGTGACGGTGAAGAGACCTTGGCTGGCACCCTGTTGCCGATGCTGCTGTGTTGCATGAGAGGTGCCTTGCACTTTCAACCACATTTCAGATTGGCACTCATGTGCAGTGCAAAGCGAGCTCCGTCTTTTCCAAGAGGGCGCTGAATTGCTTTGATGGTTGACCCGATTGGACCAATCAGAAATAATTCAAACTCAAGACTCTTTCACAAAGTCTGCTCCTCTCCAACACAAGTCCATGCCGTAGGCACCGCTGACGTCAGTGACTGCGCTGTCATATGGTTGGGAGCTCTTTGTCTTGTAAAAGCCAGAGCCCCTCACACTGCTCTGCTTCTGCGTCACTCTGGATTGCCAGGAAGTGCAGGCCTCTGTAGGCAATGCAGTCCAGGCTCAGCTTTGCCGGCAGATAGCAATGGTAACAGCCATGCAGCCAATGGAGCCTGCCTCACCTGTTATTTTTCTTGGCATTCTCCCACTCCTTTGCCTCGCCAGTGGTCTCAGGACTGCGCCGGTAGCCTCCATACCGCCACCTCTGGTTCACACCAGTTTCAAGGATGAGACAGGCCCGATCTACATCAGCCGTCAAGGCTGCCAGTTCCAGCCCATTTGTCCAGGCAGCCAGAGCCTCTGCTCTCTTACTGTACACTGCTACGCCTACATGAGAGGGCAGGGACTTTGACTCAGGCAGTCATTGAGGGGTGGCAGCACCAACAGCTGTGTTGCGGGTGGCAACCTGCTGCTGGTGCCACATAAAGTGCACCAAGTGGTTTCACCTGGGATTGGCGCCATTGCAGTCAGATCTGAAAACCCCGAGGCCTCAAGATCAAACAGGTCTCCAAAGATTTCGCGCTGCAGCGGCACAGCACACAGATGTCAGCACCATGATCTTCAATTCGAGTTGCAGCATGCGAGCACAGGATCAACCAGCTGGCTGACGAGCCAATGCTATCTAGGCAGATCTTAGCATGTGTGTGCACACTGCTGAGCTTCCTGCGACAGGCAGCAGGCACTGCCACTGAGGACTGCAGATTGTGAGAGCCAATTGGGCTCACCGACTGCACTTGCTGCAGCTCCTGCTGGAGAGCACTCAGCGGCAACTGCACAAAGTTCCACTGCTCCCCCCGCAGGTTATCGGGCAGCGTTGCAGGCGGCTGCAGGTCCAGTGTGAACAGGGTCTGCGCCTTGCTGCTGTACCCCGGGTCCTGGCTGTACACCTGCTCCAGGCGCTGCTCCAGCCAGCCTGCAGGCATCATGCACGGCATGAGCAGGTGATCCTCAGTAGGAACGCAGCAGAGCAGTAGGCCGGGCTGGAAGCAGCGGCCTCCTGCTACTCCAGCCAGCCTGCATCACCGCTCTCAAGGCATGGCCCACCCCCAGAGCGCCCTTGCTTGACTGTGCAAGGCAAAGCTGGTGAAGCTGCCATCTTGTGCAATGACCCCTGCAGGTGAAGTGGCGCCAGCAGGTGCGGGACAAAGCAACACTGCCATGTCACCCACAAAGCAACAGGAGGAAGCAGTGCAGCTGCAGTCGCCCTGAGCACGTGCACTCTGAACAAGAGCGCACCAGGCAGCACCAGCACAGCAGTTCTGGCCCCTCACCCATGAGGGTGAAGCATCGCCTGCTGGGCAGGGGCTTGATGTCCAGCTCGGACAGTGCCCGTGAGATGATGGTTTGCATCTGCCCGCGAAAGAATCGGCAGAAGGCTGGCTTCTCTGCTCCAGGCTGATCCAGAATTTCAAGCAGTGCGTTTTTCAACTGCAGGCAGGCTGAATGGTGGACCGCCTCTACAATGTGGGACTGATGGGCATGGGACACACGCAGATCATGCACTGACAAGCTGGTGCAGGCTGCATAGCAGCATGAGGTTGCACAAGCCAAGTCAAGACCTGCAGTTTGAGGTGCATGCGAGCTGTGTGCTGAATGCTGATGTGCATGATGCAGTTGGTGCAAAGACACCAGCAGCTCCCAACCTGGGATGAGGGGGCAGCAGGCTGCTTGTATGCTGGAAGAGCTGATGGCACTGCTGCTATACAGGCTATCACAGGCAGGTGCGGCCGGCCCACCTGCGTACTGTTTATCTTGTTGTTGGGGAAGTAGCCTGAGTACTGGAAATGTCGCTGTGCATCACATATGAGCAGCTCCCATTTCTTTTTGCCTCTTTCATCCAAGATGGGGCGAGAGGAGAAGTCAAGTTCCCAAACTCGACTCTGGGGGATGCCTGTCTGGCAAATCTGCAGCACGACATGCAGGATAGGATGCATGGTACAGGCCACAGGCTGGTGCAGCACCACCTCCGTCTGCAGCAATGCCAAGAGCTTACATTGGACGCCACACTGCTGCTTGAGGGCTCAGCTGCAATGGCTGCAGGGGAGCCTTCCACAGCACAGCACCATTTCCTGCCCAGTTGCCTGTGCAGCTTGCGACTTTTGCAGGTAGGCTGCTGAACGGGGTGCAGCCTTGCATGCTGTTGTGACCTGCCTGGGAGCGGCTGCAGGCGCTGGGCCTTCACATGCTGACATAGTGAGCAGGCCTGGCCCTGCACCAGATCCATGGACGCAGAGGAGAGGCTTTGACCTATCTCAGGTGAATCTCCTTTGACTGGGGATGATGTGAGCTTCCATCCGTCCAGATGGTGCTCAGACTGTCAGAGCAAGACCGAGCAGTGTACACACTCTCGTGCAAGGTCAAACGCCTGACCTGGTGCAACTATGTCTGTTGCCTGCAACTTTGTTGTTGCCTACTTGTGGCTGCTCTACAATGAAGTCTGCCATGTGTTTATGTGGTGCTGTAGCAATCAACTAGCTTTGCGTTCTTTCATCAGCTCTGTCCAGGAGGGAGCTGCGCTCACTTGTTGGCAGCTCTTCATCTCCCAGCATGCCCTCAGGCTTGGAGGCACCACCACTCCACATAGCCTTGAGGCTGCCGCGGGAGGCTGCAAGCACCAGCACAGTGCCCAGGCAGAATGGGACCAGATACAGGAGGGCTGGCTGGCCTCGGGACTCAAAGTATAATGCCAGATTGGTGACCAGCAGGCCAACCACGTAGGCCCCCAGACAGGGCCAGAAATAGCTGCGGAAGGCTGACAGCTGCTGTTGCAAGTCCCATGTCCTTGTGTACACCCCAAGCAGGCCTGGAATGACAACGTCGCCAAAGCCTAGCAGGCTATAGCTGTGGCCAGGAATGTGGAGGAGGGGCGGGATTGTTAGAAGCATGGGCATCAGCTCGTGCAGACTGCCTCCAGTTGCGACCTGCAGGTGCACAGAGAGAAGCAATGGACTTCCACTGCATGACGAAGATTTGCTGTTTGGCTGAAGCCAATACAGTTAATTGGATGGAGAGTAGACGGACGGTGCATCAAGAATGCTTGCTCACCGTAACCATGACACTGCTGCTGTGGGTGATGAGGGGCTGGACAAAGACCCAGAAGACATCGTACACAAGGCAGAGGGACAGGAGAATACAAGCGACCTGCAGGCAGGACATTTGCATGGATGGCAATGGCCTGAAGCCCACACAGACGGACTGCAGAGCCAAGAACCAAACCTTGAGGTTGGGGAGTTTGAACTGCCTCAGGATGAGCAGCAGTAAGCTGACGCCCATTGTGTCCTGCAAAATCCAGGCCCAGCTGCTGCTGCGGAAAGTGACCCACAGCCCGGTCACGGCTGCTGCACATACTGCTGCCAGAGCTGCATGACAGAAACAAATGTCAAGTTGGGCCAGGAGGGGGGTTCAGCTCAATTTGCTGGTGTGCTGACAGGGACACACGCAAGCTGCTGCCAAAGGCCTCCCACCCGCATGCACTGACACCAGGCCCATGACTGGGAGACTGAAGGACTGCCCCTGCCACCAAGGCGTCAAGGCAGCGCAGGCTGGCAACAGGGTGACTGCCATGGCCTGCGCAGCTCCCACACAAAACAGCACGATCTGCACAGGCACAAGCAGGGCAGGTGTCAGGGGGTGATGCCGGCAGCAGACCACTGCATGGATACCAGCACTTGCAAAGCTCGGAGAGGCTGCTTTCCATCTGCCAGCAGCACATGAAAAGACGACAGATTTGCTGGCACTCTGAAGCACTTGCTCGTCAGTTTCAGGCAGGCAGTGATGCAGCATCAGCAAATTCACATCCCCTTTTGCAGACGCAGTCTGCCAGGCTTGGCAAGCTTGGGAAAGAGTGGATTGAGGGGCCCACGGCCACAGGCATGCTCACCAGCAAAGTGAAGAAGACCCGGTTGAGGAAAAAGAAGCAGACCATCAACATCGCAGAAGCCAGCACCACAAATGCCACAGCCCCCTGTCCTGTGATCTGCAGCACGTCCAGCCGGCCAGATTTCTCTGTGGGGGCTTGGGCCTGCACAAAGGGTCAGCACTGCTGTCACCTATCCAGACCTGTAGTCACCGGCTGAATCACAGGGTGCAAGAGATGCATACCCTGATGCCAGCTGATGCATTGTGCAGGGCAGCAGCTGCCCAGAAGGGCTGCTCTGTGCAGGGTAGTGGGCCAGGTGAAGGCACAGCCACTACTGTTGCTGCTTTTTTGCGCATGCTATCTGGGTGGGCACTTGCAGAGAGCACCACACCGCTGGCACAGATGGGTCACAGCAAAGTTGCCCACCCGCCTGGAACATCAAGACCATGGGGTGCGCGCAGGCTGGGCAGGGCTGGCTGCAGAGACCCCAGCTCTTGTACAAAGGCTGCTGACTGCGGAGCAGCCCCAGCTGTCTGTGCAGGAGCCCCTGCTGCAGACTGGTGTGCAGCCCCTGCTGCTGGTCCCCGCAGTCTTTAAAGGAGCCACAGCTGTGCATCAGGCACAGGCTCAGGCAGGGGGCTGTACTGCCTCACCGCGTCTTGCTGCATGGCTGTAGACAGCCGCGACTCCTGCAGGAAGTCCTGCCCAGCCCACAGGCTGGCACAGGCAAAAGTGACCACTGCCAGCAGCCAGAGAGCCAGGGTGTTGGGGTCGAAGACCTCGTAATGGGGTAGCCACACGGCCACACTATCCTGCGCTGCGGCGGCCACCACGAGGTGGTTCCCTGTGGTCTGAGACACGCTGACCGCGATCAAGTGAATGACAGCTGTGGCTGCTGCTGAGGAAGCATCAGAGCCCATAGGGATGCAGCCTGCACAGGTGCGTAGTGTGGTGACAGTAGGTAGTACGCCAACAGGCTGTCAGGGGAAGGCAGGAATGCGCATGTCATCTTGGGACCCCTCAAAAGCAGGGAGCACCGTGCAAGGTGTGAGGAGACATCTGCAGTGGGGCCAAGCAACCACTACGAGCTCACGCCACGCGATCAGCGCAAACAAACACCGCAGGCCTGCACCTGGCTCGTCATCATACACAAGCATCATGGCTGCATTGGCCTGCTGCAGGTGCAGAGCCTTGTCTACAAAGCTGCAGTTGCCGCGCTTGACCACAACCGCATAACCTGCAGCAAACAGCATCGAGGAAAGCTGGGGCGTGAGGAGAAACAGCTGGGCTTTGATACGGTTTGCAAGTCCCAGCAGCTGGACAGGCACCTGAAAATGTGTGCTGGAGCCACTGGCAGCTTGCCTGTCAGATACTGGCCAGTCCAAGGGCCGCATGCCTCAGCAGGCACAGCAAGAATGAGCGGCACTGTCTGGTTCATGTGCTCAGCAGGAAGCTTCCCAAACGATGCTGCTGCACCCCAGAAGGTCTGCTGTGTCGGCTCCATCTGCAGCACCACCCCACCCCCGAAGCAGGCGTCCTCAGGCGCTGCCAGTGCACTCCTGGCCATTGCAGACAGCAGCAAACATTTCCAGGCTAGCCTGTAAGGCATCAAGCCAGTCACAGAGCGCATCGTCAGCTGAACAGCAGACTAGCTGCTGCCTGACTCAGTCTGCTTGCTGCCTGAGCACAAGATTGCCGACGGATCTGTTCATGTTCCGGCACAGGCAGCCCTGCGGGCAGCCAGACGCAGTGATCAGAGCTGAAAGATGTCACTCGAGTGCCTACCTATTCAGGGCAGTGTTTCAACGTGATCGCACTCCTCAGCATGGCAGCGCCCCTGGCTGGCCGCCTGCCCACAGTGTGCAGTCACCACTGCCCACAGAGGCTCCGGCATGGGCGACAGGCCTTGTTCAGCAGCCACACAAACCTAGAGCTCAGACAGGCCTTCTCTGGCACTCCCCTGCAGCATCAACACCAGTCTGCCGGCATCAGCCGAAGCCAGCTCTGCGCACAGGCCAGAGGTGGTGGCTTTGAAGGCAGGGGTGAAGGCAGGGGTGGCCGTGGGGGCAGGGGGGGCAGGGGGGGGCGAGGAGGCCGGGGCAGAGGCCGCGGCCAGGATGGCGAGGACAATGATGATGCCCAGGCCCAGGAGGACGACGGTTTCCAGGAGCGCGTGGTGCAAGTCAGCCGCGTCACCAAGGTGGTGAAGGGTGGCAAGCAACTCAGCTTCAGGTGCGTGCAGCACCAGCAGCCGTGGCTGCTGTATGGGCTTTGTGTGCACAACTTGTTGCCTATACATGCACACTGTTGGGGTGATGCACTCTCATAGCTATTGACACTGTTCTGCAGGCTGCAGACCCATGCTGGTGCTCATGCTGACAATTGCAGCTGGCCAAGGCTGGCCCCAGGGAGGAGTGTCAGCACACCTTGAATGAGTCAAGCAGAATTCAGCTCTTCTCAGCCTGTGGCTCCAACCATGCCTTGATGCCGGAGCACGGCGTGATGGGTGCCATGATGCGGCTTCTGCATGTGCAAACCTTGTCCCAGTGCACCAGCTGTCAGCCATGTTCTGCATGCTTCACGTCTAGGACCCTTTGAGAACCTGTGCCAGTAAGCATGTACTGAGCTCTGGCTGCAGACTGCATTGCTGGTGCTGGGTTTCTGGTTGGCGCTGTGGTTGAAACTGTGCCAAACTCAGCATATTGAGTGCCTGCCTGTGCAGGGCAGTTGTGGTGGTGGGTGATGAGCAGGGCCATGTGGGCGTGGGTTGCGCCAGCGCCAAGGAGGTCATCCAGGCAGTCAGCAAGGCGGTCGCAGACGGCAAGCGCAGCCTAGTCACAGTTCCTCTCACTGCCGGCGCCACTTTCCCTCACAGGGTAGATGCCTACTTTGGGGCAGCTAAGGTGACCCACTGAAGCAGTGAACAATGCTTGCATTCAAGCTGGAGGCAGATGCTGCCCTGCACTGCTCACCTGGACCTGCCAGAGCTCAATTGCTGACCCCTGTGTCAGTTCTGCTGCTTCCAAACGTGAGCTTACATCTAGCTGCCTGTGTGTGGGTGCTGTGCATGCCGGTGCTGATGCCACAAATGACCCCTCGATGTGCCTTGATGACCTCCTCATGTATTGCAGGTCATGCTGCGGCCTGCCTCAGATGGTACCGGTGTCATTGCCGGTGGTGCTGTGCGCACCGTGCTGGAGCTGGCAGGCGTCAAGAATGCCTTTGGGAAGCAACTGGGGTCTGCCAACCCCCTCAACAATGCACGGGCCACACTGGTGGGCCTGGACTACATGCGCACCCCCAAGGATGTAGCCGCTACCAGGGATTTGTCTGCAGAGGAGATGATCGAGCGCATCAAGTCAGGTGAGCTTGGCTCCCCTGAGAGACCGTAGCAACTGTTTCATTGTGCTCTCAGAGAAGGCTAACATGGAGTGAGCTGCTGCCTCATGGTCACTAGCTATGAGGCGCCTCCTGCCTGCTAGTGACAAAGCCTTTGGCTGTGCCTGAGTGGGGACACTGGCTTTCTCTGTCTCTCACCTGCCTATGCTGTGCAGATGAGCCTTGCTCAGCATGTATGCCCCTGCTCACATGTGCAATTGCCCACGGCACAGCTCGGTCAAGCTTTGTCTCAAGTCCCATGTGCTGCTGCAGGACGAGGTGCAAGAACAGAGTTTGTCACCACTGCTGGAATCTGAGATGTTGCCTCCTTCCCTGTCGGCTTTGGAGACATGTGGGAACGTGCTGGTGCACTTTATGGACTTTATTTGACGAACAGTTTTGGCACCCTCTCTTCTTAATCCTAAACATTGCGGCCAGCACATTCTCATGTTTAAATCCTTACAATGAGGCATTTGATGGTCAGAAAGGGGGTGGCAGCTTATATGCTGGTCTCTCATTTCTGAAGCTTCACAGTGGTCACATAGCTCAGCAGCTGGTCCAGGACCTGCATGGCGCAGCAGCGGCAGCATCAGATTTGTCATGATAACAGCAATACAGTACTTGTCTGTTAGCTGCTAATCTGCGTAACCATGATCCTGATGGTGCAGCAGCTGCCAGGGCAATATGCAATCCATGAGCCGAGAGGCAGCCAACAAGCTGGACCGCCACATGTGCCTGGAGGCGTGCACAGGAGGTGTTCACCTCCTTCTTCTTCTTTGATATGTTCTGCTGGATTTCATGCATGGCCTCGGAGGACTCCTTGTCCAGACGCTTGACATTCGCCCCAGAGTTTGAGGAGTCCTGCAGAGACAATCAACCCTTGATGTTCAGACTACATTTCACCAGCACCGAGTGCGCACACACAGCACTCGCGTGCGACAGCCCTCATTGAAGGATGCTGCAATGCAGCACTGGCCCTAGGCAGCCCCAGAGCACTTGTTGCGCCAGCAAGCGCATGTCCCCCAAGACTGCAGTGTAAGGCAGCAGCTGCAGGGCAGCAGTGCCTGAGTCAGCCTCCCTGCCCAGGCAACCAGCTGCAGCTGACTTCACTGTCACATGTATGAGAGAGCTGTGGCCCCTCACACCAGCCAGCCCCGCTGAGTGCTTCTACAGTAAGTCCCTCGATGTTGTAAAACCCAGCACTATGAACCCCTTTTGGCATTGCCGAACTCATCAGACCGCGGCTCCGCTGCCTCACATCAGAGATTTGCTTTTTGTAGGCCTCCTCGCGTTGCTGCCTGTAGGCCGCGATCTCCTTCTCTGCCTCCCTCTTGGCCTGCTTCAGGCGCTCTGACTTCTCTGCAAAGAGTTGCAAAGCCAGATGAGCAGGGCAGCATCAGGCAGTGCCAGACTAAGGACTTGTGGGGCTTTGGCAGGTAGGCATCAGGCGCTGCAGATGATAGATCCAGGCGGCGCCAGGCGCTGCATCATGCCCCTGAGATGGCTCCAGCAGTAGCTGTCAAGTCAGAGCATGCTACCCACTGCTCAGATGCTGTGTTGTGCCCACATAGGGGGCAAGCATGGCAATTCTGGATGCAGCGACGGACGCACTCTAGGGGCCAGCAGTGTCCCTCAACTACCCTCCAGCGCTCTTAGATATGCAGCCAAGCACGAAAGGGCAAGTCTGGCCTGCCCTGGACGCTTACCCTTGCGCGCCTGGGCAATGATTTTCTGAGCCTCCTGCTCAGCAGCTAGCAATCTCTGGATGCCATCTTGGCCAGCCTGCATGTTGCCCCTGCCTGGGCCTCAAGCAGGTCGACCTGGTCTGATGACCCTGAGCGAACCTTGGACAACAAAAGAAACTGCTTCGTTGGGCAAATGGGCGTCGAGTGAGCAAGCACTGACAGGCCCAGATCCTCAATGAGATGCAAACTATTCAAAAACTTTCTTTCTCAATCTTGCATCGTTCAGTCAGTTCAGGCTTTGACCTAGGGCGGCCCCACTGTTTCTGGCAAGCGGAGAGCCAGTGTCACGCATCCGGGGTAGCTGAGGCGATTTGAAGGCAGGATGAGCCACTGCAAGTTTGAGCGTGAGTTTTTCCAGTGCTGCTGGGAGTCCATGCCCCAGTGCTGTTGAGCTGCATCCCAGATCTGTGGTGTCACATCTTTCTGAGTGCTGCACAGGGCTGCACAGCATCCTGGGACCGCCACCATGGCACATGATGTTGTGCAGCTACTGCTGCTGCAGCAGGACTGTTCAGGAGCATGATGTCTGCAGTGCTTCTGTCACTGTCTGCTGCATGCTCTTGCCCGGTGCAGTCCCCGGCACAGCCCATCTCTGTGCCTGCAGACCCCCGGCACGGTTCCCTGGGCTTCCTGCCCAAGAAGCGGTGCAGGCGTGGCAAGGGCAAGGTCAAGTCCTTCCCCAGGGATGACCGCAGCAAGAAGCCCCACCTGACAGCCTTCATGGGCTACAAGGCCGGCATGACCCACATCACCCGCGATGTGGACAAGCCAGGCAGCAAGCTGCACAAGAAGGAGACCTGCGAGGTGGATATTGCAGCTAACTTGGGTGCTTATGCAGCAGCCCACGCGCTTACATCTGGCAGTCTGGGGCGGTGTATCTTGGCAGAAGGCTGGCTCTTCTGGCAGGGGCAGCTCTGGCTGGTTGCAGCAGCCAAGAGAGGATAGCAGCTGACACAGGCACTGTTCAAAGATGCTGATGAGCTTGCTGTCCAGCATGGGAGTGCACTTTGACGCAAGCAGCTGGGGCCTCATTGCATAGGGTGCAGGTTGTGTTCGTGTCCCTGTCAGCAGTCTGTCCTATTGGCGCCGCCCGCAGGAGGATGCCCACCATGATCAGACACCCAGCATTTGGGGCACCTGCAGTGTGCCCAGGCTGGGCGCAGGTCAAGGTACCCCCCAGAGGCATTCCTGCTCAGCTGGATGCGGCCCCTGCCCTGCAGGCAGTGACCCTGATCGAGACCCCTCCCATGGTCGTTGTGGGCGTTGTGGGCTACACCATGACTCCCCGCGGCTTGCGCACCCTCAACACCGTGTGGGCGCAGCATCTGAGTGAGGAGGTCAGGCGGCGCTTCTACAAGAACTGGTAAGTGCCTGCTTAGCACCACCGGCCAGGTCTGCAGTGCAGCTGGCTGCGTCCTGTGGCAGCATGGTGGGATTAGGAAACGGTGAGGGCCTGCAAATCCTTGCCTGTAGTGAATGGGTCGTCAGGTGCAGCAGGCAAGAGACAGGCGCCTGAGGAGCACAGCTGCTCTGCTTGCTGTCCTGTGGCTCTCTTCCTCGGGCAGGCCTGCAATGTTGCTGTGGTGACAATGGTCAGCGGGGCTGTGCCATATGTCTGCAGCAAAAATCAGTGCTCTTCTGCCCTCTGCACACTGCGTAGCCCCTCTCTATATCAACTGCAGGGCTAAATCCAAGAAGAGGGCCTTCACCCAGTACGCCAAGAAGTATGAGAGCAAGGCAGAGATTGAGGAGGCCCTGGACGAGCTGCGGAAGCATGCCAGCGTCATTCGCGTGCTGGCCCACACGCAGATCAAAAAGGTTGAGCTGCGCCAGAGGAAGGCGCACCTCATGGAGATCCAGGTGGGCTGCTGAGGAGTGCCTTTTGCGACTGGGCCTCCCAGGCGGCAATGTGTGAGCTGCGCCTGTCGCTTGCCCAGGTGGGCTTACCTGCTGCATTCTGTGGCCTGCAAGCCTTGTGCATGGTCGGCCTGTCACCTGCCTGCACCCGCTGCACACCAGGCTGGCACAGCCCCACCACCGGCACATCCAAGCACTCTCCTGCATGAAGTGCTGTTGTGCTTGACACCCTGCTGCCCGTGCCTGTAGGTCAACGGTGGCGAGGTTGCTGACAAGGTGGACTTCGCAACCAAGCTGTTTGAGCAGGAGGTGACGGTAGACAGCATCTTCAACAAGGACGAGATGCTGGACACCATTGCCATCACCAGGGGGCGCGGAACTGAGGGTGTGGTGGCCCGCTGGGGCGTCACCCGCCTGCCGCGCAAGACTCACAGGGGCCTCCGCAAGGTGGGTCACACTGTTGGCATCTGAACCTGCATGTGCTGCAGATGCGCAAGACGCACCGGATCTCAGAATGGTGGGTCAGACTTGCTAGGGGAGCTGCGTCAGATGTTGTCGCTGAGCATGGGTCTGGTAATATGCATCCAGCAGTTCATGGTGATGCGTAGGGCTTGCTTGCATTGACTGCTAAACTCTGCCATAGCTGCCCTGCTCAAGTGGTGAGGAGAGTGCCATCTGCATTTTGGTCTGTAGCCTGGCAAGTTGCCACAGCTCAAGGATAGGGAGACTGCTCTCAAAATCATTCTGCAGGTCGCCTGCATTGGCGCATGGCACCCTGCTCGTGTCTCCTGGACAGTTGCCCGTGCTGGTCAGATGGGCTTCCACCACAGGACGGAGATGAACAAGAAGGTTTACCGTGTGGGCAAGAAGGGCGAGGTGGGGTGCTGCAGCAGCAACACAGCAAGCTGCGCCCTGCAAGCCTGTGCCCAAGGGCTGCTTGTTTCAATAGAGCACTTTCAGGGTTGGGCTTGCTTTGCTTTCTTCTTTGGCCGCTGGGCTTGGACGGTGGCTTGCCTGCCTGTCTTGCTGACATGCCTGGGGCTTGCTATGCCGCATCGTCCTGCTGGCTGCTGCAGCACTTTTGGTGCTTGCCTGCCGGAGTAGCACAGCAGCTTCAATAAGGAAGCCTCAAGCTGGGCTGCCGAAGCATTGTCTTTTGATGTTATACGATGCATCTCTGTGCAGGACTCCCACCTAGCCACCACAGAGCTGGATATCACCAAGAAGGACATCACTCCAATGGGTGGCTTTCCTCAGTACGGTGTGATTAAGGAGGACTACCTGATGCTCAAGGTGGGTGTGCTGCTCATGGTGCAGATCTGAGTGCAGTTGCTGGGAAGATCATGGCATTCTGTCTGCAGCTTCTGTGCATTCAGCAGTCTCTGTGGTGCCACCTGCATCGCTAGGCATCTTTCGTGCCAGGGCAATGCGTGAGCAGAGCCTACTGCATCTGGACTCTGTCATGCTTGGTGTTGTGAGCCGAAATAGCCCACTTGTCACAAGGTGCCTCATGCACCTCATTGCCCCTGCAGGGCGCCTGCCCTGGCACCCGTAAGCGTGTCATCACTCTGCGCAAGACGCTGGTGGCTCAGACCAGCAAGACTGCCACTGAGGAGATTGCCCTCAAGTTCATTGACACAGCCTCCAAGTTTGGGCATGGTCGCTTCCAGACCAGCGAGGAGAAGCTCAAGACCTTGGGCAGGAGGAAGATTGTGGATGCAGAGTAATGTGCATGTGCTCCTGTACACCCCTCATTTCATTGCCCACGCCTGGCATTGGACCACCAAACTGTGCACTTCTCTGTAATCCACCACAAATCATCAAATCATCAAATTTGAAATGATACAGATGCGGGCAGGCGTACTGTCAGGACTCCATGTCTACTGGCCCGCCGTCAGGGATAGCACATGCTGCCTTCTGCCTCCCAAAGAGCTCGTCCAATGTGCGCTGTGCGGGTCGTTTGGTCATTTTGTCGGCAGAGCCTGCCATGGGAGGCATGATTGGGTTTGCAGCGACAGCTTTGGTGGCCAGCTGCCTCCGCATGCCGGCTGCCAGCTTGCGCCCCCTGAAGTTCAGCTGGTCCTGTCCTGTAGGCTGCCTTTGCACCTGCAACAGCACATCGACTTTGGTTGCGGCCAGCACACACTTCATAGGACCCCCAGCAGCTCACAAGGAGGTTGCCCTTGGTTAGTGTCAGGTTGCAGCCTCTCCCTGGGTGCGCAGAAGACGTCCCTGACTCCTCAGAAGGGGGCAGCATGAGCAGGTCTGCTCACCAGCTGTTATTGCAGGGCTGGATGGGATTGTAGCAGCTTCCTCCATTAAGAGGCAGCGTTGGAGCTCCAAGATAGCAAGCATATACGAGCGGTTGGCTGACCTGCATCTTGACAGGGGAGGGCGGCAGCGGCCGCCTCTCCACGCCAGCATAAGGGGTGAGGCCCCAGGAACCTCCCAAAGCTGGGGAATTGCCGACATCATCCATGACTGTGATGATGGAGCTGCCTGAGGGGCCGTCGTCTAGACCATAGCCCTGCCCATCCCTGCCACCACGGGTGGGCTGATTGTAGACATCGCTGGCACGGGGGGGATGCGGTATGTCCACCACATCCACCCTGCACAGCCAGGCTAAGGAGTGGCTGGTCCTGCATCACTGGCTGCAAGCACCATACACCTCTGCCAAAGCTACACGGTCAATGCAACAGCTTGCTGGTCCAGTTCCAGCTGCAGACAGGCTGGAGGTACATAATGCTAGCGAGGAGTGGCATTAACGTGGCTGTCGCGTCCACCTTGTACAGTCGGTGCCAATGATGCCGCAGGTGCTTTAGGCGGCAGGTACCCCTCTGACAAAGCTGCTCGGGTTGTCTATGAGTTTGGCAGTCAAAGCGAAGCTGCAAGTGCCAGAGACAGGCTGGAGGTACACACTGCTGGTGAGGGTGGGGGAGAAGAGGGGTTTGACAGGCCGGACCTATCGATTCTGCCCCGCAAGGCATTGCTGGTCATGCAGCAATCGTTGCAGGCGCCTGGCACACCTCTGCCCAAGTTGCATGGGCAGACCAGAATCTTGCTAGTGGACTACAGCTAAACAAGTGCCTAAGCCAGGCAGCTGGTACACACTGCTAGCAAGAGGAGCCAGGGACAAGTCTGCTGTTTCCACACTGAACAGCCAGCCAAGGTGTCGCACAGCAGCTGCGACGACTCCTATCCATCAAGTGCAATGTGGTCAGTGCTGGCTGGCACTGCAGCAATAGGCCTTGCCTTGCACCCTGAGCAGCCAGGGCTGACACCGCAGCAGCTGCTGTGTACCCTGCACAGCCAGATCGGCAATGGCAAGCACTGCAGCGGCTCCAAGCGCCCCTGGTGAAACGCTGCATATCTCCCTGTACAGCCGTGCCTGGTGTACAAGAGCCATGGCAAGCGTGTCAGCAGCAGGCGCTGTGAAAATATTGCATCGGCCTTGCTCAGGGTGCCAGCGATCGTCACCGCTGCAGTCGGTCTAAGAGCATGGCTGATGCTCACCAGATCCAGCCATCGTCCTCATATACAGTATGTATGCGTTGCTTGCCGCCATGCTCGCATCTGTTCCCGCAGAGGTCGCTAGCGATGTGGCCGCCAGTGTGCAGGTTGATCTGCGGCGCAGGTGAGCATTCGAGCAGCATGGATATGAGGACCGTCTATGCCCCAGCAACACATCCGCTGGCTGCTGTTGCATGCAAGTTGAATACAGCCGGCCATGCTCCAGTCCCTACATGTCCTTGAGCAGCGGTCTGCCCCGCGTACCCTATAGCCATGCTCTGGGCATCGAATGCAGCTGCTGCCGTCCTCTATGTCCTCCACAGTCCCAGCCTCGCCCAGCGCACCTCCCTGATGGAAACAGGCAGAGTCCAGCGCATGGCACCTGCAGCAGAGGCCTGCACAAGTCTTTGGTATTACTCGAATGTAAGCTCAAAGCTCAACACTGGTGTCAGCAGCTTCAAGAGAGTGGCGCTCCTGCCGTGATGGCGCAGCAGAGTGATTGTGCGTCCTCTGATGACCTGCAAGCAAAACGTGCAGCTTGGCATGAAATCCACCAGCTGCTTCTGCCTGACCAGCCGGTTACCCTGTGTGCTCTTTGCCCCTCCGGCAGCTGGCCGCCCCTGATGAGCTTGACAAGCATTGCTTTCGGCTGCCAGGCCACACCAGCGACCTCTGATGGCGGGTCAACTTGCGCTGACCAGCCCAGCAGAGGTGACTGAGACAAGGCTGCAAGCTGTGGTGCGCTGGTCAGCTGCTTGCCAAGCTATGCAATAGACTTGTCCGGGACTCGAGTGCCTGGCTTCTTGGGCATGCAAAAACCTCCTCCCACTGCTTGACAGCAGGTTAAATACAGTGATGAAGGTCTACATTGTTGCACACAACAAGTACAGCAGCAACACAAATCATGCTGAGGTGAACTTGGTGACGGCCTTTGTGCCCTCTGAGACTGCGTGCTTTGCCAGCTCGCCAGGCAGAATGAGCCTGACTGCTGTCTGAATTTCACGGCTAGTGACAGTAGGCTTCTTGTTGTACCGGGCCAGGGTAGCAGTCTCTGTGGCGATCTTGTCGAAGATGTCTGCAATGAATGAGTTGAGGATGCTCATGGCCTTGGAGCTGATGCCGGTATCAGGGTGCACCTGCTTGAGCACCTGCAGGCAGTGCAAAAGAACATTACCTCGAGGGCTGAGTGGAATCTCATGTTTTATCAAAGAGGCTGCCATGCGCCAGCTGTTGCACAGCAATGTGATCATCAGCAATGAGCTGCGGCTAGCACTGACCACCTGCTGCAATCTGCAAGCATGCTGGCCGCCAGCACAGCACAACCAGCGCGCATGCTCATTGACAACAGAAGGCCGCACATGTCACCTGCTGCAGCGTGATGAGCCCATCACTGGATGCATCGCAGTTGGCAAGCCCCCAGATGCGCCCTCGTCAAGGTAATGGCTGGCTTGCTGAGCAGCACAAGCAGCCTAGCTGTGACACAGCACGACCAGTCTACTTCTAGACGACCATGTTGATAGGAACGTGGAACAATGCAACCTTTTTTGGGATCTGGCAAGTCAGCTAAAGCCCTCTTGTCCTGCAATTGCTCAACAGCCCAAGCCTTCCGGCAGCTTTACCTGCAAGCTCGTACAGCCTTTTAAGCACCACTGCTGCTGCACAAGGATCTCAGTTGCATGTCCACTGACAGAGGGTGCGAAGCACCTGCTCTGGGCCAGGTGCTGCACAGCACTGCCAGCCCACCATGCAGTCCTGGTGGGAAGGGCTTGCCTGCTGTCACACTCCTGTCTCGCCCCCTCTAGCAGGTACATACATACTGCAACATGCACAGTGCAACGCAGCCCACCTTGTAAATGTAGATCTTGTAGCTCTCCACTGCCTTCCTGGAGGCCTTCTTTTTCTTGTCAGCAGTCCCTCCGGCCCCGGTCTTCTTGACCACCTTCTTGGCAGGCTTCTTCTCGCCTGACTTAGGAGCCATGATGCTTGCTGGTCAACCCTGCAGGCAGCGTAGAGCACAGGATGTCATTCCCTCTCATGTGTGGACTTCTTCATGCTAGACTGGAGCCATGATGCACGCAGGTCATCAGCAAAGGACAGATCATGTCATTTGGAGTGCTTGACGGGCTCTCTGCTGGCCTGACTTCGATGTCTACTGCCATCAACAGCAGGGCGCTTGTCATTGCGAAGTGACAGACAAGGGCTAAGCAGAGAGACTCTGCTCATCCTTTGACCAGCACACCAAAAGCTCTGACAGCAGTGCTGCGCTGCAGTTGGCCAGACCAGCATAGTCTTGTAGCTCTTGACACCGTGCACAGACAGCTTAGGAGGCAGTGCATCACAATGCCTGGCCGTGTCACGGATGTAGCCCCAACACAGATGCGTCAGGCGGCCCTGCACTGTATGCTGTCCCTGGCAAAGCTGCTGCTTGTATAGATCAACCATGCTGTGAAGCTGTACAGTGGTGAGATGTTGAACGCAGGAGACCAGCACTTGGTGCTGCCAGGACTACACATGCAGCAACGTGTGCCAGTCCTGCCTGCCAAGGGCACAGCAGGCCAGGCACACAAGAGCGGCACACGAATTGCACCTGTCACCACATGAGGACTGACCTGAGGATGGCTGAAGAGACCGGAGGCGGGCTGAGGGAACAGAGTGAGCTGTATGAGCTGTGCCACGAAAAAATGAATCTTTATTGATTTGACCTCCCAGGCTTGCGAATGCTTGCAGGACCATCTGGTGCCTCTCTCTGCCCAGCAAGCAGGTGGATCTCCAAACCTAGCAGCTGGTTTGTAGTAGCTCCGAGGCAAAGATTGATCCCAGACCGGGCAGCTCTGCAGGAAGGAGAAGGCATGGTCAAGCGTGCGTTCCTGGCTGTGCTTCTTGAGGCCATCAGAGCTGGAACTGGGCACATCAGTTGGCCAGGCGCCATCATCCCCCCGTGTATCCAGCAGTGCCACTCAGGCTGTGCTCCCGTGGCGTGCAGCTGACGCGCAGGACAGCAGCATCCTCACAGAGCATGTTCCAGGTGACCCGCAATTCTCCACACTGCGGGAGCAGAAGCTGTTCAAGCGCTACCTAACTGTTTTCAACCGTCGGGTGCTGTTCCCAGCCACTGAGGACCGCGAGGTGCGCCACCTGGCAGGTGACTGCTATGCGTACTGTGGGTGGGGATCTGGGGGCAGCAGGCTCGGCCTTGGTCATAATCCTGGCATGAAAGGAAGATCTGCTAGGTTGCCAAGACTACCAGGCCGGGAGACACACGCCAGTCAACAAAGCTGCCTCATTGCTTCCTGTGCTTATGCAGGCTGCTGCTCATGATTTTGATGTCGTGGGCCACCCTCACCAGAAGTTTCACTTCACAACATGCCTCCCCTTCCATCCATCCCCGGACGGCATCAGGCCTGCAGAGGTGAGACAGGGGGCAGACAAAGCTCCCGCTGTGACCACAGTATACTGAGGCCTGGCACCTCTGCTGCAGGTCAGCATCGTGTACGAGTACTCCCAGGGAACAAATCAGATGATGTATGCAGTTGCTGCTGGAGGCTTTGACCCCACCAAGCACGCAGATTTCAAGGCATGCTGTCGGGCCGAGCTTGGAGAGGAGGTGGGTACCCTCAGCTGCATTGCTTTGCTGCCACATTGCTCTGCAGGGTGTTGCTGAGACACCCTGTCTCTCAAGGTACCTGCCTCTGCTCCAAGAAGGACCGCAGCATGGGGGTACAATGCTCCAGCACTGCCTGATTGTGGGGAGGCTTTGTGGGTGTCCAGCAGAACCGCAAGCATACAGTTGTGCACCTTAGTGCAGCCTCTGCTCAAGGATAAACAGCTAGTGGCAGTATTTGGCACCTGTGGGTGCAGACTCTTCCACTGCAACACCTCTGCCCTCCTGCAGACTCTGCTGGAAGGAGGCGAGTTGGTGGAGCTGCTGCCCCCCGACCACCCAGGCATTGCCGAGGTGAAGTGGTGCGCCAACCGGTTCACGCCCTTCCTTTGCATTGATCCTGTGCCAGCTGCAGACCCAGGAGCGCGCGATGCAGAGGAGGAGTACATGGATGTGAGTTTCAGAAGCTTCTGCATGTGCCAAGCTGCTTCATATATCCCTGTCGACGCCTGCCTGGGTTGCATGTGGCAAGCGTACCGAGGTGGTCCTTGCTGCCTCTGTAGGTGCACCGTATGACCATTCCTGAGCTCAAAACGATCATGCACAGCGGTGAGTGCCCAAGCAACAGCCACGACCACCCTTGCCTCTTGCCAGTGCTGAGCTGACCAGACCCTGTCCTCTGCAGGTGAGATGTTTCTGCCGTCAGTGATGACCTGCTATATGGCCCTTGAGGAGCTCTCCCGCCGCAAGCTGTTGTAAATCTGCTACCAAAATGACGGTGCCCACAGTAGAGCCCCTGATTCTGAAGCCTTCCCACGCTGGCCCCATTGCCTCCAAACTGCTTCATTCCACCATAAGCTGGCCGCCCATTGCTGTGCCAGTCACTGTGCTGTTGAAGTTCGAATCAAGCCAGCACAATGCAAACTTGCATGCTCCTGACTCAGTCATGCTGCCCCCAAGGCACGCATGGATTTGCAAACATACTATGGAATTCTGATTGGAACCAGGGAAGGGGGCTGGACAATGTAAAGTCAAAGATGACGAACGCTGACCCTGCTAATGTTTTGACCTTCTTGCTTTGGTTTCCTGCTGTGACATGAGGTAAGCCTTCATCCTGATGGCGGACTTGGGCATCGCCATTTGTACTTTCTCACTGTGGGTCATGTCTAGGACAGACTTGCAGCCGTGCTCTGCCAAGGCTTCCCTGATGTCAGGAGACATGGCAAAATGCGACAGGAAGACCTTGCGCGATTCCTGCCAGCCACCATCAACATAGATTGCCCCAAGGACTGCCTGCAGCCATGCACATGCACTCTCCCATGTGCTGCAATTACAGAGCTGTACAGCACAGCACCAAAGTGCAGATACACACACTGCTCTTATTGCCTTACTGCAGGTTGGCTGTTACCCCTCCTGCAGAGCTCACCTCAAACAACTCTGCAAGCATGTTTGCTGTGACCTTGGGCGTGGAGTTGCCAAGTACAATGAACTTTCCCAGACCAAGCTTCTCAGCTCTTGCTGCACAAGTGGCCCTGCAGTCCAGCCAGACTGCTGAGCTGCCTCAAGGTCAGACAGGCAGGGAGCAACAAAGCAGGACGTCACTCTGCATGGCTCTCAGCGTCTTGGCCAACTTGACCTGAGAGGTCAGCAGAACAGCATGCAGGGAGCAACAAGGCAGTACGTCCACTCCTGAGTCTGCATGGCTCCCAACACCTTGGCCACTTTGACTGGCCGCAGCGCACCTGCTGATTGCATGAGAGCGCAGTGTTGAAAAATCGCCCCTCTCCTGGCCAGGATACAGCACGCCCATCTGCTCAGTGACAATCATCATGAGGGCAGCATCTCCCAGCCATGCCAGGGCATAGCTGCCCCTGCCATCCACTGAGGCGTGGTTGAATGCCAGATGCAGCAGCCCAGGATACCTGAACTTGTACCTGCAGCACAGCATACATGACAGGTAGACAGCATGTCAGGGGACTACGACACAGCTGCAGGGGTCACCCAAGGCACTTGAAGCGGCTGCTTGCGCTCATGCTGGCCTGAGAACCAGCCAGCACTGCTCTGCTCCTTAGAATCTTCACAGCAACCACACTAGTTGCGCTGCCTGGCACAGGCCACGTCAACTGTGTGAAGGATGCAGCATTCCAGGGAAGCGATGTTTGCGAAGAGCGCCAAGGCAGGCAGGCGTCCCTGTCACCACACATAATCTCCACGACACCAAGTCTGCTGCATGCAAGCAGATGCTGGCCGAGCCTCTGGCACCCTGGCTGCTGCGTGCAATACAAGTTGTGTTCTAGGCATTCTGTACAGCTTTCAGCAGTCAGCTCTGTGCTCGATTATTGAACAGTGGTGGTCTGCCCAGCTCACCCCAACTTCTGCTGCGCGCGGTGCAGGCTGCCTGCCAGGGTCTTCTGCGCAAGCTTGGGTGCCTGGGCCCCAGCAGTCTCACGTGTCATTTGAAGGAAGTTGTCTCGCAGGTTGGCATGAATCTCATTGTCTGCGGCACTGGCAGCCTGCGGGGGACTTTGCTCTGGCTGCTGCTGGCTTTCTGGGGGGCAGCTTTCTGAGACAGCCTCTATGCTTGCTTGGAGCTGCTGCATCTGCAGGAGGGCATGCTGTGCCTGCAGCAGGGCCTGCTGCGCCTGCTGAATGAGTTGCTGGCGCTGTGCCACCGGCAACGCAGGGCCCTCTGGGGGAGTCACTTGGTCCTTGTGACTGTGTGTCAAGCCTTGCTGCACAAGGCTCCTTGGAGGGGCAGTCTTTACACACTGAGCTGCCTTGTGCAGGCGCCGCTGCTGGATGGCATGTGACAGCTCACCTGCTAACAGTCTCCTTGCATGCCACACATGCTTTTGCATGCTGTGCAGCTTTGCCATGGATCAAGACCAAGTCAACAAGTCGTGAATGGAGCCATGGCAGCAGGGTCGCCATTTGCCTTCTTGGATGTTGCACTGAGTTCCTGGTGGAGTGTCTAGTCTTGTGGGGATACCCCATCAGTGGCCAGAAGGAGTTGTCGGAGAAGAGTATATCCTGTCAGATCAGAAACCGCCAAAGGCAGCAACACCTGTGTTGGGGGTCAGGCAGAAGCAGAAAGATGCAGGCTCAATTCAACATCCGCAACAACATACAGCAGATGCAGGATTTCCAGAAGAGCATTGCAGATTGGAGTAAGGAGGCTGATCAGAAGGACAGGCAGCTCAGGTGGATGTGCAAATGCTTGCAAAGCAAGGGTTCCTGTGAACAAGGGAGGTCTCAGGTCCATGAAGCTGGCACAGGCGAGAGATGCAGCTGTCCTGACCCAGGAAGTTTGAGTGTGGTGCGCTGCAGGTCCAGCAGCCAGGCAGCATCCAGCAGCCAGCCTGTGCGATCCCAGGCGCTCAAAGACGAGAACATGGGCGGAGCAGTGCCACCAGTGCGGGGTCAGGCAAAGGGGGAGGTCTCTGGAGGCCCGTCTGGCTCCAGAGTGATGCCACCAGTGCGGGGACAGGCCACCAGGCAGGGTCCTGGAGGCCAGGCTGCAGCTCGGCCATTGCGTGCAGCACCAGGTAAGGTCTGTTCCTTCAAGTTGAACTGACACAGTCCTGTGAGGCAGGCCACACTGTTGCAGGCCAAGCCTGCAAGCTGCCTGCTGCAGGCTGTCCATCGCAACACGTTCCTGCATCACAGCATGCCCCCAGATGTCACTGGATGGGACCTGTCCACATACGCTGGACAGGGCTGTGAGTTGAGGCCTGGCCTTGCAGCCATTCAGGCTTCACACCTGCTGTTCCAACACACGCCTCACACGCACTGTTGCCTGCAGAGGCAGCCCCACGTGCTGCACAGAAGCCCCAGGCAGCTGCAGGTCCTGCGTCGTCTACAACCAGCAGGCATCCAGCTGGCCACATCTATGACCGCGCCAAGACCAAGTGGGACCAGTTTGATTTTGAGGCTGCGCTGCAAGACTCTGACAACTCCGGGGATGACATCGGGGGTGCCGTCCCAACTGTGGGCAGGCAGAGCCAGCATGGGCCTACAGCAAGACCTGCTGCACGTGCACCTGTGGACAGGTCAGCGCCACGTTGAACGCTCACACAATGGCCCTGAGCAATGGGGCGTCAGGGCACTTGCAGCTCATCGAAGTTTGCCCAGCCTGTCTGCAGTCTTGTTGCTGTGGAACTCGATGATGAGCCACGGTTGCACACAATGGTCCAGATGGCGCAATGGCCTAGATAGTGCAGCCTGCTATGCCTGTTGCACAGCAGAGACCATGCTGGCAGTCACGATGCGTGAGCAGGTTCTCCCAAAGAGGCCGAGCCTACCAACACTGATGCGCTGTCCACCTTTCAGTCTGTGCTCACCCTGCCCCCTGCCCTGCTGCAGGCCCACTGCTGCGCCTAAGCCCATGCCTGCGTCCAAGCCTGCATCCACTCATAGGCAGGCCCCCAGCCCCAAGGCTGTGGTCAAGGGCGTCACTATAGAGGAGGAGCCTGAGCTCTCAGATGCAGACCTCTGGCGCCAGCGAGGCAATGAGGCCTTCAAAGTGGATGACTTTGTCAAGGCGCGCAGAATGTACACGCAGAGCATTGCTGAGGAGCCCACCGCCGCCGCCTTCTCCAACAGGGCCCTAGCCAACCTGAAGCTGGAGGAGTACCAGAAGGTGAGTGGCTGGCATGGCACATGCCGTGAGTGGCACTTGTGGTGACTAGACCTCTTAGCAGTAAGCCTGCATGAGGAGTGGCACACCTAGAAGGTGGGCCTGGGTGTCAGTAGGCATGGCATATATGTGAGTGATGCTGGGCCAGCTGAGATCGCTGATACTGCTGTGGACCCAATGATTGCATTTACCTCAAGGTGGTGGATGACCCGCCTGACGTCTAGGACTGCTGGCCCACCCCACGAACGAGAGCTGGCCAAAAAAAGCGGCGGTGGAGGCCATGGCATCAAGCCGCAATCTTGTGCAGGCAGCAACAAGAGTGCGCAAGGTGTAGCATGCCTGGATCTGCTTGCCGTCTCTCTTCCTGTCCTTTGCCAGATACTGTTCCTCTGCTGCTGTACTCTTGCCTATATGTCGGCCTGTCGCTTGCACTGGGGTGCCTGCCACACAACATGACCCTGGTGGCAGACATGGCCTCCCTTGAGGCACTGCGCCTCTTGCACATGCAGTGTTCGTCTGGTTCCCTTGCAGGCAGAGCAGGACTGCACAGAGGCGCTGGCGGCCGATGCCACCTTCATCAAGGCCTGGCACCGGCGGGGCACCGCCAGGAGGGCTCAGGGCAAGCTGCTGGAGGCCGCAGAGGACTTTGAGGCGGCGCTGCGCCTGGAGCCGGGGAGCGCAGCGCTGGCCAGGGACAGGTGGGGAACTGTAAGACCTGTCAATCTGCAGTCAAGCGGGGGGGGGGGGGGGGGGCGGCGGCTGGGATCTCAGCGCTGTGCCATCTTTTGTTCCTTAAGAGGCAGGTGCACACACGAGAGATCAGCCACGCACATCAGCCAGGAGATCAGCCATGCGATATGAAAATATGGGTGGCTGCCTGCTGTGGGTTCAGCATTGTTGGGCAATAAATGGTGGAGCATAGTGCAAGGGCTTGCTGGGTCATGTAGACTACTAAACAGCCCCCAGGATCCATGTGAAGGCTCCCCCTGCACCATAGGCTGTTACAAGAGCAGACCTAGCTGCAAGGCCTGCTTATGTTGTCAAGGGCTCTCCACATCAGCATGTGGCACCAACCAGAGATGTGGGTGCATACAGGCAAGACACGTTGAAGGAGCTCATGGCCTCTGAGAAGCTGCCAGCAGTCAGCAGGCAGTGCCGGGTACCTGTCCACTGGGCAGACCAGCCTGCAGTCCAGGCACTCAGCAGCCTGCAGGCAGGACCTGCTGCAGCGGGCATCTCTCAGGGCGATGACGCATTCCCTGCTGCTCAGCAACAGCGCACTGCTGCCAACAGCGAGAGGCAGGCGAATGGTGCCCCACCTGCGGCACGGCGGCGGAGAAGCACTGCTGGCGCAGATGAGGAGGAGGGCACAGCAGACTTCCTGTCCAGGCTGGCTGCTGCGCAGGGAGCGGCTGGCAGTGACAAGGCTGGTTCGGGGAAGGCTGCTGCCCCAGCAGCAGCACCTCGAGCAGCAGCACCTCTGGCCCAGCCAATTTCCAAGCAGACAGCAGTGACCAGCAGCCTGGCAGGTGCTCACGTCCAGCCTGGCACCGCTCCAGATTCTGCTACTCTTCCTGCTGAGCCCTCGGGATCTGCTGCTTCAGTGCCAGCCCAGGTCAGCAGGGCACCAGTGGCCAGTGGCAGCAATCCTGCAGCAATGCGGACTGGCGCTGCACCGCAGCAGCAGGCGCCGCCTCTGCCTGTGGCTGCTGCTGAGGCAGAGCCCTTGCCGGGATCTGGCGCTGCCCTTCCAATGCCCCAGCAGGGCCTGCCATTGCCCCAGAATGGCAGGAGCCCGCTGGATGTGGCGTCGGCAGTGCTCCAGCAGGCAGGCAGCAGGTCGCAGGCCAAGCTGGCACCCCCCAGGACTGGTGAGCATTGCAGGTGGTGTGCAATGTAGAGTCCCCGACTGCGGAATGCTGCAGTGTCTCACGCATATAGCTCCTGGCAACCTGCACAGCACCCACTCCCTCTTTTCAAGCATGTGCAGCCTGCAGGGGCCCACTGGACGCCTCCTCATGTTGCTTGCAGGTACTGAGTTCGACCTGGTATGGAAGACCCTCAAGGGCCAGCCTGAGACGCAGGCAGCCTATATCCAGTTGCTCGACCCAGCAGGCCTGCCTGCCTTGTTCAAGCAGTCATTGACGCCGGCAGTTCTCAGTTTGCTGCTGTCAGTGTGTCTTCAGACAATAGCATCTAAGCCAGACAAGGCTTCTGCTGCTGTCCAGCTGCTAGAGGGCTTGACCAAGGTGTCCCGTTTTGAGATGACTGCCATGTGCCTGCCCAAGAGGGAGAAGGCAGACCTCCGGCTACAGTGGGACGCTGCCACCGCCTCAGACGCTGCGGTTGCCCCTCAGCTGGGAGCTTTGCGCACAAAGTACAGGCTCTGAGAGGATCCCACCAAGCAGGACCCAGCTTATGGTTTTGATTCATGTCAGAAAAACGCTGCTGAGTGTAAGTGAAGGTCTCAGCAGCCAGCCCTTGAAGCCGGCCAATTCATTAAATTCATGTTCCAGGGGAGCACAGTGTCACCGCTTGACCCACTGGAAGGCCTTCCGAGCCTTAGCTCTACCTGCTTTCTTACGTTCCACCACTCGTGGGTCTCTTGTCATGAGCCCCTCAGCCTTCAGCGGCCAGCGCCACTCAGGCTCAAAGGCCTGCAGCGCCTTAGCGACGCCATGACGCAGGGCCTGGGCCTGCCCAGTCACCCCGCCACCCTTCACAGTGGCGTACATGTCGAAAGTGCCCAGCTGGTCCAGCACAGCGAAGGGGGACAGCACCTCAGCGCGCCGCATGAAGGAGCAGTACTCGCTCAGGGGCTTGTGATTGACAAGTACCCGGCCAGGGCCTGTCTGCAGTCGACAGGAAGCCAGTTCTGTAATCATTGGATAGGGGAGCAATGGCAGCAATTGGCCACAGAGTGTCCTTACTCCTGGGGTCACCATGCATCATGCATGGGACCCTGCTGCCAGGCAACTGGTGCTTCTGCTGGCTTCTCGCAGCTGGTGATGCACTGTGATCACTCAGTCTGCTGGAAGTTGACTAGTTTACCCAGATCCAGACGCGTGCCACGCTGCACTTGCGCTTGCCGGTGCCATAGGCGCGGCCGCTGGCGTCAACTGTGCGCACACGACTGTGGCGCTGCGCTTCCTGCTGGGCCTGCTCGTCAGCACGCCTGCAGGTCTAGTGCAGTGTCAGGGCTGAGCAGGGTGCAGAGCAGATGTTGAGCAGCAGGAGGCAGCATGCTTGTGTGAATACATCGTCCCTGAATGGCGAGTCAGGGGAGCCAGCATGCCCCGGCAGCACAACAGGGCAGCGGCTTGTGGTCGAAGGACAAGGCAGAGGCAGCATTACATGTGTGAGACAGCAAACCACAACAAGAACTTGCCGGCGTGCTTTCTCAGCCTCCTCCAGGGAGGGGAACGCCAAAATCTGCTCCAGGGAGGGGATGCCTGCAGGCAGCGATGGAGCAGCTACATCAGCCCAGCTTGATGCTTTGCTCCCGCTCGTGGAGATCAGCATTGAGGGGCTCCAGCTGGGGGCCTGGGGCCAGCAGCACGCCAGCTGGGGCTGCTTTTCACGCCCTGCAGTCCCTAGACATGGCAGGGGTGTGGCCTACCGCTGACCCTCAGCCTAGCGCACCCACCTACGAGCCCTGCCTCCCTTTGTGCCTCCTCTAGTGACAGCATGGCTGCATCAAAGCTGGCCGCCTCATTCAGCAGGTGCTCCACATCTGGGGTGAGCTGCATGCCATCCAGTGCCCCCTGCCGGTCCTCAGATGCTCCACTCAGGGCGTTGACGTCAATGTGGGGCAGGCCCTGAAACATGCCAGCGCCAAAGGGGGCAGCCCCGACAGCACCTGCCGCACTGCCTGCACCAGCAAGAGCACCCTGATGAGCGCTGATTGCCGCAAGGGGTGCACAAGACACAAGCAGGGCCGCGCAAACACGGCCCCACAGGATTCTAAAGGGCACAGGATGTGGGCAAGCATGAGGCTGGCCCAGGGTGCCTACCAGCCGCAGTCAGGCCTTCGCCCTGGTCTGCCTGTGGTGGCAGTGGCTGGGATGGGCCAACTCCAGTGGCAAACCGTGCTGCGGGCCAGATTTTGGCAAGCGATTGGCAGACCCTTCCATGAGAATGTAGCAGACCAGATTCTGCTGCTTGTGAGGCAAGGCTGCATGCATCTGTAGCACAGGCCTGCAAGTAGTACTTCACAGACAGCTGCTCGAGGGCGTTCCCAGCACAGCGCCACATGTCTTACAGCATGCCAGGAGGGTATGCAGGCAGACGTCTCAAGTGTGTCGAGGCCTGAGACTGGTGAGGACCATGATGCTGCTATGGAACAGTGACATGCAACTCAGATCACCCAGTGTCAGACATAACTGATAGGTCAGCCAGCTCATGGCTGATGCCATAAATGCGCTGGAATAGCTTCAATTAGCATCTACTGGTAATCGAGCTGCACCGCTGCACGAGGAAGGATCCCCTCATGGCTCGATCAAGGTGTGTTGCAAACTCAACCCTCATACCATGAGCTTAGGACAGTAAGAGGTTTGGCATGTTGTCAACACTGCACTTGTACTGTGGCCAAGAATTCATCAAATCAAACTTCTACGCCAGCTTGCATGTTTGGTGGTCTAGAGGGAGGCAAGCCCTGTGCCCTGAGAGATCTTGTGGGCTTGTGTTGAGTCACATCTTGGAAGGCTTTCATTCATTTCAGGAAACATGTAAGATGTGCTGCAGAGCATGCCAAAGACATCAGATCGTGTTGGCAACCTCCACAGTCATAGAAGACAGGTCTGCGTCATGGAGAACTCGTGCAAAGTGCTCAAATTTCATGCCAGAGGGTCCAACCCCTGCGTCCTGGAAGGTTCTGCTTACAATCTGAGAAAGGTCCTCCTCGCTGGGGCCAGTGCCAGCAAGCTGCCGCAGCATCAGCTCCATGTCGTCCCTCGAAATGACGCCATCCCCATCGACATCATACACCGCAAACATGAAGCGCAATTTGTCCTCATGGATGCTGCGTGTGCTGAAGGCCGACAGGAGGCCAACAAAGTCCTGCAGCGGGGCAGGCAGGTATATGGGAGCGGGTCTTAAGAGCGGGCAGGTGATGCATTCTGCAAGCATACCCTCCTGCAGGTGCCCACTGCATGAGGGCAGGAAGTCACAAAATGCCTGCAGCGAGCTGACAGAGCCCCAGCCAGACGTGTGCAGGGGCTGTACAAAAAGAATTTGCCAACAGCAACTGCGCCACGCTGCAGGCTCACACTGAGCCTGTCGTGCGGGACAGGAGCTTGACAGGGTGCCCGCAACAGGTCATCCCAGAATATGTGAGAGACAAGACATCGCTGTCATACAGCAGCAATGTCAACCTGCACACCAGGCTCAGCAGGACACCCGTATAGCAGGCTACAAGCCAGGCATCACCTTGAAGTTGATGCTCTCAAACAGCCGCTCTAAACGATGCGCAAGGGGGTTTATGGACAGTTCAGGGATGTTCATGAACTCCTCTGCTGAGATGTACCCCTTGTGGCCCCGGTCTAGTGCCCTGAAGCGCTTATACAGTGCCTCGATTTCAAGTTGGGAGAACTTGCCATCGCCTGCAGGCAATCAAAGTGGCATCAGAGCATGCAAGGCAGTCCAGGACAAGAATCTTCTGTCAAACATTGATGTAAAGCGGTCCACACAAGGTGATTACGCCAAGCATTCAGCACAGGTCACAAAAAGCTTACAGAAGGCAATGAGTTCCTCCACATCCCACTGCGTGAGCCCAAAGCTCATGGCCTGCCCCATCCTGACAGGCCAGCCCTGCTAGACGGTTGATTGCTGGTCTTTTCAGGAAAGCAATGTGGAAGCGAGAAGGCTCCTTCCTCGGAGGCGCAGCGTAGCTGAGAGGGAAGGTCTGGTTGAGTGGAATAATTTCGTGCTGCTGCTGGAAAACTTATTCTTGTGTTATCTAGTTACATGGCTTGTAAGAAATTTAAGCTGATTGAGCACCTTCATGGGGAAGAGGGACAAAAGGAAGCCAAAGCAGAGCCCAAGCAAGGGGGATCAGGAGTTCACAGATCAGCCAGCACAGCATGGTTTCTGGCTGCCGGGACATGGAGGTGAGGGTGGTGGCCAGAGGTCGCTCTTCAGTCGGAACCCATCACAGTTTTAGCTTGGTTCACGAATGGCCTGTCACCAAGTATTGCAGGTCAGGCAGATGCATCAGAGCCTCCCAATGATGCTGTTGGTGAAGCCCCACAGCAGTTGGATGTCCTGGAACTTTACCAGCAGGCTGTGCAGAGCCCAGCAGGCGACATCAGCTACCTGCTGCGATTCTTTCGAGACCTTGTGGGTCCACAGGTCTGCCAACATTGTCACAGTTGCCCCGTCCTGTAGTCTGACGTTTCACTGCGACAACGTGCTCTGCAGGTGCCCCTGCACCTGAGGGAGGACTTCTGCGGCTCAGCCCTCATCAGCGCGATGTGGTGTAAGGCAGACGTGCGCAGAAGTGCAGTGGGCATCGACCTTGACAGGCGTTCACTGATGTGGGGCTGGGAACACAACAGCATCGCCCTGCTGGGGTCCGGCGCCGATCGTCTCTGCCTGCTGCACGCAAATGTGAGGTGGGTTGGGGGTGATATGCCGTGCCCTATCAGCTGCACCTTGGGGCAGCTGTGCAGCTCATGTGAAGAAGGTTTCATACATGGGCCAGCACCTCCATCACCAGCTCCTCCTACATGCTTGCTGCCTACAAGGAGCTGTGAGACATCACCGCGCCAATCTCCTGTCAGGATGGCTGTCCAACTTGCTGTTCTGCACATCAGCCTGTTGGATTGCCATCAACAATGAGCTGGGCTGGATGTCTTAGGCACTAATTTTTTAGCATGCTGCTCCTGCAGGTGCTAGATGACCTCAACTCGGCAGAGCAGGTTGGTGCAGCACCTGCAGCTGCTGAGCCAGGACATCAGCAGCCTGCTCCCCTCGCCCACCAGGACCCAGCAGAATCTGGGAACAGTTTTGCACTGGCACATGCAGTGGGCAGGCAGCGAGGTGCAGAGATCATCTGTGCTTTCAATTTTAGCATCTGTCTTTTACATGCAAGGTCAGTGAAAGCAGATAGCAGGCTGTTCCCAGATTGACCCCTCCCATTCTGCCCTTCATTAAGGTTGCGTCCCAGCTCCTGAAGCCGGCAGTGCCATACTGCAGGGCGGATTTGATACAGTATTTCTGCCGAGTGCATGCTGCGCTCGACCATGAGGCTGGAAGCATATTCGTCATGGACCTGCTGGGTGGCCATGCAGCTGAGTCTGTCAGTAAGCTGTGGCGTGTCAACGAGCAGACAGGTGCGCATCATTTGCCCAACATTGTGGTGGTTGGCAGGTCAGTGCATGTCGTGCCTGCTCTGTGGCTGGCTTGGCAGTCTTGACTGTCAGGAGCATATTGCTGCCAGGCAGGCACACTGCAGCAGCACGCTCTGCTGCAGGGCTCGCCTATTTCTGGGAGCAGGTCAGATTCGACCCTATTCATAGGCGCCTGACGTGCGAGCTGACGCTGCGGGATCCTTCTACAGGGAAGGTGAGCACTGCGTTGTGCACGCTGTGTGGTGCAGGCAGCTAGAGTATGGCTGCAGCAGCATTATGGGCAGCATGGCAATGGCCCAGAGTGGAGGACAAGCAGGGCCCACTGCTGCGGGGGCCTTTGTGGCTGCTAACAAAGTGTTGTTAGATGGCATTGGCTGATAGAGCCATTACCCTGGCACGCAGGTGCATCGCAAGGCATTCACTTATCACTGGCGCATGTGGACGGTGCCCGAGGTTCTGCAGATGTTGGAAGAGGCAGGGTTTGCCACTCAGAACATGCACATCTGGGCCAGACCAATTAATGTAAGGCGCTGAAAGCTGCTTGCCCACCTCCCACTGCTCAATGATGACTGACTTGCTTCCCGAGCTGATCCTGCATGCCACTGCAGACTCCTTGAGGCCCTGACAGGCAATCTGCTCATGCTCTCTGTAGCTGTGCAGGAAAAAAGCGATGCTGATGGAGGAACACATGAGGAGGAATTCATGGACTTCGCAGAGCTTGGCAATGGCCCTCAATTGCATGCACTGGCAAAGGGCTGGACAGCATACATCATTGTCAAAGTGCCTTAAGTGAGGGGTAGAATACGCTGCTTATCCATCCTTCAGACTTCAGTAGTGTCTCCTTTGCCACTATCTCAGCAACTCTATGACACGCGTTGCCACCTCCTGTGCTCGCTGAAGCGTCAGCTTTGTGACCAGGTCCAGCTGCCCACCAAGTTGTGTCAAAACAGTGCCAATAGCCTGAAGAAGGACGTCCACGACATGCCTGACATCTATGGACTCCTGCACACGATTCACCATCATTGAGTATGAGCAGAGATCAAGGGCGCACCCAGAAAGATGCTGGAACGCCAGGCAAGACCTGCTTACCAGTGCACTGTCTTGGCTGCGCAGCAGCAGGAATCTGAGCAGGTTCAGCGCAGCTCCAATGGGCTCTGCATGCTGCAGCAAGCCAGTGGCATCCCGCCAGCTCAGGACATGACCCTCCCTGAGCAGCCAGGGCAGGCACACGTTGCTGAGTCTGGCATTTAGATCCCCTGCACGCAAAGCCCCAGTGCTGCAGGATCAGCTAAAGAGGGTAGTAAGGCAGGAGGCAAGCTTCAGGATCAAGGGTAGGGCAGGTGCTGCCTTCAGGTGGCAGGCACTGTGCAAGCAGTCAATGCTGAGTCATGGCACCTGAAGCTTGGTCCCAGTGCTTCTTGGCGTCTGCCTGAAAGCGCTGCAGCACGAGACTGGCCACAGCTGGGTTGCTGTCCTCCAGCAGACGCTGCAGGTGATCAGCTCTGAGGTGCAGCTGCAGGACAGGGGCACTGCTGGGTCTTGCAAAGCTTGATGGAACATCGCACACGACTCACTGCAAGGAGCTTTGCTGCCAGAAACGTCCCGGCTGTGCAGCAAGTGCAAGGTGCTCAGCGAATGAAGAGGTCCCTGACCTGGGTGAGGTCCAGCACATCATTCCAGGTGTGCCAAGCAGCATTGCGCAGCGCTGACACTGGATTCTGCGTCATGGTCTGCAGCAGGGTATCCTGCAGCCTTTGGTACTCCTCACTGGAGGGGGAGACTGCACCCTGCAGCAGTGGCAGCAGCAGGCTCAGGTGTGATGGCAGACAAGCTGAGCTCCAGCAGCAGCAGCAGCAGCCTCCCATGTGATGGCAGCAGAGCCCTCAGGGAAGCAGAAACGGGACAGTAGTACATGCTACTTTCCATGCAGCTGCAGCCCCATGAGCAATCCCAGGCACTACACAGGCACACCTGTGCTCCAGAGGCTTGCTCCAGCGCAGCAGCAGTGGCTGAGACAAGATCCAGTGCTTTGTGCACAACCACAGGGCTCTGCAGAGCAGTGGAAATGGAGGCATTTGCATAGAGGTGGGGAGAGGGCATACTTTGAGACGCGCAGCAATATGATCTTGAAAGAGAATAAAGGCGTACAGAAAGGGATTTAGCCGCCCAACACGGCAGTGGCTTGCACGTGGTGGTGGTGACAAGTGGGTTATCACCTCGAGCTCAGCTGCCCTGTAAATCAAGGCTTGCGCGGCAAAGTCTGCCCTGCCCATTTGTTCGTAAGAAGAGGCTTTTCCAGGTAGATCCTGGCAGTCAGCGACGCAGGCAGCAGCGTGTAGCGCCAGCGCTGCCCCAACCTGCAGCACAGTCAGCCAGTGAGTGAACATTGGCGCAAGGGCTGATGCAGGACCATTGTCGGCCTGCAGAGTCTGAATGTGGCGGACAAGCTGAAGCCGGTGAGCACGCTGTCAGCCAGGAGGCAGCACTCAGTCTGAGCTGCAGTGCCAAGGACAGTCCACCTTGAGCAGCTAATCACTGAAAACTCATGCATGCCTGAGGGTCTCACCTTAAGCTGGTTGCCGTCTAAGATGCAGCACTCCTCAGGGTCCACCCCCCAGCCAGCGCTGCCCTCTGCAGCAGCCAGTGCCACTAGGTCTGCTGCTGTATGGAGGCCCAGCAGTGGCAGCGCCGCCACCACCCCAGCTGCAAAGCGTGTGGCAGCTGCTGCCTGGACCGAGTCGCTGGGCAGCGCAGGAGCGGCCTCTAGGCCCTTAGGGAGTGCATTGTAGGCTGGGTGTTGGTGGAACTGGAGGCGCTGCTGCAGGGGCAGGTCTGTGGTGCATGCAGCCAGCAGGTGGAGCAGGAAGGCGCTCAGCAGCCGCTCATGGGCAGACTTCTCGGCGGGGGGCCTGGCGGTCGCTGCTTGGCACATCTGTTGGCCACCGTCGCAATTCGCCGAGGGCACCGCGTGCTGTGCAGCTGGCAGCTGAGGAGACACCATTGCCCCGCCGGCGTTTATAGGCTCAGCTTGGGGCGCTTCTGGTGCATGCTGAGGGCCAGGGAGGGGCTGCTGAGGTGCAGTGAGGTGCCTGTGAACCTGGACTGCAAAGGCGACTGTCTCTTGAGGGACTGCTGAGCACTGGCTGTTCTTATTTGGGGCCACCTGCTGCTCGCAGTCTGCCTCCTTTGCAGCTGTGGCAAGCTGTACCTGCATGCTCTTTGAGCCCTGAGGCGCAGAGGGCTGCTGATGCTGAGGGGCCAGTCTGCTGGGGGTTGCACCGCCAGTCGCAGCGTCGACCTGGCACTGCAGTCCTGCCTGCCACGCTGCCGCAGCCTGGGTAGCCAGGACGTGCAGGCAATCGGCCAGCAGCCTCAGCTGCTGGCGCTGCACACGGGCTATGGCAAGCGGCACTGCCTGCAGCAGCAACGAGTCCAGGACGCGCCACTCCCTGGGCCTGCAGCCACACGCACCGCATCATTTACAGGTGTGGGAGGCAGGCTATGCGATGTTGAGGTGCAGATCAGAGGTGCCAGAGTGGTGGGATAGTGCAACTCACTTGGCGCTGGAGACGTCCAGCAGAGCCATGAAAAGGGCCAGCACCTCCCGCGCAGTGCAATACTGTGCTGCTAGGCATAGCAGCTGCCCCACAGCGTCGGCGCATTCCTGAGAGTCGCTGGCACAGGCTGCCAACGGCGCACACACATCAAACAGCACAGCGTCCAGCACCTCAAGAGCCGCAGGGCTGGCTGCAAAGGCTGCCACAGCAGCTGCCACCATCTGTGATCGGCCACCTAAATCTGAAGCCTTCTCGAGCGATGCCAGCAGCTCCTGCACATATGAGTGAGCAGCAGTCATGCTGCCTGACCGCACTTGCGCTATTGCAGCCTCCATGCTGATGGACATGTCTCACTCAAGAAAGCTTTGGAATTGACTTTGACCATGCCCCACATGGCTCACCCATGCGTATCATATGGCTGCTAGTTATTGTGGCATGCTGCTTCTGCACTCAGGCAGCAAATCAGAGCCCTCGGGGCTGGCAAGTAAAAGCTGTACAAAAGCAACTGAGTTGGAGCAAGGCCAAAGCCTTGGCCAGCACTCTGCAAAGAGAAGTGCAAGGGCATGCAGGAGCTGCCTTGCAAAAGTTGCCACATCTTAAGAGGAACTCCCCAGAGGCAGTCCAGCCCCCTCCCGCTCCTCAAGTGGAAGTGCTGAACGTCTGGCCGCTGTTGACGGCAGCTAGTATTGCCGCCTTTGCCCTGGGATGGACCTGTGGCAGGTGGAGCCATCAACTGGAAGCAGGTGAAGCATGTTCACAATGACCTGGACTTTGTCGTCACAAGCCTGCTAGGTGCTGACCTCCCCAGGTTGGTGCCAAACATGCAGGCAGACGCACACAGGCACAGGCGACCCAGACGGATGAGCAGCCTGCTGTGCAAGTTGGTACGCAGTACAGCAGAGCTGTTGACCTTGGCAGCTCTGGTCCTGCTAGCCGACTCCAGCTGCTCGACGAGCAAGCTGGCACTGGCACCCAGTCAGAAGCTGCCGAAACGCACGCCGCGGAGGGTGACGCTGCTTCAGGAAGTGGCTCAACCCAGGCTCCTCAACAGCTTCAGGAGTTGTGTAGCACCCCAAAGCAGCAGCAGGCTCAGCACCCAATTGACACTGCCAGTGTCGGCGCCAGTGACACTGCTGCTGTGGATGCAAGGACAGGGCAGGTGCCTGCATCTGGGCCCCCTGAGCAGGCTACAGAACCGCCCAACAACAGGCCACTACCGCCGGCAGCTTTGCCAGACAGCGACAGTGCTGTCGAGCATGCCCCAGGGCCACGGCTTAGCGCAGCAGACCAGCTGCTGAACCGTCAGCTTTGGCATGGGGGCAGCTCTGCCCTGGCTCGCCCGGCCTCCCCCGCCCCAGCGCACAGGAGTGTCCGGGGCCCAGCCTCTGCTGCAGCTCCCAGCCCCAGCGTGGCGCTTAGGGCTGCCCGGCAAGAGCTGCCCCCAGATGTGGGCGATCTTCCTCACTGGGATGAGGTGGGCACATGACACAGCTCTATTCATTGGGGGTATCACTCTCTGTCTGGTTTGATTGTGGAGAGGCTGGCATTGCTGCTTGCTGGGAGAAGTTACAGGCTCACACTGAAGCGCTGGGCCCAACTTCAGGTGGCAGCACCCTGCTCCTCAACAGAAGATCAGTGGACACACAACCCTTTCATGCTAAAAGATGGGCGTAGCCTGGCTGATGCGATGGTTTGCAGGTCACCAGTGGTCTGTGAAGTTGCAAGACATGTTGTTGCCTGTTGCCCACTCCTGCGTTTTGCCATTGCAGGCCCTGAAGCTGGTGAGCTCCATGATGCGGCGGCTCCAGATCAATGCAGCCGACCTTCCCTCAGGAGAACGTGTGCAGCTGATGGGGGTGGCCATGCAAGCATTGACCACAGTCTCTGCCCAGCACTACTCTGAACAGGGCGTCAGGTGATCATGTCCAAAGCGGTGTCTAGCACTGACCAGTCATGTGCAGCTGCTGCTTGAACAGCCTGAGCCTGCTCCTGTCAGGTGCGGGCGCAGGCAGTGATCTCGATGTGATTATTGTAGGGACAAATTGCAGTCTACGGCAGCCACCTGCAGTCAGCAGTGCGACCACTGCAGTCGCTTGCCGCAGAGACGAACACACAACTGACCCTGATGCCTCCTGTGCTGTGGCAGCCCAGGCTATGATGCTGATTTGCCAGGTTTGTTGTGCCCGCCTGCTGCACAGCAGCAAATGCGTCCTGCTCACCTCCCTGCACTCTGCTGCAGGCTGGGCTTTGAGGCCAATCTGTTGCACACTGAGGCCAACCGCCTGAGCCACTTTGGCCTGGTCCAGAAGCAGCGCCGCTATGCAGAAGAGGCCCAGCAGAGGCAGGTGGCAGCCTTCCGCGCCGCCCTGGCAGACTGCCTGATGTGCGGCCTGGTCGTGGTGCTGGCTGTGCTACCTGTTTGTGGGGTGCAGATGGGCTTCTGGCAGCGCCGCCTGGGCGCCTGCCGCCCCCTGCGGGTCATGCGCTGGTGGCACCCCTGGACCCTGCTGCAGGTGTGCCCGCTCTGATGTGGATGGTGGGTGTGCCATGTGCATGGGAGCAGATTCATGCTCCTCTGCAGAGGGGCCTTCTGGCAGCGCCGCCTGGGCGCCTTTACCCCTTCAGGTCACGCGCTGGTGGCAGCCCAGGACCTTCTGCAGATATGCTTGGCAGATGCTGGGTTTGGCAGGGCCTGCCATGCTTATCTGTTGCTGTGCACATGCACCAGGCACCCTGCCTGCACTCTGCCAGCTTTGTGACACTTGCAGCGGCCATGCAGCACACCCCTGCCCGGAGAAGACCCACAGCAGCATCCCCACCCATGCAAAGCTGTGATCGTGAGGGCTTGCCATGCCTGTCTCACATAGCACAACTACGAAATGCATCTGCACACTGCAGCATGTGGCAGCAGGGCACATCGCATGCACTTTGCCAGCGTTGGACTTGCAGTCTGCTTGAGCGTGGGAGTCAAGACCGAGGCACTGCAATGCAGATGCTGGAGACCCTTGGCTGCTGGAGCCATGCCACCGGCGACCTGCTGCTGGCAATGACCCTCATCCTGGGGATAGGCTGGCTGGTCACGAGGCATAGCCTGCTGGGCAGCCCCCACACAATGCCTCTGCTGAAGCTGTTCATCGGGCTTGGAGTCCTTTGTGGGCTGGCAGGCAGTGTGGCTGTTAGCAGGCTGGGTGGAGTGGCTGTCAGGTGGTGGCTGGCATGGGAGGCCTTGATTGGCGCCCACCTGCTCTGCATCTGGCAGGAACAGAGACTTCACCAACTGCTCAGCTCGCGTCTTGGAGGGCATGACAGCACGCCCGCCAGGATGCTGATGGAGCTCAAAATGCCAGCCTTCCTGTGTGTGCTTGCAGTGTGTCTCCCCATGTGTGTTGGCGTTTTGCCCTTCCTTGAACAGTGGCCTCGAAGTGCCAGCTTTACACTGTGGAAAACCTGAACAAAAGGCGACAAGGCAAGGGATCAGACATGACACATTTCACAAAACCCAAAAGAATCAAAGGGCGTTGCAGCTCAGCACGCTGTCTCTGCACGTGGTTGCAGAAATAAAATCTTGCGGCAGTGGGACACAGCAGAGTCTGGCAGTAATTGAAATGAAGGACTCCAGTGCAGGTATAGCTTGGCAGACCAAGAAGTGAAGGGAACCCTTCAGACACTTCCTGTGCTGCGCACTGGTCTGGGAAGCGAAAATATTCTGAGACTAAAAAGAGCTCCTGCTAGAAGCTCTGCAGAGTGGCTGGTGCTGAAAGCGCTGCCAGATCATGTGACCATTTCTACTGGCACAGCAGGACTAAAGTCGCATTGCTGTTGCTGCAGCTGATCAGCAATGCTCATGTCTCCATAGGTATGATTGCATCCTGTTGTGGCAGGCCAGAGACAGAGCCTAAGCTGGGATCTGCACAGAGACACATGACAAAGAAGGTTACAGAATGGGCTGTGCTTGATGCCAGGGACAGCAATAGCGTCTGCAAGGTTGCAGGTGCATGAGTGAGAGGCGGAGTACTGGGGACATCTGCATGCTTTGCAGTGCATGACAGCAGGTGCTGTACCAAAGCACAATGTTGAGCACAATATGGTGAACAACACCCTGAGCATATATGCAGCAACTCTGTCCTCACATGGCAGGAGCCTGGGCCAGGGCAAGCGAGAGTCTGCTGCAGATGTGTGGGCTGCCCCCAGGCTGACATGTTCTTTGATTGGCCCCTGAAAGATGAATGGGCCCAGCCCAGGGGTGCTGGGCCCAGCCGGCGTGAAGGTTGGCTCAGCCTGCAGCATAACACAACGCTGTCAAGTATACACATGACGAGCACATCAAACACAGACGTGCCTGACAGAGGGCATGCTGCAGGCTGCTGCGACCACCAGATTGGGCTGCAAGAAACACACCGACACACAGGCTTGTTGTTGTGAATTTGGGAGTTTTTGGGGGTGGGTCCTTGGTGCTCACCTTGGCGGCTGCAGGCTGCGAGGATGCCATGGAGTGCTGCGCTGCATTGCACAGCCTGCCACTGTCCCGAGCTGCTGCACTGCAGGCAGCCTCTGCACGGAGACGCTGCAGGGATATTGCTTCCTGGGCAATCTGCGCAGCGATGTGCACTGGCTGCTGCTCCATCTTCCGCAGGGCAACCTGCAGACCCAACATTGCTGTTGCCCCCTGACTGCAGAGACGCACAGCAGCTACTATACATACAGGGCACCCAGCCAGGCTATTGACCACCATTATGCACATACTCAGCACAGGGTATGCCAGCACAAGGCCCTACCAGACAAACTCCTTCCACGTCAGCCAGAGCATGATCTGGCCTGACATCAGTTGCGTGAAGAGCGCCAAGCAGGTCAACAAGCTGCAAGTTGCATTCTGCTAGAAGATTCAGTCTTATGCACCTGGAACCACCTCACCTTGAGCTCGGCGTGAGCGTCATCTTCCACTGCCGGGTGCATGGTCTGGGGGGGCCTGTACAGGCTGGAAGGGTGGCTCCCAGGCAGCCTGGCAGCTGCACAGTCAACGGCGGCCATTGCAGGCAGCTGCTGGTGGGGAGCTGCCAGCCGACCCTTGCCCATCGCTTGCAGGGCAGCCACCAGCGATGTGGTGGTCGCTGTCTCCTGTTGCGCTTCTGTCTGCATCAGGGACAGCTCACTGTGAGCATGTGCAGTGTGCTACCTTGGGGCCTTCAAGTCTGAAAGGGGGGCGAGTGAGACAACAGAAGCGAGTGCATGCTGGGAGGTGAAGAGGTCTGCTTGTTGCCCTTGAAGCTTAAGTCAGCCTGCTGCTGGGCTTGTCTAGGCAAAATGTTGGCAATTTGCTGCCATAAGACAGCCTCAACCTCAGAATTCATCTCTAAATCCATCCCAGATGATGGCACACCTGCAGGCCCAGTAAGGCGCCCAAGGCATCCTGCCTCGCCGGAAAATCCAGCTGCGTCTGCAGCAGCTGCATCACTGCGCCCCACATGGGGTTGCCATGCCCAGCCTCCTGCTTGGCAGCAGGGGGTGGCGCTGGAGCATGAGGGGATGGCACCGCAGTGCCCTCCTGGCGGTGATCTGGCAGGCTGAAGGCCAGAGTGTCGGAGCGTGAGCGCTTGCAGCACGCGGGGTGCCGGCGGAGAGCGCTGTCTGAGGGAGGAGGGATGGAGCGGGGGGGGGCATGCTGGGCTGAGGCAGAGCGGGGAATGGGGCAGGCTGGCCAGTCGTTGATGCCGCCTGGTGTGCGCAGCTGGTGGTCTGGGTGTGTCACCCCGTGCAGGGAGTTGGAACTCTGCAGCTGGGGGTGCTGTGGTTGGGGCGTCGTGCGAGGACGGATGGGGCGCCGGGGGGAGACCTCAACCTGGCTGTGGCCGCTGCCCTCCGAGGGCTGGGAGCGGCTGAGCTCCAGCAGGCTCTGCAGGCACAGCGGTCTGCAGTCAGGGTCATGAGCCAGGGCCACATGCAGGGATGTTGTCCTCTGTGTGCCATGCTGCAGCCATGCTGTGCAAGGGATACCAATGCAGCCAGCTCCAGCACGCCAGCTGGCACAGCTTTCTTTCGGGTAGGCCTTGTGCAGTGTCCTTGCTGAACGAGCACCAGCTGTCATGCACCCGCTACACCCACAATAAGTATGTCTCAAAGAGAGGCGCCTACTGACTGAGCAACCAGCTGCAAAGCTGCCAGGCAATCCAAAGAGCTGCAGTCTTGCGCTCACCAGGGCCACCTCCATGTCCTCCCCTCCAAATTCTTTTTTGTTCCTTCTCAGCTTGAGCTGTTCCTCTGCACAGAGCTCCTGAATAACACTGCAAGTGGGAACACAAGGGCATGACCGCACTGCATGAGGGAACACAAGGGTTTTGAACATGGTCCAAATGTCACACTTGTTCGATGCAAATGCTGCTTGACCAGATAGCAGGTAGGCAGGCCTCCATGCAGCAGAGCTGCACAAGTACATGAGCATCTCTGCATGTGTGACAAGAGGGTAGGTGGTGGCATCACAGCAGCATGTTCATGGTTATTGGGCTTGCCTGATGACCTCAGCCTGCTGGGCAGCAATGGGGCTGTCCTGCTCATACAACATCCTGCGGAGTGACAAACACTGAGTGGAGGTGCAACTTGAACATAACTTGCATTGCACATCATTCTGCAGGCTCAGCACAATGACCCACACGGTGCTGCACCCCAGAAGGTACTTGTCGCCAAACTAGCAAAGGCACTGCTGCTAGCAAATCCATGCTCACCGGTCGGTGAAGACTGGCTGAGGCAGGCTGGACCAACCATTGTGCAGCAGCTCCACCAGGCAGGAGGTGTCAGGCAAGCCAGCCGGCAGCTTTGCATAGACGATGGCCTTGCTGCCTGCCACCACATGCTGCAGGCAGGGTGGCAGCATTGGGTCAGGCGGGCTCCATGGCTGCTTCATGTGGGTCAGCCCATTGCATGCTGCTGCAGCTGGCTCTCTCTCTCCTGTGGCATGCAGTGCAATGTCTGTGGAGCAGTTCCAGCACAGCGCCAGGGGCTTTCAGCAGCTGGAGGATGATGAATTGATGACCAGCAGCTGGCTAGATACTGGCTCGTGAGGCCGCCCATGAACACTGCTCGAGCCAGGCCTTTGGTGGGGTTAGCAGCAAGACTAGTTGCAGAGCTGACCTCCACTCTGCAGGGGATGGCCCTGTGCAGCCCCTCCACATGGACCAGGACCCTGCTGCCTGTGTGCATGGCAGACACCACCAGCTTGATGAGGTCTGCCCGTGCCCACACGGCAGCAAGCACTTTTGGGGGCTCTGCAATTGTCTCCAGGCTGACAGGCTCATCCTGGCCAGGCTGCAGGGAGAACTTCAGCGTCTGCGCCTGCAGGTGGCAAGGGTTTGTGGGCAAGGGGTATGGCCAAAGTGACAAGGCGCCAAGCGTGAGGGGGAAGTGTGAGAAGGGGGAGCAAGCATGCTCCAGAAGCATCAGTTGACGCTAGCAAAGCAAGCATGAGAATAGTGGGTGGGAAGCCTACTCCAGGAAGCTGTGCAGCATGCAGTGCGCAAAATGGCTTATGCCTAAATGATGTGAGAGTGATAGTAATAATGCCGGTACCTGACACAAACACTGCATGTGATATGATGGCAGACAAATGCATGGCAGATGTCACAGAAACAACAATGTGCAAGGCATGCAGTCATACGAGCGAAGGAGCGGCACCTGAATATATGCATATGCAGGGCTTATCAGCACGCCTGCAGCAACAGAGCTGCTGAATGGCCAGACTTCATCGCTGGAGACAATGAAGACAAGGCCCAGCTCCGCCCCAAGCAGGCTCTAATGTAACATGTGTTGATGCTCAACAGCACTCCAAGCAAGGCACACACACACGCATCACCTCCTGAATTGGCATGGGCCCTGAGAAATGCAGGCAGGTCACCTGCACGCTGACGGCGTAGCTGCGCCCAAAGCAGGCCCGCGCATCCTTCACAGCGGTCATGCACTGCTCCATGGACAGTGCCTGGGGCAGCGCCACAGCCAAGCAGGCAAAGTAGAAGGCCCCCTTCTGCCCCAGCGTGTCCTGCAGGTGGGCGCTGAACCCCCGAGCCTTCTGCCCCAGATGCCGATCCAGGTGGGCACTCTGGCTAGCTGTGCCGCCGCCAATGCAGATGCGGGATCCTGCTTTCCATGACACTCCTTGCTGGCAGCCCAGGGAGTGCACTGTGGGCAGGTGGCCTGACAGTATCTGCGGCCAGCCTGCAAGAAGGTAAGCTGTCGCTGTGAGGGGCTGCTTGCAGGAGGCCTACTTGAGGAGCATGCTTTGTCTGGGACGAAAGACTTGCAAAAGACCTGCTCAAGCAGCGAGTGTCAGGCTTGCTTGCATCATGCCTGCTCAAGCAGCAAACCACACACGGGCACCCTGCTTTATAGTGAGCTGCCTGGCAGCCTGGCTGCGCCAACAATGCGATGCAAGTGATAGCTGTACACTCTTCCTGCCTGTCAGCTGCTGCTGCAGCTGCTACCTCAAACTCAGCCTGGTTCAAGCAGGCCCATGTGCACCTTGCTGCGCCTTGAGGGCGACGTCAAGGTCCATGGCATTCGGCTGCCCCACCCCGGGGTAGTTCAGCGCAGCCATGACGGCGTCTGGCACCTCACAGGTCCAGTCTATGAGGTTGTCCAGCCGCTGGTAGTGCAGTGAGGATGGCAGTTGGGCAGGCAGCTCCATCATGTCCACGTCCCTTGAAGGGGGGCTGCCCGCTGCATGTGGAGCAAAACAGCTCTTGCTTTAATGCAAGCGGGCTGGGCAGTGTGCCTCGAGGGCAGGCTGCCCACTGGACAGCAGTTTCAGGCACATTTGGGCAAGGCGTGGCCTACAGTGATGCCAGCAAAACCGCAGCAGACACCAGAAGCCACTGCACAAGCAGCCTTGAAAGCAGCACGAGGAGCAGTGGGTCCAGGCCTGCAAACGCAGTCTCGACATCAGAGTGCTCTGAACTTCCTGCAGCGTACCAGGGGATGAGCCATCTGTCTCGCTAGCACTGCCTGGAATCTCAGACCTCACAGTCTGCAAGGCAGAATCCAAGTAAGAAAACCGTGATTATCAAAGGGAGGGCCAGAAGCCTACAAACCACAATGAAGGCCAGACCTACCGGCAGCCTGGAGCGCTTGAAAAAGTCATGCTGGTCGTCCACAGAGGCAGGAAGTGCAGCCTGTGCTGGCTGCCGCATGATATTGATATTAAGATGGGCGCCAGCAGAAATACCTGCATACCCTGCAGTGCACCAGCACAAACCAGATCATCACGCCTGCAAGGACTGAGCATTCGCACCAATGTGACTCTTAACAAGTGTAGAGCAGAAAATCAGAGCTGGCAGTCAGAGCAACGAGGCTGCCAGAAAACCCAGAATTGTGGAGCGCCAAGGACCCACCTCCTGCTGCTTGTGCAGGCAGCCATTCCTGCAGCTGGTGCAGAGGCTGGCACACAGCAATGGCATGGCCAGGCACAGATAGGGGCTGGTCTGCCTGCTGCAACATGGAACTGGGCAGCGTGGTCAGGTTGTAGGACCTGCCAGTACTGGCTGGGGGGATGTGGTGCCTCCAATCCTGCAGCAGCAGCAAGCGTGGGTTTTAGTGCCCACCTGCCAGCTCTGCACGTCATCCAGATCCAGCTTCTAGAGAGGCTGCAGCACCTCTCATGGCCATCTGGTGCCTCCTCGGCCACTGACGCTTGGCTGCGCATACATAGTCATGTGCTGAGGAGACAGGCAGCTACCGGGGTAGTTCTTTTTGGCAAGTTCCCAGCAGCAGACAAACGCCAGAGGCAGGCCCAGATGAGGATGGGTCTGGCCCCACGATCTGACCTGCTGCAGCAAGTTGTTGCCGCCCGCCATCACCTCCGGGCTGGGCCTGTAATTCGCGCCCCTCACCTGAAAGTAAGCAGGAGACAGATCCATGGGGTATGAAAGGGGCCCTTGTGTATTGAAGTTCGATTGTTTTGAATTTCAATGCCCCTTGGATCCCAAAAGGGCATGACGCCCGGTCAGCAAGCAGGGGTTGAATGCCCTTTACACCAGAACAGGCAAGCACGGGACTGCCATACTGCTGTGCTTTGGGATGCTGACCGCCGCAAGCTTAGATCACAGAGGCACACCTCAGGGCTGGGTGCAGCCGCTGTGTGACCAGGAGAGCCCTGCTGGCCTGCCCGCTCCTGCAATCTCGCTGCCCGTGCCTCCCTGGCATGTATCTGCAGAGTAGTCATCTTCATGCCCCTGAGGGAACCCTCCGCCATGCCAGGGCAGATGGTTCATGAAAATCAGTCAGCTGTATACAGGTCTGTGCAGAGCAGTGCCAAGGCACGGCCTAGGCAGTCCTGGCAGAATCTATCCAGGGCGTGTGGCGAGCAGGATGCTTAGTCAATGGACTAGTAAAACCTCACATGCATTGGAAGTGTATCTGGAGACCCACCGAGCGGCCCACAGTCTCCCAGTGCGTCTTGAGAGCCAAGTCCCGGTTGACCTTATGAGAGTAGGCCTGTGGGGCGGTCAAGTGCCGCAGGAGCCCCTGAGCCTCGCAGGCTGCATTCACCTGTGTGTGCATCACAGGGGCTGGTTTGCGGCCTAGGAGGTGCTCTGGTGCTTCTGAAGGGGGCAGAGGCAATTTTGAAGGCAGCAGCTGCAGCACAAGAGGCAGGGGATGTCCATCCCAGAAGGCATGAAGCTGGGGGCAACTCACCCGTTCCCAGCTTGTGCGCCCCTCCAGCCCCAGAATGACTCCTACCAGTACCTGATCCTCACAGCTGGTCCATCTGCAATGGCACCAGCATCTCTTCAGGCATGCACCTCCTTGGGGGAGTGGTGAAGATTGATGTGTCACGCTCAGCTCACCTGGAGCCTTTCCCAGGCATCGTCAAGTCGAGTGATGTGAGATGAGGATTCCTCCGCTTCTGACACACACTGCAGGTCGCTACTCCGCATTTATTTCCAAGGAACATAGTGCCCAGGTTCCTTCACAATTCTGGTTGTAGACTTCAATCTGGGCTGCCCTCGCTGGAGGGGAGGAATAGAATGCCCTAACCCTAAAATTTCCTCTGACGCAATTGAAGCCTGGCAGTGGGAGACACGCCGCTGGGACGGTGTCTTTAAAGCGGTGCCAGCCAGTGATCAGTATGTTGACGTTACATCCAACTGCAGGCTTGCCCCCCTGCCCCCCTGCCCCATGCATGCTGGCCAGCAGATCTTCCCAGTCATGTCTTTGAAGCAGCACACTGGTGACTTCAAACACCAGTAAGCTTTGCAGTCTGCAGCATGCATCAGGCGCAGGCTCTTCTGCCCTGAGCTGCAGCCCTGCACCATCCTGAGCCAGAGACAGGCTGCTCGCGCAGCTTCAGGACACAGGAAGTGCGGATGTCATGCCTTATTTTGAGAGCTGCCTTGACATGAGCAGCCACATGTTGAGTGCCACCTGCCCCATCAGACTTGGGTTCAGATAGCATTTGTCACAGCATCCAAGCATGTCGCAGCTGCCTGGGAAGCAAGCTGTGAGTGGGTTGAGATGTCAGCCGCGATCAAAAGTGGCAGCAGCAGTGGGCTCATTTTGACCTGTGTGCCTCTTCACTCACAGTGACCGATCCAGCCTGGCCAAGGTGGCACAGCTTGTGCACTGACTTCGCACCTGTAAAGATTAGCAACTGAGCGCTGCCATCGATCTCATCACAGCCCGCTCTTCAAGCACTAATCAAAACGCCCACACAGCTGCGCATGGTGCGGCCACCAACATCGTTTGCTGCTCTGGGCTGGTAGCCCATCAGACCCCTGTCTGCGGCAAAGGGGCAGACAGGCCTATGAGCTTGCTGTGACAAACTGCCTGCCGCAGCAGCTGCTGTGCTGCTGATGTCTTTGGGGCTGGCCAAGCATGCCAGCGATGACATTGAGTTGCAGCCCATCATTGACAGGTGAGGCTTTGGATGCCCTGCAGCATGCCTTGAGCCCTGTTGACCAGGCCTTGGCTGGAATTGAAAACTCATATGCCATGGCAGGCACAGCCGTCCCAACTCCACCAATCTGGATGGTGGCAAGTCTTCCCGGTTCCCTCATGTCTTCTCTACTCCCAGCTTCATGCAAAGTGCAGTTGCTCGGACAGCCCTTAAGAACATCATGTTGATCCTCACTTGGTGAGCATCCCTTGGGACAGTGCAGTGCTTCCCCATCATCGCTCAGCGAGCGCTTCATGCAGGTACTTGTTTAGCACATGTCTCAGCCTGTGGAACAGGCAATTGGTTGGGCGAGGGCATGGTTTGTTTGGGAAGGGTGCATTCCCAGGTGAGGCTGCAGCTGTCGCACACCACGTCCTGCGTGCTGATGGCAGTTGAGCATCTGGGCAGACCAGGTGTGACAGGTTTGATGCTTTCTGCTGCAGCGCCTTTGTTCATGACAGGAACCCAGTTCCTGCTGCAAAATGTGCTGGCAAGGCTGGTGCTGCGGACTGGCCTTGCACGGCGGAGCGCTGCAGCTCAGGTATTGGAGTGGAAGCAGTATGTACGTGAAGGTGCGGGCTCTCAGTCAAGCGTTCTCCTGCCTGCCTCTCTGCGCCTCCATCTGGCATGCAGCAGAGGCCTGCCAGCTTCACACATATTTGCTTGCCATTGGGCGTGCTTGCCCACTGAGCGGGCCAGCCTGGCCGACTGATGTCGTGCAGCTCTGCTGAGGCGACCCAGGATGCAAATGCAGCAACTCCTATGCTGCCGATGCTGTGCCCTGTCTGCAGTGTTGCCCAATGGCGTGTCAACGGGGCTAGACATTGGGCTCAGCAACTTCTCTCTCTCGCTGATCACGCTCAGCTTTTACACCATGTGCAAGTCCACAGTCCCCGTCTTCCTCCTGTGCTTCGCCTTCATATGGAAAATCGAAAAGTGAGGCGCTGAGCAGCGCTTGTGCATACATAGATACTTGCCTGCACATCTACACAGCAGCAGAAGCGGGTGATCACATGGCCCCAGCTGCACCTGCCTGCACAGTTTTTACTCTTGCTTGGCTTGAACTCAACAAACGTGCAGCCTGGCAGCTGCCACTCTCACTCCTGTGTAAGCCGTTGGGCTCAGCTGCATGCCCAAGCAGCCAACCACCTCCTGCCCTGCAGGCCCAGCTGGCACCTGGCTGGTGTGGTGGCCATCATCTCCTGTGGCCTCGTGCTGCTGGTATACGGGGAGACAGCCTTTGACCTGACGGGGTTTGTGCTGGTCATGAGCGCCTCCATGCTGTCAGGGCTGCGCTGGACCATCACCCAAGTCCTGCTTCAGGGCAAGCCTGGAGCGTCAGGGCACGGAGCCTCTGGCGGCCCCATTGAGATCTTGCTGCACCTGACGCCAGGTGAGCATGTCACTCTTCTTGAGCCCAGCTGCAAAGGCCATGGCTGCCAGTGGCTGGAGTTCTCTGAGCACAGCTGCAGCATGCTGCTGTCTTACTCAGTGGACTGAGTACTCAGGGCACAGCTGCTGCCCATCTGGCAGGTCTTGTCTGCATGACATTGCAGACTCGGCTGCATCTGCGGGCTTCGTTGTGCTGTGTTACAAATGCTGGTGTTGAGCAAGCATGTTGTAGGTGGGAGAACTCCCTCTGCGTCCTGCTGGAAACACATTGCTATGTCTGCTGCAAGTTGTGCACTGTGTCATGCTATTCTCAGTCCCCTTCTCATGCAAGTCTGCTTGCTTGCAGTCATGGCAGCCACTCTTCTGTCCATATCTCTTGTGGTGGAGCGGCTCTGGGCTGTCTTTCCTGGCAGCCCCTACTTTGCATCGCTTTCTCATGCGGGCCTGACCACGCTGATCCTGGCTTTTGGCGGCTGCCTGGGTTTCATGATGGTGTGGGTGGAGTTCACAGTCATCCAGGAGACCTCAGCTCTCACTTTCATGGTGGCTGGCACCTTCAAGGAAATTGTCACAGGTGTGCTCGCAATCTGGTTGAGCTATGCTGCACTGTCAAGTGGTCCAGCTGCCCTCGCTGCCCTGTTGGAAGCAGCATCTGGCTGGGCTGGGCCTTGCGGTACCACCCATTGCAGCAGGTGAGCTGCACTTTGCCATGCTGTCCAGCCCTCGTTGCTGCATGCTGAGAGGATGCTTGGCTGTCACCCGTAGCAGCAGTTCATGGCAGTAGACCCACTTGTGCTGTGCAGGCGTGCTGACCAGCTTTCAGGGCAGCATGAGGCTGGGCTGCGCCTTGCGGCAGCACCTGCTGGCACCCAATGACATGCACACTGTTGCCTTCCAGCTTTCACTGTGGCTTGTGAGCAGCAGCAAGCCGAGCTGATCCTTGCAGCAAGATGTCACGATACCCCAGGCATGAGAAGCGGCTTGATCTGCCTGACCTCATCCCTGCTACCCTGCAGTCATGGCAGCTGTGATCTTCCTGGGGGAGGACTTTTATCTGATCAATGCTGGCGGCCTTGCCATTCTGATCATGGGTGTGGCCTATTTCAATTACCACAAGTACCGCAAGATGGCTGTAGGCGAGATCAAGCCTAACCCCAAGCTGAGCTCCCTCGACCGGCACCCATCAGATGGCGACTTGAGTCGGCCAGGCATGCTTCGGGTGCAAGTGAGCTGCATGGGCCTGGCCTGACCTGTGCAGCCTGGCCTGGGCCATTTCAGCAGGATTTTGTTGTCTGGCCATTCAAAGCAATTGCCGCAGATGCTGAGGTCTGCCTCAGCCTTTCTGCAGGAGCGACCGGATCAGGCACGAGGCGGTGACAACCACAGCCCTGCGACGTTGACACTGACCACACCCATGCATCGCAACATGGCAGATCAGTTCAGACCCTCAGAGAATGACAATCAATAGGTTGTAACACAAAAAGTTCTTGTTCTAGCGGTGAATGTGCTGGGGACAAGACGTCTGCCAAGTCTGACCTGCTTGAGGTGGCGTGTGAGGTCATGCAGGAGAGATGTATGTGGCAGGTCAACAAAACATAGGCCTAGTTCAGAATCAGGAAATTTCGAGCTGAGATCAGCCAGAACTCTTGTACCTCGAAGCTTGTGTATCCTCCACCACCCTGCCATCCAGGTGAGCATGCTGCCAGGGCAGCATTCAGGATACACATCTCAAAGTTGCCGTGGTGGCCAGAGCTGCGTCCCAGCCTCCTGATGGCCTGGAGAGGCACGCACGATGGTGGGGTGTGCCAAGCTGGTAGCAGTCAGACAGGGCATAGGGCTCATTGGGGGGCGCTCTTCCGTGCATTGACGAGGAGGACAGCCCTTCACTGCCAGCTGCTGATCAGAGCCGTCGAGCTAAAAGCATTTGGCCCGTCATTGCTTGGGCGGGCGAACAAGAAGCAGCAGAGCAGCTATCAGCCAAGGTTCTGCTCATGGCCTGCTGCAGGGATGGGACGCCTGCGGTACCTGTGATCTGCTTGTCTGCTGTCTGCAGGCATCCATCTGAGTTGCGCAGGGCATGGCAGAGCCTCAGGTCAATCTGGTGTTGGACAGCCAGACGGACCTTGGAGAGGGCCCTGTCTGGGATGAACGTACAGGCAGGCTATACTTTGTGGACATCAACAAGCAGCAGATCCATGTATACACCCCCAGTGCCCAGGGAGCAGACAAGCACTTCACCATCAGCACCCCAGTGAGTTATCAAGGGGCTGCAACTCAGCTGCCATGTAGCAGGTCTAGCAGGACCAGCCTGCTGCACGTACATAATGCGTGCAGGGGAGAGGCTTTGCTTCCAGGTCTTGCATGCCTGCGGCTTTCCTGACATGCCAATTCTATGCTGATCTTTGCAACAAACTGCGCTGGCTGTGCAGCATGCTCTGTGCTTCTTAGGCAGCTCTGTGTGCTGCCTAACACTTCAGCAATGCCAGCCTGTGCAATGAATCACAAAAGTCTTGCCACCTGCTGCCTGCAGTCCACAGTCGGCTGTGTGGCTGTCACAACAGACCCCAACATGCTGGTGGCAGCGCTGGGCAGCAATGTGGTGGAGGTGTACGTAAATGAGCGCAAGACTGGCAGGATCCTGGCATTTGTTGGCACAGGTGCGCGCAGCCGAGACGTATTCCTGCTGCCTTGTGTATGCACCCACAGATGGTGACTGCCTGCTGCAGCAGGCTGTGTCCTTGCCTGCACTTCCTACATGCTGCACAAGCAGACCCAAATTCCCACCCGCACTGTGCCCTGCTGCCCCTGCTGCACCCTGGAGTGCCTCACGCAACAGAACCCGCTCCTGCACTCCTGCAGATGACAATGCTGAGGGCACCCGTTTCAACGACGGCAAGGCCACCCCACAGGGGGTGTTCATTGTTGGGCGCCTTCACAGGGACTGGAGGGGCGGGCAGCCCGGCAAGGTTTTTGCCTTGGACTTGCGGGGTGGCAGCAGCTTTGGGCTGGTGACCATTGTCGGCCCAGCTGAGGTACGCATCTGCTGCGTGGGCAGCCCCAGGCTGTCCTGGCGGCGGCACACTACTGCTGCTGCCTATCACTGCCAGGCAACCCCCTGAAATGTGCTGGGAGATGCATCAGCGTGCATGCAGCAGCTGTCCTGCTAGCTGGGGTAGTCTCCTGGGATGTGGCTCGAACATGCGTCAGCTAGGATGCTGCTCTTCCCTGCCGGCTAGGCAGGTCCCCAAGGGATTGCTTAAGATGCTTTGCCTGCTGCCAGACTGAAGCATGCTCCTCCGCATGGCTTCTTGCGTGCCGTGTGTGGCCAGCATCGTGGTCCATCCCCGCTCCACAGCTGATGCACTGACTTGTGTAGGTGTGCTGTCCAAATGGAATGGACTGGGACATGGATAAAGGCCTGTTCTACCTTGTGGACACTGCAGACGGCGTCATCCGCTCCTACCCTGCAGATGAGAACGGTGTGCCTGTGCGCACACCTGATGGCCATCTGCATGACGCCAAGGAGGTGGGCACATGCAATCATGGTGGTCAGGATGCATGACTTGTGACAGCTGGGTTGGTGCTGTGCAGATTGCAGTCCAGAGTCTCTGACGAATGCCAGGAAGTGGTTGCATGCATTTGTTGGCCAAGAGCACTGCCATCTCCATGCCACAGGAGCTGGAGCTTCACTGGCTGCTGATGAAGCCTGCAGAAGCCTTCTCCTGCTGTATATCTGGGGCTGCAATTATTGCGTGTCAACCTTCCTCCTGTGCAAATGGAGTCCCTTGTCTGGCTATGCAATTTTTGGGCACCTGCAGCTCATGGCACAGCGCCTCTGTGCCAGCCTCACTGGCACAGCTGTCAAGCGTCGATGGCCCCGCCGCCTGTGCAGATCATCAAGGTCCCTGCCGAGGAGGGCATCCCAGACGGCATGACCATTGACAAGGACGGCAACCTCTGGGTAGCGCTTGGGGAGGGCGGGGCAATTGTCTGCTATGATCCGGCCCAGGGGAAGGAAGTGCGGCGCATCAAGCTGCCAGTCAAGCGGGTGACCTCGTGCACCTTCGGCGGCCCTGGGCTCAAGACCCTGTATGTCACCAGCAGACATGAAGGCAGGCACCTCGAGGCTGGGGAGGAGGCCTCTGAGCACTGGGGCGCCCTGTTCTCAGTGAACATCCCAGGGGTGTCTGGCGCGCGCTCTGCACTGCCTGTGCACTTGGCAGGCTCGCAGTGACCGGCTCCCTGCCAGTGCTGGCCGCCAGGTCTGCACCACAACCTCACACAAGGCGGTGCTCATCCACAGCGCCCTCCTGTGCCCTGAGTGAACCCATAATTGAAAAACTGAATTTGTCACACTGTAGTCAGACGTGTGTGCAGGGATTTTCCACGTTTCTGATTGACAATGTTCTATCTTGCGCGTTCAACTTCAGCCATCTCCAGAGAGTGACAGGACTTTTGCAACAGCCAGCCTTTATCTGTCCACCTTTGCCATCACATGGGTCAAAGGCTGACAGAAATGGAGGGCTTTGCCATGTCAGCCCTTTAGGCAGCCACCTCCATTTCTTGGGGTTGCACCCTGCGCAACACTTTCTTCAGTGGAGCCTCTTGCCCAAACCCTGTTGCCCAAACCCTGATCAGCCTGAGCGCCCTGATCGTTCTGCCCAGCTTGTGCTGCCTATCCAGTCCGGCTCCAGCAGGTGGAGCGGCAGAGCCACACACAGGTACGCTCGATGCCTAACACAGGTATGCTCGATGCCTAAGACACTCTCGATGCATGAACCCCCAGCCGTTGCATGACGTGCAGTTTAGAGCAGGGCACACCTCACCGTGAGAGCAGCAAGGGCACCGTGAGAGTACAGGAAACAGGGTGAGCCTGGCTGCCACTGGGCAGGATTGTGTGCTGCTGGCTTCTGGTGCTCTGCAATCAGCTGCTGCTGCCAGACTACATTTCCAGCCTGCTTGTTGAGACATGGATTGGATGATGCCAGCTGCTCAAGCATGCTGCACTGCGGGCAGCTGACTCCCCCTCATGGCAGCCTGGAGGGCGCTGATCGAGGCCCCCGCAGCCTGGCCAGCGCCTGAAACAATCGAGTCAAAGGGCCCTTGCGAGGGGTACCCAGCATGTGCTCAGCCTGGGGTAGCATCAGGCTGCAGGTGCTGCTGCCTGGGGCCAGGTTGCGCACACAGCAGGGTTGCCATGTCCTGCAGCCCCACACTCCCTGCGAGGTGTCAAGCCCTTGTCCCCAAAGCAGGCCCCTGGCTGCTGCAGGATGGTCAATGAGCTCGCCCCAGCTCCCCTGTCCCCCCAGCGATCTCTGCCTGGGGGGATCGTGGGGCTCAGCAGGAGCATCAGCGGCCTAGGCCACGCAGCAGCAAATGGGTTTGTGAAGTGGAGCAACTTCAGCAAGCCCAACTTTGCCGCCGTGCTGCATGGCATCAACGACATGCGCTTTGAGGAGTTCCCTTTGGCCTCCACCCTCAAAGAGGGGCAGGTACTCTCTTACGTGTCATCTGTGATTGTTCAGGGCGTTTCTGCAGCATGTTACTGACCTGCATGCCTTGTACTGTATAGGTTAGGATAGAAATCAAGGCGGTCGGCATCTGCGGCAGCGACGTCCACTGTAAGCACTTGCCTGCCTGTGTTGGCCTGCAGCTGCGCCCGCAGCGCCAGCCAGCAGCAAGCTGTCTGCACCTTTGCCACCCTTGTGCTGGCATACTGCTGCTGACATACAAGAGCTGTGCTGCAGACTGGCGGCGTGGGCGGATTGCTGACTTCATTGTCAGGGAGCCCATGGTCATTGGTGAGCCTGCCACCGTCCAGCCCCTGCTCAAAATTGCATTGCTGGGGTTTGGCAGCGTGTGCAGCCTGTTGCATCTGTGTGAGAGTGGGCACAAAAGCATGGAGGGAGCCGTGCTGCCTCTCAGCTGACAGTGAGCTTGCCCTGCAGGCCATGAGTCCGCTGGCACTGTGGTAGAGGTTGGCCCAGGCGTGAGGGACCTGCAGCTGGGTGACCGCGTGGCGGTTGAGCCTGGCATTCCATGCTGGACTAACAAGGCTTCCAGGTAGGTCACAGCGGCTGCCACTCAAACAGGGTGCTTGAAAGTATGTTGCTTTGCCCCAAGAGATGTGGCTGACAGTGCTGCTGTATTTGCAGGGAAGGGCGATACAACCTTTGCCCCGATATCAAATTTTTTGCAACACCACCCTGCCATGGGTCCCTCGCTCAGGTCTGCACCTGACTTGAATTACTGTTGGCTGCCTGCCTCTAGCTTCTCTGCCTGGATCTGCTCCAGGTCCATCACGTCACTGCCATCTGATCAGCTCTCCGTTTCCTGCCTGCAGTATATTGACCACCCAGCAGAATTTTGTTTCAAGCTCCCCGAAGGCGTCAGCTACGAGGAGGGTGCTATGTGCGAGCCCCTGTCTGTGGGCATTCATGCCTGCAGGAGAGGCAAGGTGGAGCCAGGCAAGAACGTGGTGATCCTGGGAGCAGGCCCCATTGGTGAGACCTCTGCTTGAGCCTGCTAGGGCAGGATGTCCACGGTGTGCTGCTTGCTGCTTGGCAGAGCTCTGAGAGGCAGGACATGCAGCAGTTGGTGTCCAGGCGTGTTCTGCATGTAGGGTGCTGCATCATGCTGCTGCTGACTTTAGGTGCTCCTGAGAGCAGGTGCAGAGTCATGACAATTGGTGTGACATCAGCGTCCTGTGGACAGCTGGCACAACAGCCTCCATGACCCCACATGCCAAGCAGATGCGGAGGCCTGCATGTCATCTCCTTGCAAGATCTCTTTGCCCGAGGTCATTAAACACCATCTGTCCACTACACCGCACTTCAGCAAGCCCCTGCGCTTACCTGCAGGCCTGATGACCCTGGCAGCAGCCCTCTCTTTTGGGGCAACCAGCGTCACCATCACCGACATCAACCCCGACAACATCAAGCTTGCCCAGAAGATGGGTGCCACCAATACCCACTGCCACCCCCGCACTGCCACGCCGCCTGAAATCGCAGAGTACTTGAAGAAGCTACTGTCCCCCATCGGCCCTGAGATTGTCATAGACTGTGTAGGATTCGAGAGCACAGTGCAGACAGCCATTAGGTGAGCCTGCATATGGTGCAGAGCAAGTGCCTCTCTGTTGAGCACTGGACACTACGTTCTGGTCAGGCCGGCTGCATACCTCCAGGCTGCTGCACAGCTTGTCGGGTCCAGCCACAACATGGGACCATCCAAACACCTGCATGGTGCAATGTGCTTGCGGCAGCCTGTTGCAGCTGCTGCCTGAAAGGAGACACCTGCTGCCTGCAGGTGCTGCTGCATGGGTGGCAAGGTGGTGGTAGTGGGTATGGGGCAGGACAACATGACGCTGCCCATGTCTACCGTGGGTGTGCACGAGCTTGATGTTCTGGGCTGCTTCCGTTACGCCAACACAGTGAGCCGCATGAGCAGTGCTGCCTGTGCCTGATGTGTGTCGAAGTGCTTCCTCTGAGGCACTGTCACCTCTTTGCTCAGTGCCATGCCTCAGCCTGCTCTATCTTCACAGCTGCGTCCATGTGCATTGCATCTCGCGTCCTTCCAACAAGTGTCTACATAGCACTCAGGTCCTTCAGCACTGGGTTGCCCACATCTCGTCCTGACTGTGTGGTGCTGTGCTTTGCAGTACCCGCTCTGCCTCAGCCTGCTGGGACAGAAGAAGATTGATGTCACACCCCTCATCACTCACAGGTGCACAGTGCGCTTAAGCTGGTTGACATCAGCAGGCTGGTGATGATGTAGCTTTCATGTTCCTGCCTGTCTTGCAGTGGCCTGCGCTGCTTATTGCGATCCTGCAGGGCTCTGCAATGCTCTCCCCAAGAGGCTGCTGTGTGTGCAGATTCGGCTTTTCTGAGCAGGAGGTCGCCAAGGGCTTTGACACAGCTCTTCGGTCTGCAGAGACCAAGGCCATCAAGGTGGGTCTGCAGGCTGCTGAAGATGCCTGAAAGTGGCCTCCGAGAACAGACATTAGCTGCGTCCTGCCTGTCGCTGGCTGCTGGTAACAGGGCTCACTTGCTTGTGGCCTGGCTACTGTGCTGTGGCTCACTCCAGTGGCCTTCATGTGGCTCCGTTTGGTTGCAGGTCATGTTCAACCTGTAAGCAACTCGCCATTCACTGCACCAGCACCTGAATGACTTGAATGAACGTTGTGCCACACCAATGTCAGACTGACAAGCCAGCAATGGCTTGCTTGAGGCATTCCCACTCGTTCTTGTTGCGCACTACGGCTTGGCAGTATTTCTGGTCGGGCCGGGCAATTGCTCCACAGGCGTGGCAATCCACCCCCCCAAGTCATAACAGCATGCAGCTGATGTCACCCTGTATTGTGGAGGCCCAGCCAGAATGCTGCCCCTGCCTTGGGCTCTAGCAGGCTGACACTGTCAGCTCCTCTGCTGCATCTTAGTGTTGTTCAAATTGTTAACTAGCCAGCCTATGTCTACTGTACAGCAATGAGAGATTGCTCTGAGTGCTGAGATTTGAACCATATTACACAATGCTCACCGTGCCTTGAAACAGGGGGAAACAACGATGCGCTCTCGGGCCATATCTGACATCTCAGATGCATGCCGCAATGACCCCCTACTGCTGCAGCTGACCGCCTGGCTGCAGCAGCAAGATCTGCATCAGGACGCAGGCGAAGGCCTTACGATTGAGGTGTAGGCACAGCTTGGGGGCAGGGGTTCATAGCAATGCTTGCAGCTTGATTGTCATCATGCACTGCAGGTGGACATGCTGGAGCTGTGTGGCCAGGCAGAGTGTTACAATGATCTCATATCTGAGCTGCTGAATGCACCAGGTATACTGCAATCTGAGGCCTCTAGAGTGCCTGGCCAAGCTGCCACTCATGCAAGATGGCAAGTGCAGGGCAACTGTGCGCCAGGATCGGGGTCCTCTTGGTGGAGCAGGGCGTGCTGGAGCGCAGAAGCACCCCAATCTGGCTGAAGATCACTCAGGTCAGGCCAACACCTCTTTGATGTTTGTCAAGGTCAGCAAACTGATGTCGCATGTGCTACATCTACCCCTGTGAGCATGGGTGTGGGAAGCAGGAGATCCCATGTGCAGCCGCACATGCCAGGCACAGAGTCTGCCTGGTGTCCCTCTGGAAGTGCCTTTCTCAGCTGCCCAACCTGCAGGTGCCTGTGCCACTGAGCACGCCAGCAGAGCTTCAGCATGCCCCATGCCATGGAGCAGCCAGGCTGGTGCAGCTGTGTGGCATCTGCACTGCTCTAGCCTCCACTGTGCAGCATGTATACGCGACCACCAGCACCTGCTACTTCTGTGGCACTGTGGCTGAGCTGCTCAACAATGAGCCGCCAGCATGCTGCCCTGCCAGAGCTGCCAGACCCCAGGCTGCTGACGAAGATGTCTCGCAGAGAGTCCAGATGCCAGTGAGTCAGGCATGCATTGAATGGGTATCTGCAGCGTCAGCTCATCCACACTGCTTTTGCTTGCTGCTTGACTACAGACTGTGTCACAGCAGACTTCTGCGCAGACCATAATCTTGCTGCAAATACTTTTCTGCGATCTGTGTCATTAAGGGTTTCAGTGGAGGGTTCTGCGCAGATCCACACTGGCTGGCCTGCAGGCACGGCAGGCATGGCTGGCCCCTGGCGGTGTCTTCACTGGCTACCATGAGCCTGGCAGCTTTGGCAGCCAGCAGGAGCTCCTGGTGCAGCTGCGCGGCGAAAGTCTATGCTCCAGTCTCAGCGTGGGCGACATGGTGTGGGTCGCTGGCTGGCTTGGTGTGCAGCAGCCTGGGCAGGCTCCCTCAGTAATGAAGATTCTGGGCCAAGTTCAGGTGCAGATAGGGCATATAAGGAGCAATGCATGCTTTCTGTGCACCATCAGAAGTGCCAGAACTCTCACTGACTGATGCTGATGATGCCACGCAGCATTGAGCAGCATCCTCCCATTTAGAACCCAGTCACTTGCAGTGTCTGCCTTGCAGGTCTGTGCCAGCAATGTGAGGCGCGTGCAGCCGGCCAGGCTGGTGCACCCTGGCCGTGCCCTGAACCTGGGCGCACAGGACAACATTCTCAGCCCGCTCTGCGATGTGCTTGGCCACGTGCTGGGCTTCAGCGTGAGCCCAGTCCTCCCTCTGGCCCTGGTCCTGAGTGTAGCCACGGCTAGGCAGGCAGTCCGCCGTACCACCGCAGCTGCTGAGGCTGCGCCTGCTCGACACCAGGTGTGTGGCAGCGGCTCGTGCAGACCAGCTAGAGCATACAGCCTGCCAGGGCCTGAGTCTGCAGCAAAGATGCATGCACCTATCTGGGGCAGCCGAAGTCAACACTACTGCGGCATCTGCTGATGCAGGTCCACGTTCTGCTTGAGCAGGCGGGCCATTGTGGGCAAGCCAAGCGCGTCCTGCAGCAGGCAGCCGCCCTTCTGGCGCCCCATGCTGTCAGCTACGCAGGCCCACCCAGCGACCTTATGCCCTCGGCAACCACGTGGGCGGCTGCCAGTGATGGAATGGAGTCTGGCTGGCGGCTGGCAGGCGGGGCTTTGCTGGCAGCCAGTGCAGGTACAGTGGATCATTTGCTTTAAAAATCTCTGCACAGAGTGTCTGCTGGAGGCAGGTGCATTCATGCCCTGACTTTGCAGTGAAGCACGACAAGCACCTCAGCAAGGTCATGCAGGATGTGTGCTGCAGGCGTGCTGGTGGTGGACGCCATGCAGCTGACAGACAGAGCCAGGCTGGCTCTGGCTCATGCCCTGCAGCAAGGCAGCGCTGCTACAAGCCGGGGCCTGACTGCCCCAGTGTCAGCAGTAGTCTGGGCTGTGCAGCCTGAGATGTCCATTCTGGGCAGCAGTGCCAAGAAGCCTTCCAAGGCGATCCAGACTGCCATGGCCAGCCTCACTGCCGCTGTCGATATTGTGCTGCCCTGGAAGTCACTGCTGCACAGCCTGGATGACATGCTGCAGGATGCCAGACCAGCCAGCCCTGTCTCCTGGGCTGCCACGCAGGATAGGCCTGCTGGCAGCCTCGCCACCACACCGGCCGCAACAGGGGCCTTGTCAGCTGTTTCAGGCCAGCCAAGCAGCACCACACAGACTGTGCCAGGGACAGAGTCAGCCGCCTCAGGCCAGCCAGGCAGCTTCCATGAGCGAGCAGCTGCCGAGCAGGGCCTCCGGGGTGCTGTGGCGCTGGCTGCGCTGCAGCTGGAGCCTGTGTGGGATCCCACGGCTGCTGCACTGGCGCAGGTATACTTCACTGCCCGGCGCCAGCTGCAGGTGGTCGCAGCAGAGGGGCCTGCCGGCGTGGGCACCCTGGAGGCACTCATGCGCCTGGCTGCTGCCTGTGCCAGGCTGCACTGCCGCAGGTAAAACCTTAGGTTTCAGCAAAGGGTTAGAAAGAGTTACTGCTTGCAGTAAATGAGTTTGTGTTGCTACTTTTGGTTGCCAAGCAGAGGGTACACAACGGCAGGTAAAAGGTAGAGATAGCTTTGGGTGGCGTGTGGTGTTCTCAACTGGCAGATCTGTAGAAAAGGATCATTTGTGGCGTACGCAGGGAGGTGCAGCCCATGCCGGACCTGGCGGCTGCCGCCCTGCTCATGGACTGCTCAGCGCTGTCCCGAGTGAGGCTCTGACTGTGGTTGCACTGCGCCTGCTCTGGGCCTGAAGTGCACTGCTGCTCCCAGTTGCTGTAGATCTGTGCTCATTGCCAGCCTACTCGCCGCTGAAGAGGGACCATCCCTGTCAAATGTGGTTCCCATAGCAGCAGCTCTGACTGGAGGCTTCGCTGCAGGGCGGCCAAGCCGTCACATGTCTCAGCAGGGAAGGCCTAGACGGATGCACGAGGTGCCTTGATGACATGCTGAGGGGGGTTTACAAAGAGCTGTTGGCCATTATGAGTACAGATTTTAATGAGGAATGAGAAGGGGCCACCATCCACTTGGCAGTGTTCTTGCTCTAAGATGATCAAGCAAAGGCCAGGATCAAGCTGCAAACCAGAAATGCGGCATAGAAACCAAGCATGCTGTACCCATGCCACTCTGGCAGCCGCTGATGGTTGAGCAAGCCGACAAGGACTATGACTGTACAATTCAAGACAATGAATGCTGCTGCAACAGCCATTGTCGGCGTCAGCTCGACTTGGACATGGAGCTGCTTGGTCTTGACAGGCATGTTTAGGAAGCCAACTGCCACTGAAATGAGAAGGCTGAACACTGGGCCGGCAAAGCACGCAGTCATGGCCATATTGGCCAAGCCGTTCTTGGCCATGGCAACATTGGTGGCCAGGTCACCCAGCGAGTTCCCCCAAGCCAGGACTGTGAGGCCCAGCACCGCAGCATCGATTCCTGCCCAGGTGCCTAGAAACTGCAGCAGGGCCACCAGCTCCCCAGCCACTGTGTCAATCCACAGCACTGCCGTAAAGAAGCCTGCGACGGCCGCCAGGGCAGCCCCAATGGGGAAGCCGCAATCAGAGGCCCACTCCGGCGCCTCTGTCGTGTGCCGCAGCACGACCGCGGCTGCCCCAGCACAGCAGACGCCGACGGCAGCGGCAACAGACAGCGCTGGCCACTGCAGCTCAAAGTATAGGGCGATGGCCACAGGGCTGAGGGCACATGAGGCCACGAACCAGCTGCGCTGGTAACTTTCTGCTTCCACCATCGGGATGGAGGCACGCCGCGCCACCACCAAGGGCCACTCCAGCAGCCACAGCACTGCGTCTGCCACTCCAGCCACGCCCCCCCAGGCTGCGCTGGCCCCCGCCAGGCAGGGGCCTGCAGAGGCAGACATCTTGCCGGCCCTCCTGAGCAGTCGGCGCTGGCGTGGCACTTGGAGGACCTCAGGCGGTGCCTGATGCACATCCAGGGAGCTGACTGAGGAAGATCCAGAGGTCTGCCTGATGGTCTTCAGGGCTGCCTGGTCAGAGGCAGGATGCTGTGGCGCCTGGACGCCACTCTGAGGGTGGCCTGCCTGCTGCCTGTCCAGCTGGGCCTCCACGTTGGGTGGCGGATGATGGGCGGGCTGCTTGTCTGCCGCCTGCTGCTGCTTCTCCTCACCCTCCGACACGACAGCAGGGGGCTCGTAATCTGCAGGGCACATGGACGAGTTTGTTGCAGGCGTCACCTGCTTGCGGTCAGCTGCTGTCTTGCCGAGCAGGAAGCTAGACTGACTGATGCCATACAGGTGCAGACAGCTGCGCCCTGCAGCTGCAATCTGGTTGCGCGCATACAGCACATCAAGGTGCACAACAGCCACATGGGGCCCCGCCCACACATCTGGTTGGCAGCGGTAAAATGCAGCACAGGCCCACAAGATGATGCCCCAGGGGCGGGACACCTCCATCTGGTGTCACGTCGATGTGGTGCCCCTCCGCATCCAGATCATCCAGAGCCAAAGAGTTGACGTGCTGCAGGCGTCGCTCATCCAGTCTGCAGCAGAATATTTGGTGAGTAGGCAGCATCATTTCATTCCAAGGATGCAGGGACAGTGGGCCATCAGCGCAACGCTCTGCTGCTGCCGTGCCTTTGCAGATGCAGTTTGCATGCGGCTGTGAGTTCCTGGCAGGGAGCTTGCTGACCCTCTCCTGGCACTTGATGCAGATGCTGCGACAAGATTTCTCAAGAGCTTGCGTTACGTGCAGAGATCAGATGCAAGCAGTGTCTGAGCCCATGCTGCCGGCCTGCCAACACACAGGCAGCAGCCCAAGCCCCACCTGCGGAAAGTGTCTGACTTGGCCAGCTGTGCAAGGGCGTGCTGCCGCAGCTGGCGGGTGCTCATCATGGTCTTGTGCGGGGGCACAGCGCCATGCTTGGGGGATTCTGCTGCAGCCTCCAGGCCGGCCTGCAGAGCCTGCTGCCCCGTCCGGTTGCCCTCAAAGTCGCCAGATAGGGAGTCGGCTGGGTCTCGGAGCATTGTGAGCACGGCCAGTGGGGGCTCCCCAACCTCTGGCTGCTCCAGCAGAGCGGTCTCCTCATCAGGGACGACTGCCTCCAGGTGCCGACCCCTGCAGCAGGAGGGCAGCAGGTACCCTCAGGGGGCCCCCGCAATGTGAAAGGGCTTCTGCACAAGGGTGGTGAGGCATCATGAGGATTGACATGTTGTGCAAGTCAGCCTTCGCATGTCTGGGACTGCAGACCCTTCAGCTCCAGAGCTGGGGCACAGTGGGCCCCTGGTGCAGCGCGAGGGAGGGCAGGTGTTGACAGGCTCAAGACGGGGAACTCACCCCCAGCGGTGTGCCACATCAGCTGCCAGCACCACAATCACGTAGGCAATATAGAGGCCCAGCAGGAGGACTGCCTTCCAGACTGTCATCTGCAGCAGCAGAGGAGCCCGTCAGGTCCACTGGTGCTGCCAATAGCAGAGCAGCACTCGAGGCCAGCGGAGCCTGCCGGCAACACAGCAGACACACAGCAGCCAGCATGCTGGATGTCGATGTGCTCAGCAGCCGCGCTGCTTGTATCTTGGTGCGACAGCTAGCCTGCCACGCACCATCAGGCATGCAGGTCTGAGATGAAGGCGTTGCAGTCAAAGGCAGGGGTTCCACCTGGCCTGAAGCCATCACGATAGCCACGCAGACCGTGGCAACCAGGTAGGCCCCCACATCCCGCATGAGTGCCCCCCTGACCCTGACCCCGCCGCCTGTGAGCACAATGAAGCCTCCCACAACACCGCTGACAAACATGCCGCCTCCTGCACGAGTCAAAGACAAGTCTGTTTATGAAGCTGCTGGTGAGGGACAGTTTGGGGAAGGCGCTGCTTGTGTATGCAGAGTGCTGTCTGCAAGCTCAGATGGTGTTGGTCACGCTCGAGGATGCAGGCCCTGCTTTGGAAGCCTAGCTGGTGGACGTGGGCTGTGCATGGTGCAAGGGTGCTCACCAAACAAGGAGCCCAGCGCCATCTTGTACTCCCCAGCCCTGATCGCTGCAACAGAGGAGGACACATCGGGCGCTCCATTCCCCAGTGCTAGAAAAGTCACTGCAGGCAGGAACAGGCACTGGTGAGCAGCAAAGGCGTCTGGAGGAGCAGCAGCAGCCCTGACTTCAATACATTAGGCCCCTTATGCAGAGCACCCAGACAAGAGGATGAGGGACAGTCGTCAACATGGAGGAAGCTGCACAGGGAAAGCTGACAGACCAAGCTTGGCCTGAGGTGCGCCGGCACATCAAGCACCTCTGCACTGCCTAGTGACATCTTGGGCAGGCGTGATGCATGAGCTGCCCAGCAGACTTGCTTGCCAAGCAGCAACTGCAGCATCAAGCACTGCATGTGCTGCCCGACCCCAGGCTGCCTCCTTGTGGGGATGGAGCCAGTTTGTGCCTCTGAGGTTGCCCAGTCCTCTTGTGCCACTGGAGGGGGCAGCCTCAGACAAAAAGAGCCAAAGGAGCAGCCCCAGCTGAAGGAGAGGATGTGTCGTGCTGTATCGCACCTCCTGCCAGTCGCGGGGGCAGCCCTATCTCCTGTGACAGCTGCCCCAGGATGGGGCTGAAGAAGCTGTCAGCCGTGCTGGCCAGCACCCGGAACAGCAGCAGCAGCCACAGCAGGGCTCCCAGCAGCGAAGCTGCTGCCAGCGCATAGCCACCCAGGCGGGCGTGGCAGTAGTACAGCACCATATAGTTGACCCGTGAATCTGCAATGTAGTAGTTGTAGATGTCTGAGGCTGGCTGGTGTGGTGCAACATCTGTTCATATATGCAGCACTTGTAGGGACCATGGACATATGTGACGGGCTCATCTAGCGCAGCCTTTACGCAGCATCTGCTCAGTAAAAAGGGTAGCGAGTGAGTGGGTGGGCATGGCTATATGCAGCGACTTTGGGGCTCTGCAGTGTGGCTGTGCAGGAGGGGGTATCTGCCGGCTGTCTGTGCATGTAGCCGCCCACATTGGGCTTACCGACTGCATCTGCAAATGGCCTGAATCCCTTGCACAGTGCTGGCAGCGCACAGGATGGACACAGCGCACCTGCTTTACAGTAGAGCCTGACATGCTGGCAGGCATCCTGTGCCCCTTGGTGATGGCGCACTCCTTCACAGACCTCTGCCTGCAAGATGTTGAATGATGCTCAGTGAGCCGCTCAGATGAGGGCCCAAGAGGACAACAATCAGGTCGCTCACCTGGGTTGTGTTGGCAACACTGAGTGTGTTGCTGGGTCCAAGGGCAGCACCAATGCCTGCTTGAGAACAGGTGAAAAAGCAAGCAAGCAACAGCCCTTGACAGGCGTTCCTCATGCTCAGTACTTGAGCTGCCGCAACATCAGAGAAGGAACCTAAGGGTGCGCTCTGGATCGGGGCCTGGTCAAACCATCCCGACTGTCGAGCTTAGGCAGCGTCTTGCCTGCCCCTTGCCTCCTGCTGAGCACACTCACCTTAGCTTGGAGAATTGACTTGGCTGTGGCTTCTGCAGGAGCTTGTCCTGGGTCTGACCGTGGCTTGCATGCATGCACCCATGCGCAACAACCCTGCCGACAATGTCCACCCTCCCTCAACTGAGAAGCTCAAGCTGCTCATCACAGAGCAGCTGCACCTTGCCAATGTGCCCATACTGTGAAATCCATATCTGAGCCTCGCCAAAAATCCCATCAGAGCAGCAGTTGAGGATGAAGGCAAGGGCGCTGTACCATGGCTAGCCAGGCTTGACGCACATCAGAAATTGCGGCATGCAAGCATCACCTGTGGAGAGGAGGGTAGCAGTCTGCCCCTACCATGTGTTGGGCTGCCAGCATCATGCAATCTGGAGACTGTTGCTTTTTAATGCTATAGCAGCTGGGCTTGCAGAGTGTCTGCTGCACATCTGTATGACACAACATACAGAGGTCACCTTGGCACCTGACTCAGAGGTGTCTGGAGGCCTCCCTCTGCTCTCAGACCGCCCAAACCTGGACATATGGACATCTGGTCCTGGCATGCACCGTACACTTATTGTGTGCGGGCAGCCTGATGCAATGTCACTGCAGGCAGACAACGTGCTCGCCAGCTGTGATGGATCAGACACGTCCACAAGCCCCATGACAACTTGTGCTGGCTGGGCCATAACAGCTATTCCTGGCTGTGGTGGCTTCCACTTGCATTGAATTTGAATAAAGATTGTTATTTGAGAGCGGGACGCACCTAGCATGATTGCAGCACAGCAAATGAAATGAGGATATATGGCACCATGTATGCGCACAAAACTGAGGCAGCCTGCTGAAGGTTTGACAAGTGGGCAGCATCAGAAGTCTGCGTCCAGGGTGAAGACATGTTCAAAGTTCTGGGGGCCGCCGCCTTGCTGCTGCATGCCATTCATGACACCTGCTCGCTGATACTCGCCCACCCGCCTCTCAAAGAAATTGGTCTTCCCCTGAAGTGAGATCATCTCCATCCAGTCAAAAGGGTTCCGTGCGTTGTACAACTTCTGGTAGCCCAGCGCGACCAGCAGCCTGTCAGCCACAAAGTCGATGTATTGCGACATCAGGTCGGCGTTCATGCCCACTAGCGCGCAACTAAGGGCCTCGCAGCAGAAGTCCCGCTCCAGGGCCACCGCGTCTGCCACTATCCGGTGGGCAGTCTCCTCGGGCAACGGGTGCTCCAGGCGCGAGTACAGCAGGCAGGCAAAGTCGGTGTGCAGGCCCTCATCCCGGCTGATGAGCTCGTTGCTGAAGGTCAAGCCCGGCATGAGCCCCCGCTTCTTCAGCCAAAAGATGCTGCAGAAGCTGCAGGCACACAGCAGAGGACCTGATCAACCACATAGCTTGATGATGTGCCACAAGCAGCAGCAACAAGAGACATCGGACAACTGATTCTTTGCAAACACCAGGTGCAGCAGCAGAGTTGTGATGGCATAGGCCTGGTGCAACCAGCATGCCGTGCCATGCAGGCATGTTGCGCCCAGAGTATTGCAGGTGGCAGCAAGCACTCTGCCAGCCAGGGCGTCTACCTGCCGCTGAAGTACATCCCCTGAATGCAGGCTTCCCGCACATGCAGGCAGCTGTAAAAGCCCTTGCTTTGAGACTGCTTGCCAGTCAAGGCTCTACCATCACACATACCTGCTCGCCAACACCCTGTCCACCTGCCGCCGAAGTGGGGTGCCCTGTCGACAGACACACATGCTCCATCTAGCATCTTGACTACACTAATGCTACAGCTTGCCTAACAGTAACAGGCAATAGCAGCACCAACAGCACCCAGCACAACCCTGCGCATTGACACGCTCACCTGCCTCTGAGTTGAATGCCCTCAATGCAGGCAACAGCCAGCAGCCCCTCTGCAAGGCTGCCAGAGCTGTGCATGGCGCCCATGCACACCACCTGCTGCTGCTTGCTCCTGCCCACAACACCCAACACAGCAGCACAGCCAGGCCTGCCCACCTGCCGCTGAAGTGAATGCCCTCCACGCAGGCAAAGGCCAGCAGCCTTTCTGCAAAGCTGCTGCAGCTCCCAATCCAGCGCAGCGCCCACTGGGCCTTGCGCCGCACCACTGGCACGGTCTCCACTGCGTGCAGCAGGTGATCCCGCTGCATGGGGTCCCGCACATACTGGTCCAGCAGCAAGCTGTACATCTCGCTGTGCACATTCTCGATGGCTATCTGGAAGCCGTAGAAGGCGCGTGCCTCGGGCAACTGGATGTCTGCAGGAGCAGGGGATCAGCGCTGGGCCGGTGCCAGCGGGATTTGGAGATGCATGCCACAATGCAGGCAAAGCAAGCTGGCATCAGCCCTGCACAGCCATCAAAGTGAGCCCTACCAGTTCAACTGCTGTGCAGCCTGTGCTGGGCTGAGGGCGCGGCTGTGAGGCAGCACAGCAGCAGAACCTGACTGCTAGACAAGGTCTGATGCAAAAGCAGCTCACCCTGCATGAACCTGACGGCCAGGTTCTCCAGCACAATGCCATCTGAGGCTGCAAAGAATGCCAGGATGTGCGAGATGAAGTGCTGCTCCTCATCTGCAAGCGTTGCATGAACATCAGAGAGCAGTTGCAGGGGAGTGCGGGGTCCCCACCAAGTCGTTGCCCCTAGTGAACATCTTCCTCTTGCATGCAGCTGCATCGAGGCAATGGGGTCCCCTCGAGCACCATGCTGTTACAGCCGTAATTCATGAGAGCAGCTGCAAAGATGCACAGCACACCAGACTTACATTGCATTCTGATGACAGCCTGTGAAGGCTTGCAGCAAGCCAATGTTCATTGCAGGGCACCCACCTGTCAGCCGCTCCCAATCCCGCATGTCCTGTGAGAGATCAACTTCATCCGTCGTCCAAAAGCTAGCCACTGCTTTCTTATACATTTCAAACATGGCATGCTGCCTGAAGGTGGCACATGCCACATCAGTTCAGCACGGCAGGTATAGCATCATTGTTTAGCCAGAAAGCAGACTGCACATGCTTCAGCACATTGAGGCAAGCTTTAGGTCAGATAGCATGGGAGCACAGGTCACCATCAGGCTCATGCTTCACCTTATTGGGTACATTGTGAAGCGATCCCCGTTCTCTGAAAGGAGGGGCTCCTGAGGCTGATGGCTGGCAGCCGCCTCATGTGGCCCTGCCGGCTGCTGTAGATTGCTGCCATCATCCTCTGATCCATCTGCGCCTGCTGTCTGAGTGCAAACATCACAGCACTGCGGCAGATCTGAGTATGGAATGCTCTGGAGGTGTGCCTGCGCAGCGTCTCCACACTCTGACTCTGCACTGGCAGAGCCCGAGTCGCTACGGATATTGGGGCTGCTGCAGGTGAGCTGGGCCTCCCAGCTGTCTAGATGGGAGCCGCATCGTGTCACTGGCAGTTCTGCACTGCGAGAAGGCATGAACTCGAAGACATCTGCCATTATGTTGTGACAGAGCTTCAACAGGACAGAATGCTGCGTTTGGCAGACGGAGCAGCTGTTGTGCTGCTTGCTTTCTCACAGTTGAGAAAAAAAAAATTGACAAAAAACAAAACAGGAAATTTTTGAACGAGGGGTAGGAGGGAAAGGTCCATCAGCGACCCATGAGACCTTGCTGCACACGCTGCCATCCTTCATGCGGCAGGTTTGCACCCACCACCTGCACAGCTTCTGTCCCAGCCAAGCAGCCAGCTATACAGCAGACCTGCAGCCCCCACAAGGGAATCAGAACGGCAATTGCGAAGACATCTGTCATGGTCATCACCTTGAGACTGGCCCCAGAAAGATGGGCGTGCAGGAAAGCTGCCGCAAAGCAATCCCCAGCTCCCACTGTGTCCTCCACCTGCATGACAGGGCATGCTGTGTGAGAGATGGCGGCCAGCGCAATGTGGCCCAAATCAAGCTCACCTGGACTTTTGCAGCTGGAGCGCGGACGGCTTGCCCAGCACGCGTCCAGGCTGAGCAGCCCTGCGCTCCCTCGCTGACGACAACCACGGCACAGTGCTGCAGCAGGAAGCGGCTTGCTGCTGACACTACATCTACCGCATCGTTTTCCTGGCCTGCCGAGCTGACATGAGCCACCTGCAGGCAGCCAAATGAAAGCCGCACGTCAGTGGCAGCAGAGCTGGGCCTGGGCTGCCATGCAGCGCTCTGCTGTTGTCTCGGCCCCACCTCTGCTAGCGCTTCTGCTTCTGCTGTATTGCAGAACAGGATGTCCACCAGGCCCTCCCGCAGCAGCTTCAGGAGGGTGTCTTGGCAGCTTTGCACCACCTCAAAGCTGGCCAGATCCAGGGAGACCTGCGCGGGCAGACCATTCAAGGCATGGGAATTATTGCAGATGAAGTGCAAGTAAAGAGGTTGCACCATGAAACAAATGGCTTAGGTTTTCAGGGCGGGGGCCAAGCAGTCAGTGTTGCCTGTAGCAGCCTGGGCTGCAGCCATTCGACAGGGCACACAAGGGCATCAACCTGAGCACCAGCCTCTCGCGCCGCCCTCATGGCTCCCAGAGCCAGCTGAGGCCGCCAGAGGCAGTAACCCTCACAGTGCAGGAGCTGGAGGGCGTCTGCCCAGCCTGCAGGCAGCTGCTGCACGCTCGCGAGCTCCGTGGCAGCCCCCAGGCAGGTGCGCATGGTGCGCTCGCCGTCTGGAGTGACCAGGCAGTGGCAGGAGGCTGTCGGAGCGCCTGAAGTGCTGCAGGCCAGCTGTGGGTGAACCTGGCTGGCCAGCAATTTCTCCTGGTAATCTCTGCAGGCACTGGAGAAGGCCTGGGGCCAAGCGTGTCCGTACAGCAGCAAGGACTGCTGTGCAATGACCATACCTGCCGGCCTGATCATTGCCAACCATGCCTGCAAAGCAGACTGTATACTGTGGCTGCACATGGTCCTGTTGCAGGCGTGCTGCAGCAGCCTGCAGCTGAGCAAGGCCCCTGCTGACATTGGCAGCGCTGCCGCCTGCACTGCTGTGTACAGCAGCACCTGCAGCCCTGTCCTTCAGCTCCTGCAGGTCTTCTGGGCTGATGGGCACACAGCCACCTGTATGCACATGGGAGGTGAGAGGAGGCCATACAGGGAGCAGCCAGTCAAAACTCTCACCAACGTCTTGCTCAGCAACAACTGCAAAGGGCACATTGTACACTAGATCGAAGACTGGGTCCCCCAAGCAGCACGAATTGCGAGGCATTCACAATCAATCTCTGCCAATAGCCAGAAAGGAAGCTGCCAGAAAGCTCACTCGGCTGTTCTGCGTCCCGAGAGTTGCGGTCCTGACAGTGCACAGAGTGACTCGAATAATTCGAGTGTCACTGGAGCTGCAAGTAAAAACTTGGTCTGCAGGCTGGACAGCAAAATTAGTTTGCAAACGTAGATTCAGAAAGGATGGGACAGGACTATTATGGAGTGCTTGGGGTGCGTGCAATCTGCAGATCTTTGTTGAGTTGAGTTCACCCCAAAACATGCCATGTGCCTGCCTGCAGGTTGCCAAAACAGCTGATGAGGCTGAGCTGAAGAAAGGTGCCGTACTCTGAATGTCTGTCAAGGTTGCTGCATGTTGTCAGCTCTTCACGTGGCTGACTGGGTGCTCACGTGATCTGCAGCCTACCGCAAGCTGGCAATGAAGTTCCACCCTGTGAGTCCTCTGGCCTGGCCAGCGGTTGGTCATTGGTCATGCCTGTCATTGCATTGCTTCTGCCAAGGACACAAGTGAGGGTTCGCAGTGATGTTGTGCATTCATTCTGCCGTTCTGTGACCTGCAGGACAAAGCGAAAGGGGACAAGGAGGAGGCCACCAAGAAGTTTAAAGAGGTCTCAGAAGCCTATGACGTGCTCTCAGGTGTTTAGCGGAAGCAGGGGCAAGGGTTTCGAGCGGCACTGCAGCCCATGCACAACTGCTGGCTAGCTGCTCCCTATCAGCCGCTGTGTCATCTCTGCTGCTTCCAGTGTCGCCTTTGCTTGGGCCTGGCCTCCAGGCTGCTCCCTGACGCAGGTGCAGCCTCTGCGCGCCTTTCGGAGTGCCGTCTGCTGCACACACTGCACATGCCTACACGTGCTCCCTGGCTGCCCGCAGATAAGCAGAAGCGTGAGGTCTATGACCGCTTTGGGGAGGAGGGCCTGAAGGGCGGCATCCCCCCCGCGGGCGGCAGCATGCCTGGGGGTATGGGGGCTGGTGGCATGCCTGGGGGCATGCCCCAGGGCTTCCGCTTCAACCCTCGCTCCGCAGAGGACATCTTTGCCGAGGTGGGCCCAGGAAGTCACCTGTGCAGGCACGCTGCACAGGGGTGCGCTGCTTCCAGGAATGCGGCGCAGCACCACACATGGGCAGGAGCCTGCCTTGGCAGAGGGCGGTGGGGCACACCAGGCAAGGCAGGCCTGGGCGCTGCAACAATATCTCGGGCTGGCAGCATCCAGGAGCTGAAGCTGTGCACGATGTTACAGCCGCTGGGCTGGGCAGAGCACTTGGTTGCAAGGAGGATGCAGCACAGCAGGGCCAGGAGCTGCCTGCTGGGGAACTGTTCACGTGAAGCACACATGCACTGCCTCCAGCTCTGTCATGTTCAGAACAGCCACTGTCCTGCCTGCAGTTCTTCCCCGGTGGCTTTGGCAGCGGCGGTGGTGGGATGGGCGGCATGGGGGGCATGGGCATGTTTGACGGCATGTTTGGCGATGGAGGCGGGCCAGGAATCCGCACCTTTGGCGGCATGGGCGGCCCCCCTGGCATGGGCGGGCCCATGGGAGGTGAGGGACACTTCAGCTGCAGGTCAAAGTGCTTGTGGGCCTGCAAGCAAGCTTCCTTGCAGGACATGAGAAGGCATCCCTTTAGTGCAAGCATGTCGTATGGGGCTGCTAGACAGCAAGTTCAACCTACACATGCAGGTACCTTGTCTGTCTAAGCATGCCAGTTCGCCAATGACAGCCGCTGTGTCATGCTGCAAAGCCATGATGACAAGCTTGCCTCAGGCTCCAGCTCAGCAGGACCAGGTCATGTGCTGCTGCTGTTGCAGGCATGGGTGGCATGGTGCGGCCGTCCTCATCGCAACCGCCCATTGAGCGTGGACTGGCGTGCACGCTGGAGGAGCTGTACACGGGCAGCACGCGGAAGCTCAAAATTGCCAGGACTGTGACTGATGCCAATGGCAGCAGCAGGCGGATAGAGGAGATCCTCCAGATAGATGTCAAGCCTGGCTGGTGAGCAGCGCAGCCAGATCTTTGTTGACCTTGCTCCTGGCATGGCTTCTGCTGTTACCTGTCATGATGCAGACCCTCTCCTGCTATCGCTGCTCTCTTGTGCAGGAAGGCGAAAACGAAGATCACCTTCCCTGGGAAGGGTGAGCAGCACTTGTTTGTGTCCTGTTTGTCCTCTCTAAGCCTGGCTCTCCGCTGACCTCATCTCCTCTCGGCCAAGCCTCCCTTGTGTCATGTGTCCTACCTCTGACATTGTTGTCCTGCTCACCAGGTGACGAGCGGCCTGGTGTCAAACCTGCCGATATCATCTTCTCAATAGAGGTTTGTCTGCTGCTCACCCCAGTCGGCTGTTCACTCAACTGTCTCCGTTCAACATGCTGTGTGCCTCCTTCAAAGCGCTGTGTGCCTCAGCAGCTGTGCAACAAGCATACCCGTGCCTGTTATGTTCTGCAGGAGAAGCCCCACAGCGTGTTCACTCGTGAGGGCAATGACCTGTATTACAAGCACAGGCTGACGCTGGCAGACGCCCTCTGTGGGCACACTATCCTGCTCAAGCACCTGGACGGCAAGCAGGAAAAGATCACAGTCAGTGGGGTGTGCACGCCTAACAGCCAGAAGGTGGTCAAGGGGCGGGGCATGCCCAGTTCCAGGGTGCCGGGTCAGTATGGCGACCTGCGCATCACGTTTGAGATCATCTTTCCCCAGTCCCTCTCAGACCAGCAGAAGCAGGATCTGCGGCGCATCCTCCCCACCTAAGCTAAGCTCAGCTCAGAGACTGCCAAGCACCACCCCTTGCCCACCTCTTCATGTGTGAAAGCAAAGCAGATAGCATGATGTTTTGAACTCCAATCCCCTCAGTGCCTAATCTTGCTGAAGCAAGAGACCAACAAATGTGGGAGGGTTGTTATCAGAGTGGCCCCACAAATTTCAGGACCAGCAGCAGGCAGCACAGAAAGTTACAGTGGCAATCACAACAGCCTTGGCACAATTTTGAAGCCCAAGAAAACAAATGGGGCCAGCATGACTGCTGTGGCAATAGCTGTGGTGAGAGTTAGAGAGGAGTTGTCCTCATCTGTGGACACGTAAGTGGCGCCCCAGTCACTCTGGAATTTGTCAAAGAATTGGCGGTAGGCCGCTGGGTCTTGTGCATAGCTCACTTGCTCAGCTTTAAGGAATTGCATGGCTTTAAATCCTGCAAGCATCCGCTTTGCCAGTTTGGCAATCTCAGCGTCTGGGTGAGTCTTGATGGTTGAATAAACAGCTTCAGCCTCCTTGCCTGCAGTTAGGAGGGCATGCCGCTTTCCTCGAGGCCTGCAGATTGCAGCAGCTTCAACAAAGACGAAGTGCACTGCAAGCCATGCAGCTGCCTAGCGTGCTGCATGCTTAGCGTGCTGCGTGCATGATGTCCAATGGCTGGCTCACCGCGGGCAAGACTGTCCAAGCAGATAGCCTGCTGGAGCCTCGCCTTGCCGCCGATGCCTGAGCGGGCAGGCACCAGCACAGCTGCCGCAGCAAACAGGGGCAGTGCTGCAGCCAGATCTTTGTTGTCAAACAGCTGCTGCCCCTTGTCATACTCGAGCTGGGCCTGTGCTGCTGCAGCCGGGTCCACTTCAGTGCCACTCTGCTCCTTGTATCTGCAGCAACAGGAAGACATTGTCATCTCAATAATGCATAGAGTCCCCATGTTGTGGCAGGCTGCTGGCAGAAGGTGAACTCAGCGACTCAGGCAGGTTAGTCGATGCTTGCCTCCTCAGCACATCAGCCATCCAGCAGCACTCTTGTCCTCCACTGCTTGCAGCACATGCTTTGCCAAGCAGTAGACGGGTGGAACGTGGCCGCCCAAGCCCACCTCAGCAGCACAGCAGCCATCCTGGCTTTCCTAGCAGCAGCCTGCTCCTCAGTCTCCAGCTTGGTGCCAGCAGGGATGGTACGGCCGCCACCATAGTGCTCTGATATGTTAGAAGGCCGCTTGAACACACCCCAAGTAGCCACCTACAGCACCACAGCACCACAATGGACATGATGCATGGCGGCACAGGCTCTGGCACTGTGCAGTAGCTGCTGGGCGGCCGCTTCTGTGGAGCTGCCCCTCAATATAAGCTGCTGACACTGTCTCTGAATTATCACAGGCATTGCTCACCTTGGGCTTGTAATCTGGGTCCATCACTGACTTGTCTGCCGAGTAGTTCTTGTCCACGCTGATGATCTCCGCCTGCAGCAGCTATGCACCCACAGTGAGCTTCCAGTCAGGCTAGCCTGGTGGAAAGCAGCTGGCCTCTGCGTGTTCTGGCTGCCTCGGTTGCTGCCAGCCTGCCTGCCGGCAAAGCTCTCCTGTGAAATGCAGCGGGAGGAAGCTGTTGAATGTCATGTTGTAAGATGCTAAAGCAGGCAGAACCCTGACCCCCCCAAAGGCAAAGCAGCTGCAGCTGGCCCAACCATTGTGGCACGCAACCTGTCACACATTGCAGCAGGCAGCATGTCTCCAAGATGCTGGCGCCGGCTCACCCTCTGAGCTTTCATCTGCTTCTCCTTCCACAAAGAATACTGCTCGGGACTCAGCTCCCGCTGCAGGCGTTGCTCCTTACTGGCCTCTTCCCTGACAGCCTGCTGCAGGAAGCCCGCTGCCTGCTGCGCAGAGCCGCTGCTCTGTGCAGGGTCCAAGGGAGCGCAGGTGACCTCGTCGCCATCGGCCTGCAGGTGAGAAGATGCATATGCGCTCTCAACACAGGCGTCCAACTTCCTCTGGTCAGGACTCGCATCCATGCCCAGACACATGTCTGCTGGAATTGCCTATAGCTTTGCCAGAACACTGGATGCTGCTCCTAAAGTGTGCACGCAAGACGTTTGTCTGCCGCGCCCGCCTGCATGTCTGCCAGTACACCTGACTCTGTCCAAGAGCTGCTGCACACCTGCTGGGTCTTTGCATCCTGGGGTTGGCGGTGGGCTGCACTGAAAGCATCCATTGGGCGCCAGTCGCCTTCTGTTACCAAGGACGGCAGATGTTGCGTCTCTTTGGCTCCACCACTGATGCTTGCTGCCTGCGAGCTGTGTGCGAAGTCAACTTCGCTGCTGGCGCCTGGTGCCTGCGGCGCGCTTGGCTGTGGCGCAGCAGAAGTGGAGGCCATGGGTGGGGCTGCGGGTGATGGCTGGGGGCTGGTCTGCTGTACCCCGCCTGCAGGCTGCTCCCCCTCCTGCTCCCCTTGCGGCAACTGCTCTGAGACCTGCTGAAGGGCTGCTTGCAGGGTGGCAGCTTCCTGCAGGGTAACGTGATACTGCTGCATTGGCCCAATGAAGGCGGCAGTGCAGGGACCAGCTTTTCAGACCTGTGTGGCGGAGCTCGACATGGCAGCCTCACAGCCAGATGCATGACAGGAACCATCAACATTGTTACTGTGTTTCTATAGCCGATGTGCATCCCACCTGCTCAGCCAGTTGCTGCCCATATGCTGTCAGCTTGGTGACAGGGTCCTGGCCGCTGGCGGGATGGTTGCCACTGGGACCAGCTGCACTGGCATCAGCCTCGCCATTTATCCTGTCCAGCAAGGAAGGGCCCTGCTGGGCCTGTGCCGCACTGCCCTTCTTGTAGAGCTTGGCCTGGGCAATGCGCTGAGCCACGGCATCTCTCATTGCCACTGCCCTCTCTGCAGCTGCATCCTGGGCGTTCCCAGAGGCTTGACAGTGCCTGCCAGACCTCCGCCTGTCACACCGCCATAGCCTCTGCAGTCGCAGGACTGCCTTGGGCTGGCAGCTGTGCCTGCAGGGACACAGGCTGCGTCGGCACAGACAAGTGGGGACCACATGCTGGCAGTAGAAAAGCAACATGTTGACGGTTACAATCAGTTATGCGATATTGTTCCACGAGCCGTCTGCCTGATCAGGGCACCACCAGTTGGATATGCTTACGTGCATGGCAATGAGTCTGTAGGCCTCAGAACCATACTTCCTGCTGCAGGCTTCTATGGTGCTGCTGTACAGCCCAGACAGCTGGACAAATGAGCTGCGCCAAGTCAGTCAAGATGATATAAAATGTTTGACCAGTCGCCGGCAGCTGTGCTGGTTTAATTGGGCAGCTGAGCTTTCTTCCTGGGTAGGAGTTGGCCTGAACCACCCTAAATACCTATGTGCTCATCTCTATAGGTGATGGTTCCACCATTCCTCAGCATGCATGTCAGGTGACGCTGACCAGCATCTGTAAGCCAGCAGTGCCACAAAGTGCTGTGCAGGAACAGGAGGTGCCATAATGCAATCCAGACCAGCGCTGCTGCGCCAACAGCACGGCTGCTGGCAGACGCTGCCTCCCGCAGCACACCAACAGCCCCGGCATGTCTGCCACCCTTTCCCACGGATCCTCAAGCAGGTGCACACCCTCTGGCGGCCATTGCCGCAGGCGGCACGGCGCCAGGCCAGCAGGTTGCGCAGCGAGGCAGCTCCCTCCGCAGCAGCGCTGCCGGTGACAGAAGACGTGGGCGTCGATGCCAGGGTCTGCGTGGTGCTAGGCACGCAATGGGGCGATGAGGGCAAGGGCAAGCTGGTGGACATTCTGGCACAGAAGTATGACATCGTGGCCAGAGCGCAGGTGAGTGATCACGGCAGTTCGTATCTGGGCCTCATGCAAAATGGACGTGTCTGCACACTTTGCTGCACCGCACACTTCATCTCGGCTGCTTGTGACCTGGCATGTGTTGTGTTTGTTTCGTTACATGGTGCTCAGAGCACCAATGCTGGTGGTGCCTTGCACTGTCGCTCTGCTGGGCATGCAGTCAGTGCGTCTGGCAGGGAGCCTGCGGGCCAGTAGACACCTTCAGAGCCTCCGTGCAGAGTCAGGATTGTTGACATTCTGTGAGGACTTGGACTGTGCTACTCTGCTGTAGTCTGCATCATGGCTGCGTGAGCGGAGGAGAGGTGACATGCCCTCCGTGAGGCAGGCAGGCAGCAAGGCCTGGCGCCCCCTTGTGTCTTTGCCAGGTGGCCCTCAGATGTCTGTTTGCTGTGCAGGGAGGCGCCAATGCTGGGCACACCATCTACGATGACAAGGGCACCAAATTTGCCTTGCACCTGGTGCCCTCTGGCATCCTGAACAAGCAGGCCATGTGCGTGGTGGGGAATGGAGTGGTCGTCCACCTGCCAGGCCTCTTTGAGGAGATTGAGACCCTGGCTGGGCAAGGGGTCAGCGTCGATGTGAGTCACTCCTTGGTGCTTGAACCTGTTGCTGACTGCTGCCAGTACACCTGTGCATGCTCTGTCTGGGACAGCTGTGCTCACCACCATACTATGCAGGGGCGCCTGATGATTTCAGACAGAGCCCACCTGCTGTTTGACCTACACAAGGAGATTGATGGCCTTCGGGAAGAAGAGCTTGCAGGTGGGCCTCAGCAGGATGCCCCAGCCTGAGATGTGCATTTCAAACACAGCTGCAGCCTGTTTGACAGGCCTCAGCAGGGTGAGTTGCGGCACGGCATCATGCTGCCTGCACCAGGCAGTACGGCAGAGAGGCCTTTGTGATGCCTTCACACAGCGCGGCCAGATTTGCAGGGCAAACGACCTGTTGCCTGTGCCCAGGCGCGCATGCGTGACCCTCAAACGAGCCCTGCTGCCTTCCTTTTCACTGACTGTGCCCCGCAGGGAAGAAGATTGGGACCACAAAGCGGGGCATTGGGCCAGCCTATGCCTCCAAGGCCTACCGCAATGGCATCCGTGTGGGGGATCTGCGGGATGCCGAGGGCTTTGCTACTAAGCTGCGCAACCTGGCCCTGGACGGATCCAAGCGCTTTGACGGCTTCCAGTACAATGTAGAGGATGACTTACAAAAGTATGTGGACATTGCCCAGCGGGTGAGCATTTGGCATCCTGGGTTTTACGCCTGGTAGCTGTCTGTGCGCCAGTTTCAGCCTGAAAATGCTGCAGGCTGGTCTATGTCACCTTCTGCCTGGGCTGCTGCCAGCCGGCATTGCCTGCTGCAGGACCTGCCGCTGCACCTGCACTGCAGTGCTTGTGCTAACCGTCTGCCTGGTCGAGGCCTCGGCAGTCAACAAGAGTGTGCCTATAGCCTCACTCGTAGCCATGGCATATACAGGCTGGCTGCTGGGCCCCACCCTCTGCAGGAGCCCTGTCTGCCACTGAAAAATGGCAGACCCCCCCCCCCCCCCCTACTACGCATTGTTAGTGACTCACAAGCCTGCTGACTGCCCCTGCAGGTGCTGCCCTTTGTGGGGGACACCATCCACTACGTGAATGAGGCCTACGAGAGCGGCAAGCGTGTCCTGGTGGAGGGAGCCAATGCCACAATGCTGGACCTCGACTTTGGCACCTACCCCTTTGTGACCTCCTCCAACCCCAGCATTGGGGGCGTGGCGGCCGGCCTGGGCCTGGCACCCAGCAAGTTTGAGGCCATCATTGGCGTGGTGAGTTCAATTGAGAGAGTTTGGGTAGGAGAGGCTCTCATGTACAGCTCAATCCTGGCTTCATCAACTTGTGCTGTGCAGAGTAGCCTGTGCGTGGTTGCGGGTCATGTTCTGGGGCCTCAGGGCACCTGCAGACGGCGGGGCTCCTGGCTGAGTGTGGTGGGAGCTGCAGCCTACAAGTTCCTGACGCAGCAGCGAGCCAGGGCTGGCCTCAGCACCTCATGCACAGAAAAATATTGAAGTGCCCTCTGGTGGCTGGCTGTGCAGGCAAAGGCCTACACCACCAGGGTGGGTGAGGGGCCCTACCCCACTGAGATCTTTGGGGAGGCCTCTGACAAGCTGCGTGAAGTGGGGCGAGAGTATGGGACCACCACAGGCCGCCCACGGAGGGTGGGCTGGCTGGACATCCCTGCACTTAAATATGTCAGCAGGTATGCCCCCCAGCAGCATTTGCATACACTCAGTGTTGGCGCTGAGGCATGATCATGAATGGTGTGTGTCTTCGCCACAGCTCAAAGTGCGTCTGCAGCATGCAGGGCATAGCAGGTGTGATGTGCAACCTCTCAGCGGCACGTGAGCATGCAGTGCACCATGGCACGCTGCGCGCTTCAGGTGCAGACGCAGGCAGGGTACTGCAGGGGTCAGAGCTTGGACAGACCCCCATCTCAAGCTTGCTCTACTGCCCTGCAGGATCAACGGCCTGACCCACATCAACCTCACCAAGCTGGATGTCCTTGATCACCTGGAGACTATCCAGCTGGGCACAAAATACAAGGTCGACGGCAAGGAGCTGCCCTCCTTGCCTGGGGATCTGGCCACACTGGAGGCTGTGAAGGTAGAATATGAGCAGATGTCTGGGTGGCAGATGGACATCAGCAAGGTCCGCACCTGGGACGAGCTGCCAGAGAACGCTATCAAATACATTGCCCGCATTGAGGAACTTGTAGGAGTCAAGTGCAAGTGGATTGGGGTAGGCCCTGGCCGTGACGCCATTGTTGTGCAGCCATGAGCCCTTCACCTCCCGTTAGCTCCCAGCATTCCTTCCCGAGGTTACACTAGGCCAGTCAGTACTTTTACAGATTGAAGCACGCGTTCAGAACCAGCTACAACTGCGTGCTTATGAGGGACTCACTTCGGCCCAAAATGATGACATCAGTCAATGAAACGCATGCTATCTGAGTTCAGTAACTGTCAAGCTTTTTTCATCAGGGGCCACATGCAATTCGATGTTGATCATGGGCGGTGGGGCCTGAAGGCCCAGCATAGTCTTTAATCTGGCCAGCCGCCCAGCGATGAGTTGCCCATCACGTCTCTCGTTTGCTCTCTGGTCCCTATTGCTCTGCCAGTTTCTGACTGCTCGAGAGACATATCTCGTCATGAGAGTGCCAACCTCCTTGGCCCCTTCAATGGGGTGGTCTCCACCATCAAAGTCGACCTGCAAAGAAAGTGAACCCTTGAGACACAGTCTTGTGAGGCGGCTTTGGCCAACAGCCGCACAGCCTCACACACTGCGCTAGCAATTTGGGAGCCAGGCACAAGCCTGTTGTCTGCACATAGCAAGCTCCCTGGCACATCTAACATCACTACTGCATTCCACATGAGCATACTGCCTGTCTGACCTTATCGGTCAGGAAGCTGACCACATCAGGGCCCCATGTGAGGTGGCGGCGCTCCTGTTTCTGCAGCTGCTCATCCTTGTCGAGCAGCCTCATGCCAAACAGCTGGATGATGTGCCGGCGCTCCAGCGGCAGGAAGGGCAGGAAGAAATCCACCAGGCTGACCATCTTCAGCGTGTCCACGCGCTGCTCACAGGCCTCCTCTGACCACTGGGCAAACACCAGGTCCTTCAGCAGCCTTTGGGCAGCCTCTGGAGCAATCTGCAGGGCAACAGCCTGGGGTCTGCTGGCCGGTCAAGCAGCTGCAGCTCGCCTGTGCCTAGATGCAGTTCAAAAGCAGCAGTGCTCGACATTGTGTGTCAGTCAAGTGCGCCAGGCCCTGCTCAGGATGAAGGCTCCATGGCTGCAGCCCAGGCACTGTGCAAGAGCCAGCCTGTGCCAGCATGGCAGCAATCAGGGCTCACCTTGCGCCTGTCCCCTGCCTCCAGTAACATCTCGTACAACTGCTGGTAGCCTGTGTTACTCTCTAAAATGATGACAGACCTGCCAGCACAGGTTTCTTTGCATCAGCGTATGCTGTCAGCGCCCCCATGGGGCGCCATGTCAGCTGCAACAGCGCCTCCCATACATCGCAGAGGCCCAGTGCATGGGTCGGGCCACGCCGTCAGTCCAGGCACTTTGCGGTCACACAGGCACAGGCTCTGGACAGCAGCTGCCATGGGTCCTGCAATGCACTTTCTGCGTGTGCACCCTCGATGCGGTGCTGCAGGTCTCCGCACCGCTGCATGCTGGTGTTGGTGGTCTGGGAGTTCTCGATGAGCTGCTTGAACAGCGCTCGTGCCTCACAGGTCAGCTTGTCGTACTCCTCAATCACCAGTAGAGCCTGCGTGACACTAAACCAGATCAAATCCCTGCATCATGTGGCTTCCTTTGAACAGCAGCACGTAGCAGGCAGGAGCTGCAGTGTGAGCGGCAGGTGATGCCAGCTTGGAGCTGCAAGCCTCTGCGAGTGCTGGGGCGAAGAGGGTGGGGTGGCTCTGCGCCATATTGTGCCGCTGCTGTGCACTGCTGCCTGGCCAACAGCTGGTGCCAACAAGCGCAGGCTGTGCTGCAGCGCTGCTGCTGTGCAGTAAAGCTTGCTGCCCACCTGAGGGTGGCGCTGCACGTGGCCCATCACTGTGTGGCGCAGGTAGGCATGCTGCTGCTCGCGCTCTGCATTGACATAATCCATGCCATACATCACCTGCAGGGGCAAGTGTCCAATGAGTGGGCCTCAATCGCCAGGGGCAGGCCACATGTCAGGATTGGCCTGCCCATACATCTCACTGGGCAACCCGCATTTGCAGCTCCCAGACCCACGTTGGCCATGTTGGCACCTCTTCACACTGCTCAGGTGCAGCAACCTCCATGACAGCAGCCACTCAGCTGCAGTTGCAGCGGCAGCCACAGCAGCAAGAATGTGTGGGCAGTCCTCGGTGCAGATGGAGTGCATGTCAGGGAGTGGGGAGCTCATGCACTACAAGGCTGGACCTGCCAAGCCAAGCAGCCCAAAACAGCAGCAGAGGAGCCTTCTGCACATGAAGCGCAGTGTCAGGTATTGAAAGCTCACGCGGTAGCCTGGGCATGCTGTCCCAGGGCAGGCCAGGCCTGGCACACCAGGCTGCCGGCAGTGCAACGCGCGCGCAACCATGAGGTGCATGAGCGACTTCCCCACCCCAGGGGGCCCGTGAGCAGATAGCACTAGCGGCTTGTCAGGGCGGGCGCGCCCCAGGTGGTCGCAGATGGCATCGCTGGCTTGGCTTACAGCCAAGTCCTGGCCCACAATTCGGGAGGCAATGAAGGGCTCCAGGCGGCTGCAGGCATCTGGCAGGACTTCGCTACCACCTGCAGGTGGGGATGTAAGGCCTGGGAGGATGTCAGCAGATGTGCAGGCGTCTGACAGGTCCAAGCTCAACTGGCAGGCAGGCTTGAAGCAGCTGGATGGGCGCCCCTCAATTAGGGTGCCAGGTATCTGCAGGCTTCTAACAGGCTACAACTCCCCTGCCCCATGCAGGCAGGCATGCTGCAGCTGCTGGAACAAGCCTAGCCCTCCTTGTCAAAAGCCTCCAGGGGCTGCAGGCATGGCATGTATTAGACATGGCTGCCAGCATCGCTCCTTGCTCCTGGGCATAAAGCTTTGCAAGCCACCTGTGCCTGCTGCGCTGGGCCATCCGCTAGTGTGTGTTGTGCGGGGGCAGGCTCACCATCAAGGCTGGCGATGATGGCCACCAGTAACACTGCCACAGACACTAAGGCCTGACACACACGACGCCAGTGCATGCCCTGCCACTGCCTCACAAGCCAGAAGCGGGCAGGACACTCTGCTCTGCCATCCCTAAACCCGCCACACTGTGCAGAGCGAGGACCTGCTAATCCCACATCGCTGTCACACTCATCCTGCTCCAGCAGACACAGCTGTCTTGAATTTCAGGGATGCATGTCAGTGGTCAGGACTAGGCAGCAAACTTTACTGATGGAGGACCTTCAGGCTCATCCTGATCCAGGGCAGCTGCATTTTGAGGAGCTTGGTAGATGGCCAGCTGCCTACAGCTGCCTGCTGGCCCGTGATGCTGGAGAGCAAAAGCCATTTTGCTTGTGCCTGATCTGACAGTTGACCTGTAGCATTGACCACGGCATTTTGGGCGGCAATCCATCATCAGGATTGCATGCCAGCGTCTCTGCTGCAATGCATTCGCAATGCACCAACAAAGCGCAAAGCTGCAGCCATTGCTGACAAGCCCTGGACAGGTGTGGGTGTGCACCTTTAGATGTGACTGTCTCATCCAACAGTCAGCCATCAAGCAAGCTCTCCTCCCTCTGCAGACCCTGATCACAGCAAACGTGATTCACTGAAAGGCCCGCATGCAGCAGACACTGCCTCTGAAGCGGCCAGCCCCCAGGCTGCAGCTGTCAGTCCGCAGAAGGTACTGACCGTCTCTCACTCCTGCCTGGCAGACGATGATAAGGAGCAGCAGCAAGCAGCAAGAAGCCGAGCGCGCCTGGCCACTTCGAGCTTTTATGGCTCTGAGCGGCTGCGCCTCATAGATGAGCGCCTTGCCAGGCTCTTTGCCAATGCATACAAGTCCTCAGAGGGCAGCACATCAGTGCCCTTTGAGCACTTCCCACTGCAGCAGCAGGCATTTACATATGCTGACCACCATGACTCGGCAGAGCAGCTAAGGTGATCTCCCTGCGGCGGGTTTGCAGCCCCGTTGCTGTGCTGGAGATGCACAGCTTCTGAAGCCTGTGTCTGCCTCAAGGCGTCTGTTGAATGGCTACAGTGCTCAGCTGCCAATCAACCTTGCCCCTTTGCAAATCTGCAGCATCTTTGCCGTGGAGTTCAACCAGCGGGGGAGTCGTGGCTTTGTGGTCAGCACTCATGAAGCCTTCTGGAAGCGCTACCAGGCCATGCTGCCCCAGCACAGGCACTGCTATGAAATCATCAGAGAGAGCGAGCCGTGCCATCTCTACTTTGGTGAGCGACCGCCAGGCCTGACCTTTGGCGATTCAACAGGCACAGCAGGGAGAGACGCAATCAGCATCCCTCCAGTCAGTCTGGACAGTCAACAGCGCACCGCGTGAGCTTGCCGCTCCGCTGCTGGGGACACTTGAAAATGTGCAGGCTTGGCACCCTTGCTGCATCTGATGGCCCAGCACCTGCCTGCAGATCTGGAGTTCAGCAGGTTATTGAACAGGGACTTGGATGGGCACCACCTGACAGACAACTTACTGGACCTGGTTCAGCAGCACCTCAAGGTGGTGCAGCTGTGCGCCTCTACACCGAGAGCAGATGTACTCACTAAAAGCCCTGGCTGTCAGACTCAAATGAGCCAGGCCCCCTGCAGTCCCCCAGTACAATGCATGCTGAACAAAGTCTGGCAGCCAAGACCTCCTGAGCGAAAACTGCCTGCCCCCTGCAGGCAACCTTCGATGTGGACTTGAAAGCCTGCCAGGTCATTGAACTGGACTCTTGTACTGAGGAGAAATTTTCCAGGCACATCGTCATCAGGCTGCCAGGCCTGGCCTTTTGCACTAATGCGCATGTGGGCGCCTTTGTCAGGCGGGTGGTGGCAGGCCTGCCACAGTGCCCTGCCACTGGCGACTGCAGTGTTGTGACAGGGCCTGCAGCAGGTCAGCTAGGTATCACACCGAGCAGTCTGCAGCCTGCCACTGCCTCTGGCAGGCAGATCAACCCAGACGGGACGGCACAGGCTGAGCAAGACAGGGAGGCCGCGCCAAGCAGCGCTGGGCCCCCCCAGCAACCCTCTGAATTGGCGGCCACTGAGCCCATGTTGCCCCTGCCTGGCAAGGGATGTGGTGTTTTGCAGGCTGAGGTGGGTCCTGCTGACTGGGCAGTCCGCACTGCTGCAATCCAGCGCATGGGCACCTTGGCACTGACGCTGGCACAGCAGCTTGATGTGATTGTCATGGGTGTTGCCCTTGTCAGAATGGCTCGTAGCCAGACGTACTTCTTGAGACGTTTGCAGGATGAACAGGATGATGCAGAAGCGCTTGAGCTGGTTGCTGCTCTGGAGAGCAAGTTTGTGTCAGAAGCCCACTGCAGGAGAACAGCATGTCATGAGCGTCTACTGGTGCTGAAGGTGAGACAGGCCCTCCCTACGGCATCTGTGAGCAGGTCCCCTCTTAGTCGCATTCTGACGACGTGCCGCTGTCATGTACAGGACGCTGGCGGCGCCAAGACCTCCTTTGCTGACCTGGGAGTGTACACCCGCAACAGGGCCTTCCGCCTGTTCCTGTCATCCAAGGCAGGCAAACAGAGCATCCTCATGCCTACAGGTGAGGGCACTCATGAGACCACTGCGGTTGTTGCCTGTCTGGCATTCTATACACTTGAGCATCTAGGCACTGAGACGTAAAATCCAAGATGAAGATAAACACTAGGGCAAAGCCTGCCTGCTTGAGCTGCAGGTGCGCTGCCTTACTCTCAACAGTCTGGAACATGCTGGGCAACCACATGCAGCTCAAAGCACATTGTTTTGGCAACCTGCAGAGCGGTATTTCCACAACCAATGCCGCAGCCATAGGGAGACATTCATGGCCAGCCTCATCTGCAGGACTGAACCTGGCTGCCAGCTGCTCACCTGTCTGCCAGATGGGGAAGGGCAGCCCATGCAGCGGTCCGCGTGTATCAGTAGAGTGCAGAGATGCAGCGGCACCGGCTGTGCGCATCCAGCGCCCTCCCCTTGCCCGGCTCTGGACTCGTACATTGCCAGCATGTGCTGTGAGGTGCGTCTGAAGCCAATGCTGTCAAGCCCTGCGTCTGTACATGAAGCCATGCATGTCTCTGCTGTGCTGTGGACCTGCTGACCATGGTGCCACGGCGCGACATGGCTGCAGGGTGGTGTGCAAGGACAGGTGAGATCCTGGATCTCCTGGCCAGACATTGCAGTCTTGCTGCTCAACATAAAGGGCAACAGGTCAGTGCAGCCCCATCATGTCACTGGTTGTCTGCCAATTGAATGTGTCACCAGGGGCTGCATTTATCCTCCAGGTGGTGTGGCAATGTGGGCCGGGCGCACAAGTCCAATGGCATCTTCATCATGATAGACCTACAGGTAAGCGATAGCACTGGTACCCATTCTCAGCAGCACCAGCAGCCTTCAATCTCATCGTATCCTGCCATCTGCAAAGGGTAGCTGGTCCCCTTCAGGCAGGGGTGTGGCGCCAGAGGTGCTATGATGAGGAGTGCAGCACCTACCAGTCACCAGCTGTGCCTGTGCCGGCTGCGGTTTTGAGGTAGGCAGAGTGGCTTCTGCTTAAGCTTTCTTGTCATTGTGCTTCACAAGGCTTTTGTCTTGGTGCAGGTGTGTCCCAGACACCCTCAAAGGAGCTCTGTCTTTAGCTGTGCCTGGTGACAGCCCTGTGGGCGCTTCCAACAACTGGTGCAGCGGTGTGTTTGACCGCTCCTCAGGCTGAGACCACAAGTCATGAAGCTGCTTTTGATGGCAGTGATCTTCCCAGCCACCTTGCTGATGAGTAACTTGGTGATGAACACCCATACTGACGCTGTGCAGTGGCTGAGGTCTGCAGTGAGGTGTTGCACCTCAAGCAGGAATGCATGCTTACATGCAACCCATGCCGTGGCTTACTTGTAGCTTCTGGGATGCCATGGAAGAGACTTAGACCTGCAGGCTGTCCTCTACACTGCTGAAATTGCCAGTCAGGCTGTACTGATGCTGCTGAGCATGTCAGGGAGCCCTAGGAGGATGGGTGCAGCTGTCAGAGCATTGCTGACTTGGTCAGAGTGCTTCAGCAAGCTGAGAATGTGTGCATCCATCTTATAGGGAAGCAAGGCAGCAGCAAGGCCTTGCTGGTGACAAGCCTCTTCTGGAGAACGTGGGGTCAGTGGTACTCGCACTGCAGCACTCTGAGCGAATGGGCTATGTGCTGTCCAGAATGTTGCATCCTGAACCTTCACGGGAAGCAGCTTGTAGGCCAGCTTGATGCAGCAGCGCACGGTTTGACCAGACCTGCCGCTCCGTTAGGAACACCTGGAGTGCATTGCAATCAAGTAGACGGTTAATCAGAGACACACCCTGGGCTCGATAATTTCCTGACAATCTGAGGACATAAGTTGCTTTGACCTAGCTGGCCTCTCCTGCAGACAGCCGATGCTGCTCGCTTGACCAGACATCTGCTAGTCGGCCTAGCTTCATGCTGCTCAGCCTGTGACATCCCTTTGAGCCCAGGGCATTGACCACTCTCCCAGGCCCCAATGCCTTTCGGGACAAGGGCTCTGCAATGGAAGGGGAAACTCAGCGAGGTGCATCACAACCTGTTCCCCCAATACGAATATGCCTACACAACCTGGTGGAAATGGTGAGCCTTCCTCAAGTTTGTCTGTGCAAAATGATGAAACAGCTCACATCCTGATTGCCCCATTAAACACCTTGCAGGTTCAAAATCATCATCAACCTGGCCACAGCAGCGCTGGGCGTGCTGGCAGAGCTGTTTGCAGTGTTCAAGTTCGGCAGCACAGCGGTGGATGCCATCATCCCTGTGTTCACTGTTGGGCGCATCCTGGAGGCCGCAAAGGACGTTGTCCTGCTCTTCACAACCGGTCAGTGGCCACAGGGGCTGCCTCAGGTGTTGCAGATGTCAGATGCCATTGCCGTGATGGCTGCTGAGGCAGTGTCCTGTTGCACACTGCTGCTCATGCGTGCCGGGTCAAGGGTTGCACTGGTGGCTTAGAGCATCTACCGCAGCAGACTGCCGCCGTCACAGCAAATGACCAACAGCTGCAAGCAGAAGAGCAAAGCGCCCAGATGCCAAGCTACCAAGCGTGTGCTGCATCGCCACTGCATCTGTCACTCCCAGGTTTAGCCCCAAATGCCCTTGCCGGCTGGTAGGGCTGCCGCTGAGCTTGAATGCTGCCGGGCGCACAGCCCCATGTCACAGCTTGCAATCCCACTCAGCCACATCTCAGCGCGCGAGCACATTCCAACAGGCAGCAAGCGCCCCCAACCGTTCTTGACTGCCAGAGATGGCTCAGACATGCTGCAGCTGGCAATTCCTGGTGCATTTCTGCAGGCACCACTGATATACTGGCTCCAGTGTCCTCAAGCTGGCTGCGGCATTTCTGGCCCACCCTGCCCTTCCTGGCTGCAGGCAGCACCATCTGGTACAAGGGGTTCTCCACCCCCGAGCATGCGGTGCGCTTTGACCGCGTCGCTAAGTACGTGACCTGTCTGACCATCTCCCTGGTGCTCAGCGCGACCAGCTTCTACGGCTTTGCCCTGCGGCCCGATGCCATCGGCCACTGGTGGCTGCTCCTGCTGGGCCTGGTGGGCGGGGTGGACTTCGCGCTGGGCCTGTACATTGGTGAGGCTGGGGGTGCCGCCAGCACACTGTTGAGGCTGGGTCTCCAGGCTGGGCCAGGGCCACAAGCTGGGCCTCTCCACCATTGGTGAGCTCGGGGCTGCAGGCCAGGCCTGTACCTGGCATGCAGGCAGCAGGCACCAGTTGCATCTGGTGTCACTGGGGCAGACGTGTTGCTGGTGCAGTCGAGGGCAGATGTAGATTGCAGGTGGGCACCGTTTTGGCAGCCATGGACAAGCTGTGGGCAAAACATTTCCAGCTGCGTGCAACTTCTGCTTTGAGTGTGTATGCTGCAGCCAGCACGCTCCTGCACAAAGCTTCTCGTTCCAGACTCTGGACGGTGCTGCCCACACTTGTCCTGGACGAGGTTGTGCAGGGGCAGCCACCCACATTGCACAGTGTTGCGTTCACTCTGCAAAGTGTTGTGTGCTTGCAGTTGTCCTGGACCAGTATCTGCCAAAAATTCCCTGAGCAGTGCTTCATACACCGCCTGCAATCCCAGTCCCTGTGCCACCCCTGCAGTCGTCCTGGACTAGTGTGTGCTGGAACAGCGGCTGCGGCGCGCCTCGTGTAAGTATGGTGGACAGTTCACTCCAGCACAGTGCTCTGTATCGAGACAGACGCTTCACTGAAACTCCAGCCCCAGATTTGGTGTCGCCCTGCAGTCATACTGGACGAGTGTGTCCGGGAGCACTACCTGGCCCGCGAGCGCCCCAACGAGTTCCAGGTGGACGTGCACATGGAGGAGGGGGACCCCTTCAACGAAGGGGAGGACTCTGCGGCAGTCGGACTCTCGACACGGCCTCCCATCGCGGAGCGCTTCCCCACTGTGGTTCAGATGAAGGACAAGCGGGCCAAGGTGAGGACTTGAAGACCTGCCAGATTGGCACAGGAGCCTGCATGAGTGGACGGCCCTGCCAGGCTGGCTGTGAGCCATGCAGCTCAGGGGCTGCCAGAGGATGACACGAAAGGGCGCAGGCCTGCCATGGCAAGTAGCCAAGGTGGAGGGCCCGCATTGTGGCTGCTGCAGCAGATATGAGGCCAGCCATGGGGCAAGGCACGGAGGGGCGCTGTGGCAGGCAGCCAATGCATGCAGAGGTGGGCCTCCTGGTACACGCCCCGTACACCAGCAAGGTAGGAGCAGAGGGCCTGCAGCTGGTACCCCACCAGCTGCCAGCCATGCAGCACCTGGCCGCAGGCAGATGCGGTGGATGGTTGAAGGGGCTGCTGAGCTGCATGCCATTCTGATGGCGCTGTCAATGGCTCCGTGACTGCCCAAGAGCAGTAGTCTGAAGCCACAGCAGCACAGCAGCTGTCAGCCATGCAGCATATCCATCGGCAACAGCCTGAAAAGGCTCAGGCGCTGGTCACTGCTGGCTGCTGGCCGCGCTGTACAACGTGTAAGCAGCATCACCACATCAGCATGGGCCTGTATGGCGTACTACATTCTGAGGCGACGTGCTCCTGGCAGCACGTGACCATGCACCGTTTCGCAGCAGCTGATTGCCTCAAACAACCATTGCCCTGGCCTGCTTGCAGGAGAAGCTGTTCCACAAGATAGAGGATGACTTTGGTTTGGACCCACACGGAATAGAGGTGGGAGGTTGCATTCATTCTGGTAGCTCTCTAATGAGGCTGCTGAGTACTGGCTGGCAGTGGGCATCATGAAAGGCAGGTGCTGGCAGCCGCTGCTGTTGCCGCTGTGCAGTGGTGAAAACGTTTGTGCCTGACCTGCAGGCCTTCCAGGGGCGGCCCAGGGATGACCAGGAGGATGACCGAGCACACCTTACGCAGCATCCAGCCGACGACCAGGCTTAGACTGGTCTGACAACATCTTGCACTTGAATGACTAGACCACGGGGCGACCAACAGGAACAATCTCGAAGTGACAGACGCTCTTGTGACACATGATTCATTCATTGGAGACCAGCTCAGCCACCATGGCAATGAGTCTGTCAAATGCATTCAGGAGGGCTTGCTTAGACTTGTTGTTGGCATGAAAGGGGCGACCCTGCCTTATTTTGGCAGCTGCATCCTGCACGTGTTTGCTGGCAGTGGCAACCTTCCTGCAGCAAAGCAGAGACAGCACGTCAAGCTTGCGCAGGTGACTTATATGCTTCAACAGTTCTCACCGAGTATGAATCAGGTGACCTGTGGTGTTGGGGCGCAACAAATGCAGGCGTGACTGATGAGTCCCTGGCTCAGTGTGCCGCCTTCCCGGCAGTGGTGTCCTGAAGGACTCACTTGGCGCCACGTGAGTTGTCCCGCCAGTCAGGATCCCGGCGCAGCCGCAGAAAGACGCCCTTGTTGGCTGAGGTGACGAGAGGGCCAATTTGGATGAAGCGGCTGCTCTTGAGGGGCTTGCCAAACCACTCCAGGTAGCATAGAGCTTGGGCTGCAGGACAAGCATGTAGCTGTCTCTGGTGGATTGCATCGACAATGCAGCGGGGATGTGTGCCAGGATGCTGCCCAGCAAACATAACAGCAGCGCTCCGGCGCAGCGGACAATTCTCTGCAAAAAGCAGCTGTGCCAAGCCAGGCATGTGCAGCAACACAGAGGGCCCCTGAAGACTGCAACCATGTGCAATTGCCATGGTAGCTCACCCGCGGGTGCCATGTCAGGAGCATCAGCCCCCGGAGGGGCAGTCTGCAGCTTGCGCAGCAGAGCCTTGTCCCAGCTCTCCTCGTCTGCAGGACATGCAGTGGCGGCTGAGCTCTAGCTGGGTTCAGGGATTGCACCAACTTTGAGCCAGCACAGGCTGCCGTACCTGAAAAAGCTGCGCACTGGGCAAAGGTCTGCAGAACACTGACATGCAGCCCACCTGGAATGGCTGCCTCTGCCTCTGAGCCTGCTGGGGTGGCTGACCGGGGCTGTGCATCCTTGCCCTTCTTTGTCGCACTGGTCACCACAGCTGCTCCAGCCCGCTTGCTGGCGGCCTTGCGGCTTGACGGCTGAGGGTCCTCATCTACAGAGACCACAGCAAGTCAGCGTGCCAGCCATTCAGCACATCCGCACCAGCTCAAGGCCAAGCCGGCTCAAGTTGGTGGCTGGCACTCAATGATACCAACCAGCCTGTCAGGGTTTCATATGTTGTGCATGTGTTGTATGACAAGCCTGCTCGTGGCAAGTCAGTAAGCTCTACAAGGTCCGAGGTACAGGCAGTAAAGGCTGCAACAAAGATCCCCCAGGTCACAAAGCTCTGCTTGCAGCTGACAATCACCCGTGGTACCCCTCAACAAAGTTTGCTGTGCACCTTTGCCAGCAGCAGCAGCCTTGGCGGCAGGGGCAGACTTGCGTTTCCGCTTTTGCGGGGGCTCTGCTGCAGCTGCCGGCTCGGCCGGGGGCATGCTCAAGCGTGCTGCTGCATCCATCGACTTGCGCTTGCGTCCACCAGTGCGCGGTCGCCGATGCACCTGCAGCGATCTCTCAGACATGGCAAAAGGACAAAAAGAGCGAAAAAGTGCTGGAAAACACCGAAGATAGTGAGCTGCGAGAATACACAGTCATTCCCAACAGGCTTAAAGCCAAGCAGCTGGTACTTGCTCCTTGTGAAGGCCTGGCAGCTGTATCACAACCAGGCTGCACACCTTGAGAACTGATGCCGAGTCAGTGTCCCCACCACCACCCGCTGCAGCTGCTGCAGCGGCCGCCGCTGCAGCAGTCGCGGCCGCTGCAGGCCCGCGCTGCTGCTTAGCAGCTTTTTGTGCACCCTGGCCTGCCGTTGTCCGACCGCGCTGGCGCTTTTGGCCGGCTGCTGACTTGACCGGCCGCTGCGCTGCTGCACCCCCACGCGGTACAGCCACAGGCTGGCGGAGCTTGGCGGCCTCAGCTGGCACCGCTGCTGCTGTATCCTTGGCAGATTCTTGGGCTGCATCTTCACCTGAGGTGGCACCCTCAGCCTGCACCAGGACTTCAGAATTGGGTTGTCCCGCGCATGGCTTGATGGGTGTGTCAAACTTCAGTGCTGCAAGGTGTCTTGGTTGAGTCTGCCGTGCCACCAGCCCAGCTCTCTGAGCCGCCACACGCAGATTGCCTGACGCTTCCCTCCACAGCTCACGGCAAATCTCCATAGCCTGCCTGCCGACCATTGACTGCGCCTAGCTGTTGCAGCAGGCACATGCTGACAGCAGCCCACACAAGAAGAGCGGGAGGCGCACCTCGGAGTCCCCATCACTGCCTGCATCTTCCTCAGCCTCTGAGGGCCCTGTCGGGCTGCCAGCATCAGAGCCAGGGTGGCCACGACGCTCCTTGGCCCATCCTCAGCCTGTGAGGCATCAGTAGACTGCGACTGCGCGTCAGACTCCCTCGTCTGCTGCTCGCCCTCAGACTCTGCAGCAGCATCCACAGCTCTGCATCATCGATGGTGTAGTTGGGGAGTGGGATTCGTGCTGGCACCTGTCAGGCACTGGCAGGTGACATTCTGACTTTAAGCTGACAGCTGGCCAGCACTACAGCCTCCTGTGGAGTCAGAACAGCAGGACTTGCCGAACACAGCCTGCCCATTCAAGCCGTCTCAGCTGCTAGGTGGGTGTGGGCTGACTGATAATTGGCAGCCAACAGAAGCACAGCGAGCTGGAGGGCGCGCAGCCTGCGCCTGCACACTGCCTTCAGGGCTGGCAGGCCCCTGACACACTGCGTGGCCTGTGTTACGTTGTCCAGTGAGGGAAGTTGTGTGTACCTTCTGCGCCTGACACACAGCATGGCTCAAGCTGCAGTGTCGAGCAAGAGCACAACATCTGCACACAGCCTGCAGCAGGTGCGCCTCCTCGCACACGGCGTGGCCCAAGCTGCAGTGTCAAGCAAGGGCACAATGTCTGCACACCTTGTCCAGAGCCTGTGTGCCCTCTGGCACGCGGCGTGGCTTGGGGCCGTGGTGGGCGCCGCCGCCGTGTCTGCATCGTCTTGCGCTGGGCAGCCTCTGCCTCCAGGACTGCAGCTGTCTTGCGCCGTGCTCTGGTCCCCCGCCGCAGCTCTGATCCACCCTGCAAGGTCACCCTCAAAGACTCATGCACCATGGGCAGTCAGGTGAGGGGCACTCAGCGTGACCTGTGCCTCTGCTTGGTCACCCACATGGGCTTGCATGTACCAGGGGTGGTTGTGTGGCAGGGTTCAAAAGCAGGCCCGGGTCCCTGTGACAGCCATCCATGTGGGCTGCACTTCTCCGGGGCAGCCACCTGTTGAACGGGCAGAATGGCAGGCCATGGCCTCAAGCTTTAGGCGTGAGACCGGTGTGCGAAACAGCTCAACTACCTGCTCAGCCTCATCGCCGTCTGCCTCGTCACCCTCCAGGGAGAGTGACTGCTCTCCATCTGCCTCTGACTGCCCTGAGGGCCCCTCCTCATTGGTCCCAGCTGCAGAGTCCTCATCACGAGCAGATGTGGTGCGCAGGCGCGATGGAGTGCCGGCCCCAGCTGCCTCCACCTGCATACCACACAGCACTGATCACGTGCATGGCAACGGGAGCTGCACCCTGACCTGGATGGCACCGGACCCTGAAGGAGCCCACACAGCAGGTACGTGCAGAAGTGGGCCGTGGAGCCATGCGCACCCTGGACCTGCATCACCAGTGGCAGCATCTTGGGGGGTCCCTGAGCATGTCTCCATGTCTCCTAGCCAGCCACTGACCAACTCATGCCCCACACACTAGCAACAACTATCAGCGCCCCCACCTGACTGTCAGTGGCCTGGTCCTCCAGTGCTTGGGGGCGGCGGCGGCTGCGCAGCACGGCCACACGGGCAGGGGGCCCACTTGAGGAGGGGTCTGTCCCAGACTCGTTGAGCTGCGTCCAGCTAGGCTGGTGGCGGCTGCGATTGGAGCGCCTGCTTGGGCAGAAGGGCAATGACAGGGGTCAGCAAAGAGGACGTGATTGCCCCAGCTGACTGGGGCTGAGAGAGGTCAGCCCTACTGGCACGCAAAGCTGCAGCGTGAGCAAGGCAACGCTGCAATGCATGGGGTGCTGAGCTGTGCAGCATGTTGCCAGCATAGCATCGCAGAGCTGGGAATCTCAGTGCGTGATTGCCAGCCTCTCCCAGACTCCATCTGAAAAGCATGCAGCTACACTGGGCAGCAGCACACTGCCCAGGCGGGGCTGACAGCCTCCTTTGCTCACCTGATGCCCCCAGCAGGCGTACGGGCGGGACTGGGGCCCTGGCCCTCAACCGACTCTGAGTCCGACAGCTCTGAGGCATAAAGGTCATTCCCGTCGTCCTGTGCCCTTGCCTCATCACCACTGCCCTTGTCAGCACCCCCATCACCGCTCTCCTCTGACTCCTCCCTCTCATCTGTACCAACGGCAGGCGCCTCATGACACTCAGCAGGGGTTGTGCTGGCTGTCAGCCATGGCAGCAGCTCCCACAGCCATGGTCCCAGTCAAGCAAGCCCCAGACACAGGCAGAGCCATCCCTGCACGACCACAACCAGAGGCTCTGCCTCAGTCACCTGCTTCACAAAGACAGGCAACCCTGCAGCTGCCCCTCTGCGCACCATTGGGTTTGGGTGTGTGCACACCCCAGGAGGCAGCTCCCAGCCGTCCATGTACATTCATGCTCCCACATGGTCAAGGGACCTAGACAAAGTATCTGAGGTGGCAGCCCTCACCTGTGGCCGCCTTGGAGGGCTCCTCAGCATTCCCCTGACTCTCGCTCCCCAAGCTCTGGAACACCGCTAGGATCCCAGCTCGGTCCTGAGCTGTCTTGGTGGCGCCAGCCCCAGCCTGCCTGGTTGGCGCCTGCCCAGCGGCAGCACTTGCAGGGGCAGGCAGGGCAGCCCTGCTTGCCTCGGAGGCGCCCTTTGCTGGTTCTGCCTGGGCAGCTGCTGCTTGGGGAGGCGGGGGCACTGCCGCTCCAGCCTGCGGCGAGGTGGCAGCAGGCGGAACCGAGTCTGGCGCGGGCGGCTTGGACGCTGCCAGTATCGGGGCCAGAGCGCCAGGGTCAGCTGGGGCCTGCGCAGTTGGCAGCTGCGTGGGTGGAGGGGGAGCAGAAGAGATGGGGAGGGCGCCTTCCCCACAATGACACGCGGTGGTGGGACGACTGCCTTGGCCGTCGGCTGCCCCAGTGCACCGGCAGAGCCTGGGCGGGAAGTATCCCCAGTCTGAGGGCGCCCTGCCTGCAGGGGTGAGAAGTCTGCTGCAGATTGCCGAAAGCCTAGTGGTGAGCAGTGCAGCTGTAAATTCACGCCAGGGGTGACGGTATGCAGCATTGTGAGTCGGGCGTCACACGCAGGCAGTGAGTACCTTGTGTGCATTGATCAGCGTTACATTGAGCCTGCAACTGTGATGCGTGTCAAATGCTGCTCTCCAGACCCCAGACACACAGGCCTACCTGGCTGGCAGGAGACGCTGCGGCTGCCGCTGCGGCTGCCCTGCTGCTGCCCCCGCCAAGCCTGGTCTAGGCTGCTGGAGCAGCCCAGGTCTGCGGCAGAACAGTGGTTCAGGGGCAACACACCCAGCGCGTGGGACACTTACATCAGTCTTGCTTCTCTGCTGATCGTGCACCATCTTTCAGGATGAGGACTGACTGCACTGCCAATCATGCAGCATCTCTCAGAATGAGGACTAAAAGGCGCTCTCAGCATCTGCAACTATGCATGTAAGCAGACACATGGAGCTCCCACCTGAAGTGCTGCGCCAGATGCGGTGCGCCTGTCCGCTGCCCAAACTGTCCCTGCTGCGCCCACAGCTGCTGCGGGGTCACACTGGCCTGCCCAGACCCCATTGTCTGAGGCAGCTGGGCTGGCACAGTGATCATGCTGGCAGGCACCTGTTGGGCAGGCATGCTGGGGCGCATGGGCACAGCTGCCGGCGGAGAGGCCAGGCCCTTCTGCTGGGCGGATCCTGGCCGTGATGCAGGGCTCCGGGATGTTGCAGGTGATGGGCCTGCTGTCGCCTCTGCTGCTGCCCAACAGCAGAACCCATGACAGGCCCCACTGCATTGCTCACAGGGGATTGTGGCCTCTGCTGGCTGGGGGGGCTTGCAGCAGTGGCAGCAGCAGCAGCAGTGCCTGGCGCCAGACAAGTTCTCGCCAGCTGCTCAGGCTGCTGCTGCTGCACAGTTCCTTTTGCTGAGGCCTGAGTTGCCTGCAGGTCGGGCAGCGCAGCCACAGGCATGAGACCTGCCATCCCCTGCACTCCTCCTCTGGGCGAATTCTCGTGCACTCTGGGCCCTGGTGCTGCCTCTGCCGACTCCACAGCTCCAGTGGCCGCAGCAACAGGCGGCTCCTTGCCAGGCTGCCTTGCCCCAGGTACAGGCTGGGCAGCCTCAGGCTGTCTGACCAGGGGCAGCGTTGTGCCAGGTGCAGCAGGGGCAGTCTTCACCTCCTGGGCTGCTGCTGCAGTGTCACCTTCAGTGGCCATGGGAGCATGTGGAAGTGGCTTTGCCACTCCAATACCTGGAGCCTGCATGGTGCAGTGCCTGCTTCAGCCCCTCAGGCATGCCTTGCTTGTTCAGACAGCAAAATCAAGGTGGCCAGCCCCTCCCTGACAGCAGGAAAATGTTGTGCTGGCAGCTGACGCGATCAGTAATGAACAGCAATCATCACCGCCGGTCACCTCATCACATGAACGGCCCAGCGCATCCTGCATGTCCCTCATTCACCAGGGACTGCTGCATTGGCAGAAACGCTTCCCACTGACACTGAGGCAGCAGCCTGGCTTGGCTTGGCACCGCCAGGAGCTGGGGCAGCAGGCATGCCAGGCATGCCCACCTGGCTGGGCGGCGGAGGGGTCCTGGCTGCAGCAGCCTGGAGAGCCGCAACAACATCGGTACGAGGTACGCTGCCGCCCTTGCCCCTACGTTCCCCAGGCGCTGCGCTGGCGCCCCTGGCACCTGCGCCCAGTAAGTAGATGTACTCGCTCTTCAGCACTGCAACAGCCCTGTTGCTTCTCCACACCAGGTTGACACACCCAGCAGCGACTGCTGTGAGGAAAATTCCGTGCCGCTGTGCATGACGGTGGGCTGCTCAAGACCAGCAGGCACCAGATGGTTGGTGAGCGCAAGCTGCCTGGTACAAGGCAGCATGTCCCTTGCACCAGCTCTGGGCTCAGCAGCAGTGTGTGCTCTGTCGGGAGTGCACTGACCAGACCTCATTCATTTCCTATTGCACCACAGCCTGGACACCCAGGTCACCTGGAGGCTGGAGGGCTGCATCCAGCTGGGCAGCCCGGGAGGCGAGCAGCCTGTCGGCGTCGCGCAAGGGGTCCTGCACAAAGCGCGGCTGTGCCAGCGTGCCAAGGTGGGCAGCCATGCTGCGCCGCCACTGGTCCGTGCAGTTCCGCGCCATGGTGCGGATGGCCCAGTCCTGCAGGCAGGAGCAGCACAATGAGGTGCAGCTGTTGCTTCAATCCAGATGACCTGAGATGGCTGCACAGGCCTTGTGCAATGAGCTCCTGCACAGGGAATGCCGCTATGAGCTACTTGGCGGCGGCTCACAACAGCCACAGCTACTTCACGCAGCACACTCCCATCTTGAGCACGCAGTGCTGCTTGCCGCCTCAGGCCCTGCCATAGCACACAGTGCCCCTGTCCTAGTATGCATGAGCCAGCCCACATCTCTGACCTTAAATGCCATAAAAAGTGTCTGCTGTCCAGCCCATGGCCCACAGTGCAACATGATGGCCATCAAGGTGATGGCGGTTGAGTAGCCTCTTCCTGCGCATGCACATGTGATGCTGCTGCCTGCCACAGCAGAGGATGAGTGAACAGGACATTCCCAGCAATACCTCCATGCCTGGTGCCCACCTCATGGTCCCGCAGCGGCTGCACAAAAGCCATCACGTTGGTGGCCATCATGATGCGCAGGCTCATGTGGGTGGAAGCCAGCTCCCGCAGCGCGTCCAGGAGGTCGCTCAGGACCATCCCGTACAGCTTGGAGGCCTTGCCGGGCGCTGGAGCCAGCCGCGCGGCGGCAGCCTCCCTCTGCCTGCCCTGCTGTTGAGCAAGCCCCCTCTCGTTGTCCCCCTCCGCAGGTGGGGCCACTTGGTTAGCCTCAGCACCAGGCTCCTGCTTAGGCCCAGCCTCAGACTCCAGCTTGGGCTGAGCGGCTGCCGCCTCTGGCGGCGTGAGGTCAATCGGCTGCGCTGGGGTGGCAGCGGCTGGTGTGCCCTTGCCACCGGCCTTGCCCGCAGCAGAGGCTGTGCGCAGGGGGGCCCGACGTCGGGGCTCCCCTGCTGGGACGGACTTGTCCCGCCCCTTGCTTCGCACGGTGTCAACAGACGCGTCTGAGTCGGATGGGTAGTCCACCAGACCCCTGGCCTGCACGCTGGGGCTCGCCTGAGCCATGTGGGCCCCAGACTTGGCAGCACGGGCCTCTCCATTGGCAGCCTGCTCTGCTGCGGCCTTGCCCTGTGCGACAGCAGCTGCCGGGGGGGCAGCAGAGGCTGCCTCAACTGCTGCAGCCTCAGGCGGCCCTGCAGCGCCAGAAGCAGCCATGCCTGCAGCTGCCGCTGCAGCTGCAGCAGCCATGGACTGCTTGGCCCTGGAGCGTGCCTCCTTGGTGCGTGGACGAGGCTTGGCCCGCCGCTTCCCCTTCTTGGGCAAAGACTTGCCGCCCTTGCCTGCCTGTCCTCCCTCAACCTGAGCTGCCTCACCCTCCTCGCCCTGCCCTGCCCCCTTGGGCTGCTCGGGCTCGGGCTCGGGCTCTGGCGGGTGCACCTGCATGTGAAGGATATTTGCTGAGCATGGTGCCGGGCAGTGCAGACAGTGATGTTGTGTAAAGTGGCATCTGCCCACAACTCCAGAAAACTGCGGTGGATACTGAGAGGAGCAAAACCTCGCCAGCATTGCCATGATCATTCAATCACCGGATTTTAGTGCATTTCTCACAGCCACCTTTGGTCAATCACCTGCTGCTGCTTCTCATCAGGACATGATGTTGCACGCTGCAGTGCAGAAACTATGATAGGCCAATGCCCCTGGCCCCACCTGCTTTTCATACTCGGCCAGCAGGCCCTTGATGTTCTGCAGCTGGATCTCCACATACTCCAACTCTGAGGGGTCTACCGGTGCGCGCACCCACTGCAGCGCAGCCTTCACGGCCGTGGCTCTGCGGGCAGCCTCGTCAGCAGCCCGGCTCTGGAGCTCCACGATGACGGCTTCGCGGGCTGCCAGCTCCACAGCGTCACGCTCCTGCACAGTGAGGGACCAGCACAGCATCGTCTTGTTTGTGGGGTAGGCAGCTTGACTGGCATGGTGTAGGGTCGAGGTGCTTGCCTCGCACATTCCAGATACAATGGGCAGGACGGGCATGGAGCCATAGGCCTGCTGTCTCAGGCAGTTATGTAAACCTGGACCCGGACTTGGGCCCTCCTGCAAAACTTGAAATGCAGAGCAGCGAGGAGACTCCCAGGGCAGCTCACCTGCTGCAGATGCTTCTCCAGGTTGATGTCTGCTAGCACCTGCACAGGCACCTTCTCTGGTGCAGTGGGCGCCGGCTTGATGACTTGGTCAGCAGCTGGTGCTGGCCCAACTCCAGCCGGCCCTGCCGGGGCAGTCATTTGACTCCCTGAGGCTGGCCGCGGAGGCGCCCGTGCCGCATGCGTGCTGCTTGGCGCTGCAGCAGCATCTGCAGACACCTCATTTTGGTGTCGAGCTGCGACCTTTGTGTGCTGACATAGCAAGCGGTGCGACAACAGAGCAGCAAACCGGCATGCTTCACAGCTGCATGCCTGCACCCTCTGCATGCACATCACACTGGGCAGTCACCTGCAGGTTGTGTGATGTGTAAGCAAGGCAGCGCTGGGCAAGGCCAGGCATGCGATGCAGGGTGGCAGCTGGTGCTCACCACCAGTCCGCTGCTGCAGCAGCGGCTTGCCAGTGGCCCGCAGAATCTGCTGCAAGAAGGCCTCCACCCCAGCCTCTGTCGCGCTGCTGAAGGGCGTTCGTGTGACAAAGGAGCCCTGGGCGATGAATGCCTGCCCTGGGGCTGCTGCGCCTGCCTGGTCCCCTTTCAGGCCCGCCACGGCCAGCCAAGAGGTGCCATGCGGGTCTGACAGGAACCAGCGCACCTCCTGGCGGCCATCGCTGCGCAGCACCTCCTCACGCCTGTGCGACAGGGACAGTGCTATAGTCAGGTACAGCAGCCGGCTGCTGCTCACGTCTGGGCAGCACAAATGCAGCCACCTGACCTCGATGTTGTGGAGGTTGGTACACTGCCTCAGCCTTGCGCAGCAGCCACTCACTGCTCAGATCTGTGCAGGCGGCGGCATTGCCATGGCTCAGTGCAGCAGCTAATCCAGCATGATTATGCAGCTTCAGAACAACAGACAAAGCAATGGCAGGGGTGCCGGTCAGCTCAGCACACGTTGGCAAAGCAAATGGAGACAGGGTCAGTGCATATCACGATACAGCAGGCAGGGCAAGCCAGGGTCAGCATCACCACAGCCAGAAAGAGCAACATAAGGGTTGTCATGTGTGCTGCAGCGTATAGGCCCACCTCTTGGCTGGCATACTGCATGCAGCAAGCAGCGGGTCACCTGCTGGCTGCAAAACGGAGCTCTGGCCTGCTGGCACTGGGGGCGCCGCTGCCTGGTCGGGAGGTGCTGGCGCTCGCCGGTACTCCTCCTGCTGCTGAAGGTGGGTGTGCAGATGGTCGGGAGACAACATTGCTGCCACCAGGAAGCAGGGCAGGCCGCATCTGCAGCACGGGGCCGGGCGAGGGCTTGCGCTCTGCAGGGGTTGCTGACAGGGCTCCTGCTGACTGAACGGGGTCGCCTGGGCCGGGCAGGCGCGCCACTGGCATTGCCACAGCCTGAGCTGGGCCCTCAGGCATGGCAGTGCCTGCAGCCTGGCTGCCAAACTGCGCAGGGTGCGGGTGGCTTGCCTGCAGACATGTGGTCAGCCTCCGCAGGTGGACTGATTGACTTCCAGATCAGCAGTGTGCTGTGAGCCTGGCAAGTCTTCTTCTTTTTGCTATTGCATTGTGCAGGGAGTCTTGTGCAGCTCCCTCTTGTTCAGCTCTCTCTTCTTTGCCGAGTGCAGCAAACTGAGAGGTTGCCTCAAGCTGCACTGTGATATCCCCTTGGGGAGCACAAGCTGGAGACAAACTCTTGCCTGATGCATGGCGCGCTGATCAAGCGCTGGTCTTGGGAGGGTCCTTCAGTGTGACGTAGGCCTTCTTGTAGTCGGTACGGGTGTAAAAGCCCTTGCTGCTGCGCTTCTTCTTGCCCTCATAGTTCAGCGTGTTCACCTTCTTCACGCGCAGCCCATACACCTTCTCAAGGTACTGTTTGAGCTCCACCTGCAGGGAGCAAGGCAGCTTCAAGTGCACGGTCAAGCCATTGCTGCACATCAGTCAGCAAGGAAAGTGCCAATGCAATCTGCCTGTACCTTGTTGACAGATGGCACAGTCTGGAAGGCAATCTGCTTCACAAAGCCGGTGGCCTCGTATGCTTTCTGCTGTGCCTCAGAGAAGGGCATCAGCTTGAGAGGAATGTTGGCAAAATACGTTGGCAGCCGGCTCCAGCCCATGGCAAGCCGCGATCTGTCCAAATGGATTTATGAATGTCACATAGGCTCAGAGGTTGCATGCCCGAGTCTTGTTCCATGCGAGTCCCTCAATCAACGTTCACACTAGTACCTGATCTTAAGCATCGCCACTGCCAGGCGATAAGGGAGTCTGCTCTCGGCGTGCCTGCCACACCTCATAGAACACAGGCAGTACAGAGATGGCCACAATGCCCAGGATGAGCAGTGTAAAGTTGGACTGCACCCATGGCATATTGCCAAACAGGAAGCCTGCTCCGCAGAACAGGCTGACCCACACCACAGCGCCGCCCACATTGAAGGCTGCAAATTCTCTGTATGGCATTGAGCCTATGCCAGCCACAAATGGGGCAAACGTCCTGATGATGGGCACAAAGCGAGCCAGGACAATGGCCCGGCCGCCATGCTTCCTGTAGAAGGCCTGCGTCTTCTTGATGGCACCTGGGTTGAGTAGCTGGGACTGCAGCGCCTTTTCGCCTGAAGCCAGCAGAACCAGAGATGTCTGTGCAAAGCCTGGATACAGAGCACAAACTCGAAGAGGTTGTGCAGCCCTCACCAAAGTAGCTGCCTGCAGCATAGTTGACTGCATCGCCCAGGATTGCTGCTGTCATAAAGATTGTGATCAGTGGCAGCATGGCCAGCTTGCCCAGAGCAGCAAAGGCTCCAGCTGCAAAGAGTAAAGAATCACCTGCAGCCAGAAGCAAAGCTCAAAGCTGCTCACTTTTGGCAGCAAGAAAGGGTGCTGTGCCAAGGCAACCTCGCCTGGCAGGAACGGTGTCAAGACGAGTCCTGTTTCAGCAAACACGATGCCGAAAAGGATGGCATAGGTGGCATTGCCGTTCCTGGCAATGATTTGGCCTGGAGCAGAGAAGCAGCAGGGTCAAGGGTGCATGGTGGCGGCCATGACATTGGTACAGTCTGCTGCCATCAGTGCTCACCCAGGTGGTGGTCCAGGTGCAAAATGAAATCCATGAGGCCTGAATGAGAGGAAAGGGCACATTCAGGCAAGCTGACAGCTTAATGATGCTGAATCCCAGCACTCACCCTTGACAAAGCTCAAGGCCCCACCCCTGGAGCTCCCTGTGCCGATGGCCAGCGCTGCAGGAGCAATAACAAGGGATCCCACCAGCACAGCAATGGCAAGTGCCAAGACACCCCTGGAACTCAGACGGGTGCCAACATGTGCTGCCTTGGGATGGGCAACCCTCCTTGCTGAGCTGGTGCATAGAGTGATGTGCTGGTTACGCGTTCTCCCTACCCCCCTTGGCACAGGTGCCTGAGGAGCTTGCTGCTGCCAGGCTTGGGGCCGTATTGGATGGATGTTACAGGGACACGCCTGGCATGCTGCTGCTCGAAGGGCCTGCATTTTGCTCAGAGTCAACGGAAGCATGTGACATAGGTCATGCTTGACTTCAGATCATGAAATGCCAGCAAGAACACAACCAGTACCGCCGCCAGAGAAGGCCAAGGCCTAGGCAGCGTTGGTGACAACTTGTGATCCCGTGCCAATCAGCAGCCATGGCAGAGCTGGAGAGACTCCTGCTGCAGGAGGTGAACAGTGCAGGCAGAGTAGCAGACTCAGCTGAATTTGCCATCAAGCACCAGCTGAACCACGATGCAGTGGTTGGGCAGATCAAAAGTCTGCTGGCAGCCGACATGGTGGAGGCACAGGTGGGAAGAGTCCCCCATGCCCGGCCCTAGCTGTGCTCAACATTTCTGCACTCAATGCTGGACAAATCATCATTTCATGCAGGAACACAAGTGCAGCAAGCTTTCCCTGACTGAGGAGGGCGCTCAATATGCAGAAAATGGCATGCCTGAGGCCCAGATCCTGCACAGGGTAGCTCAGGCAGGCGCAGCAGGCATCCCGCAGGATGAGCTTCAGGTGATCCGCACATGAATTGACTTGGCTGCCATCTCTTTGCATGCTGCCGCCCCAGGCTGGTGGCCAGCTGTCCAGATTCCTCATTTGGCATGCAGCAAAGCCTAGGGCCAATAGCTAAGATTGGACTTGGCCAGGCTCTAAAGCGGAAGCTGTTGTCCCTGGACAAGGGCTCAGGCAAGCCTGTCCTGAAGATGCAGGTAAGTCTGCAATCTGCTCGGTGATTCCATGATGCACCACTGCCTCTGCTCTGCTTATCGCATATCTCACAACAGACTGGGTGACCCTGCACCTTTCGTGAGCCCAAATCTCTGCATGCTGCAGGCTGCCGGATCTGCTTTTCAGGATGAGGGCAAGGCCGCCCTGCTTCATATTCAGCAAGGCCAGGTGAGGAGTTGCTGAGCCTTGATTTGCATGGGTCTGTGCTTCATGCTTCCTCAAGAAGTAGAGCTCCATGAGTATAACCACATCCCAAGCCATTGTTATAGTGTAGGCGTTGCTTGCCAACCAAGACTTGCAGCAATAGAGCTTGGCTCACCGATGCATGCCTGCTGCTCACAGGGTTAACACGTGTGTGCCGCCATTGCAGGACAGAAACGTCTCGAGCCTGTGATATGATGGTGAACCCCTGGCTGCTGCTCACAGGAGGTCCCTAAGGCCACTGCTGATGACCTCAGGAAGCGCAAGCTGGTGGCTGTGAGCACGTGGACATCCTACAGCCTCGCCAAGGGGCCCAAGTTTGCGCTGCAGCGGCGCAAGCAGCACACTGACCTCACCTTTGAGATGCTTCAGAGGTAGGCAGTGCCCTGCATCAAGTCCTACCTGGGGCTCAGGGACAGCACATCAGTTAGAGTTTGTTCGGAGGCTTAAGGCTGCCTGCAGGATTGATGCCTAGACATCACTGAAGCATGCAATCCTGCTGTGCTGCTCTGGCCATCAAGCACAATCAAATGCTATATTGCAGTTGCACCTCAGTGATACACTTCAGCCTTGTCGGAGCCGTTCAAAAAAGCCAGGTAGGCTGATACACGCAGCACAGCCCTATCTGGAATACATGGACCCCTACCCTTCTCAGGGCTGATAACTCACACAAGGCTCACATCTTCTCTGATGCTGGGGCAACATTGACAGCAAGCTGCTTGAGCAAGCTGTGGCTTGCTGGTGGACTGTGCTGTTGTCTGCAAGCGGCAGTGATGACCACTGAGCACCATCAAATCCTGAAGCAAATGCAAATGGATGAGGCACTCTAGCCTTGTCTGAGCTGCTTAAGAGTTCAGGTAGGCCGTGGCATGCAGGGAAGCCTGTCTATAAGCCTGCTGTACTGACAGATGCTGGGAGTCACGGGTGTTGGTCCTGCCGGAAGAACTGCCTGGTCAGCATTGCAGTCAGTTTGGTAGCCTGCAATGGTTTGACAAGTGTTTTTGGCCCCTGCAAAAGAGGGCTGCTGGTGTCTGCAAGCTGCTGTGATGACCACTCAGTACCATCAAATTCTGACGTGCACACGCACATTGATGATACACTTCAGCCTTGTCTGAGCTGCTGACAATAACAGGACCCTCCTGTCTATCTTGCTGTGGTATCATTCTCTGCCTGACACTGCCCCGGCTGGCTGGCTGCCTGTAGTGGGAGCTGGCAGGATGCAGACTTCAAGCCTTACAACTTCCAGGCTTTGGGACTCAACCTACAAGGGGGCCACCTCCATCCTTTGATGAAGGTCAGTTCTGCTGGTGCCTACCGTGACTATTGGACCGAGGAGCTGTATGTGCCTCTCAGACAGGGCGCAGGCATGCTCACTGTGCATGCTTGCATGCACCTGCACCTAGGCTCTATCTCTTGCTTTCTGTCAAGCCTGTGAGGGTCAAGCAGCAGGCTGCTTTCTGTACATCCTGCCTGTGCATCCTGCCCTGCAGGTGCGCACACAGTTCCGCAAGATTTTTGTTGCCATGGGCTTTGAGGAAATGCCTACCAACAACTATGTGGAGAGCTGGTAAGAACTCTCCAAGCACTGGTGCTGCCTTGATCCTACGCTGCGGCCAGCTGCAGCGCCATGCTGCAAGCCATTTTGTTGTAATGCATCTGGCTGGTCCGGACTTTGCAGCTTCATTTCGATTCCTTCTTTCTTGTGCAGCTTCTGGAACTTTGATGCACTGTTCCAGCCCCAGCAGCACCCAGCCAGGGATGCTCACGACACCTTCTTCTTGACAAGTAAGGGCAGAGCAGGCTGTATAAACACTCACCGGTGCTGCGATGACGCTTTGCAGCCAAGACGGCATGGGCAACGTGCGTGCTGTAGCATGGGCATTTGAGCTGCACCTCTGTTTTGCGGATCCCTGAATGAGCAAGTACATGAACCTCTCATGTCTGCTGACCCTGCAGACCCTGCAAGGACGCCAGCTGAGCGCTTCCCTCAGGACTACCTGCAGCGAGTGAGGGCAGTGCATGAGCAGGGAGGCTATGGGTCCACAGGGTGAGGCAGCAAGACATAACCAGCTGATGGGCACCTTCAGGGTGCCTCTGCAGTTTGTAGCCTCACAGCACGTCACGCCTACCTGCAATAGCACAGGATGTTTAGCCCTCCTGGGCCTCGGCAGATTCATTGCTTGCCTCCCAGTGCTCGGTGTTGCCTGTACTTGCGCCTTGCACAACCAGGCGGCATGCCATCCTGGCCATTTGGGGATGCCCCCCCCTGCCTCCTACCGCCAGCTGCAGCAGCCTGTTGGGTGCCCATGTTTACGCCTTGTTGTGCGCTGCCACACCACCTCCTGGCGCCTGCCAGCTGCCAGTGAGCTAGCTGCCCAGCCAGTAAGCATCGGCAGGCCACCTTTGGGCACCTGCCTGCTGACAGACACTTTGGGCTGCTGATGTGCCGGCCACACCAGGGGCAGGCTGGCAAAGTGAGGTGGCTGTGTGCTGACAAGCCTCCCTTCTGGGCTGCCCAGATACCGCTACAGCTGGAAGGTCGCCGAGGCAGAGAAGAACGTCCTGCGCACGCACACCACAGCAGTGTCCAGCCGCATGCTGTACAAGCTGGCGCAGGAGGGCTTCAGGCCAGCCAAGTATTTCTCCATTGACCGCGTCTTCAGGAATGAGGCCGTGGACAGGACCCACCTGGCTGAGTTTCACCAGATAGAAGGTGAGTGGGGTGCCCAGCCACAGGGTGTCAGCACGATGCTTGCAGGGGCCTGCATGCATTGCAGCAACCTGGGTGCTGTATACGGCTGAGGGTCTGGGTCCAAGGGGGCACTCTTCGCGGAATTCATGTTTCCTTGCTGGAAAAGCCTCGACCATTTGGTGGTGAGGCTGCAAGCACGGCTCACCTGGCTGAGCTTCAGAGTGAATGTCAGTGTGTCCTGCTGTGGGGTTGTTGACAAAGGAGCGCACTGGATTTTCATGCCCTGCAGCAGCGCTGTGGGTACAAGGTGGCCCCTTGCAAACAATGTGGCCTGCATGCTGATCACCACACTTGTCAAGCAGGATGTGCTGCAATGGCCCTGTCAGGGTCTGCCGTGCTCCAGGTCTGGTCTGTGACAAGGGGTTGACGCTCGCCAACCTGATTGGTACCTTGCACCAGTTCTTCCAGCGCCTAGGGCTCAAAAAGCTGCGCTTCAAACCAGCGTACAATCCCTATACAGAGCCCAGCATGGAGATCTTCAGGTCAGCAGCTTCCCAAGACACCTCATGTTGAGATGACAATGGTCCACCCAGGGCAACATGTTGGTTCTGCTGCTGTCTGGGCAGGAAGACAGTCTCCGTGCTTCTTGACACCCCTACTCCTGACCCCTACACAACCCCAGCACAAAGAGCTTCTGGTCAGCATGTGCCTTGTGGCTTATCACCTTTGCGGCCCTTGAGGCTAGGTGGGCTTCTTGACACGCAGCCGCATGCTTCCTCAGCAGTCGGGCTTTGCATGCAAGGTCCTGCTGTCAATTGTCATGCACATATCAGGGCTCTGAAATCCCTTCTGTTGCCTGCAGCTATTCTGAAGAGCTGGGCAAGTGGATTGAGGTGGGCAACAGCGGCATGTTTCGCCCAGAGATGCTGCAGCCTATGGGCCTCCCTGAGGATGTCAATGTCATCGCCTGGGGCTTGAGCCTAGAAAGGTGAGGGCAGTCAGTGACCTGTCTGCTCAGCTCCAGCAGGTGGCCAGCCAACGCCATGCTTCCAGAGATCAAGTCTGTCCTACCCTTGTTTCCCAAAAGCAGAGGTTGCAACCCTGTTTGTCTGTAGGCCCACCATGATTCTGTATGGCATTGACAACATTAGAGACCTGTTTGGTCACAAGGTGAGCTCCTGAAATGGTTGATTGACACAGTAGCAGTGGACTGGCCACTAATTCGAGAAACCCAGATTGTGTCAGGGGGCAGATTGTGTCAGCTGGCCCTGCCGCTGCAGGTTAGCCTTCAGCTCATCAAGAAGAACCCCATATGCCGTCTAGGGCTATAACCCATCTCACTATTCCAGTTCTGCCTTGCCCCAGCAACACATGTGTGAAAACATTCTGCCCCTGCTGTATAATATGTTAGGTCAAAAGACCTTGTCACCTGGAGTTGACCAGTAGCAATGTAGGCAAGGTACTTCAGACCAGTTTTGAGACTTCAATGGCAGCAGGAGGATGGTGGAGGTGGTAGTGCTGACAGGCAACTGCCCCAAAGAGCTGCAAAGCCTGTGCATGAGGGAGCCCTCAAGAGACACCCCAAACGTGCAGGTGTCCTGATTGCTGCCGGCACCCTGGGGCTGGCAGCCCTCATCATCATGTCCATGATGTTCACCTCCTGCCTGCGCTGCCTGTCTGTAAGACTGCCACTCCGGCCTGCGACAAGGCCACCACAGACCTCTGCAGAGCCAAGCGTGCCTGTGGATGGTACGGTTGTTAGCGTACAGCGGGGCTGCATGCTGCTGCCTAGCTGTTGCATGGATACCATGTGATAGCTGGTGTGGACACGTGCTGCATTGCTGGTGATGAGTTGCAGTGCTGGCTGCAGGTACAGCTTCATCCCTGCCCTGCCTTGAGCCAGAGGCTCCTGTGCACTATGCACAGCCTCCTGCCATCGTGGTGAGTCTTCAGTGCTGCAGACCTCTCAGCAGCCTGCCTGAAGCGTGGTGTGCCGCAAGCGCCACCCTGCTCTGCAGGTAATGCCAGATGACTACATTGAAGTGGCGACACCAGAGGGTCCACCACCGCCCATGAAAACAAGCAGCACTCTGACTGCAGTAGTCGTCAATGCACAGCTGGCCTCACCCGAGATGCACTCAGGTGCAGTCTGCATAAGTTGGCTACCCTGCCAGGCACACCGCTCAGGCTGTGCTGCATGGCGTTTTGGCAGTGCATGCCATAGCTGGAAGCTTCCTATTTGGCTGGCGATTGTCTGCAGGCTGCGGCTGCCCATCAGCCTCCATCAGCAGCGCACCGACCAGACCCAACACACCAGCCTCACCTGGCCAGCATGGGGACTGCTCGAGCCAGGCCAGCCCTCAGAACACAGGCCCTCATGACGCAGCGCCTGCGCAGCGGCATCACGCTGCTGGTGAGGTGCATGCGTGGGGCCAGAACCCTGCAGGTGGAGGCGTTTACACCCCCTTGTCAGACCAGTGGCACATGGTCGCAGGGTGTTGAGCCCTTATAAATTGAGACATGAAGAACTCATGCGCCTTGAACTCCCTTGCAAGTGGCAGGCTGGGGCTGAATGCAGCAAGAGCTGCCACAAAGCTGAATGCTGAGGTATGAATGCTTGACGTTGTGGTGTGACGAGGACCGGCCTCCAGGCCAAGCAGCTGTGCCGGCTCTACACAGACTGCCAAGGGCCCCTGCGTTGCATGAGCAGGTAACCCAGACGGTTTGCGCTGCAGGGCACGAGCGCTGAGCCGTGGTGGTGTCGCGGCCAGGCTTCAGCTGCTTGTTCAGCAGCTGAATGGCACAGATAAGAGCCATGACTTGCACAATGCTCTACAGTAAACTGCAGGTAGCAGGCAGGAGTCCTGGCTATGTTGCTTGTGTACAACACTGCCTGCAATGTTGGGCACGGTCTGCAGTGCAAAGCATATATGGAAGCAAAATCTGCATGTAGCGCATCATTTGCTCAGTTGATGAGGGTCCCTTCCACTGCATCTCGGGCCAGTGCGCGGGCAGACGCCGCCAGCATGGTGGATGAAAGCTTTTTCTCTCTGGGACTTTGACCATGCATGTTGACCGCAGCCTCTCGTTCCCTGTTGCTGGACACCTGTACTGCTCCCTGAAGCCAGCATATCATCCATCAGCAAGTATTTCGATTTTGGCCCTGACCAGACGTTGTGGCCAAAGCCTCTCCCCGTTCATGAGGGTGCTTCCAACAGACTCAGCCTCAGGCTTGTTGCACTGCTGCAAACGACTCCCCAAGCAATGCTTACTGGCTGGCCCCTTCAGCAACAGGCAAGGTCAAGGATGGTACACCAGATCAGGCAGTGGCGCCCGTCACTGCAGCTGCAGTGCCAGCGTTGCCACAGAGCAGCCTCAGCAGGCGCCACAGCAGGCCCAGCAGATGCCAACCCAGCAACCTGCAGCAGCAAGACGGTGAGGTCAAACTTCTGCACAGCAGGGCCTTGCTGGGAGATTCAATGGAGGCCATGGCTCCTCAGGGTCAACCCCGTCTTTCAGCAGCACCGTTTGGACTGCAGGAAACGCATACTATCCGGGGTGCAGCCCACAGGCAGCCTGCACCTGGGCAACTACCTGGGAGCAATCCGCAACTGGGTCAAGCTGCAGGAGCTGTATGGTGAGCTCGCTCCTAGACCTGCAGGCATCGGCAGCTGCGAAGTCCAGGACCTCATGCTGGCATGATGTGTGGCCCAGAGACCCAGGGCACAGACCTGGAGTGATCTGCCACTGGCCTGCATTGCGCCCTCTGGTGGGGGCACAACCACTGCTAGGCACACAGCTCCTGACCTATGGGGGCAGGTCACATTTGCTCAGCAGCAATCATGGGGGTGGCCAAGCCCTTGCTTGCCAACTTGCTGAAACCTGCAACTGCTGCCTGCAGACACCTACTTCTGTGTGGTGGACCTGCACGCCATCACCCTTCCCCACAACCCCGCAGACCTGAGGGACGCGACGCGGAACTCCGCGGCCCTGTACCTGGCCTGCGGGGTGGACCCTGAGCGGGCCAATGTTTTTGTGCAGAGCCACGTACCGGCCCACGCTGAGCTGAGCTGGCTGCTTAGTTGCCAGACACCCATTGGGTGGCTGCGAAAGATGGTGCAGTTCAAGGAGAAAAGCAAGAGCCGAGTAAGTGTTGGCTGGGAGCTGCACATGCAGGGCAGAGGGTTGGACTGCTTCCAAGGGCAGGCCTTCGTCAAAGGCCCCAGGTCAAGTGCTTGGCGCCATACAATGCATGCCGCAGGGCGTAAGCCGTGCTTCTTGTGCCCTTGTCCTGTGTCAGCCAGCACAGGACGCCGGCATCACCTGGGACTTCGCATGTGTCTTTGACCCTGCAGTCGGCGATTGTGGGTGGGCGCTCCCATGGCTATTGGCCGCCCTGCTAGCTGGCATTGCATGTCTTCTGCATGCAGCCACCCCACCTGCCGTCCCCTGCCTACAGAATGCAGAAGAGGTCGGCACAGGCCTTCTCACCTACCCTGTCCTCATGGCGGCTGACATCCTCCTTTATCAGGTGCAGGCCTGGCAGCTCCTCTGTCCTGCAGCAATGGCCACCTGTCACAATGTCGACTGGCAGCCTGCTTTCTGCACTAGAGGCAGCTTGCATGCACAGCACCAGCCTGGCGTGTCTCTGCTGCTGCCCTGCACCTGGTGTGCGGCTGCTGAAGCTGGTGCCTGCTGCGCTGCAGACAGATGTGGTGCCGGTCGGCAACGATCAGGTAAGTGCTGCAGACTGCCATGCTGTGGCTGCCCCCTCCTGTGAGAGCAGGAGGGGGCTCTCACAGCCTCAGCAGATGCCTTGAGCACGCTGCGTGCTCTGGCGCCCACCCCGTGCACCCCTCATCTGGGGAACAGGTCCCTGGCCCTGCGTTCATCGACTGTGCAGGTGTATCTGCCGGTCACCACGGCAGCACTGGTTGCTGGACAGCTCACTGCTCCGCCTGCTGCTGTAGATGCAGCACCTCGAAATTGCACGCGACATCGCAGAGCGCATGAACCGTCTCTATGGCGGGAACAAATGGAAAAAGCTGGGGGGCCGAGGTGGCAAGATCTTCAAATTGCCTGAGCCCTTCATTCCCCCTGCAGGAGCGCGAGTGATGAGCCTCACTGTAAGCTGCTCGCTGTGCCCCTGCTTGGCCTGTAGACTGCATGAGTACCAGCGGACGATCAAAGTCATGATACAAAGCAGGCACTGGGTGTTTGATGAGCCCAGCCCCATCTGCCGGCCTGATTGTCAAGCTGCCTGACTCAAGCAGTGCAGGACCCAAGAGCCTCAATCTGGGATGTATACGCTCGTTGTCTGAGCATGCAACGTGCAGCACTGCCATGCTGGTCCTGGCAATGGCAATACGCATCTCAGGCTGCACCACAGGCAGCCCTGCACAGCAGCTGCTCTGTGCTGTGCAGGACGGCACATCCAAAATGTCCAAGTCTGCCGAGTCAGACCTGTCCCGCATAAACCTTCTGGATGACCCCATGACCATCCAGGACAAGCTCAAGCGCTGCAAAACAGACTCATATGAGGGCCTTGAGTTTGGGAACCCAGAGCGGCCTGAGGCCACCAACCTTATTACCATCTACAGCCTCTGCACAGGAGTCACTGTGGTGAGCGGTCCTGAACTGAGTGAAGCTGCTGCAGATGACAAGTCCAGGTCAGCAGCAGGCTGCTATGGACGTCATGGACAGACTCTGTCTGGGGGTCAAGCTCTGCGCAAAGCTCTGCGCCAATAAGCTGCTAGCATCTGCCAGGCAGTGCTTGGGGTGTGCCGAGCTTTTCTACTAAAGGCAGGCTTGCATTACATTGTGCCATTGTACAAGTGCAGAGCCTACTGTTGTGCAGGACGTAGCACTGCAGGAGGTGAGCAGCATGCGCTGGGGGCAGTTCAAGTCTGCACTAGCAGATGCTGTGGTGGCACATCTGCAGCCCATCCAGGAGAGGTATCATGCAGTCATACAGGATACTACTTATCTGGATCAGGTGAGACCCGCCTCCAGTGGTTTGCACCCAGCATTTAGAAGTTTGCGTCCCTCCAGACCAGATGGCCTGTTTGGCTGCTATTGCAGCTGGCAACACATACTTTGCCCTGTACAGGTGCTTGCCAAGGGTGCTGCAGAAGCTGAAAAGAGCGCCAACTGGACCCTCAACAATTGCCGGCAGGCAATGGGCTTTGTTCCCCGCCAACCGCTGCAATAACACTCATCTATTCATTGCAATTGCTTTCATTACATGAACACATCGCCTTCCTTTGTGATTCACTGGTAGCTGCCGCAGCACTGGTACAACAACACAAAATAAACAGGATGTACACCTTTCACTGCTAGTCCTGCCTACCAGGCATGCATTGAGTGTCGGCCAGATACAGCTTTATTTGCTGCAGCAGTGCAAATTAGAAGACAAAAAGCTCAGAGAAGCACGGGAAGGCAAGCTGGAAGGGGTTGCAGGCAGAGCTAGATCTGTTTTGGGCACTGCTGCGAGCTATGGTGAACTGCCAAATGGTTCAGCAATCACAGTCGGAGATGAGCGTGGCTGTACCGGGAACAAGGCTGCAGGCGGGCCTGCTGTCTAAGTGTTTGATTGCCATCTGAGGCTGCCTGACGCATCAGCCCCAGGCTTTGATGCATCCTCGCTGCCTGCAGCGGAACCAGCATGGCTTTCCACAGGGATGTCAAGGCCAGCAGGCGCGTCTCCATATCGAACAGGAGCAAGCACTATCATTGATTGCGAGGCAACCATGTGGTGCGACATGTGCAGGCAAGTCATTTGTCATTAGCAGCATCCTAAGCAGACCAGAAAAGGCTTGCTGCTGCAGGGTATGGGCTGCCAGCAGGCTTCCACAGACACCAGCCGCAACGTCAAAGGCACTGGGTCCCTGCAAGCTCTCGCTTGCAGCTGCAACCTGCGTGGCTCCCATACAGCAAGCATCAACCAGGGGGTCAACTCAGTCCTGACCTGCAGACTGTAGCACTCCAGCAGCGCCCTGCAGGCGTCTACCAGCTTGACATCCAGTTGCTGTGATGCCTGCCTCTGAGGGCTGCCAGGTGGGGAGCCCAGCTGGCCCTGCCTTCCCCCTGGACTGCTGCCCAGCGACTGAGCCAGTGTTGGGCTAGAGGTGCCACCCCCACAAGCCTGTGCCTGCTGCACTGGCTTTGCTGGAGTCGGCGAGCCTGTCGGTCCATGCCCAGGGCGGGCTCCAGACATCCTTTGGACACTTGTGCGGTTGCGGCTTACAGGCGCCCCCAGCATACAGAGCGCGGCCAGAGCGCGCCTGTCATGCCGCAGGCCCTCCAGGGCCTGCTGCAGCTTGGCCACACGCGCTGTCAGGCCGCTCAGGCTCAGCTTGAGGTGGTGCAGGGCCCTGAGCCCCTCATGCGTGACCTTGCTGGCTAGGCCGGTGATCAGAGGCTGTGCTGAGCGTTCCAGCACAGCTGCCTCTGCTGCCAGCCAGCCAAAGGCAAGCTCTAAAGCTGCCTCCAGCATGTGCAGCTCAAAGGGGAGGGATTCAGGATCCTGCACACTCTGCTCATCAGCTGTGGTGGAGGCAGCTACCCTGCAGACGAGCAGACGAGGCTTGAGAGGTTGGGAGCTGTCGTGACGCACAGCTGCCTGCATTCTTTGCAGAGCCACACTGCTGAGCAGTGTGGGCTTGCACCAGGCAACTGCTATGTTGCTGACGGTGAGCGATGATCTTGTGCTACTAGCCTGAGAGGAGAGCTCTTAGAGGCACAAGATAGTTTCACCCATGAAGGCAGCATTCATGACTAATGGCATCATTTTGGGCATCGCACGTATTGCCAGCATCTTTCCTGGGACTTTGGGGCTTTGGAGGTGAGCATGCTTACTGCCACCCACCTGGATGCCCAGCACCGCAGCTGCTTCAGAAGAGCTCTGACGGCGAAGTTATCAGAAGTTGGCGCCTGGTGCTTGGCGGGTTGTGCTGGGTCGGGGGCAGACACAATGTACAGGTGGTCACAGCATATGACCATGTGTAAGCCGTCCAAGGCCAGCAGAAGGGCCTGTTTGCGCACCAGCACCAACATGCTGCAGGGGAACACAGCCTGCAAGGAACACCAAAACCTTGAGCTGAGGTCACCAGCTTTCGAGACTTGGAATGCACAGAAGCCAAAGGCTGAGGAAGTGTGCGGCTGGGGCTTGGATTTTGGCTGATTGTGCAGATCGCTGATGGAAGGCCATCACTTCACTGGTTCTCATGGGCATCATATGCCCAGCTCGAAGGAAGCACTCACATGGGGTTCAAGGAGCTGCAGGTCCCGCTGCGCTAGCCCACACTGGATGGCCAGGTCAGAAGGGTCAGTCTGCAGGCAGCAGGTCAATGACCTTGCTTCAGTGTATCCCCCCACAGATCACAAAGGTCTGGCAGCCCCCACACCCCCCCCCCCCCAGATCCCTATGGCTTGCCCAGCCACCAATGAATTGCATCTGAAACCTCAAGCACATGCGGTGCCCATGCCACAAAGATCTGCCAAGAAGGGTGCGTGCCAGCTGAGATGACATGTTCAGTCAGAATTTGCACAGCTGCATAAGGCAGGACGTGCTCCTTGCTGCCGATGCCAACTGCCAGGTTCCTCACCGGAACAGCAGTCAGGGTGCCCTTGCCATCTGCCATCAGCCATTGCCAAGTTTGCGCTGGCTGTCCAGTCTTCACTTCCAGGTCCTTCTGGGATTGATGGCAGCTCACTTGAATTGGACTCCATTTGTGTTTAGTTTTCTTGTCCTGCCGCTTCACACAAGTGCGCAGCCCGTTGAGGACGAAGTTCATGTCCGACTTAGCATGACCGCCCTGCCCCAAATATGAGAGGGCTGGTCATAAGATTAGAATTTCGGGACTCTCAGGGATGCCTGATAATCGCTTACCTGCTGACCTTTCATTGCCCATGGAACACCTTCAATATTGCTGATGCTTTGTCACTTTTGATTGTATGTGTCACTTCGCTCAGAGAGGTGGATACTGGTACTTTTGGGTGATTTCGTATGCTTTGGTTAGATGATTGGCTGGGAGCTGACCATGTCACGGCTACCTGACACAGAGTGCTGCAGCAAGCTGGTTGTCTTGGTGTGTCATATATGCACAGGCTGCCTGAGTGCATGCACAGGCTGCCTGAGCAAGCTGTGCCAGCATGCACGTCAAAGTCTCCTGCCTGTCAGCATGAGCTTGGAATCACTGCCACGCCTGTGGCAGATCCAATTTGGTGAGGGGCAGCTTGGCCTGCAGCTTGCTTCACTCCCAGCAGCAGCATGTGGCATCTACACAGGGGGGGGGGGGTTGTTGCAGTCTCAGCTGCAGGCAGTTGCATGGCACCCAAATGCTGCAGTCCCCACAATCAGTTTGCCCGCTCCTGCAACTCTTGCAGCTCAACGTGCAGCACCCCGTGCATCCACACGGCGCAGACCTCCTTAATGCTCTGGGGCTCCATGTTCACAAGACCCAGCAGCACAAGCCAGCAGGGGGCAGTTTCGATGACCTGGCCCACAATGTGGAGTGTTGCAAGCGTCAAGGATGTCTCGAGTGCCATGGGAGCTCCCTGCAGCAGCGCCAACCCATGGGGCCTTGTTTGAAGCTTGCATATTCGCACACTAGCAACTGCTAACCATGCTGCCAAACCCTACCTGTGGCTGCCTGGCGGTGCGCTGCTTGATGCACAGGGAGGGCAACTCAGTGGCTTGCCTGTTTGCAGACAGGCACGCAAGTGCAAGGCGCCATCCAGGCCGAGGACAGGCAGCCGCCAACAGCTGCACACTGCTGGCAGGGTGTGTTGGCAGGCAACAGGATGCCGCCCAGGCCTAGGCCCAGCAACTGCCTGAGACAGTAAAATCGTGGCCCGTGCATGCCCGGTGAGCAATACAAATTGCCTTGGCAGGGCCTGGCACAGTATCCTCTTGGTCCCTGCTTGACCCCTGCTGGCGCAGTATGTGGTGGCAAAGAAGCTTCCCAGGGCGGCCAGTGAGGTGCAGAGGTCAGTCATGGCAACTTTGCACAAGGTCAGATGCACAGCATGCCTGACCCTCCGTTTTCCCACATCACTCCCCTTTGTTAGCTGCTCTGCGCAGCTTGCGGTGGCTGTGGAGCGCCAGGGAGCGGCCTTCACATGCCTGCAGGCAGTGGACACAGCTGGGCTTGCCGCCACGCTGTAAGTTCAACTTGCAGCTGCAGGGCAGGTGGGTGCACCCCTGGTGGTCGGCACAATCATAATCTTTGGTTGCAGCTCAGGGTGCCAGACAGAGCCCTGCCATTGGATCCAGCATCCTTCAAGCAGACCACGCTAGGGGTTGTGCATGGCAAGCTCTCCTGGCCCTCCTGCAGGCACCATACTTCTGGGATGCATGAGACCAGGCTGCAAACTGACCACCAACTACCGGGTGCCTCACCTTGCTGTGCCAGCAGCTGCCTTGGAAGCAGCCTCAGCAGCAGCCAACGCAGACTGACCGACAGAAACTGTCGCTGGGGTGCATCCCCGCCTCGTGCCTGGCAGGACTACAGCTGATCTTAGTGCTCCCTGCCCAGGCTGTCCTGCATCTCTGCCTCTGCCTGCACATGAAAGCTGTGCTACCGCACAAGCACATGCCCTGTCTGCCTAGGCCCTGTCCAGCTGCTGCAGGGAGTCCTGCGCACCGACCAGGTCGCTGTGCTCAGAGGCCAAGGCCGAGTGCTGCTCTTACGCCTTCTCTGCACGCCCAGGTCCAGAAGCTGCCAGGGCACTGCGCTTCTGCCAGCTCAGCCTCAGCCCTGCTCAGCCTGAGCTGCGGATTGCACATCTCTCAGGGTGCTGCACTTCAGCACCTAAGCCCACTCAGTGCTGGCTCGGCCTGGTCAGACACTCACGATCACTGGCCAGCCCGCCCTGAACCCCACTACAAAGCTGCAGGGCAACTAAGCTCCCTGCAGGCCTTGGCCAATCCAGCCTGGGTCAGCAAAACATTCCGCATGGCATCATGATGCACATCTGTCACGTGCTTCCAGGACCGCCGCAAAGTCCAGCTCTGCTTGCCCCATGCCTGGCACACACGCTCCATTCGGCAGCCTTTTAGGTCACAAGCCAGAGCAGCCCCCAATGCCGACCTCAAAGAGCGATGTAGATGCCAGGGCATGGCTCCGCGCTGGCCAGAAAGTTTCGCCAGGGAGTGACGGACATTGTCTTGGCCCTCTGGTGCCAGCAACAGGTGAGGTGGACACCAATGCTGCTGCAAGTATGGCAGCCATACTTGATTGACATCCCACCTGCAGGCAGCAGAGCAAGGCAGCACCTGAGCATGAGCAGGCCCAGCATCTACCAAAACCAGATGCAGGCTGTGCCATTCCCACATAGGGCCTCAGGCTATAAGGTCTGCTCCCCCAAGCACAGTGATCTGCTTGTCCCTGTTCAGCTTGCCACAGGTGGCCAGCTTCTGTCCCTGCTTCAGGATCAGCTAGACCCCTGCCACAGGGCTGACAAGTCGATGTATGTCAGGTGACGGCCAGCCACAGCACTCTCCCAGATTTGCTTCTGCATTGTCCACACAGCTGAGTCAGCACAGCATGATGTTCTGCATGCAGCGCCTGCAAGGCAGACTTCACGCCAGTAGACGAGAAGTTGGTCAGGTTTCGGACGGATGGCTGCCCCATTTCGGCACAGCAGATCCCAGGGAAGCCACTGATGGTAAAGCATGGCCAGTGTATGCATTCACTCCATGCCCAGCCGTTCAACAGCCAGCCAACAACTAATCAGCAATGCAGCTCAGCCGGTAGCTCTGCAGCTGCTGTTCACCCGTCAAAACCATGCCACCGCCCTTGCAGGCCCCTAAGCTGCCCAACAGAGCGGAGCTCAAGACCCATCACATCCTTGCAGCACGCAACAGGGCCAGCAGCTTGCAGTGAGCTCTTGGGCTCTTGAGTATCTTAGGGATTGCGCTTGAACTGAAGGCGGTGATGCCCGTGCTGTATGCAGGCTGGGTGACCCAAATTTGAAGGACGCTGCCAGATATGCCACTGTCAGCAGCTTGTTCCACAGCAAGCCTCAGAGGATGCTGGCACAGCCCAACTCTGGCATTGCCGCTGATCAGAGCAAGCGGGTGCACAAGAAGCTAGGCTTTTTGCACAAGTCTTGACGACCAGAGCAGCCTCCATTCACTCGGCAGTGACAGTCGTCAGATTCTTGTGAGGCCCCAGCGTCTGTGCACATTTGACACTGATGTGAAGAGGTTGGTGTCAAACAGCTCGCAGCGAATGGGCATCTCAACCTCATAAAAAGGATTTTTGAGGACGTAGTCTGTGTACAAGTTGTAGACCCTGCGGTGCATTAAGCAAACCTGTCAGCAGGCCTGCACAGGGCAGAGGAGGTACAAACTGCTGGCAGACCATGCTGCCAAGTCTGCAAGCTAGGCACTTGCTTTAGCCCAATCAACAGCCTGTAGCATGGTCACTGTCCTTACATATCCTGCAGCATCTCTCGCACATCTGGGGTATTGGGCTCGGCCACCATGAGAAATTTGGTGCCCGTCAGCGTCTGGAAGCAGTGCAGGTCAAAGCTGTCCGCCTGCAGGAGCTCCATGCCGGTGCAGTCTGGGACTGGCGATAACTGTGAGGCGATGGCATGCAAGGAGTGCCTGCACCAGGGAGGGCAGTTGTTGAACTGCTTCAAAAAGCTTGCCATCTCGGTCCGGCATGGGCCAGGCATGATTGCCGCAGCCAATAGTGACGCGTTGCGGCTCACTCTGGCATGGCATTCAGTCCAGCTTGGATAGCTTGCGGCTATCTACACATGGCGCCAGCAGGCAGCCGCACCATAGTAACAGAAAGCACTGCTGGCACTGCAGGTGGCCAACTTGCAGATGGCCTGAGAGCTCACCAGATGCTCGCTAAGCGCAAGGTGTCATTGAGATTCAAGCCCGCCATGGGCAGGAACTCCTGCAGAAAACCAATGCCAGTAAGCCACGTGACCTGTGCAGGCCTGATTAGGCAGTTGCCACCAACCTTGTTGTAGATCAAGCCTCCTGACTTGTTGATGATGTAGAGGGCGAACAGAGCTGGCATCGGCTTGATTCTGGAGGGTCATCATGATGGACAGCGCTTCCACGTCCTGGAAAACATTCTGAGAATGGATGGTTCCTAGCTGACACAGCAAAGCCTGTATGGTCTAACGAGAGCACTGCTGGCCCGGTCAATGCGAGAGCATGGACAACTACTCCCTAAAGATCTCTTTACTTCCAATGGAAATTACTTTCAACCATCAATGAAAGAGGGCATACTGTGAGGAATGCAGAATGATCTGTCTGATGCTGCCCACGCCTGCGATAATGCCAAGCAGGGCGAACACAACTATAATGGCCAAGTTCAAGGCTAGTTCGACACCACGTGGCTGTTTTTCCTGCAGCAAACCAGGACATCTACTGCGCCGATTTGAACAGAAAAAGCCTGTGAGGCTGCAGAGATCTCACCTTGATCCAAAAAACGCTTGGCAGCACAAAACACAGAGGGACAAAGCCTGCTGCACCTATTAGGCCCATCAAATCTGCAAGCAGGTAGATTGATCATGATGACGCTGGCTGCTGTCAGTCAGGCCAGAAGCACAACCTCAAGAAGACAAAGCACGGCTCACCAGCAAAGAAGGGCAGACAAATTGCAAGCACGGTACTCAGAATAACATAGCACGTGCGGACAATGAGTCGCAACACTTGGGGGCGCTGCCACAGGGGCCATTGTTTCTTGTAAAACAAACTCTCTACTAGTTCAAACAAGGGCTGGGCAAAGACCTGCAGCACGCCTTTTCTGCTCAGCACTTGCAAAGAACGGACGTGCATGGCAAAGGCAGGGCTCATGGGCACCAGTCACCGGCAACTTCCTACCTGGTAACTGGCTGTCAGGTGCAGAACAACCATGAAATTTGCAATGCTGATCAGGGCTCGGGGGTTTGATATGGACAAGAGCACATCAGGGTTGACTGAGTTTCCAAAGACGCCATAGCCTGCAATGTAGACAAAAACGGGCTGCTGCCCTGCATATCGCAGCATTGCAGCCAGCCTGTGGCGACGAGTGCAGGCAACGCTTGCTGCGCTGGAAAGCAGCACCATCAAGGCTTGACCAGGAGTGACAGGAGATGCTTGCTGTGCTGCATAGTGCAGCTACCTGAGATGGCGACAGGAAAGTAGGCCAACAGAACAACAACGTAGGCAAGGTAGACAGACTTCATCATGCTGACTGCTGTGGAAGGGGGCCTGCCCAGCGTTGCCTGGATCTCAAGCAGCACAACCTGGCCACCTGCACATGAGCAGCAGGGAAGCTCAGACCAGAAAGGGGCCACAAGCCTACTTGAGGAGTTGTTCAGCTTGACGGGGAAGGACACAGGCGCTACCAAGGTCCCTGCCGCTTACCATAGGCAAACATGATAGTGCCAAGACTGTTCGCAACTCCAAACGCCAGATCTGCAGCAGCATAAGGCCCCTCAGCACGTTTGCTTATGTGCTGGTGGTCATGGTGGCCAGGCATCAGTCTGATGGCAGCGTCGCTGGCAGGTGCACTTGCTGGCAGTGGCTCAGGCAGTGGCTTGCTGCCCAGCAACCTGCCCACCTGCTGGAGTGCCTGGTCGAGCACTGTAGGAAGCGCCGTCTCGATGTGTTGCTGCTGACGCGAAGAAGGCTATGGCCGAGTACATCATGGACATAGCAGCCCCCACCAGCGATGCCCACCTGCAAGCAACTGGTTCCAGCATGGAGCAGGGCAGACAGGGACTGCAAGCTGCGGCTGAGGGATCAAGCAGATGCCAGACAATCACCAGAGCCCCTTACCATAGCGAATGAAAATCCTTCAGCTGGGACAAGCAGGCCTGGATGGCCCCAAACAGAATGATGAAGCCAGTGAGATGGAGGTGGCACTTGTCATTTGGTGAAGAAATGTCCTGGGCGCCCTCTGTGTGCCCACTGCAGCTGGGGTCATGGATGCCCTGCAAAAATAGCAGGCCTGGCTCAAATCCCCAAGTGAGCTCACAGAGCAGACTGCCTCGGCGCTGAGCTTGCATGTAAGGCAGACGCTTGTCACAAGGACTGCGAACTCTGCCCCACAGGCAGCATCACAGTTCCTGCTCTACTTCTGGATGTGCTGCAGCCTGTAGCAACAGCACTGAGCTGCAGGATCTGAAGGCAGGAGCCTACTTGAAAGCTCTGACCAGCGGTCACGGTGTAGGTGATGGCCAGGCCAAACATCACTGACCACTGGCATGGCGCTGTGAGCCACAGTCCAAGTTTACGGCCTGCAGTGGTACACTGTTTGCAGTGGGAACACGCTGCCTTCTGCAGGTCAGAGGCCACAGGCAGGCATGCTACATCCCAATGAAAGGTTGCAATCACGCTGCGCTGGCCTTCTTTTGACTTTCAAGCATAGAGTTTGCCTATCATGCAGCTCACCAAGAATGGCCTGCCCCAGATCCTTGTAGCGATTCCGTCGAGTGCCATCTGGGCCCTCATGAAGGGCTGCCAGCAGGTAGGATGTGTACAGCGATGTCATGAAGCAGAGTCCCAGGAATAAGAGGCCGCCTGTCCATCCCAGATAGGAAAAAGCATAGGGCAGGCCCAGCACACCCACGCCGACCTGCACAGTAGATGAGCTGATATACTGCTCTGGGCTGCACATGCCGCAGGAGCAGCAGCAAGTTGTCTTCCTGTGTAGTCTCAGATAAGTTGGTGCTGGGGTTGCCTCCATCAGCGCTTACCACAGCAGTCACAGTGTGGTAGACTGCATGGTACCATTTGCCGTGTGGCTCCTTCTCTGCCGCATCATAGCCTACGGCAAGGCATGATCACAGAGCTTGCCAGATGACCAGGACCACTGCATGTTGACAGCATGGCACGAGTCTGCACCTGGCTTTGGGGTTGATGCTCCTGCTGCGGTCTGTGGCATCTCAAGTGCAAATGATGTTTCTCCCATGTGTAGGCGCTCCTGCAAGAGCTCCTGTCCAGGCCTAGGAGAGCTGTCAGCCCCCTCAATGTCAGGGTCAGGCACTGCCTCTGTCCTCTCTGCTGCTGCCTCTGATGTGGGAGAGATCCCCATGCTGAACTGTGCCTTGTGCCCCCCTCCTGGTGAGTTGGCATGAGCTGCGCTGCAGGAGGTAAGCTTTGGTGACTTAGGTGGACCCTCCCTTTCTTGGCGGTGGACCCTCCCTTTCTTGGCGGTGGCCGCCGCCACCAGCACCAGATGAACAGTATATGTCAGACAGGGTGTGATGCAAGCCATGTTCCGCAAGGTGAAGCTGCGAATGATTCTGATTATAGCTCCAGCAAACACGCATGCCCTCAAAGCTAATCTTGTGTAGGCCTCCCAGCTCCTGTCAGCGCACGCTGCTCAGTCATGCCTGACTCCAACAGATGCCACAGCAGCAATATTGCACTGCGGCCTGCTGCGCAGTCTGAGCACAGTGACGTCAGAAGGCAAACCCCCGGCTTTCTGCTTTGACATTGATGGTGTCCTGATCCGTGGTGGGGATGTGCTGCCAGAAGCCAGAAAGGCTCTGGCAATGCTCTACAGATCAAGTGGTAAACACCTCGATGTGCTGACAGCATAGCGCCCATGCCGAGAGCAAGGCAGCAAGCACCCCTGACTGCAGGTGCGGAGCCAAAGTACCCTGTGTGTTTCCTGACCAATGGGGGCGGCGTCACAGAAGCCCAGAAGGCAGAGCAGCTGTCCAGCTGGCTGGATGTGTCCGTGGGCGAGGACCAGGCAAGACTGCAGCTCGGTGTGCGAAGCTGTGCCCTCCCTGTCTGTCCTGCTGTTGTCTGGTGCAAAGCTGTCCAGGCATCTGCGTGCATGCCAGCCCGGGTGATATGTGGTGCAGAGCTGGCCATGCATCTGCTTACGTGCCAGCCCTGCTGCTCTTTGCGCATGGCAATCCTGGCATGCAAGTGCCAGCCCTGCTTCTGTTTCGCGCCATCATCCTGCCAAAGAGCAGCGCGCTCGACCTGCAAGCTTCATGCTGCAGGTGGTTCTTTCCCATACCCCTTTCCGTGAGCTGGCCAAGCAGTTTGGCGACAGTCCTGTCGTTATCAGTGGCAGGGGCAGGACCCCTGAGGTGGCAGAGGCCTATGGCTTCAGGAAGGCTGTCACCACAGCTCAGCTTGAAGCCCGGCACCCACACGCGCTGCCATTCAAAGGTTCCGGCTTGTCCTGCTGCTCTTTTTGCTGTTGGAGCAGGCTTCATCATATCATACTGCTGACCTGTTCTTGCCAGAGCAACTCAGCCCGGAGCAGCAGCAGAGTCAGGCGCCTCCCTCTGCCTGGGGCTCTGAGCAGGATCCGTTCCAGGCCTGCCTACTGTTCACCGACCCAGCAGACTGGTACAGAGATCTGCAGCTGCTGACAGATGTGCTCACTTCAGGTAGGGAATCCCCCGTGTATGTGTTGTTGGCGCTGCCTTGACCTGTGTACCCCACCTCCTGTGCAACATGCACCAAGACTGCATGCCTGCCGCAGGTGGGGTCCCTGGCCGCTTGCAGGCTCCCCCAGATGCCCCTGGAGTGCAGCTGTTTTTCAGCAATCCTGATGTGGTCTTCAGCAACGAGTTCTCCGCCCCTAGATTGGGGCAGGGCGCCTTTGCCGCAGCACTGATGGCAGTGCAGAACGCAGTGCGTTGCTCTCGTTCAAGCTGGCCTGCAGCTGCTTAGGCGTGTGCGTTCTGCACACAGCATGGGCCCACCCTGTGCACTGGGAAGGCTCCTGCAGCACGCAACGCCAGCCTTCTGGCAAAATAGCTGGCATCGCTGACTAGATCCCCTTGTGTCTGCAGGTGACTGGGCAGGACATCCCCTCTCATGTATTTTTTGGCAAACCCCACCCTCCCCAGTACCGCTTGCTTGAAAAGCTTCTGCTGCAGCAGGCGCAGCTCCTCGGCCTGCCTCAGGCCGAAGACCAGCCTGGTCAGCCCCTGCCTTTCTGCAACATCTATGCTTTTGGGGACAACCCTGCTGCAGACGTGAGGGGAGCCCGCAATGCAGGTGACTGCTACACCACACTCCCAGCATAGCTGCGCATGATTGACGCCTGCACCTGTTGTGCTGCAATACATTGAGCTGGCTATTTGCAGGGGCGCCCTGGACTTCCATTCTGGTCAGGACAGGTGTGTTCTCTGGAGACACCAATGACCCCAGAGACCCAGCAGACATTGTGGTTGATCATGTGCTGCATGGTGTTGAAGCAGCCTTGCATCGCGAAAGGCATGTGAAATGGCACAGCTTGCGATGAGAAAGAGATTAATTGTCCCGGGGGCAGCAATGATTCAGGCAAGAGAGAAGCAAAAAGCAGTTTGACCGGGTCAATTGTCAAGTGAAAACGCTCGTGTCACCAAACTTTGTCGCAGGACACAATCCATTCCGTACTAGGTGGCGATCTTGCTGTGAGTTGTGCAACTTTGCCGTTAGGTGGGCATGTGAATGTGTTGCAGCAGGAACTTGTCGGCATTGATCGCCGTGCTGCTGTTGCGTGCTGATCTCCCTTTTCTAAGACCTGCTGCCCCGGATGCAATGCATGCATGTCACCTCAAGCCCTGCCTTGTCACCTTTTCTGACCCCCAGAATCTGCCCATGCAGAACGTTGAGACTCGCCACCACTCATGACGAGGGTGCAGGACAAGGTAAGCGTCAGGGTGGATGGATGGACCATGCAGGAAGACACTCTGACCTTGGGACATGGCTGTGCAGGCGGCAGAGATCGTGCCTGAGGCTGACTGGAAGCAGAACGACTCTGCCAAGTGGGTTCTGCTGACTGCGTCCGTCATGCGTCTTGCTTGCAGCGTGCACTTACCTCTTGCACACACCTGACTTGACACACCTGCAGGTATAAAGTGCAAAACCCCGGCGATGATCATCAGCACCGGTGGGCTTGCTTGCAGCTGATTGGTTGCGGGGCCCAGCTGGAGTGTGGCAAGCACATGAGCTGGGCTGACAGCACAGTATTTGCTGCTGCAGGCATCGGGGCCCCTATGCAAACTCTGGGCCTCATCATGGTGACCGTATCTCAGGTAAGACAACAGGTTGTCAGTATTCAGCAACAGGTAGCTGGGCTGAGCTTAGCTTAAGACCTGTGAGTTTTGACTCCATGACCACACATCTGCAGGTGATGAGCACTCTAAAGGCAGGACCCACACGGCTGAGACCGAAAAGAAGCATGGGGCAGGCGGGCACAACTGGTCCACTGGCAACCCTGCAGACGACCAGCCTGCGACCAGCGCGGAGACCAAGGTGAGGCTGTCAGCACTTGGGCTCTGCCAATCAACAGCCCCTGGGACAGCGCTGGCGGCCGCGCTGGCCCTGCCTGAAAGGCCTCTGCTGGCGCTAGGCCCCATGTTGTTGTGGGGCAACAGGCAGGGTCATGGTGACCTGAGGACTGCAAGCTTCCAGCACTGCTTTCTACGAAAGCCTGTTCAAAAGCGCTAGGCTTGACCATTGGCTGGTGCAGGTCAGGGCTGAAAGGGAGCTCGAGCCAGAGAATGCAGGCATGGAGAAGCGGCATTTCAAGGAGGCCTATGAGCCCACCAATGAAGATGCCAAGCTGAAAACCCTGGATGAGTATGAGAAGGAGGGCCACAAAGTTTAGGGCATGCATTGCCATGCAGACTCTGACCACCAGAACCACCAGCTGGGACATCTCCTTCTCCAGACGCTGTACCTTGAGCACGTTCTGTACGTCAGTGATGTCAGTTGAAGCAGAGTTATTGCTTTTCATCCCAGTGCCAGCTCAAGGGCTCCAGTTTTGATCAGAGGCATGCCGTCGGGAAGGCCAGATCCTCTCCAGATGTCGATATCGCAAAGATTGGGGACCTGACCAGCTGGTGCTGAAAGACATGGACTGCTGTCAACTACAGCACTTTGGCTGCAGAAAGAGTATGCCTGGGGGAGGAGATGCTGCGGTGCCTGGTGACATCCTGATGGTCAAGGCTGTGGTGGCCCGGCTAGGTGGGGCACGCTTTGTGCATGAGGTTCAGCCAGGCTGGATGTGAGGGTGTGAAGCGCATTCTGACCATTAACATCACAAGTAACAGAGTGGGCTGCAGATGGGGTGCAGCAATTGCTGTGCAGTTTGCCATGCGGTATGGGCCCCAGGCACCACCATGGTGGCAGTGCTGTGCCATGCCGCGAGGCAGGCAGAAGCGGGCCCACATGGCAGCCTCATAAGTCTATGAGCCTGCACTTGGCTGTGGAGTTGAGAGAAGATTGCAGCTGCCTCCAAAGCCTGTGTGTTGGAAGATGACCTCTTGAAACCTCAACAGCTGTGGCGTCAGCTCATCTGCTGGGGTGGCTGCCTTTGACAGATCTACAAGCTGCAAAGCTTCATGGTGGGCACTGATTCTGCATGCGGCTGCTGTATTGGCTGAGTTTGTGGCTGCAGCAGGTGGCATGAACTCTGCATGTGCGGGGTGGTAGTCAAACATGACCTTTGAGTCCTCCAAGTCAGCTTTGCCCTGGCACTGCTCAGCTGAAGGACAGGACAGTGCAAGTCGCCAACAAGTAACACACTCTACTTCAAACTTCAGATTTCTAGGGTCGTTCTTCAGCAAATCACAGCATCCCCAACAACAATTCTTTGGCCCGTTTCCAGCGACCCCCAGGGTAGGATTCACGTTCAACATCTGTCTGCCGGCTCAGAGGACCTGAACTGTTCAGCACACTAAGGGCGATTGCACAGGATACATGGAAGCAGAGGCAACGCCAGATCTAGTCAATGACAAAGCAGCCACACAGTTTGCTTCCTGGTTCAAGCAGCTCCCGCAGGTGGGTGATTTTGCCGCTCAGCGCCAGGCAAGCCTTGGACACAGCCTTATGCTGACCATCTGCCTGCAGGAGGCCTCCATTGTCAGGTTCTTTGACAGGAAGGGCTTCTACTCCGTGCATGGAGATGCGGCTATCTTCATTGCCAGGACATTCTACAAGACTGAGGGCGTGCTGAAGAATCTGGGAGGTCTACAAAGTCAGCAAGTGCTTGCTGATGCAGCCATGCAGGATTGAAGATGGGGGAGGACATCAGATTAGCATCAGGGTCTGTTTCAATGACGTGCTGGCCTGCAGGTGTCACCCTCAACCGCAGCCTGTATGAGACTGTGCTGCGCTCACTGCTGCTGGAGTCTGCGGAGCACTCTGTGGAGCTCTACGAAGGGTCAGGGTGTTCCTGGCGCAAAGCCAAGTGAGCTGTAACAGGCCCTGTCCGTATGTCTGGGGGCCCAGTCTCAGCAGCTTTTGCACAAGCCCAGGTGGACCAGGTTGCCAACTGCCGCAGCCTCCCTCTCAGTGCTCAATGCAGAGATGATGTCCCTGAACCCTGCATGGTGTCCAGGACGCACCTCATGTTCTCTTCACACTGTGCTGCTCTGTCCCCTGCAATCCTGCCGGCTCCATATGCATTCCCATTTCTCCCATGTCTGTGCCAAACTAACGGAGACCTTCCCGCTCCTGCGTCTGCAGGGTAGCGCTGCATCCAATGCACTCCAGGTGCTGCACTGTCTCAGCTGCAGCTGCCTCCAGCCGCAGATGCCTAGATTGCTGCTTCGCCCTGCAGGACGGCCAGCCCTGGCAAGCTGAGTGGCTTCGATGACGAGCTTTTCCGTAACACAGAGATGCAGGACGTCCCTGTGGTGATGGCTGTCATGCTTGCGTCCCATGAGGGCCACAGGACAGTAGGCATTGCGTACTGTGACGCCGCCTCGCGTAAGCTGGGCATGTGCGAGATCACCGATGATGAGCACTTCTGCAACCTTGAGGCGGTCGTGGTGCAGCTGGGGGCCAAGGAGTGCGTGCTGGTCAAGGTGGGCATCTGCCTGTTCAGCTGAGAAAGCGTACCTGCAGTGGGCCCTGAGTGCACGCCGAGGTGTCACTGGGGGGTTTTTAGTGGTCAAGGCAGACATGTGGTGTTCCTGCTGACGGGCCTAGTAAGGACTTCCTGTGGTGCCAAGCATCTGTGTGCCAAGGAGTGCAACGTGGCAGGTGTGACTTATTTGGGAGTGGTGTAAAGAGCCTGTACAGGTGCGTGAGGACAGCATGCTGATCAAGGATGGCTTGACCTGTTGGGTGGCATGCCTGCACAGAGGGCCATGGAGTGCGTGCTGGTTAAGGTGAAGTCTGGTGGCTCCTCAGGGGCTGGTTGCTGCACCTGCACAGGGGAGTAGGTCCTGGTCCGGGCATAGGACGGTCTCCACTCGCATATGGGTTTGCCCGCTTAGGGTCTCTGTGGTGATGCAGCTGGGCTACTAAAGGCTTCATGCTGGTTGAGGTGGGCAGAGTCATGAAGCTGCTGTGCACTGTAACATGGCAGGCCTCAGCGCCCTGGATTGTAGTGCAGCCTGTGAAGGCTTCCTTGGTGCACACCTCATGCCCTGCCAGTCCCGACATCCCTGCTCAGTGGGCAAGCTGCTGAGCAGATCTTCCACTGTCCCTTGTGCCCCCCGGCAGGCAAGTTTTGAATGCACTTCTGAGCTCTGAAGCGTGCTGCAGGAGAAGGACACAGCCACAGGTGGCACAGATGCTGCGCGCTTGCGGGACGTGATGAGCCGGTGTGGCGCGCTGGCCTCAGAGCGGCCCAAGGCCACCTTCTCAGACAAGAATGTGGAGCAGGTGGGCCAGCAGTATGCTGTCAGCTTGGCCAGACTGCCATGCACAGGCATGCATGCCTCAGACTGCCGCAAGGTTGTCAGATGGGATAGCCCTACAGATAGGCATCTCACCATGCTGTCAGCTTGCCCCGCTTTGTCCTGCACAGGCATGCCCATGGGCAGAAATGCTGCGCACTTGCGTGGTTCTGTGAGTCATGAGCTGCATGCTGTGGCGCAAAGGCTTGGCATTCAGAACTCTGCCACACCTGCTCTGATGCGCCGCGGCAGGTCAGGGAGTGGCTTAGCGTCCACAGGAAAATCAAGACAGATATCAGGACAGACATGCTAGATGGTGTTGTGAGCAGCCTTGGCTGCCCCACCGTGTAAAGCAGTGCATGCTGCCTGGGCGCCAGCCAGCTGCGGTTCAGCGCGTGCTGCTTGGAGCTCGCTGGCTCTGCTGCTTTGCTCCTGTGGCACGCATCCCGGTCAGCCTAGAATTGCCTGTCTGCAGGACCTGGCCCGCCTGCTCAAGGGCGGCAGCGTCGAGCAGCATCGTGAGGTGCTAGAACGCGAGGTGGCCAAGCAGGCACTGGCAGGTGACACTGCTCACATGCATCCCATCATCGGCCTGTTTGTGAAGGGTCCTGGCCACAGCCAATGCGCAGTGCTGCGCTGTCCTGCACGCGCTCCCTTGCACCTGGCCTCCCTCCTTTTTAACATTGGCGCCAGGGCATGCCGCCCTGCTTGCATTCAGCCTCGCTTTGCGCTCAGGCCGCAAGCTTTTATGTTCTTACCAGCTGGAAGCTGCTTTCCCAAGCGGCTACCGAACCTGCTGATAGGTCCACATCTCGATTGGCTCTGCAGTATGTGCTCGCATCTGCAGGTGCACCTCACTGCTGGGTCGTATCTTCTATTTTGCCTGTGCTGCAGCTGTGCTGGCATTTTCAGAGGTCCTGGCAGACGCAGACAACCATGGGAAATTTGCACTGTCGCTGTACGACATGGGGCGCTACATGCGGCTGGACGCAGCTGCCCAGAGGGCGCTCAATGTCATGAAGACCAAGCTTGATGCCAACGACAGCTTCAGCCTGTATGGGCTGATGAACCGGGCGCGGACGACCATGGGCAAGCGCCTCCTCAAGGTGGGACCTGCAGGGTCCTGAGCACCCTGAATTGCTTGGCAACTGGACATCTTAGCTGCTGAAGGCGACATCTTCCAGTTCATCACAGACTGAGGGCGTGGCTGCTCAAGGTGGGACCAACAGGCTGCCTTATCATGGGGGCATTCGGCCTGTCCAGGCAAGGGCCTTGCAAGATCTGGCTGCGTCTCAGATTTCAGCGCAAGGTGGGTACGTTGTACTGTTGAGGTTGTACTGTTGAGGTGGCCTAGTTGGCATCCTTGGATATCCTGCTGCAGGCAGCTTGCGACTCTCTAGCCAAGGGCACCTTTACTGCCAGCTTGCATGTAGCACAACCAGCGCTGCCCACGAGCGCCCTGCAGGTCAAATCACACCCAACCTGCTTTGGCGGGCATGCTGCATGCTCGGTGTGTGCTGCAGCCATACTCCCGTTGCAAAGTGAGCTGCCTGTGAGGAATTGGGCCGCCCTGCTGTATGCTGATGCCTTTGTTGCAGCACAATCACCATGCAATCTGCTGCCATACATTAGTCTCTGATTTGGGTGCCCACCCTGGGCTCTGAGCACAGCTCCTGCACCTTCAGGTTTGGTTGAAGCAGCCCTTGACGAATCTGGAGGAGATCACTACACGCCACAACATTGTGGACGCGTTTGCCACTGATCCTGACTTGCGGGAGCGCCTCAGGGACCAGCACATGCGAGGTGAGACCCCTCAGCCTGCAGGCAATGATGCTGCAGAGCCTGTTCTGGCCACAGCAGTTTCCTGCCATACCCAGTTGAATGACAAAGCACTGCCCTCTCAGTATGTATTGACCAGCCATGGTGCAGCAGAAGGCTCATCTTGTGCTGCAGAGTGTCATGGCTGCAGCCTGCTTCAGCGCAGCACCAGTCTGCCACCAAGTTGCTGCAGGCATACGTCAGCGCCTCAAGCAGTTGTATGCCTGCAGCCTGCTGTGCACAACCAGCATGCTGCTACACCGCTCTGGGCCTGCCCAACACAGTCTGCCAAGGGCAGCTGTATGCTTGACACATTGGCCGTCATGCTGCAGGTGTGCCGCACGCGGAGTCCTGCAGGCACAGAAACCCCTGCAGCATGCTGCGCAGGACTAACATGCTGCTTCTGTGCTGCAGACATGCTGAAGGTGGCGGCCCTCAGCCACAAGCTGCCGCCTGCTGCAGGGACGGTGCCAATTGTTGCAGAGCACCGACATGCTGCTGCTACCTTGCTGCAGGCATGCCAGACGTGGAGCGCCTGACCCGGAAGCTGGAGCGGCGGCGGTGCTCGCTGGCGGATCTGTGCCAGCTGTACCGCGCCAGCAGCAAGCTGCCAGCCATTGTCGACGTGCTGCAGGCGCACGAGGGGCCTCACGCAGAGCTATTACGCAGCAGGTGACAGAGTGCCACCAGCAGAGTCGTGGGCGCGCGGCTGCTGCAGCGGGGCACCCACAATCTGCCAGAAAGCTGGCGGCCATGTCCTTGTCGCTTCTTGCATCCCTACCAGGCAAAGCTTGGGGCACCTGGGCTGTCCTCCTGGCAGGCAGCAATGCTGTCCTGCGCACTCAAAGCAGTGGCAATGTGCACAAGAGAGAGACCGCCAAGGAAGGCCTGTCGTGCAGCTGAAAGACACGATCCTTGCAGATTTGCAGCAGCGCTGAGCGAATACCATGATGCGGAGCACCTGACCAAGTTTGAGGAGCTGCTGGAGGCGGCCGTGGATCTGGACAAGATCCCAGACGAGTACCTCATCTGCAGCACCTACGATGCCGGCCTGCAGGCAAGGCCCTGCCCTGGCAGCTGCGCATCCTGCCACAGCCGGCTCAGATTGAAGCCTTTGCCCATTTGGGCCGCCTGCATCCATCAGCTGAGTGACGCTGTGCCTTCAAGGTGCCCCATGCCTTCATGGCTATTGTTGGTATTGTTGCACATCAGGCAGGCAGCGTGCATCCCTCTTCTCAATCAGAGGGGCACGCCCTTGCTGCCTGCCTTGTGAAGCCTTGTGCTCCTGCCTGGTGCAGGAAGTCCGCCAGGAGAAGACTGGGGTGGAGCAGCAGATTGAGCAGCTGGCTTCCCAGGCAGCATGTAAGGCTGCTGCATAGCTCATGCCTGTTGCTCGAGCCCGCAAGGCCATGCTGATTCCACGAAACATGCCTGCCAGCCAAGCCAGGCTCCTGCCAAGCCGGCTCCTGTAGAGCGTTGCGCTGTTCAGCCCACCTGTGCTGCTCGGCACACCAATGCCCAGATGTCTGGGCATGCCTACGGGCTGTGAATTTGCGATGCAGTACTTCTGTTTGCTGCTCATGTCCAGACAGCCATGCTCCTCCAGCAGTTTGCACTCTCTGTATTTGGGTATGGGCCCTGAACTGCCCATGCTGCTGCAGCTGACCTGGGCCTGATCATGAACAAGACGATCAAGCTGGAGTGGCACCGACTCAACAACAGCCGCACGCGCTGCCTGCGCATCACACAGAAAGAGGAGAAGCAGGTCAGTTTGGGAACCCAGCCCTCTTTGTGAGGCCCCAGCTAACCTTTCACTGAAGGAGGATGCAGCCTACTCAGCTTTGCTGGGCAGGCGGGAGCTGCAGGCTCGATGAAGGCTCCACGGCGTGTGCCGTCCTGCACAAGGCGGGTTTCTTTTTCTCTGCCATGGCGCAGGGCAGGCCTACTGCGTGTGGTGCAGCATGCAGCTTCGAAAGCCATGTTGACATGAGCTGCACCCCTGGTTGGCAGGGATCCAGCTGCCCCTTGCACAGCACTTCAGGCCTCTGCAGCCAACCTCTTGCTGCACAGCACATTCTGAGCTGCTGGCCCCTGGATTCCGGGTGCAGTTGCAGAGGAAACTGCAGGGCCAGTACCAGACACTGACATCTCCAAAAAGTCATGAGCACAGGCACCTTGGCCAGACCTCGTGGGTAGAAGGCCTCCAGCTCACAGTGCTGCCCCCTTCCTGCAGGTGCGCAAGCAGCTTGAGGCCGGTTGCCAGGTGCCTCTGGCTGCAGCGGCTTGTGCCATAAGCACAGGTGGCACCTGGGCCATTCCTCACATACGCAGGTCTACAGCTCATAGAGCTTCCACTCTTGCAGATGTGCAAGTCGTGATAATGTGTGCAGCCCCTGGCTGCTTGATAGGTGCCGTGAGCAGAGGCACCCTGGCCAATTTCTGTATTGCTCACAATGCTCCCTTTCCTACAGGTACGCAAGAAGCTGCAGGCCAAATACCAGACGCTGGAGACGCGCAAGGATGGGACCAAGTTCACGAACCGGGGCCTGAAGGAGGCAGCTGAGCGCCTGCAGGGCCTGGCAGGGCAATATGACGACATGCAGAAGCAGCTGGTGGAGCAGGTGGGGTGCACACATTCCACTTCTCTGTCCTTGCACGCCTGAGACCAAGACAGATCTCAACATGCTCAGCCAAGCTCAAATGAGATGTTGAAAGCATCCTGTCCTGCCCTCATTTGGGACCTTTGGTGGCAAGTCTTGAGGCATCACGGAAATGATGCTGGTGCCCTCATCAGGGAGCGCATCAGGCGATGCCTTGCTTTCTTTGCGTGAGCAGGGTCCAGCCCCTGGGGCTCTCATCAGGGAGCCCACCGCCACCTCAATTCTGCCCTCCAGCATGCCTGCTCCACCCTGGCACTGCCTGCCCTGCAGGTTGTGGGTGTGGCCCACACCTTTGTGGAGGTGTGGCAGGCTGTGGCCGCCCTGCTGGCAGAGCTGGACGTGCTGCTGGGCTTTGCAGAGCTGTCTGTCAGTGCGCCCACTCCTTATGTGCGGCCAAAGATGCTGCCAGCAGACGGCGGGGAGCTGGTTCTGGTGAGGCATTCTGCACGCTCTGTGCAGGGAGTGAGATCCTACTATGTGGTGGTTGGCACACATTTGCGCAGGGGCTGCCTGTGCATGCAGCAAGGTTGCAATGCAGGCTGTGCTACATGCCGCATCCTATATGCTCAATGGCATTGTGTGATTCGGGCTGTGTCAAACTTGTTCTGCTCATCCTGCCCTCTACGAAGACTTAATCTGACAGCACACTTACTTTCGTGGTGCAGAAAGGCAGCCGACACCCCTGCGTGGAGGCCCAGGACGGTGTGGAGTTCATCAAGAATGACTGCATCATGGCACGGGGGGAGAGCTGGTTTCAGATCATTACAGGCCCCAACATGGGGGGCAAGTCCACCTACATCCGCCAGGTCGGACTGGGCGGTCTGTGCCTTCTGTGGGTGGGCCTGATCAATCTTTGATACATGCCTTCTGGCTGCTGGATGGGCTGACTTGACTGGCCTGCCGGCCTCAAGCAGAGTGACCCCGAGGAGGGCTCTGCAGCTAGGTTGTGTCGTGACACCCTCCCTCAAGGGACGCAGAACGCTGAGCAGATGCCTGCAGCCCACCGGTACTGTGCGGGATGGTCAGATCAACATCGCATGTGCAAAATGGCCCCGCTGAGAGCATGCCAGCAACAGCGCTGCCTGGTCCTGCCCCTGCAGGTGGGGGTGAATGTGCTGATGGCTCAGGTGGGCTGCTTCGTCCCCTGCGACGAGGCGCGCATTGCAGTGCGGGACTGCATCTTTGCCCGCGTTGGCGCGGGGGACTGCCAGCTGCGCGGCGTGTCAACCTTCATGGCCGAGATGCTGGAGACCGCAGCCATTCTCAAGGCAAGGGGCTGGCGGCCAGCTGATTGGGGCTGGCATGCTGGATGCTGTGCTGCATTGTGGTTCCTGTATTCAGCCCCCGTTGTTGCATCTGGACTATGTGTTTATCAACCAGCCGGTGTGGAGAGACAGCAGCGTGCCAGCAAGCTTCGTGCATCCTGCCTCTTGTGCTGCAGCCTATGTGCCAGGGCAGAGAAGCTGATTGAGCTCAGTCAAAAAGTTGTCCCTGCAGCTCACATACCCTTTCAGGTAGAGGCATTCAGTACTGGCCAGGCTGCATTGCTGCTTGCATACACTGTTGCTGAGTTTTTTATGCTGCTGCAATGCTCACGCAGCCTGCAGCCTCAGGTGCTTCACCTACTGAGGATTTGGACTGCGCTGCTGCAGGGCGCGTCCAGTCGTTCGCTGGTCATCATCGATGAGCTGGGGCGGGGCACCTCCACATTTGACGGGTTTGGCCTGGCCTGGGCCATCTCAGAGCACCTGATGGCCGAGATTGGGTGCCCTACCCTGTTTGCCACCCACTTCCACGAGCTCACAGCACTGCAGGTATGCTCTGCGTTCCTGGTGCGCAGCTGCTTGGCCCTAAGGCCTGCATGGCAGGGTCCCTTGAGCGGCCCTGCATAGTGACGCGTACGGCCACGCTCGCTTGGCTGTGCCTCCTCCTGCTGCCAGATGTGCAAGGGCAGAATGCGCTCCTTACCAGTTGCTTGGCAGCGGCTCGGGCATGGCATCCCAGAAGTTGACGGCCTTGCTGCTGCCCTGCTCAGTCTTCAGACACCTGTTGTGGCACCCATCACACAGCACCGCTCCTGCCCTGCAGGGGCCAGTTGGGGTGGCCAACCTGCATGTCGAGACGGCCATTGACGAGGCCACAGGTAAGCTGACCATGCTGTACCAGGTCAGCCCGGGCGCCTGCGATCAGTCCTTTGGCATCCATGTAGCCGAATTCGCGCACTTTCCAGTTGAGGTGGTCGCGCTCGCGCGGGCAAAGGCGGCTGAGCTGGAGGACTTCTCGCAGCCCATGCAGCTGCAGCAGGTGGGCTCATGCTTTTGACTGACGGTGTGCCTTGTACGGCAAGGTGACTGGCCCATTGCTGCTGGCGGCAGCCTTGTGGTGGCACTCGGGCCAAATGCAGCCAATTCAGAAGACCTGAATGCTGCTCCTGAAGCCGGGGTCCTCTTGCTGTTGCTTGGCACGCCTGTGCATCAGTCGGGCAGGGCCCGGTAACAATTGGCAGGCTTCTGCCGCAGGTCGATCTGCGCCACACAATGTGCCTGACCTGCAGGTGCAGCAGCCCTCTTTGCCCGTGTCGCTCACTTACAAGAGGTTGTGTCACAGGCCTGATTACTTCAGCAGGTTTTGCTGAAGTTGCCTGACGGCCTCATGCAGCAGGACATCTAAGCTGGGCCCCTCTGTGGCCAGTTTCCTGCATTGCGTTGACAGTCTGCTGCCAGCGCTACGTACCAAAAAGAGGCCAGAACCAGCCATCTGGCTGGCAGGATCCTGCGAAGCTGGCTCAAGGAGCATGCCGTGACGCACAACTGGTACCCCGTCTGAAACTGTGTGAGCACAGCTCCTCAATCTTGTTGCAGCCCTGTCTGCTGACTGGCCCGCTACGCCTGCACCATGCTGCAGCAGCAGGCAAATGGGAATGGCGCCGAGCCAGCTGCGAAGCGGCAGAAGGTCGACCCTGATGCTGCTGAGGCCACAGCCCGGGTGCGCGCCTTCCTCGAGGAGTTTGCTGCCCTTCCTGTGCAGCAGGACGCTGGCGTCCAGCAGGCCAAGGCGCTCTACCAGCAGCTTGTCACAGAGGCAGAGCAGTTCCCGGCTCTGCAGCAACTGCTGACTACAGTCGGCTGAGGATGTGACCACTTAATTGTTTGTGACACTGCTTCTCTGCTTGTGCTGCTATTGGGAACATCACCCCCCCCAAGAATGTGATGGTGTGCTCAAATGAATAGGAATGCGCTGCCTGCGTAAGGCATGCTGGTCACTTAAATACCACACTGCAGCTGACAAGCCATATGCTTGGCACATTTATTGAAGGATGGCACCGTTCAGTGTAACTCAACTGCCGACACAAGCAGCTCACTGGCTGCAGCTGGCCATCAAGTCCTGGCAGCACCCACTGCAGACGCTCCTGTGGGTGAGGGGTACCAGCTTTTCAAAGAAGCATCACTGCCATTGGCAAAGTGCTCATGGTTGCTGACGCCGTTGCCGCTGCTGATCTGGCCATCAGAGTGCAGTGGCATCTCGCTGACTATCCTGATGCCATGACCGTACAGGGTGCTGAAACTCTCCCCATCGTCCACCAGCAGCCTGATGGAGGCCACCCCTAGCTCTTGCAGCATGAAGGCTGCCATGCCATAATCCCGCAGGTCGCCAGCATAGGGTGCCCCCGTGCTGCCTGCGGCTTCCACCGGGGGCAGCCCTGGGTTGGGATGCACAGCATCTGCAGGACTGCACGAGCGGGGCAGCGCGGCATCTGCTTTTCGCTGGTTGCAGAGGTATATGAGCACCCCCTCCCCTGCTCTGCTGAGGTGCTCCATGGCCAGGTCCAGCTGGGACTGCCCGCCGTCACGGCTGCCGCCAAAGGCGTCTGCCAGCAGGTCCTCCGTGTGCACCCGCACCAACACCTGCAGACGGGCCAGTTTGCTGCAGGCTTGGGGATCGTCAAGGTGCCCTGGACAGGACTCTGCAAGACAGCAGCCAGGCTCATATAGGGGAGCCAGGCAGACACATCAGGAGCTGCTCTCAGAAACGACAACTGGACAAGGACGGCGGTGTGGAGGTGTGCTGCCTGCCAGGAACTGCTGTCATGTTTGCCAGCTCACCTGCTGCTTGTCACTGATGTTGCCGTGCACCAGCGCCAGGTGCTGGCCCCCGTCCAGGAGGGAGCGGTAGGTGTGCACCATGAAGCTGCCGTGGCGGGTGGCCAAGCGCTCGGGCTGGGCAACTCGCTGGGCCAGCCGCTCGTGCTTGACCCTGCAGCAGGGCTCATTGTTGATGCTGCAGAGACAAGAGAGCAGCAGCTGGCATTGCTGCTGCTGCAGAGCCTTCCAGCTGACCCGGTGTACCAGCAACTCTGAACTTGACCTCCTGAGGGCTTGACCTGCTCTTGAAGCAGCCAACACATTGGATGCGCTTCAGTCGTGGCAAGGATGCAGACTCATGTACAATTTCAAGGAGAATGTGCTGTGCCTGACACTAGTTGGGGCAATGCTGAGGGGTGTACCTTCACGGCGTGCACAGTTGCACATGTCCATGGCCCTCACCTGAAGCGCACAAGGTCGGCAATGGTGATGCACTTGAGGTCGTGCTCGCGGGCAAAGGCTTGCAGTTCAGGCCCCCGCAGCATGTTGCTGTCTTTGGGGTCAATGACCTCGGAGATGACTCCCACGGGCTCGCAGCCAGCCAGGCGGGCCAGGTCCACCGCTGCCTCTGTGTGGCCTGGGCGCCGCAGCACACCTCCCTCCCTGCAGCCAGTGGGGACTTGACTGCAGCACAGGAGCTGCAGTGGTCGAGGTGTACCTCATAGCCACACTGCAGCAACTTGGCTAGTCTGTACAGCAGTACCAGTTGTCATCCTCCAAGACAGACTGTGCCAGCTCGCCCATAGCTGGGAGTGAGGCTACAGCACCAGCGCCATGCCATTGCCTTGGGGCAGCAGCTCTCAGGTACAGCCCAGCGTGACACGACACCCTTCTGTCAGCACGGTGCGGCTCCAGCTCACTTGGCGCGCAAGGGGTAGATGTGCCCTGGTCTCCGCAGGCTAGCGGGGCTGCTGCTGCGGTCAGCCAGCGCCCGCACCGTGGCGCTCCTGTCGTTGGCTGAGATGCCTGTGCTGGTCCCCTCCCGCAGGTCCACCGAGACTGTGAAAGCAGTGTACATGGACTCCATGTTTTCTTTTGTGGGCACCATCAGGGGCAAGTCCAAGCGGTCGCAGGCGCTGCACAGCAGGCAATGGATTCTCTTGCAGGCAGGACCAGCTGCTAGGTGCTGTCTGCTTTGCAGGCCCTGGACTGCCCCATCTGGCAGGTGGTCAGCGCAAGCCTGAGGGGCTGGTGCAGGAACGCGGAAGGGAAGCGGCCGCACGCATAGCGCAGCACAGCAGTCAGTGCCAGCAGCCAAGAGGAGGGAGAGCAGAGCAGGTACCTGTCCTCCATGCAGACACAGACGACGCCACCGCTCTTCTGAATGAGGAAGTGCATTGCCTGCAGGCAGGGCAAGCAGTGTGGATGTCCACCGGCCAAGTCTGGGCCCAACGTTCAACACAGGCGCCTGGCCTGAGGCACCTATCCCTCACACCAGTTCTGGGAGGCCTGCAGCTACACCTGCACCACAATGACCTGCATGCAAAGAAGCTTGGCCTGACAGACCCACAGAGTTCAGCAAAATGTTTACCTCTGGCGTCATGTGCTCAGCGGCCATGATGAGGTCCCCCTCATTCTCCCTGTTCTCGTCGTCTAACACCACCACAAACTTCCCAGACTTGAGGTCATCCAGGGCCTCTGGGATGCTGTTGAAGCCCTGAGCGGGCTCATCCCAGTCCCGGCTGGCGCCCTGCTCAGCTGCGAATGTGCTGCGCAGGACCTCAGCATTGACTCCTCCTGCTGATGGGGAGGTGCTGGAATGATGCCTGTGCTTCTGGCCCCTCTGGCGCTGCTGAGCTGCCACATGGGCGTGGCAGTGTGCGTGCCGCCGCAGCTGGTTGCAGCATGGCTGCGTGGCTGGCCAGGCTCCTCTGCCACTGGTACTGGCAGGTAGTTGCCGCGCCTCAGGGGAGAATTGCTGGTACATGGGTGTGTATGGGGTAAGCTGCCGCAGGTCTGCCTGCACAGGTGACCTGCCAGTGATGTTGCCCTCTGCCGGTGTATCAATCGGTCTTGGGCGCTGGCCACGCGACTTGCTCACGCAAAGCACTGCTTCGTTCAAGTTCACGGCCACATCTAGCAACTGGTCCTGCCTGCTTGCACCCTGCACCAGCTTGAGAGTGTCTGCCTATCATCCCTGCGACTACTAGTCACTACATGACCCGCACAGCATGAAACATTCCCACCCCTCGAGTTGTTAAGTCCATCCGCTGCAGCCCAGCCTGTGTGGATGTCACAGGCCAGCCTTGACCCAGGAAGCTTTTGCCTCCCCGCCAACACTATCTGCAGCACCTGACGGACCACATCAATGGACCCCAGCGCGGCATTCTCTGCCGCTGAGCCACAGGAGGGCAGCAATGGCAAGCGCAAACGCCAGCCCATTGTCTACACAGCCCCTGCGTCCAGCAGCCAGGAGCCTGCAAAGCCCACTCGCATGGTGCGCAATGGGCTCATCAGTCATTGGCATTGCACAGCGCAGACATCTGGCCATGATCTTGCTTCTTGGCACGTTGCTGAGCAGGCGGCAGCATAGCAGACCTTGGCTACTTGATTGCAATCAGCGACTGAGCACACAATGAGCCCTAACATCATGGTCTGTCTCCTGCGAGTCTGCAGTGCCCAGCAGCGATGTCTAACATCCCACGCTATGCCCCCCATTGCAGGCTTGGGACACACAGGCTGGCGAGCGCTACACTGTGATCCTACCTGAGGGCTATGATCCCAAGACGCGCACCTACGCCCAGGCACCTGCACGTGGCCCTGGGAGGGACATCCCAGAGGCATATTGCACCAGCACGCTGACATTGCCCAAGACTGGCCCCACCGCCAAGGGCAAGCACGCGGCAATTGGCTTCCCCAAGCAGCCGGCATCCACTGCTGGGGTCTGGGACAGGCTGCAAATGCGGCTGGGCCACACGCCGGCAGGGGCGGCGGGGGATGACAGCGGCGTCCGCAGCTCTGGGGAGCCCCAGCAGCAGAGGTATTCGTGGCAGGCCACGCCCAAGGCGCCGCCAGCGCAGTTGAGCGCCAGCATGCAGGCACGCCTTGGCGGCCGCACCGTGGGGGGTGTTCCTGTCGCCCAGGCGCTGTCCATGAGCCTGGAGGACTTGGCTGCTGCCAGCAAGGGGCCAGGGACGGCCAAGTCCCTGCCCCAGGGCAAGCAGAAGCAGCAGCAAAAGGGCAAGAAGGGCAAGAACAAAGACGCCTTGTGACATTCAGCTGGGCATACATGCCTTTGGCAAACTGTTGATTGGAAACTGACGGAACGGCTGAACACACTGTCCACCAGGCATCAGCTGCTAAAGCTGCTGCAATTATGAATGACACATGTTGCTGCTTTGTGTATTTTGATGCTAAACATGACCCCAAATACCCCTGAATGCATAGTGTGCCAGAGCTGGGCAACTCATTTCATCAAGTGATGATCTGCAGTTGGTGAGCTGACACAATGTGTCTCATTGTAGTCAACACCGCTGTGGGCAGCTGACATGTGCTTGAAGCAGGCACTGGGCACTGGGCTGTCTAAGAGGCCAGGGTGGTGAATGGAGTTCTGCATGGTGGTGGGAGCAGTGTGCTGCAGGTGCACTGTCACCTGGAAACACTGCAGAATGATGGCGCCTGTACCAGTCAGCTCGCCTGTGCAGGTGGCTGGTCAATGTAGGTGTATGGGTATGTGAATGGCCCCCTGATCACACGCAGGCTGCAGCCATCCAGGACATTGGTGCAGGAGACAGCGTCAACAGGCCACTGCATACAAAAGTGCTGCACCTGCCAGACACCTCGCTCAGGCTTGTGGCGCTGCAATAGAGAGGACATCTGCAGTCCTCTCACTCAGAGCAGCTCCACCTGACAGGACTCCCCATAGGTTTGTACCAAACATTGTGAGCTTGGCAATCTTAGAGAGCTGCTGTTGCCTGGGCAGACTCGCAATGGACCCAGCAGCAATGCTTATGCTTTGTCAGCAGAGTCCAGTGTGCCGCACACATTCTGAAGTGCATGCCTCTAAAAAGGAAGCTATTGATTACTGCTCCAAGGGGAACTATCTGAGGCACATGAAAGTCTGGGGACCAGGTAACTCATGTGAGGAGCATGGTGCTACATTGACAGTTTTGGCAATCTGTTTGCAAGCAGGGCAGTGCCCAGGAGGTCCACCGCAATGTCTGACTTGGGGCTGATGCTCCTCACGCTGGTTCTCTGCTTTGCTATGCAAGAGTTGCGGCCTCACTTGCTGCATTGAGGCAGGCTGCAAGACTGACAAGGAGGCGCAGAGGGCTGTCCTCGGTCTTACTCTGAGGGGGAAGCTGGTGCGCGGCAGCCACCCAGGCATCATGCTGACTTATGAAATTGAAGGACACATTTCTCGTCAAGCCCCCGCATGCAGCCACGCTTGCACCTTTTCAGAGCCATGATCCAACAGCACCTTGAAGCGGGATTTGCCTGGAACAATATGCAGCGTGGTGGCCGTCGCACTTCTTCTTACAAGCTGGAGCGTGAGCTGTAGCGTCCCTGGGTCCATTGGCTGACCAAAGATCTCCTAACTCTCCAGCAAAGTGCCAGAGCGCCAGAACACAGGCTGTGAACGCTTTCCTAGTCCTGCATGTGGATTGACAGGCCTTGATGCGGATCAGAGCCAGACTTGAGGAAGCCAGTGCAGAATGCAAGCCGCAACTCAGGGCCGACAATGCTTCTGATGGCTAGTGCAGCACCCACAGCTGCCACTCACACACGAGTGCGGGGGCCTGCACTTACAGAGAGGCTGCCGTCACACTGCCCTGCAGGAGCAGCTGCCATGTGAAGCTGCCAAGGCATTCTGGAATCTGCTCTGTGATGGGAAATGCCCCCATGCTCTGCCAGGCTGGAGGTGTGCAACTGCAGGCAGTGAAGGGGACCCTGCTGACAGCAGTGGCCTCCCATCCCAAAAGCCATGGTGAAACAATCTGCAGACAGGAATGCGGCGGTCAGCAACTGTGGCTCCAAGCCTGACCTGGGCACTCAAACGCGTTGATGGATGGCAAGCTTGTCTGGCACATCACTCTTTCAGCGCATGACATGAAGCCCTATCGGCACAGGCCTAAAAAAAAACACCTATTGTGGGCTGACTGGTGCATTGCAGCTGAGTTAATGCCCTGTGCAGGGCTGGTAATCAGGCTTCCAATTGCAGGTAAGTCCTTCTGTAAGCAGCAATGTTGACAGTGCTCCAGCTGCTGTAGTCTCAGTGCACTCCTCTTCTTGTGGTGCACCTCCAAAGTTGAAGTCTTGATAGGTCACTGACAGATCATACTGCAGGAAAGGGAGTAGCTTGGCTCTAAATCTCATCTTCTCGGGCATCTGCATCTGGCAGCCGAGGTCCCTGTAGCTTTGGCAGCTTCAGAACTCCAGATCAGCTTTGTTGAGGTTGTCCAAAGTCAACCTGTGGCTGTCAGACAACAGCTCTCATGGCAGAGCGCCCCTTTCAAGTGGTGGTGTGGGGCAGCACAGGTGATTGAAGCAATAGAGCTGTCCCGATCTGCCGTGCAGTGCACTTTGGGGAGCATCAACATCTGTTGAGTTTTGTCCTACTAGGCTTTGTTGGCCGCCTGGTGTGTGAGCACCTGACCAGGCACTACCAGGGCAAGGTGCGCTGGGCCATGGCAGGCCGTAATCAGGCCAAGCTGAAGGACCTGCGGGCCAACCTGGCAAAGATCAACCCAGCTGTGCACGACACAGCTATCCTGCTGGTGAGGTCTGCTGCATTGCAGGCAGCCAAATATGAATGGCTTCAGCCAGTCATCGTCTCAATGGGAACACAGGAGCAGATCAGCACCCCAGCAAGCAACATGACCAGCAGAGCCCCCCTGGCCTCTACATTGGCAGGCAGCCATCAGCTCGAATTAACAAGGGAACCGGCTGGTTGCCCTTTTCAGTGAATCTCCTGCTGTGCAGCAGCCAACCTGGAGCCACGCTGCCCCTGGCTGGTGCAGGGTGAGGTTGGGGATCAGGCGAGCCTGAACAAGGTGGCTTCCCAAACCAAGGTCGTGATTGCCACCTCTGGCCCCTATGCCAAGCTGGGAACCCCAGTTGTGGAGGCCTGTGTGTCGTCTGGCACCCACTATTGCGACATTACAGGCAAGAAGGGCCTGGCTCGATCTGCCTTCCACCCCAGCTGGCTGGCTCCCAGCCTGCAACCTGAACAGCGCCTTCTCTTCTGTGCCTGTGCTCCACCCTGCATGCCTCTCACTGCTCACCGCCAGAAATGCGGCACGCCATCTTGTTCACATGCTGACCAGGCTGCCTCGGCAGTCCCTTTCATTGATTACAGCACTTGATCACTCTAATTTCGCGCCAACTCCGGCCTCATGCCGTTATTTGACAAGACTCTGACAAGGTTTGTTTAGCCTCAGGCCTGAGCTGCCCAGTTTGACACAGCAGCACCCTGGTGCTTGCAGGGGAGGTGCCCTGGGTGATGCGCACCATCAAGCGCTTTGAGGGGCAGGCTGCACAGAAGGGCGTCAAGATCTGCAACTTTTGTGGCTTTGACAGCATCCCCTCTGACCTGGGCACCCTGTTCGTCACCCACTACTTGCAGAAGAAGCTTGGCAGGTGCGCGGGGTCACTGCAGCTGCCATGATCCTCATGTGTCAGCCAGTGCCATGGGCCATTCAATGGGCGCGCGGCGTGACAGGGAGCCTGCCCCTCACTGCGCACTGCATTGTGCGGGGCCTGCAGCAAGCTGAGCACAGCTTTCAATGAGCCTGTACTCTGCTGCAACAGCCAGCCTGAGGCTGGTGTAGCTCCTGAAGCGCGATGTGACGGAGTGTTTTGAATGATTTATAGGACGGCTGCCTCTGTGGAGGGTGTGCACTATGACATTACAGGAGGTGTCTCGGGGGGTACGGTGGCCAGCCTCTTCGGAGCCCTGTTTGATGAGTCGTCTGCTGAACGCAAGCAGTCTGCAGACCCATACTGCCTCGACCCACCAGACAGCAAGTGAGCCCATATTTCCAGCCAAAGCAGTGCTGAAGATGCTCTGCAGCTGTGCAGCCTGCAGCTGTGCAGCCTGCCACCGCTCTCCTGACCTGGAGATGTGTTGAATCGCAGATGTCAGCAAGTCCTGCGAGTGGCTATTTCCTCACAAACTGCTGCACTGGCTTGACATCAGCACAATCAGAATGTCTAGATGATGCATGTACGAGGACCCTGCTTAGTCCTAGGTAAGGTTGGGTTCAAGTTGAAATGCTGCTCCTGCAGGCGAGGACCTGACGGGCATGATGGCTTTGGCATTCACAGCGTGCACCCTGTGGGCATGTGGGGGGCCCCCTTCATCATGGCCCCTGTGAACACCCGCGTGGTGCGGCGCAGCAATGCGGTGCTGGGGCACCAGTATGGTGAGCACATGGCTGCCACTGGCAGAATGGTTGCAGGCAGGCACCTTGCTTCTTGTCCTGTCTGAGGGCAGCAGCAGCAGCCCAGCTGAAGCGCTGCCTGACAGCACTGCAGTGCATCGCACCACCTTGGGCGGGGCTGTCTGAGCCTGGTGACCTCCCATGGCTGTCCTGCACAGCGGGGCCAGTACAGGGTATGCAATTTCTGTCCTATGTGGTGTTTATGTCATGCCCTCTGTCCTGAATGGTATTGTCTTCATGCCCTCTGCAGGTGACAATTTCAAGTATACTGAGGTCATGGGCATGCCCAACATGTTTGCCGCTGCCGCGGTGACCTTTTTCAGCGCTGTGGGCTTCGCCTTGATAGCAGCGTGGCCTCTGAGGCCTCTTTGGCGGAGGGTGCTGCCCAAGGCTGGCGAGGGTGAGCACTGCTGCCACCCTTTGGCACATGAGCGACTATGCTGGCTGGCCCTGCAGCCACAAGCTGGACAGCATCTCATCAAGCCAAGTGCTGCATGCATGCCGAGGGCCTGACCCAGCTCACATTGTGCTGCAGGACCATCCCGCAAAACCATGGAGCAGGGGCACTGGGATTATGTGGCTGTTGCCAAAACAGAGGAGCAAGCCGGCGGCAAGGGGCAGACTGTGCTGGCGGACTTGAAGGCGAGGGGCTCAGTTGTTGAAAGCTTCACCTCCTGCCTGTTTGCTCCACTGCAGTGAAAAGCTTCATGCTGAGCACTGCCTCAAGGGCTGCAGGGTGCTGGTGACCCTGGCTATCTCTCTACTTCTAGGATGGTGTTGGAGGCTGGCTTGTGCCTAGCCTTGCAGGTGAGGTCTGGACAGGATGAAGCGCTTTGCATGTGCACATCATGATGATGATGCTGCCATGGGCAGTCTGCCTGCGAGCACCAAAGGGCTGTGACATGCCTTGGAGGCTCTCTTACATGTCTGCTGTGCAGGAGGACGAGCTGAAACAGGCTGGTCTGAAGCAGGGCGGGGTACTGACCCCTGCAAGTGCTTTAGGTCTGGTTTTCATCAAGCGCTTGCAGAAGCTTGGCATCGTCAGCTTCAAGATCAGGGATGACCCATCTTTTGAGATCTGATGCCCTGGCTGGCCGTGACAGCTGCCCTCACCGTCTGCAGCCACGTGCTTTGTAACCCGCTGATCTTCCCTCACTTCACATCTGTGACATCATGCCATCTTGACTTGAAGGAATGAAGCTGCGGTCTGCACCTGAAGCAATGCTGCACTCGATCTGTGTCATATGTGCTTCTTGTATGCTCAGCCTGGACCTTCATCATCTGAATCTGACTCCAATACTGCACCCAGCATGTCGCCATGCCCCTGAGCAACCTGCAGCTCTGATTCGTACCTGAAGGCAATTTCTCCAGCATCAAGGCATGCAAGGTGGCTCAGCATTCTGACTGCGGTCACAGCTGGCAGCAAGCGCCGGAGGGGCCTTACCAGAGCAGGAACTCGTCCATGGAGGCCGTGCCAGATTTGTCAGTGTCCACAGCAGCAAACATGTCATGCGCAGCCTCCTCACTGTGCCCTGCAGGCAGCCGCGTTGTGTCAGCGCATCTTGGCGGGCACAACGCAACCAAGCTGGGCCTGGTGCCACTACAACACCTGCAGGCACCTGCCCACCGCATATCGCTGCCTCAAAGGATGCCTCCTTGGCTTCTGGTGCAAGACAATGATGCCATCAGGGTCAACCTCATTGCTGTGCTTCAGCCTTGCCACGGAGCAGCCTTGCCCGACAGCACCAGATCAGGCTCACCCACTGCATCCCCGCACAGCAGCCTATCCCGTGCACCCCGGCGCCTGGCTTCTGCTGATCAGACATTCCCGCCTGGCAGCTGTTCCCTAATCCAGCACCTACTTGACGCTGAGACACTCAACCTCACCCAGCGCCATCATGGTCCGGCTCAGCCAGCGTCTGCATGCCTCGGGGGACCAGCCTGGCAGGGCCTGCAGACCAGCACCGCCCACACGCAGCACTGCAGTCCCACAGAGCATCCTCTCCAGCTCACCCGGTGCCTGCATGCCCCTGAGGGCCCGAGCCAGCGCTGCGCTCCACCAATCTGCTTCTCACACTACCGCAGACCAGCACTGCATACCCAGCACACACCCCTGGCTCACCCAGCGCCTGCAGGCCCCTCAGGAAGTCAGCCTCGCTGATGGCCCCACTGTTGTTCTCGTTGCCGTTGATGGACAGGAACATGGCCTCGATCTCGCGTTTGCGCTGCATGGAGAAGTTTATGTGCGCGCGGTGCTGGGGGTCCTGAGCCATCTTGATCAGGCGTGTGACGTCAGAGCGGGTAGCGCTGGGGTACAGCATCCTCAGAAAGTCCTTGCAGTGGCGGCAGCAGTCAGCATGATTACATCTGCGCCCACCTATGGGCGGCATCAGACTTTGCTCCTGCAGAGCTGGAGAAGCCAGCCCTGCCATGCTCTGTGCCGGCAGCAGCAGTGGGCCTGTGCTCTGCAGCACCCCAGGCAGGTGAGGGTCAGCCCCCTGCATCACATGCCCAGTGCACTCTTGCCACTTGTTGGCAAGCTCATTCCCTCCTGTGGCTGGTGGTGTTGAAGGTGGCCATGGCCAGGGAAGTTCAAGATCAGCGCCCTTGCGCCCACGATGCTTCCCCTGCACTGTCAGACCTCACTCCGAGGCTCACATGGGGACCCACGTCAACCCAGTCCACTCCCTGAGCAGGCATGCTGTCCAGACGGTGACCTCTGCCCTCACTCCCAGTGTCTGCCTGTTCCCGCACTCCTATGGGATCCCAGCTGCCACACATGCCTGCACACCTTAGCTGGTGACAGTGCCCGTGGCCGGAGCAGTGTCAGAGCAGTGCACTCCCACACAAACAGATCCAAGCTGCCCCCGTCCAAAGGTCTGCCCCTCCCTGCTCCGCCAGATGTCACCTGAGAAGCTCTCGCCTCCCCACACAGACATGCCGCCAGAGGGTCCCGATTGCCCACAAGAAGCCCCTGCTCTCACTCCAAGTGTCTTGTCCAGCACGCCTGCTCACCCTGAAGCTCATGAAACCCTTCCCCGCGCGATCGTAGCTGTTGAAGATGCCTGTGGCCATCTTGGCCAGGTTGCGCGAGCTTTCCTCCAGGTATGTCTTCAGGTCTGTTGAGTTGATGCGCCCATCGTGGTCGGCATCCATCTCCTCATAGATCCGCCGCAGCCGCCGAGCACTGTTCACCCTGCAGCCAGGGGCAAAGTCTGCTGAGGTCGCTAAGGGCTGCAGATGCTGCTGCGGCTTGTTGGCCAGTTCACCTGATATGGAAAGGGCTGCTGAAGCTGCTCTGCTGCGGGTGCAACTGGGCATCACCTCACAGATGCGCTGCAGCCATCTGGAAGGGGTCACCCACATCCAAGCAGCTGCAGCTCAGGCAGCCAAAGCTGTGCAGGCAGCTTTGGCAGGCGGTGCGTCTAGAGTGCTGCAGCTCAGGACCTCGGATGCTGGCGCCAAATGCCACACATCGCAGGATGCGACACGAGGCCTTGCCAATGGCATGCAGCCTGCAGGCTCATCCACTGAGCAATGCCATCAGCCTGCAGCCTGCCTGTTTGTGGGCCCGCCTGACAATGTTGAGCTGGCACACCTCAGTTGTTGATCAGCAACTTAAGAGCTGAGGCCAGATCTTGGACTAGTGCCCTGATCCTGCGTTGACAACAACTTGTAAGCCCACCTGACCAGGTTCAGCTTGAAGGCCTCTGTGTGGGACAGCAAGCTGAGCTCAACAGAGCCTCTGATGTGAAGGCAAGTATGCCCTGTCTGTGTGCCACGGACGAGCCAGCACGCCCACCTGACCACGCTGAGCTTGAAGGCCTCTGTGTGCGACAGAGAGTTGAGCGCAGAGGAGCCCCTGATGCACAGGTACTGCTGCCGCCGGTGCCGCCGCGCCTTGTCCTCTATGGCGGCTGCTGCCTGGCGCATGGTGCCCAACAGTGCGCCCTTCGAACCAGGGCCTTCTCCTGCCAGGTCCCTGCAGAGCCACAGGTGCTGGGCAAAGCATCATGGGGGCTGCTGCAGTGCTGGCACCCCCAGCATGCGGCTGTACCGTTCAATGTCAAGGCCGTGCTCTGCAGAGGCGCCCTGCTGCTGTGTGCTGGCCTGCCTCTGAAGCCAGGGTTCCAGACCCTCATGCAGCAGGTTGTGGGATGCGGTCCTGCATGTGCTGCAGGGCTGCGAGCTGCATATGCTGGACAGTCCAGGTGAACTGCACTTATTAGAACTGGGCCCTTGCTGTATGTCTGGTGCAGGACAGGTGCATGTCTGAGATCATGCCTGGCCCAGCTGCCAGATGATGCTGCTGCACACGCTGACACACTGCTGCCACACGCGAGCACCACGCCTGCAGATCATCGTGCAGGCAGCTGTTCAGTCTGCTGCGCAGCCTCAGGAGAGGCACTCGCCTGTGGTACATCGTGTACAGCTTGGCGAACTGTGTCCTGCTCATGGTACCCTCTGTGTCTAGGTGCATGCCCTTGATCAGCTCGCGGGTGTGCGGCGCTGAGTCCTGCAGATCAGCAGCTGCCCTGTGCATGGCAGGTACCAGCCTCACATCAAGGTCGATTAGGCAGCTGTGCCCCACCGTGAGATCCAGCAGGTTGTCTGCCACTTCAGCCCTTCTCAGCTTGCCAAAACCACTCTTGTCCATGTCCTGCATGAACTGAGAGCATCAGTGGTGATATCAGCGTTACAGCATCAGTACAGCTGGACTCGTCTGCAGTGATCACATCAAAGATGTTAAGGGCTGCCTGCTTGAGAGCTGACAACTCTGCTTGCATGCTGTCAGCTTGCGGTCCCGCATCGTCCGTGGGCCGAGCCAAACGCACCTGTCCCCTGACCTAGAGTCGGCTATGTCACAGCCCGAAGTGGGAGCCTTGCAGCAGAATGATGTGTGCAGCCAGAGCATGACTCGGCTGATCACACAGCTGTCCATTGCGACATTTCCAGGTGCAGTCATGCAATGCAGAGGGACATCTGCCCACCAGGAGGCATGCATCAAGCCGGACCACAGCATGCACTGGACAGCATGCACGCAGAGCTGGACCACAGTGTCTCACTGTCATGCAGCTGGTCTCGCCTGCTATAGAAGCCCAAAACATTTTAACCAGCTGAGACATGCAGCTACAAATGGTGTGCACTCGTCTGGCGTGTTGCTGCCGCCTGTGAACATTCAGATGGCCACAAAGATGACAGCATGCAGGAAAGAGGCTCCCCTGCCTTTGCGGCAGCCCTCTTGAGCTGGTAGACAGCACTGCGACGGAGTCCCCGGCATGCAAAAGCTGGATGCACTTTTGACAAGTCTGCAAAGCAACAGTGGTGGCCACTGGTTTGAAATCAAATCAGCTTCCACATCTGAAACTTGACGCAGCTGGGGCAATGTTTGATTGAGGAGAGGCGCAAGTGGGCATCAGCTGTGCTGCTGGCGGTAGTTTGTGTTTGCACCATGGAGCCACAGCATGCTGGCTGCGGCAGCTGTCAGGACCTACTTGAAGCTGTGCCACAAGCTGTCCATTGAAGACAGGGCCCGCATGTCTAATTCACTGGATCAATATGCGTCTGAGACATAGGGTCACCACGGCAGGTCACGGATCTGAATAGCTGGATCAAGCATGCAGCTCGCTAGCGCAAACGGACTAAATGATAGTGTGCAGCATAACGGTTTGGCAGAGAATGGCACTTCTCCATATAGAGGGCACCCCATGGACGTAGAGCAGGTGAGTCTGCTGAGCGTTTGTTGCAAAGGGTGTCCTGCAGGAGCCAGCTGCTGTGCAGCAGATGTGCAGTCTTGCTCTGAATCCTATTTGCTCAGCAGGACATGCTTGACATGATGGCAGTCGAAACAGGGACACTTTCATTGCAGACTCTGTCTCCTGCCCTGTCGTCAATAAACATGTTATGCTGTGCAGTTTCGCAAGGAGGCAAAGAACATGGTGGATTTTGTGTGTGACTACTACAACAATGTGGAGGGGATGCCTGTCAGGTCCTCGGTGGAGGTGAGCTCACAGCTGCTTTCTTACACAGCTAGACTGAGGCAGCTGCCTGCAAGACTAATCAGGGCCTGTGCTACTGAGGAACATGCCCTCCTTGCTGTCCAGCTGGCTTACTGCCTGCACCCTGCGGTCTGCATGGCAGAGGCGGTCACCACTGCAGCCGCTATGCACGCAGTCTGCTGCCTGCTGCCTGCTGCCTGCACCAAAACAGCTGCATGGCTGAAGGGGACGGATGCCTTCCTGTGCAGTGCTTATCCCTGCTGCCTGCTGCTCCATTCCTGCCAGGTTGCAATTCTGTGACAGGAGCTGCTGATCTCGTGCAGCCAGGCTACCTGGCCAAGCTGGTGCCAGAGGAGGCACCCATCGAAGGGGAGCTGCTGGAGGACATCATGTCAGATGTTCGCCAGAAGATCATGCCAGGTATGCCCCCAGGCTCCTGATACAACAACACAGTGCCATGCTGACAGGCCCATTTTGCTGGATGCCCCCTCTGCATTCAGATCTGCTTCAGCCCCCGCATGTGGCGGCACTGGTGCTTTTGTTCTGATTGGCTGTCTCCGGAAGGGCTGCATGGGCTACACAGCTGCCTGCCAAATGTGCCCGCAACACTGGCAGCAACTGCCAGCAGGACTCTTGCAGCAGGACAGGACAGGCGGCGGTCCTTCAACGTGACTCTTGGTGCAGGCATCACACACTGGCAGTCCCCCTACTTCTTCGGCTACTTCCCCTGCAACAGCAGCTTCCCAGCCCTGCTGGGGGACATGCTGTGCTCCGGGCTGGCCACGCAGAACTTCAGCTGGATCGGGAGCCCTGCTGCCACAGAGCTTGAGATGGTCAGTGGCCACACTGACCACAACATCAGCAGCTGCACTGCAACAGGCTCCTTGACAGCGGGTGCCACCTGCCCTTCATGCAGGCTGGAAGGTGCAGTGCAGGCTTCATAATGTTGCCTTGGGGCCTGCTGCCCATGAACACACCCTGCTGGCCCTGAGCTAAAGACCATTGCCAGGCTGTACTTCATGGCTCACACAGATCCCAACACACATGCACCCCGTTGTTGCCTGCAGATTGTCTTGGACTGGCTTGGCAAACTGCTGCACCTGCCCCCCCAGTTCCTGGCCAGGCCTCCTGCCGGGACCAAGGCAGCTGTCTGGGGCGATAGGGCCCTGCAGGGGGGTGGCGTCATCCAGAGCACGGCCTCTGAGAGCACCCTGGTGGCGCTGCTGGCCGCCAGGCAGCGAGCTACCAATGGGGCAACCACAGCCTACCCGCGGCTGGTGGCCTACACCTCAGACCAGGTGACTGACTGGCTGAGGCAGTTTGTAAGGGCTCCAGCCTGCAGTCATCTGTTTGCCTGGGGTTGCTCAGCCAAGAGTGGTGGCCTCCACCGAGGGCCGCCTGCAGGCTGAGCAGCACCTGTACTGAATGGGCAGCAGTGCACTCAGTCAACATGCGCTCCTTTGCATGCAGACTGCTGGCTCTCATTTACATGCTTTCACACTCTGCAAGATCCCTGCACATGCTGCCTCCTGCAGCTTGCGGGCCCCTGCTTGTGCACTTCGGCTTCCATGATGTCAAGCCAGTCTGCGACCCAGTGGTGCATCTGACCCGCAGGGGCATAGCAGCGTGGTCAAGGCTTGCAAGATTGCAGGCGTTTCCCATGTGCGTGTCCTGGAAGCGCGGGCAGAGGATGGGTGGGCCCTCCAAGCTTCCGCGCTGGAGGCTGCAGTGCAGCAGGACCTGAAGCTGGAGCTGGTGCCCTTCTTCTTGTTTGCTACCATTGGCACCACCTCAACCTGCGCTGTGGACCCTGTCAGGGAGCTGGGGCTGGTCACGCAGTCACACGGACTGTGGTGAGGCGCCTGCACTCTGCATGGAGGCACTCGCTGTACCAGCAGGTCACTTGGCTGGCTGGGGCTCGCTGTGAAGCCACATGGGCTGCAGTGGGGCAACTGCGCTGTGCAGAGAGGTCTGTGCATTGCTGCACCAGAATGCTGGATGGGGGGCGCTTTGTTGGCACTATACTTGAAACAGCCTGTCATGGATCGGGCATGCAGCTGAGCGTGCTGGCCTGGCAGCTCCGCATGCAGCTGACAAGCAGTCATGCGAGCAGCTTGCCGGATGGCGATGATGCTGCAGGGTGTCCCCAACAGCAAGCACTGGGCTGGCCTGCTGGTGCGGGGTGGCCCTCTCAGAGTTGAGCGGCTTGAAATCCTGATCCTGGCTGCCCCTGCAGGTTACATGTGGATGCAGCCTATGCAGGCCCCCTGGCCATGCTGCCTGAGATGCGCCAGCACTTCATGGGCCTTGAAACGGTACAGGTAGGCCGATGCAGCATGCACAGCAAAGGGGGCTAGCAGCTCTGTATAGAGTCACAATCCGTGCATTAAGTAACCTGTCCTATGCCAGCTGCAGTCCTTCAGCTGCAACCCCCACAAGTGGATGCTGACCAATTTTGACTGCTCCACGCTGTGGCTGACGGACTCCTTCTCCCTTCGAAGCGTCATGTCGGCCAACCCTGCCTACCTTCAAGCTCAGGCCAATGATCTGGATTTTAAGGTCAGTGACGTGAGCGGATGGTGTGTGGCGGTGAACCCCTGCCGGCCTTCTTACATGTCTCCTTGAATCTGCCTGCGATTAAATGGCCTCCCTGCCGGTTGTCTTTGCATCTGTGGTGGGGGCCTCCCTTGTTCCAAGGTCTCCGTCCTTCTTGACGTGAGTCCCATAGTAGACCTGCCATTTGACCAGTCTGTGCTGTCCCCTGCAGGACTGGCAGATCCCGCTGGGGCGCCGCTTCAGGGCGCTGAAGCTCTGGTTTGTGATGCGCAGCTATGGTGTGCAGGGCCTACAGGGCTACCTCAGGCATCACCTGGCACTGGCCAAGCTGTTTGAAGGCTTTGTTGTCGACAGCAAGGACTTCGAGCTGTCTGCCTCGCCCAGCTTTGGTCTCATCTGCTTCAGGGCCAAGGTGAGGCAGCTGACGGCCCTGCACCGTAATGCTTGTCAAACCTCTGCCCTTCTGACTCCAGTACCTATCTGATGCGTCTGCTCCGCAGGGTTTTGACAACGACCAGCAGAGGCAGCTGCTTGAAGCCATCAACAGCAGTGGCAGGGCCTTCATGGTGCACACCGAGGTTGGGGGTCAGTTCATGCTACGCTTTGCTTTGGGCAGTACCTATGTCCAAGAGAAGCATGTGGAGAATGCCTGGCGGGTCATCTGTGACATGAGGATGAAGATTGCAGGAGGCAAGGCCACGTGACCGCTGCTGTGGCAAAGTTGTAAGCCACTTGGCAACATTGAACTAGCTTACGCTCGTGATCAAGAAGTGCCGAACTCAGTAACTGATTTATATTGATGCTTTGCTCTGACTCATCTGCTCATGTGTTTGCTGCAAACTCATTTGACTTGTGGTTTTGCCAGCTGCTCACCAAATACATCTTAAAACCTAACATCAACTGGATGCACGCCTGCAAGTGCTCCAGTTTGAACATGCTGCACCTGTGTGCTGGTCACATGTTGGAGGACTCAAAAATGGCAGAGCTGAGAAAGCGATGCACAAGTGTGCTTTCTGCCGTTGGTCTCAGCCGCCACTCTGGGTTCAGCATTGCAGCTAGCAACTCCCAGCCTGCTCTGTCACTGACATCCAGCAGCTGGACTGCCCTGCTCCAGCGCTCATCAGCCTCACAGAAATCGCGTGCAGACACCACGTCACACTGAAAGGTGGTCTCTAGCAGCCTGCTAGCAGCATCATGAGCATCAGAGGGCAAGAAGCAAATGCCACTATGAGGTCAATGTCCTTCTGACAGACCAGTAGCAGCGGCTCCAAGATTGTGAGCCCTACAGGCAACTGGCGCATGCAACAGCACTTGAGCACAATGGCTCAAGCATCTCACCTCTGCAGAGAGGGGCCATCGACGCTGCCTGGTTCACAGAACGGCACAAAGCAGAGGTAGGCCAGCAACAGGCCCGCTGCATAGATGTCATCTGCAATGCCAAAGTTTCGTCGCTCCAGCGCTGTCCAGGCGCCTGCCTCCCGTGCCCTCTCCCACAGGTTTTCCGCCAGCTTCTGCCTGCAGGGCACTCGCTGCAATCCCTAGAGCATTGTCACTACCTGATGGCGGCGTTTACAGCAGTGCGGATTGCAAGCAAATTTCATCAGGAGTCGCCAGACTCCAAGTGGTACTCTGCTCACTTGGGATCATTTGCTGCAATGGTGCCCTTGTCCCAGATCTCAGCGAGGGTAGCCCCGCCATACAGAGCTTCGTTGCTGCACCCAAGGGACGCCTTTAAAAGCTGTCAACATGATGTCACTGTGCAGGCTGCCGTGACACCAACAACGTGCAGGTAGTCACAATGCAGGCGTACCCCTGAGGTGGCACCGTTTTGTGTCACTCAAGCCTCTGAGCACTGACCTGATGTCCACAGCAAAGGCCAAGTCTCGCAGCTGCACTTGTAGGGAGGGCGCATCGATCTCCTGGTGAGTGGAGAGGATGACTGACCCCGGGCCCAGGCTCTGGTGCAGCCTGTGCATGCTGTGCATGTACGCGAGGCCCTGCAGGCAGCACAGCAGCTGCTGCCGCTCAGCGCAGCTACAACCCATGGACGGCGAGCCTGGCGGGATGACGGCATGCACAGTGCAACACGCGCAGCAGAGGCCACATAGGAGGTTGCTGCACTGAGCTGTGCTGAGGCACCCAGCCACAGTGGCCGGCATGCCCTCATGGCCAGGCGCCCCTGACCCAACAGAGCTCCTCACACAGCACTGTGTGATGCCACCTGGGGAGCTAGGATGGTGCAGGGAGGGGCGCTCACGCTGCAGCAGCGCAGCCAGGAGGGATGTGCACTGTGCCAGAGTGGCCCATTGGCGTGCACGCAAGCCCTGTGGCATGCACGCATTCAGGTGCCACCGCACCGTACCTCCATGATCTGCCTCATCAGGGTCATCACAAACCCTCGCCGCCGCAGCATGGGGTTGCGCGGCTGGAGGATGTCACCGACGTCGCTGTCCCCCACGCAGCCGTCGCGAGCGCTGGCCTCGGCTGCTGCCTGGGCCCAAGCCATCGCGGAGACAGTGCCCTCGTCCCGAAACACCAGCCACTGCAGGCGCAGCGCCGGGGCTGAACAGCTCGCTACCACACTGGTCACTGCAAGCTCTGGACCTCGACACAAGCCCTCGCAGACAGAGTGCAGGGCGGGAACCACCACATTGCATGGTGATGCGCTGTGACTGCACCAGGCAGGCAGGCAGAAGGCTGCAGGGCTGCAGACCACCACATTGCATGTAGCGCCCCTTGTGCGCCGGCAAAGGACGACACAAGGCCCCACAGGGGCCTGGGCGCCCACATCCATATGGACCAGCAATTTGTGCTGCCTGGCAACACTCTGTCTCGGTGGCACACATCGCGCTGCGTGGGAGCACAATGACGGCAGGAGCCCACACATGTGTGCTGCACGGCAGCACGGGGGGTGGTGAGGGCCTGGCTCACCTGCTGCACAGCATCCCCCTGGCTGCGCCCCTGGGGCTCGGGGGCCTGGAAGCCCCCCAGGAGGCCCGTGATCCGCGGGGACCCCTTGCCCGCCTGCAGCCCTGCGTGAGTGGCCACCTCGTTGGCTATCATGATGTCAAGCTCAGTGGCCTTGCCAGCATCTTGGATTGCGGGGTAGGCCTGCAAGCATTCCAGGCTGCACCGTCTCGAGATGTGGGGATGGCCTGCCAGCAAGCGTCAGGAAAGCAGCCAGGCAGAGAGTGCATGGCCGGCTGGAGACGGCAAGAGCTGCCGCCCACCTTGCAGAGGACTCTGGTGCCTCTCAGCTCCGTCCGCTGCATGTACCTGCACGCAGTGCCGCACACACAATGGGGCAGGGGTCCTGGCATGCAGGAGGAGCAGCTGGCACCTGAGCTGCAGCCTCACCCACGATACAGCTGTGCCTGCAGGCCATCGTCCTGTGCAGCTGTTCGGCCAGCTGCTGGCTGGTTGCTGCCTGTGCTCTGACTGCAGGGCAGGCAGCCAATGCTCAGTTGAGTCTTGTATGAGCCGCAGCGCACACAATTGCCTTGCCTGCTCGACATTGTCATGAGACCAATGCTGCCAATCCTGCCCTCAATTTTTACGTCCTGCGAGCAGTGGCATTTGCTGTGAGTGGGCCACAGGTGCGTGTGCGCCTTCATTTGCTCACCTTCAGTTGGAACTCCTGCAAGGTTCCACAGCAGACCTCTCGTTTCCGTTTGCGTGACTGGACGTTATGTTTGCAGGGAGGCCTGTTACATCTGGCTTTGAGCCCAGGTTGAGCATGGGAAGCATGCCTGTGGCACCCAACAGGATCTGAGACATGAGTGTGCCGGTGAATAGGGGCTGAAGCTTGCTGCATGGCACGGGCATCAGTCAAGATTTGTACGATGGCTGGCCTTTGACCATGAAGGCTGTCAAGCTGTGAGCACCTGAGACTCCTTCCATGTGACTATCATTGTCAGAAGCACTGTTTCACTGGAGTCTATACACAGATTGACTGTGCGGGCATGACTGGCAGAACCTCACTTCAACATAAAGCGAAACAGGAGCTAAACAGAGGCAGGCTTTCCAACATGCGTTCACTGCTGAGGTTCTTCCTGGTCCAACTGCGCCTCGTCAGGAGGCGGCATGTACTGAACCACATTGTTGTTGCCGTCCTGCTGCCCCATCTGCAGGAGGACAGGGTGGCATGAGCATTCGTGCATGCTCTGGATGCTGCAGACAAGCTTGTGTGGTCAGCCAGTGCAGTTCTCATTGGTTCAGCGTGCAAGCCTTGCATGTCTGTCAGCACATTGTGATGACACGAGCCCGCAGTCACAAGACATGTCCCACCTGGGGCCCAGCCTGCTGCAACTGAGCCTGAAGCTGCGCGTGCAGCTGCTGCTGCTGCTCATGCATCTGCTGCTGCAGCACCATGGCATCCACAGGGGTCCCGTTCATGTCAGCCATGCCCATGCCCTGGCTGCCACCGCCAGGGGTGTCCAAGCCCCCCGGCACCGCATTCTGCTTCTCCAGATTCCGCCACTTGTCCTGCAGACCGCAGCACGCAAGCACTCACCGTGAGTCAGGCAGCAGTATCCCCAGCAAGCCTGCAGGCTGGTCAGCAGCTGTCCTGCAGGTCAAGCTGTGCAGGCGCCCGTCTTGGCCATTAGAGCCAAATCAGTAGTATATTTGAGACGTCCCTTCTCCGAATAGGGACATGCGCCAAGCACAGCACATGACCATGTGGTGGCGTGCTGCAAGTTATAATCTTTCTGCGAACACGGCATCCAGGCAGGAATGCTGCACAGAGGTACCCAGCGCAGCAGTGGCTGGGCCTCCCACCTTGAGGTCGACCGCTGTCCGGTTCTGGAACATCTCGCCGCCCTCCTGCACAATTTTCTTCCACTTGCCCTTGCCATACTGCAGGCAACAGGGAACCACAGCTCAGGACTCCTGGCTCTTGCCTGACAGCACAGCCACTGAGCTGGGCATACAACAAAGGCTTCAGCGTCTTGTTAGAAGACCCAATCTTGGGCAGGCGCAGTGCCGCACGTGAGACATCAGACCGGGCCTGGGTTTCCCTGCTGGCACGTTGTCTGCAGCCCCTACGGCCACAGTCGCCCAGGCAGCCGCAGCAAAGGAGTGCTGATGGTGCCCAACATGCTACCAGGGACAGCGCCACATGCAACAGGTGTTGCAAGTTGTACCTTTCGTGCAGAGCTCCTGGGTTGTGGCTGGTGCAGGTGCTCTTGATTTCTGGTGTGCTGCAGGCAGAACGCAGGCAAGGCAAGGCAGCCCTTGCCCCTGCCCTGGTAAGCGCTGGACCTGGCACGCTGCAAGCAGACAGCAGCCCAGCAGGCAGAGCAGCCTGCGCGCCTCTCACCTTATTGGTGAGCTCAATGAGCAGCTGCGTCTCCTCCTGGGTCCACCGCCCATTCTTTCGCCGGTGTTGTCCAAGCTTGTTGCGCTTGGAGCCGCTGCTGTGGGCCTCTGGCGGGGCTGCCAGGGCTGCTGAGGGATTCCACATCCCCGGCGCCATGGCCTGCACCCCACCAGCATGAGCGAGCTGAGCAAGAAGCATCTCATACAGGTGCCACACTCACACATAACTAGACTGTTTGACAGGCAGCAGACTGCATGACAGGCAGCAGCCAGCTGCCGCCAGAGCAGCAGTGAGCTGGCATGCTGGCAGACAGACCCGATGTCCCAGCTAGGCAGCAGATCAGGATCATCTGCATACAGCAGCAGGCTGCGCCCCCTGCGGCCTGGCATGCCATGCAATGCACCTGATCTGCAAAGGGCCAGCTGAGGCAAGTGTGCATGGTTTGAGAAGCTCCTTACTTGCCTGTCTGGCAGCAAGCTCCCACCACGCCTCCCATGCTTGGCAGCAAGACAAGAAACATGACCACGGCAGCATGCCTGTGGCAAACCATAGACACATCCAGCACACCACCCCCTCCCCCCCTTGCAAGCACCTGGGTGGCCGCGAGCACGCTGCTGTGGTTGTGCGATGCCTGGGAAGCAGTTGACCACACACTGGAGAGGGGGTCGCCTTGAGTGACACGAACGGGTTCGTCAGCCATGTACTGGCCCCCACTGGCCGCACGTCTTGCCTCCATGTCATCTGCAGGCAGCCACTGTCCTGTTGCTGCTGGCAAAGCTTCAAGTGCGACTGCGCCATGGGAAAGGGGCTTGTTGGCATGTGAGCTTGCCCCGGTGCTGCTACAGCAGGAGGCACCAGTGCAGCTTGCCAGGTGGCTGCAACTTTCAAGGCCAACAAAGGGCAAGGCTGCCACCAGCTCAAAGAGCACCAGATTTCTTGCTGACAGGGAAGACAGCTCTCATGCTGATTCTTGTGCTATGCAGCAGCCTTTTGCAGATTCTCAAGAAGCTGCCTGCGCTGAGTTGGGTTTGCTCTGCTTCAAGTACATTATCCCTCCTTGGGCAACATAGACTCTTGTGCTGAACGGGATGCATCCCCCTGGCACTCACTTGCATGCCGATGCAATGCCTTGCCATTAAATGGCAAGCACTCCCCTTTCCCAATGATGTCCTGCATCTCCTGCAGCCAGCACATGCACAGGCTCAAGAACTTGCATGCAGCCAGCCCGGCTGGCCACTGCAAAGGAGGCATCCCTCCCACTTGGGCAGCTGATGCTCTGGTGCTGCCTGCACCGGTGATGCCTCAAGATGAGTTGAAAGCAAGCTCTCACAGCCTGCTTCACCACATGCATTTCAGGTGGCCGGCAGAGCCTCATGTGCTAGCTACAGCAGAGCAGACCTGCAGCAGGGTCGGTCCCAGAGCTGTGCGCGCCTGCTCCACATACGCTGCCAGCGCCCGGCTGGAGGCCTCCTGCGAGTACTGCATCAGCAGGCGCTGCTGCTCCGGCGGGTTGTCGATGGCGTTGAACAGCTGCTGCCGCCTGCAGAGGGTGGCGTCAGTCTGTGACGACGAGTCCTAATGGGCAACGCTCTCAGGCATGCGAGACCTCCAAGCACTCACTGAAGAATCTCCCGAGTGATGGAGGGCTCAACCCGGCTGTCCTACATCACGCTGCCTGGATGGAGACACTGTCGATGAACAAGCCGCGCCCCATCTAAGGGGCAGCGTTTGTTGACCGCACAAGCTGTCAGGGGGCAGCCTAAGCCATCTGCTCGGCTGGTAGGGCAATGCAGGCCATGTGGGCTGGCTGGGAGGAATGCGGTATTCCACAGATCCCAGCACACCTTGGGGAGCACCCATGACCACAGGCTGCTCAGCCCCCAGCATCTGAACTCCCCCTTCAAGCAATGACAAGAACAGGCTGCCCTGCCACACCCCACCTGGCCAGCTCCTCTGCCGTCAGATTGGGATCATCCGGGAACAGCCGCCCCAGCGCCTGGGAGACGTCCTCTGCCGAGCTGAGCACCAGGTACGTTTTCACCTGCAGGACCAGGCTGCCGTAGGCAAAAGCATCAGCAGCGTCACACAGTCAAGGCTGACTCCAGAGGCAGGCATCCTTGGCCAGGCTGCGCCTCTAGCTACCATAATAGTCATGTTGGGCTCCAGCAGCTCAGGGAGGTTGGAGCAGTGACGTGTGAGCCCAGAGCTTGTGTCGGCCTGTCAGTCGACTCATGCGGCGCTTATGCTAGATCAGGCTGCCAAACACCAGCAGCTGCAGCTCCAAGTTCAAGCTCTATTGGACCCGCCCTGTGTCTTGGCAGATGTGTACCAGCAGTGACCCACCCTTTACCCCCTTGCCCTCACCAGCAGCAGCAGCTCCAGGCTGGGCCTGAGGTCCTCTGGGCGCGCCAGCGGGGGGAAGGTGGTGGCCTCCCCGGCGCTGTAGGTCGCCAGGCAGTTGAGTGCGTCCAGCGTGGACTGGTTGATGTTGGCCAGGTTGTCGCGCAGCACGCGCAGCATGAGGCGGCACTGGATGGTGGCGTGCAGCTCGCAGGGGACCGTGTTGCTGCTGCAGAGGCGGTCATAGAAGATCTTGATCAGGGCTTCATCGATGTTGTCCTGCAGGACATGGTGTATGAATTGCGCAGACACAGATGGCCCTGACCCTCTGCAACTTGTGCTGGGGGCGACGAGGCAGGAGCTGTGGGGCAGGTGACTGATGCAGGTGCAGGTGGCCTGGAGAGGCTTTCAAGCGCTGGAGCTGTAGCGGCAGGTGGTTCAGAGAGGCTTGCAGGACACAGGTGCACATGCCAATGATGTCTGCTGTGGCTGGCATGAAGAGGGTGCTGTTGCTGGCCCTAGTGCTTTGATGCTGGTGCTGCGCCTGGCAGTGCTGGGGAGAAGTGTCTAGGGCATCGTGACACGTGGGAGCTTTGAGAGCTCATCAGCTCATCTACCAGCAGCTTTTGTTTTGCAGGCCATGTTTGTGCAGGCTGACATGCAGCTACGGAGAAGGCCTCCGCCTGACGTGCAATCTGGCACGCTTATCTCTGAGGGCCCAGGCAAGCTGTGCAGCCTGCCAAGGGTGCCTCCGTACAAAACCCAGGTAGGGAAAGGGAAACCTGGGGGGAAAGCAGGGGTGCTCGTGGGGCCAAGAGGGCATGCTGACCAGAAGAGCCTCATTTGGGCCGCTCACCTGCTCCAGGAGGTGCTCCAAGACCCACAAATCGGTGTCCTGACGTCCTGCAGCCTGCACAGCAGGAGTGCCAGTCAAGCATATCTGGCAAGCTGGCTACGGCCGCAAACGGTCATCCCTTTGCTATCCCGGCTTGTACTGGTGCCGCACGGCACCAGCAGGCAGGCATGGCGGGATGACAAGAAAATCTGGGAGAGGGACACCTTGCACAAGGTGAGCAGGCCTCACCATCTGGGCGGCTGCCAGGCCCCCTGGGCTCGCCATGCTGGGGCAAGGTTTTCAAGAGGGCTCTGAGGCAAGGGCAAGCCAAAGCCCTGAACTGGTGGTCAACGGAACAGCAGGAAATAAGTGAAAGGGCAGCACCTTTTTCATCAGGCACTACACTTGCGTTCCAAGGAAGATCCGGAAGTTCAACTAGGCCGGAGATGTACAGGGCATGCATTCAGTTGTCGTCTAGCACATTCAGAATGATCAATTGGACAGGTGCTGCTCCAGCTTGTTGAACTCGCTGAGGCCAGCCTTCTCAGCTGCATCAGGCTCGCCCTCCATCACGGACTTGACCTCAGGGATGTAGTGCTTCAGCATGTTCTCGATGCCGCTCTTGAGGGTGACCGCAGAGGAGGGGCAGCCGCTGCACGCGCCCTGCATCTTGAGCTTGACGATTCCACTGTTCTCATCAAAGCCCTGCGGCACATGCCATCACTGGTTGGCATGCAAGACGCTGCTCAGCTTGCATGGGCAGCAGCTACCCAGGTTGGGCAGCCTGGTGCTCTGATGCTGGCAGTGACACTCTGCATTGTAGATGTGCTGGGGCTGCACAGGGACACTCAATCGCCGATGCAATGACCAATGCCACACTTGAGGCCCTACTTGTTGCTGCTGCACCACCCCGAAGCAGGTGCTCAGCCCTAGTGATCTGCACAACTCTGCTTCCCACCTGGAAGACGATATCGCCGCCATCCTCCATTACAGCCGGCCTGATGCGCGTTTCCAGCAGCTCCTTGATCATGGCTACCACGTCAGAGTCATCCTCCTGTATGGCTGTGTCTGAGGCGCCATACTCGTCATCGTCCAGCAGGAGGGGGTCCCCTGCATGGAGGAGTGCGTGTGAGGCTCGTCCAAAGCACTGTAAGACCAGCTGTCAGAACGCAAGGCTTCCAGCAACAGCACAAATTGTGCACAGTAGATCTCCGTGCACCTCAGACTCACCACCCATCCATACATGGGCAAGTCTGTCCCTGGCAGCCACCACTCAGGCTGTACAAGGCAGCGCCTGCAGCAGCACCACAGGCAAGCAGGCGGCCAGTCCTTTGCACACAAGGGCTGCCGTGCGCGCCACCTGGCCAGGCCGCAGCACATGCATGGTGCTTTCGCAACATGACAAACGATGCCAGGCATAACATCACAGCACCCTGGTGCAGCGGCCGATCTCAGGTGTCCACCAGGGTCTTCAGTGAGATGCACTCCCCCCCGTTTGCTGCTGCAGCCCACCTGAGGTGAAGTGATCCATGATAGCTGCGAAGACATCTGGCTTGAGAACGTTCCAGGTGTACTCTTCATCCTTGGTGACCGTCACAAAGTCAGTGCCAAAGAACACGTTTGTAACGCCGTCTATCTGGAACAGGCGCTTGGCCAATGGGGACTTCATGGCTTCCCGAGGGCTGGAGAAGTTCTGAGAGCCAGTCTGTAGAGAACATGGGCTTTGACATCGGCACCACAAGAGCAAGGAGCTCTGCTTCTCTGCACAGATCACTTGAACACAGAGGCCCAAGAAGCAGGCCAGCATGTATTCCACTCCCTTGAGGACACGTGCGTTTGTACGTGAACCAGAGCAGCCAGGTGGCCAGGCAGCGCAGCAGCGGATGGCGTGGGTGGAAGCAAAGGAGGCATCAACAGCTGGCCAGGATTACAGAACTCACATCCAAAACTGGCCTGCCAGGCACAAACATGTTGCTGGCGGGGTTGGGCGTGCCCTGTACCTGGATGAACATTCCCCGCCGCTGCTCTGCACAGCAGCAGGTGCCTTGCAGATCAGACATGTATAAAGGCGCAAGCACTCTGGACAGCATCAGTCGGGCTTGGTTCTCAACACAAGCGACACTGCAGCCACGCTGGCCGCAGCAGCTAGGCTGAATCTCAGCCACGTGCAGAATGGGTGTGATGCGCAGCATCATGGAAGCCTGATTCTGAGGACGTGCAGGACAGAAGCACAGCCCGCAGATGCTCACCAGAAGAGTGACTGCTGGATGCTCCTGCAGGTCCTGCTGCAACTCTGCTGGCATGCCCGGGCTGGAGTGCCCACCCACTGCATGCGTGCAGCTGCCTGGCGTCAGTCGCTGAGCTGGCCAAGGCCCCCTGAAGGGCGCCAGACAGCGGCCTGACACAGCCCTGCAGCACAGGGACTCATAGTTGCAGGCATATCAGGCATGGGCTGCCTTGGCCAGGCAACACAGAGCATGCTGCGCCTGGCAGTGAGGCACCTGTGCCAGACGCGTGCTGGGGCTAAAGACTGCCTCCAGCCCGCGGGCTGCAGAGGGGAGCATGTCTGCCAGTCCTCTCTTCATTCAAGGCTGCCTAAACAGGGCCGGGAAGATGTGGTGAAGGGCAACAGCCTCAACAAAAGCCTGCCCAGCCCAGTAGCAGCTGTTTGCTGTCAGCAGATCGTGCAGGTTCCGGGATCTTAGGTGAGTGCTGGCTGTGTTTACTAAAAGAATTCTGAAGCAAACTTGCTTTCTTTGGTGTCTCATGCTGTTAAGACTTCGGCAGCCCACAAGATGGGGCTGCTCTTCTGGGAGACCCCTTGGATGGCCAGTCCAGACGCCCTCCCCCGTGTATACTGAGAGGACCTCATACCTTGTCAGAGGGCCACACAAGGCAGCACGCATGCCCATGTGATGCATCTGACGGTGGACAAGGTCCTGTCAGGCATGGGGCAGGGGCTCCACTACTCAGGTTTGTTCCCTTTCTTGTTGTGTGACTCAACCCCATCCTGTGCCAGCAAGGCAGCCAGGGACCTCTCTCTGCAATTTCTGTGGCCCCTGAAGCTGCTGCAGTCACCTCAGGCAGCGTCATGCTTGGTCATACAGCGCCCAGTGCAATAGCCAGCGATATCCTGACCCAAGGTGGTGACCCTCTTTCCCCCTTGTGCAGCTTGCGGGTGCCCCAAGGAGTGGATTGCAGGCACACGCCCCTCTGATGTGGTAGACCTCTTGGTCGAGCAGACGTTCAGCAATTACCAGAGCCACAACCTGGTTGGGAGGCGCAAATTGAATGTGGTCTACATGCTGTGAGTGATGAGCCCTGGCCCCAGATGGCAGCTGAATGATGCAGCAGCGGGCTGCCTTGATTGGGCACAGTTATCTGAGGTTGTGTCCTGCCAGCTGCCGAGGCAAGACAAAGTAGAATGATGCACAGCATCATTCCCTCCCAGTGGAGCAGTCACTGCACCTACGAAGTGCTTCATTGTACTGAGCTGACCATGCGGCCAGGCAGCAGGGATGTCCCAGGTGGTGGTTATACCCCCCGCGTCTGCTGCGTTGCCTGCAGCCTCCACCACAGCGTGACAGGCGGCGTTGCCTGTACTGCTGCAAATCGGCATCCTGCTGCCTTGCAGAGGTCCAGGCCTCAGCAGAAGCAGAGCTGAATCCAAGGTGCTCTCCGCTTCTGATGTCCCTGCCCTGCAGACCCACACGTCATGGGTGTAGCTGCTCTGCAGAGCTTTCTGCTTGTGCTTGCTGCCCCTTCCCCTGCAGGCCCCAGTAGTAGTATGTGACGGGCGACAGGGAGTGCCTGGTGCCCTCGCAAAGGTGCCAAGTCTGCAAGTGCACCCTTGTTCCCGCTGCCCATGCCCTGCCAGCCCCACAGCGCTGGGACAGGCAGCATGCACTGTCGGGTGACAGAGGGGAGAGCCTGCGCAGAGCTGCAACGCTGTCCTGCTCATTCCTCTGCAGGCCCCACCACAATGTGACGGGCGGCATGAAGTGCCTGGTGGAGCACATCCGCCTCCTGCGCGGCCGTGGGCACTGCCTGGTGGCGGTGCACCGCTCAGACTCGGCCACCACAGCCATGCCCCCGTGGAGCGAGGTGCAGGCAGACAAAGACATTGTATGTGGCCTGCACCAGCGCCTGGGAGATGTGTATCCTCTGGCAGACATTGACGTGGTGGTTGTTGGCATCTTCCACCAGGTGGGACCAGTCAAGCCGTCAATGAGCTGGAGGCTGGCTTTGCAGCCGCCGAATCAGCAGTGGGTCTGGCAGGCAGCAGCTGTTCACAAGGTCAATCACATGGCCTTGGCTGGACTGTTAAGAGCCAGCCTGGGGCCTGGAAACATGACAACACCAGAGATGTCCCTGACATCCTCTGAGAGCCTGACGGTCCGGTTGCACTGGCTCACAGGTGGCGGAGCTGCTGGTGGGAGTGGCGGCCCCCGTGCTGTACTGGGAGCAGGGCCACGAGTGGCTGTTTGGGGACCCCGTGCGCTTTCAGGTGGGCGCTGCAGCTTCGCGCTCAGCCCAGGTCGCCAATGATGCCGATGCCCTGACAGCTGCTTGACCCATTCTGAACAGCATGAGTCACGCTTCACTGCAGGCTGTGCGGCACCACAGCTTTCTCTGTTGCTGTTGGAGCGCTGTGGAGTCCGCCTTAGTGTGGAACTGTCTTGGACCGGCAGACATGGCTTAAACAGCTGCTGGGTGCTTGCGCTTGCCATGTGAGCAGCTGCAGACATGCATCAGCTTTGTGTGGCAGGCATGACTCTCATTCTGCCCATGTGCTGCACCGCCTTTGCTCAGTCCCGGGCATCTTGTCTGCGCTGACCGTCCCTGTCTGCCTGCAGGTGCAGCACAACTACCAGAAGCAGGACCAGCTCTTCCACATGGTCATGCACCTGCCCACGGCCCTGGCAGCCGTCTCGCCTGCAGTGCAGGACATCCTGGGCAGCGAGTTCGGGCGGCACCCTGTGCTGCTCCCAAACAGCGTGGACTGCGAGCGCTTCTTCCCGGGGCCCGTCGCCTTGCAGGCGCCCAGCGCCATCCTGGTAGCCCCTGCCGTTCAGGTAGGACTGCATGCGCCATCCAGCCCCCGGTGTCGCTCACTGAGCTTTGACGGCCCCCAGCGCCGCCCAGGGGCCCCTGCCAGCCACTTGAGCTGCCTGTGGAAGGGAGGTGGTCCTGTCCTCCCCAGTCCTGCACTGCGTGCCGGCCGGTGGCCCTGCCGCCCAGGTGGGCTGCCTGCACTGCTCATCGCCTGCTGCCTCCATGCTGGTGCCTCTTCCCTGACAGTGTCAGCCAGCAGAACAAGAGCACTGCTTCAACAGAGGCGAGTGCTGCTGCTGAACAGGATCTTGGACACCTGTGCTGCTGAGCTTGGCAGTGGCCGGTGACAGGTCCTGCAGTGAGCAGCTCTGCACTGCAGACGTTGCGCGTGCAGGCTGGTGCTACAGCAGGTGATGGCAGACCAGCCTGGTGCAGTGCCCTCCCGACAAATGGCTAGCTTGTGCCCTGACATGACACCTTGTTGCTTGCTGCCCTCAACATGCCCTCTGCCTGCCTGCTGCAGGGTAAGGGCCACACCCGCCCTGCCATACGCTCGGTGCTGCTGGTGGGCAACCCCTCGCTGCCCCTCAAGGGGTTCGACGTCGCCATCAATGCCCTGGCCGCCATCAACCAGGTCCTGCCCCTTCACATAACCTGGGTCTGCCAGAACCAGCCCAATGCCACTTTGGTGCCCACCATCACTGGCAGCGGCTTGTGCATCAGCCTGTACATCAACCCCTCGCAGGTGAGCCAGTCAGGGCGTTGGGACGTGTTCTGGGCAAGACTCCTGTGCTGCCCCTGTCTTGCACAGTGTCATCCAAGCGCTTGCTCTTTCAGGGGCCTGTCCATCAAGTCCCTCAGGTGTGGATGGCCAGCCAAAGCAGTGAGCTGCGTGGGCGGCTTGCTGGGCTGCTTGTTCTGCTGGCTGGGCACTGACTTCACTCCTTTGCCCCACATTCTGCCGCGCCCCGTGCCGTTTGCTGTGATGTTGCCATCATTCCTGTGTTCAATGGCAGGTTGTGCTGGTTGAGCAGGCCCCTGCACATGCTGCAGCTAACCAGAAGCAGCTCTTAGCTGCTAAAGGGTGGGTCAGGCAGCCTTGACCGCTGACATCTGCCATGGTGCCTGCAGGAAGACCTGCCGGGCCTGTACCGTGGTCATGATGTGTTTCTGTTCACCTCGCGCTACGAGGCGTGGGGCATGCCCGTCCTCGAGGCCATGGCCAGTGGTCTCGCCGTCGTCGCCACCAACTGCCTCGGCGTCAACAGTTTTGCCCAGCACAGCGTCAATGCCCTGCTTGCCGATCCCCAGGTGCTCTTTGTGGCTGCTACTCCCCACTGCTGTTGAACATGGCCTGCATCAATCCTTTTATTCAAGCTTTGCATCGCTCGCTCACTGGCGCTGCAATGTTGTCAGCTGTTTGGGCAGTCGTCGTGTGTTAGCTTCTCCCTGTTGGCCTGATAAGGTGGAGCAGGGTGCAGCAGGGTGCAGCAGGCCACCTGTGAAGAGCCTCATGTACCTGCAGGATGTTGCTGGGATCATCAAGTGTCTGCTGGTCGCCATGACCGATGACAAGCTTCGGGCACAGCTGCAGTGCAATGCACGACAGACAGCACTGCAGTATGCCCCCAGTGTCATAGCAGAGAGGTGAGGAAGGTGTGCGCACTTGCAGAGATTTGCTTGCTGGTATGCTTTTGCACATGTCGTTCGCCCTTGTGCCTTCTGGTGTCCCTGCAACCACACTGCAGCACTTCTCCTGTGGCTGCAGACTTGAGGGCATTCTGTACAGCCTGACAGCGTGTGCACCTGAGTTGCTGAAGCTCAGGCAGCCTGTAGCCAATGACCTGCACGCCACCTGTGCCTGGGCTTCCCATGCCTGTGTCCGACAGTCTCCCAAAAGTCGAGGGTCTACTGCTAGCACACAAATACAACAGCAGACATGATGCGTCCCGCAAACTCCAGGCTCCATCTGCCTCCCTTGCGTTTTTTGAAACTGCTCATCAGAATGGTTGTCCATTTCGTTGATGAGCAGGCCCTCCCTCCTGCCAAGCACTCTACCTTACTGAGGTAGCTCTTGTAAGCCCTTCATAGCAAGCATCACGTCAGCATCTTCAGTCACGCCACTCGAACTCACAGAGAGGTTTAGTGGTCCACAGAGAGGTACATTGGTCCATACAATGGGCATGACACCCCTTGCTCATGCCTTAGTGGTGACTGCAGCAGATGCGCCATCTGAATTTGCTTGCTCTTGCAGGAGTGGCTGCTTCTGTTGCTTGCTGGCTGCAATGTCAGCCTGTATGCGCTTGTTCAGCAAAGCCTGATACTCCTTCCTATAGCCCAGCGCGAAAAGAAACTCCAGCCACACAAACAAAGGAGCCAGGACCAGACTCTGCATGCAGACAGGGAGCTGGCTCAGCCAGGTAGACAGCCCTGAGTTCTGCACATGCGCAAGGCATGCTGGGAGCAGACTGCAATGCCAGATGCACACTGTGTGCAGTCTGAACAGCTTTGCCCGCACCTTGCAGTACACACCACAGAGACATGCAGGCTGCAATTTACTGCCATCAAGGCAGGATTTGCACTCCTCAGCACCTGGCTGCATGGCATGTGTGGCGCTGGCTGCTGCTGCTAACTCTGCAGACTGTTGCTGCACCCGCAGGACAGTGCAGCTCGGGCCCAGCACAGTGCCCCACCTGAAAGAACGAGTCCAGCAGAGCTGGCTTGCGCTTCTCCATGACGATGTGGCCCAGGTGGATCTGGGCATACCATGAGAAGAGGTGCACGCCCAGAGCCCAGGCCCAAGCATGGGGCACAGTCGCGGTGAACCAGGTGGCAGTCAGCCACAAGGGGGCTCCCAGGAACAGGCCCCACGTCAGGCCAGCAAAGCGCTCCAGAACAATGTAGTAGGCCCAGTAGAAGAGCAGGGCAAAAGCACTCTGATTGAGGACGACTTGGCTGCAGGGCAGGGCAGGAACACGAGTCAGCACAGCCATGCATCCGATAACATCAGTGTAGGTCTAGCAGAGGGTAAGTGGGGCATCAGTCTGGCTGAAATGGGAAGCTGACAGTGCAGCAGGGCAGCGCTCAGCTGCATGTTTCAGGAGGCTACTTCCCAGGCGTTGCGGATTGAGAAGACAGGAGCTCAGCTGCCAAGGATGCAGCTTGCGCACTAGTCTTTGCAAGACAGACACACTCCTCTCACATACCGCCCACATTCCTCCCACATACTGCCCTCACCTGCTGAGCCAATGCGGCAGGAAGTGCAGGTGCGCTGAGCAGTCCCAGGGCACCAGTGAGCCTGTGTAAGCGGCCCACACAAAGGCTGACCACATGATGGCGGGCACAAAAACGAGATGGATGAGCTGATTCCACTTGTTGTGGTGGTAGGCGCCATAAAAGGCCAGCTGGTCGGTCAGGTTAGTGTTGAAGCCGGCCAGCCCCATGCTGGCCTGCTGCTGCTGAGCGCTGTTCTTGCTGTCAGCTGTGGGGCTGTCGCTGGTAGAGCAACGAGGGGGAGGCTTGTGGCAGAGGCCAGCCTGCAAGAAGGGTAGCAGGCCTCAGAGGTGCCAGCTGCTGCCGGCTTCAGCCCACCTCGCGTAGCCACCTGCTTGAGCCCTGCTGCTGCTTGCAAATGCAATCAGGCATATCAAGTCTGCATCAGGTCCTGCAGGAACAGAGGAAGCAGGCGGGCAGCTCCTTGCCCACTTACCTGGGTGCCCTTGGGCTTGCCTTGCCCTCCGCTGAGGGACGGGAGAAAAGGGGATCGCGAAGTCCCTGCTGGGGGCGCAGCGAGGCTGATGTCGAGAGTCTGGCCACAGCCGCGGGCATGGTGCCGGAACAGCATTGCCGACTTGGGCAGCAGCAAATCTCGCTCTCTATTTTTTGAGCTGCCAGCTTGAAGGTCCAGCTCAGCATGGACTTGGACATTGACCTTGGCCTGGCTGACCAGACATGAATACATCCGTCAGAGATGGCCAGCTACATGCGGCGTTAGTAGATTCACATAGAGCAGAGTCCCTCTTGTGACAGGCTTCAAGGAGTTTGCTGCCTCTGATTTCAGAAGTGATGGAATGCAGGCGCTGCGTCTGGCAAGAAGAAGCGTCACCGCCACGACCACTATGACCTTGATCTGGCGTACATCACAGGTGAGGCCAGCATCTGTCTCCTCGGTCCTGCTGGCCTGGGCTGCTGACTGACTGCATGTCTGCAGACCGCCTGATTGGAATGTGCTGGCCAGCCCAAGGCCTCGAAGGTGAGAGTGCTCTCATGCGTTTGCGACGGCTGCTGAACGTGGGCATGTTTTCATGCATGTGCCAGGGCCGCTGATGCCTGGCCGTCTCACAGCATCAGTGCAGAGATTGTACCTGTTCATACAGCCGTTCCTTGTCTTACAGCCTGGTACCGCAACCCATTGCCCAAAGTCAAGGCATTCCTAGAGGAACACCACCGGGGACACTACAAGCTGTACAATTTGTGCTGCGAGCGCAGCTACGATGGAGCGTTGTTCGACGCAGAGGTTGAGCACTTTGGCTTTGAGGACCACCAGGTCAGCATGGCCTGGATCAGTACACTCGGGACTGCTGCTCTGCTGAGCTGTCCCACCCTTTGCTCACAGCTTGAGGAGGGACTTAGGCTGCCGCTGGCAAGCAACAACATGTTGCATTGGTTCCCACTCACGACCTCTACCAGTAAAGGTAGAGATTGATCACAGCGGGCGCCGGCATGACTACCTCCCAAGCCTCACGTCGGCAGGCAGGCTGCCAGCAGTACTGCACAAGGCCTTCCGTGCATGCCTTCAGGCCGCCCATGCAGATGGTCAAAGTCTGGCAATGACCCTCAGGGCTGTGGGCTTGGTCACTTGCGCTTTGCACTGTGGCCTTCATGCAGCAACACACAAAGCGCACTGACATGTCACAATCAGCCACTGCAAGTCTGGTGGTTGCTGCTGCAGCCACCACCCCTGCCGCTGGTTCAGGCCTTTTGCAAGAGCGTGGAGGCCCACCTGGCAGCAGACCCTGCCAACGTGGCCGTTGTTCACTGCAAAGCTGGCAAAGGCAGGACAGGCACCATGCTGTGTTGCTACCTGCTGCATGAGGTGAGTCTGATCAGCCTGTCTAATGCTATGCGAGCCTCTCTGCTGAGCTGCCAGCCTGTGGGGACACGGCACCTGTGCTGTACACTGCAAAGAAGCTCATCAATGGTTCGTTTGAGTGCTTTGTTTTCTGGCTGCCACCATGTGCTGCTGTGCATGAGGGCAGAAAGCCACGCCAGCACCTGTTGCTGCCCTCATGCCTGGGCCTGCTCGACAGCAATTGCCTGCCTCATGGCTGTTCTGCGCTGTGCATGACAAGAAACCTGCAGTCTGTGCTGGCTGCCAACAGGTGGTCGCCTTGCTGCAGGGCGCCTTCACCGATGCCCTGGAGGTCATGAAGCACTACGGGCAGGAGCGCATGCAGGATGGCAATGGGGTCACGCTGCCAAGCCAGCGCAGGTGACACTGCCTCTCTGGACTGAGCAGTCAAGCGGCCACGTGGCAGCTTGTGCACCAGCCGGCCGCATACTGCAAGCCACGCCCAGCTTCTGCGGCAGGCAGCATCAGGGTCATGCAGCATGTTGTTCATATGGAATTTATTGCACACACCGAGGCCGAATTGCTGCTCCCTTCCAGCCCTGCAGGCTGGGCAGCAGGCAGCCTCCCGCAATGCCTGTTTGTTGCTGCCCTAAGCTGCTGTCTCTGCAGCAGAGCACAAGCTGCACGTACCTGGTTCGCAGTCTACCTGGTGTCCTTGCAAGTCTGTCATGAGCTTGGTCTGCTTACGTGCTCCAAATTGTGCCAACGTCTCTTGCTGCTGCCCTGCAGCTCTCCTGTGGAGGTCAGCAAGACCTGTGACTGCTTCAGCTTTGCCTGCAGCAGTTGTACCCCGTCGCTGGTGCCCTACAGGTATGTCACATATTGGCTGGAGGTCACCAAGACCCACATCATTGCCCCGCCGCGTCCCCTGCGCATCAACCAGCTTGTTCTCAGGGGCCTGCCTCAGAATCTAGTGCACCATGCTGCCATCACGCTGGGGAGCAGAGCCGTCGATGGTTCCGTCCAGCCGGCTGCTCAGTATGTCTTTTCACTTCAGCCACGGAATGACTTGAAGCTAGGTGAGCGCGCCAGCAGCTTGGCTTGGCCTGTGATATGAAGCCGCATGCACAGCTGGCCTCCAACCTATTCGTGCAGCACTGCGGTTGGCATGTCCCTGTCTGCTGTGCATTTGGCTGACAGTGACAGTCGCTGCAGGCCGGCTCCATGCCCAGGGCGTGGGTAAAGCAGCCTGGATGCCACTGCATGTCGGCAGCAACGGCGCATTGATTTTGGATGCCGCATCTCCTGATCAGGAGGCCTGCCTACTTCAAGGCGACATCAAAGTACAGGTGACCAGCAGCGGGCCGGGGGCGCGGCCACTGCAGCCATCTTCATGCCTCTGACCTTCGGCAGCCTGCTGGCCCCTTGCAAACGCTGTAGCTTCTGGCTTGCTGACTGGACGCTACAGTTCTGTGGCTTGGCGGGCCTGCTGGCCTCACCCTGGAGTATGATTGCCCCAAAAATGTTTTGGCTACTCTGTGTGCAGGTCTTTGACCTTCGCAGTCCCAGAAAGCCCAACCTCTTTTACACCTGGTTCAACACAGCCTACTGCACCCTTGATGTGGATTTTGACGTTTCAGAGCTTGACACAGCGTTCAAGTTGGTCAAGGGCAACTTGCACCCCATGTTCTACAGTATTGCGGCCCGGCACACCCAGGTCAGTCTGAAGCTGTATTGGGCAGCACCACGAACCCATCCGACGTTCATCTGATGTGTGCTGCCTGCAGATGGCACAGCATGTCCCAGATGAGCTCAGCCTACACATCAAGATGGTCATCCCATGATCGACCTTTGCTCCCCTCTCTCAAATTCGTTCACCCTCCCTGCAGCAGGCTTGGCCCCTCTGTCTGCCCCAAAGACAGTCATACGTTCTTTAGTGCCACATGAGGCTGCACACCACTATTTAGACCTCATGCCGCATGCAGCAGTTGACAGCTTTGTGCAACAGTGATCTGGGGACCTTCGACAAGACATGCTGTAGAAGAGTTGACCAGTTTGTTGGTCGGCCCTTGCATCGAATGTGACCTGCTCGATATGCAGGATGCCGGTTGTCTTGAAGATGTCGCTTGTGGGCGTTCTGCTATTGGTACTTTCAAGCCTAGCTACCTTCCACTCCTTTCAAACGTTTGCTCCAGCTCATGGAACAGCTGCCCATGCTATGTGGCAGGCAGCACTCCAGGGCAACTTTGGAATGGAGCCTCACAAAACCATGGCAGGTGGGTTTCAAGAGGCAGTGCATGGACCATGATGAATTAACTAAGTGTCCAATGGTCTTTGTTATCTCACATCAAGCTTTGCTGTTGTTGCAGATCTTGTGAAGCCCGCTGGCTATGTTCTTGAGGAGTACAGTGTCCAGACTCCTGATGGCTTTTTGCTGGGGCTGTATCGCATCCCTTTTGGGCAGCACGAGTCTGCGCAGCACGCGAGGTGCGCGGCTTACAGCTCACAGCTGTGCATCCCAGTGAAGCACACTTCTGGAACTGTGCAGAGTTCCATGCCAGACTCCCACAGACTTGCACTCCTGCCTGTGCAGGAAGCCTGTGGTCCTGCTGCAGCATGCCCTGCTGGACTGCAGCGCCAGCTGGGTTGTCAACGGCCCAGGCAAGTCGCTGGCCTACATCCTTGCCGATGCCGGCTGGGATGTCTGGATGAGCAATGTGAGGGGCAGCACCTTCAGCAGGTGAGCGCGTGGAGGGGACCCCTCTGGCTCTGCATTGAGTGCATCATGCAAGCCCACCAGGCCTGGAAGGTCTTCAACATGTGCTCCAGGGCGGGGCCATGCATGCCAAGGCTGCCTGCGCCGTTGACGCCCAGCGCGGTGCGCCTCGCTGTCCTGACTGGGATGTCTACCCTGCCGCCACCTGACAGACAGCTGCCTCCCCGCTGCAGGGAGCACATCTCCCTGTCCCCCGCCGACACAGAATTCTGGTCCTGGAGTTTTGACGAGATGGCAGCCTACGACCTGCCTGCAGTCATCGACTTCATTTGCTCAGCCACGGGCGCCCGTGAGCTGGGCTATGTGGGCCACTCCCAGGGGACCACCATGGGCTTTGCAGCCTTCAGCTCACAGCCAGAGCTGGCTGACAAGGTGCCCTGCTGCTCAGTGCTTCATCGGCCTTGGAGTGCGGTGGAGTGTCCTGCTGCCATACATCAAAAGAGCAATTGCTGCATGCTTATTCCCTGCATGTCTGGCTGAGTGGGCATGAGACTCCCAGGTGCCAACAGTCAAGCACCCTCACAAGCCCTGGTGGCCTGCGCCTGCCTGTGCCAGTGCAGAGACTGAGTGGGTCGCCTGTTGGTGCAGGTATCCATCGCAGTAATGCTGGCACCTGTGACCTTCCTGGGCCACATCAGCAGCCGTCCAGTGGCCACCATGGCAGAGATGGAGACAGACAAGGTGCTTGCTCCACCAAGCCCCCCAGTTCTCCATCTGAGCTGCTCACTGCATGCACGGCAGCCTCCTGAGCGGCTGCCGGTATCCTGCTCTTGAGCCTTGTCCAGTCGCGTACTGACAATCTAGCCGCTAAGCTGGGGCTGGCCCCTGCAGCCTGCTTCTGTGCTGGCCAGGGCGACCCCTTTGCTGCCATGCCAACGCCATCAACAGAGTCTAAGACAGCGCTGCCTGTCCGGTGCAGATCTTTGAGCTGGCAGGGGCACGCGAGTTCCTGCCCCAGCGCAAGTCCACCTCTGACATGTATGGGCAGCTGTGTCGGCGAGCGCCCCAAGTCTGCGTCAATTCGATTGAGGCGATCTGCGGCTACGACACTGACAACCTCAACACCAGCATGCTCCCACTCTACCTGGCCTACACACCTGCAGGTGAAGCCTGCAGCTGCTGCACAGAGAACAGGCAGGGATACTTGCAGCTGTGGGGGCTGTGCGGGGGTACCCAGCAGTCCGGTAAGGGTGGCACTTGCAATGCTGCACACCGCTTGGCGCTGCCTGCCCCACAGGTGACAGCTGCAATAGCAGCGCAGAGGGCTGTGCATTCACTGCTCAGTGGGCCTGCCCCTGCTTGACTGAGTGGGCCCATTGCTCCAAGTCCAGCGCGTGCCATTGTGTGGCAGCTTGCAGCTGCAGGGTTGCGTGTGGTGCCCTTGCGTCACAGGGCCAGTAAGATGTGCCGGGCAGCCTCCAAGAGTGCCTGTTTGAGAGTTTATGCAGCCTCGCGCTCATGCGTGCTGCCTGCTATCAGCCTGCCGACAGGCACTCTCCATGCTGGGACATCACCCTCAACAAGCCTGCCTTCGCCCTGCTGAGATGTAGTGCATGATTGCGCCCTGAGCAGTCGCCAGCATCCCTTGTTGAGCCAAGGCTTACTCCTGCACAGCGCAGACAGCAGATTTGTGCAGACGCAATCGTCAGCGGCCGCACCAAGCATGGCTGCTGCCCTGAGTGGATACCGCACAGCTGCTGCTCATGTGCAGGCACCAGCGTCCAGAACATGGTACACTGGGCTCAAGGCGTCCGCCGCAAGGTGGAAGACCACCCCAAGTTTGCGAAGTATGACTGGGGTGAGGCTGTCTGTGTGCTGGCCAGACAGTGATGCACCTGCCGGATCAAAGGGGTGGAGCCTGGCCCCACCATGTGCCTGCTCTTGCATGGTCGCAGGAGGCCAGCCACAGCAGCCACCTGCCTGCTTGGTGACCAGAGTCAGGCCTGGCATGCCCAGCTTTGGTTTGTTCTGGCGCAGGCAGCATATCGCTGGTCCTGCAATCACCCAGTGCCTGCTGACCGCTTGGTGTGAAGCCTGCCCAGGTTGCCTGCCTCTGCTTGCTGGCCAGCTCCCTCATGATCCCTGCATCCTGGCACACCGGCGGTGGACACTGTGCTAAGTGCAGTGCCTGGCCCTGCAGGCACCGTGTGCCATGACCGCTCTGGGCAGACGCAGCGTTGCAACCAGGATGTGTATGGCAGCCGGGAGCCTCCTGTGTATGACCTCAGCCAGATACAGATTCCGATTGCTTTGTTCTCAGGTGCGCTGCAATAAGCCGCAGACTGAGGCGTGTTTGCGCCAGCCCAGAGTGTCAATAGCTGTTCTTGCGTCATGCAGGCAGTGAGGACCTGTTATCAGATGCTCGAGACATCGGCTCCCTTACAGAAGCTCTCTCGCCAGAAGCCCTCGCCTTTGTGTCAGTGCAGCAGTCCTATGCCCACCTAAGCTTCACATGGGGCACTGATGCACACCTTGTACTGTACCCTACCATTCTGAAGCTTCTCAGACAATACACACCCGTGGGCACCCTTGCACCCCAGTGATGCAGCTGCACATGGCCAAAGAACATGAGCAGACCTGATACAGGCAGGGAGATGCCTTGTTTAGGGAGAGAGGGGCTGTGAATCATCTGTCAAATGGCAACAACAGCTTGCAGGTCAGCACCCACCCCTGGTGGGTGCAAACCATGGGGCAACTAGTTCTGTTGCTGGCAGAGGCATGGGGCCATCTGCAAATCAGCTGGAGCACTTCTGTGATCTGCACCAATCACAAGCAGAGATTGCCTGAGCAACACCTGTGGCACACCTGCAATGCGTTTTGAGTCCAAGGCAGACCCAGCCAAGTGATGCAAGATTGCCCATGAGCACCCCCAACACAACCGTTACTGTCTCCTTGAGTGCCACCATCTCCTTGTCACAATATCCATGTCAGACTTATATCAAGGCCTTGGACTCTCCTTGGCATGTGTGTCCACATTCAGCACTTCTGGCACCTTGCCTCTGTTTCTGCTGGCTATTAGTGCCTGAAGGCAGTCCAGCTCCCCAGTAAACCACTACATTGAGCATTGACTGACAGTTGAAAAGAAATGCTGCTTCTAGAATACATTACTGGAGCACACTGCAAAGTACTGTCTGCAAGACCAGGCGGCAGCCACGGGGCTCTCACCCTGAGTCTCAGGTGCACATTGCAGACAGGCTGGTGGGGCAGGTTGCGGGGTTGCAGGTCAGCCAGTCAAGACAGTTCTGGCAAGTGAGGTTGGGCAGGGCAAGAGGCGCCGCAGCAGCATCCGCGGCCCGCAGAAGGCGGCAGAGCTGGCTGCGAAGCTGGTTCTGGCTGCGCTTCTGCCACCCTGCCGCAGCAGTTCTGGTGGTGGGCAAGCGCCTCAGAAGTTGAAGCGCACGACAATGCAGCTGATGTTGTCATTGCTGCCACGGCAGTAGGCTTCGTCTGTCAGCTTCTTGGCAGCCTTCTCCGCGTCCTGCAGAAAACAACGCCTAAGCAAACAGGTGGTGACGTGCAATCAGGCAGGCCCGCAACTTTCCTGGGCAGAGACAATCTGAAGTGAGCAAGCACATCCTGAAGTCCTAGCAGCCGGCCCCAGCCTCGAGTTGGCAGCAGTGTGTAGGCAGGCAGGGGGCCCGATGCTGTGCTGGTCAATACCATGTGATTGCCTGGGCAGCAAGCAGGGCACTTGCATGCCTTAGATACCCTGACTTTGCGTGCAGCCCTGGGACACATCAAAGTGGGCAGTGCTGGCAGTCAGCACTGGTCTGTAGCCCCCAAGCGGTTAGCTGGTGCAGCAGCTTGCCTTGCAGTCCTTTATCAAAGCTGCAGCGTCCTGGTTGGAGATCACGTCCCACAGCCCATCGCTGGCCAGTATGAGGGCCTCGTCGTGAGACTCCAGCTCCTGCACAGCAGGCACCAGATGGGTCCAGATCTGTGTCAGTGTGGGTATCTCTTTTGCTGCAGGCGAGGCGCGGCATGGCTGCTAGTGCTGAGGTTAGATTGCCATCAACATGCACAGGGCCGCCTAGAACTCCCCCTTGCACAGCTGGGGCTCAGCATCAGGTGGTCCCCTTGCAGATTCATAGCACAGGCTGCTCCTGCCTGTTAACAGTGCCCTCACCAGCACCTGCCCAGTCAGAACCTGTCGCAAGCCGCCTACACTTAGCTCAGCCTGGGTCAATGCTTCTCCCATGAGTGACGCTGCCAACTGAGACTTGGAAGCGCCGATCAGGCACAGGCCCTCCATTGCTTAAGCCTCCAGCCAAGAAGCATGCTTGCAGGCTCCTTGCTGGGCACTGGCTAAGGCCCCCAGGCTTCCACATGCAGGTCTTCCGCACTGCCCCTGACCAAGACACCAGCTGTGAGGCAGTCCTCACCTGCTCTGTGATGTCAGGCATGGCCACCACGTAGCGCTTGAGCAGGCGGTCCCCAAACGCCCGCGACACGGCCAGGACGCCCCCCACGCGCCAGGTGCCTGCCCACACCACCACGCCCCCCGCGCTCTCAATGCGTTGCCGCTCGTCGATGCGGTTGGGCTTGTGGTCCTCGGACAGGGGAACCGCTGCACGACAGGGCGGGGCACGCTTGTCACGCCCAGCTGCGGTACTAAGCACGGCAGAGCAGCACAGTGGACAGCGTCGACGGTGCAGCCAGGGGGGAGCAGCTTCAGGGACTACCACCTGCAAGTGTCCCCCAAGCCGCTTCGCTGGTAATCCTGACAGTGCACTGCTGCACGGGAGGGAGCTGCCCCCCCTCCCCACACCTGGTTGCTGGGGCCAAGCTGCAGGCATGAAACTGTGCGCCTCAAGTGGTGGAGCCCCCCGATGTGTGAGGGGCGACCACCGCCGGCTCACTGACATGAGTCATGTCAGTCAAGCCGTGGCCCCCTACCTCTGGGGTATACAGGCGCCGCTGCAGGGCAGGAGCTGCGCTGCCATGGGCAGGCATGACAACGCAGGCATGACAGAGCAGCCCCCCAGGGGCACTAAGTGTAAAACTAGTCAGGGGCAGCTGTACACTGCTGCAGGGGGCCCAGGCACTGCAGCACAGCTGTGTTACGCTTTGCTGCAACCCAGCACCACCCTCCCATCTGCCTGCAGTAGCGGCAGCCATGCCGGCTTTGCAGCTCCCAGACTCCGCGTTGTGGGCTCTGCCCACATCCCCTTGCCCAGCCTGGTCCTGCACTGCCCCACAATCCCACCTCTCCACAACAATGCTGTACAGCCCACAGAGCTCTGCCAGTCGGCCAGCAAGGCTCCAAAACTTGCCCATGCTGCTTGGCACAGTGGCTGTCTCGTTCTGGTCATGGCAGACATCAGCGCAGCCCCTCCCACTGCCTGTCCCTGGCAGCTGCACTGCCTGGAAGGACACTGCCTTGCCTTGGGCTGCAGCTGCCAGTCTTGCATCGCAGTGTCTGGATTCCAGAGTTCTGCCTGGCTGTTCCCAGACTGCATCCTGGGCCTCACCACCCAGGGCCTCCCCCTGACCGCCCCTGGACAGCTCAGCCCAGCCCAAGGCAAGCGCGCAAGGTGGCTGGCCGTCCTTGTATGTCAGACGCAATGCCATCTGCACCGCTGCCATGGGCGTGCCCGGGACAACAGGGCCCAGCCAGCACAACTTGTCTAGCCGCTAGTGCATGATCTGCAGCACCCTGCTTCACAGTACAAGAATCCGACTGCAAAGAAATCCCTGCAGAGTTTGCCCACATGATGCACGGTGTTGTCTGTTGCACAACAGCTGGCTGCTTGATCTGCCGTTCTCGAACAGCACAGCCTGTCAATCACAGTGCCCTTGTGGCAGCACTCTGTCCACTGATGTGTGGTCCACAGCAAAGCATGACTGCCTGACTGTGCCTGTGCCCAGATGACACCTTGAGCTTCACAACCCAGCAGCTCACCCTGGCCGTTCCTGGACAGCACAGCCCGTGAGTCACCCACATTGGCGACCACCAGGCGCTTGCGATGCAGCACAGCCGTGACTGCAGTGCAGCCATCATCCCTGCTGGTGCCTGCGTCAGCTTGCAGGTATCGCTGATCTGTGTCCACGAACGATTCCACTGCAGCCAGGGCAGGAGCACGGCGTCAGAGTGGCTGCAGCACTTTGGGTGCTGAAGCAGCTGCCTGTTGGCAAGGAAGAGCGTCCAAAGCAGCTGCAGCTGGCAGAGCACGCACCCCTTGAGCACGTCAGAGCGTGCTGCAGCAGTTGAAAGCGCCGGCCTCATGCTTCTAGTCACGGCAGCCTGACTGGGAGCTGCGCATGGGGTGATGGCATGACGTGACCAGCAACATGACGCACAACAGGGGTGCAGGCATCGCAGAGGGGCGACGAGATGGTGTGGCCTCACCTAGGGCGGTGCCCAAGTCACTTGTGAACTTGCTGTTTTTCAAGAGCGAGTCAAACAGGTTCTGGCGGACAAAGTCTGCTGCATTGGGGCCTCCGTGACCTGCGCAAGAGGAACGTAACGTGTTGGGCAACAGTGTGGAACATCTTCATATGGACAAGCACTTTGCAAAGAATCAGTGCAGGCCACCTGCCGCGCTGTTTACAAGCGCAGGAAGCCCTTAACAGCAGCACTTGTCATGCGGGCTGAAAGAACTCACCATCAAAGACGCCAAAGCAGCCAACCTCCTCGCCAGTCTGCGGGTGCTTCTTAAACTGCAGCAAAACACAACTTTGGTGCGGGAGTCCATGCTGGGCCAGCTATGCAGGCCATTGGTTGAAGCTGAAAGGACTTTCTAAGGCGCTGCCAACATGGTGCGCTGAGCAGAAGGTCATCAGGCAGCACTGCCAGCACCTGCCTGAGCATGGTAAAAATCTTCCATGCTGGCACGCTTGCCGCGTATGAGGGAATAGCCAAAGCTGACGCGCTGATCCTGCCTGCAGCAGGAGGAAGTCATGTGCTCAGACCTGACTGCATGTTTCTGTCCCCCAGCTTGATGTCTGCCATCCTGAGCCCCGCACCTGAGCCCCGACCCTCCCTGTGTGCCGGAATTTTGGCTGTTTGCCTGGGTGTCTTTATTGGAGCTCAGCATCTGGGCGAAGAAATTCATCACAGTCTGGGCTGGCAGGCCTGTCAATCAAGGATGAGCTGCGGGCTCAGCTCGCGGCAAGGGCTAGACTGGTGCTTAGCCTCTGGGAGATTGCTCCATGTCTGGGACCATGGTGGGCAGGGGCGGTGCTGCGACCAGACTGCCTTGAAATGGAGCTGCCTAACCTTACAAACCCCTACCAACTTTTGAAAAAGTGGGTTTAATCTGCGGAGCTCAGGAGGCGAGGCAGAAAGCTGGGGTAAGGCGGCCAGTTGGACCAAGAAAGTGCTTGTTTGATGGGGGCAGGGGGTCCTGATGGTGATCCCAGTTGGTGGTCCCAGTTGGCAACAATGCCTTGCAGCCATTACATTGGCCGTTCGTCACCTGTGGTGGCCTGTCAGGACAAGCAGTCAGCAGACATGGCTCCTACTTAGCCAACAAGGGTGGAAGGTGCAGTGCATCCTCTCGTTCATGTCAGAAGGTAGTTTATGAGAACTTCCACACATCGGAATTGAAGCCACAGCAATTTAGCGCTGGCCCTTGACAGGTGGAGCAGCACAGATGCTTATATTGCCAGCTGCAGTCTGCGGTGGGAAGAACATTTGCCTTGTGCTGGAAGGCATCATTCGCACCTCTGTGCAGAGCAGGCCTTTGAGGAGATTTGTGCTGCTAGGTGCAGTAGGTTCAGCTGATGGCCGCCGCTCCTCCATATGTCTGACGCAGACCAGTCGCACAGCATCTGCCTGTCACCAGCCACAGGAGCTAAGACCCAGCCTCTGCTGGGGGACATCCCTGGCCTCAGGGCTCAGTGTCAGGACTCTTCGGCCAACCATGAAGGCAGGTCTGCTCTGCAGCAGGCCGAAGCAGGTGCAGGCCCACAGGTGCTGGCGTTCAGTTCCCAGAGGACATCTTTTGCCACAGCCACCTTCTGAAGCAGTGCGGGGACCAGCATGATCACTGGACTATGTCATGAAGTAGCGCTGCACGCCTTGGGAATCACCTCCACCTGTAGGAGCATCTGTGCACAGCCAGACACGGCTGACTCAACAACGCACCTCTGCAGTTGGGACACTGCTCACAAAAGGGCTGTGCAATCCAACAGTGCTGGACATGCCGCCACAATGCTTGCTGCTGGGAGGGCAAACAAAAGGCCAGAGCCTTGAGCTGCCCACAAACTGGGATGTAAATGCAGGCGTTGATCCCATTGATTCTTACCTTGCCTGCACAAACCGCCGCCACCCTTCAGGTGGCACCATTCGGCTGCGCAGGTTCCAAATCATTCACACACATTTGTTGTCAATGCTTTTCTGAAGCGGGAGTCAAGTCAAGCTGCACATCAGTCACTTCCACCAAGAGTCCAGCTGCGCTGTCGTGAATCCAGCCCAGATGCTGCTGGCAGACAGATGAATGGCAGTGGCAGAAGCTGCTGCAATATCAAAGCAATTCATCGTGTTGCTGTCTTCACAGTTCTATCTGGGCAGAACATTCAAGATTTGGGGTAGTCTCGGCATGCTGTGCTGTCTGTAAACGCCCTTAACCTAAGAGAGGCTCAGCTAGATTTGCCTCACCTCACAGGTCTCGATGGAGGAGGCTGGCAGGTGGAGAGATCTGGATCAGCTGCTGACACGTCCAGGCAACATCACTGGGCCAGGCTTTGAACCAGATCCAGCGCTCAGAGAATTCCTCAGGAATGATTGCCGTGTGCTATGTGTGGGGGCCGGAGGGCTAGGCTGCGAGCTGCTCAAGGACCTGGCCCTCACAGGCTTTGGCAACATCGATGTGATTGACATGGACACCATTGATGTCTCCAACCTCAATAGGCAATTTCTGTTCAGGTGAGATACATTTCTGGCAGCAGGACATGCAGGGTTTGCTGGACTGCCTCGACTGCTGAGCTGGCCCATCCAATGAAGGCAAGCGGCTGCGTTACAGGAGCCCATTGACCTTGGCCTATGTGGTCATTTCCTGACACTCAAGCAGAGTGATATGCTGATCTGCGCTCTTTGCAAAGACGCATGACTTTTGCAGCAAGCCTGCAAGGGTCAACCCCCATCAGGTCCCTTCCAGGACACTCAGTACCTCAAGCTTGAACCCAGGGTGGCTACGCAGCTGTGCAGCTTCACCCCACCAGCGATGCCAGTCTCATCAGAACGCCCCCACAGCTGGATTCTGCACCCTGCAGAATGCATGATGTGGGCAAGCCCAAGGCTGAGGTGGCAGCTCAGCGGATCCAGCAGCGCATTGCAGGCATCACGGTGACCCCCCATTTTGGGCGCATTGAGGAGAAGCCCATCGAGTTTTATGAGCAGTTCCACATCATCATCCTGGGGCTGGACTCCCTTGAGGCACGGCGCTACATGAACCAGGTCGCCTGCAGCTTCCTAGGTGCGCCTCTCACGACTGGAGGGGCAGCACAATCTGCTGCAGGACTACAGTGGCCTTGAGGGCAGCACAAGTTGCTGCACAACCTGGGTCGTGTGCAGTCCTCTAGCTGGAGCTTGTGAGGCTGTGCTGCAGAACCCCTTGCGCCACAGGAACAGCCGGGAGGGGTCAGCCTCAGCCCTGGCAGTGTTGCCTGCAGCTTCTTGGGTGAGCCCCCCACTCCAGCAGAAGCAGCACCACAATATGTTTGGCTTCTGTTGAACACACATAGGTGTGAAGGTTGCCTGCAGCAGGTCTTTAGCGAAAGCAGTTGCACCCCCCGCCATGTTGGCAGATGCGCAAGGTGCAGCCTGGGCTGCGCCCAGTTATCAATCACAGCTGCGCCAGCCTCCACAGTGCCACCCCCTGACAGGTGCAGCCCTTTGTGGCCTGCAGGGTATGAGCAGGATGGCACTGTGGATGCCAGCACCATCAAGCCCTTGGTGGATGGCGGCACTGAGGGCTTCAAGGGCCATGCAAGGGTCATCCTGCCGGGGTACACCCCCTGCTTTGAGTGCACTCTCTGGCTGTTCCCCCCCCAGACCAAGTTCCCGCTCTGTACACTGGCTGAGACGCCCAGGTCAGGAGGCCGCGGCCGGTCACTGCTCTGGCAGCTGTCTACTTGCAAAGTCTGTGCTGTGCCTGTATAGCATGCAGAAGCTGCATTTGCATTCAACCTGACTATTGGGCTGCCTTGGCCCCCACGTTCTCTGCAACTTAGATGGCACCTGCCTGCCCCAGCAGTGGCAAAGCTTGGGCATGGTACTTGCAAGCGCGCAGGTCAGCTCTGCCTGGCCCTCTGCCACCTGCGTCCTTGGGTGTACAGCCTCCCGCAGCGGTGGCTCCCTGCCTGTAGCATGTCAGCCGATGCAGTGGCTCCCTCAGTGCTCGCTTGTGCAGCCAGCCTACATTCCTCTAGACACAGCTGGCCCTTGCACTGCATAGATTGCACCGGGCCCACACAGTGGGGGAGCCTTTGGAGGTCCCACGATGTCATGTGCTTGACAGGCCACCTGCAATCCAGCAAGCTTCTGCCTGCAGCCCTGCAGGTGTCTCTCGCCACGATTGGAGCTGCAACCCTGCGCTTGAACACCTGCAGGTCACCCGCGCACTGCATAGAGTACGCCAAGCTCATACTGTGGGATCACGAGCGCCCGGGGGACACCTTTGACGCCGATGAGGAGCAGCACATGAGATGGGTGTTTGACAAGGCTTCCGCCCGGGCACAGGAGTTCGGCATCCAGGTGGGCCTGGCAGCTGTCTCAACTCCAAGGCACCATACACGCAGGATATCAATGGCTATGCTGCCGCCACACAGGTGCTCCTGCATCCTCACCTGGTAGGAAAACCAAGTTTCATGTGTGCTTCCAACATGCAGCAAGCAGCAAGCTGACCTGCCAACCTGGCCACTGCACCTGCTCGGCCAGGAGCTGCTGCTTTGGGCACCTGGGCATTGTGTGGAGCCTGGCCTGTGTCAGCCCGAGATGAGTGCAGGTTTGCCCACAGCTTGCTGTGCTCCAGCCTGCAGCAGACTGTGCCTGCGCCCTATGCTGGACGATGCCCCAGCCCATCCAGGGATGCTGGCCAGGAATCCTTGAGGCTGCTTGAGGACAAACTTTGCTTTGGGCTGATTCCAGGTTAAACCTGCTCCGGCCTGCTTCTGTGCAGGCTCTGCCTGACAGGCTGCGTTGCCACCAAACCTGTGCACCATCTGCATGCCTTGCGGGGGCGGCTGGTCACACCCAGGTCTCCTTCAATTAAAGTGTGCTGCAGGCATTGGCCTGCCAGCATAGGGTTCTGCAGCGCACCATCAGGGACTGTGCTGTTGTTGAGCCGCCTGGTCGCAGCACCGGCCAGACAAGCAGGCACAGCAGAGCAAAACATGTCTCGCCAGTGTGTCTGCCTTGCACATTGCAGGGGGTGACCTACCAGCACACGCAGGGAGTGGTGAAGAACATCATCCCAGCGATTGCCTCCACCAACGCCATCGTTGCAGCCGCCTGCACCTTGGAGGCCCTCAAAACCATCACGCTGTGCAGCACCGGCATGGACAACTACATGATGTGGGTGTTGTACAGCACCCCACAGCGTGCTGCTCCTGCGCGCTGCAGATGTGCCCTCAATCTGACCAGCAAAGGGCCGTGCCTTGTGCAATCAGCTTGCGCCCAATCTCAGCCGACGCTGGCACAGACAATCCCTCAGTGAGCAGTAAGCAGAGAGCTGACCATCCGTCTTGCAAGCTGCAGGTACGTAGGCACAGATGGTGTATACACACACACTGTGGCATATGAGAAGGATCCCACCTGCCCCATCTGCAGCGCTGGGGTTCCCTTTGAGGTGGATCCTCAGCTGACCCTCAGAGAGGTGGGAGTTGGCAAGTCGCCATCTGCGCACCAGCCAGGCTTTGGCCTGCCGCACAGCAATCTGCAGCTGAAAATTTTGTGCTGGCTGCAAAATGGTTTCTCAGCTGGAGCGCACTTTCTGGAGCTCACTCATTTTGAAGACACTTTGTCCTGCTCCTGCAGGTGCTGGCAGCTATTGCCACTCAGCACAAGCTCAGCAGGCCGAGCGCCAGCCATGGTGCCAGCAACCTGTACATGCAGGGCCCCCTGGAACAGCTGACTCGTCCTAATCTTGAAAAGGTGGGCCACTCCATTTGCCCGGTGAAAGCCCTTCGTTGTGCAAGAAGGACCAGCCTTTGATGCCTGTGCGGTCCATTGGGATTTGTGCACTGCTGCCTGCACAAGGCTCAGCTCTTCTCTTACGGTGTTGCAGCCCATCTCAGAGCTTGTAGATGGCAGCGGCAGCCTACTTCAAGTCAACGACAAGAGCCTGGTATCAACCCTGCGTGTCAAGCTAATATTCACAGGGAAGCAGGCTGATGAGACCATGACCAATGGCCCCTGAGTACTTGCTTGTCAAAGTCTCAGGCGCCGCAACTGAACTTGCTCTGGCAGAAATGAACACACGCATTGAATGCATGCCAGATCTGCCTAGGGCATCAAGTGCTCTCAATTTTGGAACTTAGACAATACAATGGCTCACAGCAAAAGCATTAGCTAGGCGGCTCACAGTCTTACAAAGGGGGGACACTGACCAGCGTCACATCAGATGCATCAACTGCAGTTAGGTTTCTGGTGGACGACCGTCTACACTACATAACAGCTCTACTTGCTGGTCAGGTTGCTCTCTGCAGCCAGCATCATGTTTTTGATATCTCCCTCCGTCACAGTCAGGTGCACGCTGGGGTAGCATTTTACCATGTGCGCCTCCAGGAGCCCACATTTCTCCAGCAGTAGGGTCTGCATGCTTTCCCACACTTCCCCAATCAGCCCCGGCGAGGAGGTGCCCATGTGCTTGTGGATGCGGGCCCACATGGCATTAAAGCGTTTCTGCGTTTTCTCAAAGGTGGCGGCCAGCAATGCTCGCAGGTCGGCTACCTGGTAGTGCAGCTGGAAAGGCACCTCCTCCGGCCCCAGGTCCTTCACCAGCTGGTCAACATTCTGCAGCAGAGGACAACAACACTGTGCAGGTACACAGGGCAGACAGCTCAGCAGTGTGCTTTTCGGGTGCCAGATATAGTGCTCAGCCAGACAGAGCCTAAGCAAGCACCAGTTGTCCTTTATGGTGGATGTGTCTCGACGGCATCCTGCGGCCATCTCAGCCATCATGATTTACTCTTCATCAAATGGCCCAAAGATGATGCGTTGCTTCAGCAGGGGCAGCTGAAGCTTGATGTCATTCTGCAAAAACTTCACAGCTGTGCTCACCGTGGCAAATTCCAGAAGGGCTCTGAACCTGCCGTACTCCAGCTGCTGCTGGACGTACACCTGCTTTGCCACTTGCTTGGCTACCTGGGCCTGAGCATGGAATTGCTGGATGCCTGCTGTCTGCAGAGGGGGCACTACTGTGAGCGCAGCTGATGATCTACAAACAATATGGACTGCAACTGCTGCCTTACCAGAAGCTTTGCACAGCAGCGCAGCAGCGGCATGCAGCCACAGCAAGCGGCTCGCTTCAGTCAGTGTGCAGCCAGACTGCTGGAGCCAGCACACAATATGCCAATGCAGCCAGCTGAGTATTCAGCTGGGTTCCACCGCCGTCACAATAGGCAGCCTCTGCCAACCAGCATAAATTTCAAGACTCCATAGTGCCCAAAGTGCAAGCATTGCAGCATGAGCGCCAGCTGCACTGAGCCCTCAAGAATTACACCAAGAGGTTCACCTGTGAGGCCAGCGGGTCCAGCGCCCGCACGAAGTAGGCGTAGCTCTCCAGACGCAGGCGGTCCCCATGCTTGGGGTCGCTGGCAGCCACGCGCTCCAATGTGGCAAACATTGCCTGCACAAGCTTAAAGTATGCTGGCGTCACAGCCTCCCTGCAGCCAGACGAGGTGTACAGGGATCGGACCACAACACGCAGAACAGTGCAATGAACCACCAGCTGGGTCCATCGGCTGGCCGGCAAAGCGTGAAAGGAGAGCATGCTGCACACAACTGCCGGTGCCACTGTGGCCTTTCACGGGTGTGACCTAGCTCGACCAGTGGCCAGCCTGTGAAAGCCAGGTCCAGCTGATTCTGCGCAGTGCTGCCTGCCCTGAAGATGAAGCAGTGCTGCCTGCCCCAGAGAGGAAACAGCACAAATGCCCCAGAGAGGAAGCAGCTCAACTGCCCCAGAGAGGAAGCAGCGCAACTGCCCCAGAGAGGAGGCAGCGCAACCCACCTGATGTTGTGTAGCTTGTGTGCCGGCGGGATGACGTCTGGCGCCAGCGCCTGCTTCCTGGAGGTAGCCTGTGGCAGTGCCCCTCGGGGCCCAGCCTCCCGCACACTCTGCCTGCGCTCCTCCAGGCTCTGCCTGCAGGGCAGTGGCGCTGCCTGGCGTCAATTGTAACTGTCCACAGTGAGTTGACAGCAGGCCTTGCCTGGTGGCATTTACAAGTGGTCACGGGCTTGGCCATCCTCCTGCAGCCCGTCCCTGCCTGCTGGACTTTGCACTGCAACCAGATCGGGCCATCGCAGCTTGAATCTGGTCTTGATGGGAAACCCATTGTTGATGTGGATGCTCTGCTTCAAATCATGCACAGCATGCAGAGGCAACAGGCGCAAGATCAACCCCTTCCTTCTGATTCCCTGCGAATGCAGTGTCAATTATGACCCTGTGTCTGCCCTAACTCTGGTGGCCATCATCATGATCTCGCCCCTCCTCATCGGCAGGCTATACCCGTCCAGGGCCTGTTCAGCATGCATAGCGACTCTCCACTGCTGCACAAGGCAGCAGGCAAGCAAGCTGCATCTGGCCCCGAGCACTTTAAACTGCATCAGGCCGCAGCTGAAACAGTGCTCCCCTTTAATCATCATTCTTGCCATGTTCTTTGTATCCTGCTGCAGGAATTGCTGAACAGCAAATCCTACATTCACTAGAAGCCACTGTGTCTCCTCTGATCATCACCCCTTTGCCCTGCTTCTGGGTCCCTTTCAGGATGCACAGCAGACCTCGATGCTGCGTCATTGTGGCAAGCCCACCTCGGGCCATCCTCGTCATCATCGTCCCCCTCCCCATGGGCAGGCTCTGTCTCAGGGTCCTCCTCCAGCTCCTCGCTCATAATGCTCAGATCATCCTCATCCTCATTCTCAGTGGCCTTCCTGCCCGGCAGCGGCGGGCTACTGGGGTCATCTGCAAAGGGCCAGGTGTTGCATGACGTTTGCCACAGAAACAGCACCCAGCCCACCACAGTATCCTTATCTGACTCTGCTGCTTGATCACGAAGGTTTTCGTCACTGTCTAAGTGCATCCAGGCCACCAAAAAGGAGTGATTTGGGCGCACAGAGCCTGGGCACACAGCGTCCAGCTGCCAAAGCTGCAGGGGTTCCTGTGCCCAACTGCAGGCATGCAGTTCTGGGATCATGGTGTAAGATGCAGACCAAGCTGCCAGGCTGCGCCAGCCGCAGTGGACAGCAATGCTGTGTTGGAGCAGAGAGCAGCTGCCCAGCTCGACAGCATGATAGGCACCTTCTTGCCGCACCATTCAGCAGGCAGCCCTGGTGGGCACCTGTCTTGTCGTGTAACCCAGCAGGCACCTCAGTGTCGCAGCTTGGTGGCATGGCAGGCTGGGCCCCCTGCTAAGTACCACCAGGGCAGTGCGGGCACCCACAGGCTTCAAGTGTGTGAAACCGACCTGCCAACAAGTCTTCCAAGCGAGTTGCCAGGCTGGCAAAGGTGGCGAAGAAGGGCAGGACGTGCAGCGACTTGACTCCGTCTGCCAGGCCCAGGCTGCTTTTGCTGTCAAACTTGTTAATGCTGGCCACCTGCAGGGATGAAAAGGGCAAACTCAGCCACATACATTGCCTGACTGTGCTGTTGCGTGGTGGTCGCGGCCCAGGCAGCTCAGCCAGGCAGCGGCACTGGCACATCATGTACAGCAGGCTTCACAGCCTGTCAAACTCAATCAGAGCACAGCATGCTGCAAGTGCTGCTCTCCCCAGCTGGCCTCACCCTGTCAGTGATGAAGCGCTCAAAGTGGCCCAGCAGCCACTCGCAGCAGTCATTGACCAGGCGCAGCAGGGCATCTGCCAGGGGCTGCCTGCTCAGGCTCGCCTGCCACAGGAGCACCCCGCGCAGCATGGGCACGCTCACCAGCGGGTCAGCCTTGCTGATCAAGTCCACCTGCAAATGCAGACTGACTCCATCTCGCTACTTGCGGTGCAGTCTGCTTGTGCATCTGCATGGCATGTCTGAGTGTGAAGCTACATGCAGCGGTGTCAGGCAGTCACGGGCAGGTCATCGAGAGCAAGCGACTCAGGACAGGATCAGCCATGGTGTGCCTCTGGCTGAGCTGTTGCTCAGCTGCGTCAAGCACCTCACAGCGAGTGGCGGCCCTGGGACACCCTGAGGATCGGCTCACCAGGGCCTGGAAGTCTGTGTGTACGCCCACAATGAGGGATGCGATGACGGCGGGCCCCTCTGGCAGCAGCACCCCTGCCTCCTCAGCTGCAGCCTGAGCTGCAGCAGAGGCATCGATAGGGGACAGCTCCTCCTCAGCCTCCTGCAGGGCTGACAAGCTCTGGTGGTGCATCTGCTTCTAAGCTGAGGGTGTTCGATACAGCAGTGGAGCTAGGCTGGTGCGTGAATGCTGTGGAGGGGCAGCTTGCAGGAGGGAGGCCTTGCCTCCTGCAAGTCCTGGCAGGGGCCGAGGCCATAAGGCTGCCCCGCCCCTTGCATGAGCGTTGCGCAAGCTGCAGCAATACAGCTCCTTATGAATGTGCAGGGCAACCTCCTCAATGGCAGCTTTCAAGAAGTGCAGCCCACCTCAGCAGCCTTGGCTGCAGCCGCTTCTGCAGCCGCCCTGGCAGCGGCTGCCCTTGCACTACCAGGCTGCTGGGGGGAGGTGACGGTGGGGCTGGGAGGCTGCACAGGCGCCGGCGCTGCCTTCTCTGTGACAGGCACAGGCGCATACAGCAGCAGGAATGCGGCCGCATGGCGCGCCTCTGCCAGGAAGAAGGGCAGCCAGGTGTCCAGGAACACCTGCAGGCAGCTCAGGGTACATCATTGGGCATCAGTGCTGTGGGCACCAGGAGGCACCCTGCTTACAAGAGCTGCAAGTTGCTGCAAAGGCAGCCTGAGCAGCAGAGTGGGCACACGCAGCTGCCACTGGAAGAATTATGTGCTGGACCCCAGTGCCCGGCTGCCAGCCAACAAATGGTTGCAGGCGCCAGACCTGGAAGGTTTTATGGGGCAGCTGTGGACCGCCGGGGTCTTTCCTGCCCGGCTTGGCCACCATGCCGAGATCGGCCTTGCTTGGAATGCTCCACTTGGTGGGGGAGCTGTCTTCCAGCAAGCTGCGGGCTGTTGTCCTGGATGGGGCCACCAGCCCCTCCAGCAGTTCCTGCACACAGCAAGCCCAACATTCTTTCAGGCGCGCTATACCCCTTCACAGAAGAATTGTCGACAAGCCAGTTGTGCACATGTTCCAAGCCAGGAAGCATGCTCAATCAAGAGAGCATGCCGCCAGCAGCTGCAGCAGATGAGGCGTAGGCAGAATGCCACCTACCATCCCAGAAACACAGCAACAAGCGCATTGCCTCTGGCAAACATCCAAATTCCCGGTCAGTGAGCCCCCAACACACGACAGATGCACCTCCTGCCTCACATGCTTGCCCTCTGCCTTGATGGTGTCGCTGTCGGCAGCAGCCTGGGGGGTGGCCATGATGGTCTTCCGCACCCCGCTGGTGCAGATGCGCAGCTCCTTGCGCAGCAAGATGTTCAGGGTCTGGCAGTACCGCTCGCGCAGGGGGTGCAGGCTGCCGGGTTTCAGCGCGTACACCACCTGCGGGGGAGAGCACTGTTATGGGGCCTCTGGTGGACTGGCTTGGCCTGGGGGCATCATATGATCTGACCTTTGCACAGGGAGCAGTGAGTGGGGCGCGGCCAGCCCTCTGCTGAGCAAATCCTGTCCTTTGCAGTGCAAGCAGCCAGTGTGTCAGGTGCTGAGCACTCTGGGGCAGCCGATGAGTGTGCATTTTGGGCGCAGATCACAGCGACATGCAGGTGGAGCGCGAGCCCTGACACAGTCCTCACCTGCATCAGGGGCTCCAGGCTGCCGGTCCTGACGTGGATGGCGCGGTGGAAGGGAGCCTGCTCAGGCACCAGCTGAATGTCTGAGATGGCTGTCATGGTGCTGTCTCCCACGTGGGTCAGCTCCCCCGACAGGAAGCGTGAGGCCCGCTCCACAAACACCTTGCTCAGCGACTGCAGCAGGTGGGCAAGTGGGTTTGCTGGAGCAGGGCCTGGTTGTGTGCGCACATGATGGGCTGCCGGGGATGCTGCAAGCCCTCACACCTTGCTCAGCAATTGCAGCAGGGAGCCTACAAGGACCCAATCAGTTCCTGTCACCACCTCAACAGTGTCCCTCTCTCTACGACACTGCCTGGCTGCACCACCATAACAGGACCTGTGGGTGCAAGCACACATGCCGGGAGACAGAGGCTTACTTCTGAACGCAACAGCCATGGATCCTCTGATCTCAAGGAGGAGCAATGGCCTGCTGCCACGGCCAACTTACGTGATGCAAACACAGCAGCACCCTGGCCGTGAGGGCTTGAAGGTGACCATTGAGTCAGCTGACTCTGACTTGCAGCCGGTAGCTGTCAGCATCACAGCATTCAAGCAGGTGCAGCCCGCGCCACAGTCTGACTTAGGCGGCACCGACCCTGACCTGCAGGCGGCTGCGCTGCTCCGACACCGCCTCCATGCTGGCCAGCCCCTGCTCCAGGCCCTTGGGCGACACGCTGACATCCTGCAGGCCCTCCAGGTGCTGCACCAGGTCCCAGCCAGCGCTCACCATCTCCTCCAGGCTGCAAGGGGCAGGTGCCTGTGTGCAGTGGCTTGCCTTGCACAGCAGCAGGTGGCAAGCGGGCCGACCTGGCTTGGGGAGCAACGGGAGATGCTGGTGCGATTGCAGTGGCACGGGCGGACAGTGAGGCACACTTGTGGCCGGGTGCACCGCACCAGCCACAGCAAGCTGTCCCTGCCGCCGACCTCTGGGACTGCTGGGCTGAGCTGTTCTGCTACAGGGCTGCCAAAAACCTTGCGGCTGCCTGGCCACATTGCTGCTTGCCAACATGTTGGCCTTCTGGCGGCAACCCATGGCAGGGTTCCGGCTCCACAATGCCTGCAACACCGCAGCCAGCTGCCCGCAGCCCCATTGCTGTGCTGCCTCAGCTGCTTCCTGGCTGTGGCTGGTCTTACAGCGCACACAGTCAGACCCTGCACCTATTGATGTCGAAGTTAGCCTGCACCAGCAGCTGCTCGGTGTCCTCCGGCAGGGTCAGCCTGTCCAGCAGCTCCTCCAGGGCCACCAGCAGCTTGCTGTTGTTGCGCGCCTGCAGCTCCAGCCTGCAGCACCGCAGATTGCTCTACACATACATGACATTCTTATCCTCATTGTGATCTGAGCCCTTGCCTAAACATGGCCGTCGCCAACACACACATTTGAGGACAGTCAGTGCTTATTACCAGTCTGCAGTGCATGTGAGGTCAACCCAGACCATGGCATACAACACAGGCATGCAGCAGCCCCACACAGCAGTGCTTCAGCAGTCCTGAGCAGTCAGTCAGCAGCCTCACAGCAGCACGCCAGCAGCGCCACTGCATTCGAGCGGCCAGGCCAACCTGTTGTTGCGGGCTTCGATGGCGGCGATGTCCTCCCGCATGTGGCGCAGCTTGATGTCGAAGATGTGCAGGTTCTCATCCAGGTCGTTGATGAGGCTGATGGCGTCCTGAAGGCGCAGCATCACTGTAGCCACCAGGGGCCCGCTCTCCAGGATGGCATGCACATTCGCAGCCTGCAGCAGCAGCGAGAGTGTGGGCGCTGCCAGCATGACAGGGAGCGACAAGCTGCAGCGGCAAACTGCACAGTCTTGAACACTGATTACATGCCCCTCTCCTTGAAATCTGGGCTACCAGCAAGGTCCCCAATACCGCACAGGTGAGCAGCTGCCTGGCTGCACAACACAGCCTGCCTCACGCGCGGTGGATGAGCACGGTCTGTCAGAGAGACGGAGCGTGGACCCTCAGCACCCTACCCCCACTGCATCCTTGGGAGGAAGGCAGTCTGCACCATCACCCCACTGCATCCCTAGAGAGATGCGAGGGGGCAATGGTGCCTGAAGAAAGCTTATGCCCCATCTTCCACATGTTTGAACAAGCCAGTGGCAGCTCTGTGCATGATGTCACCTCCAGCGCAGCCAGCTCGGCCTGCAGGCGCTCCTGGAACTCCTCCACGTCCCCCACTCCCAGGGCAAACATCTCCAGCAGGGTCTGCAGGTCCTTCTCCTCCTTGGCTGACACCTGCACATGTGACGTATCATGTTGTGACAGTGCCCGAGAGCACAAGGGGGGAATACCACCTGTCCATCTCAGCCTACAGACAACAGAGCCATTCACACACAGTGCAGGTTGCACTGACAGGAGGTGTTCTCTAAGCCTCTGAATGCGGGGCATTGTCGTCACCTGCCTGGCCTCAAGGCCGGCCACCAGAGAGGAACCTCCTGTGCTGCCAGCCCCGTCTCTGTCTGCCTCATGCCCCAGCAGCGCTGCAGATCATCCATCGCATGCAACCCCCACTGAGCCCCGCTCACTGATGGAGGATGCTGAGCTCACTTTCCCTCAGACCACTAATGATTGTTTGCAACACTCACTAGCGAGGACCCGCCCGCGCTGCCAGCGCCCCCCGCGTCCGCCTCGTGCCCCAGCAGCGCGGCCCCAAAGGCACCCACCCCCTCCAGGTCCACCAGCTTGCCCTCCTGGGAGGACACCCACCGGTCCAGCAGGGCTGTATCATATCCCACAACCTGAGGCTGCTTGCGCTCGTGCTTCCTGCGGGGACACACAGGACTGCTGCAGGCAAGGCCTCCTCCAGGCGGCCGGACACGACATGGAGTTGCTTTGCAGGTGCTGGCTCCCTGCGGTGCTGCCTCACAGGGGCGTGCATGCTGATTGAAGACCACAGGGTGTCAGAGCGCAGATCCAAAGTGTCCAGATGGCATGCAACCTGCGTCGCCGTGCACCAGCATTGCCAGGTCAAGTGTGGTGCCTGGGGCAGTGCAGGGGCCATGCACGAGGGGGAATCAGGTTCCCTGCCTAAGGCTTGCTGCAATGGACGGCGGTCCATGTGAAGCTCCATCCCATAGACTCCTGCCAGCGTTCACTGGCAGGATAGCCTCTCAAATCAGGCCTCTCCCACCCACTTGCAGAAGAGGTAGACAGTGCCCATGACCTCCTCCAGGGCGCCACGGTCCAGCTGCATGGCAGTCTTGGTGTCGGACCCAAAGGTGCTGCTCTGGAACCACATCTCCAGGAACTGGGGCTTCCCCTCCTCTTCGTCAAGGAAAGCCTCCATGCGCGTCATGTGCTTGAGCAGGAAAGATGACCGAATCTGCAGCACAGGGGCAAACCTCAGCAGGCACCGCGCAGGATGCTCACTCTCGGGCATTGCTTGGGCAGGAGGGATGGACACAACTGCAGCAGCAGGACAGCCCTCGGTGTGGCAGCCAGACAGCCACCAGGCCTGAACGGGGCTCAGGCTGTGAGACTGGGGACGTGCAGCCCTGCTGGCAGCTGGGCCTCGTAGCCTTCGGCAATTCTCTAGGCGCGAGGGTTGGCTGGCTGCACTGTCTGCGCCTGCGCTCTGAACAAGTGTGTCACAAGGGGCCCCTCTTTTAGAAGGCTTCTGGCATGGGGCCAAACCCACAACAGAGGTGTCAAGGGAGGAAGGAGGGAGGTCAGGCATCTTCCTGCCAGCACCAAACAGGGCATACACCGGTGCGCGAGCTTGCCTGCGTCTTGCCCGCCGAGTACTTGCAGATGTGCAGGGAGCCTTTGAAACCCCGGCGCTTAGAGCGGCGCTCTGCTGTCAGGCAGACCACCCGCTCCTTGCTTTGGCTCTGCAGGCAACAACGGCGTGCACATCCAGCTCTGGCTGGCTGAAATGGCATGCCTGGGCTGAGGACAGGGAGGCACAGCCTATCTAGTGCTTGTCGACCGTGTTGGGTGCCATTGCAGCTCAAGACAGATCCGCTTGCAAGGAGCGCCAGCATTCCACCTTGGGTGGCTTCTTCTTGCTTGAAAATGTAGAGGTGGCGCTCGGCAGACACTTCACCACCTGCAGCGCAACTAGCAAGGTGCAGCAGGAGGCGCCAAATAATGTGCCAGCCTCCAATGTCAGTGCCTCATCAATGCAATCCACCTTATAAGCAGCCACCACTCGCGCCTCTGTGTTGGTGAACACCTCCTCCATGCTGCTTCGGAGGCTCATGATTGCCACTCTGATGGTGGGTGTTGATTACTGACTATCACGCAAAGGGCTGCTGAAGTGCAGAGTACATCAGCGAGGCCCAAAACAAGATGGTCAACGCTATTCAATTGGGGCGAACCAGCCTGGCTGCCCTATCCTGATCTCTCTGTCAGTGCCTGCGCCGGGTTGTGGCATTCATGTCCATTGTGTGCAGCTATAGCTGAGTTTGTGGCACAGGCCTGCCGGCTGTAACGCCTCCACAGACGTGGCCAGAAATGCTACAGGCGTATGCGGACGGGCAGCAGACCCCTTCAGCCCTTCATTGCAGCTTTGAGCCCTTTTACGGAAGCATGAGCGGCCTCAGACAGCAACATGCATGCCACTTCACAGGGACTCTTCACAGGCCTAATGCTGGTGAGCATCCTGCATCATTGCATCGGCTGCTGCTGCAGCAGTCCTGTATATAGCCCCTCATTGCCATCTGACACCTTTACTTTGCTCATGCAGTGCCCCTTCAGCCTTGACCCGTTGACTCTGAGCAGCAGGAGCAGGGCAGATGGCATCATGCCCTTCAGATATGTTGCAAGCACACGAGGGCCTTGACAGCAAGGCAGAGCATCTGTTGGATGGCAGGGCAGGCAGCCTCAAGATGCATACGACTCTCAGAGTAAACATCAGCCCTCAGGCAAGCAATCTGTGGACTCTTATCTGACCGTGCAATGACACTAAAAGCCCTGCAAAGCTGCAAAGGCACCAAAGCGCTTGTGGCGTGCAGCATGACGCATGCATGAGCCCAGATACAATGCAGGACGTCAGCCTGCAGGGAGTCGGCCAACTGGGCAGTGGCCACCATAGTCTGGAGCAGCCCTGACATTGCCACACCCCTGTATTACCTTTGTCAACACAGCAAGTAGCTTCAGGTTGCACTAGGCCCCTGCCACACCTGCAGGCCTGGCAACAGAAGATAGCCCGCATCAGCAGCACTCCCATGCAGCACACCCCCCTACTGCTCGCAGAGTCCCCCGGCACAGACAGAAGGACAGGGGATGGCGCCCCCAGCAGCCCCCACCCTCTGCAGCTGCGCTGGCTGCACTCCCCTCAGGCAGTGGAGTTGCGGCAGCGCACTGCCCGCATGCTGGGCAGTCTGCAGTGGGCCATCCTGATTGCCACCACGCTGCTGTTTGTGCTCTTTGCACAGGACATGGCTGCACTGGTCTCAGCCCCGGACTATGTGGCGACCTACATTGATGTTGTGCTACTGGGCTGCATGTGTCTCTATCTGATGGAGGTGAGCATGCTTCAGCGTCCCTCATACTTGATTCTGCCTAGGATGCATCCTGCTCCATTCAACCCACCCTGCCTTTCAAGGAGCATGCATTCCACAGAGCGTGATGCGCTGTAGTATAAGCAGGCCTGTCCTGCCTCAGAGAGCAAAGCACTGAGGGCTGGCGTTGCTGCCTGCAGGTGTGCCTCCACCTCCTGTGCCCAGCCACGCCTCCCTGGCCGGCGCTGGCCATGGACTGCATCTGCGCAGCCTTCATCGTGGCTGACCTGTCCTGGGTGGGAGTCCCTTTGACGGACTCAGTGACGGGGCTGCAGGCAGTCAGTGCCGCCACGCTGGCAGCCTCGCGCGCTGGCAAGATGGCTGCCACTCTGCGCAACCTGCAGTATGGGCGGGCCCTGCGGGCAGTGGTCGCAGCTGGGCAGGTGCTGCTGCGCAGGGAGAGGCTGGTGCCCAGCCAGGCCTGGAGGCAGGTGCACTGCTGCCGTCAGGTCGGTGCGGCCACGCTGCAGCTGGTGAGACACCTGTCCGCACAGCAAGGGTGACATGCGTGCTGGGGGGCCACCTGGCAACCACTCCTGCACGTGGCTGCAGGCCGGGTAGGGACATGGCCTGTTGGCATGGGAGATGGCCATCACACACGCGTCTCCACAAGGCAGAAGGCTAGTCTGTGCCTGGATGGCACTGTGGCTGCATGCTGCAGGCCTGGCAAGCACAGTGCTGCACAGTCCTGTCGTCTCAAGCTGCAGCACCACACTCAGTACACTGCAGCATTCCAGGCAACCAGCTGCTGTGTGAGCGCTGACGCCCCCTGCCTGCCTGCTGCAGATGGCGCTGCTGGTGCTGGTCACAGTGACGGTGGTCCCCTTCATGCAGTACCAGGTCTCTGTGATGCAGCTGCCAGACGCATTCCTGGCGGTGCTGGCGGTGCGCGAGAGCGAGCCCACGGCCTACCTGCAGCCACTTGTGGACGGCATCTTCAGGTGCAGCCCAGCGTGGCACCTCTGCGGGTTGCTGTGCACCTGCCTGGGCAGCCAGTGCCTCGAAAGCTGCATGGTGGCTGTGGTCAACAGCAAAATCTAGGTTGCAAAGATGGCCTGGCTGATGCTGCTTGCTGCAAGAGTGTGCGCAGGCACAACCCTCCTGCGCTGGCCGGCACAGAGCCTGCTGGGTCCCTTGAGCAGCCCATGGCTGCTAGAGGACTGCCTGCATGCCTGCCACTATGCCTGAAGCACCTGACCATCCACCTCTCGTAGCTCCGCGCTTGGCCGCCTGGCGCAGCACTTGGACGAGCAGGCTAGCTTGCTGTGCCAATTGGCTCCACACAAAGCTGCCATGCTGCCTGCGTGGTGCGCCACACCCCTGCAGGGTTTGCTTGACCATGCCCTGCCAACGTCCCTGCAGGTTCTACACCACCCAGGGTGCAGGAGTCAGGCTGCTGACCCTACGCATCGGCGACCGCATCTGGGACGCTCCTGGGGCCCCCCCTCTTGCCACCCAGCGCAGCGCAGACCGCCAGCAGGTTGCCTCAGCAGATGGCACGGTGGCTCTGCTGCTCGACACCACCGCGCGCAACCACTGGGTGGCAGCTCACAGCATCGGGCTGGCAGCCTTCCTGATTGCTGAGCTGCTGCTGCTGCGACTCCTGCTGGGGCGGGTTCTGAGGACGCAGCTGGCACAGCCGATGGGGAAGGTGCTGGAGGCGCTGGGCCGCGAGGCTGCAGAGGTGGTCCAGGTGGTGCAGATGGGGCAGGTGAGTGCGGAGCCTGCCCTGGCAGCAGATGATGTCAACACCTGCAAAGTGAGCACAGCAGGCTTGGAGGGTTGTGGTGACAGCGCGCTGTCTAGCAGTAGAGGCGGCCTGGCCGCACCCTGAGGCTGCAAAATTCATCTGCACCACTGGTCTGGGCTCTGAACCGAGGGCCGAGCAGTGGGTATGACGCAGGGCAGCGTTGCGCAGCCGTGGCCTGCAGCACAATCTGGTCTGCTTGGGGGCTTTCTGTGCATGCTGGACCGGTTTGCTCATTGTAGACGCTGTGTGCTGCAGGACCCTGCAGCCCACCCGGATGAGTTCAGCCTGCTAGAGGGGGCTGTGACAAAGCTGGGACGCATCTGTGCGCATGTTGGGTCTGGCCTGAGGCCTGAAGGCTCTCCAGTTCTGCAGCGCTACCTCCAGGTGGGCCGGCCTCTGATGCACAACCATGCCCCCTGGCGAGGCTGCAGCGTACATGACAGCCAACTCCGGCGCCCTGCGCCTCATCGATCGATGGTACAGGGCCAGTACTCAAACTCAGCTGCAGTGCCAGGGACTTCCTGCAGTGTGAAAACCGCACCTGGTCGGTGGTGATGTGCACCCCAAGGGCCGGTTGCAATGCCATGACTTCAGCACAGTGTCATAGTCGCACCTGCCCTCACTGTGTGCATGGCTGGCTATGCAGGGCCAGCTCAGGCCCAGCAGCAGGATTTGAGGAAGGGCCGCCATCTGCCTGTGCTGCATGCTGAGCCTGATCCATGTCCGCAGGACATAGATGCCTCCAGCACTCTGTCTTACAGCAGCCAATCTACTGCCAGCTGCATGCTGCTGACTCACTGGGAGCTGGTTGCTGTCCCTGCAGGATGCCGCCGATCCCGGCACCCAGTCCTGGATCCTGGCTCAGGCCAGTGACACCAGCACAGCTGTGGCCCCGCGCCGCCAGCACTCCAGTGGGGACAGACGTGCATCCAGCATGTTCAAAAGCACGCCTGCCCGCGCCAGCCTGTCGACTGTACCTGACCCGGTGGCGGTCAGCAGCACCCAAGATGCCACAGGGGCTGCACTGGAGCCAGGTGCAGGCCTTGACCATGGCCCAATGTCAAGGCAAGCCGATTTCAGGGCCAACGTTTCGGTGCGGCTGCTGGCGATGGCGCAGGCGGACCCCTGCATCGACCCGATGCTGCTGGAGCGGTCCCAGGAGATCTGGGCGGCCGTGCAGGCAGTGGACAGCGTGGCCCTGGACTCCTGGCACTACAGCATGCTGGATCTGGAGCCTCCGGGGCTCATTGCGGCCGTGTGTGCCATCTTTCTGAAGCTGGGGCTGGCTGAGGCAGCAGGCAGCGGGCAGGCGGGAGCTGAGGGGCGTGCAAGGCAGCACACGTGGGACAGCGCGAGGCCTGTGCCAGCTGAGGAGCCTGCGGCGGCAGTCATGGCTGGTGGACCATGCGTCCCCCTTGAGGTGCTGTGGCACTTCCTTGAAGAGGTGCGTCGCAGAGGAGGTGAAGTCGGGGGCCGTCCAATGGCCTCCCCTGCACAGACCTGCATGTGAGCAATCGAGGCCTGTGGTCCCTGAAGCGCTGCCTCCGCCCGCGGCTGCAATACATGCAGTCAAGCCAGGAGTGTGTCAGCAAGGTGGGCCAGAGCAGACTCCCCACCAGGCCATTATCCTGTACATGCGACTCACTCTGCGCCCTGTTGCAGCACAGACCCCAACGCACTTGTGTGGGGCCCTCTGTGGGTTGTGTTGCACATCTAGGTGCCTCTTGATTGGCCCTCAGAGAGTCCTTAGGGTGGAGGGGGTGGGGGCCTGGGATTGGGTCTCACTGCCCTGCAATCCCGTCTGCAGGTGTCCCAAAGATACCATGCTGCCAACCCTTACCACAACTTCCACCACGTGTGCGATGTAGCCCACATGCTGTTCCGGTACATGGAGCTCCTGAATGAGTGCTGCCATTTCACACAGACAGAGAAATTCTCCATGCTGGTGGCCGCTGTCTGCCACGACTTGGAGCACCCAGGTCAGCAGGCACTCATGTTTGCTTGTGGCTGTAGCCGTGTGCACCGCTTACTGTTGCTCTTGGGCTCAGGGCATGGAGCAGACGCAGTCCTAACTGTCGGGGTGCGCTGAGCGTGTCTGCTTGACCATTTAGGCTCAGCAGCAGGAATGCACACCTCTCGCTGTGAATGTGCCATCTTGTCGTGGTGTGTCTGCACAGGACAGCAGCTTGTGCCTGTGGCTGCCCGGAGCAGCCATGCTGCGCCTGCAGGGGTGACCAATGCCTTCCTGATCTCGACCCATGACCCTTTGGCGTGTGTCTACAATGACAGCAGCGTCCTGGAGAACAACCACGTGTGCTCCCTGTACACCCTGCTCAGCCAGCAGCCGGCAGTCAACATCTTCAGGGGCATGGGCATGACGGCCTGGAAGGAGTGCAGGTGGGCTGCGCAATGCTCTAGGGGGCAGGCTCCTGTCAGGCTGCAAACAAGCTCAGGGGCTGAAGCGCATGCAGTGTGCAGCCCGCAAGCCACTGGTGTAACATATGCCTTGTCCAGCAGTGTGCATTGTGCTGCAAGCCACAGCCGCTGCTCTGCACAGCGCTCCACAAGATGGCGCTGATGGCTGCAGAACCTGGTGGCCACAATCCTGATCTGCTTGCAGGAAGATTATCATCGATGCCATCCTGCACACAGACATGACCCACCACTTCTCGACTGTGGCCAAGGTGAGGCCGTCCTGCCCGTGATGGCCAGCTGGTTGTGGGGCATTCCCTGCTGATGCTTGCTCTGTGGGATTTTCCTTGCTTGCACAACAGCTGTTGAAGCACTGCCCATGCTGATGACTTGCATGCCTGCTGAGGCCAACAGAGGCCCTCTGCGCCTGGCGCTGCCCCAGCACCTTCCCTGCAGGCTGTCTTGCAGCTGCCCTCACTGGCCAGCAACTTCACCCCTAGGGCTCAGCTGCGCGGAGAGAAAGTGCTAGGCCGAGCATTTATGCTGTGCCCTGCAGCTACAAGTATTCATGGAGCTGCACAGGAGCCTTGAAGCTGGCAGCTCTGCCAAGCTGTCTGCCACGGGCGAGAGCATGAGCCCCGCCTCGCAAGCCTCCACAACAGGCAGCCTGGCCCTGTGCACCTCGCCTGCCGCGCGTGCATTTGGGTCGCCAGAGGACCGCCAGTTCCTGCTGTCCCTGCTGCTGCACTGCGCTGACATCAGCAACCCTGTGAAGCCGCCGCTTCTGAGCCGCAGGTGGGGAGCAGGCTGCTGCTCGAAAGACAGGGTGTGGTACAGGGATGGCGGACTGCTGGCTGTGATCAGATGTCGTCCTGGCACAGAAAAAAGCATGGAAGAGTTGCTTGCCTGAGTCCAGAGCCACCATGCTGGCTGCTCTGCCAAGCCCTCCATCAGATTTTCTTACACCCTTTGTCCAGCGACCGATCGCAGGGCACAGGTGTCCTGATCTCGCCCCACATGCAGTGCAGCCTGTCTGCGTGTAGGTGGTCTGAGCGCGTCATGGCTGAGTTCTTCAAGCAAGGGGACCTGGAGAGATCGCTGGGCCTGCCCATCAGCCCCCAGATGGACCGCGCCACCACCTCGGTGCCCATGGCGCAGGTCAACTTCATCGACTTCATTGTGGCACCGCTGTACAGTCAGGTGTGGCATTGATTGGGTTGGTACTAGGGTAGGGGCACTCGCATCTCTTTTGCAGCAGATCCCTGATGACTTTGCAGCTGCTGCTGCAGGCTGTGTGGGCAGCTTAGATTGGTAGTTGCTCTTGCCTGACTTTCTCTCTGGTGCCAGCGTCCATGCAGGCACGTCATGCAGGGCTTCCTGCTCCGCTCTGCTCTATAACGCATGCAAGAAGCAATGTTGGGCACAATGCACAGTGCTGCCTGGTCCCCCACAGGGCGGCAAATTTTTGACACCACAAGCATGACGCGTGCTGCCATGGTGGGCTGAGCTGCTTAGGTTTCACATGCTTGGCAGTGCTCGTCGGCCTGCAGCCTGTCAGAGCTAGGTGTTGGAGCTGCCCCATGTGGCACTTGCCTGCTGCAGCTGGTGGGCATCTTCCCAGAGCTCCAGGTGACCATGGACAATTTGTACGAGAACAGGTGCACCTGGAGTATGCTGGCCTTTGCTGAAGTGGGCCAGGATCCAGTCAAGCCCCCTAGCAGCAAGCAGGGGGACCAGGTGACTTGTGCTGGATGCTGCAGTGCTGCCTCCGCCTGGCACACCATGTTGTGCCTGGCTGATCAGGAAGCACGTTCCCACCCTGGCATGGAAGAGCACTTTGTGAGTCCCGTGAGGGCATGCAGCTCAGTTCTTGTTGCAAATTTAATGCTCTGTTGGAGTGCAAGACTGAGTCACTGCTCCATGGACCTGCAAAGCCAGTGCTGATTGCCAGTAACTTCACTCTGCTGAAGGAGAGGATTGCTGCGCGGCTAAGGAACTTCACAGAGGCCTACAGGGATGTCCTGCCTGCCCTGCACTCGCCAGCAAGGTGCGCGCCCTACAGCTTGCTGGTGCACTTGCCCAGGCTGGGGCCACCTCCGTCATGCAATCCTCTCGGAGTTGCCCGCCCAATGTGGGGCAGGCAGCCAGCAATGGCCTGTCTCTGCCTGCCACTTAGCGCCCACAGATGCTTCCAGCATGCTTCCAGGCTGCAAGCAGAGCATGCCTGCTGCCAACCCCTTTGCTGCAGCAGTGGCCTGGCACCTGCAACGCATATGGAGACAGGCGTGAGCACCCTTGGAGATGTTCCAGTCCCCAAAGCAGCTGCCAAGGCTGCTTCCGCTGTCCTCCACTTCTCACACTCCTGGTACAGGGGCACCTCCAACTCCTCTGAACCTGGCCCGACCCCAGCTGCTGCCAGATCGCGGTGGATGAGGCGCAGCGGGAGGGACCCGCGCTCCTCCATTGCCTCCGTCCTGCGAAACCTGCCGGGGCGTCCCACCTCGGTGCACCCCTCAGACGAAGCTGCAGGGCTGCCGCTTGCACACAAGTGGCGGCGTGGCGCAGCCACTGAAGGGGGCCCCAGCCTTGATGCAGAAAATCCCAGCAGCCTGGGGGTTCTGCGCGCCAACAGCCTCTCCTGAGCTGCTGAGCCGGCAGCTTGTGAACCTGTATTTGTCTCGCAGCTGAAGACGCCAGCAGGCCGCTCAAGGTAGCAGGGCCTTACATGAGGCTGTGACCACACAGTAGAAGTTTCCCCGCACTGGCTGGGTTTGTCCTCCAAGCCCATGATGTTGGTGGTGGTCACATCAAGTGTTCTCAACTCCCACTCTACGCCTTGTTACATGGTAGGGAGTTTTCCATGGCTGGCCAGCAGACCCTGACCTCTGTTACAAGCATACTGATCTTCAACAAGAACTGACGAACTGACACCTGCTGACTTGACTTCAGCACACTTCTTGTGACAGCTCAGCCTGGATGAATTGTGATTTCAAAGAGTCCCAAGTGCCGCAAATGTCAATGTTTGGAGCTGCTTGGACGCAGCTGAGGGGTTCAACACATGGTCTTTGAGCGCTCAACTGGCATCTGATATGCGGTCATCATGTTGTATGGGCAGCGACTCAAGCACAGGCAGCTTATGTTGTGCAGCCAGGCACAGCTACCCTGTGCTTCCAACCGGCCAGCAGCAGGGCCTGCTCACACTGCTGCTGGCAACCATGTACCTCACAGCCTCTTTTCAAAGCACCAAGCACTCCCAAGCCCAGGTTCTTTGCTGCCTGCCTGTCACTATTGGTAAGCGTGCCGCAACAGGGCTGCCCTGCCAGTCACTCTGGCTCTTGGCGTGGTGGGGGCAGGCTGCGCGGTGCCTGGCCGCCTGCCTCCCTCATGCGCTGCATCTGCAGCTGCACGTCCTGGTGAGCTTGGGCCAGCTGCTCGTCATCCACAGTGCCCTGCCGCTTCATGGCCTGCGTGAAAAGACAGTGTGTCAGCATCCCGGGGGGGAAGAGCCATGCTGTGTGCCCAGTCAGGGAGCTCGGAGGAGGAGGGGCATGCTGTCAGCAGAGAGAAAAACTTGTAATCCTGCGAATGACAAAGGGCTGCCATCCACATAGCAAGCTCACTTTGATCAAGCGCTCATCGCTTGGCGTGGAAGTCAAGATGATGGCAGATCCAAGCACTGGCCATGCAAGAAAGTATGCTATCTGCACGCAGTCTGGCCTTGTCAGATCAAAGGCATCAAGCGTGCTGTCTGTCCACTGAGTGCCATGACAGCTCACCCTGAAAGGTGTCGTGGCCTTTTGCCGGTAAAAGACCGTGGCTCCTGTGGCCAACAGGACACCAGCACCTAGCAAGGCCCCTTCACGCACTGTGAGAGGCATCTTAAAAGTGTCAGACGGCAACTTGACCTGCTCGTCAGAGAACACTGAAGGTGCTGAGACGTGCTCACATAACACTCAGTGAGGAAGCTGGGATCCTCACTGCAGCAAGCCGTCTCTATGCTGCCTGATTTGATGCTAAGCCAGTCATGGTCAAGGCAGGGCTTGTTTTGAAGTGGCGTCCTATGCACAGCCCAGAGGGCAAAGGTGGCCAGATAACAGACCCTTGGCCCATCAGAAAGTGGACGTCTGGCAAGGGGCCATCCTGCAGTGCTGGCTCTAATTCTTTGAGCACAGCAACAGCTCCTGGCACAGCTGCAGCCTCACGCTCTGCTGGACGGCTGCACCCCATGTCCTTGCTGTTTGCCCAAGCGCCTGCCTACTTTGACGTGCAGCACTTTAAAGTGCTGCCAAAATTTGGCCGCACATGCTGACGGTGCCCTGTCTGCTGCGCAGGGAAGCAGCACCACATATCTGTCAGCCAGTCCAGCCATGACTTCCTGACAGCCAAGCCACCTGATTGTACTGCCTCTCTAGTACTCCACACCGATGCTGCCACAAGAAATGCCATCAGCCCTCTTGCAGACACTTACATCGTCAGTCGCCGCGCTTGCCATGAGGATGCCTTGCTGTGCTATGTGTTCCCCCTCGAAAAGAGACTGGGCATGCCAGCTTGACCGTTACATAAGAGAAGGAAGTAATATTCTACTTTTGGACCAGATGAACTGAGCAACTGACCCCGATGCAGCATTGCTGACCACAATGCAGCGTTGCCTCTCCTTTTGGCATCGCTTTAAGCAGGCGTTCATCTGAGTGGCACCCCGCCGGTGAGCAACGAGTCCCAAGGAGACTGCGGAGAACTCGCAGCAGCCTAACAGCACTGACAGGCGCATGCCGTGCTTCCGCAGGGCAAGTCCGCATGTGCTGCCGCATGCCAGCTTTCAGGAGTCATGCATACGCCACCTGCATCTGCACTGAAGCATCAGAAAGATGCAGGCCATTACACCGCTGTCTCTATCACGCTTCACAACAACCCTCTACAAAGATTGCTTGAACACGCAGCTTGCATGCTGCAGAGCAAACACATGAAGTCCCAGCAGGAGGGCACATCTGAAAGGAGGACACAACATGATCCTGACCACAGCGAGTTGGCCAATCTCCTGAGCCGCATCCTTCAGATGGTGGGTGTGGTGACACTTTCATGCGCCTGATGTTCAGCACATTCGCCTCACCTTCACCTGTAAGGGAAGAGCAGTTCAGCAATCCTGTGACCCTCCACCATTTTGAATTAGCCTCCTCAATGCCAGCCTCCCTTGTGGCGCACTGACTGAAATGATTGGGCCCGTGCAGATGAGGTCCTCAACTGAGAGGAGGATGGCCCAGCTGGAGGCGGCTGTGCAGGTCAGATGGTGCCATGTCACAGGACCCCTCATTGTGCATCGAAGCTGCCTGCTTGAGTTGCAGCGGACCCTCTCTGTGTGCCAGCTTACCATGTGGCCCAAGCCCAGTCACCCTGCCAGCAAGTGCTCATGGTCAGGTTGACCAGGCCCCCCCCCCAACACGGCCCCAAACACAGCCGCACTCTATGGGGCTCTTGACCTAATCTCAAACGATATCTTCCATCTCATGCTGCAGGTGCAGGCGCTGGAGGCCAGGCAGGAGTTTGCAATAAAGGCGGCCCAGGCTGCTCTGCAGAGAACCCGCCAAGAGCTGCAGCAGCTGTCCCAGGAGGATGCCCAACAGCATGCCGCCCCGCGCCAGGCCACCCAGGTGGGGCTTCTGCTCAGGTGTCCAAAACTTGAGCTGTACGTCAATGTCCTGGGGTATATGCTGCATCTCCTTTGCAGCATGCATGCTTGCTGCTGTCTCGCAGCAAATCACCCCTCAGCACTGCATGTGTCTGACTGGCAGGTGTGGCTGACAGACTGTGTTGTTGATACAGGAGCTGCACAGTGTTAGCGCATTCCCTGTGGTGACCGCCCCACATGGTCAAGCTTGCAAATCGCAGCATCAGTGCTGCAGCTTCACCCACCCATACAGAAGTTTTGCAGATGCTGCAAAGGCAGGTGTGCCTGCAGGAGCTGGCGGAGCCAGACCACCAGGCTGGCCTGGAGGTGCACGGCAATGCCCCCCAGCTGGAGGTCCCCGCATCATCTCCGCTACAGGAGACTGTGGAGGCACAGCATCGACCCTCTGTACAGGAGCAACTGCTGGTGTGAACCCCTTATGACTTGACTGGCTGCTAGTTGCCAGCAGCTGCCCTGTGTAGCGACCTGCGTCCCAGACAAGCATGGCAGTCAACCTGCATGGCGCCTGCGCCCCTCTCACTGGCTGGTCAAACTGCGGGTCAATGGACTTGAGTGAAGCTGGCACAGCTTTGGCACAGCACTTGACCCCTGACCACAAACAACCTCCCTTGATCATAATTCTCCCTAGCAGTAGCCACTCCATGCTGACTGACAACTCATGCTCACAGAAGGGTGCGTGGACATGCACAGACCTTTGTCTCCCGTGCCCGTGTAGGGGCTGAAACTCAAAATGGATTCTGATGCCCAGGAGCGCCAGGCTCTGCAGATGCGGTGCAACGCCCTGCAGCAGCAGCTCACAGAGGGCAACGAGCGGGAGAACACCCTGCGCGCAACCATTCAGGTGCTTAATGATGTTGATGCCGTGAGGGCAGATGGCCGTGAGGGCAGATGCATCTCATGCCGCGACTTGTGTCGCTGGGGCGACCAAAGGTGCATAGCCAGAGGTGGCGGCCTGCAGCCCACAGTGTGCACCTGCTGTCTGTCTGCAATCAAGCGCGAAGCTGAACCCCCAGGGCTTGCCTGGGCCTGTTGATACATCCTGACGTCCTCGCTTGCTGCAGGAATTGGAGGCCAGGGTGGAATCACTGACCAGTGCGGCAGCCCTGCACGCGCGACATGACCAGCTGCAGCAGCAGGCTCAGCTCGAGCTGACCCAGGCTGTCAAGGTCAGCCTTGTGGCCCTGCAGAGCAAGGGTGGCTACTCATGCCGCATGTGTGTCCTGCACAAGCTCGCGATGCCTCGCCGCCTTTGTCTGAGCATCATCAAATCCAGGTGCTGTGCTGGCCATGCCTGCCCCTGCATTGCGCCCCGACCTGCACATGTCAACTAGACGCCTCCTGCCTGCCTGCAGGTGCTGACATCAAAGGTGCAGCACGAGATGAAGCGCAGCCGGCGCGCCACCAAGGTGCAGCGCCGGCGCTTTGCGGCTTCGCTTCGCACATCCCGGCTGCAGGTGAGCGTGCTTGCTTGCAGTCAAGCCAATCAGTGCACTGCATGCCTGGTCATGATGCACCCAGCAGCTGCCAGCAGGTGCATGACCACTGTGCACGTTCAGAAGGCCTGCAGCAATCAGGCCATGTGCGCCCGCCTTACGTGCCATCAAAAGGGCCACCATGCCCTGCCTGCCAAGACACTGGCACACCTCAAGCTGGGCAGGTGGCATGCCTCAGTTGGGCATCCCCTGAGCGATATGGGTTGGTACATGCCAGAAGTCAGGAGAGGCCTGCTGCGGCGTTCCTTGTGTGGCCAGCAGCAGGCAGTGCTCACAGGATGGCAGATGCATGTGAGCCTGACCCACGCAGGCAATCTGACGAGCTCATTGCATGCCCTGCAGCGCGCTGAAGCTGATGCAAAGTCTGTCAGGGCGCTCCTCGAGCGGGAGCGCAGAGACAAGAGGGAGATGCAGCAGGGCCTGCTGATGGCCACTGCAGCGCTGGCAGGCCAGACATGTCAGGTCAGGCTGTCTTCTGTGCACGTGTCCTCTGTTTCTCCCATGCCTTGGCTAGGCCAGAACATAGCCGCCATGCTGAGCAGGCACAGCAGCCCCGGCAGCCTGTGCTGCAGGTCAATTCAGTCTAGCAATGCCAGCAGCCGGTGTGATGGATTTGCACAACATCACATGCTAGGCAGGCAGTGCGACCAGCAGCTGCACCGGGCGTGAACTTGCTGTCTCACGATGGTCATGATCTTGTGAACTTGACAAGCAAGTTGCTGCTTGCAAAGCTCAGATTGTCGCCACATGCAGCATGACCAGGCATGTCGTCAGCCAGCGGGAGGCATCAATCGCGGAAGGGGGCGCTGACATGCCCTGCTCGTCCCCTGCAGGGTGCTGAGCAGCCTGCCGCAGCAATTTCAAGGGATCTCCACTCCCTGGTGGAGGCTGTCCAGCAGCAGGGCAGCACCACCGCTGCCCTCCAGCAGAATGTAGAGGTCAGTGTGGGGTGCCTCACCAGCATGCGCGACCCGCCTCACTCCTGACACTTTGGGCGTTGCGCCCTACGCACAATGCTGTGCTGCACTACACACGCCTGCAGCACTCATGGCCACCATACGTGACCCGCGTTCTGGTCCCGTCCTGCAGTCATCTGGCCCGTAAACTGCAAGTCCTTGATGCCTACAGGACATTTTGAAGCTGTGGAAGGCCAACAGGGACGCTACAACAGCAGGGGCAGCCTCCAGGGAGGCTACTATGCAGCCTGCAGCCACAGTGCAGGATGGCAGCCCGCCAGCAGCTGCTGAACAGCTGCCCGCCATCAAGACCCAGCAGCCAGCTGCAGCTGCATCAACTCCTCACGAGGGGATGCATGGGGCTGGCCCACATGCACCAGCTCCAGCAGCCGGCCTGCAGCGCGACAGCCATCCACAGGCAGCCCTGGCAGTTCCACAGCAGCCGAGCAGCGAGCCAAACTCAGGGGCAGACCCAGTGGAGGAGGGGTCAACTGCCAGCGGACGTGACAGGCAATTGGCAGACCCAGTGGAGGAGGGGTCAACTTTCAGCGACTTCGACTGGCAAATGGTACCTGAGGTCAGTCTGAAAACGGCGTTTGTGTGCCTTAACCTGTGCACAGCAGGTCTGCCTGACAGCATGAAAGGCGCTCAAGCCTGCACTGCAGGGACACTCTGAACAGGCGCCCTCTGCCTGACTGTGCCCACTCAAGGCCAATCTGCAAGCAGCTAGGCTGGCAGAGGAGACTGCACATGCTCTCAATTCTGCCCCGTGCGTGTTTCTGCAGGAGATTGACATGGCAAACAGCGCCCAGCCAGAGGGCAGTGCAGAGAGGGCAGCTGAGGCCGGGCCTGTCGCTGTGGAGGACAAGGCCACCCAGGAGGAGCCAGCACTTCTGCACGAGCAGCTGTCACAGCATGAGGAGGCCACGCCTGCAGCCACTGAGCAGGTGGAGGGCGAGGGCACGCCGGACGATGGCAACAAGTGAGTCCATCTTCAAGCCGTGCTTCAGGAGGAGGAACGCCGTGCTGGTGACTCCTTGACAGCAGTGCTGCTCTGTGGGGGTCCGTCTGCAGCCAATGGTCCAGGCGGATGAGGTCATGCTGACCATTCTGAGACGATGGGGTCACTGCACACCTGCCACCTGTTGTTGACCCTTCCAGACGGACAAGGCCTTTCCGCCTGGTCAAAGGCATACAGAGGTCTTGCTGGTGAGCTGCTGTGCTGTTCAGGGGCCGGCAGTGGCCTCCAGGGCATGTCTGCTGGTGGGAAGACCGCCAGAGATCTGCCTCACGACTTGCTGTGCTTTGCAGGGGCCCCTGGCTGCCCGATGACCTTGGCATCTCAGAGTTCAGCGCCTTCATGGGGCCAGAGGAATCGAGCCCCGACAAGAACAGCAAGGAAGACCCGCAGGTGAAGCTCTCCACACCTGCCTGTCCTTCCCAGGTGCTGGCAGCAAAGCAGCTGTTTTCCCATCTGGTTCAGCCCCCTTGCACTGCCGGGGCCCTGCTGCTGATGGCAAGGCCTGCACAGGGGTCTCAGAGCCTGGCACTCACACCTGTCATCACATACCCTGCAGCACGACAGTGCGTCGCCGGAGGGGACCATCAAGTCCTTCAACCCCAAACAGCCGGTGGTCAACCTGCAGGGTGCTGCCAGCGGACCTGACAGGCAATTGGCAGACCCAGTGGAGGAGGGGTCAACTGCCAGTGACTTCAACTGGCAAATGGTACCTGAGGTCCGTCTGAAAACGGCGTTCATGTCTGCCTGATAGCAGGAAAGGTGCTCAAGCCTGCACTGCAGCGACACTCTGAACAGGCGCCCTCTGCCTGACCGTGCCCACTCAAGGCCAATCTGCAAGCAGCTGGCTGGCAGATGACCCTGCACATGCTCTCAATCCTGCTTTGTGCCTGTCTCTGCAGGAGGACGAGATGCAGTCCAAGCAGAATAGCGCCCAGCCAGAGGGCAGCCCCGAGAGGGCAGCTGAGGCAGAATATGCTGCTGTGGAGGACATCAGCATCCCTGCAACTCCTGCAGACAGTAGCCACCAGGGAGAGGCTGCAGGTCAGTATTGAGGCATGTGCACCAGCAAGCTCATGCTTGAGTGTCCAGCAAGTTGCAACAGAGTTGTGCCTGCTTGTGGTGTTGTTGGCTGTCAGCACGTGTCACTTTGCTATCGTGAACGCCAGCATTGTCAAAGCTGACCATATATGAGACACGCACTCATGTGGTGCGTGGCACTGACTTTGCAGGCAGTGCACCCCCCCCATCTGCCTTCCTGAGGGAGCTGCTTGGACTTGGGCAGCCAAACTTTGAGGTGAGCTGTGCCCCTGTCCACAGCTCGCTCTGGGTGCGACAGCCGCAAGCAGATCCTGTGAAGCTGCGAGGTGCAACACCAGCACACAGCACTGTACTCAGGGTGTTTGACAATCCTGACTATGCCACGCTCAGGCTGGCAAGCAGTCATCAAGCATGCATTGCCTGTGATCTCCTTTCAAAGCTGAGGTGCATGCTGCTGTGAGTCTCAGCGCTGCCATCCACTGACCGAATTGCAGGTGACGTCTGCTGTGGGCACTGCAGGTGCGACCTGGAGAGCAGTTCTGCGTTGCACACACTGCCCACGAGCTGAGGCCCAGCACTATGCTCATGCAGGCAGCCTCAGACCTGGCCCTGCTCCAGCGCAAGATGGAGCTGGTGCTGCAGGGCAACCCCAGCGACCCGGAGCTGTACTCCCTGCTGGAGGACTTGCGCCCGATTGCAAGCACGCGCAGGGGGATCCTGCAGCCAGCCTGGGCTGTCAGCCAGGCCTGCCTCATCGCGTGGCACATGGGCCTGTATGCAGAGGTGAGTGGTCACCCAGTCATTGGCAGCACTTCAGGCTTCATGTGCTCTGCTGTGGCCCAGGCTTGGAAAAGCACTGGGCAGCCAGCCTGGCCTGTCTGGTGAGCATGCGCTGTTGTCTGGCAACTCTGTCAGTCTGCAGAGGTGGGTGGTGGGGCAGGCGTGGGAAGGCAGGGAGTGATGCCCTGACGCCCCCTCATTGCCTGGGGCCCAACCTCCTGTCTATTTGTGTCGACGACTGTGTGGCATGAGCAGTGCTGCCCCTGTCGTGGGCCGCATACTTCAAATCTGACACACCAAGCCGAGATCTTCAACCACCTTGTCTGCTTTGCCTGCAGGCCCTCAAGTACCTGCACACCTTGCAGACATGTCAGGGCCTGCTGCCAGGCGAGCTTGGTGCCCAAGAGCTGTTCGTGCGGGAGCACTTCACAAAGAACCAGCAGGGTCTGCAGGAGCTCAGCACAGCCATGCGGCACGCCACCAGGTGAGTTCAAGCTGGTGTGGCAGCCATGGCAACTGGTGTGGTCGTGGTTTGCGGTGATCCAGCTGCCGTGTGCTCTGCCACCTGCAGAGCTCAGAGTGAGTGCGGCAGTGGCCCAGCTTGTTCACCGCGCCTTGTGGCTCATCAAGCATGCTGCAATGCATGTTGACAAACTGGTCACAATGGAAAAAGATCCAACCTTTTCTGGACCACCCAATGACTCCATGGCTTTACTGTGCATGGTCTGGCTGGAGCCGTGCGCAAAACTCATGGACTACTCCTCACAACCGATCGCTTGCCTCTGCCGTGCAGCGCCCTGTTTCAGAATGGTGTGAAGGGAGTACAAGCTGCCATCAAAGGATTGAGCAAGCAGCCCCACCTGGCCCGCCTGGTGTCCCCTGGCCTGCGCGCCCGCGCCCTGCTGCTGCTGGCAGAGGCCCTCCAAGTTGAGGCCTTCATCAAGCCTCCACCCACAGCAGCTGGCGAGGCCTCAGCCCCACTGCTGCGGGCTTTCCTGGCCACGCTACAGGCTATTGCCATCTGCAGCGGAGCAGACATCCTTCAGAAGGTAGGCTGAACATAAGGGCTGAGCGATGCAGCTTTGCGCGTCCCTCTCCTTTGGAGCCTTGGCATGGTGCTTTGGGAGGCGCTGGTTATGGTCCAGCAGCAGGCCGTTGGATTGCAGCCTTGCAGCTCTGTGTCTGCACGGGGGACAAGCAGCGCCGCTTAGCCTGAGGAGCCCTGAGCAGCACAGCTTGCTTGACTGCATGCTCTTTGTGTCGCCCTTCCGCGTCTCTTGCACATGCATGAGTCGGCTACACAGTCCTGTAAGCCCTCGACCTGCCACAGGAGAGCAGGCTTGGCAGCAGCCGGTGCTGAGTCTGTGCTGCATGTACCACCTGCTGCTTATCTAAGGCATGAGGGGGAACCCTGTCTTCCGGGACCAACTGCAGGAGATTGCGGGCAGCACAGTATGGCTGCCAAATGCCGAGGATGAGCTGTCTGCCCTGGTTGCAGACCGTTAGCTTCTGAGAGCTCATCATCCAGGGGTGGTCTCGGACGCAGCAGCTGTCGAGCCTGGCCTGGACGCAGCACCTGCCTCTCTCTGTGAGCAGAAGGTGTCTCTCCTCCCTGCAGGCCGTCAACCTGCAGAAGGCCATCTGCCTCAGAATGCAGGCCTATGCGGCGTGGAAGGATGCTGCCGCCACCATCAGCGGGCTGGACTCTGCCCACTTTGGCCATGTGGAGCAGGAAGTCAGCCAACATGTGCAGGATTGGCGGGGTGCCCAATCGACTATATTACGGCACTGGGCTGGGACGGATATGGCATCCTGGTCCCCAGGGCGTCCTTTGCCACTGCGGTGAGCTTACGTGCCCATCAATTGGCTGTGCCGCCGGACCCAGCTGGTATCTACCCCCACAGTCCACATCTCATTGCTATGCTTTGTTGAAGCCCTGCACCACTGCCGGCCGTGTGCGTGTGCCGCATGCTGCCTGGCGCTCAAATAGAAAAGAGCAGGGTGAATGATGCAGCATGGCTGTGCCCTGTTCTGCAGGTGGACAAACACTTCTTGAGCGTGTTCAGGAGAGTGAGTGGCAGTGTTCACACTGACAAAAGCGCCACACGGGCGCGCCACGAGCTGAGCTTCCATGAGACGCTTCCAGGAGGCTTGGGCCTGGTCCCTGAGGGCTCCAAGGTGCAGCAGCCCTGCATCTGTGCAGATCTCCACTCCAGCGCACGTGGACCACATGTGCGCCTCTGCCTTCAACAGCGGCCGTTGCCGAGGTGCAAGCCAGCTGGGCACAGCATGCGGTGCAGCACCTTGCCTGGGAACGTCACTGCTGCTGCAGCTGCTGGGGGCTGCGTCATGCTGCAGCGTGCACGGGCTGCAGGAGATGGTGGTCACTGGTCTCGAGCCACAACAGCTGCTAGATGTCAGATTTGCCGTCCAACTCTGAGCTGCCGTCTGCAGGCGCTGCACGCCACCGTCATGCACAGCCAGCCGGCCTGGTGGATCTGGCTGCGAGCTTGCTTCTTGAGGATGCCCTGCTGCAAACTGTGCTGGGTGCTGCCTACGGGAGCTTGTCACCATTAAGGAATCCCCAGCACACCTCCTTGAACTGCAGGAGGTGTGGGCTGCTGTCTGCAGGGGCTGAAAGCCGATGAGCTGCACAGCTGCCACAGCCACATGCCGTGCAAACCTCTGCACAGATGTGCAGACTGCTGTCTGCAGGAGTAGTGGCATGTGGAGAGCCGGCCCTGCTGCATAAGATACAGCTGAAACCCCTGTGCTTGAGGAGGCCCTGCTGCAAGTTGATGGCTGTGCTGTCTGCAGATACTGCAGGCTGCTGTCATCGGGCAGGTCCAGGTCATCCTGACCAATGCCAAGGATGTCTTCACGGACCGTGAGGCCATGGTCGACCATACCATCACGCTGAAGACCTGGTCCAACCCCCCTGCGCCCAGCCTGGACGGATTCACCCTGGATGAGCTCAAGGCTGTGCAGAGAGAGGATGTGGCGCACACAGTGCAGCCTGACGGGGAGCATGGGAAGGATGTGGCAGTTACAGTGCAGACCGCTAGGAACAATGCTGCTGAGGATTTGGAGAAGGCCCTCAAGATGCGGTCCGAGCAGGCAAGTGCTTGCCATGAGGGTGCTCCCAGGAGTACAGCAGGCGTGACGGCAGCGCTGCAAGCAAGCGAGGGCCAGCCTCTGTCGCCTGCAGCCTGTTGGCTGTCAGCACACTTGCCAGCAGGGTGTTTCCCTTGTCTTTGGCAGGCAGCGCAGCTCTGACATGCGTTGCATCATGCACAGGCACCCATGCGTGGCGTGTGTCAGACTGGGCTCTCCCTCGCAGGCGGACTGCGCTTTTGCAAAGCTGTGGGTGGAGGAGGTTTGGCGGGCTTCTCTCCAGGCTGAGTGTCTGGCTGAGTGGCTGACCTACATGGGAGCAACAGCCTATGAGGCGGTCAGGTCACACATAGAGGCCTGCGAGGATGGCACAACACAGATGGTCGCTGTTGCAGCATTGCTGCAGACGCTGATCGACTGCAATCAGCTGCCAGCAAAGGTCCTGGAAGATGCCCAGGCCGTGTGGGGACGCCCAGTTGAAGTCGAGGAGCTTGTCTCGCTGTACACAGGTGTTACCTAGCTGCAGCCCCACACGGTGGTGCCCCAGCAGCAGCTGATCATAACACAGTTGGACCCATGGATGAACATCAGCAAGATGAACATCAGCAAACTCTGGACAATAAGGTGTCACTTGCAAGGCCGATTGGTTTCTCAAGGCAGGTTCTCAATCCCTTCTACTGAGCCCTTGTAGCCATCAAAACTTCGTGACAGCCGATGAGCCTTATGGACCATTGTCTGAAACTGCAGGATCTTCAATGCGACTTAGGCTTCAGCAGATCCACATTGCTTCCTGCATGCTGAGGCAAGCTAAATCAAACTCTCACAGACGCACTTCACCCAGCAAAGGTGCTGCAGGCCTCTGCTTCTGCAGGGCCTTGTCCTCAGAAGGTTGTTAACCTGACACAGTGCCGTTTACAGCAAGATGGCACTGCAGCCATCCATATTGAGCTGTGGTCCTTGGTACTGGTCCTTGTGCTCACACTGGACAGGAGCCAGGCTGGTGAGCAATCCAGAGCGACCTGCACTCCATGCTATTGCCCTTGATTTCCCCGAGGCTATGTACAAGCACCTGGCTGCCACGCTGTGCTCCAGTGTGCTCTATTTGATCCAGTGCAGCGCCGGGGTGCCTGCAGGGGATGCACATCTGGAGTGCCTCTTGTGTGCAGGACATGGGTACCACGATCTCTGTGGGCCCAGTCTGGCCTGGAGAGTGCTCGGACATGAACTGGTATCTAACCCCATGAAAGGTTGGACGGATGCCCAAGGATCTGCTGTGCGCACTGCACGCGACTGCAGATGGCCATGGACCTTTGGCAGCTTGTTGCCAGCAACCCTGACAGAGCTTAGGCGGCACTAGTTGCACCGACTGCCTATGAGTTCTCCCAGCACCACTTTTGCTGCCCAGCCTTGTCGCATCACACAAGTCTGAGGTCTCTCATGTGGGCCAATGACAGCTGATCAGCTCTGCTCATCTTCATCGCTCTGAAGGTGGGTCATGAGGGGGCTGTTTTCAAGCCAAAATTGCATGCGCTGAGCTGCCGAGGTCCACAGGTTCACAGTGTGCAGCTGGAAGGCACAGTGCAGATCTGGTCCACCGTGCTATTGCTCACAGGCCCTGGAGCATGCCGGATGTGCAGCCCACCGAGCAGCCACTGAGGCACGGATCACTGCCCATGCCAGCCGTCCGCCTGCTGGGATGCTGCGTGGCCACCCTGCCAGAGACCATGACAGCTGTCGGCCATCTAGACTCGCCTCAGGGACCACACCTTCTCCAGAGTCATGGTCCTGGACCATCCCCCCAGATCCCTGTCACCACATGAGTATCCTGGGTTGAGGCTGCTTCTAAGCCCCTGGCTGGGACACCTCAGTCGGCGGGGTAAGGATTGCCTGCCTGCTGCTTGGTTCTAGGGGTCCTGCTTCTGCGGCAACCACCTCCTGCTGGCAGCCCTGGTCAGGGACGCCACGGCTGGCAGGTGAGGACTGCCTGGATGCTGCCAAGCTTTTGGGGAAGCTGCTTTTCAGCAGTTTCCACTGAGTTGCTGCAGTACTGACCTTGGGGCAGCTCTGCTGATCATCCTTGATTGCAAGCATGAGGCAAAAGTCTCATTATGCTTTGCTCTTGGAGGACTCTGTCAGCGAATCGAAATCCTGTCCTGCAGCAGCAGCAGCTGGGTGAGATCTCGGACTTGCTGCTGCAGCAGGAGCTGCCGATGCCTGGCACGCTGCCTTCTCTGAGACAGCTTGCGCAGGCTTAGAGACTGCTGCAAGCTTGTAATGCAACACCTCGCTTGTGCTGCTGCCCGCAGGTGCTGACAACAGCTCGGGTGTGCTATGCCCAGTGCATTGTAACAAAGGTGCAGTCGGCGCTGGACACTTCTGTGGCTTGCTGGGCAGTGCCCTCAAGCTCCGCTCCTGGCATTAAGCAGACACAGTGGCAGCATAGCCAGCGCTGCAGACTCCACAACCCCAGCGCTGCAGACCCTGCTCGCACAGTTCGCTGCGTGGGAGCAGGAGCACCGCTGCTGACTCAGCTGCGCCAGATGGCCGCCGCTTGTGGGCAGCCGCTGGATGTCTCACTGCAGCAGCCTGGGGAGACTGCGCAGCTGGTGTCTCAGGGAGCACGGCACCTGGCTTGGCAGACCTCAAGGTAGCGGGGTGTAGTGATGCTCTGCGTGAAGTGTGGTGGGCAGCAGGGGCCCAAAGGCGCACAGGACCACCATTCTGGCTGACTTGCTGGCCTTGGCAGTCAGCAGCGCCCTTCCCGATGACATCAGGCAGAAGATCTGCTGCAGAGGAGGCCAGACTGACAGCAGGCTGCAGGCATCTGCCAGATCGCAGGCAGTAGGCCAGAATCACCAGCCGCCACAGCAGGTTGTGCCCCCTGCTGCTGCCCAACACCCATGCCCATAACTGCTGATATATCACTGGCAGACTGGAATCCTCTTTGTCTGTTGCCAAGCATTACAGCGTTCATATAGACTGTTAGACTACAGGTGATGGTGTGAATTATCATGCAGCAAGTGCTGTTCATCTGCGGTGATTGAATGCTGAAAGTTGGTCAATTGAGTTTGCCGCCAGATGTAGCATCTGAGAGTAGGTGAATCTGCAGCAAGGTGACACTTTCAAGCCTGGCCATGAATCAGGAATACTGAAGGCTCCTGTGCCAGCCCAGCTCTTCTATTATCAGACTGCACGCACCTGCTTCTGCTCCAGCATGGACACAGGCTTGTCATTGGACTTGACCAGATTGCCTGTATCCACCTGGGCTTTGAAATTCAGCCCTTGCAGTGCATGGTCAAAGAGCTCGTCCAGAACAGCTGTGCTGGCCTACACAGCAGTAGATGGAGCTTTGGCATCAAAACGACACCAGGTGGGCAGAGCTAGACATGCTGGTGTAGCAGTGTGGGTGCCTGGCTTTACTCTGCAGCAGTAAGGCCACTCACTGGCCTTCCAAATTTTGCACGGAGGTCAAGCCTGCTGACATGGTGCAAAGGTAAGACCTGCTGGCTGAGCCAGGGTGTGGAGCATGCAGGGGCACACACTGACACCCTCAAACAGCCTTCCATGGCCATCAGGAGGTTTGACCAGGGTTGTGCCCCTGCATGCAGCTTGAGATTATCCATGCTGCTTCCTAGCCCCACAGAATAGCAAGGCCCTTCACCAGCCTCCACATGACTAGCCGAAGGTGCGCACAGTCACACCAGGCACAGGCGCAAGGCTGGACGCTGACCTTGTTTCTGGCAGTTGGGCTCCGCACAGGAGACCCCAGCACACTCTGACCCTGCAGGCTCAGCCGCGTCACATTGGACGCAGCCGGCAGCCACACTTTGGAGCTGCTGTCGGTAGGGGGCGGCCCCACCGCCGGCCGCTGGCGCCCAAAGGTGGGGCTCTCAAAGCTGTCCAGGTTCTGAGCCTCCATCTGGGCGGCAGCTGCTGCTGCCGGGGATGCACCCTGGCCGTCTGGAGCTTGCCACTGCCGCGCAGGCCTGTCAGCCTCGCCTGGCGCCGGGCCGCCAGGCTGCAGCATTCCCTGCTGCCCTAGTGGCTGCTGGGCTGCGGCATAGCTTGCCTGCGGGGGCTGTGCCTGCCAGGAGCCAGCGCCAGGAGCCTGCTGCTGCGGGGCCACGAACTGTGTAGGGGGCGCAAAGCCAGGCGGTGCAGGGAAGAACCACTGCCCCCCGATCAGCACCGGTTGCACTGCCGTCATCTGGGGGTGGACCCCTGGCGCCATACCCTGGTGGTGGGGGGCTGGCTGGTGACTGGCAGCAGCAGCACCTGGTGACGCTCCGTAGAAGGGGGGCGCTGCCTGCTGCTGCTGCTGAGAGTGGGCCCCCTGCCCTGCCCACGCTGCCTGAGACAGGCTGGACGCCGGCAGCCCCTGTGCAGCAGGCTGCTGCTGGGGCTGCTGCCCCTGCCAGCCTCCGTACACTGGCTGCTGAAGCGGAGCCTGGAACTGCAGCGCCCCAGGGCCCTGCAGCTGCTGCGGCAGGGGCCTCTCGGGGCTGGGCATTCCCTGCTGTGCCCTGCCAGCCTCCATGGCAGACAGCCTGCCTGAGCTGGCAGCATGCAGCATGCTCGACCCCTGCTGGGCACTCCAGCTGCCGCCCACCCCTGCACCTGCCTGGGGAGGTCCAGCAGGCTGCCCTGCCACTCCCGCCCACACCTGGCCTTGCACAGCTACCTGACCAGGCACTGACCACTGCTGTTCCCTGCTGAGCACCTCTGGCTGCTCAGCAACAGGGGCCAGCTGTCGGGGGTCCTGTAGGTCACGGGGCCTGGCAGCTGCGCCACCACTGCCATCCCGCCCCACCATGAAGGCAAAGGGGTCAGCATCCATCACGCTGAGGTCGCCCACATCATCAAACACGCTGCTGGCTGCGGAGGCGCTGGACTGCAGGCGGCGATGGGGCGGCCCTCCCGCGCTGGGAGCGGGGGGCGCAATGAGCCTAGTCTGCAGGGGCAACGCGGGGGGTGGCCTCTCAGCTCTGCATTGCCGCTTGTCAGCAGGGCAGCATGCAGACATGCAGCAGGTACCAGCTCTAGCCATGGTCATCAGCAAAGCAGCATCGCTTGATCAGATCAGGACACAGCTCTATACTTTATGTGCACTCTGGCAAGCAGAGAGGACCCCATGGTGCCACCCATCCAATGTGCACCGCTGGATGCTACGTCTCTGCATGCGCTGCAGGAACTCCTTGAACACAGCTGCAAACAAAGTGTGGCAGGCCGCTGTGGCAACAGGCCCTCTCGCAATGCAGCAGGAACAGGTCGGTCACCTGAGGTGGTGGCCGGAGCATGGGCATGAGTGAGGGAGGCTTGCCGGCAGCCCTCGCCTCAGGGGCAGCTGGGCGCCGCACGCTGGGGCCATTGAGGCTAGCAGAGCCGGGCAGGCGTTGGTGCTGCCGGCCCTGCGGGGTGCTGGGCCCGGAGCGTGGCGTGACGGGCATCTGGAAGGTCTGCCCCGCCCCAAAGTCAATCAAGTCAATCAGCAGTGGCTCCTCAGCAGGCGGCGCCGCGGGCGCCAGTGTCTGCAGAGGTGCCGGCCTGGCTGGACGCCCAAGCTGCTGCCCCGACCCTGCCCGCTGCCCTGCAGACCCCAGCCGAAGGGGCCCCTGTGGCCTGGCAGCTACAGCGGTGGCAGGTGCCGGCTCTGCTGCCTTCAGCGGAGTGATGGAGGAGGGCTCCGCGTCCCAGATGGTGCCACTGTCCTCAAAGCTGTGGTCGGGCCCCGGATCCAGCAGGCTCATGCTGTGGGTCTGCCCCTCCAGCAACGTCTGCTGGGGTCCACTCCCGGCGCCCTGCAGGCTGCCCCAGAACTGCCCCGCCTCGGAGACGCCTGTCCTGGTACGCTCCACCCCGCTGGCCTGGGCGGCAGATGACGATGACGACTCTTCTGCAGCCACATTGAGAGCCCTTTGATGCCTTTCTGTTGGTATGCAGCTTGTGGACAGCAGCACCAGGAACAGCACCAGATAGCCCAGAGCCAGCGCGATAGCAGCCGGTCTCTGTGAGGGCTTTCAGAAATTAGACATTGCACTTCAGCAGGGGCCGCGTCTCCTGCTGTGCTAAACAAGAGTGTCCCCGACAAGAGACATGCTGCTGTCCACTCTTGCTGATTCACTCTGCCCTGCTAGGTCCGAGTTGACGTTGCCCTTGCACTGAGTGCATTGCCGTGGTGAGCCTGGACTTGCAGCTTCTCAATGCTCCATTTGCTCACCCTCTGTTGGCGGGGGCCAGCTCCCCTGCGCCCACTCCTTGCCGTCATACTTCCTGCGAATGAACCCCTCCAGCTCGGGGGAGCTTGTGCTGGGCTTGGCAAGGTCTGGCAAGCGCGCCTCCCAGTAGGCGTTGGCCACACTGTTGCCCGTGCTGGCCATGAACCTGACCTGCTCGGGGAGCCAGGTGTCCAGCGTGCAGGAGCGCACCTGCACTGTGGGCGCTCACACTGCCTCTGCCTCAATGTCTGCCTCAGGGAGCAAAACTCCGGAAAACCCCCCTGGTGGAGCGGCGAGCGCTGCTGCAGATCTCGTAGTTAGGCTGCTTCCAAGCTGCATGGTAGCAGCTGGCAGCACGGTTGCCCCTGTGGCACCTGCAACCCAGCAAAAACCTCCCCCTGGGAGGTTTGGACCCCCCAGCCCACGGTGGACCCCCGCGCAGGACATGCAGATGATGGTCTCATCGCTGCCCATGCACAACATGCCAGAAGTGTTTGCATTGTTGCCAGCAGCTGCCCTCAGAAGGGCATGCCCAGTCCCCCTGGAGATGTGGACATCCAGCATCCCTGCACAGCGCGGCAGGCGCTGAGATCTTTTAAAATTTGCCCACAATCACCCTTGAGATGTGCACCCCAAGCCTACCACAAACACCGATGTTTATACGACCTGCACATTACATGCAGATGACCGGCACTACAGACAGTCGTACAGATGGCAGCTGCCCTTTGACAAAGGTACTTCAGCAGCTGCACACACCTTGGAGATGTGCACCCCCAGCCCACGGTGAATTCCTGCGCAGCGCATGCAGATGAAGGTGCCCGTGTTGATAGAGGCCCAGCTGGGGCGTGCAGCCGTCCCGCCCCCCACGCAGTCGGCGCACTCGCGGTTGTCGGGGCGCTGCAGCAGCTGCCTGAGCAGGTCCAGATGGCGCTTGTTTTCCTCCATGGTCACCCCCTTCATTTCCCCTGCGTTCCTGCAGGGACCAGCACCTTCTGAGCTGCAGGTCCTTGTGTCTCCCTGAAGGCACATGGCCCTTCGCAGTGAGGGAAACGAGTTGTCTTGCATGTGTTCTTGTTTCAGTCGTGCGTTTCAGCAGGTATGTCACTAACATGTAGCAAGTCACATAGCAGCACCTCACAGGCGATCACACCCTGCCTGATTCCCTGATTGCTGCAAGGGGTGGAGTTGAGGCAGCCAGTCCACTCAGGCATCGCCCCTGCAGGGAGACTTGGGTGCAAGCTGGTGACACACTTCTTCCAGCAGGGCAACACTGCCTCCTTGCCTGGTGACACCGCGAACAGCAAAAGCAGTGGTGCACCATTGGTCTGCTGCAGCGAAAATGCAATGCACTAGAAATTGATATGCCCGGCCCTGGGATTTGGGTGGTTGGAGCCTCTGGCTCACCTTGACTTACTTGCCGGTGTAATCAAGCAGCATTTGGGGCAAGGCACCCTGCAAGGAGCCTGCCGCTACCTGCTCCCACCTGCCAGCAGGGCCTGCCGTGGGTGCGCCCTTCTGCTGGGCGCTGTGGCTCATGTGGTCCCTGAACCTGGCTTCTGCCTCCTCCAGCTCCTGCAGCAGGGGCAGCCAGGTATGACAGCACCCCACATGGAAGGTGGCCATATCGCACAGGGGCAGCCGTTGCAGCCTCTGCCAGAGGGCTGCATTGAACAGTCCAGAGGCAGCCAGCTGATGTGCCGCTCAAAAAGTGGACCCAGAGGCATGGCAAAAGTGTCTACCATGCGACCCAGACAGCCCTCTCATGCCCAGAACATCCCTGCCGATATGAATAGGCAGCACCCTACCACCAATCACCAGCTTGCATGCACCAGCTCACCATGCGGCCTGCGGGTGACCCAATGTCTGAGTCATCCCTGGCTCCTGTGCTGCGCGTTCGGCCGTGAGCACCCCGCGTCATCTGGTCTCGCGTGAAGCCCTGGTACGCCTTGCGCTTGTGCGCAAAGGCTTCCCGCTCCTGCTGCAGCCTGTTGCTGTCCCTCATCAGCAGCAGGACGGCCTGGGCCCTGCACAATGCACACATGGCTCCTGCTTGCAGGTCTCAGTTTCCTGAAGTGCTGCTCAGGACTACCCGGCCCTGGGTGCAACTCTTGGGCTTTGACACTGCTGCATGGCAGCAGAAGGCAGCCATGGCTGAGCCCCAGGCAATCTGCAGCTTGCTGTCCACCAAGTCCACCAGCACAACTCCTTGGCAACGGCAGCCTGAGGAATGACACTGTGCACTTACGGTGACCCTTAGCTCACCCCGCCGCCAAATTTTGGCGCGCAGGCCCACTTGTCCCAGCAAAGTAGACATGAGGACTGACACTTCGCACCCTGCACCTCCCCTGATGTCGAAGCCCCAAAGTCGCACAGCTGCTGCAGCACACCCACGCCCAGGAGAGATAGCCAGCCACGTCATCAGACCAAGCATTGGTCAAGCAAACAGCCCACAAGCCGGAGGTGCCTGAGCACCCTGGCCTGAACCCGCACCTGTGCCTGACATTGACTCCCTGGTCCCGCCCGTCTACGCTGATGTAGGCAAACTGCCCCAGGTGCTCCAGCTTGGCAATGAGGTCCTCTGCCAGACGCACACACTGGCTGCCGCCGCGCTTCAAAAGGAACTCTAGCACAATGAGAGCCTACAAGGCGGCAGTCTGGTCAGCCTGGGCTTGAGCAGGTTGGAAGCACATGACCAAGCTGCCCTTTGAGGTGATGTGCATCTTGGAGACGTCAGGCACACATGCTGCTCGCACAAGGGTATACCAAATGATGCAAGTCACCCCCCAGCCCACCTTGTACACATTGCGCCACTTCTCAGCAGGGTAATCCAGCCTGAGCTCCACCACTGCCTGCAGGCAGGTGTGGCAGCTTCAAGAAGTTCCTTATGCAGCTGGGGCAACCATGCAGAACAGCAGCACCACACTCACGAAGATGATGGCACAGTCTGCGGCGTCGTGGGACGCCTCAGCAAGATCGTTCAGCAGCGTCCCTGTGGGGCCCCTGCAGCAAGTTGGATGATGACCACGTCTCCAAGACACGGCGGACTGGGCAGAGTGCCTGTCAATATGAACTTTTGGTATGCCAAGCCTCACCAAGCCTCGTTGCGTGTGGCCTCACGTGCGCGCCGCTCCAGCTGAGTGAAGGGGTGCCACCTGCCGCCAGGCACATCTATATCTGAGCGCTCCCAGACTTTGGTCACGGCAAGACCGGAGACTGAACTGAGCAACAGCCGTCAAACAGGGGCTCACCTGCCATTCTTGATGGCTGTGATGTAGTCCCGCAGCCATGACAGTCCTTCCTTGGTTTTGTCAACTGTGAGCTGCTGCAGCGTGGCTGGCCTGGAACTGGAATAGGGCACCAGTGCCATCAGGCCCTGCTGTCAGGTGTGCAGCAGCCTGGCAGGCTTATGCACCTATCTAGACAGCTGGCAGGTCCTGCTCAGTCGATGTAATGGACCGCAGGCTGCCAGCATGTGTTGGCTGGGCGGCCTGATCAGCCAGGGGCCCAGATAGGATGACTTTTGCTCCTGCGCGCGATTTTTGATGTGCCAAGAAAGCAAGTATTACAATGGCCAGGTGTTATGATGGCACATTGATGGTGCCCCAGTAGCAGCAGCTTGCTGCGAAAAATCAAGTGGTGGTCATGACGCGTTTCCTGGTCCTACAGTCCTCCAACATCTCTCATGCAAAGGCTTGGTCTACCCAGCCTTGATGTGTGATTGGCTGATAAGAAGCTGACACTGCTCTCTCTGCGATGGCCCAACCACACCGCGATCATGTCAGAGGGCTGCTTCAGGGCAACATGCCATCACCTCAGCAGCAGAGGGTGCGCATGCCTCAGCTGATCACATGGCAGCAATGCTCTCAGTCCATTGCTGGTCACGCCACTTCGCACCTGAGGGTGTATGCTGCAGGAGGCCGCACGCGAGAAGGCATCAGGCTATGCAGCAGAGCTGCAGGCGCAGATCAGGGCCAAGGAGCAGCAACGCATGCAGCAGCGCAACAGCAGTCTGCGGGAGTCTCAGGAGCTGCTCGCCCAGCGCATGGCAGCTCCTGCAGGCCTGGTGCGCTGTCAGTGGCCGGCATAGCAGGGGCTGCTTCAGCATGCAGGACGTTGCATGGCAACTTGTGCGCTGTCAGCAGCGGCTGCTCCAGCCTGCAGGGAGTGGCTTGCTCTGTGCATGGCAGCTTCAGCTGGAGTGGTGCGCTGGCAGTGGCTGGCACTGGCTGCTCATCCTTGTAGGGACTGCCCCAGCCTGCCTGAGCAGCGCATAGCACCCCCTGCAGGACATTCTGCTGTCATCAGGGGCTGCTCAGGCCTGCGAAGAGCTGGTCAGCCGCCGTGCGACTGCTCCTGCCGGGCTTGTACAGCCAGCTTGGGCCCATGCCATTCAACATTTTGGCCTGCAAACCCGCCTGAAGCAGCTTCTCGTACCATGCACAGGATGTCAAGACTGCCTCACAACAACACTTCCATTTTGTTATGCAGCTGGCAGGCGCCTCTCGCCCAGAGCGCGGTCCTTATTCGGGGCCAGTCTTTGACGGGTCCTTGAGTAATGCTGGTCAGAGCAGTGGACGTCCTCAGGAGCAGCCACGCTGGCCGCAACAGGATCAGGGCTTAGGTACAGAGTGCTTGTGAGCAGCATTGGCTTGTCAGTGGTGCCACCAGGCCTACCAAAGGCTGTGCAGCTCTGCATCCAGGCGCGCCTGCTCGCATCTGTCAGCGCCTCCCTGCAGGACGGCAGGGCAGCCAGGGCATGGCAGGCAGGCCGCCGCCATACCAGCGCCAGGGCAACTATCAGGATGCACCGCTTCAGCAGCAGCAGCCTCCTCAGCAGCAGCAGCCTCCCCTCTCACAGGTGCAGCCCTACGCGCAGCCCGGCCCACAGCAGATGCCCTATGGCAGTCCCTACCACGATCAGCGCTGGTCACAGCCACCACAACAGCCCAGCAGACCGCCAGCATCGTATCCAGGGCAGCAGGGAGATAGGCAGCCAGTGCCACCCCCTGATTGGGGCGCAACGGCTGCTGCTGCGCAGTACCAGGGAGCATTGTATGGATTACCTGATTCGCCCAAGCGGGGCCAGGGGTTAGCTCAGCTTGGTGGCAGGGAGGGCACCGCAGCTGGGCAGCAGGCAGCAGAAGACAAGAAGGCCTTGTACAGGTATGACCCCTGGGCTCTAAGTTCAGGTGCTACTGGTTTTCAGAACAATGAGGCTCTGTTAGTCCTGCGATGCTGCCAAGTAGGCTGCAGCTGACGCTAGGGCCGCTTCCATGCACTGCAGCCATGTGACTCCCAAGCACTGCTGCAACACCTGACTAGCGGAGTCTGCTGCCCTTGTGCGTGCCTCCCCTTCCCTCCCCGCTCCCGTCAGTCCTGCCAAATTCATGTGTGACGACATCGCAGGGCGGAGCTGGAGGCTCAGATCCTGGCCAACAAGGAGGCCAAGCAGCGTGAGAAGCAGGTGCAGCTGCAGGAGGACCGGCATTATGGGCAGGCGCTTGGCGGGGGCTGGCACCAGCCGGCAGCGGCCCCCGCGGGTCCCCCACAGGATCTGCACCAGGCAGGTCATCCCTACAGGGGGCCTCCTGTTGACCAGCAGCACTGTCGCTGACTGGCCACCTGGGGGGTCTCTTAGCAATCGTCAGCAAAATCTGACAGCTGCACCTTGCATTGCCTGCAGCTGCTGTCCAGCCGGTGCAAAAGCATTGTCATCATCATGCTATTGCAGCTGCTCTTTTGCGCATTGAGGATGCCTACAAGCCTGTTCTCATTTCACTACAGCATTGCACATCCCTCCGCAGGTGCGGCAGCTGGCCCCTGATGGCGCCGGCCCAGCCCATACAGCCTACGCCCAGCCGCCTCAGCTGCCAGATCACAGCAGCGGTGCCTGGGGACACCTGCCCCCATCTGGGCTCAGCTCTGCAGCCGCCTTCAGCACCAGCCAGCGAGGCCCCAACGAGGCTAATAGTGCCCCAGGGCCTGAGGCTGGGCGACCCGATAGTGAGCCAGCCAGCTCATTTGCGCCAAATCCCAGAAATGAGTTTGGGGTGGGCAGGCGCGGGCAGGGGCTGTTCAGCCCTGGGCAGCCTCCAGGTAAGGCACCACAAGGTGTGTTTGCTGCACCAGCGCTGCTTTCCTTGCAGGCTGAGCCCAGTGCGCTGTGGGGGCTTCGCGTGCATCTGTGCTCAAGGAGCATTTCACTTCAGTCAGGCTGTCAGTTGGTCACTTGCAGTCATGTCCACGTCGCTGATTCTGATTCCTCACGAGTCAACTTTAGTGACGCTGGCTGCAGGCCAGCCTGGTCCCCAGCAGACGCTGAGCAGGTCAGTTGATGAGGTGGGGCAGGGGGAAGGCGGCAGGCGCAAAGCTGAGGTGGACATCAGCTGCTGAGATGGGCATTACCTGGCTCAATGCTAATAACTGCGCGCACAGAAGCTGTGCTGTAGCGGGGCAGCACCTGCCTCCCGTTGACTAATGGCACCTGGCCTGCTCAGGATGGCTGAGTATTCACAGCGGGCTGTCCTGTGTGTCCTCAGCAGGTCTTGACAGTCTGGGGCCATGCTGACATCCTGCTTTTGGGGGGGGGGGGGGGGCTGGGCTGAGCAGCCCAGTTCCACACGCATTTGCTGGGCAGGCATGCTTACAGGACAGTGTCCCATCCACTGCCCACAGGTCTATTTCCGCAGTGATAAAGCAGGCATGCGGCCTGAGGAGCTGCAGGCACGACAGCGGCAGGCGCAGGAGATGCAGGCTGCTTTACAGCAGCAGATTGAGGAGAAGAAGCGCATCAAGGTGGGGCCTGATGGGGGCTCAAGGAGGGCTTCTGCCCAAAATTCTGCAGGCTGCACCCCCTATCCGGGCAGCTCCAGGTTTACAGCAGAGGCCAGTCAGATGGGGCCTGCTCCTTGATTGTGCAAGGCTTTTGCAAAGTGCCATCCCCTGCACTGCCAGACTGGGCAGCAGCTGGTTGAGGGCGGAAGTGGATGGGCCTGAAGGGGCCCACCTGCTCCTGACACCTGTTTGATGCTTACGAAAGCGTGCAATGCCCATCCATGCAGCCGCGGATTGAGGGAAAAGGCGGACACGTTGGGGCCTGCTTCCAGCATCTGTGAGGCCCAAGGGTGTTCTGTGGGTTTTGTGGGGCCCATAAGTTTGTGGGGCAATGTACGCGCACAGGTTTGCAAAATTGAGCCTGGCGTTATGCCATCATTCACACCCGCCGGCCTGTCCAAGCACAAGGTGTCACGGGACCTTGCTGTGTGCCCTTGTCGTATTGTCCACAGATAGGGAGGCTCTGCAATACTGAGTCTTCTATGTTCAGGCAGAGGAGCAGCGCAGGGCCAAGGAGGAGGATGCACGCGACCTGGCGCGCCTCAAAGCTGAGCAGGAGAGGCTGGACGCCAAGTTCGCAGAGGAGAAGGCGGCAGAGCGTGCCAAAAACTCTGCAGAGGTCAGGTGGCGCTGGTGCTGGTGGCTGGATGAGTGAGCAGATTGCGTCAGCTTGCGTCTGGCCTGGCAGACGTCTGCACAGAACCTGCGTGCACGTGCTTGATTCCACCCCTGCCGCACATCTAATGAGTCCGTCATGGCTCAGCAAGCCATGCTGCAACCTTCGGGGTTCCTACCCTGTGCACGCAGCACCACTACGTAAGGGCACAAGTAGATCCTGCACTGCCAACCTGGCGCTGTGCGAGTCATCAAATGACTGCTGGCCAGCCCCACTACAGCCGATCCCAATCCCAAATCTTCAGATGCTCTTGACACCTGCCTAAAAGAAATTGCCCAGCTTGGCTCCAAGACTATCTGCTGCCATTGACAGCTGTCTGCAGAACAGCGGCGCTTTCAACTGTCGTCAACAACTGCCTGCCAGGTGGAGCGTAACTGCTGCTGTGCATGCCAGGCTGCCCAGCTACCCTAAGACTTGCTCAGCTGCCCTCACTGGTTGCACTTGCTGGCTGGCAGCCAAATTGAGCAGGCACAGGCGGTAGCCCAGAGCTCAGCGGCCAACGACATCTGCCTTCCGGCCAGAGCCACCCAAAGCCCAGGCTCTCAGCTGCCCTCAACACCTGCCTGCAGTCCAGCGCACAGGTGGAGCAGGCGTGGGCCGTGGCTAAGGACCGTGGCCGCCGCGGGGGGCGGGCCCGCCAGTCCAGCCCCCCTGCTGCGCCGCCCCCCCAGGAGCAGCGGCCGCAGCAGCAGCAACAGCGGCTGGCCCTGCCGGAGCCTCAGGCGCAGCAGTCGCCGCCTCAGATGCAGCATCAGCAGGGCTCTGGCCTGCCAGGCAGGCTGTCAGGGCCTGGAGGTACCGATGGGGAAGGTGCCCTTTGGCAGCCGCATCAGCAGCAGGCAGCTATGCAGCAGGGTGGGGGCGTCCACTCTGCGCCGTCAGGGCCTGGGCAGGCTTCAGTGGGCGCATTGTACGGAGCTGCAGGTGTGCTCAACCTGCAGGCAGTCACCCAGGCATCATGCTTCTCCTGTTGCCATCTCCACATCCTGCTGGGCATGTAGCGCAAGGCTGCTGCTGACTGTGCAAAGGCTTGATGGCTGACGTAGGCACGTGCCCTTGCAAAGGCATGTGTTGCCTGCCTTTTGCAATAAAGTGGCAGCCACATCAGGTACACGAGGTGGTCTGTTGCCCACAGGCCTCCCAGAGATGGGTGCTGTGGCTGAGGCGGCCCATGAGGCCGCTGCCCGTCAGCTGGAGCGTTTCCGCGCCGAGATGGCTGCAGAGTCTGCCAGGATGCAGGCTGCTCTGGAGAAGCAGGTGCGCGCTCGACAGTGGACCATAATCTGCATGATTCCGCAATGTCGTCAAAGTCAGCTCCTCTCACCCTGCGGCCTGAGGGTGAGAGGAGCTGCTACCAGCACAATCAGCCGAGCCCCACTCTCTTCCCAGCCAAGGCCAGGTAAGCAGTGAGCTGCAGGCTCGCCTGCGACATTCAGCACGGACTGATGCATATGATCTGCTCCTGTGCAGCTGTGGCGATGCGGTTTGCAGCATTGTGAACTTCTGCATAGCGGTCCATGTGCAGCACAATTTGTGCAGCAAGCCGAGGTGGCTGAGCTTATGAGGCGCGCCCAGCATGCGGAGCAGGAGAATGCTGCTGCGCGTGCCGAGGCAACAGCCATGCGCAGGTCGGCAGACAGGGACCGGGCAGAGAGGGCTGCCATGCAGTACGCTGCGGTGCGCAACTCGCTCAGCAATCTGCAGGCAGACCCAGACCAAGTGGAATTCGATCCCCTGCCGGCCATGGGCAGCAGGTGAGGGTTGGTGCCTGGTGTGCCAGTGTGCTGGTATGTAGGTCAGATCCTGTAGGGCAGTGCCGTGCCTGGCACAGGGCTTTGTTCAAATTGATGACCTCTGCCGTACAGCTTGTGATATGGAAGTCTTCAATGTCAGGCAGGGCAGATGCTTCACAGGACTGGTTCTGGCAACAGGGCCCAGCACAAGTGGTCACCCTGAGCTGCTGCAGGCCCTGGCACCTGGCAAAGCTGCAGCTGGCGCGTGCTTCTTGTTGCGACACTTACATGGGCGAAGCTGGCCCCAAGCTGTCCCTTGTGGCCTTGCAGGGTCAGTGAGTCCCATCTGCAGGGGCACCAGACCTTCAGGCGCCATTCTCGCCTGCTGCTGTGCAGGGCCATGCTGGAAGTTGAGACCAGCATTGCCAACCCCGGGCTGGGCATGTCGGCATATGCCGGCCCCTGGAGCAGCACCAATCCTGGAGACTATGGCGCGTCCCTGCGCAGCTCTATGGGCCAGCAGACTTCGCCCAGGTGCGGCCCACATTGCGTGACGGCTGCTCGCAGACACTGCACAGCCTCCAAGGCCCCAGCAGGCACTCACCGCAGCAGCTGTGCCCCATCAGTGGACAGTCACAGCAGGCTGGTCTGCGGCCGGTGTGACCCAGCCTACCGCAGCCGCTGCCGGTGACTGTTGCAGGGACAAGCAGCTCTGGGACACCCAGCAGCCACTCACCTCCCTGCACTCTGCCTCCCCACTCATGGGCCATCTGCCCAGCACAAAGCAGCATTTATGTGCTTCAAGCCGCCACCTAGCTGCCAGTAGCACGCCAAAAGGCTCTGAAGGCTCTAGAGGCCTTTGCTTGCTGTGAAGGTAGCATGGCTCAGCCAGCTCCTGGTGTGCTGGCAAGTGAGTGTCAGGCAAGACTGAAGTGTGTGCAGGCAGCGCAGTGGGGGACCACGCAGGCCGCCCAGCGTGGGGCAGTCAATGGCTGCAGAGAGCCTGCTCATCTACCCCAAGGGCTCCGAAGCTGGCAGCAACATCACTGGGCTGCCTGCATCACATGCCAGCCAGATGCATCACAAAGGTGCGCTATGCTAGTCCACATGTTAGCTCAGCAGCGCAAAGCTTGATTGTCTTGCCCTTGACATACATAGGCAATGCACAAGGAGCCCTATCACAGCCAGGGTGCCTGCCCCATTCTCACAGCTTACTGCCGATGTGCTTGTAACTTGGCTGCTGAAGTGCCAGCCCTGCCCATTGCAGATGTAGCAGCCTCGATGGAGCTGCCTGCCGAGTCCTCACACCACTCCGTGCATGCTATGCGGCAGCAGGAGTTTGCGCTGGCAGCTCCCCTCGACGTGGGGGCTCTGTATGCTCAGAACCAGAACAAGCTCAAGCTGCTTCAGGTGAGCATCCTGGGCGATGAGACACCACAACATCCCAATGCCGCCCCGCAGGGCGTGGTGGGATGTCATGACATGCAATTGTGCTGCACTAGGCATGGCACAGCATCAGAGTGTAACCCAACAGGCAAATAGATTCCCAGCAGTCCAACCTCTCCTGGTGCAGGTCTTGGAGGAGAAGGCAGGTCAGGGAGACACCGAGGCGCTGGACGAGTTTTTGACAAAATTTGCCTCCAACGAGGCCAGCTCCGACAGCATTCCAGCTGACTATGGCCGCCCCAACCTGCATAATGGGGACTTGGCACCCCGTGAAAAGAGCATGGCAGGCAACACCAAGTGGATGGATGCTTATTGAGCCTGTCCACACTTCAGCCACCACCCACATTGTATCATCAGAAAATCTGTTTCTGGTCCAGACTTACAATTACGGCCTGCCGTTCAAGGGTGACTGTGACTTATTCATGACGCGTGACTTAGTCTCAGGCTGGCAACAATGTTGAGAGGATGAACTTTCATGCAAGGGCACTGACGCAGCAGGCACGCTGCCCATTGGCAGCCCAGTTTGCCTGAGCTGCCGCTTGTGGCCCAAATATGCTGAAATCAAATGGCATGTGACAGTGCAGGGGGGAGATGTGACCGTTCAGCCACAGGAATGCCTGCCACAAGGGCTCAGAGGTGCTGCTGCAAGTGAACAAGATGTGCAGGAAAACAGGTGTCTTGAGACCACTGGTGATCCTGAGGGACTCACAGGCCGATGCGAGCGAATGCCGCTGATCAAACAAATAGCAAACCACAAAGAGACTGGCAGTGTACTTCTTCCTATGTAAGCCGCTTGGGACAGTAGGGACCGCAGACTCGTGGACTTGCGCAGCTTGAGAGGTGCCGGGAGTTTTGCCAGCATGCCGCAGAAGGCACCAGCTATCTACTCCCAGTACCCTTGCTAGCCCTGAGGGCAGGCGGTCCCTCACGAGCCAGAGTTGATGGTGAGGCCGCCTCCGCTGCTGGAGCTGCCAGAAGAGCCCGAGGAGCCGCTGACCCCTGAGGAGCCGCTGCTGCCGGATGTGGTGGGTGAGGTGGAGCTGCTGGATGGGCTGCTGCTTGAAGTGCTGGGGCTGGCGGGGGTGCTCCGCGTCAGGCCGGTCACGCTTCCGGTGTTGCTGCTGCTGGAGGAGCTGGTGGTTGACGAGCCCACTGAACAAGCAAAAAGGGTGGGTTTGTGGATGGGCTGCAGCGGGGGCAAGGGTGGAGCATGTCGTGCAGGTGACAAAGTGTGGGAATCTGGCAGGCAGCCTGCTTGGTGTCTTTGGAGAATGCTGCTGGTGCTTATAGTCCCTCGCAGGACCTGCCACTTTCTGCAATGGCGGCCACAGCAAAGGGCAGCAACAAGGGGAGTAGGCTGTGACCTGAATCTCAACCAGCCCAAAAGGGTTGCAGCGTGCAGGCAGCAGCAGGTTACCACAACCCACCTGTCACGCCGGGGGATCCCACGCCGCAGGCGTTGGTGTTGCTGCTCTGGCGGACCACACCTGTGGTGATGGAGCTGCTGGCGTAGTTGGAGCAGCTGTTCTCAAAGGAGGCCGAGCACTGGATGCCGTTGGTGGCTGCTCCCGGGGGAGGGGAGTACTCATTACAGGCAGACGCTGCCAGCGAGTTGTTTGTGGACACCTGTGGGGCAGCCACGTGTCAATCTGAGCTGCAGGCCCTGCTCAGCAGGGGTGCCCCCCAGCATGCCTGACTGGTTGGGTGGGTTATGTGCCGGAACAATGGATGCCAGAGGCCCAAGCTTGGAGAGGTGGAGGTCTTCGGAGACCTCCACTTGATGCATCAATCAGGCTATCCACACACAGGACCTGTTGTCCAGCAGCGACGCAAAAGCAGATGATGTCTGTGCAGCAGCGCCACGCACAGCCAACATGCAACAGCCTGCATTCTGCTGCAAGCCAAGAGGCTGTCACCCTGCTTCTTATTCATGCTGAAGGCCAACTTACCAGGCCCAGGCAGCCATTCCTGAATAGGCCGGCAGCGAATTTGGCAATGTTGTTGATGAAGGAGCTGGTGGCAATGTTGTTTGTGGACAGCTGCATGTAGATGCCGCCACCAGTGGTGTTGGCGTAATTGGCCTCGACTGTGGTGTTCTGCAGGGGTAGTAGGCACAGAATGAGTCGCTTGCAGCGGCAGAGATTTGGGTCATGTACTGAAGGCACCCCAGAAACAAGTAGCAACAGGGCAGCCTGCGGTGCTCATCATGGGTAAAAGAGCTGCACCATACAGCAGCACTTGCTGGCCAGGTCCTGTATTGGCCTCTGCCACCAGGTTGCCACAAACCAGCCATGAGACACCAGGAGTGCTCACAAACCTGGTGGTGGTGGGCAGCCCCTCACAAACCAGCAGGTAAGGGCTTGGCAGGCATGCAGCTGAGGAGGACCAGCAGCAAGGCTGGCCTGCAGAGCTGCTGCCAAAGGGCACCGCCAAAGGGCACTGCCTGCTCAGCCTGGTCAGCACTCACCACGATGTTCATGACGCAGGTGTCGATGAACATGCCGCCACCGAAGGCTGTCGCATTGTTGGCGATGAAGAAGCAGTTTGTTACAGAGCCAGTGCCTTGGCCCCAGTACATGCCTGCAGCAGGGGCAGCAGCCACGCTCAGTGGAGAGCGGTGTTGTAGAGGCACTGTATTGGGGTGAGATGATGCGCCGAGGCAGCCCCTGCCAGCTGCCACGGTATGACACCATTACAAGCTGGGCACTGATGCAGATGTTGCCATCACACTGCTGCTTTGCAGCCTCCATCCCAGGCTGAGCGTGAGCAGTGTTCAGGTCTCAGAGTGACTGTGCTGCACAGATGGCTGGAGAAGAGCCCCACAGAGGGCGTCTGCATGGGGCAGCTGAGCCCACCTGCTCCCTGGGTCCCCAGGTTGTTGATGAAGGTGTTGCTGTCAAAAGCAGTCAAGTTTGTGCTCAGCATCTCCAGCCCGCCGGAGCCATTGACGGCCAGCCCGTTGGAGATCACGTTGTTGTAGAAGGTCACATTCTGGGCAGCATTCTGCCAGATGCTGCCGCCGTGGCCGGCCTGCAGAGAGACGCCTGACTGAGTCCCACGCGCAGGCCAGGAGGTACATGCACCGGCAGTGTTTGGTGCCCACAGCCGTGCGCTGATGACTGCTCAGCGCCATGTCCTGTCAGCAGAGCAGGCCAGGTGTGCGCTGAACAGAGTCACTGCCTGGCAGGCACTCTGGTGCGGAGGGACAGCCACCCTGCAGACCCAGCATGACGCCTCAAGCCAACAGGGGCTCCCGTCCGATTCGCTTCGCAGCTCTGCTGATCACACCTGATTGGCAGGCACTGTGCACCAGCTGTGCCTGACAGCAGCACGACGCGCTGGCTCGAGGACCCACAGTGCAGCCAGGCCCACCTGGTTGGCATAGTAGTCGTTGCGAGCATAGATGGCTGGCGTCCTCTCCCCAAAGAAGCCACCGCCATTGTTGTCAGCTGTGTTGTAATTGACCGTGTTGTTCAGATAGTAGGCCAGGGTGGTGTTCTGGACAAACACGCCGCCGCCATTCTGCGCCTTGCAGTAGCTGATGTTGGAGTTGATCAGGGACAGGCTTTCGGTGGTCAGCATGGCGATAGCCCCACCCTGCGCACCTGCAGGGTGAGGCAGGAGTGCACATCGTCAGGGTGCACAGGCCCAGCTGGATCCCAAGTCATCAGGACCAGGCTGCAAAACAGCACGGTGGAGCCGCTCTAGGCCTGCAGGGAGCATTGATGGGGCACGGAGTGTTGGCCTGCCAGGACTCCAGTGACCAGCTGCTGCCTCATCCCAGAACAGAGCTCGTCCCCACCAGCAGCCACCTCCTGTGTGTCGTGGGCACCAGCCAGCAGCTGCTTCAGCCACGAAGGGGCGGGCTGCCTGCCCTGTAGCGTAGCTAGTTTCCTGGAGTCTCCTGTGGCAACGCCCTCAGGTTGCCATGTGAGTGTCTGGCATCGCACCTGTGTTGTTGTAGAACAGGCTGTTGGAGACAGACAGCTGACTGGAGTTGCCCATCATCTGGATCACGCCCGTCTGGCGCCCGAAGTTGCTGATGAAGTTGCTGTTAGCCACAGTGACCTGCAGGGCAGCGTGGAGCATGGACCCTGTCATCCACAGCCCTCAAACAGCTGGCAACCCAATTGCACATGCAGTCTGCAGACTGCTGCAGGCCCCCGCCTGGCATGCACAGAGATCCAGCCTGCAGGCAGCTTGTGACCCTGTGCTTGTGACCCTCAGAAGGCAGGTCGAGCCCCCACACAACCCCTGACTGATGCTGGCGCTCAGCAAGCGAGTCCTGGTGACACTCTGGCTACTGCTAGCAGTGGCTCTGCACACATCTGGACGCTGTAGAGCTCAGCTGGCAGGAAGAGCATCCTGCCATTGCTGGGGAGGCTGACCTGCGAGTTGTTGCCAAAGATGGCTGCAGCCACAGCGTTCTGGCAGCCTGTGAAGGTTGCATTCTTGAACACGACATTGCTGTTCTGCAGGATGAAGACCGCGGATGCGAAGAAGGAGAGATTGATGAATTGGGAGTTTTGGATGACCACGTTCTGGTTGCTCAGGGTCATGGCACCCTGAGGTAGGGACACGTCCAGGACAAAGTTGACACCTGCACCAGGGGGGGCAGGAATTGAGTTTCACATCTGATGTGATGCTGTGGTGCTGTTCAGAGCTAGGCAGCCTGCTCCAGCTAAACGTCCAGCATGGAGTAGACGCCTGCGGCAAGACATCGAAGGCTCACTTTCAGCTTCACTTTGATGTTGTGAGGGTGTTCAGAGCCAGGAAGGCTGATCCAAGGGGAAAAGCAGCGCAAAGGGACGTCTGCAGCAGGGATTGGCAGAGCACTGCATGCGTCTGAGGACAGGTGGCTGGGGTGTGAAGTTAATGCAACAGATGTGCGGCCGCAATGCTTGCAGAGCTGCGGGATTGCTGCCGAATAAGCATTTGAGTGCCGCACTTCCATGAGGGCAGCTGTGCAGGCAGCCCTTGAGGCCAGGTGGCAACCATCACATGCAGGCAGCTGATTGCGATCAAGATGATCCGATGGGCAACAGTGGCCGCCAGCTGGACCTGGCCAATCGACAGATGGCAGGAACCCCAGGCTGCCCCGTTACCCTCCATTGGACTGAGCGAGGGCTTGCACGCCCCAAAAGGGCGCACCAACAAGGCCGCCAGCGTTGCATGCAGATCAGGGTGGTGCAATGCATTGGTGATGGGCCAAGCATGGCAACACTGGCAAAAGGTATACTCTACACAGCTAAAGCCCTCAATGGCTACTGCAGCAAGCACTCTGCTGCTCAATACACTACCATCAACACAATCAGTCATGTATAGCATGTTGATCAAGCGCGCTGCCTTCAGACCTCTCCCCCTGAAATTTGAACTGGCCACCCAGTCCTCTCACCCTGGAAGCCTGCCACAAAGGGACGGAGGGCTGACCCTCCTGTGATGGACAGAGGCTGCCCTCCTGAGCAGCTGATATTGGCACTCAACAGGGCACGACCCTGCGCGTTGCTGGCCACGGCGTTCAGAGCACTTGTTGCGTAGTTCAGACTGGTGGCCGAGTCTTGCAGCAGCCTCCTTCCCGCAGCAGCTCGCGCCACCGACTGACTGGGAGCTCCTTTGCTGGCCAATGCAGCAGGGGCGACTGCAGGGGCTGGGGCAGGCGCCGCTGCCTCAGGAGGCGGAATGCCAATGAAATCCATGCTGCAGGTGACTGGGTCCGCTGGCTCTGGGGCAACATATTGGGCCGGCAGAGGGTACTTGGCAGCTGCAACTTCGGCTGAACCCTGCTCGGGAGCAGGCACAGGCGCCAAAGCCTGGGTGGGAGCACCAGCAGCAGCAGAGGTCGACTGGGCTGCGATCGGCGTGAACAGACATGCTGCCAGCACCAGTCTGTACCAGGAGGGCGTCATGGTTGCTTGGGAACCGAGTGATCAGCGGTTTCCTCAATTCAAATAGGTCAAAGTTGAGTCAGCGCCTCCCTGCCGATCAGTGGTGGTCGATCTCCTGGTCACCAGGAGTGATTTGATGACCTGCCCACTCAGCAGGCAGTGGTTGTGCATGAGTTGCGGTGTCTGACTTACAACAACCTGAAGAGGCCTTTTCTGCAATCGCATTCAAATATACTCCATGAATGAACAAAGTACTCAATTTTCACACTGGAACGAAGGGAGTCGCATTGGAGAAGGTTTGCACAGACATATGGTGGTCTATGATGCTTATGCCTTGGCGCCATTCCGCATGCTTGCGGCAGCCTTGACCATGTTGTCCATGGAGGGAATGACCTCCTTCCAGTCCCTGGTCTTCAGCCCGCAGTCGGGGTTGGCCTGCACATGGTAGAAGAGGGGCCAATCAGCAGCCGGTGCAAGTTTCACTGTCATGCAGCTACAACTGACGCAGCTCATCAGCCAGCAGAGCAGGCGGGCTGGCAGTGAGCATACCCAGATGCGGTCGGCGTTGCCGCCCAGGATGCCACTGTCCACATAGGACTTCAGCTTCGTCACAATGAAGTCCACGCTGCAGCAGGGGCAGAGCACTGCATGTCAGCCAATGGTGTGAAGCCGCCCACAGCAAAACCCACCAGCCAGGGGCACGCACTGGTAGGATTTGAAGCCAGCGAGAGTAGAGGCTGCTGTAGGTATCATCAGTATCCTTTCACTGGGTCGTTCTGGCAGCTTGGCCAAAGCAGCAGAAGCGACAGAGCTGGACATGGGCTCAATACCAACTGGAGCAGCCCACATGCCACTTCTCACACACAGCTGTTGCTAGAGCTCACCTGGGCACAACAGGGGAGTGCACGTCGTACACGCCTGGCCCCAGGTCGCGGCTGTACCCGTACTTGGCCAGCGCCACCAGCATCTCGTTGCCACTGCGGCTGTTCTCGATGGTCAACACATCGGCATCCAGGCCGTCAATGGCCTCCAGAATGTCCTGCAGGAGGGCGGACCAGTTGCAGTTAATCATTGCCTAGCGCTGCTGGAAGTGAGCAGGGGCTTGCCGAAGGCTGCTTGGAAATTGGTGATTGAGCTGGTGTGCTGCCACCGTGCACTGAGAATCAGCACAATGACAGGCAGGAGACTAGCACAGCTTGACATAGGTTACCCACGGCTGCAGCATGAGACATGACATTGAGGCACTGCTCCTACAAACCACCTACACCAGCCTGCATTGACACAGCCAAGCTCGCATGCAGCGCCCCCTGCAGTGCTGCAGCCTGCTCACCTCGAAGCTGGAGTAGCAGAGGTGGGACACCAGCTGCGTCTCAGGCTTGGCAACTGCAGTGGCCAGGCGGAAGGAGTCCACAGCCCACTTAAGGTAGCTGTTCCACCTCTCCTGCTTCAGGGGCAGACCCTCACGCAGAGCGGGCTCGTCCACCTGCACCATAGCCGACTGAAACTGTGAAGAGCTGCATGCAGAGTACGCCTCAAACTTGTGGTGCCTGAGCTGTGACAAGGTACATGTGGCCAGAGGAACACAGCTGGCGAGCTGCGCGACAGCCCGCATGCAGACAGCCGGCCACAGGCCGCTTGGCCCAGACTTGAGTTGCTCTGCACGGCTCACAACAGCACATTGCTGCAGGCTCCATGATCCTGCAGCCCCCTGCTGTATCCCACAAAGGTGCAAGCTGTCCATCTGGCTGCATCCAGGCACATACACTTTGCAGGCCTGCACCATATATGGAGCAGAAAGAGAAAACTCACCTGGATGACCCTGCAGCCTGCTGCTTCCAGGTCCGCCACCTCCTCCCTGAGCGCCTGTGCCAGCTGGAAGGCCTGCGCCTGGCGGGACAGGTCCTTGCGAGGGAACGACCAGTTCAGAATGGTCACAGGGCCTGAAGGGGTGACAGGGAGTGTCAGCAGGCAGCAGCAAAGCAAGCTGCTCTGCCCAGGCCCCTCTGTCAACCAGGCTGCAACAGTGGCTAGAGCATCACACAAGCATGAGCAATGAGCCCAGATCATGACAGGTCTCCCACCTGTGAGCATGCCCTTGACGGGCTTCTGCGTCAGGCTCTGGGCCACCTTGAACTCCTTGACGGTCATGGCCGCGGGGCGGCTGACATCAGCGTAGATGATGGGGGGACGCACGTAGCGGGAGCCGTAGCTCTGCACCCACCCAGCCTCTGTGAAGCAGAAGCCCTTCAGCTTCTGGCCAAAGTACTCCACCCTGCAGGATGGGTGGCAAGTGGGCTTTCAATGGCTGCTGTACAGTGGGGCAGGGAGGATTGCCATGCAGACTGAGGACTGCCTGACAATGGCCCCAACATGGACCGTACCAGGTGTTTCATGGTAACCCAATGCACAGACCAACCCCAATCGTGGCAAGCCTGTGGCATTGGCAGGTTATAACGTGCTGCCTGGCCTCAAAACATGAAAGACAGGCAGGGGCTGAATGCAATAGTATTACCATGCACCCAAGAACAGAACTCAATGTGGTAGCCAGGCTTGCTCACATGTCAGAGCGCTCGGGCTCGCCGTGCACCAAGACATCCACACCAATGCGCTCCTGCTCGCTGATGGCGTACTTCATGTACTCATTCACCTGCAGCAGAGGAACCCCTTCACTGACGGCCTCCTTAGCTCAGAAACAGCCACTACCAAGAGCGCACACACAAGGCATCAATGTGGCTGTGAAACATGCACAGGGCAAACAGGTGGCTGTGCAGGGTGCCATCTGTCTTCACAAGCAGCATGCTCGCTGCCGGCCATAGACCCAGCCCATGCTCACATGCAGCCGCCTGGCAGGCATAAGCGTAGACCAGAGCTGCTCAGTGTAGGCTGCATTGCAAGCGCAGACTGCACAGCACCCTCACCTGCTTCTCATAGTCCTCATCAGACAGCTGCCCCTTCTTGTGTTGCAGACGTGCCCGCCTGATCTCTGCACGACCAGCTGCCATTTGTGATGACATGAAGGGCAGCATTGTACTTCAGACCGGCCAGTCGCAGCATCTGCTTCTTGCTGCAATGGGTTGCTACTGCCTCAGCACACAGGACAGGCACAGCTATGAACACCGCAGGCATGCTTTGCACTTGGCCCTTCTGAGGCTTTTGCCCGCTGAACCACATGAAATGCTGACCAAGCCACTTTTCAAAGCCACCAAAGAATTCACCTGCTGTCTGGGGGAAAGAGCCGATGGAGGTGGTGGGGAAGGGGGGGGTCTTAATCTGCTTGGGGCGGCGGGTCTTGAAGTCCTCCGGCCTGTTGAACAGGCCACGGTCCATCTTGATCTCAGGGTCAGCTGCAGGGTGAGAAGAGAGCAGCGTTAGCGTCAGACTCTGCGAGAACACAGGACGTGAGCTGACTGGTCCCAGCGCAAATGAGACTGGTGGCGGGTGGGAATGCGGCTGCTGCATCTGTTATGAAGTGCCACAGGACAGCCTGCTGAGTCATGCCGCCTGCTGCGTCACAGACAAAGGGACCTCAGAGTGGAGGCTGAGGTGCATATGACTTGCACATTGCCGGTCAAAGCTTTCCTATGCTGTGCAGTGCTTGCAAACTGGCACCCCCAGACAGCCGGCTGCACTGCTCAGCACTCACAGCAGGCAAGCCATTGGGTTCTCAGGGGCATACGGCAGGTGCCCAGTGGGCACCTGCTGTGACACAGGCCCCACAGACAGGACAGACAAACCCTAGCCTCCTGATCTACCCATCTAACGGCCACCAAGAACGTGTGTTCTGCGGACAGGACTCACAGACAGGCAGGGCAGCCTTTATGTCCTCATCCTTCAGCTTTGGGGCCTGGGCAGCCGCATCCACAATCTCCTTCAGCTTCTGGGTGGCAAAGGACAGGCGGCTCTCAATCTCAGAGGGCAGCTTCTTCTCCAGCTTCACGTCATAGGGCAGGTGCTGCAGCGACACGCTGGACTGCACCGACACATTGGAGATGCCCTGCAGGTGGCAGCAAACGGACGTCAGATGAGACATGTCTGACCGGCAAGGCAGATAGTGCAAAAAATGACCTACTGAAGCACCAACGGGCTGCACACTCAAGCTAGGCGCCACTGCATTGCATACGGCCCAAGCAGAACTGGACTGCCTCAGTGGTGGCTTCATGTTGACTAGGCAGTGGTGAATGCAGTGAAGCCTTCAGGCCTGATTGCACCAGCAGGCAGCTGATGTGCACTGCTGCTGCACATCTGGGGCTGACCTTGCGAACTGACTTGCCTGCTTCAGCAGCGAGGTCACCCAAGGCAGCATAAGCTCAGGAGCACCAACAGGACCCTGGCTGGGTCAATGGGACCAAGGACAGCAGACCACATGAACTTGCCTGCTTGAGCAGGGAGGCCACCAGGGCAGCGGGTACTGCGCCGTCAGAGTACACGCTGCGTCCGTCCACCACACCAGCCCCCAAGCGCTTGTCCTTGGGGAAGCCGTGCTGCTTGATCAGGTCCGCAGTCTTGCAGCCAAGGGCAGAGCCAGGGACGCCCAGGAAGTCCAGGGAGATGGCCTGCACTGGCAGCCTGCAGGGACAGCGGGGCAGGTGCTGAGGCTCAAACATGGCCAGGCAATGCCTTGTTTAGGTGCAATGATGTGTTGGGAGGTGCAGCAGCCTGGGCAAACCGCTGGCTAGGAGCTGCTGGGGCAGCATTGACAGCATGTCTGCTGTCTGCTCCACGACGATGCAGCTGGCACATAGTGTGAGTCATGATGAGGAAGCCCAGCTCACTGGTGGCAGATCAGCACCGAAGTCTCATATGGTGATCCAGGTGAACTCACTTGGTGACAAAGCTGTAGGCGCTGCCGATGTCGTCATAGTAGGTCACCAGGTTGAGGGGGACCCCCACCTCTGCCAGCTTGGCATAGCTGGACTCAAAGTCCTTCTGCAGCTCAGCAGCGTCGGCGCTGGTCAGGATGGGCTCGTGCATCTGCACCTCGGGCACGCCCATGCCCTTCAGCTGCTGCAGCAGGTCCACATAGGCGGGCACCAGGCGGGCCACCAGGTCGCTGCGGGAGATGCCCTTGCGCACAGCCAGCCCAACCACAGTGTTGGGGCCTGCAGGGCAGCAGAGGGATGCACTGCATGACAACGGCCAGGTTGAGCACAATGTACATATAAGGGCGCACAGCCATGCCCAAAACGATGTTTGGTCTGCTGGGGGAAGCACAAGCCATGTTTATTTGCCATCAGGGCGTGACAGCGTTTGCTGCTGTGAGGGAGGTCCAGGGGGCAGTACAGTGTTTCACTAACTGAACACCGCCCAGCCTGCCAGAGTAGTGCAGTGCTCTATCAACCCCAAAAGGCAAGGGAGCACTCAGCAGCCTTGGACTAGCTGGCCAGATCTAGCCTGCTCTAAACAAATCCATCCCAGAGCATACAGCACAAACCAGGCTGCCCCTCACCGGTCACTGCAAAGTGTGTAGGTGCAGTGCAGGACATGCCAACATGATGCCATGATCAGGCAGATACCGATGAATCTATCCTGGGTCACAGCGCTCCCTGTGCGCAAGTCTAGGGTGAAGTTTGCCTGCAGTCATGCTTGCTGCCTGCTTACCTATCACGATGGGCACAGCCTTGTCCTTGCCCACAGCCTCCTGCCCACGCTTGACCTGTTAGGCACAGATAGCAGCAGGGCAGCTCAGTCAACAAGTGCGGCCACATAGGCAGGGCCCAAAGCCCTCAGAAGAGGGTGTGAAAGGGCAAGGAGACAAGCGAGTGGGCTTGCACGACAGATCTCAGCAGCTGCAGCACGGCCCAGGCACTGCAGCATGCTCTGATGGGGGCACACAGGACACTTGAGCCAGCTGAGCCTACAAAGTGGGCATGGGACTGCAGCAAGCCCCTCCTGCTGACACAAACGTGCTCTGGTGCAGGCATGCTTGCATATAAGCTGGGCCGCAGGGCAGGCTTGGGGCTGCAACAGCAAGCTCAACACCCGCGTCGAGGTCTCCCACAGGACCTGTGCACTGTGGATTGCGAAAGCAGGATCTGTCAGCGGGCTCGCAAGGGAAATCAGCAGATGGCTCAAGCGCGTGCAGGCAGCAAGCCTGGCGCCTGGATCCCCTGGAGGTGCCAATGGGTCACAGGAGACTCGAACTCCTAGCCTGCTGGCACGAGGTGCGCAGCCGCTCTACCAATTGAGCTAGATTCCCAGGAAGATGGGAGGGACCCAGGAGCCAGGCCTGACTGCTTGCACAACAGCCAGGAGGCCTCTGTGCCCATGATGGCTTTGACAGGGATCCAGGCGCTCAGGACCTGGCTGCTGCCAGCAGAAGCTGAAGCAGTGGGGTTGCAAAGCAAAAGGCACAGGGCACCCAATCTCCCCCCTTCATCATGCCTCCCCTGCTGGCACTTTGTTTTGTCTACCTTGTCCAGCAGCAGCTTGAAGTCAGCCTTGGGCTGGGAGCTGCTGTCCAGCTCGGGCACCATGTAGTGGTAGTTGGTGTCAAAGAACTTGGACATGTCCAGGGCAACGGCACCCTCAGCACCTGCAGGCACCCAGTGCAGGTGCAGGCACAGGCACAGCTGGTAGCAAGGTGCAATGCTGCTGCAGGCAGGGCAGAGCTGGCTCGTATAGACTGAACTGCAGGCAGTGCAGACTAGTGCACAGGCACTGCAAATGTAGGGAAAAGGGAATCAAATTTCACCAAACATGCAAGCTATCGCCTTCAACATCCAGAAATACCCAGATCTATGAACAGCCCTCTGACCCACCACGAGCCATGGCAAAGTACTTCTCATAGCCAGATAGGTGCTGGAAGCGCTTGGGCACCAGGCCCAGGTAGAACAGGAAGTCCAGGGTCTGGTCGTACAATGTGCCGTCCAAGCCCACAAGCTTGATGCCTGCAGGAGCCGTAATTTAGGGGTCAATGATCAGCAGAAAGGAGGCGTGTGGCGACATCTGGACCCAAAGGTGGGCTTGAAGCACTTGAACAACCAGCTGGATACAGTGACAGGCGCCACAAGCCTTGTTTGCAGCTGTTGCACCGCTTGATGGCATGGACGCAGCAGGCAACACAATGTAATGATGCAGCAGGGGCCATAATCGAATGTGGCGGCCTGACCTGCATCAGCCTGGACCTTCCATGCCTGCGCATCTGTCTGCACTGACACCTTCATGAGGTCCTCAAGGCTGGACTGGCCCTTCCAGTAGCTGCACAGCCAAGGCAATTACATGTCAGAATGGGGCATCAAGGAATCTCTGTGCGACCTGCTGCTCAAAATGTTCAGACCTTACCTCTCCAGAGCCTTCTTCATCTCCCTGTTGGGCCCTATTCTGGGGAACCCGATGGTGCTGGAGGTGATAGTCATGGTTACACCTGTGATCTCAAGATCTGCAGGAAGGAGGAAGCCTTGAAGCAGCCGCCCCAATGGAAGCACGGATTGGGCTGTACTGAGACGTGGCACCTAAACCGCCGCCGGTGTCCCCAACATGGCTGCACCCACCTGTAGTAGTAGTGTTGAGCTAGCTCTGGGTGTCACTGGGCGGTTTGGGAGTGCAACTTGATGATCTTGGCAAAATTGAAAGGGCGGTTCTACTTGACTTCTATATTCAGCTTAACTAACATTGCATCAGACTTCAAAACATTCAGGGTGCTAAGCGCTCATTCCCACTCAATGGTACCTGCAGGCACGGCATGGCTCAGCAACATATGTGACCAACAGAGCAATGAAGAAGCCCAACCCACTTGGTGGTTTGCTGGTGATGTCGTAGACAACCCTGTTGACAGATCTGACTGTGTTGCAAATGCGTGTAGAGACAGCTCGCAGGAAGGCTGGCTCAAAGGGGTACCAATCTGCAGTCATGCCATCATGGCTGGTCACTGCTCTGAGGGCAACCACATGGCTGTGCGTCCTCTGGTCGCCTTGCACCCCAACAGACCTGCATGTGCAGATGTGCACTGGTCTCACCCTGAGCACCTTGACAAGAGATGCAAATGGAGCCAGCCTGGCGACCAGACACATGGTGAGGCAGGGCAGGCAGGAACTTTTGCAAAGCTCACTGCCCACATGAGCAGCTGAAATGCAACACTGATTCCCCTGCACACTGCTGTCCAGCAGCTAACCCACCTGACAGGGAGGAAGACTGCAAAAGCCTGCCAGATCTTGTCGTACAGGCCATGATCCCTTATGGACTGGATGTACACCTCGTCCACCTGACGCAGCACATCCAGGGCATCCCCCTGTGTCACGTCCCCCAACACACGCACAGCCAAACCAGGCCCTGCAGCACAATATTGGGGGGCATCTGTTTGATAAAGCACCTAGTCAGGCTGGGGCCTGCAGCACCAACTTACAGGCGTGGAGGGCATCCTGTCAGGCTGAACATGGCATAGGCTGGGAGCGGATGCGCTCATGCAGCACCACGTAGGACATCTACACTGCAGCTGTGTGATGCATACGGTGGAGTCCAGCAGCTGAAACCTTAGCAAGTGCCAGCAAATAAGGCTTGCCTGGGAATGGGTGTCGCTGGATGAAGGCCTCAGGAACATTGAGCTGTGGCAGGCGCCCCAGAGCCCTGACCTCGTCCTGCAGTTGGATGACTGCACCTCGGTATCATTGTTACGCCACTGACTGGACCAGGCTGGCAAAGCTCAGGTTCTGGGAGAGCAGGGGCCATGCTTATGATCGGCTGCCCACCCATCACTGTGCTGCAGCTTGGTCATATGTCCAAGAAGCTATCATTTGTTCCTGACGTTGCACCCCATGCTGTGCTGCAGTATCTGAATTGAGCAAGCTTGCTCGTAGCTGGCTGCACCCAACCATGCCCACATGAACATGAGCACATTTCTGCTGCAGCTGGGCCTTGAAGCCTGCACCTTGAACAGCTCCCGCAGTGGCTCTATGAGGGAGAACTGCAGGTCCTTGGGCAGGCCGCCCACGTTGTGGTGAGACTTGATGGTGTGGCTGTGCTTCTGCCCGCTGCCGGGTGGCGGGCAGGACTCTATCACATCAGGATACAGGGTGCCCTGCACCAGGAACTTGGGCTCCACCTTTCCCTGCATAGCAACCCAGACATCTGAACCTGTGCTGTGCATGCTGCTGATTGCAGAGCTGCTGACCACCTGCTCCTGGGGTCTGCCTGTGCATCGGACCTGCCATATCAGGCACAGCTGCAGGAAACCCATCTTGACAGCAGCAGGTGGGCAGGCATTTGGTGCTGTGCATTGTCAGGAGGCGGCCGCACACAGAGCAGGCTGCACCTTGGCCTTCAGGTCTGCTGCAAAGTCCTTGAACACCTCGATGAAGCCAGCGCCAATGCACTTGCGCTTGGCCTCAGGGTCAGACTTGCCCTGCACCATGGACAGCAGGCTGCATGAGGCGGCAGGATGGGTTGTGCTGGCTAGCAGCCCTGGGTGGCCCTACAAAAGAAAGAAATCTTGGGGACGGCAGTGCCACAGGCTGGCTTCATCATCATTTTGGCAGCTGCCGAGTTTTGAATGGTCTCAGACTGCTCGGCCAGCTTGCTGCTCTGGGCAGCACATGAGCAGGCTCACCTTGAGCTTTGCCAGCATGCGCTTGCTGTCGTCAATCTTGGTGACTGGCAGGTGCAGGTGCTTCTCAAATGTCTCCATCACACGCTCTGCCTCCTGCAGTGGTCCAGGCCTGAGGGTTGGCAGGCTGTAACCTGCACCTTCACGGAGCTGAAGACTCGCATAATTGTGCCATCCCGCAGAATGATGTGCAGCTGGGTGGCAAGCACTGGCGGCGGCAACCACCGGCAGGGTGCCAGGTGCACTCCGAAAGTGTCGAACAGTGTTCCTGGGACGCACAAGATCCTGCAGATCCCCAGGCATCACCCCCTTCTCACCTTGTAGCGCAGGAGGCCATTGTCTACAAACACACAGTGCAGGCGGTCGCCCAGCACCTTGTGCACCAGCGTAGCAGCCACTGTGCTGTCCACGCCGCCGGAGAGGGCGCAGATCACGTGGTCTCCAGGCCCCACCTGTACGGCAACAGGCAGAGGCAGTGAGCAGGGAGCTGCGCCACTTTGACAGCTGCCAGCAAGTGGCAGCCGCCGAGGCGTCAATTGGCAGCCTGCAGACAGTAGCACGAACCAGAAGCAGCACAGAGCAGCTGCTGAGGCATCAACAGCCTGCAGACGATGACATGAGTCATGATCCTGCCCTGCCCTCCCAGTGGGGTGCAGTGCAGCCCTCTCTGCCCTCACGCAAGTGTATGACGCAGGTGCAGAAGAGGGGCAGCCTGTGCATTGCAAGCAGGACAGGAAGCCCCTTTTGAAGGGGCCCTGGGAGATGGCAAAGGGCAGGCTCAGCGACTTCTGGAAGCGGCCTTTTGGCTGTGAACTCTCATTGGTGCAGCATGCATGGGATTCCTTCAGTGCTCCACATGGGCGCAGCATGTATAAGACATGTTACTGCTGTCAGCGACTCACATGTGTTGATCAAGCAGCCCCCCAGGTCACACCAGAGGTTGCAGCAGCAGGCTCTAGGCCCGCCTGATCTGCCTACCAATTTTCTGCTGCAGCTAAATTTTTGCAGAACCTATGTCAGATGCGCTTACCCGCTTTGCAGCTTTCCCCTGTGTGGCTCTTGAGCCTGCCACAATGCAGCCAGCATGGATTGCTGTTCCCAGCCTCAAAATCAACAGCACATAATGCTGGCCTGGCAAGCGCTTACGCTACCAGCCTCAAGAGGAACAGCCCGAGTGTAAGAGCTACAGCTCGGGTGCTGCTCACCTGCCGCCGAATCTTCTCCATCTCCTCCTCCAGAATGTTCTCAATCTTCCAGTCTGCAGAGATCCCTGCCAATTTGAACAGGAAGTGCTTGAGCGTCTCCATGCCGCGCTCTGTGTGCCGCACCTCGGGGTGATACTGGAGGCCATACATGCGCCGCAACTGGTTCTCGCAAGCCACGACGGCACCCTGCATAGGGGATGTCAAAGGCACTCATGTGCTGCTATGCAATTGCTGCCTGGTCTCACTGTGACAGCCTGCATGGAATGCAAGGCTTGACAAAAATTTGGGGCACGTCATGCACTGATGGTGGTTCACTGCTGCATGGAGATCAAGTCTGTGTAGGACAGGTGGGCAGCTTGAAGCCCTGCTTGAAGGCCTCTGTCTATGACCGCAGGCACACCTTGCTGCGGGCTAGCTTGCAGTGCAGACTGCTGGTTGCAGGGCAGAGAAGAGATAGATGCCAGTTGCAGTGCGGCTGCTGACAGAGCAGGCTCAGTCTCCACCTGCTCGCTGGTGGCCACTGGCGCAAAGCCATCCGGCAGCCGCTCAGCGCTGTCCCCATGACTCATCCACACCGTCTCCTTGTGCACGTGATGGTCGCCAGCTGTGTAGCTATACAAGTCGCTGTTCCCTGTGGTGCGGATGGCCATCTGGCCATACTCCCCTCCATCTGCACAGCAACATGGCAAGTCAGGCCTGACACCAAGCTGGCAGGATCCTGTGGAGCGTGCAAGGCTGGCCTGCCTGCTGCAGCCGTGGGGCATGAGAGAGACGGGCCTGTGTGCCAAATGAACACATAAGCAGAGTATGGCTGCCTCCAGGCAGGCCTCAGCTCCAGGGTAGCGAGTACAGCCATGCCGTGCTGCTTCTGCAGGGTGGGAGCTGTGCATGGGGCTGACCTGTCGCAGTCTTGACCTTGCCTCCCAGCTCGTGCACCAGCAGCTGCATGCCATAACAGATGCCCAGCACAGGGATCTTCTGGCTGTCCACGTACTCAAAGAAGTCCTCTGGGAGACGGGGTGCACCCTCAATGTGCACTGAGTTGGGGCCGCCAGAAAGAATGATGGCTTTGGGGCTGGCAGCCTTGATTCGATCCTGCAGCATGCAAGCGGTCCATGGTACAGATGGTATTCTGCAGCTCAATGTGAGCAAACATGTGCACAGCATAGCCTGTCCCAAGCTTGCTGTCTCCCCTTGGATGTGGTCCAGCCAGCAGCCGGCATGAGCAGCTTCGTTTGGTAACAAGCTCCAGGCTGATTGGAGTCAACGGTCACTGTGTGTCTTACCAGCTCAGTGTCCCCAGGCAGCAGCATAGAGTACACATTGTTCTCGCGGATGCGGCGGGCAATTAGCTGAGTGTACTGGGAGCCATAGTCCAGGACCAGGCAAACTGCATGGAGGGCAAAAGATGAACATCTGGCAGGCTGAGAGCCTTTGAAGGGCTGAAAGCACTTTCCAGACCTGAATGGGCTGTGTACAAGCCCTTTTCAAGCTTAGGTTTCTTGCTGGCAGGTCCATCCGCTGTGGGCATGGCCGCAGCTTTCCTGGCCGACATTGGTAATTTGCACCGCCAAGACAGTCAACGAGATCTGCTTTCTTTATGTTGATATTGTCAGGTAGGGTCATATCAGAGTCCTCTCAGGAGCTGTGCAAAGGACTAAATGCTGGTAAATAGACTGCTGCTGAAGTGCTCCAGGCAGCTTGCTGACCTGGAGGTGGCACAACATTCAGTGGGGTGAGCTGCAATGTGGCGCAATAAGTTGCTGTGCTTTGTCAGCTATCGATGCAGCAAAAGGCAGCAGCTGTGGCGGCCAGGAGCTTGTATAAGCACAGCAGTGATGCGCACAGCATTGTTACAGGGTGTCACACCACGTGCAGCCTGAGTCTACATCCGTACTCTCACCCGTCGGTGCAGCATTGTTTGGAGGAGGATGACACAGTCTGGCCTAAGCTCAAACGTGGCGAGGGGAAGGTGAGGCCATGCTGGTGCATGGCTGAGGGCGCTGTCACCACATCCTGCTGTCGTGGGCCAAGGGGACCCCCCTTGCCCATTCTGCAGGCACATTTTGGTGTCCTGCGCTTCTGGAGAATCAGCAACAAGTGCTAATGAGCGCCCTAGAATAGCTAGGCCAGCAACCTCAAAACACAAGCATTAGAGTGCACACAACGGCTTGTGTTTCAGCATGGTCGCCTCCACCTTGGCCTGTGCTGTCCTTGCCGCCAGCCTGGCTGAACTCCTGGTATATCACTAATGGCAGTGACTGCGCCAAGGGGAGCCTTCATTGTTTACCAGGGCGACATGAAGAGAAGTAGGTTAACGTGTTTCTGCAGGTCTAATCTTCCTCTCAACCCGCAGGCACCCTCCCAGGGTGTTGCTCTTGTATATATATGAGGCGTGCATCGCATATCGGCATTGCTCTCTAACATCCGCCAAGGTTTCAATCAGCCACTCAGGGCATTCACGGCCTCTGTTATCATGCCAGTGGAGCTTCCAGTGCTTAGGGGAGCCTTCCCTCCGCCTGGTGTGAAGTGAGTTCTCATGAAGATCACAGGGTCAGAGAGCCAGGGGCACAAGCTTCAGGAAATTGCATGCTGTGTTGTATGCAGGCAGCCGCAATCGGAACTTGAGAGGGCACAGCTCCAGGTCGCTGCACGCTTTGGAGGAGGGTCTGTGGCTCAAGCAGCAGTGCGCCAGGTGACAAGTCGTGCATGCCACTACACATTGAATAGCAACTTGGGGTCACCCCTGTATGATCCTGCATGGCTAATAGGCCCAGTGACTGGTGTGCCGAGGGGAGCACAGCACCCGCGGCCGGCCATGGCATGGCAGACATTGGCTCCGGGCAGCAAGTGTGTGCTGACTGCATGAAGTGGACTGCCTGTCGCCGACACCACTACTGCAGTGCAAACAGCAAGGCGATGCTGGGCTGCAGGCCTTCCAGGCAGCTGACTTGGGTGCCGAGCGGAGCGCAGCAGGCTCTTCTCCACGCTCCCCTCGGGGCAGCGCGCAGCCATCCCGCCATGGCTCTCCAATGCAGCGACCCAGCTCGCCCACTTTTCGCGACATGTTCAAGTTCCAAGGGCACTTTGAAGTGCCCAACAATGAGGCTCTGCGGCGCGAGGGGCAGACCTGGACTGGCACCTCCAGCCCCTCGCCTCATGGCAGCTCTGCTGGCGAGGGTTCTGCTGAGCACTTGAGTCCTGCGGGCAGGCACGAGGCACCTGCTGGCAGCCCATCAGCCGTGGATGCAGGGGAGCCAGGCCTGGGTGCCGTGATGGCGCACAGTGGTGCTCGCCTCAGTCCAGACGCTGAGCCTGAGCGCAAGCGCCCCCCTGCGCATTCCTGGACGCAGCAATCCACCTGGGGAGAGACTCACCGGCACAGGCAGCTGGCTGGCGTGCCCGACTGGCGCTGGTCGCAGCCACTGTCACAGGGGCTGCATGCACCGGTCAAGCAGAGCATGTTCAGGCAGGCGCTGTGCATCTCCCACTCCTGTCGAGGGTTGAGTGTTGCGGTAGCAGCATGCATACCCTGCAAATGACTTGTGGCAAATAACAATCCTGCACGCTCATCTACGATGTGCCCTCAGCCCGGCAGCGCAGCCTGTCCCCAGTACATGGCCAACCTACAAGACATCATGCTCATCACGCCCTTTTTGCCCTGCTGTGCAGTTTCCAGCACCTGCACCCAGCCCTTGCCACGACCCACTACCTGCGCACCTCCCAGGAGAACGAGCTCATCAGGGATGCAGGAGTCAGGGACCGGCAGCGCCGGGCTGAGGTCAAAAGGGCTCGTAGGCGGAGCACCAGTCCTGGTGCTCAGGAGGAAGGGCAGCACAGGCGCACGCGCAGCAGACCCAGCAGCGCCAGTGCCAGCCTGGGAGCAGCAGGGCCTGGACAGCGCAGCATGGCCGAGCTGCAGCGTGTGAGTCTGCTTCTGCAACCTCGTCTCAGGCTGTCGTGCCAGCTTGTCACTGGGCGTGGGGCTGCACACGACAGCCTGTGTGGCAGCTTGCTGCGTTTGGAGAGCTCTGCCAGCTGGCATGAAGCCAATTGCCTGTAAGGACTGCCCTCATGCTGCATGCAGCCTGCCAATGATTTGTGCAATCAATCTGCAGGACGCCAGATTGCTGCATGAGCAGACCCGCAAGGTGGCTGCTCGAGCACGTGCGGTGCTGGCTGCCAGCCAGAGCACCTCGCGTCGTCCTGCCCATGCCAGCACCCGCCGGCCGCTGTCAGCCCGGCCTGATGCTGGCTTATCTGAAGCCATTGGCACAGTGGCTGCTGACCCTGCCAGGCGACCAGCCTCTGCTGCTGCCCCCAGTTTTGATGATAGGCCTGGGAGGGACCCCAAGTATCTGATCGAGCTGGAGGACGACATCGAGCAGCTTAGGCATGGCGGCCAGGTGCGGTCAAGCATGTGGCTGAGGCATTGCCCCAAACTCAGCTCCTACCACTTGAGAGCTTGTGGCAGCTGATGGGGAACACGGAACCCTTCATGGGGCCTTGCCTGAGCCCCAGCATGAACTCTATACTGTGCTTCTTTGTGCCAAATGAATGCCTGCACCCATGTCCTGGACGGACTCAAACGTGCAGCTGGGTGAGCATATGCTTGTGTCTCGAGTAATACACTGTTGACCCACAACCCTTCCTGCAGGTGCTACGTGCCCATGCTGCAGCAGAGGAGACAGGCGCCGGCAGTGACGCCGACAGCATAGTGGCAGACATTCTGACCATTGCCCGCAGCCCCGCCTTTGGGGGTGGCCGGGATGTGGCTGCCACTTCCCTGGCAGACCACTTGGCGGCCGCTGAGGAGGCTCTCGCTGACCTGGACATCCCCCAGATCATAAAGCCCTGCACAGAGGAGGAGCTGCGGGTTGCCCGTGCTGGCTACGACCCAGACAAGTGAGCATAGTAGGGAAGTTTCAGGTTGGCTTGGCTTTTGGTGATTGCACAGCACTGGCTCAGTGATAAGACTATCCCAGAGCAGTGAGAAGACTGCCATGGGAGAATCCTGGCAGATGGCATCAGCCCAGGGCAGCAGCACAACCTGTTTTTGCCAGACAAGGGTGTTGGGCGCGGTGGCTGCATGATTCTGCCAAAGGGAGAAGACTACAGCGCTCGGGGGCTTTGGTGGCTGCGGCTGTCTGTAAGCCCTCAGAAGATTGCACAGCACCTCCTCTGCAGGTGGGCAGACTTTGATGGTGACACCACATCAGCCATGCAGCGGCGGGAGCGCGCTGGGCACGAGCGCTATGAGTCGCTGGAGCAGGGGTACGAATCAGACCTGGAGCGTGAGAGGGAGGAGCAGCAGCGGCAGGACGCTCTGAGTGGCAGCGTAGCTCAGACAGTCAATGCTGCAAAAGATGCGGCAGAGAAGGCTCGACGGGAAGCTGAGGTGCTGCAGGGCCTGCAGGTCAGCTGAGTGCCTTTGTTGTCACCATACAATGCTCAGGCCAGCAGCCCCATCTCCTGTGAGTGCTGTTTTGGTGGGGCAAAAGCATACTGGTTGCAGGGATGTCCAGGGTTCTTGAGAGCCTCTGGGCAATTGCCTTGGCATGGGCTCTGGACGAGCCCTGCCCCATCAGTCTGAGGGCACCATAGGCTGCACGTCCCATCTGTATAACGAAAAATGGTGCATGCTGCGCAACAGCACTGGTATTGGACATGCCCATTGCACTCTTGGAGAGCACTTTGAAAGCTCTACAGACTGTCCATGACACATGGCTGTTGAAGACCTGCTTGGTGCCTGAAGGCTAGCTGGCAGCAGCAGCACGAGTGGATGGACGGGTACAGGGACCCCAAAGCTGTGGATGAAGCGCAGCACCATCAGAGCGCTGGCATGGTGGAGCTAGGAGATGACGTTCTGCAGGTGAGGTGCCAGTTGCTTCTGCATGCACTTACAGATGGGGCCCAGGCAGGACCAGGTCTTGCAGATGGGGCTGCTGGTTGCTTTTGCATGCGGGTGCAAACGAGGGCATAGCAGGACCACATCCTGCTGGTGAGCTGCGGTCTGTTCTGCACATGCACGCCAGCTTCTGGCCGGTGTGGGTGACTGCAGGTGGGCTATTTCGCTCCTGGCCCCCCACTGCAGTGAGCCTGCAGCCACCCAAGGCAATGACGGGCACCAATTTTGCCAAGCATGCGTCTGCGACTGCTTAGGAAAGCACCGAAATGTGGCACCCTTGCACTGCATGCTGAATCGTCTCTGAGCATGCGCAGCACCACGCACAATGCACCCTTCACAAAGCCACCCTAGCTAAGAGGTGTGGCTTTGTGCGGACCTGCAGGAGAACTATGTGCCGGCAGGCCTGTCAACTGAGCTCGGCGAGCTGGCAAAGGCGGGCACACGGGCGCATGCAAAGGCCAAGTCAAGCATTGGCAAGCCCTTCACCAGTACAGTGCCGGTGGTGCCCGCCTTTGAGAAGCGCGCCTTGAGCCGTCCCAAAAGCATCATGCAGGTAACAACTTTCTCCTCCTCTGCAAGACACACTGTATCAACTCTCAGTGCTCTGCAAGCAGCACACACAACCCCACCAGGCTGCTTTGCGGTGCATGGCATGGTCCACAAGGAATGGGCTCGCCTGTCATTGTTCACTGCCCAGCCAAGCCTGGCTGCTCCCGCAGAGATGCAGGACAGTCCCTGTGCAGTTGGAAGCTGAGCAGCACTGTGGGCCATCAGTTTTACTCTGTACAGCCTCTGTGACATGCATGCAATGCTGCAAACCTGCTCCAAGTCATGCGTTACATCTCTTCCTGGATTGACTCTTGGCGGGCATGGGCATGTTTGCCTGATCAGCAAGTGTCAGACAGGCAGGGTGCAAGTGCAGGTGAAGGGTGAGCAGGATGCAGCCATCCGCCAGGCAGAGGAGCAGGCTGCTCTCAAGCACCACTTCAAGGCCAACCCCCTGCCCAAATCTACCACGCAGCCCAGGTGGGTGCTCTGACAGGCCTTGAAGTGAGAAGCCGGCGTGCATGAGCCTGTGCTGTGCACAAACAGGGCTCTGAAGGTTGTAACACTGCTGCTGGTTGGCTCCCCTTACAAGACACTCATGCTTACTGCAGCCTCTGTGCAGGCCCTGGCGGGGCTTGCTGGGTGCATATGAGGCTCATGTGTGACCACATCCTTCATGCACTTACCACACCTTGACATAAGCTCAGCCAGCACCTGCACCACAGTCTGGCCAGCAGGCCCGCGTTGTGCCTTTCTGCACACAGGTTGCAGCGCATCATGGCCCAGCAGGCTGCCCGTATTCGCGCAAACCATGAGCAGTGCGCAGAGCTGCTCAAGTCAAGGGAGAGGCCCTTCTCCTTCTATGCGACCGACCTGGGCAAAGTCATGGCCAGGAAGAAGGGGCCTCCGCCTGAGGACCCCAAGAAGCACCTCAAGCCCTTCAGGGCCAACCCCGTGCCGCGGTCTGCCAGAGGGGTGAGCCCTGCATTACGTGGTGTGGGCGGCAGGGACACAGGACATAGGTGCTGGTGCTGGCTTCCATGTGGCTGCGCAAGTCAGCAGCGTGTGACTGCATATCGAGGCTGCTGATGCTGGTCAGCTGTCCAGCCAGCCTGTTGGACAATGCGCGCAGGGAATCCAGAACTTCTTGTTTGCACCCGTATGGGCAGCCCAGGTGCTGTGCATTTACGGCAGACAGTATTCAAGGCTGCAAGTGGCGTTCACAACTGCTGCAGCAACAATGTCGCAGACCGGCCATGCGCAGCATGATGGCAGGCACGGCCTTTGACCTACTGCAGCTGATAACAGGGACTGAGCACTGAAGATGATGCAGGAGCGCCTGCGCAGCCTCCAGGAGGCCTGGGAGGCCAAAAAGCTGGCTGCCAAGGAGCGGGCCAAGGAGAACCTGGCAGCAGCAGCCATGCCCAAACGTATGCAGGAGGCTGCAGAGGTAGGCTGCTCCTTTTGCGCATGAAGGCCCGAGTGGCAGCAAATGCTAGCCCCCCAAGCACCTGCAGGAGGCCAGATGGCTTAGATGCTGGTCTGTGAGTGTCAAGGTCTCAGCCTGCGCAGTCTGCCTGTGGCTGCCGTGCCCAATGCCATGCAACAGGCTGCTGAGGTGGAGAAGTGCACGTTGCCTCTGATGGCCCTGCTTGCTGATGTTGTGCAGCAGCGGTTGGCTGGAGCTAGAATGTTGCCCCCCTCCATGCCTCTCTCAGAGGCTGCTGCTGGCTCATCCAGCCCTGCAGGCAGCAGTTTGCCAAACGCAGTCATCTACCCTTGCCACTGTGCAGCACCTGTTCCAGCCTTGTCCTGCCCCCTGCCTGCAGCGCGCCCAGCGGCAGGCAAGCCCCCTCGAGCAGGGGCAGGCTCTGCAAGCTGCCCAGCCTCGGCCCGCCAGTGCCAGCCCTGTCCCTGACTTCAGGCGGGCACACTTCCGCTGGGCGGAGCGCTTGGCACGTGCCAAGGCCGCCAGCAGGGCGCATGTGACTGTCCCAAAGGTGACTGTGCCATAGGCCTGAGCCACCATGCTAGGTCAAGTCAGCCCCCGCTCGCAGCATCTCCCACCCCCTGGAGCGATGCTGCTCCCAGGCACACACACTGTCTAGCATCGGTTCATGTCAGACATGGTGAGAGAGGCCCCGCCCTGCTCACCTGCAGGAGCAGACTGCAGGCGGGGGCAGCCCTGAGCAGAGGGAAGCCCGCGAGAGGCGGGCACTGGAGCGGCGGGCACGCGCTGAGCTGGACATGGAGAGGGATGCAGAGGAGCAGCCTGAGACGCGGTGGCCCTACATCAGCCGGCGAGGCAGGGTGAGGCTTTGAAGACAGCTGCCAGACCTCTGCTGCCTGCCATCTCGGCAGCACTGCCTGCTGCTGCCAGCCAGCGCAGGAGGTCGAGCTTTGCATCTGGAAGTCACCATTGCAGCACCAGAAGCATGGTCTAATGGCTGTTGCTCAGGCGATTCTGGGCTCCACATGCACAAGCAGGCCAGCTTGGAGGCTGAGTCACTCCCGACGGCCAAGCAGGAATGTATTTAATTCTAGTTGTGCATACTAGGCACTCTCATGCAGCCATCCTGCTGCTGTGCAGGTTCCCCCAGCTCCACTGCCATCCTTTGACTCCCCGCCCCCCTTCAAAGTGTCCAACACGCGGGCCCAGGAGCTGCGCTTGCAGGCACTGACTGCTGCGGTGGCTGCTGGGCGTTTTGGGAACCTGGCCCCCCACGTGGAGGGGCCCCTGGAGCCTGAGCAGCTGGATGAGCATATCCTGCGCACTGCAGCTGCAGGCAGCAAGATGAAGGTGAGCACGCCCCGTGATGTGCTGCTGTTGCAATCCGGTGGGTGGTAGTGAGGATGTCATTCGTGTGGGTGGAGGCAGCATGGTGGCCTGAGCAGCATTCTTGCTGTGCTGCGGGCAGAAAGATTAGGGTGAGCACAACATCAGCTGTGCATCAAGGTGAAGGTGAAGCTCCTGTGGTCGCTGGCAGCTTGGAGTACTTGAGCAGGACTTGCGCAGTGATATGCACAAGCAGCAAGAAGAAGGCTGGGCCTGAATTGTCGAAGCTCTGCTGTGACAGACAGCAAGGCGTGGTCATTCTGTACAAGGTTGTTGAGGCTTACGGTTCAGTCCTGAGCTGTTCTGCTGAGCGCATTGAGATGGGCGTGCGTGCACACTTTCGTTTGGGCTGATCCGAGAACAGCATTGGGCATCATTAAAACCTCTGACCTTTGTCGCAGGGCGTGGCAGGAGGCAGGCATGTGCGGCCGTCGCGTGCAAGCGCAGCAGCCAGCCATGCAGCAGCCATGCTGCCCAGCGAGGCCCAGCTCCCACAGCGGCAGACCGCTGGCCCTGCTGCTGCAGCTGTGCCTGCACATAGCATTGCAGCCACAGTCCAGCAAGGCTACCATGCAGCTGACACTGGTGTGAGTGCAGCAGAGGTGCAGACAGGTGGGAGCATGTCTGAGGCAGGGGCTGGAGTCATAGACTCAGAGGGGCTGGATGCAAGCCCCAGCACTGTCAGCAGACGGCATGGTTCCGGCAGGCGGGTTGCTCGTCACGTGGGCAGCACACCAGATCGCAGGTGAGCGGCCCAGCTGTGTGGCTGCTTGGCCTGCTGGGGTCAGGTGCTGCAAAAGCATGGGTGCTCATTGTTGTGTGTGCCTGCAGGGCACTCAGCCAGACTGTCCTTGAAGCTCTCTACCAGCAGACCAAGGAAATTGCTCAAGGTCTTGAGGAGGAGGGTCTGTTCCCAGGCATTGATGATATGGAAGGACGCAGCCTCCAAACTGCCTCATGACACAACAATGACATCCCACCTGCATGGATCATGATCAGCCCTGCCACTCTGGAGCTTGTACAAGCCAGCAAAGTTCAGGTGGGCATATCATTGCCTTGTTTTCAAGTTAACTGTAAAGTCGCAAGCAGGAAGGTTGGGGGCGTCCGCTGTCACTGTGCATTCAACACCGAGGTGGCACAGCGCACCACAGATGACAGCACAGGGCAGTATCAAGTGGTCCTTTGCCAGCTCTGAGGCGGAGGGTTGCGGAGGGCCGCCTGGCACAGGCGGATTGGTGGACAGTCTGCTGAGCCAGCGAAAGTTGCTGTCCTTTAGCACAAATGTGCCCCTGTGGTTGGTGCGTAGGTTGTCCACCTGCAGCAGCATGTTGAAGCTCAGAATTGCGGCACTCCCCACAGATTGGGAGCAAGCCAAGCAACAGAGACAGAAGATTCACCTGCTTGCGAAAGACGTCTAGCCAGAACTCTTTGCAGATGAACTTGATGACATCCAAGTGCTCTCCCAGGCGTGGCCTGTGCTGCGTGTAGCGTTCTACAAGCTGGCGTCCAATCCTGAAGCCTGCACAATGGCAAAGTTGGCTTTGTCCAAGGCCTGACTGTACGTTGAAAGCAATGCACATTCAGAATGACAGCTCCTGTGCAAGTAGCGCACCTATCTGCTCAATCGCCGCTGCTGCAGGCACAAGGTCCTGCCTGGCATAGTAGTGCACGATTTCCATGCACAACATCTCCAGGCAGCTCTCTGCGCATTGGCTGCTTCTTGAAGGGCCTGCCAGGCCCTGGGGGATCATGCTTGTCTGTTGGTCTCATCACCTGCCCATCTCAGGGAAGTCACTGTTACCATGATCAGTCGAGTTGTCAACAGGAAACTCCCAGATCACACCGTTGTTGGCACCAGTTGAATAGGGTTTGAGGGTTTTGACTCTCGCCCATGCATGCTGCACATAATAGCGGCCATGTTCTGAAAGGAAACCCAAGTCTATTCCCAGCAGATCACAAATCTGCTTGGCCGAATTGGGAGCAACTCCTGCTTTGATGTCTTGGGAATGCACTTCACTTCATCTGGGCAACTCAAACGATGTGGACCGGCCAGCAATCAAGTGATGGCCTTGTTGATGAGAGGCAGGGGGGGAGGAAGGGAGTTCGCAAAGAGAGGCTGCAGCCTTGAGCTGTCAGTCACGCCCGCGCCCACGGCCCCGTCCCCGCCCCCTCTCGCGCCCTCTGCCGCGCCCTCTGCCCCTGCCGCCACCGCGGCCCCCCCTGCCACGGCCACGCCCCCTGCCCCTGCCGCCACCAGAGGGCCTGGACTTGTTAGCCTTCTTCTCTGCATTTGCTTTGAGCTTCTCGCCATAAACGGGGAAAAGGCCTGTATATGGCATGACAGGGCGGCATGGGTCAGTCGGTGGCCATGCAAGGGTTGCGTCAGCAGCTTGCCAGTCTGAACACTGTTCACATCCTCAGCGCAGAAGTTCAAGCCGACTGGACCACACTTCGAGGTGAAAGGATACACGTGGCCACGACAACATGAGACTGCTGTGCACTACCATCTACTGCAGGAGTTGCACGAGCTGGCCACCTGCTATGGTTTTGAGAATGCTGAAGTCCTCGAAGGTGCCATCTGGGCGCACCACGTGGAAGCACTTCGACCCCTTCTGTGCATGGGGGCGGATCTGAAGGCAGGCCACGCCCTGGCCTAGCTGCAAAATGACATGATCAAGCTGGGCTCAGGAGCTGCTCACTGCTGAATGCTGGCTGGAGGCACTTGACATCCAGGCATTACCCCAACTGGGCCGCCATGCCTAAAGGAGAAAGTCACGCACAGCATGGCGAGCGCCAAGTGCTTCAGCTGGGGGACGGTGTGCATGCCTGGGTGAGAGCAGGGGCACAGGTGGACGGCGATACCCAGGCAGCTGAGGTGTACCAGGGCAGCAGCACTGACTCTCTGGTGATCCTTTCCTTCTGACAATGCAGCCAGGCATTCCTACAGGCAGGCAGCGCACCTTCTTCTCAGGGTCTGGGTGCCCCTTCGCAACCATTGCTCTGATCACGTTGTCCTCATACTGCAGGCAGGCAGGCACAGCAATGAAGTTGCTCAAGCAGCTGCTGTTGCCGCGCAGCAAAGCCAGGGCAGTGTCCTTGGAGATCAGGCAGCAGCACAAGCACAGTTGTTGGTCAGAAACAGGCAGCAAGGCGTGGCACATGCACAGGTCAGTCGGACAAGGTGCTGCATACTGGGCTGTGCCCCTCTTGAAAGTCATGGCCATGGTACCACTGACATTGTTCAGCACCTGGTCTGGATGTGCATCAGAGAGTGGGCTTGCACGCTCAGCCACAGCCCCTGTCTTGGGCACAGCATGATTGGCACAGCCCCAGCCAGTCCTGGAGCAGCGTACTCTCAGGCCCCATGCTCAATATAGACCCCCTGCTGCCGGGCACAGCAAGATCAGCGCTGCTCACATCATTCAGCGGCTGATGGGTGTGGAAGTTGGACAAAATGTTGCGACAGAAGAGGTAGCACTGCTCCCCATTGGCAAAGCGTTTGTAGCCCACAGTCTGTGGGGGATCCCGATTGTCTCCCACGGGAGGCACATCCTCCTCATCCTCGTCGTCTTCATCCTCGTCATCTTCTTCTTCGTCGTCGTCCTCCCCGTCTCCTCCTTCTGCAGGGGCAGGCAACACCACAGTTGGTGCAGGGGCTGCTGCACACAGGCGGCTGCAAGTCGGTGCAGCCCTCTCCTGCAGGACAGGCACAGCCACGGCTGTCTGGGAGCAAGAGCCTCTTCACCTTCTGCAGAATGTGCAGGTGAGCATCCAGCTGACGCAGGGTGGCTGTCAGATGCGGGTCGGCTGCACAGGGCCTGAGATGGCCCTGGTGGTGACCAGCCAAGCACCAGGCTTGCTGCTGCTGCCCTGAGGCAAGTAGAGAGGGCGCTGCTTGATGTGGCCAGACCCTTGGCACAACAGGAGGGCAAGCTGATGCCCTATGCTCCTGATCAGAGCGCCGATGAGGTCACCAGGCCAGACACAGGGCGGCTGCAGTGCCTCCAGCACAGCTGCAACAGCCTCATACCCAGGTGACTGTTCAGTCCTGTATGATGAATGCAGACAGATGCTTGACCTGCATGCCCATCAACGGGCCCTTGCTCTTTGGCTGCTCCCTCAGCCGCTTCTGTTTTGGCATCTTCGCCCTCCTGTTTCACAGCTGCAGCCGGCTCAGGATTTGTTTTGGCAGGTGCTGCCGCATCCATGTCGGCAGCTGGATCATGCTTGACCTCTGCAGCCTGCCTTTCAACCTCAGCTTCTGCTGCCGCATCAGGCTGGCTGTCTTTCAGCTTCTTCTCAGCAGGCTGCTCAGCAGCTGTATCTGCAAAATCCTCCTGGTCCTGTACAGCAAACTGAATTTGCAGCTGGCAGCAAGGGGTTGCAATCAAGATTGGGGCTGGCCAGGCCTAGGGACAGGGCGACAGATGGTCACCTTGCGTTTTGTGCCAGCCATGTTGATCACCTGATGCTCCTGTGAAGGCCTGGTGACAAGCAGGTAACAGGAGACCTCAAGCTGCAGATCGTCTTCTGCTAGCTGCTGCAGTCACTTTGAGCAGCAGTGCATGTTGGCTGCGGCAGCAAAATGGCTCTAGGTCAGCAGCCAACCGTTGACCACCAGCTGCCTGATTAGTTGCGTGGTTTCCCTTGCAGCTGCACAGTGTATGGATCTCAGTGTGCTGAGAGCAGCCCCCTTAGCTGATCGCATCGCCACATTCTCATGCTGCGGAGCCTGAAACCACGAAATGCTGCTTGACACATGGAACCGCAGGCCCTGTGCACTGCATCTGTGCAGTTTGACCTCAATCTTCATCCCTCAACCACAGCAAATGTGATGGCCGCAGTGCAGGAGCAGCTTAACAAGCTGCTATTGAGGCAAGGCACCCCTTCATTGCCTCTCCCTGTGCAGAGATGGCCATCTGTGTGACGCACTGCCCCTCTGCAGACTGCTCTACCTCGATGCAGGTACATCCATCAGCTGGAAGGCGTGGTGCTCTCATATGCCAACCTCAAGCTACTAGCCAAGCATGTAAGGCTGGTGTGGTGGCTGCACGATGTCCTGCTGTGATGCAACTTTAGAGGCTGTGGTGCACCACCCGCTCGCTAAATGGCTGCCTCGCACCTGCAAAGCTTGCTGCTGTCCTGGCAGGGGCTCATACACGTCTACTTCCCCTTCTTCCGGGCAAGTGTCACAGCTGATGTGACCCTCTTCAGGCCTCGTGCAGGCCAGGTCATGGGTGAGACCTGCATGTGCTGGGGCCTTCGCTGGAAAACCTCAACATCATGCTGCCACCCTTTCTGGTGCCCTTGCATCCCTGCTGCAGGCATCCTAGGCAATCATAAAGGCTGTGCATAAAGGTTCTTTTGGGCATGCCTGCAGTTGGCAAAGTCAATGTGCTGGGGCAGGACTACATCAGCCTCCTGGTGCTGGACATCTTTAATGTCACCATCAGCCGCACAGCCATAAGACAGGAGCTGGCCCCACTGCAGGGCGTGGAGGTAAGCCTACGCCACATGACATCTGCAGCGCGCCGCTGCATCCATCGGACTGCAGAACACCTTCGCATACAGCAACAGGCCCGGGTAGACAAACATGCGCCATCCCGTGCTGCACTGGCTGTGGGCTCTGCGTTGTGAAGGCAGCATGCACAGCCAGCTGCCACTTATGCACATCTCAAGCCCAGAGACCAGCGAGTAGACAGCTTTCAGTGCCCTATCACTGCAGGGTGGTTGTTGGCAAAGCTCCAAGCACAGCAAGCACCAGATCTTAGCCACCTCAGAAGTCAGATTCAAGGTTGTCAAGTGAGCGTGTCTCCTGACAGCTGCCCTCAGCACACTGAGCTGGGTGTTGAGATGCTGAAGTGCCGTCTGCTGCCCCCACAGGATCCATGACTCTGCACAATATTTTGGCCTGGATGGCAGCCTCCAGGATGCAGATACTGGCTGCACCAGCTACCTTGAGAGGGCTGCCAGGAAGAAGCGCAAACGTGCTGAGGCTGCTGGACACAGCCATGGAGGCACCAGCGAGGCTGCGGCCCCAGTCAAGGCGGCCGCTGCCCCAGTCAAGGCGGTCGCTGCCCCTGCTGCTCAGGCTACAGGCAACCCGGCAGGCAAAGCTGCCAAGCCCTTACGGGCTGTGCCTGAGCCTGCTGCTGCTCGCCCAAAAAGCAGCAAAGCAGCACAGCCTGCCAGCAGAGCAGATGCAGCAGCTGCAAGCCGCCAGGCTGCAAGCATGGCTAGTGGCCATGCAGGTGAGCCTGAGCAGCCCAAGAAGAAGCGGAGGAAGGCAGCACAGGACCTGGCAGCTGATGTTGCAGTCAGGCAGGCACCCGCTGCTGCTGCTGTCGCAGCTGAGAAGCAGGGTGGGAAGCACAAGGGCAGCCCCTGCCAGAGACCTGAAGCGCCGCAGCAGAGGGCTGTGGCAGGAGCACCCAGTGTCAGTGCCCTGTCGGCATCAGCGCAGCAGAATGGGCGTGAAGAGGAGCATCGAGATCCCCCTCCTAAAAAGAAAAAGAAGAAACACAAAGAGGCAGCCCAGATCAATGGCCTCACCCCCGCAGTGCAGGGTAAGTGGCTTGCTGTACCTCAGGGCTGCCGCTGCCCTTGCCCTGGCGCTACTGCTTGCAATGGACCCCTGGTGTGGTCACTTGATGCAGGCAGGACTTCTGCACAGCCTTCTCCAGTTTCTTCGAAAAAGAGGAAGAAGACCAAGCCGCACTAAGAAGTGTGGACAGGCATGCTGCACACAGAATGAATACATGTCAGGCCTGAGCTCGTAGAGGTGTCAAGCGATTTTGTGAGCATTGCAAGTGAGGGCAGGTGAAATACTGAGATGCCCACCTGTGTCAACTGGCAAGCCCATTGCCAGCAGACCAGCAAGGCTGATGCCTTGTCGCACAGGTGGCTCATAGTTGCCAAGGTAAGCAAGCGGAAGTTCCCAGCCGAAAGACCTGCTCTTTGCAGGTTATTAACCTCAGCTGCATGCTTTGGCAATTACTCCATCAAGGTCCAGCCGCAGTTACAGGGCCAGCTGGGAGGACATAGGAGGCGCTGCCTGTTCAGCAAGATGTCAGCCTGAGGCGGATCCCAGCCCCACAAACAGGCTTGAGAGACGACAGCAGCATATGTGATACGGCAGATGGCCACGACCCCAATAAACACTGCACAGCCACAATATTGCAGGCAGAACACTCACGCCATTCTGTCGACAGGTGCATACAGCGATACACTGGAGGTCTGCCACTCAAGACTGCATTCACCAAACTGCGACTTCGGTTGTGTACCTGAGGCTGGCCTGGCGCCTGCTCCTGTGCACATCTTCTGCGCATCTTCAGCTGAAACATGGTCTCACACCTCAGGAATTGTTGCAGCTGCTTGGCCAAGGCCGGCGTAGCTCGGCTGTCATAGTGCCTTGTCGTGACAACAGACAGCACTGCCAGGGTGGTCTGTAGTTTTGCTGCGTAGGCCAGGGCTGTGAGACACTCAACTCACCATTGGGTGTCCCTCAGATCGAGGAGGGGATGGGGATTAGCGAGCGGGATCTGCGGTCCCTCAGGCTGCCAGCTGTGATCTCTGTAATAGCCAAATGCTCAGAGTGGGTAAGGGCTCACAACTTTTGCAGTGTTCCATCTCAAAGTGTGATGAGCTGCAGCACATATCTGAACATCAGCATGCAGCAATGGATCCTCAGGCATTGCAGGTTTCGGCCACCTGGCTCACGACTTTGACCTAAGCTGAGTGCTTGCCAGGAAGCCCAAACCCAGCGCCAGCGTATTGCATCTCACCGTGCTGACAAGCTGCATTGCGCCCTGGGTAGGGCAGTGCAGGAGGCAAGACCCAGTCAGGAGTCGTGAGTTATATGAAGTGGTGCATTGGGAGCTGCTGAGACAGCAGGGGTCGTCATGTCTTCTGCAGCTGATGAGGTGGTTCCTCTAGGGCCAAGGGACCAACAAGAGGTGGGCGCCCATGCATTCAAGCTTCACCCCTCATCATCAGTGGTGTGCGTGATACCTCCTGCAGCTGCCTGAGCATGCTGCCATCGCCGCAGCACACCCAGTATTATGTCACTTGTGCTCCCATGCCCCACTGAATGCTGCATGGAGCTTCAATCCTACTGCAGCACCTCACCACTGCCTGCCTCAGAAGAAGCCAACGTGCTGTCAGAGCGAGGGTACACCCTCCAGCCCATGCATGAACTGACAGCCTCTGCTGCTGTTATGCAGCTGCTCGGGAGGCTTCAGGAGAAATGCCTGGCCACGGAAAAGGAGCTCAACGCAATGCCTGCGGCGCCTAAGGCTGCCAAGGACATCTTCCAGCTATGCAGAGGCTTCGAGCGCGCATTCTCAACAACAATAGATGTGAGCATCTGGCTGACTTTTTCCTGCCAAGTCAGCCACTCTATCCGACTCTCGAGGCCAGGCTTAGACTGGAAGGTCGCACATACCTTTTGTGCATAGGAGCCACGGCCTGCCGGGCAGATCTGCCAACCCCACACCAGCTACTAGCACACCTGTGCTGCTGCGCTGCGCTGCAGTCTGTGGACTACTCTGCGCTGATCAGGGGCACCTTCACTGGCGACAATGGGCTGAAAGGCACTGTCAACAGGCTGCCCATCGAGCGCCAGTTCAAGCTAGACAACGTTAAAGCAGTAAGTCCCTGGATGCCTTGGCTACGACCTCTTGTGGCATTGACAGCTAAACAGGCAGTGCTTCCTTCCTTCTCTGGGATGCATACTTGGCTGCAGCCTGCTGCCAGCAGATGCGCCCTTGCTCATGGCCCCTCACACCCACATCGGCACGGTTGCTGTGCAGGTCTGCCGCCAGGCAGACGGCTTCCAAAAGTCCCTGGTGTCCCCAGAATTTGGGCTGAAGCGCTTGGTTTCGGAGGCAGTGGAGACTGTGGCTGACCCTGTCACCTCAGCTGTGTACAAGATCCACCTGGTCCTCATTGATGCCGCCAGGTGTGCCTGACAGATTGCAAGGATGAGCATGCCAGACACTCTTCCATCATTGCAGACTGGCAGGCATGCATCTCAACAGTGGCCTCAGGACCTGGAAGGCGTTGCTAGAGGTGCCCATGGATGCCAGCAACACCAGCAAGCCTGACATTTGGTGCTAGGGCCAGGAAGCTGACCCATGCATCAGGCTCACAGCTGCGGTGTGACTGAGCAACTGAGCTTGTTATTTGAGCCAGGACGGCAAATTTGAATCTGGGGCAGGCTGCAGGCACTGTTTGGCACTGGGGAAACTGCGCCGGTTCGGGAGGATCCACCTGCAAGTTTCTGAAGTGCAGCCGTGACATCAAGTGGTGATGCAATGATCTGAAGGCTAGCTGGCGGGTGAGCAGTGACTGATATGCCTGCAGGGAGGCAGCACGCAAGGCGAGTGCCTTTGCAGACGTGAAGGCTGTCAATGAGACACGGACGCCACTGCAGCTGCCTGGCTTTGAGAAGCAAGTCGTCTTCGCTGCGCAGCAGGCTCTGGAGGCGTGGCGAGAAGAGGCACTCACAGGTGAGCACCCTGCTTTGCGCCCCGGCTGCCGACCCCTCCTGATGGTCTCATGTGGTGGTCACGCTGCGTGCCGCTCTGCCTGTTGTTTTCCTTGAAGTGCTCACTGGCACGCATCCTGCAGTGCAATCTGCTGCCAGCGCTGCTGGAGGGATCAGCCTAAGGGGCCATGCACATCCTATGTTAGGTCCCTGCTCTCAGCCAGGCTCACTGGGGACCAGCGCAAGGCACAGGCCTGCTGCAGCTGCCTGGGTGGCCCACTCAGTGTGTGGCCCCAGCTCATGGCCCCTGCCCCTGCCCTGCAGTGGCTAAGACACTGGTCACCATGGAGCAGTCCTACGTGACGGCCGCCTTCTTCCGGCACCGCACCCGGGAGAGGTGGAACCAGATTAAGATACAGCAGATGGAGCAGGAGCTGGTGGAAGGTGGGCTGCAGACCTCAGCATGACTGCCTTGACACGGGCAAGCTGATACCTGTCAAGTATGTGCATCCACTGGTGTGAGGGGGCCACAGGCCACCTGCTTCATGGGTCAGGCAGCAGACTTTGGCGCAGCGTGGCCATACCACCGGCGGGAGCGCTGCAAACAGGTGGCTTGCCAGGGCAGACGCAGCCTGATTTGCTGGCCCCTCCGCTGCCTGACGCTATCTCACGCTGTAGGGTTCAGTGGATATTGGGAACCGCCTCGACATAGCCACACGCCTGCTGCCATGCGCCAGGGAGGCAGCATGCTCTCGCCGAGGGCCTGGCCAAAGGCAGCTTTGGCGCGCCAAGGTTCATGAGGCCAAGGGGGAATTTGGCCTTGCTGCCAGCTGACCATTAAACTTGCACCCCTCTCAAGGGGAGACAGGTAGCCTGACATCTACCTGCACGCTTCTGAGTAGCGCTGCCCACATGCAGGTGGCGGCAACCAAGTGGGTTCAGAGGATGATTCAGGCGATGAGGAGAGCAATGTCCGGCGTTCGCTGGACAGCTCGCCTCCCATCAACCGGAATGAGCTGGCCACCTACAGCACCACCAGCTCTGTGGGCGGGCCTCTGGCAGGAGGGCTGACCATCCCTCAGCAGGCACAGAACCCTGATGACCCAGGTAGGGGACAGTTGCAGCGGGCTGCATTTCTTAGCTGCAGATGCTCCTGCTTTAGTGGGCCCTGGCAGGGCACTAAACAACCCTCAGCAGGCGCATAACTCAGTTGACCCAGGGTGGGCACAGTGGCAGCTTGTGCTCTGTGAACAATTGGACTTAGCTCTGCCCATCAGCACTCTGGCAGTGGGGCTGACACCAGCCTTGAAGGCTTGGCTGAGCATGCGATGTGGGGCCCTGCACTGGCTGATTGCCTTCTGTGGCTATAATGAGGATGCTGACTTCCAGAGCACCTGAAAGCTCCCATTTGCCTTGCAGTGTTGGGGTTTGTCTGGAGGACAGTCCATCTTGATGTTGGGCATCCGCCCTGCAGGAGTTTGCAAGCTCTGAGCAAAGAGCTCCTACTGACTCTCAGTCCTGTTCTGTAGGTGATCTGAAGACAGGGTACCTGGAGAAGCGGGTGGGGGAGCACAGCGGGCGCCAGAGCGTGCCAGGGGAGTCCTTCAAGTGGCAGAAGCGCTACTTTGTGCTGACAGAGCCCAAGGGCATGCTGTACTACTTCAAGTCGGCTGATGACCCACCCAACTACCGGGGCGTGATCAATCTCAAGTAAGCTCTTGTCCTTGGGCAGGCGAGGGTCACTTTCTGTGCTGACTTGCTGCTCCTCAAGGCTGCCAGCTCAGCAGGTGCTCCTGCTTGCTCTGGGCTTCTGCTGAGCAGCAAGGTTGGCACTGCCAGTGCACGCTCGACAACGCATGCCACATGCTAGCAAAGGCCGCACCATCCAAACCATGCCACGCCACCTCCTGAACTGCGCTGCTCATGAGTGCATGTCAGCCCCTGCAGGCTGCCTGCTCGCCATGAGTCTGGCTGCCCATCAGCGCTCGTCAGCCTGTGCAGTCTGCCCCCCCAGCCAGACTTATGTTGACCAGCAGCACGCATGTGGCCTTCCATGTCTGCAGCAGTCACTGATAGATGAGTGCTGTTGTCCCACCAGCTTCTGTGGAGTGGCGGTGATGCCTTTGCGAGGTGCAATAGTTGTGCTTGTGCTTCCCCAGACGCTACATTGCACCACTCCTCGACATCAGGGACAATGAGGAGACATCACCCATGAGCTTGCTGGTGACCTGCCTGCACTTTGACCTATGTCTGCCGCAGGGAGTGCCGCGTGGAAGACGTGGATGTGGATGGCATTGCGCGCTCCACCTCCAGCAAGGCAGGCGACCAGAGCGCCGTGTCACTGCTCATCAAGATTGGGCACAAAGACCCCACGCGCCCAATCGTGAAGAACCACCACTCCGTGGTGCTGCGGGCTGAGAGCGCGGCGGAGAAGTACAGGTGGGCAGCACACCCTGCATGGACCTGCCTAGGGCTTGTGCAGCTTTTGCCCTGCTTGTTACTCCATGCAGCAGTGCTGTGTTGCAAGCCTGTAGCATTACTCTCTCTGCTGCATTGTCCTTTTTTGTTCATGAGGTTGTGCTGGCCATCACTGGCATGTCTCATGATGCATGCACAGGTTGACCAATTCAGGCATGCCCATGTGCAAGGCCTGCAGCAAAATCGATTGTCCACCTGCAGAGGTGTTCACGCTCAGGAGCCCAGCTTCCACTCCGTTATGTGCGCTCTTCACCTGGGCCTGACTCCTCACATTGCCCTCCCTGCTGTAGCTGGCTGTCGCGCTTGAAAAACGCGAGCTCCACAGGCGGCGCCCGGACCCCTCCCACAAAGATGGACTCCAGCCAGAAGATGGCGCAGTCCCAGAGGGACCAGCAGACGGCCGACTACAAGCCTGAGCAGCGAAAGAGCCCTGACCCCAACAGCCAGAGATACAGCCAGCCCAAAGTGGGAGATGACTGTGCACAGAAGTCTGTGCTGCTGCCGAAGAGGGTCTGCAGCTCTGTGATGGGCTGGAATATGGCATGTGCAGAGGTGTTGGGAAGGTCTTTTGCAGGGAGCAGGCTGATGCGCTGAGAGGAGTTGAGTTGCTGACAAGGCATTTGATGCAAGACTGTTCTGTGGGTCTTGGCCTTGAGGCCCAAGCTTGTTGCTCACACAACCCCTTCCTCTTGTTCTGCAGACTCCACATCCGGTGCAGAACAGCGGCTTTGGCGGAACCGTGCTGTTCCACGAGAACAGCAACATTGGCCCTGAGCCGCTGATGAACAGCAGCGCTGTCAGTGCACAGGTGAGAATTACTACTGGCGACCTCAACCGCTGTCTGGGCCGCCATTGTATAGATCGCTATGGCCTGATACTTTGCATGAAGGCTGGCCTCAGTGGCTTCCACAACTGGCGAAGGGCAGTGCAGGCCGGCCAAACCCATGCCTGCCAGGCAGCTCTCGCCTGCTGTGCACACCGTACGGCATGGGGGGCATCTTAGGCAGTGATTTCTGTGTTGGCTACAGGCTCAGGATGAGTTCCTCAGGCAGCTGGCTGAGGACACGGCAGCCTACGTGCGCACAGTGTGCAACACCCTGGTGCTGACGGTTCCCAAGGCCATTGTGCACTGCCAGGTGCCCCCTTTTTCTGCCTGAATGTGGCCACCGTCTTGACATTTGTGGTTCCCACCATCTGCAAGTGGGCAGCCTGCAGCCATGGTATGCCCCGAGGCCAGTCTTGCTCTGACAGGGATGCTGCACCTGAGCCCTGCCTGCCTGCCTGTCAACTTGGGCTGCGCTAGCGCTTGTGCATGCCTGAGTACTCTCAGGTCGATTAGCCTTCCCCATCCCAGCCTGCTCAATCCTGCACAAGCGACTGACTTGTTTGCCAGCGCAGCAATCCCCACAGCGTCATCTTCCAGATGCGCTATACACCAACAGCAAAGATTGTGAAAGCTTAGAGGTGTCGGCCTGAACACCCCCTGCCATGCATGCCAGGTCAAGCGCGCACAAAACCACTTGCTGGAGGCGCTGTATGCCCACATCAGCAGCCTCAAGCAGTTTGAGACTGACACCATGCTGGAGGAGAACCCTGAAGCCGTGCAGCGCAGGGCCGCCACCAAGAAGGCAAGTCTGCCTGTGCTTCAGCTGGGTGCTCCAGGCTTGATGGCTTGCTTTGCCCAGGTCAATGCTGTCTCCATCGCACTAGAAGTATTCGGGCAGGGTGCATGAGTGGCTGCCTGGCAGGGATTGGGGTGGGAATACCCCTCCACCATGGTGGTGAGGCATGAGATGGCAACAGGTGCAGTGATACTGTGCTGAAGGCGCTTCTTATCTGCAGGCGCTTGGAGACCTTGAAGATGCGGTGGCTGAGGTGAAGAGCCTCATGGAGCGGGCAGGCGAGAACGACAAGGAGGTCAACTTCCCCATTGGGGTGAGCCTCTCATGATATTGTGGTAGCGCCAGGCAGATGCCTGCAGTTCAGGCTTCATTCTCCATCAGCCGACGTTGCATGCAGACCCTGCGCATGAGATTCTGCAGCACTGGAATGCCCTCCACCGCCTGGAGGTCAACGCATGTCGGCTGCGCAGGCATGGTCTGCACAGCCCAGGCCATGTGACTGAACTCTCCTGGATCTCTGGCCACCTCCCTGCTCGAGCCAGCCCATGTCTCTTGCCTGCAGCTGGTAAAGCTCTCAGGGTTGCGCAAGCTCATACCCTCCTCTGGCCGGGAGCGTGAGAGGGAAGCCCCCGTGTATGGGGAGTATACTCCTGGAGGCGAGGTTCGGCGCAGCACCAGTGGGGGACGACGCGGCTATGCAGATGCCAGCGCGCCCAAGGCCAGTCAGGGTGCTCCCCCTGTCAGGTGCGGGCCCCTGTCGAACCACAGTGCAAGCCGTCACCCCTGCTGTATGGGCACCTGCTTTGGATCAAACTGTGTCTCAGTGTGGCTGCAGACATGCTTGTGCACCTGATGCGGCTTGCGAGCCCTCATTTCATGCTGTGTGCCTGACAGGGCGCTGCTGAAGTGTGTTTTGTGGGAAGCACAACAGCAAAGCACCTAACACTACGTGCCACATGGTGATGTGAGTGCATCCAGTGGTGCAGGACCATTTCGGGCAGCTCCACCACAAGCACGAGGGGAGAAAGGCCACCATCTGGCAGGACAGATGGGCGCCGGACTACTGGTGGTGCTCCACCACCACAGCAGGTGGGGCAGGCCCCGCGCCTTCTTCAAATTGCTAATCTACTTGTCTGCACGAGTCAAAGACAAGAAACCTCAGTGCCCTGCCTGTCAGCATGTTGCTGAAGGCCTGCTGATGCATCTCCGCTGCTGCTGAGCTGGCAGGACCTGCATGGTCGAGGTCTGGTCTGACCTGCTGTGCTTGCTGCAGGCGCCCCCGCAGCCTCAGGCCCCGGCCCAGGGTGCTCCAGCTGGCAGCCCAGGGGTTGTGCCACGCCGCCGTCCCCCACCAGCACCACCTGGGTCATTGACATGATGACGGCACCCCACACGCGGCACACCTTTGACAGCAGGCCCAAATGCACGAGCATGCGCGCATAGCAGGGACACCCCTCCTTGTGAGTGAAGTTTTGAAGCCTGCACTGTGCCCATTGAGCCCAACAATGTTGCTATGTAACTTTCAAATTAGAACAGTGAGGTCATGCTTACGACACCAGCTCAGGTCCACTGATATGCACAGCGGGCACAGCCAGCTGCAGCCCCCATGCTCCTGGTCAAAAGCATGGGCCAGAGAAATGTATAAGGAAAGTAGCCGACATGATGTTTGGCGAGTGGGGCGTGCAATCAGCCAATGTCTTTGTGCATAAGATTCTAGGCATCAGCTGGAGTGGTGGCAAAGGCTTCGCTGCACAGATCGCACTCAGATTGCCAGGCACCCCCTAGCAGAGCTGCTGATCACTGCAGCAGCCAGACCAGCATAGTCCTCACAAAGCAACATCCCTGTGGCATAACAAGTCCTTGACATTGCTGCCATCATGGCAGCCAAAATCCTTGGGATGTTGCAGCACCCGCAGGAGATCAAGCCAATGGCGGAGATGTATCTTGCTGATAAGAGAGCCCAGCAGCTGCCCCAGGAGCCCAATCAGGCATTTTGCTATGACATGCTGAACAAGGTCTCCCGAAGGTGAGGCACCTTGACAAGCATCACCAGCACCAGCCTGGCAACCACCATGATTGATGGCAGGCACTCAATTGCTTCTCAAGCGGTGGTGCAGAGCAACTGTGAACTAGCCCCAATGAGGTGCAGCAAGCAATGCCTGGCTCTGATTTGTGCTTGCACTGCATGCCGGCAACTAGACTGTAACACATGTGCCACGGCCATCATCAGGCGCCTCTAGCACCGCCTCCAGGGCAAAGGCTAGACCCGGTGGTCAGAGGTCCTCAAAAGTCTTCAGCGCACGACCTGTGCCTTGCCCTGTCTGCCTGCACTTTTCTCACCACAGTGATCAGTGGGAATGCCTTCTCAGGCTGCACAACTGCCTGTACCGGGGACTCACCACGCCCTTCACATCACGGCTGCACATTGCCGTTGTTAGTCACGGTTGGGCAGTCCCTGCTCTGCAGCAGCCGTCACCAGACATTTCAACAAGTGCCTGCCCTGCCTGCAGCTTTGCCATAGTCATTCAGCAGCTGCCACAGGAGCTGCGCATACCCATCTGTGTGTTCTACCTGGTGTTGAGGGCTCTGGACACGGTAGAGGACGACATGGCGCTCACAGTCCCCTTCAAGGTGCCCGTGCTCAAGAGCTTCCATGAGAAGATATCGGACAAGTGAGGCTGCTTCTCCTGCGAGCGGCACTGGACCTCAGCAGACTGGGCCACCTTCCCTCTCACATCGTGAGCTGTGTACTGCGTCTCAGCATGGGAGTGGACTCATGCCACAGGTGACACAAATTTTGAACCTCCAAGCTGAGGCGCACTTTCCAGGACATGCTACAGTGTTGGCGTCAAAGCATATGCTGTCCAGGCCACAAGGCTCAGCCCTGCCTGCCATGCTGTGCAGGTCATTCACAGTACAGTGTGGAAGTGGCCACTACAAGCGGCTGATGGAGCAGTATCCGCGAGTGACAGAGGTGTTCCTGACGCTGAAACCAGAGTACCAGAAGGTGCCCTGCCCCAGCTGCACCCTCCCTTGCGTCACTGCCAAGCACTGCGACTGCCGCTACCTTGGCAGATTTGGGCGCCCCTTGTTGACCAAGCGCTGCGCTCCACCTCGACACCCCCCAGTTGGGCCCATGCAAAGGACTGCTTGCCTCAGCCACGTCACAACTTGCAACACGCTGTTTACATGCAGGTTCTGCCATTGTGCCGGTGGTTGGTCCACCTTGATATGCTACTCTATTCACCACAACAAATAAAAATTGCTGTGCTCACTCACTGCAGCAGTGCGGTGTGGAGCCCTGTGTTGACTCCCCTGCTCCCCCCTGCAGATGTTGCATCCGGAAGATATGCTTGCAGACCGCATGCCTCAGGGTGCTTTGACTGCAGCTGGGCTGCCCCTTGCAGGTGATCGCTGAGATCACCAACCGCATGGGTGCGGGCATGGCCAAGTTCATTGAGAAGGAGGTGGAGACCTGCAAGGAGTTTGATGAGTACTGCCACTATGTGGCAGGCCTGGTGGGGGTGGGACTGTCCAAGGTGGGGCCAGCACTTCTGTCTGTGGCAGTAGCAGTGACACCCCTCCCGGGAGTGGGCAAGACCCTCCGCGATGGGGTGCCTTGTGCCCACCAGAAGCAGTTGCACAGCAGCCTGTGCCCCTGTGTCCGCTGCCATGCTGTGCCTGAACCTGCCTGCCACGTTTCCTCTTTCCATGCCTGTATCAGCCGTCTCAAGACGCTGCATGCTCTTCTCTGCTGGAGCAAAGCACTTCAGCCAAAACCTGCTGCAGATGATGGCCAGCAGCGGGCTGGAGGCGCCACACTTCAACGACAAGGAGGAGCTGAGCAACCACATGGGCCTCTTCCTCCAGGTGCGTACACCGCTTTTGCATTGTGTCAGCTGCTGTAGCTCTTGGCTCCTGTGCCAGCCCAGTGCATACGCTGCTGGCTGCTGAGTTGCTGACACACCCTGGACTACACCCCGACATAAGAGACTGCCTGTGCTGCAGAAAACAAACATCATTAGAGACTACCTTGAAGACATCCTGGAGGAGCCTGCTCCCAGGTAAGCCTCTGTCACGTGGGCTGTCTGGACTGAGCACATGGCAGGCTGCGGTGTTGGCTGGCACATCCCATCGCAGACGCACTGGGCAGGCTGCCCAGCGAGGCGGCGCCCTGGCTGCTGGCGTGCTCCGCTGCACCTTCAAGCTCTGCACCTGCCAGCCCTCCATTCTATGCAAGTCTGTGCAGGTCAGACCATGCAGAGTGACAGCTGGAGGCCTTTGCTAGAGCTTCTTGCCTGAATGAGTTCAAAGCAGCACTACTCGCCTTCATGCATCTCCCTGCCCACCTGTAGGATGTTCTGGCCGCGTGAGATCTGGGGGAGATATGCTGAGCAGCTGGCAGACTTCCAGCATCAGCGGCACAGCAAGGCTGCAGTGCAATGCCTCAACCACATGATCACTGATGCTCTCAGGTCAGCTGATGTTGATGGTGCTTACCAGATATGTATCTGTAGTCGTGCTGCTCATGTGGCTTCCCCATTCTTCTGAGCCCCCTGCAGTCTTCTTACTGCAAGTGCCCTGCATGACATGCCCGTCCACTCAGCTCTGAACTTGTCTGCAGCATCAGCAGCTGACACCCGTCAGCTCCTTGACGTCAACCCTGCGCTGAATGTGGCCTACCTGGCTGTGCAGGCATAGCACCTCTGCTTACCTGTGAAGAGTAACGAACGTGTCTTGCCTACCTGTGCAGGCACGCTCCCTACTGCCTGCAGTACTTGGAGCAGGTACGGAATCACCAGAACTTCAGGTTCTGCGCCATTCCCCAGATCATGGCTATTGGCACCCTGTCCCTGTGCTACAACAACCCTAAGGTCTTTGCGGGTGAGGTCACTGCAGCAACAGTGCACAGCTTGAGCTTGGCATGTGCCAAACAGCATGCCTGCCTGCGTCTGCTGTTGCTGGGGCTGGCACCTTCTTTCCAACCCATGTCAATCTCTCGCTGACTGGCGAGACACAGCACTGCCTCGCCAATGGGACCACAAGTGTGCCCGGTTTTGAGAGGCTTAGCATGTGCCCTGCAGGTGTCGTGAAGATGCGCAGGGGCCAGGTTGCATTTTACATGAGCACCACACACAACATGGCTGATGTGTACAGGGCGTTCCTGCGCTTCTCCCACATCCTTCAAGAAAGGCAAGATGCTGACCTCGCATCTGGGTCCGTCAGCAGGGCCTGCAGCTGCCTGTGCATTGCATCAGCACTGCCTGGCTGGCCTTACAGAGCTGCAAGGCAGCGGTGTAACAGAGCAGGCCATGCGCACCTGTATTGTCAAGGCATGGCCCTGCACAGCTGCCGCTGATCCAGTCAGAGCTCTTGAACCCCAGCTCAACAGGCAGCCTTGTTGATGGCAGGCTCCTGAGGCTAAGCTGCCCACTGGTGCCCGGTCGCTGCCCGACCCGGGTGGCTGCGCCTGCAGGGTCCAGGCGATCCCAAAGGGAGCAGATCCCAATGCTGCGCAGACAAAGGCTGCCGTGCAGAAGATCCAGGCTGCCTGCGACCAGGGCCTTGCCCAACTTGCCGAGCGCCAGGAGCTGGGGCCCCTGCCACTCATGTGAGCTTGTCCCCAGCATGCTGTCACTGGCCATGTCAAGTCCTACAAGCATGCTGTGATGCTTCAAGCACAGTCTGACTTGGTTGTGCTGCATTGTTTTGGCCAGGTGGCATTGCCTTTTGTGTCTGCAGGCACAATAGCCTCCAAGTCAGCTTCCTAGTACTGGTGCTGGCGACTGCGTGGCGCTGGCTTTACAGTCCAAGCAGCTACCTCTTGCAGTATACTCAATACGGGAGTGGCACAGCAGCGGCGCTCCTGCTCATGATGGTGCTGATTGGAGCGCCACAGCTGCGCACCAAGACATCCTGACAGTACCGAGTGTACCTCAAATGCTACGGGTGTGATGTGACTGTCTTGGTTGATCGACACTTTCGAGAGCAAATTGAAGATGTGTTTGTGCTGTTTTGATCGAGGCCCTCAAAGAGCTTAGGTACAGCTGGTGTGGACCTCGGCAAGTCAAGTGTCTCTCAGGAGTCTGCCTTCATGGCAGCAACCTGCTTCCTAGCCAGTCGGCCCCTGATGGCTGCCTGAATGGCCACAACCTGCTGCTCCTCCTGCTTACGCTGCCGATGTGCCATCCTGCCACGCTGCACTGCCTGCATCTTGATAATGCGCTGCACATTGTCTGGCCTAGCGAACTCTGCAAGTTGCTCTGCACTGACTGGGCTGAGTATTGATGCGCTTGGTCCAGCACCTGGCTGCAGTAGTGGGGCTGCCTGCTGCTGCATCTGGCGCCTGGCCAGCCTGCCACGATGCACTGCCTGCAGCACATGCCAGCAGCTTGGCTGCAACTTGGGGTCCAAGACCAATGTATGCGGGGTCTGGATGCGTATACTGCCCAGCATGTAACCAGATTTTCAAGTGCTGCCGGTGCCAGGAACGTCTTCAGCTCACCTGAATCTTCACGGCTGCAGAGTTCAACTGGACAGTTTCTTGCTCAAGGGCCGCCTGCCGCATCTGCTTGCGAGCCTGCAAGAAGTGCAACACTTTGAACAAGCTTTCGATGTACAGGGGCTTGCAACAGCCCATCTCACAACATGAGGCTGCTTAGACACGGTTTAAAATCACCCATGTCCAGCCAGGAAGGATTGCACATTGTGGCAGTACAGAGCCAGCACTTGCATAGGCTCTGATGAGTGGCACACAGCATATCCTCACTGAGCAACAGCGCACTCCTGACCCAGGCCGCAATGACTGGCCCATAACAGAACCCCACTCAACGCCTGCACAGTTACGAAGAGGCAGGTGCACCCACCTTCCTACCCCGCGCTGCCGCCTGAATCTTGGTGGCAGCCATCTCTGCCTCTGCAGTGCGCTCCACAACTGGGCTGTAACCGCTGGGGCCGCACTCACGCTGCCGGCGCTGCTGAATAGCTGCCAGCAGGTTTGCCTGCTGGATGGGGTCCGCCTCAGCCAATACCCTGAGAGGGGATTGAGGTGACAAAAGGGAGTGTGGGCAGATGTGATGAGTGATGGCACTTGAATGACAATTGGGACTTTGAGTGCTTGCTTGGGTGGGCCACATATGACTGCCATACGTGGCAGCCAAGCAAAACAAATGTCAAGCATGTACAGTCACAGGCAGCACATGCAGGTGCAAGCATTCAGCAGGGCTGCCAGCAGTCGCAGATAGCAAACAGAGGCTGTGTGCAGTACTGCAGAGCAGGGCAGCAGTGTGCCATGCACTTACACGCAGATCTCTGACACAGCCGCGCCCAGCAGCTTGTCGGTTGCCAGCTGCTCAGGCTGCAGGAGGGGCAGCTGCTGCTGAGCAGCGTCTGCAGGCCCTGTAGCCAACTGAAGCTCCTGCAGGACCAAGAGCGCTACTGTGTTCAGCACCGCCTTCTGCCAGAAACACAAGAGCAGTTGCCACCGGCCAGAGCTCCTTTAACAGGTCAGTCCTGCCACTTGAGCTGCAATATCTGGTCAGGAACAGCACGAACCCTACGAAGCTCAGCTGCCTGGTCCATCATAGGCTCAAATGGATAAGAAGCATGCAGGGCGGTGAATGCCTGGTGGGAAACAGCTCAAATACAGCACCCAATCATCAGACTGAACGCTACTCACCCGGATAAGCGCCAGGTTGGCCTGCTTTCCCGCAAACATCTGGTTCTGGGTAGCTCGTCCCCTGAGTAGGCGTTGCAGCAGGGCGGCAGCCTCATGCATCGCTGCGTCTGCCTGGGGTGGAGGTGCATGGGGGGTCAGGGGCCGCTCTGCAGCAGCACGGGAAGGTCAGCCTTCAGGGTGGCAGGTTGTGAACCAGAGTGGCAGGACTGTCATGGGCTGCTGCTTGGCACACATGCAGGGAGTGCATCTGCAGCAGGGATGTATGACGACATTACTGCGCTTGCATTCAATGGCCTGAGCACAGGCTGCACCTTTCTGCTACAGGTGAGCGCCCAATGCGCTCAAAAGATGCCATTAACTTGCAGGCATTTGAATTGCAATAACGAAAAGACCTCAGCACTAGGGACTGCACACCAGTGGAGGTGACGGTGCGCGCCCTGAGCCTCTTGGCCTCAGCATCCTCATCTGTGGCGGTCAGCGCGTGGGCGGCGTCCGCCTTTTTCTTGGCCGCCTCCAGCAGCCCTGCAGGGTGAGCAGCCCTCAGCTTGACGGCTGGGTGCAGGGTTGCTTCAGAGCTGCAATGAGGGGCAAGGCCTCAACAATGCCACCAGGGTGTCCCCAGCAGTAGTGCCCTGACAGGCCCCTAACAAGCTGCACTTTGAACGAGCCATGGCAGCAATGGCAACTAGCATGGAAGCCACCAACAGCCCTGTGAGGCAGGGCAGGCCACAGCGTGACAGGTTCCTGACTTCTGATGGCCTGGACGGGCTGGGGCCGCCTGTGCTACCAGGTGATGGTAGTGCCACACAGGGCACACTAAACAAGCACAGGAGTTGCCTGATGCGAAGGAGACCAGGCAATTCTCGACACTGAAGCAGCCCGGGCTGTTTGTCAATGGCTCTCTGGAGAGGCCCAAGCAAGCAAGCGATGCAGGCTAACAGGCAGCCACAACCAGTACGGTACCCTCCTTGAGGCCGCACCTGCAATGTGATTGAGGTGCTGGCTCTCAATCTGCTGCCGTCGTTCCATGTAGTTCAGGCGGTGCTTGACTGTCGGGCTCTGGAGGCAGGACACAAACGCAGGTCAGGCAGTGCCACCCACTGCAGGCTTGCAGTCAGGCCACAAGAGCAGGACTGGCAGCAGCCCGGCAACAGGCCAGCAGGGAGGGCCCTGACAGGGCCTGTACAGTGTTGGCCACATCGCCAACTGTCAGGCAGATGCTCAGGGTCATGACGTCGGTAATCGTAGCCAAAGAATCATCAGGCAGGGAGCTGGCCCCCACAGCCCTGCAAGTGTCGCCTGCACTGCGTCCATCTGCCAGCAGAGCAGCACTCCCTGCAGCCGCTCCTGCTGCACAGGGCCTCTCAGCTATCGTGTGCCACCAACACACAGGATAGGCAATGCACCTCAAGCTTTCAGATCTGTGACCACCAGCGCCCTTGCCCCATTGGTACCCTCCAGCTGCCATGCAGAGGCAGCTGCCGCCGCTGAGAGCCAGCAGTGCCAGCGGTGTGCTCTCCCCAACCTGCTGGCATATCTCCAGCACCCTGGCCCCAGTGCTCCCCTCCAGCTGCCTGGACAGGGCCATCTTTAATGCTGGGGGTATTGATGCGGGCAGCCCTCCTGCGGTCACGCCTCCAGCGAGCATGCCACATGCAGAGCCCTGCCAACGCCAGCACCAAGAGCGTACAATCTGCAGGTCCACTGGACCCCATCTGCCGGCGCGCCTCATGTGCCCTTGCCACACTTCTGCCCTCCAGCTACTAGACCAGATTGTGTGCTTCAAACCAACAGCATGCAAGCCTCTGCTGCTGTGAGTGGGAGACAACGTAGTAAGCTGGGCACCTGCGCCCCTCAGCTGAGAGCTGGCGTCTAAGCAGCTTCAGAAGTTATTCCAAGCCGCGTCAAGTTGTCTGACGGGCGGTGTATAGCAGGCCGCATCAACACTTCAGCACTTCCCTTGCGCCGCAAAACTAAGCCCAGCGGCAGGGGCTTGACAAGGCCTTAACCCGAGACTCCCAACCTCATCAACAGAGCGTGAGTAGCACCACCCTGCAAGCACGCCTCCAGTGCGTCTACCACAGCGCTATCCTCTCCCTTCCTCCCGCTGCTTGCCGCCGACCGCCACACCTAAAACAGCTTCAAACAAGCCCACCTGCGGGCGGGCCTCCAGTGCCCTGGCCCAACGCTCCCCTCCAGCGCCAGTACAGTGCCAACGCTGGGGCTGCACTAGGCCATGGACAGCACCTCCCAACTCTTCAATGCGTGCGCAGCACACACCCGCGGGCACTTCTCCAGGGCCCCCACTCCGTTGATACCCTCTAGCTTCAGCACAGCGCCCAGGCTGGTGCTTCACACCAGGCCTCGCACAGCAATCCCTATCTCATTCCAGATTTGCAAGCATCACCCACCTGCGGGCGTGCCTCAAGGGCCCTGGCCCCGACGCTCCCCTCCAGCTCCAGTACTGCCCCCAGACTGGTGGCCTGGAAGGCTGAGGTGTCAATCTGGCGGTCAGTTGTCTGAGTGTCTGGGAACTGCCCATCGCGCTGCCGGGGGGCGTACACGCGGCTTCCGTAGCTGCTGTACTCGCCCACGATGTCGCGGTGGGCGCCCTTCAGGGGCTTGTCCAAAAGGCGGTGCGCGCGCTCGGTGATGTGGCGGATTGTGCTGACTCGCTGCCTGCACATGGACGGGAGACTTTCGGCTGTTGGTACCCATCCTGTCAGGAGCGTGGTATTTACAGCGACCTCCTGAAGGTGGGTGGCTCTGGGTGGTGATTGCCGTCAGCAGAGGGGCTGTAGGGCGATCACTCCCACGCTGCCTGCACATGAAGGAAACGTCTTCTGACAGGTCTGCAGAATACCTTGAGCAAGCGGCTATCCTGCAGGTGCAGCAAGGTGGTGTGACTAGCAGCTGCTGTCAGCATGACGCCTTTGGGCCCCTGACTGCTGTGGCGCATTGTGCTCACTCGCTGCCTGTACAAGGACAAAGGCAAGAATCGACAGCGCTGCCTGAGCCCTGAGCTGTCAGCAGTGAAGTGTCTGGACCAAGCATCTGCCTGCAGGTGCATAGAGGTGGGTAGGTGTGCCTGGTGGCCGCTGTCAGAAGGGGGCGGGGGGGCTGGATGATTTGGCGGGTGCCTGCTGGGGCAAGGGCACAGGTGTGAAGGGCACCTGCTGGCAGCAGCAGAGGGCATGAGCACCTTGCTGATGGTGGGCTGCCTGTGGGCAAAAACGTGGGTGACAGGCAAGGTGTTGTGCCAGGCCAGCAGAAGGCAGTAGGGCACAGGCTTGACTGGCCACATCATAAACATGCTTGGGGCCCCAGCCTGAAACAAAGACATGGCATTTCAGCAGCCCCTGTCGCTGCCCTGCATGGGGCGAATGCTCATCTACCCCAGATCTGTGTTGCTCGCAGCATTTCAGATATCCACACTGAACAAGGTTTGAGCAGCGTAGCCTGAGAGCCTTTCAGCGAGGCTCTGTCAGAGGAAATTTCAAGGATCTGTGCCGCAGCCGGGCAGGAGCACGCAGATCAAGCCCTGGTGCGCACATGCTCAGCCCATTGCTGGCACAGGCCTGCATGCTGCATGGCTTCAGGGAGTTGCAATATAAGAAAGGCCCCAGCCAAGCATTCCGTGGGTACCTGTGGATCTGCGACACCTTCTTCTGCACCTCGCTGGCCCGCTGTGTCCGCACCGCCTCGATGTGGTCCAGGCTGTTCCCCTCTAGCTGCTCCTCCCGCAGCAGCAAAGCGCGGCGAAGCAGATCCAGCCGCTCATCCTGCACATGGCTGAGCTTTGTAAAAGGATGCGTGCTCAAAGGCACAAGCAGGGCAGTCCAGGTGCTCATTCTGGATGTGGTAGCTGGATATTGGGGAGGACATGTGAATTTGCTGGTCAGTGTCTACAGCAGCAGGGTGTGCCACAGAAGTTCTAATTGCTAAATCTGCACACGGCAGGGTAGATCCTTATGCACCAAAGGCTCGACCACAGCAGACCAGGCGCTCATTCTGGACGGGCCAGCAGAGCTTTTAAGAGGGCATGTGCCCTTGATGGTGAAGTGTCAGCAGCAGCAGGGCGTGCCTAAGCATCCAGATCAAGAAGCTCATTCCACGCATGACAGCTGAGCAGGTCACATCATCAATCAAAGGCACTATCTGCTCACGGCGGCAGAATTTCTCTGCGATAGCCCCGGCCATCCATCCTGCAGGAACCCTAGCAGCGACTTCCTGAGGCCAACATCTGTACAGCGTGGACCCTAGCCTTGGTGCCAGCACTAGGTGAAGGGCCTCTGAGACCCCAGAGCTCGCCGCAAGCAGAGGGATAGGCTTCAGCCATGTGGACAAATTGAAGCGGCGGCAATATTTTGTCAGGCTGACCTGCACCCCTGCGATCTCGGCGTCTCGCTCAGCCCACTCAGCCGTCTCCCAGGCCTCCAACATACGCTGCCGCAGAGGCAGGCGCTCCAGGTCGTTGATGGCGGGCAGCCCAGCCTCAAACGCCCGCTTAGCACGGCGCCGTTCCACAGCCTCCACTTCCCGCAACCCCACAGGGAGCCCAGCGCCAAAGCGCATGTCCCTGCAGAAAGGGGGAGAGTGTGTGGGGACTGAACTTGCAGTGCCACCACAGCCCAAAGTCGGCCAGGCTTAGCTGTGCAAAGAGATCGACGCTGGCTGCTCTGCCCGCAGCAGGGCGGCCATTCAGAGGTGCACACTAGCTGGGTAGCAGGGATGAGAGGCCCAGGGTCATCAGGCACAGCTGGGGAGAGCTAGCCCGGTGCGAAAGCGTGTGTCTGTGCAGGCAGGCGAGACGGTTGTGAGAGCTGACGCGGCAGGTTTCCTGGAGGTGGGGATGTGCTGTACCAAGGGTCCGGGGCTGGAATGCAGCTGGTGTGGCTGGGAAGAGAGTTATTGCAGTGAAGCACATGTTCCCTGCAGACAGGTCCTGGGCTGTGGCGGTAGTGGTGATTGGGGCGCTTTGCGCTGAAGTGTCTGTCTGTTGCAGGCAGAGATGACAATTTCATTGGCTCGCCACCAGCGAGGCTCGTCTCCAGCAACATCGGACAACACCAATGACGAATCAGGGAGCTGTGGGCCTCTCTGCCGGCAAACAGACACATTGAGACTAACTGCTGGCCCTGACTGCGCTGAGCGCTGACCTCAGAGTGAGCAGCTCCGGCCCCGTGCAGTGGTGCTTCTGGCAGAGGGTCTCCTGCTGCCGGTTGGCGTGCTCCAGCAGGCGATACTCAGGCTCCCATGGCACTGTCTGCGCCTCGGACTCGCGATAGTCTGACTGGGTTTCCACAGTGCGCGTGAGGGGCTCTGGCTCTGGCTCAGGGGCTGGGGCAGCCCCTGCTGCACTGGCATAGTGGGCGGCGATCAGCTGCTCCTCTGTGGCTTTTGCACGGCTGGCCTCTGACAGCAGCTCTACCAGGGCCTGGGTGTTCTGCAGGGGGCAGCAGGGGCGCTCAGGCGCAAGCTATGGCACTGCACAGGATGGGTCAACCTGTATGGGGCAGCAAGGAAGCTCAAGCCTGGGCTAGTCACTGTTGGTGGTCTTGGGAGTGCAACCCTTCTTGTGCCTGGCAGCAGACCTGTCTTTGCAGCCAGTGGCATCATTGTGACCGCTAGCTTTAAAGCTGGCTGCTCACCTTTGCCAGCAGGGGACGCTTGGCGTACAGGAATCGGTTGGCCCCTGAGACAGCCTCTGTGCTGCTGGCAGCCTGCTTGGAGGCCATGGTGGTCTCACGGAGCTGGAAGTCACGGGGCACATGGGCAGGGAGCTTGTCACTGGTCTTGAACCTGTGCACACAGTGCACTTGCTGAGCACAAGCACACATGCATCTGCACTTGCGCTGTTTCATGCTGCGTTGCAGAATGGCAGACATTTTGCAGGGGATCCAGTGTGCGTGAGTGCTCTGTTGCACTCACGCAGCAGCAGTGCAGCGTGAGTGCGGCAGCAGTCATGCTCACTGGAAGGTCTGGCATGGAAAGTGCTGCAGCTCTGAAAAGAAATTGTTGAACTGGGGAATTTTGTCCACAAAGATGCCACCAGCCCTGGTCTGCTCCCTGTAGTGGTCGCGGATGCCAGCCACTGTGTAGACATTGTCTGCAGCAGAAACGCAATAAAACAAGCTTCAGTGACAAGCAGCAGCATGTCGTGATTGCCTCTGGCTAGGTGCTTACCGTACAGAGCATCATAAGCTCGATTAGGCTGCATTGCTGAGCGACTCGATAGCGTCAAAGCGTCCCCTTGCCCTAGAGATGGCATGCGAGTTGCAGCCTTTTTAGCAAGTGCAGATGCAGCTGCGTGACGGGGGCCCAAAACTCAGCCCATCTTAGTATCATGTAGAAATGGCAGATGCTGGCTTTTGGGGCTGCTGCCTGATCGCTGGTGGACCGCCACTTGTGGTGTTCACCTTCCTGATTGGACGGCACTCTTTCCTAGCGCTGCTTTGCTTTGCCAGGTAATCACTCTAAAGCTGCCAATTGTATGCTGCTGTTCCTCATATGTGCTTGGTGATCTGCAGTTCGTTCATCTGGCTAATTTCACTGTTGTTCATTTCAGCAGTCTTTAGAGGTGAGAGCTTGAGCCCTGTGGCCCTCAGGTGGCCAGACTGTTAATAAATCAGGCTATTTGTGACGCAGCTCAGAATGGCCTTTGCTGCAGCCTTTGAGCCTCTACCAGCCAGCGCCGGCCCCTATGTGGTGGTCATGCTGGTTTCAGTGCTCATTCAGGAGGGAGTTCGATACCTTATTTGGGTAGGCCACAGGTGACATGTGCAGCTAGACTGGCCAACACAAGCTGCAAGCATGTGCGGCGCAGTTTGCTGTGTATACAGCACCTTGGCGGCAAGGACTCAGAGCTCAGACCTAAGTCTTGGGCCCTTTGCTGAAGGCGCTCAGTGGTGCGGCTTGAGGCTATTGCTCGAGAAGGGGAGGGCACCAGGCTGACAGCCTTTGACAGGCAGGCCCTGACACTCACCCACGGCTTTGCCCATGGTGCCATGCACTCGTTGTTCTTCACGATCAGGTGCGACGCCACATTGGAGGCCATTCATTCATTCTTCAGCATGGCCTCCAGCAAGCAAGTGCTCAGCAGCAACAAACCTCACGATGTGCGGTCTCATGCAGTTGGCTGCCACTGATGGTTGGAGGCATCACATTCTATGCCAGGGCCTGCAGTAGGTCATCATATTTTATGGTCTCAGGTGCAGTAATTAGCGCTTGCTCTTGTCATGGCTGACTGAGAGGCTGCAGGCTGCACTGCGGATACTGAATGCGACACTGCTGCTGCAGCCCTTCAGTCACTGGGTTTCTTCATGCTGCATACTGGATCAATGGCAGTGGCCTTCGAGGGCGCTGAGCACAAAAATGCAGCCCAGATGATTGGGCCCTCTCTCGCTCATTTGGCAGTAGCACTCCTGGTGGGTGGCATCGTCTTCTGAGTGGCTCAGTCTGCAATCTGCGTCATCTTGAGGAGAGTCTGCTGTGCTGCAGACCCTCATCAACTTTGCCCAAAATGGCTGCATGTTCTCCACCCCCCTGGTGCTGCTCAGCGGCGCAGCCATGGCTGCAGAGGCGTTCAGGATAGCTTGGCGCTCAGCCACAGCCCAGTTCACCATATGACACTGAGGACTGCAACAATTAATAAATTTCATTGTCCAGCATGTACCAATGCCACATCCAAATGTTGATAAACAATCAGCAGTAACATGAGGGAGACAACAATTCTCAGGCGGCATCTGCAGGCGCCCAGTCACCTGGGCATCATGTCCTCACGTTGCACGAGGCGGGGTGGCCTGCCTGGAATTCTCTCGTGTCTTGCTGAAGGGCATTACAGTCCCCCTGCATTTGTTGCATGTCTGTGTGGTGTGCAGCACCCTGGAGATCTCTGGCAGTCTGGGAGCAGCACATGCAAAGCGGAAGGCGCATCGGGCAGCAGAACATGTGAAGGTGCTGTGGGGCAGCGAGGAGTCTAGACTGCAACCCGCTCGACTGGCACATTCTGACACAGCACTGTACCATCCCAGTCTTGGCTTATGCGATAGGGCCCCCCATTTTGTGGATACAAATTGCCGCCACTAGGCCATCCAAGATTCAGACAGCACAATCTGTGGCACTTTAAAGTTGATACAGTTCAGAAGGCCCTGATAGCCTGCCAGCCCCTGGTCCAGACTGCTGGCTGCATTTAGGGTTTGACCAGCAAGGCTTGCTGAGCAGAACTTGCTGAGCTTATGCTGGAATGCAGTTCTGCGGCTTGAGGGCCCTATGTGGCATTTGCTGATCGTTGTGGGAAGCTTGGCGATCCTGTTCGCTGCAGGCTACATCTTCCTGAACAACAGCCTGTACAAGGACCTCGAAGACAGAGATTTTGCAGTGCAGGTCTGTAGGATGCTGCAGCAACATCCAAGATTGCATTAGGCCCGTTAGAAATGCATCACACTGCCCGCTTGCAGGCCCTGTTCTCGGCAGTATTTGCCTTGTCTTTGAACCTTGTGCAGCTGGTCCTCTTTGAAATCCTAGATGTCTTGAACAAGGAGTGAGCAGCTTCTGATCCTGCTCATGCCCTGATCATGCCCATGCAGTGGCAGCTACTGACTCGGGCTTTCTTCCTGCAGATCACGCTTCATCAACTGGCGTTTTGATATTGTCAGCCTCATTGTTGTGCTGCTGGTTGTGCTTCCGTTCCTGCAATGCTTCAGGACGCTCAGATCCCTGCGTGAGCCTTGCGTGTGCTGTCTGAGTGTTGAGCCTGCCATCTTGCCTCCCCAGCCCACCCTCTGGTGCCAGCACCATGGCAGTCGACCCATATTTGTCTGGAACAGAACGCATGAGTCCAGTTCATGAATCCAATGCTTTTGACTTCCTTTTGCAGGCAAAGTTCGGCAAGGCCAGGCAGCAGTGCTGGCTGGGGCGCTGGTGCTGCTGCTGCTATATGGATTCTGGAGGATCGGCAAGCTTTGGCCAGGTGTGCCTCCTGCGGAGGAGGGGGTGCTGCACATGAATCAGGTGGGGCTGCGCTGATCAGCCTGGCTGGGGCCTGCCGGCAGGGGGCGAGGCCGTTTGCACTCCTGTACAGCAACAATCTGCTCCGGCATCACATAGATCCTGGCCCTCTGAAAGATGCATGTTCCACCTGCAGGCCACGAGCAGAGTGGGCATCATGGGAGTGACAATGATTGCCGTTCTGTCAGGCTTTGGTACTGTCAACCTGCCCTACAGCTACCTCAGCCTGTTCATCCGTCCTGTGGAGCGCGCAGAGATTGCTGCCATGGAGACCCAGCACACGAGGGTATGTTAAGCGCTGATTTCGCTTACTGACGACTGATGAGGTACTGAGTGCCTGCACTTTGATGTAGTGCTGGCATGGCAACCTGCCTGTGGCTGCCTTTTCAGCCATGCCCTGCTGGTAGTCAGGCCACTGTGCAGGTGAGTTGCCCTGATGGTGCCAGCCATCAGGTGGCCATAGCACTCAAAGCTCAGACAGCACCGCCTGCAACATCCCAGGCCTCGGTGATTGTGCTGCACATGCGGAGGAGCTGGCTGACATGCTGCTGCCAGGCAGGCCAGCACCCCCAAGAGGCAGTCATCAGCCTGAGGCCAGCCCAGGACTTGTGTGCTTTGTGCAGGCCGTGGAGCTGGCTGCCCAGAAGAAGGCTCGCATTGCGATGGCGGAGCAGCAGATGGAGCTGCGGCGGGCGCAGGCCGCCTCGCCTGCGCGCCCCTCCCTTGTGCGCCGCTGGGTCTCCTCAGTCATGCCGGGTCGGGAGGCCCAGCCAGAGCAGCAGGTCCAAGGCCTGCGTCACGAGGTGGGCTGTGGGAGATCCAGCAAGCCACGCCAAGCATCCCCCTTCTGGATCAACCCTGTAGTTTCCTGTGGCCGTTTAAGAAGCTGAGCTGTGTTCCAGCTGTGTTTTCCTACGCGGTGCTGGCCTGTGGCATGTCAGCTGTGGCGCTGCACTGCAGCTTTTGTTTGAGCATGCCTGTCCCACAACCGCAAGCCAGCAAGGCGGATACACCTCACTTTTAGGCTGCTGCAGTGCTCCACCGTGTTGCACTGCAGGTTGCTGCCCTAGAGTCCCTGTCCAAGGCCTTGTTTGTGGAGGTCTTAGAGCTGCGCAAAGAGCATGAGAGGGCAGCCTCCAGCAGGACGCTGTGGGGCCACTGCAAGAACTTGGTTGGGTACTGCCTAAGCGTGTACTGCCTATTCAAGTGAGTGTCCGGCTGTGGGCTTGCTTGCCTCTTGGCCTGTGCCTGTGCAGTGCTGCAGCCTACTGCCAACCTCTGGCAACAACAACATTCCTATGCTTCATGATCTGCGCTACGCATCAATTGTGCAGCACCTGCTCCAGAGCAGGCCTTGGACAAGACAATGGCAGCTCTGTCCAAGCTGTGCGAGGTGCTGCAGCCCTGAGGTCCGCTGCTCCCCTGCTGGCCGCAAGCCGTGCTGACACCTATATCACATGCTGTCCCTGCTGCAGGTGACAGGCTGGGGTGTCAATTTAGTTCTGCTTCGATCATACTGCTTTCAGCGGGCTGCGAAGAAGCCCGCTGGGTCTGCCTTGCTATCAGCCTGCTTCAGCTTGCTGCAGGATGTACAGCTGCGTGCGCAGCCTCATCTTTGGCGAGGACTTCACCTCTGACCCCGTGTCCAAGGCATTGAGTCTGGGGCTGAGAGCGTTCTCAGCCGGGCAGATACAGGTCGATGTGGCACAGCTCTCCCAGGTGGGTGGTCCCTCCTGGCCTCCATGGCAGCAGAAGGGGCACCTATATCGTCCTGTGCACCGTCCTGGCACACTTGACTCTGGACCTGACGTCAGGCAACCGTCATCACCGGCTTTGTCATGCCTCTGTGATTTGGGCCTGAGTCAATGCCGGTACCGGGCGCCAGGTGCATGCCAGATTTTCCGCGCAATTCTCCAAGCACCTGGCACCTTGGACATCAAATTCTCTGTGGCCTGCAGTATCTGACGCTCGTCTTCATTGGATCCATCAGCGCCGCATCGCTGCGTGGTTTCCTGAAGAGAATCCGCGGGGTGAGCGGATGCATCATGTGTGATACTGTCAGCCAAGCATAAGTTAGGCTGCCCTTCTGGCTCTTGTGGCCCTTCACAATGTACATGCTTGGCCCCAGTCGTCCCGTGCCGTCAGTGCCCACCTCTTCCCTGCTAAAATGCAGCTGTTCTCGGCTGTGACGGGCGCCGGCAGCGGCACGACGCTGGTTGTGGTCATGACAGAGCTGACCGGCCTATATGCCATCTCCTCCATCATGCTGATCAGAAAGCAGCTGCCGCTGAAATACAGGCAGGTTCTGCCCTTGACTGGCTTAGCATGCTGAGATTTGCATGTCTATCAGCAACCCGCCCCAGCATGCAGCTTTGACTCCAGGGAGGTCATCACAGTGGCTCTCGGTGGGGAGCTGGAGTTTGAGTTCTTCCATCGCTGGTTCAACAGCCTGTTTCTGACGAGCGCATGCCTCACGATGCTGCTGTTTCACTGGCACTACCGCACCACCCAGTTTGAGGCTGCTGAGCAGCAGGTTCTGCCTTTATACAGCAAGCCATGAATCTGGTTTGTCTACTTCAAGACGAGTGATGTAAACTCTGCATCATGACGACTGTTAGGTTGCAAAGAAGGGAAGTGTTCGCATGGGGTAATGCAGCAAAACTTGTTCAGCCTGCGTTATAGATAGGCATGGAATCCAGTAGACAGCGATCGCGCAGCCTGCCATTTGACTGCTCATTCCTACTGAAGCAAAGCTCTGGTTCCCCTGGTGCCAGCCAGGCAATGGACGGGGTAGAGGCCAGCTTTCTCGACTGTCTGTTGCAAGAACAGCAGATGCTGCCTCCTGGCCAGGCTCAACTCATGGAGTACGGCTCACAGGTAGGTGAAGAAGAAGCTCTCGCATCAAGGGCACAGACTGACCTGGTTTGGCCAGGAGCATCTGCTGGTGTGATCAGGGATTGTTTGCGCAGCATCCTTGTAGCTCAGTTGTGTTGTGGAACGTCTGCTGCTGGCGGTGGACTTGCTTTCCAGGCTGTCTGTTGCACTGCCCCAGCACCCCCCAGCAACTCCACTGCAAGCAGCTGCAGGAGCCACGCAGCCTGCAGCTACAGCTTTGTTACCCATCGCCAGCTCCCCTGGCTGTCTGGCTGCAGAGGCTGCCACCTCAGTGCCAACATGCTGCTGACCTCACCTCCTGCCACTTTGCTGCAGAATGTAGACCTGCAGACAGCAGGAAGCACAGCAGGGCTGCCAGAAGGGCTGCCAGATCTTGCGCCACTCCCTAGCCTGGCCCTGAACACCCTGGGCCTGCCCGATTTTGCCCAGGGCGGCATGCAGGTCGTGGGCCAAAAGCGCAAGGATACCTGGCCTCCCAGCAGCGTGCCAGGCAATGCCTTTGCCTTTGTGCCCACCCCAGTGGACGGCACAGCAAGCACAACCACCAACGAGCAACATGATAGTGTGGCCATGCTGCAGCAGCAGTTGGCTGCACAGCAGCAGGCAAGCCATCTCTGCATTGTGGTCCCATCCAGCCATTGGCAACCTCATGTTGTGGGTGGGTGCCACCATCTGCTTCAGCATGTATTGCCTGCTAGCAATGAGATGGTAGATCAGTCATGTGCCGCCGCACATCCAGCTGGCAATTGTATTGCATGTGGTCACACACTTGTTCAGCGCTGGACAGGGTCGCCAACCCTCTGTCAATCATGGGGGCCTGCGCAATGTCTCCTCAATTGTTGTGCTTTGTCCAGCTGCTCAGTCTGCAGCGCCTTGGTCTGCCCAATGTCTTCAAGCCCAGAATCCCTACACCTGCTGCATACAACCATAAGCAGCAAGCATCGCTTTGGGTAACAACATTGTCTTATGCTGCAATGCTGCCATACGCTCCCACTGTCCCTCAAAACCTGGGTCATCTGTGCGATGCTGGTGCAGCGCTGTGCTGTCTACAGCCCAGATCAGATTGTAGTTGAATGATGCCACAGGGACAGCCCTCAGTATGGCTGCAATAATATCAAGGCCCACGTCGGGCTTTGACATAGCACCAACAAGGGGGCTTGCCTTTTCGTTTTGTGGCTGCAGTTGTGGCTGACCTTATTTCATACAACTCCTCAGGGCTCTTATGCAGGCAGATGTGTCCTCTTTGCTGCACTCACTGATTACCTAGCATGGCGCCTGGCTTGAGCACTGCAGGGCCTCCTGTTGAGAGCATGAAACCATGGTAGGAACTTGTGGGCTGGAGCTTGATCTGGCTTTTTACACAATGATGGGACTCCTTGTCCCGGTCTGGCTTACAAATGGCAGCTGTGCACTTCTACACATCATGGTTCACCTCACATTGGGCTTCCGCAGGCGCTGAAAGGGTCCTCCTCTGGGCAGGGCTCCTATTCAGAGGACGACCATGGGGGGGAGGACCAGCCTGCCCCCACAGAGGACTCCAGCGAGGCTCAGGCTGCCAAGCGGGAGCATGCAGCCGAGCAGCGGCGCCTGTCCAAAATGGACAAGGCTGCCCGCATGCGTGAGAAGAACAAGATCGCGCAGAAACGGTGGCGGGAGCGCCAGAAGGTTGGTTCTGCAGGAGCTGCATTGTTGTCCCTGCCTGCTAACTGTCACAGGGAGGGCCAGCCTGGTTGGACACAGTGACCTGCGCAACAAGCAGTGGCTGACATGCCATCTGGTGGGCCCTGTGTGTGGGTTTGGTAGCCAGGGCCCTGCCTGACAGCTGTAGCTGGTGTGTCACACATGACTCTGCTGCAGCATGCAGAAGTCAGGGGCTTGACAGCTGCAGCTTGTGTTCTGCTCTGCAATGGACCGCAGAGGCCAGAGGTAAGGGGTGCCTTATCCTGTTTGCTGGCAGGGGGCTGCCCAGCATGAGTACTGAAGGGGGCGCTGGGAGGGCCTCAAAGTCCATTCACGCCTCCAGGGAGGGCTCCTGTCTTCACTTGCCTGCTGACCTCATCTGCCTGCTGACTCAAGGACCCCTGGGCCAGTAGTGTCGTGCTTGAGTGCAGCAGCTGGCCATGCCTGCCACAGCGTGCAAGCAGCTGTTGCCACCTGGTGCTGATGCACAGGGCCATCGCAGGAACGCGCTGCATTCAGATTACCAACACATGGGCTGGATGAGATGCCGATGCTAAGATGCATTTCATGCTGCAGGCCAAGCAGTGTAACGGCGAGAAGCGCCAGGTGGAGCTATCCACCAAGCTGGAGCGCATGAGCCTGGAGAAGCAGACCCTGCAGAACCGCAATGCGGTGCTGGAAAAGGTGCTGGCTATGCGGGAGCAGGAACTCAGTCGGGCCAGGCTGGGGGCTGTGCAGCAGTCGCAGAGCCCAGAGGTGAGGTGGCTGATCTGGTCTGCAGCTTGCTCTTGCATTGCAGCCGGCCACGGGACGCAGATGTGAGGGGGCCCTGTCCAATAGTTTCAGCTTTTGTGTCGCGTGGCAGGCAGTCTCAGCTTTGCCGGTCATAGAGGTGATTGGGCTGCACTGGCTGCTTGGGGTCTTCGCAGCTCTAGTTGGGTGTGTTGTTGGCGGAAGGGCGGCTTTTACTGCATCGGCGCTGGCAGCAGCTGTACTGGACTGTACATCAGCTTCAAGGGAGATGTTCAGACTGCAGTGGACACCAGCACTACAGCTGCTGCTGGCTCTGCTTTGCCTCTGCTGGTGGCTGCTCAGCTGACCCTCATCTGCTGTGATGCTGTGCAGGTTGCCCATGCACAGGTGCCCCCTGAGGGCCCTGTGGCATTTGACTTGCAAAATGGTTTCAACCCTGAGGCTGTGCTGCGGATCAGCGTGCGCGGAGGCCTTGTGCTGACGGCTGAGGCAGTCAAGGAGCTCCCGCGAGACGACGTTGCCCACATCTGGAAGGTGGGACTGCTGAACAGTGCTTGTGGTGTCTGCACTTGGCAAACATCCAAGAGCCCCGCACAGCCTGCCCTCTGAATGCTGTGTGCGTCGCCTGGCTGACCTGCAGGTGCCCGGTCATTGGCAGTGGTGATCCTGCTGTGTGCCACTGGCTGCATGATGCCCAGTGCCCTGTCCCGGCATGCATGGCTTGGTGTCTGCGGAGACATTCGTCCTGCCCTGCTGTCAGCAGTCAGGCAGCTGCACCTTCGTCACCACAGACCTGACCTGCTACTGCAGAGCGAGAAGCAGGTTGTCCCTGTCATGCAGGACTATGTGAACCAGCTCGCGGTGCTGCTGCTGGAGGCTAAGGGCGACCCCAAGTCGCCCGTGCAGGCCCAGATCGATCAAATGGTCACAGAGGCCAGTCTGGTGTGTGGGTGTCTGGCCATGGCCAGCCCTGTCACCATTCGTGGCCTGCACAGCACCAACATTGAGGCCGCCACTATGACGCCGCGGGGGCCTGGAGCCCCCAGGTGGGAGGCCATCACGGTGCGCACAGGCTCGATACCTTGCTGGGGCTCCAGCTGCCAGTCTGATGTCCACAGCAAGTCTGGTCAGCTGCCCAGCGGGGAGTGGCCTTCTGCTGAGGCTGTGTGCACTGCTGACCCTTTCTGCAGCCAAAGCTGACTTATGTCCTTGGTGCTGGCCAAGTCGCTGCACTTTTGGCTTCAAGCCATTGTCTTCTGACCTGTAATGTACTGTGCCGGCTGGATGGGAAAGGGCTTGGTGCTGTGCCCAGCCAGGTCGAGGTCTTGGTTTTCGCGCGCTCTCCACAGCCTCACGCTGACATGCCCTGTGCCCTGGCGCCTGCAGCGTTCCCTCGACATAGGGGAAGAGCAGAGCAAGGAGCTGCTCAAGTGCCGCAACTTCTACCTGAACGAGATGAGCAAGGTGGTCTATGAGCGCCAGAAGCTGCTGCAGACCCTTCATGTGAGTCCTGCCACCTGTGCCTGCTGACTGGGCTTCCAGCCACTGGCTGCTCCCCGTTGGGGCTGTGCTTTTTGCAGGAACAGGTGCCTGCCAGCCAGATCGACTTAAAGTTGGTGTCGCTGTCAAGACTTGCAATCAGTGGACAGCTGCTTTTGTTGTCAGCCCGGGCGCAGACACAGCTGTCTGATGTTGGGTATCTGTCTGCCTGAAACATGCTCAGTATTTTCTTGGACGCCAAGCCTCTGCTGTGTTGGTCGGTCTGCAGGCCATGGAGGATCACCAGGCTTTGTGCCAGCACGCCTTGGGCAGCGACTATGTCACCCTGGCAACTGCACTGGAGCAGCTGCAGGCCAACATTAGGACAGATCACAACCTCAACTGCGGGGTGAGGCCTGACAAGGCGCCTGCCAGATGTTTAAATCTTGCTTGCCTGGCAGGAATCGTGACTTGGCTTTCTGGTTTGTCAATGTCAGCAAAGCAATGTTAATCTGATGATAACGACTGAATCATGCTCTTTCCTGCTGAAGTTCATGTACAGCGCCTGGCGTCATTGTATGAGCTTGTTTCAGCGGGCCAACGTCATTGTGCAGGCATATCCATGGTTCCCAGGTGAGACTTTTGTAGCTCGCACATGTTTGTGCAATTGGACCTGAGCCATACTTGACTGACAGAAAGCTGCAACTGTCATGAGAGTCCAGCTATCTGACCCGGATTTCTGCCTGCTGCAGATGTGATGGGCATCACCAACAGCATTGCTGCTGATGCGGGAGCAGAGACAGCCAGTCAGATCTATGCAAAGGTCACAAGACAGCTAGCATCTGAATCTGCAGATACCCAGGCAGATCAGATAGGACAGCTGGTGCCACAGCAGGCCTGACTCACGCCACCTTTTGCCCGCCCTTCAACAAGTCTGACCCAAACCTCCCACTACCAACCCTCTTCAATCTTCATCCCAAGCCACTCAAAACTGCCAGAAGCTAGAGGTTCTGCAGGTTGCTGCATCATGATCGCTTGTCAGTGGTGCCCACCTGAGACATGTACTGCAGCTGATGGGGATAATGCTCGAAGACCACATAAGCCCAAGATGCGTTTAGATTGCACAAATGACCTCACTGCATGCACAAATTCATTCAGGCGGAACTGCTTTACACTTATGGAACTGAGAACTGAACCTGAAGGAGATATATACTGCTCTTGGTACATGAAGCTAACTGGCTTAGAACCATGCCATCCACCAGATGTACATCTGCAGCACAGGGCAAGCAACACATCCTGACAGCTGGCTGAGCAAGACGTAGGCAGTTTGAGGAAAGAGATGGATCCCAGCTTCTTGAGGCAGAGCTGGGAGCCCCTGGTTCTAGCCCCTCGAAACCAGGCCAGCTATATCTGCAGTCGGACATGGGATAATGGCTATCACAGCAGGGCAAGCAGTGCAAAAGATAGCAGCAGTCAAATAAATGCTCTGGGATAGGGCTAGCGCTTTCAGTAGCAGGCCTGCCATCTCCAAATTGTCTGCAAGGGCTTCCACGAGGGGACCTGCTCTATCACATGCTGCCACCACACATACATCAGCAGTCCAGCTCCCACCTGAGACTGGCAGAGGGCAGCCTGGCTTGGTACTAGCACCAGAGGAGAACTCAGGGCATCTCACCTGGCCCAGCTTCTCGTGGTCGGTTGCCTCCGCTATGAGGCGGTGGGCCTGCCCCTCAGTTGAGAGAGGCAGGGAGGGAATGGACTCCACGCCCAGCAGCGTTCCCTCCAGCCGCCCTGCAGCATGAGCAGGCAACAGAGTTGTGCTTGCCACCTTGTGCTGCAGACAACTCATTCCTTGCAGTGCAACGGGGTGTGTGGAAGACCAGCGCTTGACATCTTCTTAGCCCAGCTGCTGTACCCAGGGATGCTGCCCCATGAGCCAAAGCCCTATGAGAAACGCCCAGGGGCTTTATCGTGAAGGCTAGCAGCACTTTGTGGCCACCACAAGCTCAAGCCTGACTGCCAAAGGCTGCCCAGACACCAGACAAGGTTTCTTTTGGCGCTCACCTGCCACAATGCGGAGGGCATCCCTTGCCACTGCCTCCGCATCGGTGCTGCGCGCAGTGTGTGTGGGGGTGTGCCACTCCGTCATCGGATCATGCACGCAGGGCTCCAGCATTGTGTTGATGGTGTCGCGGTGCTTGCGCAGCACCTGGTGGAGCATGCAGGGTGTGTCAGCTTGAGGTGCGGCCGCAGCACAGGCCAGATTCAGGGTCCACATAAGCATCATGGTACCAGTGCATGCAAGAGGTGAGGTTCAGGCTGCTGCTCAGGAGTGAACACAGACACCATGTCAGCTGAAGCTGGTGGCAATCGACAGACCTTCGCTTAAGCCGGAGAAGCAGGGGAAGCAGGAAGGCACCTCGTTGCAGAGCAGGCTGCTCACCTCTAGGCTGACTTCGCAGGTTTTCCTGAACACGCCCTCCACCCCTGCCACCCCAAAGGCATCAATCATGTTCTGGGTCAGCCGGAATGGCACCACCTCAGGCTCATTGAGTGTCAGACCCTGCAGGCAGCAAGGCAGGCTATCAGCATGCAACTCCCAGGGCCATAGGGCAGCCCCTGAAGATCTGGCCTGCAGGTGGCAGGCAAGATGCTTGACATGAGGTGCTGCCAGCAGCAAGACAGACACACACAAGCGGACCTTGCAGGCACCAGAGCAGATGCGCAGCATGAGGTGCTGCAGGCGGCAAGACAAGCACTCGATCAGAGCGTGTGGGCAGCATGGAAGGCGCCCAGCACCCCGCAGACACAGAGACAGCGCAATCCCCGGCTTGTCTGGCAGATGGTCATCAGGATGCCCTCCTGGCTCGTTGCAGCATGTGCATGGCTGAGACCAGTATGAGACACCAGCAGCATTCAGACTGCCAGGCACACACAGCCAGGCTGGTTGCAGGATTCTCATTTGACCCTGAGTGGCGCTTCAAGCCAGTGCTGGGCACCAGCTTGCTACTTCAGAATCAGCTGCCCTCAGGGCAAGCTGCCCGCCACACCTTGTCAAACATGATGCCGAAGTCGATGTGCACGCAGTCCCCGCTGGCGGCATCGATCATTATGTTCTCGCAGTGGCGGTCCCCCAGGCCCATGATGTGGCCCACCTGCGCAGTCAAGGGCAAGCCCCTTTGGTGTCCAGTAACCAGCATAAGTAAGCAGCTGGAGGCTTCCCTGCGCCGCCTGGCAACCCGGCAGGGAGGGCATCCGGGCTGCAGCAGATTCTGTTTCCAGCAGTTCAAGAGCTAACAGCAGCATGGTTCTGCTAAGTGAGTCGTGTGCATGTTGGATGCTCATGCTCCGCTGGGTGGTACCTTTGGCTTGGGCTATGCACTCTGCTCAGGCAAGCACAGAGGTGCAAGAGGGCTCAGCCAGTGAGGAGCCATGCCTGACAGCTGCTGGCAGCCCACAGCCTGCTAGGCATGACCCTTCCAGACACCAACACGTAGCTGCAGCTGCTGCACTGCAGGCACAGGTGCAGCGTTTTGCCAAGCGGTCTTGGCTCTGGAATCACACACAACACAAAGGAGCTAAGGCAGGCTGGCACTGTGCAGTTTACCATACAAGAATTCTGCCAGTGCCCGAGTGCAGGCCTGCTGAGGTGTGGACCTTTGTTGCGGGTGGTGAGGTGCGTCTGCTGGGTCAGCCTGCTGGTTGCAGTCGTGAGCTCACCATCGACCACACTGCCGCTGTGCGCGTAAATGCCAGGTGGGCCGTCTGCCAGGTGGCAGGCTCTGGGAACTTGCCCAGAAACCAGCTGTGCAGCTTTGGAGGGTACAAGGGGAGGAGCTTGGTCATCAGTGGCTTGCGGGGCATGGTCTGCAGAGCATGTCCCTTTGCTGGCATGTAACTCGGTGCTGTGATGCACAACAAGCGGGATCCCGGCACACGTCCTACATCTGCCAACATTTGGCATGTTGCACATTCTGGCCTTGAGTTTCGAGACCCTTGCAGGGTCTCAATACTCTTGCCCACAACCTGTGCAACCTGCGTCACAGGATGCATGCCATCACCTGCAACCCGAAGTATGCAGGCAAAGGGCAAAGGGATCTCCCCTGTTATTACAGGCAGCAGCACACCTGCATGCCGTCAATGAGCGCATCAGCCGGCACCTACCTTTGGGTGCTTGTTGTACAAGTCCTGAATGCTGCCGTGCTGCTTCTCAGGGTGTAGTGCATGGGCGTTGTACGATTGTGTGACGCACGACCTGAAGGTCTCTGTGTGGTACACCCACTCAATCATGCCAGTATTGTCCTGCAGCGAGACTACTGAGAACCTGCAGGGCGTTGACACAGCAGTCAGCCGGAGGTGGAAGCTCAGTCATGGCGAAAAAGACAGCACACTGCCTGTGATAAGGGATGCTGGCAGAGCATATGGTCAACTCACACACATCAGGCTGCCAAGGGGCCCTGAGCAGGAGCTTTTGTGTGAAGGAGTGAGACTGAGCTGAGATAAGATGCCATTCCCATGCTTTCTGTGATGTGCACGCAGTTTGCCAACATACAGGACATGTGGCGGGGAGCAAGGGTAGGCACCGGGCAAGCCTCACGAATGACACCTGCCCACCTGCAAACGCAACCTCGCGTCTTACAAGGTTTGTGTGCACTGACTGTTGTTGCCCTCAAACCAAACCATGCAGCACCTGCGTAGGTATAGGTTGCGCCTGCGGCTGGCGGGCTCCTTGGCAAACAGCCTGTTCAGCACGCCGGCCACCTCCATGATGCGCACATCCTTGCGCAGGTCATCCTTAGGTTTGGCCAGGAACAGGTACTCTCGTCCATTGCTGCCCACCAGCGTGACCTGCAGGGTGTGGACCGACAGCAGTGACTCATACAGGGCAGGAGCGCCACACTTCCGCCCAATGCTGCACAACAGCGTGACTGCAGGTGGGGTCCCCAGTAGTGAAACATACAGGGCGAGGACTGGGCAGTGAAAAGGCTCACCAGCCCAGCTGCTCACCAGCGGCAGGGGCCCACACCAGTCAACTACACATGGCAGGGACCCGTTGAAGAAAGGGGCATGCAGCACGTGCTTGCATACAGGACAGTCTTGCTGGTTCATCTGAGCAGCCACCATGGAGGGTGCCTTCTGATTCGAGATGTAGCTGCAATGAGACATGCAGCTGCTGGAGGCAAAGGGGCGGGAGGTATGACAGCACCGGACGCCATAGTGTTGAGGATGCCACAGAGACCTGGGCGGCCAGTGAGCAGCCCACTGCAGTGTGTGCACGATACCTTCTTGGGATGCTGCAGGGATCTGAGCACTGCCACATCATCCTTGATATCTACTATGGTCACGGCTGTGCTGAAGGGGATGTGCGTGGGGTCAGACTGGCCGCTGGCGGGCAGGGTGGCCATCAGGTTGGCCAGGCAGGGGATGACCACACTGGGGCTTTTCTGTACCACCCGCCGCAGTGTGGGCAGCTTTTGGCTGATGCGGAACTGACTGCAGGCAGGGAGGGCAGGAAGTGGCCTGACGAAACGCTTGACTGAGCGCAGCGCATGAAGTGGCGCCTGCAGGGGCCGCTTCAATTGCCAAACAACATTCTCGTATGGTTCGTCAGGGAGCCACCTCCTGCTCCACCAGGTGCAACAAGTGCAAAAGAAGAGGAGTGGGCGTCCCCGCTGCACGGAGCCGCTGCAATCTGATCCTGTTGGACCAACTGCACGCTGCAGCTGCTGCAGCTGCGTCATGCCGCTCCACCACAGCCAGGCATGCATCAACATGACAGCAGGGCGCAGATCTACAAAAACTTGTGCACAACCTATGTCTCACGATGCCTTGTTTGAATCAAAGTTGGCACATGATATTAGCTGGTCCACCACTGCAGGCAGCTCCTCCACCACCATTCGTGCCAGATCCCCTGCAGGCGCCTGCTTGCGGACTTGGTCGAAGATTCTGGTGCCTGCCTTACAGCGTTCCTGAGAGCTGCTGTTTTTGACAGCGATCAGGGCCCAGAGCACCTGCAGGGCGCATGCTGCAGACTCAACACGCTGCAAGCACTTGACCTGGGACTGATTGGACTCATTTGCTAAGCAGAAGTAGAATTGCAGAGGGCAGCAGAGCACAGCTGTCATCTCGCTTGCAACCTGCAGAGCCAAAGCAGAGACTGGCTGTTAGCAAGGGGATCATAAATTGCTTGAAACATCTCAGCGATGCATACACCTGCAACCCTTGTGGAAGAGACAGACTGCAAGCCCATTCAGAGCATGGCGGGGGGAATCATCAGCATCGCACCATGCAGGCAGGTCAGGCCTCAATCTGACAACAGCTTGCCAGCTGGGGGTTAGCCCATGCACACCCCAGCCTGGCAGGTCATGATGCCACCTGGGTACTGATCACCTGCTGGGGGTATGCCAGAGCTGCGCGCAGCAGAATCTTGTTGTTCACGGTGGCCACGTCCATGTTTGAGTGGCAGACACGGGAGGTCAGCTGTGAGAGCACAGTGAGCCACACGTAGGGGGGCAGCTTGTTGAGGAAGGTGCCCATGTGCTGCTGGATGACGGCAAAGGTTTTCTTCCACTCCTGCAGCTGGTTCTGGGCCTGCAGGTGGCAGGCGCTCCAGTCAGTAAGCAGCACATTGCCATGGCAGATGCAGAGCCAGATTGCTGCACAGTGAGTGAGTGACAGCTTGAGCCTGCTGGCCTCGTTGACATCTGAGATGTCAACCAGCCAGACTGGCCAGCTGTCCATCCTGAGAGCAGGGACACGTGCTGCTGCAGGGTGCAATCTGAGCGATGGCAGCCCACATGTAGGCTGGGGCACCCACTGCATCCAAGTGCCTTGCTGCAGGTTCCAGTTCTGAAGGTGGTTCAAATGCAAAGTGGCGGCTACACATAACGGGATCACCCAAGATTATTCATCGCACCTTGCCAATCTGCTCCCTCACCATCTCCTCGCCAAAGCCAGTCCACAGGGTCAACAGGCGGGGCAGCGCCTGGAAGATCTGGCGGTGCCCATACTGCACGGCCTGCCCATAGTTCTTGATCACCTCGGGCAGGATGTCCAGCCAGGCCGTGTCCTTGCCCAGGCCCATGATCCTGCAGGGCAGAGGCCGTGCAGGTGGTGTGATGATGATGGCTGGCTGTGCAGGAAGGGGACAGGGCAGGACTTCCATCAAGGCCTTGTCTGTGCATGCTGGTCATCCCTGCAGGGCAAAGGAACATGCAGGTGTTCAGATGGCGCCTCGCTGCGCAGAGGGCACGAAGGGGTTTTTATTCACGAGGGCCCCTGGGCGCCTCAGCCTCAGCAGCTCAGGACAGCGTACTCAGCCAGCCACACTGACATTGTTAGGGCCGAGTTCAAGCACACTCACCTGCCCTTGCCCATCAGCCTGTCTGCACGCTGGGCCTTGCGGGACTCCTGCCGGGCTCGTGCATCCTGGTACAGGCAGTCCTGGTAGTCAGCCAGGCCAAAAAAGGCCTTTTCCCACCGCGGCTCGATCTCCCGCGCCTGCTTGAACAGCCCTGCAGGCAGGAAAATGCCCCTCAGCTCTGAGCAGGGCAGCTGCGCTCTGAAAGCCTGAAGCAGCGTAAGTGCTTGACCTGCTTCAGGGGCCCTGCAGCTGACCATGGGCGTGGCCTGTTGAAGCAGCCCTGCAGGTCAGGATATGCATTGCCTCTAGAGCAGACCTGCAGCACATGCATTGCCTGCCTGAGCAGCCCTGCAGCCCTGCCACACAGAGCTTGACCTCCCAAGCAGGGGGCCAGCCATTGGTAGTGGCTCTGGTGATTACAATCAATGTGCCACAATGTGGTGAGCCTGGCAGACGCTTGGGTGCCCTGACTCACGTGAAATCTGGGCATCATCGCCTTGCCCTGTCTCGGCCATCCACTGGGCCAGCTGGAGAATCATTTTACCCTCCATACGCCTCTGCTCAGGCAGCAGCTGGCTCACCCGCCGCCCCGGTGTTGCTGCCAGCTGTTCCAGAGCCTGTAAACAGGAGCGGTCAGATTCTATCGAGGGGCGCTGCAGCAGCAGCCAGAGGCTGACATTCTGGCGCACAAGCTGCAACCTGAAGCAAACACACTGAGTCAGAAGCCAGCCCAGGAATTCAGGCAAATCACTAACTCCCATTCAGTGCAGGGTGTTTGAGGTGCTGGCATGCTGGGTGACTCACCTGCTCAAGCCCTGCAACAGCCCTGTGCGGCTGGCCCATTGCCCATAGCAGCCGAGCATGCTCCCTGGCAGCCCCCATAGCCTTGCGGGCCAGAGCCTCCAGCGACGCTGTCATCGCAGCCTCATGGTGGTGGTTCACCCTGCACAGCTTGGCCAGCTGCAGCCAGCAGCCGCCAGCCTCGGCATCGGCATCTGCTGCGCCCAGCATGGCCAGCTGGCGGCGCAGGGACAGGATGGGCTCCTGTAGGTGTGATACTTGTACAATCAGGCTGTGGCAACTATTGCGCCAGACTCTGCAGCAGTCCTCGCAGAAGTGCTCAAAATAATGCAGAAGCTTGACCCTGTGCTGAGCTTGCATCGTGCACCTGCATGGTCATCACTGAAGGCGTATCAGCCTCACCTGAGTCAGAAGGGATGGCTGCGTTGCCCTCAGCCGCTCCTGCCACCGGAGTTTGCGCTGTCGTTCCATAGGTCCCACTTTTATGCCCTGCTGCAGGGCGGCTGCATCCTCAATTTCCTGTAGAGCAAAATAGGCCTCAGTACAGCAAAGGGTGGCAACAGCTTCCTCCTCATCCTCATATGCATCTGGGAAGAGCAAGACCATGCAGCAGGCAAAACTGAAGTCACATCGACCCCACTGAAAAAAGAAGCCATGCCACCAACAAGGCTGGCTGCTAAGTTGGCCTCTCATACTGGTAAAGCGTGCAGGCTGGCAAACCGCAACCTTGGAGCATGTGCAGCTATAGACAGGCTGGCAGAGCGCAACCTGGAGCATGTGCAGCTGGACGAGGTGGGGGTATGCCCTGCTGTGGGACTCCATGCTGGCTGCGCTGAGGGGCCCCATGATCTCGCTGCGGGCTGCCTCCAGGTCACGCCTGACTGCCTCCATGTTCCTGCAGCCCAGCATGAACTCAGAAGTGGCCCCGCCGCGCGGCAACCTGCGTGCTGGCTGGCATGCAACAACGCTGTACCCGTCTGGCACAGCGAGTCCTGCCAGGCATGTGAGTTGCCTGCCTTGCACGTCGATGTGTTGGAGGTGGCATGCTGCCTCTTGCAACAATTGCGACTGCTTGCTCTGGGTGGGGATGGTGCCAGCAGGCCTCACTTCTTCTGCACGTTGCCCAGGAGCCTGCCCAGGCGCAGCTGCCACTTCTCCGCGCTGCAGAGCTCCACCAGGCTGTCAGATGCCCTGCTCGTATAGCCGTCCAGCAAACCCCATTGCCCCAGACGCCAGGCTGCAGCCACGCCTGACGCAGCTAGCTCTCGTCTTGCAGTCTCTGAAGCAGAGACAGCTTTGCAGAACTGGACTGCCTGCATGCATCTAGCTCCTGCCTGGAATCAAGGGCAGCTAGGCAGATCTCTCTGACAGCTGCTAGCTGATCAAGTACACCGGCCTGCTGACAGACAGCTCATGCTTTGCAAACGCTGAAGTCCATGCAGCCGCTCTGTGCCCCACCAGCCAGTAGCTGGCAAGGTAAGACACCTACTGCAGCCTAAGAGTATGGCTTGAAGCCTGCAGGGCACGCCTGCAGCTTACCGGAAGCCTGCTGCTCCCACCCTCGGACCTGAGCGAGCATGGCCTGCAGCTGCCCTGTGTTGACCAAGCAGCGCAGGTGGCCACGCTGCGCAGCTGAGAGACCATCCTGCTGCGGCATTGGCTCAGCATTGTTGTCGCTGTCGATGAGGATGATTGGCTCAGAACTGCTGCTCGTGCCTGCAGCTGCCCCTGCAGAGGTCCAAGGCAGTCAGCAGGATGATATTTCAGCACCTCCACCACATTCCTGATGCATCAGCATCACGTCCTCAGATACAAAACACCCTGTAGCCCATGAGCAGTGATGACTTGCCGCCAAGCAGCAGGACGTGTCGACTTTGCCACATGCCCAGATGTGTCAGTGACATCAGCAGGCGCCCCTGGCATTTCAACCCTCATGCCTCACCCCAGGCCTGAGTTGTCTGCAGCGCCTGCTCATAGAGACAGAGAGCCTCAGACCAGGCCCCTTCCTTCTCAGCAGCTAAGACGCGGTCCTGTGGGCGCGGCCCGCCCTTGCGCAGCCGCACAAGGCCTCCCAGCCCGTCTGGCTCTTCGAGCTTGCCATACACTTCCTGCAGTGCAGCAGGGAGCCTGTGATCCTTGCCAACTTCTCCCCTGCTGGCAACAAATTGCTCAGACAAGGGTCTGGCATCAGCAGCCTACTGAGGATAGCAGGCTGAGCCAAGCCTGCAAGCCCGGTGCCCGCATGTGAACTCATGCTCCAATGGCGGGCTTGCCTGAAGGAAGGAGACTGCCTCGCTGTCATAGGTGACTGCTGAACCTGCAGACGGGTTCAGGCCGCCTTTGTACGAAGCCCTGGCAAAGCCCTCGTAGTACTGCAGAGCTCTAGCATGAGCGCCACAGTGCGCAGCAGCCTGCGCAAGCAGGTCCAGGGGGATGCTGCCCAGCAGCTCTTCCAGTCGCTTGGTGGTGGCATCCAGCCTGGGTGTGGGCGTCTGAGAGCGTGAAGATGTGCTGCTGCTGCGAGTGGCTGCCACTGCAGAAAGAGCAGTCTCAGCAGCCAGACAGGTGCAGAGCCTGCTGCACACATGTATTGCCACAATCCAGATGGATTCAGTCACAGAGTTCACCGGCGTCGGCCAAGCACATCTTTATCCACTGCTTCAAGACATCAATGAGGGTAAACACTGCCTGTACAGACAGTGCTCCATCTTTGGCTGCATGGCCAAACTGCAGCACTGCCTCCAGCTCAGCCTTAATGCCTGCATCAGGCACAGGCCCCACTCAGACCGAGCAGTGCGGGTACAGAGCCAGAGCTCCAAACAACGCGTGCCCAGGCCTCCTGACTCAAGGAGCAGGGGCCCAGTACTCACTTTGGGCGGCTTCTGAGCCACACGTCAGAGCGTTCTGCACCAGGTGAGGCAGCAGAAACAGAGCTGTTTGACTGTCGTGGCTGTACACAGTGATGCAGGCCTCGAATACTGGCTTCAGGTTGCCTGCAGCACAAGGCAGATAAAGGACTGAGCTGGAGTGGCATGCTATGGGCTCACAATTATCCAGGCAGCATGCAGCTCAACCTTATGGACTCACCGCAGAGGGCTGGGCCTGCACTCTTGATGTGTGCAGCACAGGGAGATAAGGCACCTCCAGAACGGCCTGATGGCCAGCTACAGTGAGGCATGCCTGAGCAGTGTGCCCACCTGTGGCATAGTAGGCCACCATCTGCTTCATCCAGCGGGACAGCCACCGCCGGAAGCCAACATCTGGGCTGAACACGATGCCCTCTGGCTGCCTGGCCACTGACTTAAGCGCATACTTGGATTCCAGGTAGGGACGCAGGAGTGGCTGCACGTCTGCTGCCATCTGCTCCAGGAGCGTGTTGCTGCCATGGCCTTTGGGCTTCCCACAGGTTCGCAGCAGCTCCTGGGGGCAGGGTAATGGACTTGTTGAGCGCCAAGACGGTGGGTGTGGGCTTTGCGGTCTGCCATTGGCGATCTCTCAGGCTGGATGGTGGCTGTGGCCTTACAGGGTCTGCAGGGTGCCGTTGGCGCTGCATCGCAGCAGCATCTGGCCAGCTTCTCGGGCCATGTGCAAAGGGGGGAGTCTCGTCTGGCAAGCAGGGGCAGCAGCAAAGCCCCCCACCTGAATGGCAAAGGTGGTGGCATCCAGCACTTGCAGATCAGGGGCAACCCTGAGCAGCCTGACGAGGTGTGCCTGGATCAGCGTCTGCAGCAGCAGCTCGCGTGTCTTGCACATGGGCTGGGGGAGCTCCAGCTGGACCGTGAGCCGGGCAGGGTCCACTGCGCTGAGCAGCCCCAGGCACTCAGCGCACAGCTGCCGGGCGCGCTTGCTGAGCGGGATGGTAGCCTGCAGCCAGGGACTGCTTGTTCAGCTCATCAAGTGCAGCCTTGCTCAACTGAGAGTCATGTGCGACCTGGATGTGCTGCAGGCACAGCGGTGAGGCAGCCTGACACAGTGCAGCATACTGAGGCCAGCCTGCATGGGCCTGGCAGCAGGCACAAGGCCGCCAGGCGACAGAGAAGGTACGCTCCAAGCGCACCTCAGCATTGCAGCTCTTCAGCAAGGCTTCTGTGAGCGCGGCCAGCAGCATTGTTTCCCCTGCGGCTGCATCCTGATTGACAGCTGTGGTGCTGTCTGCCAGGAGCTGTGCCAGCCACTCGCGCTTGCTGCGCAGTACCTCTCGCAGCTTCTGCAGAGCCGCGCAGCGCACTGCCATGGAGGGGTCCTCCAGAGGGGTCAGCAGCAGCTTGACAGACTCCGTGGTGGTTGGCTTGCCCCGCACCAGGCTGAGCATGGCATGCACCTGACCTGCAACGCGCATGGCTGGGCCAGTCGGCCAAGTGCGATGCGCTCTGATGCGGCTGCACAGCACCTTCTGAGCCCAGCACCCATTTTCGGAATGCGCCATTGGCAGATGCACCGCATCTTGCTTACAGACCATATGTCTAGCAGGGTGCCAGCATTGCAGCAAGACCCACCCAGAGCGTCAATCTCCAGAGGCAGGGGAGGGACGCCGCGGAGGTGGTCCTGCACAATGTCCTGAGCCTCCAGCAGTGCTGCTTCCACCACTTTGACAGCGCTGCTGGCCACTTGGCCTCCCTCTTGCAGGGGCTCCATCATTGCCACCACCACCTGCAGGGAAACATTTTCCATCAGGCTCAAAGCAGCCTCTGTTGGGTGTGGCTCATCCCTGTGCTACAGTGCATTGCGCACAGCACTGCACTTGCAAACAGACGGCAGCACTGCTAGCCAATGAGCGCTGATTTGGTAGTATCCAGATACCCAGGCTGCACAAGTCAGACAGAGGCAAAAGCTTTCACACCTGGTTTAGCATGCTGCACAGCTGGTCTGGGGCGTGCTGCATCAGACCTCGCACCAGCGCAAGCCACCCCTCCAAGGCCTGAAGCTTGAGAGCCGTGACTGTGTCTGCCTGCAATGCGCTGCCCAACAGCACCATCATCTGCACAAGGAGGGACTGCTTGCTGAGTCAGGACAACACAAGACCATGTGCAAATCTGGCACTGTTCTGCTGACACAGGCAGCACTTACAGAGCACAGGCGCAGCGCCATTGCTTGAGCTGCTGTCAAGTAAAATCCTGGTGCATGGCACCATACAGCGAAAGCACTAAAGTAGCATATCAAAAGCATAAAAGCAGCAGAACCCAAAGAAATCAAAGCTATTCTCTGACCTGGGGCAGGAAGCTTCCAATGTGTGCCTCTGTCAGACTGATGAGCAGCAGGATGCACCGCAGCAGATCCTGAGGCGGGGAGTCCATGCTGCTGGCCACCAGCTTGCCAGCTTTCTTCAGGCTGTCTCCCAGCTCCTTCAGCATCCTTGTCACATGGTCTCCATCTGCAGCGGGCTAAGCCAGCCCATCAACATGACATCTCCATAGATGCCAATGTTCACAGGCTCAACCCTGCTCGAGCATCCCAGGTGAGCTGCTGAACCTGCATATCATGCAGTGCCTCTTGCAGCACATGGCATGCAGGTCAGAGCTCCAGATCACTTGCCTGCCAAGAACGCTGGGACGTCATCTGCGGCAGGGTGCTCCTGGAAGCCAGCCACAGCAGCAAGCATCTGTGCTGCTCGCTCCAGGACAGAGTCAGGTAGCTGGCAGCCGCCTGCCCACTCGTCAGAACTGGCTGCCTGCTTGATGATACCCATGATGATGCGCTGCAGGTTGTTGCCTACAAACGTTCTGAAGTCCAGCCTGGTTTGCCTCTCCATGAAGTTTATGAAACGATCAAACTGTTGCATGCCTGCAAGAAGCGAGAGCAAAGCTTGACACATGTGTAAAGATTGGCTGGCCAGAGCCCCTAGACAACCAGTTGCCACCAGCTTGCCAGCTGGGGGCTCTAACTGCTTGGGCTGTCATACAAATTAAGCACATTGCTGAACTTTGCACAGATAGCAACCCTTTATATGGGTCAAAGTGGGTGCCTCAAGTCATATGGCAGTCTTTGAAATGCCTGGTGACCTTGGTACAGATAGCGAGACACTGTGTCTGGGCCGTACTGGTGCATCAGGTCAGATGGGCTCAAGCCAGTTGCTGCGGCCAGCACCCCCAAAGCCTTCTCGTCCTCCAGATCACAGAGCTTGGGCAGCACAGCTGGCAGGATGTGCATGGCCAGGCTGCGGGGAGACAACTCTAGGAGGTCTGCCAGCTCAGCTGCACAGCAAGGGATGGGGCAAGCATCAGCAGCAGGACACACCTGTGCCAGTCTTGCCACACAGCACAGACAGCATACCTCCTGGGAGGAGGTTGCATGGCATCAGCTTGAGCAGGTCTGCCTGCTTGGATGCGCAGCACCACCAGTCAGCAGCAGACAGATCAGGCATGCTTGGGGCTGGAAGCCAACGGCTTGACCCATTCTGCAGTCTCGCTGCGCTCCACAACTGGGCATCACCCCTCAGCTTAGTAAGCTGTTGCGGCGCGGCCAGGCACACAGCTCCAGAGGAAAGTTGTACAGCAATGGCAGCCAGACAAGACCAAGTGGAGGAGCCAGTGAACACAAGAGGCATGCAGCACAGCCACCACCACTCGCTGTGTGGCCAAAGCCGCCAGTTCAGCTGCACAGCAAACAGTGTCAGCAGGCAGCAGCTCATGAGCATGTCATCTATCAGTGAGGCATGCCTCCCAAGCATTGCTCACCAAACAGCTCCGGATTGCTCCCTGAGCGCCTGCCAATGGACTCAAGCAGAGGATTGGAGCCCATGACCATGTCCAGCAGTTTGCAGGAATGGTGATGGGCCACACCTGCACCCCAGTGTGTCAGCCTTTGGTGTGTCCCAATCGATTTTTGAGTGCAAGCGACTTTGCTGAGCCCACCATATGGGTAGGAACTGTGTTGATTGTGCCAATGCATGACTGGCAGGGCAAGCGATCCATCTGCACACCTGTACACTTTTCAGCATCTTGTTGCACAGGCACAGTGGACCTGACAAGGTGTCTGGACCGCAGGCAGAGGGCGGCCACTTCTCTATGGGTCTCACCAAGAAGGAGCTCAGCTGCAACGCCCCTGATGCCTGGGTCAGGGCTGTCAATGCGCCCCACCAGGGGGTAGAGCACGTGAGCCATGGCCAGGCTGCGCTGGCCGCCTGACAGCGCAACCCCTATGGCTGCAATCCCTTGGAGAACACTCTCGCAGACCTCTGGCTTCAGAGGCTCATCCAGCTTACTGCGCAAAGTCTGCAAAGGTATCGCCAACAGAGAGTTACAAAGCAATGTTGGTAGTACGGGACAGCGCCACCAGAGCAGCAGCTGGAAACACTGTAAGAGCCTGTCCCAGCCGTCATGTTATGTCAGGTTTGCTTCTGAGCCATGTTGGGTGCGCATGTCTTCATCAGCATGGCCATGTGCCTTTCACACAGCAACGTCAGAAACGCATGCGCAGCGCCACCAGGGCAGCCGCTTCTGCAATGTGGGAGCATGCCCTGGCAGAAATCATGGGAAAGATCTGCTGAGCCTACCTGCACCAGCTTGGGCACTGACGTCTCCTCTGCTGCCGTGACTGTGCCTTGCATCAGCACAGGCATCCCGCTCACTGCCAGCTGCCTGAGAAGGTAGTCTGAGGACCAGAGGCAGCTAGTGCACCAGTTCAAGCATGCAGCACTAGCCGGTGTCTGCAGCTGAGCCTTGGATGCTGAACTGAGGATGGCAAGCATTGTCTGTAGCATGACGGCCTGCAGGGTGTTCTCTGTGTGAGCTAGAGGCACACGGGCATTTGTTGATTGTCACAGTGCAGCCAACACCATGCCAGAAGGACCATCATAAGCTGTACAAGAGACCACCCTTGGTGTCACACAGCACTTTCAGGATGTGTTGCCAGGGGCAAACCTGAACTGATAAAGGTGCATCTGCATTCTGCAGCCTGGCAAGGCCCTCCAGTGCCTGTACAGGCAGCGCTGCCTGCGCGGTTGATTCAGTGCTTGCTGGCAGAGACTGGCAGCCTGCCCAGGCAGCCAGAGACTCTGCTACAGGGGCGTTGGCAGTGCTCTGCTGAGCCGCAACGCAGATGACTGCGGCTGCCAGGGCGCTGCGTGGATGCTCCACTGCGAGCTGTATGTCCACAAGGCCACCAAGAGCTCTGGCGACAGCTGCATCGACAGCAGGCTTTGCCATGGGCAGCAAGCCTTGCAGCATGCTGACCCCCCTCTGCAACAGTTTGCTGCCCACAGGGGCAGCAGCCTTCTGCCTGGAAAGAGCAGCCGTCTGCGCCAGTGCCAAGGGCACAAGCAATGCTGCGGCTGCTGCCACGGCAGGTTCAGGGTCCTGCAGGGCATTGTTGAGGGCAGATGCAGGTGCATCCCTGCTCCCTACTGCCGCGAAGCCAAGGGGGTATCGGCCCAGCACACAGACAGCAGCCTCTGCCACAAGAGCATGCAGCTTGGCAGCTGTGGTAAGCTGCTGCTGTGTGGCCTGCTGCGCAGCTGTGCAGTCCTCTGCCGCAGCCCCGGTGAGGGTCCAGGGCATCAGCAGCAGCTGCCGCAGCCCGTCAGCGCCCAGCTTTGCGTCCTGAAACAGCTGCTGGGCACCTGGGGTCTGGGAGGTGGCTGTGCTTGCTTTGCGCTGGCAGCACAGCGCTGCAAAACTGCTGAGGGACTCTGCAGCAGCAGGACAAAGGTCTCTGGGGGAGGAGGGGGGGGGCTCACAAAGGCTGTGGGGCGAAAGGTGCCAGCAGGCTCTCGATAATCTGTGTTCTGCATCAGGGGGCACAAGACTACGGCCAGGTTCACACCAGCAACAGCTTGAATCGAATGACTGTGCTCTGCCCAGCTTTGGTGACTCACCCAGTACAGATGCCACCACCTGCAGCTCCAGGCTGTCTGCGACCTGAAGGACAGCCTGAACCCAGCACCCTGTAAGGCCTGCCAGCCTGCTGCACAGCCAGTCAGGTCCCGCCCCTGCCTGGGCGGCCTGTGTGAGCACGCCGAGGGACCTCAAGCAGTGTGTGGCAGCTGCTGTGCCATTGCCGCAGGCTGATGGCTCCAGCTCGTGAAGCAGTGCGTCCAGTCGCTGTGCAAGATCTGCTGAAGGCTGCCCGCCCTGTCTGTCTGCACCAGCCATGCCCTCTATATGGCGCCTTTTATCTCGATGCTCCTCAGGGAGGCTCTGCAGAATGCAAGTCAGATGGCGAAATTTGCAGTCAACCTGTGCCAAGCTGCGGTCCTGCGCTGTGGCAATCACTTGCGACAGCAGAATTAGGGCTGTGACAGCTGCCATCAGCACTGGTTCGACCAGAGGCAACAACTTGCTGATCCATCCTTCACGTATGCAACTGACCATCAGCAGCTTGCTCTGCTCACCTGTGGGGCCTCCTGGGGCACTCTGTGCATCATAGGCGTGAGGCAGCGCGCAACCACGCGCCCTGCTCCGCCAGGCAGCCCCAGCAGTCCCAGCACGCTCTCTGCTGTGTCTGCCAGCCCAGGCTCTGCTGCCAGCAGCATAGCATGCAGCTCCAATAGCTGCCGCTGAAAGCAGGAGCCATCGGCTGCAGCAGCAGCAGCAGCAGGAAGGGCTGCTGCCAGCCTGAGGACAGCTGGAGCCTGCTGGTCTTGGCCTGCCGCACCTCCAGCCGCCGCTGCAGCAGACATGCCGGCTGCCTGCTGGTCCACCAATGCCCCAGCCGCCCTGCCCCCTGGGCCTGTGGCGTGCCACTGCGCTGACTTGGCCTGGCTGATGCTGATGCCTGCCATGACGTGCAGGCAGGTGAGTGCCCGCTCCTGCCAGGCCGGCAGACCTGGACACTGCACAGGAATGCTGCCGGCCCCATACTGCTGCAGGGCCGCAACCACCGCGTCCACTGCCTCATGCAATGACAGCAGCGGCATCTCTGGCAGCAGCACTGCCAGTGCATTCAGCGCAGCAGACTGGACTGTCAGGCCGCCATTCTGGGATGAGTCCAGCACAGCTGCCAGTGCTTCTGGGGGCACCATGCTGGCTGCTGGCGCTGCCGCTGTTGTGACCAGGAAGCTGAGTAGCTCAAGGCTGGTGGCAGACAGCAGCTGGCACTCATATGCACTAGCCAGGCAGATGCTCAGCAGGCAGCCTGGCTGTGGCTCTGCCAGCTGGTTGGTGGAGGGTGCCTGATGCTGCTGCTGCTCCGCAGGGTTGCTCCCCTGCACTGCCTGCCCAGAGCTCCCAGCAGCTCCTACTGGCTGTCCGGTGTCAGCCACTGCTTCCAACATGATGGTAGTCGCGTCATCGCTGCTGTCGTGAGGGACACGGCGGACAGCTGCCTGGCTGTATGACAGTGCCTGTGTGAAGCACCTCACAGAGACGGCACCAGGGGCGACCAGCCCTGGCATGGTGAAGTGCCGAAAGGCCTCATGGATGTCTGCACACAGGAGCAGCAACCATGAGCAGTCAGGGGTGACAGCACCATCTGAGGCAGCACAAAGCCCAGCCGTGGCTCACCGCAAGTCAGGTCCACCACATCTGTGTAGGCTGCTGCCCCTAAAGCAGCATCAGAGTCCTCCAGCAGTGTCAGGATGGCCTTTGCAGTGGTCAGCAGGCTCAGCCTGATGCCCCTGCAGCACACGTGCAGTCTCGGGGCATGTGCACACTGCCAGTTGGATGTCTGCTGCTGAGCCAGACAAAAAAGCGAAGACTCACGCAAGGCGGGCCTCCTTGCAGAGGGGCAGGATGCGCTGCAAGAGAGAGAGGGCAGCAGCACCGCCGTCCCCTCGAAAGTACTGTGGCACCCGCTCCAGAGTGAGGCACACCAGATCGAGCACTGAGGCCAGATCACGCTGCTTGCCTGCATGGCCAGGGAGGCCAGATTGGCGCACATGGCATGCCAAGCACAGCATGTTCAACAAGAGCTATTGATCTGCTCCTGGCTGTGCCTGGCACAGCAATCCTCTTGCGATGACACACAGAAGCTTGACATGGATTGAAAGCTCCTGCTTACCATTGTCTAGTGTTGCACAGCACTGCATCAGGCGGAGCAGCATCTGCCTGACGCGAGGTGCGACCTCCCCCTGGGTTGCTGTGCCTGTGGACTCCTCCATGCTGGAGCTTTGCAAGATCTGAGTGAGGTCATGCAGAAGTCTCCCCAGACTGACAGTCTTGGCGTCAGGGGCCATGGCAGCCAGCAAGGGAGTTTGCTTTGGTTTTGAACCCTGCCTGTGTGCACTGTGCTGGACGCTGTGTTCTGTCACAGCATCTGGCATGAAGTGCATTGATCTTGCCCCATTTTGTGAATCGATCTGCCTCTCAGCCTGGCGTTCTACCTTGGCAGGATCTGGGAGTCAGACTGTCGTGGCCTGTTGGCATGTGCAAGACTTCACATAGCCCAGCAACAGATATTGCCTATGGAGAGGGTGGGGCTCTGCAAAGCAAAACATCACCCCAGAGCTCCCTGTGTGCTGAAGGAGCACACAAATGCTGCCACAGGATGGGAACAGGCGACGAAACGACACGGAACATTGCTGTGCTGAGCTGCGCATGCCCAGAAAGCAGAAGCGGAACTGTTCCCTGCAATCAGACGGGGATGTCTGCTGTTTCATGGGATGCGCTGGCTGCAATGCATTGCACGGCTATTTGTCTGAAGTGAACATATTGGTGACTGACATGCCATGTCTGTGGATGGGTGAGCTGCAGCATTTCGAAGCCCTCATCTTCTGGCCTATGCACTCTGCTGCATCGAGAAGTATGGCTTATCTGCAGGGACAGCATTTTTGGCGTCGCGCAAAAGTCCCACAACGCCAACAGGCAGCCCGATAGGAAGGCAGACTCCCTGCTGACTGCCTCCCTCGACTTGGCCAGCATTGATGACCTTGATCCCAGCCTTGGTGCGTTCCACACTGGGGTGGCCACAAAAAGTCGCTGCGCAGCCTTGCGCAGGGTAAAGCTGCAGCAGGGCAGTTGCTCAGGCACACAGCAATGGTGGCCTCTCACACTGTGGCTGGCTGCAGAGGGAGGCTTCAAGCAAATATATGACCGGGAAATCCCCTGTGAGCTGCGCCGTGCCGCGCTCTCAGACGGGGCTGCTGCAGGTGTTGGGGACCTGGAGGCCATCAGGGTCAGGGTCTTCCTCCTTGGTGGCTCTGGCAGGCCGCAGCAGATCAAGGTGACGCCAAAGAGTTTACGATCGCGCAGATGCTCGACTTGCGTTGCTCGACTGGGCAGCCAACTGGCCACCCCACCTGCCCACCTGAAATAGCAAGCACCTGACAGGCCCACTTCCTTGAGTAGCTGGAGCACAGCAGCAGAGCAGCGCTGGCATCCAAGCATGTCTCCACAGCATGCGGCCAGCCTCTCTCTGCACAGCATGGTGTCTGCCCGTTTACGCTTGCCCGGAGCCCTGCAACCCCCTGCAGGCAGAGCTGAGCAATGAGACAAATCTGTTCTTCCATTACACCTCCTGCCTCACGCCTGAGCAGTTTGAGGGGGTGCAGCAGCGCCAGGGCCTCATGGTGGACTTTGCAGCCTTCCCATCAGTGCTCATCTCATGCCTGGACGAGTGCGTGCGGCAACCCCACACCCACTTCTGTTACCTAGAGCTGCATCCAGATGGAGAGGCAGACCTCTCTTTCATTCAGGCGAGCCGCATATTCTGGCTGCGCATGAGTGGCACTCTGCTTGCGGGCTTGGTGCGCCCCTTGACGGCCGCCTCTTGAGAACTGCTGCACTGCCCTGCGAACCTCCACAGCAGCTCTTCCTGTCAGCATGGTGCAGCAGTGCTGGACACTGCGACTGCTGTGCCTTGTGCATATCCATGGGACTCGCCCTTCCTGTCAATGCATGACCCAGCTCAGCTGACACTTACACCACAAGATTGCCAGTGCAGAGCATGCAGCACAAATTTGTGGAGCTCCTCAGCTGCAAGTGCCAGTCCGCCTCAGAGGCCCACCTCAGAGATCAGGTGGCCTTCCGATACAACGCCGTGAAGTCAAGGCTGGCGCTCTTGCAGGTCAGCAAGCCTCAGTTTGCAGCAGGCTGATTGACATGACAACTGCACATGACAGCTCTGGCATTCCTGGCCTGCAGGCAAGGCTGGTTGATGTCCACAACCTGGTAAGTCTTGCCAGTGATGCTTGGGTGGCAGGCGGGCAAAATTTACTGCACTAGATAGACTGATTGATTGATGGACTAACAACAACTTTACAATGACCCATTCACTACATAGATGCCCCTGCATCAGGACCCTCTGGCTGCAGGTCAAGCAGCGCAGCCCTCAGCTGTTGATGCAGCTTCAAGGCATCAGCCCACGCATGGCCATTGCAGCAGAGGCAGCCTCAGCTCCAGACAGGACAGATGCGCCAGACAGGGCCGCAGCCTCTAGGCAGACATTTGGGCGCCCTATCAACCGTCGCAGCAGCAGCGCCTTTGGCTTGACACAGTCCTGGGGCCCCAGCCTGTGCTCCACCATGCCAAAGTCAGCAAATTGGCAGCAGGGAGCTACTGGCATGCGCCCTTCATCCCGCAATCCTGTCTGGAACCCTTGACACCAGCGCCTACTGTGGTAAAACCACTGTCGCGGCAGATGAAAACACATCTCACGAACAGCTTGATGCACAAGGGGCCGTGCACTCCGTAATGCAGGATCCTTACTTCAGTCGTTGAGCAACAGCTTCAGTGGCAAACTGATTGCCAAAAATTATGACAGGTACAAAAGAGTTCTGACTGGCATGTGTTCTGATGGCCAACACTGAGTTCTGACAGCAGCTATCACTGGCTCCTGCTCACTGGATGTTATTGGAGAACAGGTGCCGCTGCACTTCCATACAGGTCATCATAGTACTCCTTGATGAGATTGTAGAGATCTGGACACTGCTGCATGCGTGCTGGCAGCCCCCCCTTGCCCTCATCAAACATCTTGGCCAGGGCGCTACTGATGACCTTGTGCAGCAAGGGAGCACCTATGCGTAGGATGAGTTTGGCAAACCAGGCAGGTGTTAGCTTCCAGGAGGGCACCATGTGAACCAGGAGGGTCATCTGCACCTGTACCTTGCCGTCTGCAGCAGCAGGGGTGCAGGCAGTGAGACATTATGTCTACATCTCAGCTGTGTAGGGCATTTAACCTGGGTCAGCGCAAATCAGCTCGACTGCACACAAGCAGATAAGCAGGGGGCCTGCAGCTGCCTGTCTGGCCCTCGCCTGAAGCTCGCTCCTGGAGAGGCTGCAGCATTATGCATGATCCCCGCAGAAGCTTCATGCGAGTGAACTTCCTGGAGGGCGCGGGCGGGGGAGTGCAGCCCTCAGGAAGATGGTCTGTGTCTAGTGAGTTCAACAAAACCATGATGCACCTTTCCTCCTGCATGCAAAGGGGCCACCTCTTTGACTCGATTGCTGGCACTGCGCACGTGTCCAATGAGTGCAACCCACCTTTGCCAAGTTCATGCCGTGGGCATGCAAGCAGTACTCATAGCCTCCAAGAGCCACAGAACCCTTGGCTGTGATGCGCACTGCAGAGAAAGCCAGCTGAGTCAGACCCTGCAGAATACCATATATGACCCATTGCTTCGCAGGATGTCAACTGTACCCATCACGGCAGCAAGACCTGCACCTTACCTGCAGTCTCAAAGAGGTCCGGCCGCCACAGCACCTCGCCGTTCAGATTTTTGTCAAAGGCGTTGAGCAGATCGCACTCCCTGACAATGGCCACCACATTCTCAATCTTGGTGTTTATCACGGACTGAAATTTGAAGCTGTGTGCACCTTGGTCACCTGCAGGGCAGTGGGTCACAGCCTGCATCACAGACTTCAACAGATGACATGAGCGCTAAGCTCCTGAGCTTAGTGGAAAGCAGTGCTGCAACAAAAGTAACAAGACGGTCCTTTCACAGGCAGAGACCCACTTCTCATCCTGCCATAAAGAGCCCTGAGCTTGCCGTTGCTCTGGACCGTCCAGCCAGTTTCAGTGGCCATGGCATCAATGCACTCCTGGAAGCGTGTCACAATGTCCTGCGCAGCAGTTGCGCAGATACATCTCAGGGCACTGTGCCTGACACTGCTGCAAGGCTGTCTGACGTGCCACTTCAACTGAGAAGGGTTCGCCAGAACTGGTGGGAGCAGGCCCAGATGCTGTGTGGTCGTGACTGGTTAAGCAGCTGCATGGCGTCGCACGTGGAGTCTGGTGAAATTTCCCAGCCCCTGCTCCTGGCAGGCTTTCACCATGCCATCATACGTGATGCCGTTTTGCTGGCCTGATGCTGTCAGCACTTTGTATGCCGCCATGTAACGTCCATCTGCAGCAAGATCCTCATTTGCCATGGGATGGTTGGTACAAGCATAGTCTTGTCGTCTGGTGGCGCCACCTAGATGATGTGCACTGCATCATTGATGCCAGCATGAGGAGCCACACCATCTATGTATTTTGTTGCTTGTTGGGCAACGCTGCTGAGCCACTCTGCTCCCATGCCGATAGCCTGAAGCCTGAAGGCTAGTGTTTGTCAGATTGGCAAAAGTTCGGCCACTCCGATTGCACAGCAGCGTGCAGTGCTCTGTGCGTGCTTTCTCGCGACTGCGGGAGACCAGGTCACATCCAATGCTGGAAAGCTGAGAATTCCAGCTTGATTCCACTTGAAACTTTCAAAGTCTTCAACAAGCCAAAGGTCGAAACAGTCTGTCTTCTGGCAATCTACTTTGTCACCTTGAAGGACTGCAGCGAGGACAGACAGCAAGTCATCACCGACATTATGAAAAGGATCTAATGGGCGCCAGTGCAGAAGAAAGCTTGGCCTACCTTGACTTTCTTGAGGAGGGCCTTTGCTTTCTCATCCTGCTCAAAATGCTTCCGCACAGGCATGAGTATCTGGTTGATTGCCCGGCTGAGGGAAGGCTTGAGGTCACCTGCAGCTGTCACCAGATCTGAGCAGCTGCGCTCTGCAGCGTCAGGTTGCTAGACCCAGACTGACCTGGATGCAGAGCCCCACTGCCATAGTCATCTTTGAGATCATCGATGCTGGTGTATGCCCTGCAGGAGGCATGGCAACAGCTTTTTAGGCAGGCCCTGCACAGCACATGTCGTGATGGAAGTGGGGCGCAGCTTTCAACAGGAACAGCAGACTGCAGACTGTGCTACACACAGGGGTTCAGGCCAATTTTTGCAGCTAAACTTAGTGATGAGTGCAGTCAGAGCATCAGCTCACTTGTTGCCTCCTTGCTCTGCTTTCCGGGAGACCTCAAAGCTTCCGTACCAGGGTAGCACAATGAGCCTGACATAAGCCAAGCAGGGGTTGCCATCCACCTGCAGAGGAACAGCAGCTCTCTGCTGTTGGTCTGCTTCTCGGAATCCAGGCCACATCATCATGGCAGCAGCACTGGGGTCCTTTGACACCTTTCTGCTGGAGCACTGCGGGTGCAAGCAGAGATGAGGCTGTGCAAGGGGACCTGTGGGTTCAAATGGTGGAGGGCATCCATGTGGCTGGCGGCGGTACATGGGCGGGTTTATTATCTCACCTGTTGGGGGGGGCAGAAGGCCCCCTTTATTTTGCTGTTCACATCTGCCTCACTGTCCTCCATGAAGATGGCACTTTTGGGGTCACTCTTGGACATTTTCTCTTGCCCCTGCAGCGCAGGGAGGCTGCTGTGTCAGGAGCTTTGCATGATGTCGAGTCGCCCCGCCATGCACAACTGGGTGGCAGGGGAAGATGCTCTGAATGGTGACAGTGCGCCCTGCAATACAGTGCATGCACCTGGATGAGATGCTGCGCATGGTGCCAGTGCGTTCTGTAGTGGACTGCGTGAGGCCATGTGACATGTCGCGGTTGATGCCATGATTGCGCAGGGTGCATGGCCATACTGCCCAGACACATTGATGCAGCCTTTGGATGTACTGCTCTGCAAGGCAGCTGTGCATGGCCTCTCCTCTGCCTGGCCTCACTTGAAGCAAGCCCGGCAGCATCTCATGCGACAGGACGATGGGCTTCAGCTTGCGCTTGGGCCGGCAGTCATCACAGTACTCGCGCGCCAGCATGTTGACCTTTCGCTGGTCCATCCCCAGCTGGCAGATGTCTGCCTGCAAAGTGCTTTCAGGGGTGGCATGGTGCATAACCTAACAAAAGGCTGCAGGAGGCACAAAGGCCCCTCAAGCAGATCACACACAATGTCATGGAACACCATGAGCCACAGGGAAGGTGAGCATGCCTGATGCCCACACCCAGCAGAGCTGCAGCATCTGGCCCCCAAGAGGGAATACATTTGCGCCTCATTTACCTTGAGGAAGAAAATGTCAGCACACTGCATGCAGGGGTAGAAGATCTGCGCTGCAGACAGCTCGTCTGTCTCATTACGCCCCATGATCTGTGAGCACCTGCAGGGCAGCCCCAGTGAAGACTTGCTTCCCCACGGAGATGCAATCGAGCCAAACACTCAGCAGCTCCTTTCAGTGGCAGCAGCTGTGGCGAAATGGAGCAGCCCTACCTTCCTGTCACATCGGCATGCCTGGGCTCTAGGCATAATACCAGCACAGTTGGGCCAAGCTATGGGCCATGCACAGGGCTGCAGCAAGCATTGGACAGCTAGCTGCAGGTGACTGCACGCTCAGTTGTCCACTGCAGGCAGCAAGCCACCAAGTGCATGCTATGGGCCGTGGGGGCTGCAGCAAGTACCTGACAATGCGTTTCAGGTTGTTGCGCCGCGCAATGTCCATCACCAGGCTCCAGTACTCATCTGGGCGCTTGTTGATCTCGTCTGATGCGCTGAGGAACTGGACCCGCGTCATGTCCATGCCCACCGCCCTCCAGATCTCCACCATGTACTGCAGGGGCCAGGAGAGCTCCCGGGGGTGGGTACAGGGCGTCGAGGCTGCAGCGTCAATACAAGGCGTGGAGGGCAGGGCTGCTGCATGCCCTGCACAGCTGTGAAGCAAGGCTGCCTAACTGAGCAGGTCCTCGGGGGTGACGTGATCAATAAATGTGTCCACTCCAGCACTTTCACCTCACCTCTCCCACTGCCTGAATCTTCTTCAGGTCGCCGTCCATCTTATTGTTCAGCTGTGCAAACCAGTCTGCCACCCTGCACAGCAGCTCTGGTGCTGAGGGTAGGAGAGGGGCACGCTGATTGCTGAACAGCGGACTCGGGGCTCACCAGAACTTGAACGTTACACCGCTCTTGGTGAGCTTATTCACATTCAAAGCTTTCATGACACCCTGCAGGGTGACAATGAGCCTGACAACTGTCCTGAGGCACCTGCAGCACTTAAATTTGCTGGCCACATCAGCAGTCCAGCTGAGACGGCCAAAGCCACGGATGTGCACGCCTCAAATGAACTGATCAACTTGCAATACTGTGCTTCCGGCCCACTTCAGCAGCGCAGCTGGCTCCATCAATGCCCCTGAGACACAGACCTGAGCAATATGCATCCGCCCTGATGGCTCAAAGCCATCGTAGGCGATGGGATTTGGCTTCTTCTCGAGCAGATTGCGCAGCTCTGCCTCTTGGATGCACTCCTCTCCCACTGAGCGGGCCAGTTCATACTTGTCCTCAGCAGACAACCTGCCAGGCAGCCAGTCACATGCTTGCCGACGGGCATCACCTGATGCTGATTGGCCAAAAGGTGCCGGGAAGCATGAGGGCTACTGAGCAATTGCTGAACAGCTCTGTTGCAAGGTAATGCCAAACCATCACCCACTGTGCGGCATCTTGCAGAGAAGATCCCTGCATCTGCTCTGCCACATCACTGGCTGGCTCAGCCGCCTTCTCAGCATCCGCCATGCTATATATTAGAATTGTGCCGGTATAGTGACACTGTCAGACTGGGTGTGTAAGCAAGAGCACTTTGGCGGCCGCATCTGACGGTTTCTAAGAGCCTACCCACGTGTGTAAGCAGGCCACTTCTAGCAGTGGGCATGGACGGCTACCAAAGTTGTGTAGGGAGACGGCTTCTGTACACTTTTTGACAGCCTGCAACGACCTGCAGAAGTGTGTGTAAGCAGCCCACTTTGGACCCGCTACTACCAGCTTCCAGGAAATGGCTGCACCTGTCACTAGTGGGGTGGCGTCATCAGCGGTGACGTGTCATTGGGGGCCTTCTGCCTTCTCGGTGTATGTATGTAGGCAGGCAGGTAGGTGGGGCGTAAAAAGGTGTGCGTGATGCATATATGTAGGCAGGTCGGAGAGGTGCACGTGCTCTCGCGGGGTGCATGTATGTAGGGGCAGGTGGGTGTCATTAGCAGACCACAGGTGTTACAGGGGTCTGTCAGCAGGTGCAGGAGTGTGCGTGTATGTAGGCCTATGAGCGGCAGTCAATTCATTCAGCCTCCTCCTCTTGGGACTGTGAGGGCTGCCCACCCACCATCCACAGGGCCATGTGCTTGTTAAGGCGCAGCTGCTGGGCATGATACTTGGCAGTGAAGGTGAAGTAGCGTTATGCCACGTGGCAGTGCACTGTCAAAGCTGTTGCGGGGTGTTGGGCATGCCAGGTCTGTCTCATCAGTTGGTGGCATGTCATCGTCAAGCTCCATTTTGCGCTTCTTGCTGCTCTAGGACCCCCCCCTTAGCCTTCATAGCCCTGGGTTTCAGCAAACACGGTCATAAGGTGGACATTTGCAAAGACTGTGGCTACCACACAGTGGCTGGGAGGCCAGAGAAGCATGTATGTACGTAGACATTGAGGGCCTTCTTGGGATGCTACCCAACAAAAATAACAAGGAGCTACGCTCTGGCAAGGACTGCAACAAGTGGCGTAAGGGCCACTTGATGTATGCAGACTTCGAGTCCACCCTGGAGCCTGCAAGGTGCCCAGCAACATTGCACTTAGGCAGCATGGTGGCTTTCCAAGCCTGCTGTGGCATCTACATAAAGACTGCAGGGGTCATGGGGCATCTGACCTGCATGACTGTGTCAGCACTGTTTCAAGTATTGCGTCTGCGCCTCCTCCCCAATTGCTGCCATCGACAAGGCACCTGCACACTGCTCATGTAGAATACCTGCAGGAACACCTGCAGTGACCAGCAGAGTACGCCCAGCGAGTGAGGTGCAGCAAATCTCAGCATCATGTCAGAGCTGCTGTTCTTCTGTCTCCTGAAGTGTGGGCTTGGCTGTCCCTGAGCAAGGCAAACCATGTACATGCCAGTGCCACCAGCACGGTGCAGATGAGAGATACAGGACAACAGCGCCGGGCGCCAAGACACAGGCCTTCAACTTTGTCCCCTTTCGTATGGCAGTAGCTGCTGCCATATGCATGAAAGAGGATCCAGTGCTGCGCATGGTGATGATGAAGACCACTCCATCCAGGGTGGCTTTTGTGGAGCAGCTAGCTACGTAGCTGCTGCCATATGCATGCAAGAGGATCCAGCGCTGCGCATGATGAATGCCACTCCATCCAGGGTGGCTTTTGCGGAGCAGCTGGTGAGCACTCCTTCCTTTATATCTCCTGCCATTGCTGCCATGTTGGCGTGGCTCTGCAGCACTGTCTGCACCCTGATCTTGCTCACCAGCAGCGCCTTCTGCCTGCACCCACCAGACGTGTCTCACAGAATGCAGTCAGGTGCTGTGCTGCAACTTTGACGTCTCCTATTGTACGCTGCAGCCTACCCCTTGTGCATGGTCCCACACTTCACCGAATCACCTGCATGCCTTCTGGTTGCAGGTGCGGAGGTACCTCAGGGTCAGCGCGACACATATCGCACCAGTCTGATCAGCTGCAGGTCTGGAAGCAAAAGTACAACGTCCTGCTTTGCAAGACAGAGCAGCAGAGCTGACATACTCACATCACAGACTCTGTCTGAGCCGGAGGTGCGGCAGGCACTCCCACGATGTCACAATCAACTGCTTGTGCCTGCAGCAGCTCAGCTTTGCTGTTGATATCAGGGTTGGCAGCAGGTGCTGAGGTGTGTTGACTGCTTATTGCATCTATTGTGACAGTCTTGTTGAGCTTGTGAATGTGCGCACCTTGCTATGGCAGCATGTACCCTCTGGGCGAAACACAAGTTGTTGGCGCTGGCAGTGCCCTGACTTGTCTGTGGCCTGCTGCAGGCTTTGAAATCTACATCAGTGTCGTGAGCGCTTGGCCACTGCTTAGCCAGCTCACAGTAATCTACACTTAGCAGCAACTGTGTGAAAGTTCCTGCTTTTGACTGATAATGCTGGAATGCACAGAACTGAGACTTTGGTGCACAGTTCTGGGCAACCTCTGGGGCTCCACAGATTTGTATCATGCCGTGCCAGTGGCCATTGACTGCACCAGCACAGATCTAGGCTCCTGCAGGCTTTGGACAAAACTGGACAGGCACATGAATGTGCAGGTCTGCGCCTTCGCAGGGCTGTGCATCCGCCCAGTCTGGCCAGACCTGTATGAGTGCACAACAGGTCAACAACATGCATGTGCAGGCTGTGAGCCACATCTGCAAGGATCGCATCAGGGTACTTCTGCATCAAAATGTCTCAGATCTGTACCCCCTGCCAAGAGTGCCCAGCTTTGCACAGGCCACACTTTAGAGATCGTATCCACCGTGCGCGGGATGCCCGAATCAGCCAGCACCATATTCCCCAGCTCGTCAAGCAGCAGATTGGCAGGCCTGCAGGGTGGACAATGGCCTGGAGTCCACCAGAGATGTTGGGGCCTATATGCTGTTCCATGCATCGCTGGGGCAGGTGCCAGCATATATCTGCATCCCACAGAGCAGGCCAGGTTGCCAGAACCTTAAAAGAGCAGCCTACTTGACGTCCAGCACGAAGACGCCCTCCCGGTGTGATTCTGCCAGAGCAGTGGCCACGTCTATGCCCCATCGCAGCGCCACCTCCAGCGGCAGAGGGACTCCTGCACGTGTGCCACAGTCCATGGGTCAAGACGAGCAGGGCTGCTGCTGAGCAGTGGCGATGCAGAGTGGTTCTGATGGTCACTTCTGGGGAAAGCGGTGCTTCATGTAAGCATTCAGCTCATATTTGTTGTCATCACTAGGAATGCCATCAAAGTGTTTGCCGACCTGCGCACATCATGTATGCAGCCATCAGCTGCGTCAAGCACAGCAAGCTACAATATGGTTTTCTGCAGCACTGACCTGGTTATTGCTCACGCTAAAGGGGCGTGGCCCCTCCACTGGGACGATATTCTCCTGCAGGCAAGAAGCATTGCCACTGAGAACACCAGGATCCTGCAGATCTCTCCTGACCTGAGAGGCCTCTCATGCCTACCAGAAAAGCAATTTGCCTGTGCTACATAGGTGCCCTGGTGCCCTGGGCGATCCTTGATGTCAACCTGCAAATGCAGCATGCAGCTTCCACCACACACCTTTGGAAAGTTGTTGCCTCTCACAGCCCCTGCCTGCAAGGAGCGAGCACAGCTCACCCTGCTGCTGAGCCATTAGCTGTGCAACGGAGCCCTTATAGAGCTGCATGACGATGCAGATGCGCTCCTCCTTGATGCAGGTCCCATGCACCTTGCAGACCCGCTGGCATCGCAGCGTGGCATGGCACAGCAGGTTGATCTCCTGCAGGAAGCCCTGCATGACATCTGGGCCACTGCCAATGTCTGGCAACCAGTTGACTGCCACCTGCAGGCAGAGGGATGCAGTCAGGTCGGCGGGCAAGTGGGCCTGACATCAACTCCTTGGGCCGGACCTCATAGACCTTGCCACCCTCCTGCAGCCTGCCGGACCAGAGCTCCCCCTTGCAGTGGTCCACATGCATGCGGCTCAGCAGCTGCAGCCCGGCTTGCTCGATGTCCCAGCGCATGCTATAGCACCTGAAGAGCTCAAAAACCTCAAGACAAAAGCCGCTGAGCAGTCCATTGACCTGCAGCTATAAGGTCGCTGGTGACTTTAGGTCATGTTATCACAGGCCATGTAACACCCTGCGACCTGTCATTTTATCACATGCTATGTGACACCCCGCAACATGTCATTTAATCACATGCAGATGTGACTTGAAGGTGTCCAGAGTTGCTTGTGGCCTATGCTGCACAAGCTTTGAGCGCCATCGGCTTGAAGTTGTGTTGTTTCTTGCTTGTTGGCGTTCAACACCTCCCAAAAATGAATGTAAAAGCGTCCAGGGGCTTCTGAGAGCTCAAGGCAACAGACCAGAGTTTCCACATCAGTGTGACCTGAGCCAAGGAAGACTTTCTGCTCAGTAGTGGTTGCTGGTGGACATTGACATGGACAGCTCGCGTACAGGCGCTCAGTACAAGCCTCAAGAAGCATGTGTGCTGCATAGATGATGATCAGCCAGAATTTACACACTTGGGCTCATGAACTGCTTGCAAGCTTCCCTTACATCCTCAGGCGAGACATCATTGCAGTGGAACCGAGATGGGGCTTTGCCCTTCTTAGGTGTTGTAAAGGGGAAAAACACATTGTGCAAGGTCTCCAGAAAGGCATGCTTGTCCTGTGGGGCGTACTGCAACTCTTCTAGCTCAGGTGCAAGCATTCCCCCACGGCGCAGTTTTGCTGCCACCTTCGGGGCATTGGCGAATCCAGCACCACGATCGCTGTGGCGTCCACCAACACAAACAACCAGGATGGAGTAGAATAGGGACTCCAAGTCGGTGCTGGGAGTGCTGCTTTGGCCCATCAACACATCAATGGCCATGTATATGGGCGTGCCTGTGAGGGTCTGGACAGGACTTTGAGAACCTGAGCTGTCCATCACCTGCAAGTCAGTCAGGTTATATGTGCTTGCTTCACCTGTCTGCAGATCAGCGCACATGAGGGGTCAGAGACTGATTACACAATGCCAGCAGTCCGTCCTGAGTGAGCCCACCTTTGCAGCACCAAAATCAAAGAGGCAGCCGTGCCCGTCAGCCTGGTAGCCAATATTGTTTGGCGAGATGTCTCGGTGCACAATCATCAGGTCGGCCAGCTGGTCCACCGCAGCAGCAATGTCAAAGGTGACCCGGGCAATCTGCTGCACAGACAAGCTTGCTTCAAGCAGCGCAACAACTGGCGCCACCAGCACAGCGTCCCAGAGAGTGTCGCCGTGGCGGAAGTTCCCAGCTGCCAGGAGATGCACAAGGTGCGGGGCGTCTGGCGGCAGCAGCTGCAGGACTCTGGCCTGCACAGAGGCAAGCAAAGAGCAGATGAACTCTCAATGCCAGGCCCTGTCCATGATGCCAATACCTTCATCAGCACAGCCCTGTATTGGTACTGGCTTCCAACAGTAAATAGAGAGCCTGCTGTCGTGTGGCACCAGCTGCAGGGCTTTGGCCTGCTCGACAGACAGTACGAGGAACACCTGGTCCCCAACCAAGACGAATTCATGCCAGCAGTAATGCACGGACATGGAAGCAAACCTCCTTGTCATTCACAGCCAGCTTGAGCACCGCCTCACTGTCGCCGCACTCTGGCAGCACTGCCTTGAAGAAAGAGCTGTTTGGCCTGAAGGGGGTGTCAGCTGACTCAGAGCGAACTGCAAGGCGCTGGGTGCACCTGAACTTGTGGGGCCCCAGCCAGCCCTCTGGCAGGATTGCAGGCTCAAAGCCCAGGTGACCCAGCGGGGCAGCCACGACGCGCGCCAGCATGCACAGGCCAGGAGAGTCTGGGTGCAGCCTGAGTGGCAGCAGGCCGCTGCCCTGGATGCCGCTGAAGGCTGCCAGCGGCCCAAAGTGCACGCAGAACACCTCAACTGAGTCCATGGTGATGCTAATGGCATAGATGAAGTTTCGCTCTGGCTGCTGGCGTTGCACAATGCTGGCAGACTCTAGCAGCTGCCCAAGCGCGGCGTCTGCATCTTTCTCCTCAAGCTTGAACTCAATGGGCACAACCAGCTGCGACCAGAGGCGATCATTGCCAGCCAGGCCAGAGCAGTCAATCTTCTTGTCGGGGCTGCGCAGGTACTTCTTGGCATGGGTGTCTGCCAGCACCAACCCTGTTCTGTTGTCGAGTGCTTTCTGCATCCTCCCGAGCAGCTCCATTGCTGCAGGTTGCATGTGCGCTGCCTCCCTGAGCTCCTCAATCTGCTTCCGCCGCATGGTGATGAGGCGCAGAGGGGCATCTGTCTCTGCTGAGGCTGCTGCAGGTGGCAATGCCTGCTGCTGTCAGCAAAGGCACTTGCTAGGGCGCACACTGTGCAGGCAGGCAGGTGAGTTTGCAGCTGCACAACAAAGGCAGCACTCAACTGGCATCTGCTGAAAGGGAGAGCTGTGCTGCAGACACAACAGTCAATGTGACACACACCTCGATGTTGTGTCGAAGATCGTGCAGCAGGAGGCAGGCCCCAAAGCTCCTTCAGTGTATTCACCACCGCTTGCATGCTGGCTGCAGGGACTTCTGGGAGAGCCTCAGAGAATCTAGAATTTCTGATCTGCTTTCTGCGGTTCTGCAATCACACACGAGTCCTACATCTCTACTACATGAGCTATGGGCAGTCAATTGCAGGCTGTGCAGAAAGGTGCAATCACTTCAAGCAAAGAGTTGCTGCTTCATGGCAACATGCCCTTACCTTCCCAATTTCTGCCTCTCGTTGAAATGTGCTTGCTGCACGGTTGATGGTTATTTTGAGGTCATTTACTTCGAACTTTAGCTGGCCCAGCTGCTCTAGAAGCTCTCCATTGCCGCCTGCAGCAGAGAAGCTGCTTGAACAAGCCCCTCGTGCAGCCTGTTCCTCGTCACTTGAGGCAAACCAGGCCATGCAGCGCTGAAAGCAGATGTTTGCCTCCAGCAAAATGCTAGTCATGCGAGCTCTGTTGCCTTGAGCCAAAAAGCCCAGCAGAGCAATTGCTCAGGCTTGACTGCACCCATTGGTGACAGCTGGAGAACTCAAATGCTATCTCCTGCAAAGTGACACTCTCACCTGGTCAAAAGGTCCTTGAAGAGTCAAATGCACCCACCTGCTGCCGCACAACATGCAGGACCCCTCACACAGGCTCCCCTGTTGCCTACAGAATATGAGTCCAGTAAGGCAGTCACCCCGAACAGCGCCTCCCGGGGTGCGCTGCATGCTGTTGACACTCCTGCAGCCCTGGTGCTCACCTCCAGAGGCTGCTCAAGCACCCCACGACCCTCAGCTGTGGTGATGCAGACAAGTGCAGCAGAGCACCAGAGCATCTCATCTGTGGCAGTTGCCTACCTGCTGCGTCCGCGAAGAATCGGTAATCTCCTAGGACAGGGTCTTTGCTGTCCTCTGTGACCACAGCGCCATTGCTGTCCTCCAGGCGGCCTTTGTTGCTGCCCAGCGCCTTCAACAACATCCCCTCGCGGGTGTTAGCCTTGACCTTTGTCAGCTCCTCCTGTGTGTTTCCTCTGAAGACCTGGAAGAGCTGTGCCATGGCAGCCTGCATGCATGGACTGCAACTGGCTTGAATGTGCCAGAGGCCAGGGAAGATCAGTGCTTGCCTCCTGCACACAAGCTCTGATGCCCGCATTCAGTTTGCAATCAGCTGTGCAGACATAGGAGGACAGCAACATTGGACGGCGCACCCACTGCAACAAGCTGTAAGCCCATGATCAGGACGAAAGCCAATATATGATGAACTTCTGCAGGCAGTGGCCTGCCCGCACCTCCATCCAGGCACATCAAGACTTGTCACCACCAGCAGACCGCTGTTCTATCATACTAGCAAAAGACTGCAGTATGTCCCCATGAGCAAATGGATGGATGCTTCAATTGATGCTGTGCACATGCCTGCATGCTGTGTAACTCCCCAAGAGGCTCTTGTGTGCACCCTCAGTGCACAGGCAGGCATGCCAGACTGAGCCTATGACCAGGCTGGACTCTGTAAAGCGAGTTACACATGAAGACAGTGTCATTGCAGCCACCAACAGCATGCACCTCACCCCTGCAAGGCGAGCTGTTCAGCGAGTCTCTCGACAACAGTGCTGCTGGCCTGTGACCTGCTGCCCCAGAATGGCCTGCAGCAAGGACGCTAGTCATGTGAGGTGTGTCAGCAGAGCTCAGTCACAGGCCAATGTGGACTGAGCCACTGGATGGTGCTGCACCATTAACGATGCGCACCTCCCTGAGTGCACACCAATTGTCTTTTGTTTGGCTAAGCGAATTGATCCAACCAGGCCTTACAGGTCACTCGTTTCGGATTCGGATTCCCGACCTGATTGCTAGGTCAAATAACCCTAGCGCGCCAAACCAGATCGACCCACCCTTCCTGCAGCACTACCAGGTGCCATCTGCTGAGTAAAGCAGCTACATCAACCATGTCATCAGTCTGGGACTGGCTGGGGACTACATAGCACAACTACATGACAGCTGCTCCCCAAACAGCCCCCCACCCCTCAGAGCGGCCATTGATTAAGCCTGCAGACACCTGTCTGGAGTGGTGGATGATCTCCAGCCAGTGCCAGCCTCTGCCCCTGATGTGCACAGTTTAGAGACTTTGGGCCAGCAGAATGGAGCACCAGTCCCAGAGGCAGCAATTGGCTTGGCAGCAGCCATGCCTAACACTCCTCAGGAGGAAGCTCGTATTCTACAGCTCAACCAGCTCATCAATGCCCGTCATGCTGCTGCTAAGCCACAGAACACAGCCCAGGCTGAAAGGTCTGCTGCCAAGCTCTGGAAGGTACGTGCTGCATGGCCTCTGATCCCGTTCTTCATGGCGCCCTTGATGCTTGCAAGGCACATGTCACTCACACCAACCCGATCCTGCAGAGATACTGTGAGCAAATGGTGTCCCCTGATGGCGACATCATGTCTCAGGCCAAGAGTTCTCAATGTGGCTTGTGGATGAGGCAGTGCAGCAGAATGGGGCTCGCTACTCGTTCAGCAGCGTGGGGTGAGAGGCCACTCCACTGCTGTGTCTGAGCTGCGCTCATATCCTGCCCTCCCCAACTTTGGCCTGGTGCATGCAGTGATTATCTATGCCACCTCAAGGAGGTCCGCAGAGAGCAATACTCACAGGCCGCATCACCTCGGATGTACTCGCACCCCTGGAGATCCAGGCGGTCAGGGACTTGGTCCGTGCACGTGGCAGGGAGATGCAGGCTGAGAACCTCAACGCGCAAGTGGCAGCTCAGGTAGGTACCGGCCTGGTCAGAGTGTCTTGTGCCAACAGAATGATGGCGTATCTAACCCCAGCTTGTTGCTTGCATCTGCAGGTGGATGCCGCACTGAGCGCAGGGCAGCTTCGCCAGTCCCTGCTAACAGCTTTTCAGCGAAAGCAGTGGCAGTGGACCTACCTGCTGAGGATGGCAATGACGTTCATGCCAGCCACACTGGGCCGCTCTGATGACCTGCGCAAACTTCCCTGGAGCTGCCTGGCACTGAGGACGCAGGATAATGTGAGCCCAGTGCCCTCTGTGGCAATCCTCTTTGGTAGCATGCAAGGGAAGACTGTGAAACCTGGGCAGGTGGATATTCCTGGTGACGTCAGGTATGCGCATTCATGCTGTCAGACGCAGCTGGGCAGTGTGCTGCAGTGTCCTCTCAGTCATAATGCCTCCCCTGCCACAGGTACCGGGACCATCGCATCTGTCCTCAGGCAGCGCTTGCCGACCTGGCTGTGGCCACCTTCCAAAGGGGCATCAAACTTGAGGATCTGGCCAAGTTCATTGTTGCCGCCCCTAGCATGCAGGGGAATCAGCCCATGAGTGGGGAGACCCTCAACGTACACCTTCAGCAGGCTTTTGAACTTGCTGGTGAGCCAGTGCGTTAATGCCGCAGCTTTCATACATGGCTATTGGTGACATCTGTGGCTTGCTACACTGCAGGCGTGCCCTGTGGCAGGCTTGATGGGTACTCAGCTAAAGGGGAGGTCAGCCACAAATTTAAGAAGCATGGTGTGGAGGCGGCTAAGAGCGTGGGCATCAACAAAGCGGAGATCAAGATGGCGGCGAGGTAGGCAACTCAGGCCATGCTGTGCATTCTGAACAGTATTGTCCTCAGCTGACCAGTGTTTTGCCTTGCAGGCATGAGTCCGATACCACAGACCTGTACTGCATCTTTGACCCAGACACAGCCCACAGGCTGGCTGGGTGGGGACGGGAGTGGCACGAGAACCATCGCTTGGGTCAGGCTGAGTTCATGGTAAGGTCACTGCAGTGCCAGTGCTTCTCACACACATCACCACAATTGGGGGAGGGGGGGACTGATCTGATTGTCTTCTGCAGGCTGAGGAGGATGTGCTGGACCGCATCATCCCAGGCTTGACGGTGCTACTGCGCCAAGCTGGCATGCGATGCCTCCCTGCACATCCTTTGCTGGCGCCCTTGAGGGCCATCGACCACCTGCGGCAAGTGTTTGTGCAGAATGCCAGTTTAAGAATTAATTCATATGGGGACCAGTGGCTTCGCACCATCCCGCCAGCGGCCAATCGCCTTCTGCGGAGTGCTGTAGGCAAGCAGCTGCGGCAGGAGACGTGGGACAAACACGTTGCTGCTGAGGCGGTTCTCAGCGACAGGAATTTGTTGTTCACCAACCCAACGGTGAGCGCTGCGGCCCTAGGTGTTGTAGTCAGACATGCATTGCTCTGAACCTTTGCCCTTCCATGTCGCAGGCTTTCTTCTTCAAGACGCTGGGTGGAAAGGGGGCCACGCCTATGCCTTTTGCCCCGGTGGTGATGCTGCCTCAGGTGCCTCTTTCCAATGTTCAGCCTCCAGCATCAGCCAAACCCATCCCATTGGTGCCTCTGGCTTCACAGGCCAGCTATGGTGTTACTCTGCCGCCTCAGTCCCTCAGTGCGCTGAGCGCCTCGAATGAGAGGGACTCCTTTTTGTTCGAGAAGCAGGTGTGCAGTCAATTGCCTTTCAGCTTGAGCGCCTGTGTACTGGTCAGACTGTACTTACCCTTGTGAGCTGCAGGTCTGGAAGCTCTCCGAATTTCAAACAGTCCCAGAAGCATTTGAGGCGTTTCAAGGGTCTCAGCGGTGCCTTCAGACTTCCGCAGGTGGCATGGCAGCGAGAAGGAAGCAAGAGCCAGCAGCATGGCCTTCTCAAGATTCAATAATGGCCTTGCTGCTGAGGTTGAAACCCGCATGGGTGCCTTGGGAAGCACCATGGCTGCTGTTGTCGGGGCTTTAGAATTGGAACGTGAGCGCATCTCCGCAACCAGGACAGTCAGCTCACTCCAGCAGCTATGCAGCAGGTACAGCAGTGATTCCAAGCTGCTTGGCAAGCGTAAGCAGAACGGCTGAGCAAGCCTTTGATTGTATGCTGGTCCGCTTTTGACAACTCCTACCGCCATTTACCTGCACAGATCACATGTCTCTGCTGAAAGTCATATGTTACTGAGTGGTGTAACGTTTCACTCAGAAAGTGACATTTCACTCCACAAAATCAGATCTCACGCAGGGGGGCAAGCCTTCAAGGCTTGCCCCCTGACAACATACACTTGAAACACTCTTGGTCTACATGATTCGAAGATCTGCATTCCCGCGTAACCCTTTCCTCTGGGCCAATCAAATACTTCTGGGTAGCCACTGCACAACAAAGGTCCTCCACACTTGAATTACACTTGAAGGCATCAACCTGAGGGAGCTGGCCTGACCAACACATATGGTGGCTAATTGGGCCTGGCATTGGCTACACTTGAATCCCTGGTGGCACAAGAGGACCTCCTGGGGGCTTGAAAAGGGCTGCACACGCGCAATCTGTGCATCTGTTACAAAGTCATACGATGTGGTACGTGGACGCACCTTCCACACCTGTGCTGTGGCATGGTGATTCAGACAATTTCATGATCTTGCAAACAAGCTTGCATCATCCGGCCTTCATCACATCAGCAATAACTGCTGCGGGCAGATTGTAACTGACACATGCCCTTGCTGGCGCACGACCAGACGTCCATTCAGGAGGTGGGTAGTCCTTGAACAGATCGATGAATGCCTCCTCACAGAGCTGCTTCAACTTGGCGACTGAAAGGTAGCCACATCCAGATTGTAGCTTCCTGACAGGCTCAAGGAGCCTGTATCGATAGAAGTCAGGAGGGTGCGCCTCTCAGAATTGATGAGCAACCACCAGTGGCTCCTCTCGAGAGCTCGCAGGCTTCCGTTGGGCCCTTGCAGGTACTTGGAGCGCTTCCGCTGGATAGTCTGCTGCTTCTTTGGGAGGGTCTTGAACTCCTCCTCATCATAGGCAGGATTGCGAATCAGGTTGCCTTCCTTGCGCTTTGGCACTGTGCCAAAAGAGGTCTTGGCCAACACCCTTGGCAAGGCGCTCGTTGTGCAAACCACACTCTCTGCGGCGGCTTTCAGCAGACGCTCGAACTCCTCATACGTCTTGCATTGCAACTCAGGAGTCCCTGCCCTGATGGCCGCTATTGCCACTTGCACTGGCCCTTGTCGTCCAGAATCATTCCTGGCACCTCCATGTGAGATCTCCCAATCTCCACCGCACATGAACTCCACTGTCCTGTGCTCAGGATCCTTTGGGCGGTGATCTCATGGTCATTGTTGTTCACGTAAAGCGACCTGTAGTCGCCAAGCCCCTCCAGGCTGTGAGCTGGTCCAGCATCTGCTTTCAACTCGTTGAACAACTTCACGTCCACAGACCCGGCCTCTGTGCCAAAGATGAGTGCCATGGAGGCAGCAATACGGGCTTTGACAGTGCTCTTGGTCTTAGGAGCTGCAGACATCACAAGGAAATGTACATGCTCGTTGCCTGGCTTGTGGTGAAGAGTGCCTGAGTACTTCTTGATGTTGTGTCCAAAGACATCCTGCAGAGCCGCCATGCTCTGCCGCGAGACCTGAGGCAGCTGGTCTCCATTGATGGTGATGTGGTTGACAACAATTTCAAAGTTGCGGTCTTGCCTCTTGCCGCTGCCTGGCTTAGACTTCGTCCTAGCCTGCTTTCCTATGGATTGAGATTGAAAAGCTCTATGTATACTTACATACGTACGTAGGCACACAGGCCTAAGCTCATTGATATGAACTTCAAACACTTTCAAAATGTCTTCCGGTGGGCATGAGCACCATGACAGAGTTCTGCCGCAAAGCAGGCTTTAGTTTTACGTCTTGTCGCAGGGTGTTACATGGCTTAAAATAGGTGAAGGCGTCTTCTTCATTGATTTGCTCACATGAATGAGCGCACAAAGCTGCATACGTCACACAGTGCAAAGCATCCCAGTACCGAGTACGTGCATTGGCTGCCCACCCAGACCCAGCTAAGCACCCATCAGGATCAGACTGCTCTGGGCTGCACCAGAGTGGAGGACTATGTGCCATTCGATGGCCTGGTCCATGCGACGCATGTCCAGGCAGCCCGCAGCATCCTGCAAGACGGTGCCATTCGGGGCCACCCAGTCCTTGACAACTCAGTGGCAAATGTCAAGGATGGCAAAGACCCCTTCAGAAGGGTCTTGGCCACAGCACACTGTGTGTGGCTTGCGCCAAACTGCAGCGCAGGCGACTTCTTTGTCTTCCACTTGGGCCTGTGAGGCTCAGGGGTGAGCATACTGAGACAGAAGCTCTGTGTGCACATGAGAGCAGGAAGCACTATCTAATGTTGGTAGCAGTCATGACCACCTTGTACAGATGTTTGCAGTATTCATGTCTCCCCAGCACATGCATGCTCTCTGCTGTGCTGGCTGATGCAAGGCGCTCCTGCATCTGCAGGGCATCTGGAGGCAAACTGGCCAGAAAAATATGTGGAACTGGTACTGGATTGAGGTGATCGACTACAGGACACACTCTGCAGCACGCATCCTCGTCACACCAACGCCCTACGAGGAGCTGGAGAGCTACCGCTTTGACCCACTCAAGCGTGGTGGCCCTGTCTACTGTGAAGGGGCCAATTATGAGCAGAAGTACTGGGCACTGAGGCGGACTGCCCGCTTCTCTGGACAAGGCACATTCGAGCTTACCGTTGAGTTTCTTCGGGAGAGGTCATACACGTGAGCTCTTGGTTGTTTGGTTCATACGGTCTGCCGCAGCTTGAAGTCTTGATGGGGGTCCACTGTGAGGAGCAAGCTTGTGTAGAGTCCTCAAGTCATCAAAGTTACATGAGACCACTCAATTGCTGTGCTGATATGCTTATGGTGGTGCTGTTGCAGGCTGTACGACATAGCCAGCATCTCCTTCCAGGACCACTTGACAAGGTGCAAACGTCACGGCGACACCTGCCGGGAGCTGATGAGGGCAAAAGCAGCTGCCACAGCGTTGGTGTTGACCATACCAGAAGGTCTTGCTGCCAAGGCTTGGCCCAAACTGAGAGACTCAGAGGAGCAGGAACTCAAAGCACTGACACAGGAACTTACAGATAGTGCCGGCACAGCACTTGACACTGGCGCATCGGCCGGTGCTACAGATGAGTATCACTGGTGTGGTGTTCAAGGCGCAGCTGCAAGGGACAACCATGACGCTATGATGTATCATGCTAGCAGGATGTCCCCAGCTGGCCTTGGACAAAACCGGCCAAGCACTTGCTGCCTTTTCAGTAGTGTCCCCTAGAAGCACGTCGTGTAGGATGTGCCAGCTGACCAGCTGTATTATATGTACTCCGTGAATTTTCATGGCAATCCCTACACCACAGGATTTTATTCTTGGGATAGGAAGCGCGCAGGCCACACCAGCAGGCAGCTCCCTTTGCTGGTCTATTATGAGTAAGTTACAACTGTAGCGTCCAGTCTTGCGCTACACCCAATCCTCGCAGTTGCGTCTCCGCGTTGTTTAGGCCACAGCTCGCACCACACTGCTGCAACATGCCTTGAGCAGGTTGTCATTGCCTGCAGTTGCACAGCTGCAGCTGCAGCATGGCAGGACAGATGTTGTCAATGGTGTGTGCTATGCATTGCCTGAGCGCACACAGGTGGCCACAACTCTGGATGCAGAAGACGGCCAGGAGCAGGTCTTAGACACTGTCATGCAGCAGCACCCAGTCAGGTGTGCCATGAGGGAATCGCCAAAGTCAGGTGGATAGCTGGCCTGGTTGCAGGGGGGGCGAAGCCGGGCTTGCTTTGGCCGCGCAGCATCTCTGCTGCTACAGCAGACCCCTGGGCAAGGCAGCAATGTGTGCTGCTCAGCAGCATTTCCCTCAGCAACCTTGGCTTACCACGTAGCACATCAGCTGTGGCTATAACTGCCAGGTTGGCGTCATAAGTCACAGGCGTCATAAGGGGTAGGATGCAGCATGCAACAGGAGACGTCAAAGATGCAGCACAGCACCTGACTGTATCCTGTGATGGACATCTGGTGGGTGCAGGCAGAAGGCGCTGCTGGTGAGCAAGATCAGGGTGCAGACTGTGCTGCAGAGCCACGCCATCATGGCAGCAATGGCAGGGGATCCAAAGGAAGGAGTGCTCACCAGCGCTGTATACTGCCATACGAAAGGGGACAAAGTTGAAGGCCAGTGTCTTGACGCCCGGCGCTGTTGTCCTGTATCTCTCATCTGCCCCGTGCCGGTGGCACTGGCATGCACATGGTTTGCCTTGCTCAGGGACAGCCAAGCCCACACTTCAGGAGACAGAAGAACAGCAGCCCTGACATGATGACGAGATTTGCTGCACCTCAAGCGCTGGGCGCACACTGCTGGTCACTTGCAGGTGTTCCTGCAGGTATTCTACATGAGCAGTGTGCAGGTGCCTTGTCGATGGCAGCAATTGGGGAGGAGGAGCAGACGCAATGCTTGAAACAGCGCTGACACAGTCATGCAGGTCAGAGGCCGCATGGACCCCTGCAGTCTTTAAACGCCACAGCAGGCTTGAAAGCCACCATGCTGCCTAATTGCAATGTTGCTGGGCACCTTTCAGGCTCCAGGGTGGACTCGAAGTCTGCATACATCACGTGGCCCTTGCGCCACTTGTTGCAGTCCTTGCCAGAGCGTAGCTCCTTGTGTTTTCTGTTGGGTAGCATCCCAAGAGGGCCCTCAATGTCTACGTACATACATGCTTCTCTAGCCTCCCAGCCACTGTCTGGTAGCCACAGTCTTTGCAAATGTCCACCTTATGACCGTGTTTGCTGAAACCCAGGGCTATGAAGGCTAAGGGGGGGGTCCTAGAGCAGCAAGAAGCGCAAAATGGAGCTTGACGATGACATGCCACCATCTGATGAGACAGACCTGGCTCTCCCAACACCCCGCAACAGCTTTTACAGTGCACTGCCACGGGGCATAACGCTACTTCACCCTCACTGCCAAGTATCATGCCCAGCAGCTGCGCCTCAACAAGCACATGGCCCTGCCGCTGGTGGGTGGGCAGCCCTCACAGTCCCAAGAGGAGGAGGCTGAATGGAATGACTGCCGCCCATAGGCCTACATACACGCACACTCGTTGCACCTGCTGACAGACCCCTCTAACACCTGTGGTCTGCTAATGACACCCACCTGCCCCTGCATACATGCACTCCGCGACAGCACGTGCACCTCTCCAACCTGCCTACATATATGCATCACGCATACCTTTTTGCGCCCCACCTATTTGCCTGCCTACATACATACACCGAGCAGGCAAAAGGCCCCTAATGACACGTCATTGCTGATGACACCACCCCACTAGTGACAGGTGCAGCCATTTCCTGGAAGCTGGTAGAAGCGGGTCCAAAGTGGGCTGCTTACACACACTCTGCAGGTCGTTGCAGGCTGTCAAAAGTGTACAAAAGCCGTCTGCCTACACAACTTTGGTAGCCGTCCATGCCCACTGCCAGAAGTGGCCTGCTTACACACGTGGGTTAGGCTTTTAGAAATCGTCAGATGCGGCCGCCAAAGTGCTCTGCTTACACACCCAATCTGACAGTGTCACTATACCGGCACAATTCTAATATATCATGCTGTTGAGGTGCTAGGGGGAGAGGATTGTAACCTAGGTTTCCCAGTCTGTCAGCTAGCAGGGGCTTTTGCAGGCTGGCAGTTCAGCTTGCCAGGCATGCCGGCTACCTGATGTGATGTCAGACGTTGTGCCCGTGGCTCCTCGCTGAGCTGCAGCACCGGGACATTCCGAAGGAATGTCAGAGGACAAGCAGGCTCACCCTCTGAAGCCAGCTTCCCCATTTGCAAAGGCCATTGCAGGTAAGCCATGATTGCTGCACGCCCATTACACCCGGGGGAGAGTAAGATCTGCTCACATCCAGCAGATACCAAAACAGCGCTCTGAAGCAAGCTCTCTTGCACATGTGCATGCAGGGTCGCTTGGGGGCACTGTTGAGGCATGCTTCCTGCAGCCAATTGACGTCATCAAAACCAGGCTGCAGCTAGATAAGGTTGGCAAGTACAAAGGTAAGCTGACAGCATTGTCAGCATCTGACGGCAGCCTCAGCTGAAAGTGCAGGAGCGCCCTGCCTGCCTCACAGCACAAGTTCAGCGCCCAGACGCTCGTGTGCAGGCATCTGGAATTGTGGAGAAACTGTGGTGAAGGAGGAGGGGGTGCGGGCATTGTGGAAGGGGCTGACCCCATTTGCAGCCCACCTGACGCTCAAATATGCACTGCGCATGGGCACCAATGCCACCTACCAAACGCTGCTGCGCGACCAGGTGAACTCAAGAGCCCAGAGCTTTCGGTGCTTCCTGAGGGACAGCTTCTTCAGTGCTTGCAGTTGCTGAACCAGGTGCCTGTAGTCAAAACAGCCCTGCTTTCCAAGGGACAGCTGTCCGTTGCCTACAACCGGTGGTGTGCTGGGTATTGCTGCTGACAGTCAGTGCTGGTGCAGTACGGCTACCTGTCTGAGACAAATCGCATGCTGGCAGGCTTCTGCGCAGGCATCACAGAGGCTCTGGTGATTGTCACACCCTTTGAGGTGGTCAAAATCAGGCTGCAGCAGCAGCATGGTGTGTCCAAGGAGGCCTTCAAATACAAGGTGGGCGTAGCTTGAGTTGCGCGACGGCCCTTTGGCAAGGCAGACCGCCTTCTCATCCTGTCTTCTTGTCCAGCTGACTAGACAACCTGCTCAGCAGGCTTGCTTGTCTGCAGGGTCCCGTGCATGCCGCCATGACCATTGCAAGGGAGGACGGCCTCGTTCGCGGCCTCTGGGCGGGCGCAGCTCCCACTGTCATGCGGAATGGCACAAACCAGATGTGCCTGTTCTGGGCCAAAAATAATTTTGATCGGTGAGCAGATCGCTAAGCTGGAGCCTCGACTCCATCACCCACGCTGTCCCTCCGCTTTCACTTAGCTGCGAGGAAGCTGTCCACATGCTGCTGATGCCCATGAGTGCTGCTGTGCAGGCTTCTGTGGGGGAAGCTGGAGGGTGATGGCATGCAGCTCACCCCACTGCAGTCGATGGGGTCTGGCTTCTCAGCGGCCTGTCTGGGCCCTGTTGCAACAGGCCCTTTTGATGTCATCAAGGTCAGACTCCTGCCTGTTGCCTGTGGGTCCCAATCACAAACAGACCCCGCTGCAGAGATATAGGCGACCACCGAGGCAATGGGCTGAGGACCAGCTTGACAACCAGCTACAGGTGCTGACAGTGCCTGCCTTGCCTGCAGACCCGCTTGATGGCTCAGCAGCGATCAGATGGCCCTGCCAGGTATCGTGGCCTCTGGCACGCGCTGACCCTCATTCCGCGAGAGGAGGGCCTGAAAGCTTTGTGGCGCGGACTGCTGCCCAGACTGATGCGCATCCCCCCTGGCCAGGCCATAGTGTGGGCAGTCAGCGATCAGATCACAGGCTACATGGAGAAGCGACAACAAGAGAAGGCACATGCACAGGCTTAGGGACACCCCTTAATCCCTGTGGAAATGGCCACATTGGCTCCAGATCACACATGAACTGAGTAAGCGCCCCCTGGCGCCCCACCTTGCACAGCATCCCTGCAGTGTACCTTGCATACACAAGATCTGTGCAGATAGTCCGTCAACTGATGAAAAATTCTGCTGGAACCAGCCAGCCCTGGGAGGTCATGTCACACCCATGTCTGTCCCGGATACATGGTCCGCACATCATGCTGCCTGTCAAGCAAAGGTGCAGAAGGCGACATGCTGCTGCGAGCCCACTATCTTGTGAGTCAGGGCAGAGCCACAGGATGCCACCGGCAACAGGCTGTAGCAGGTATTTGGAGTAGCAGAGATGTGCCAGTGACTGCCCATGCAGGCTCACCTTGTGCGACATTGCAGGGCTGAGGCAGCCATGCAGAGGCCCAGTGACCTTCAAAAAGTCCTATGTGTACCGGCTCATGCACATCAAGGGGGCCAGAAGACCCACCGCAGGCACAAGCCGCGAGTCGCAGAGCAGGCTTACCTTCTGCAAAAATGCAGGGCCAGGGCGGTGGCGGAGAGGTCCAGGTTCCATCAGGTCGCCGCATGTGGCTGCGGTCTGAAGCAAAGCTGCCAACTTAAGGCTGACAGGCTGACTCTCACTGAGAGCGTCTCTCTCAGTAATTGTGGACTGCAGGTCAGTGACTGTCGACAGCGGTTGCATGACAAGCTGGAGGCAGCACCATGGCAGAGCATTAGGCTTCAAGGCCTGATGGCTGCTGATGCCCAGCAGCAGCTTTACAGCCATGTGGAGGCGGCCCAGCAGGATTGCGTGAGACTTCAAGCCCTCTGCTAGACCAGGAGCAGGAGGCAGCTAGCAGTCAGCAGCTCCATGGGGTAGTTGGGAGCAGCTCAGTAGGAGGCTGTGTGGCTACAGGGCCTGTTGGAGGAAGCAGGCGAGGATGGCGAGGCCATGCTGGCTGCTGCTGGGGCTGCTTCCCCGGCTCAGGCTCAGGCAGAGCTTCTGCAGCTGCGCTGAGAGGTGCAGGTTGCCCAGTGGGCAGTTCGCAAGGCAGCACAGCAGGCTGGAGCTGCGCAGGCGCAGCTGAGGCTACAGCCGGGGCTGGGCTGCATGACTGCAGGGCTTGGTAGAGCAGGCGCAGCAGGCAGCACAGGAGGCGGGGACTGTGCTGGCCGTGGCTGAAGCCATAATCACTGCTGAGCATGGCAAACAGGCTGCTGTTCTGGCATGGGTTGAGGGAGAGCTGCTGCAGCTCGATGGGGAGTTAGCATCTGTTCAGGCACGTGAGTGCTGCGCTGACAGCTGCCAATGAGGCGTGCCGGGTTGGCACTGCCACACCTTGAGCATTCAAATGCCACAGCGCTGTGACTCAGTGACAGAGGTCAATATTTAGAATAAAATAATCAATTGCTGAACTGAGGCGCTCCAATTGGAGCGACCCCTATTCATGAGGCTCTGAGCAGATTGCACGGTCTAAAAGGCACAGAATATGGGGGGTACCTTTACACGATTTGTTGGAGCCAGCCAGGTAAAGGCCCTTGTGAGCAGGGCAGGACTGCCTCTGGAGGTTGATGATGATGCTGTGAGCGCAGGCATCAAGGACCCTGGCAAGGTGAGGTGGACAAGTTGCGCTTTGGTCATGCACGATAGCCTGTGGATGCACCACAACGCCTATGACGGTCTCAATGGATCCTGCTGTATTGGCAGCTGTCCAAGCACAATTCTGCCTTCATACGGTTTTGGGTAGCCGTTCACACTTGAAGCCATTCCCAAGTGACTATGATTGCGCTGCAGCCTGAGCCACTCAGCGCCTACACCACTACCTACGATGAGAGGGGCTGGTTCACAGGCGTCCGTTCAGAGGTGACCATTCCCAAGTCGCAGGCGGTGGTGTACGCCAGCCTGAGCAAGGACCTTCACAAAGTCTTCACTCCCATGACGGTGAGAGCTGGCTGCCCGCAGCAAGCATCATGGCCCTACAGACAGCACAATGCTGAGCTGCATAGAGTGCAGCATCCAGCAAGCAGTGATCAGCAGCTGCAGGCGCCTTCCCACAGGGTGCTCTTTTGGTGCCCCCATGATGTACCTGCCGACTGCGACTGCTGGCTGTCGGCCAGGCGGGGCAGCAGGTTCTGCAGCCCGCCGACTGCCCATGTTCGAGCTTCGCCCTCTTCGCCTTGCAAGCACATTGGCGCCTTGCTATCTGGGGACAGCGTGAGCGTTTGTCTGCTCCACACTCCAGGGCGAGTTGCTTCCCTGTTGCAGGTGTGCGACGACACAGTGGAAGAGGATGATGGTGAAGGAGCCCAGACCCTGTTCCGCGTTGTGCGGATACCCTTTAGGGTCCTCTTTGTGACAGGCAACCTCAAGATGAGGCTACACGTGGAGCAGGACAGCAAGACCGGCCACGTGAGTGCATTGCTCACCTGCAGACAGCTGCTGCTGCCCTGGTCAGCCTTGCTCTTGCATCAGCCATGGCTGCTTGGCTGATCAACGGCGCCACCCCATGCTGCAGATCAACTTCAAGTCGGTCAAGGAGGGGCGCCTCATAAAGGAGCTGGTTGCGACCTTTGAGGTCAGACCTGCTGAAGGTAGGCTGCTTGCCCTGCCCAAGTGTTACTTTGTAATACTGGCCACCGCGTCTGCCTTGCCTTGCTGGAGGGCCTGCCTGACTGCTTGTCCAGGCTCTGAGCAAGGACTGCCAGTGGGTGCAGGCAGCTGTCCGCATCCGCAGCCAGAGTGGGGGTTTCTGGCCAACCCATGGTTTAGTCGTCTTCGGATGAACTTTGCTGAAAGCCATGGCTTTGCAGGCAGTCTGGAATCTCAGCCTCAGACCATCGTGACGCTCGATACCAAAATATCTGCTTCCCAATTGCCGCCATCCCCCTTCAAGGGAGTGGTGAAAGGTGCGCCCTGCCCTTTGCAGCTGGCCACCTGCCATCATGTAAGCTCCAGTGGCTAGAGTGCCTCCATAGATATGCTTCCTACTCTCTGACTGCTGCCTCCCATCTCATTCTGTACACAGAGACGTTGGGTCTTGCTGCCGTGCAGTCTGCTGCTGCTTGTTCCGGCTATGCTGTGTACACAGCACTGCTGTCAGCGCTGATTGCTGCCACACCCCAACTTGAGCTGATGGTTGGCCAAGGTTGGGAGGAGCCCTCGCGCAGTCTCCCCTCACTGGACTGCAGGCGTGATGGTGAAGAAGATTGACGATTGCATGCTGGACCTGCTGGCCTTCCATACCGATGTGAGGCCCCCCCGGCGAAGCAGCATTGGCGCCCGCAGCAGCCGGGCCATGCCCGCAGACTCTGTCACCGAGCGCCAGTCCACCGACCAGCGCTCGACAGAGATGACAAGACGGAAAAGTGGGCTCTTGCGCGCCTTCAGCTCTGGCTCACGGCGCAACAGGGATAGCACATACACTGGCAGACTGCTGTGACAACCGGTACTAGGTGAAGTGTCGCCGCAGCCGACCTGAGCAATGCCCCTGAGCATTGAAACCACATGTGCAGCTGCCTAGAGCAGCGCCGCTGCAAAGCACAAGTTCATGCTGAGGCTGTTGAGTTGGCAGCGCTCCTGTAGAGTGTCAGTAACATGCTGAGCCTGCCCTTTTGGCTTGGGCACAGCATAGATGATATCCTGAACAGATCACCGCCCCCGCGTTTTCCATTTTTATATAATAGAGAAGATGAATACAGCAGCTTGCAAAGCTTTGCTCATCTCATGTTATCAGACACTTAGCCCTCCAAATTCATGAAGTATGCCTGCTGGCAAACTTAGCACTCTGCTGCCTGTATCATGAAATGAAATCAATGCTCACAAGGCTGTCTGCAGCGTTGCAGAACGGCCATGCATTCAACATGACTTGTCTGGGGAAACATATCTACTGGCTGTACACTAGCTATTTCGAACTGGCCGCTGAGGCTGGCCAGGTCCCTTGCCATAGTGGAGGGGTTGCAGCTCACATAGATGATGCGCCGTGCACCGGCTGTCTGGCAGAACTCCACTGCGCGCTTTGACATGCCGGCACGAGCAGGATCTGCAGAAGTAGTCCTTTAGGCATCCTGACGGGGTGTTGCAAACCACTGGTGCTGCACTCTGGTGTGATGAGCATGCAGGGCTCTGCTTCCAGAAGACTACTGATGCAGGGCAATGCCAGATATGCTCAGTTCATGACTTGAGCATTGCATTCTTGCCAGCTCACCTGCCACAATCACGTCCACGCTGTACCCGCTGGGCAGGACTAAGGGCTTCTGGAGGTCGTCACAGAAAAAGTGAGCATTGGCAATGCTACTCAGCTGGGCATTGAGCCTGGCGTCAGCAACAGCCTGGGGCACAACCTCCCACCCCAGCACCTGCCGGCACTGTGATGCCAGGCAGAGCCCGATGGCTCCAACACCACAGTACAGGTCCAGCAGGGTGTCTTCAGGCTTTAGCCCTGCAGCCAAGTACAGCGGCGTGACGTGGGCTGCCTTGTGGCTGCAGCGCAGCCTCGCCTGCAGTAAATATTCAGTTGATTGCCTACGCATGACAGTGACAGCTGTTGCACAGAGATGAGGCCGTGTGGGGAGGACGGCTGCTGCATGCCAGCAAAGCTGGCAACTTGCGGCATCTGAAGTCAAGCGGCCAGAAGGTCCTCACCTGCTGCAGCTCTGACAAGCTGAATCAGCGTCTCAGCCTGGGCCGTGTTGGTCTGGAAGAAGGCAGCTGGACTCAGCTGGAAGTTGAGCCCAGCCAGGCGCTCCGAGAAAGTGGCACTTCCGTGCAGGACTGTCGTGTTGGGCTTGGTGCCTGCAGCCAGCAGCAGGTGACTAAATCCTTGAGCCCGCAGATGTCACAACAACGGCCTCCAAAAGCTTGCTGCATGCCCCGGCGGGTTAGCTCTGCAAGTCCTTCCTTGCTCCAACTGCCTGCAGCAGTGCGCGCAGCGTCACCTTGGCAGACAGCCAGGCAGCAGGGCTGCCTGTGAGCAGTGCTGCAGCAGTAATCTACAAGCAGCAGCTGCTCCAGGTTGGGGCCCCACAACTATGCACATGTTCCGGTGCAATACCACGAGCTTGCAGGGTGCCTGCAGCATCCACAGCAGGTCAGGCAGGGGCGATGCAGTCAAGGCAGACATAGAGCAGCTTTAGAAATACATGGAGTATCGCCTCCATCACATTCACAGTATGTCCAAAGAGCTTCCAGGACTTCAGTAAAAGCGCTGCTGAGGAAAAACAGAGCATGACAGCTGAATGCATCTTGCTCACCTAGAGCAGGCTTCATGGCAGCTGCTGATGGGCGCTGCCCCCTCTGGCGACCCTGCCTTGGAGGTGGGGGCACCTCCACCACGTGCACAATGCCCACAATGGATCTGCATGCCGCCAACATCGCGTCTGCCAGCTGCTGCAGTGCCTGCGCTGGCACCTGCACATCACAGCAGCCCGCAACAGGCTTTGGAGCTGAGCTACAAAAGTTTCACCTGGAACGGCAGACAGCGAGCATTGATGCAGCAGACCATGCAGCACGGGGCAGGAGATGCTGAAAAGGTTGTTCTGTGATGGCATGCATGTTGATAGCCTGCACATGCCGGCATCAGCGTAGAACATGGCCATGCCAGGCTTGTCAGACTGCCCGGACGTGCATGCTCAGGGCCGCCTGCCTGCAGGCTCCAACTGACCTGTTGGGCAGAGCTCAGGTGCACAAAGTGCTCCCCTCGGGCGTTGCTGCGCATGGTGCATTGCCGCAACTGCCCCTGCTGGGTCGCGGGGTTCCAAGGGGACAGTCCTGCCTGCTGGGCCGCCGCTGCCACCGCCCGCAGGATGGCATTGCTTTCGTCCGTCTGCAGCTGGCACTCCTGGACGGGCACCACGCGCGTGAAGCTGCCGGGGGTGTGCAGGCCGAGGGCAACCTGCCTGCTGCCAGGGCATGCAGGCAGCTGCTGGCTGCCTGTGTGGGGGCGCTGCGCTGCTGCAGCGATGGGCACTGGTGGCCAGTGGGCGCCTGCAGACGTCGCTGCTGCTGATGCAGCCTCCTGGCTGCCTTGAGGCTGTGGGCCAGCAGCATGCTGTGCTGGATGCACTGGCAGGGTTTGTGCTATGAGCGGGGAGGCTGCCTCGTGGGGTGGGTCTGTTGCTGCAGCACCAGCGCCCAAGGGGGCTGCCAATGCAGGCTGGCCTGCGCTGTTGCTGTCCTGCAGATCTTGGGTGTCTGCTTGCCAGATGTCACTGCTGAAGGTGAACACCATCTGCAGAGAGTGACAGCGTGCCTTCAGCCACAACATCTGTCAGGCCACAGAGTCCATGGTTAAGCACAAATGACGATCAACTGTGCCCAGGTACTGCAACATGCCTGCATACCAAGAGGCCAGACCAGTTAAGCAAAGGCCAAACTTTTGCAAGTCTTCTCAGATGAGGACTGTATAGTGTCCAGCTCAAAAGCCTGGCCTTCTGGTCTGCATGCCAAAGTTTCGTGCAGAGCATGCTGGGCAGGCGCATCGACAGTCAGGATGCTGCATTGAACCTCACCTTATTGCGGTAGCCATATTGCTGCCTGCTTGGGATGATCGGGAGGACAACCTCCTCAGCGTTAGGCAGCTTGGCGATGCGTTGCAGGGCTGCCACCACCAGCTGCTGCTTGTGCTGCAGCTGGGCGGCATACTGCAGGCTCTGCAGGCTGCACCCACCGCAGGGGCCAAAGTGCTGGCAGCGGGGCTGTGCAGGGTGGTCATGTTGGCGCAGGGTGCGCTGCTTCACTGCTGTGGCATGGCCTGCACCACATTTGCAAGCGTCTGTGCCCAGCAACACCCTGGGCCTGCCAGACACGCTTGACATGACCGCCTGGCACTTGCTGACTGCAGAGCGAAGCCGCTGGGTTGCGGCTGGGCATAGCCCCCTGTAGAGGTGCCCGCAGTCATTGCATGTCAGCGCTTGCCTGCCTTCACACTGGTGACCTCTGCCAGCAGGACCTCTCCAGGCAGTGTGCGCTCGCAGAAGACGACCATGCCGCTGTCATGCCGGCAGACACCCTGCAACACAAGCCAGCTTCAGGAACATCACGGCATGCTTCTTTGCCAGAGTGCCTCATGTGGCACACCTGTCCCTCAATGGAGAGGCCTGTGCACTGCAGCTGCACAGATTGCTGGACTGTGAGCCGGGGCTTCTGCAGCAGCTCCCTGCCATGTTTGGATGAGACAGTGCATGCAAGACAGTGCAGAAGCTGGCCAGGTCTCTGTCTGCTAGCAGACCTCAGGCCCTTGAGCTGCTGTACATGCAACGTCAGCAGTTTGCCTTGCATTCAGCATAGCCTTGCATCAGCATAGCCTTGCAAACAGCATACACCAGTGCAAACAGCATACACCAGTGCAAACAGCATCCACCATTGCAAACAGCATAACCTAGACCTTCAGCCTATGTCTCATGATCTGGCCTCCTTCCATCTCCCTCACTCAGTGCTCAGAATGCAGCTGGACTGTCATTTGAGGCAACATGAAGAGACTCAGCCAGATCTTCGTGAACAGCATGGAGCAGGATGGCAAGGGCAAGAGGATGAGCACCTGGCCACAGTGCATGCGGGACATTCAGGGGGGGGCTGAATGCACTGCAACATCTTCGCCTGCCTTTCTGGTATTGCAGGAAGATATGAGACATCATCCTCTAGCCTGCAGCTAAGTGCAGTTTGGGACGCTTGGGCTTCCTGCCAAACGGCTGCAGCTTCGAGTGGGGAATCTCACAGCCTGACAGCACCAAGCCAGCCCTTGCGCATGATGCTGCTTCAAGGCTGCTGTGATAGTGCCTGTGATGGCCCCGCTTCCTTGACCCCCTTTTGTCGCCCTTTGCCAGAGGAGTATCTAGCTGACTTCCTGAGATCAACCTGTGCTCAACTCCTTGGCAGACTGTGAGCTCTGTCAACAGCAAAACAGTACTGCATCTCCCCTGCTGGTCCCCTTTGGTACAGAAGTGCCATTGCAGGGGCCATGTGTTATGCATGTTTGGTGTTTCTGCTGCTCATGCAAGGGTCACCCACTGCTGATGAAGGCCTGCAGCACAGGACTGCACAAGCAAGGGCTGCATGTGCCACCCCAAAGCTCGTACGACTGCAGCTGAGCACCCAGCGCTCCAGCGTTCAGGCAACTTTGACTCTGGCATGTTGACAGGTGGCGAGACGCAGGAGCCCAGCATGCAGACTCGAGGCATTAGCAGGCTGTCAAATACAATCAAGTGGCTTGTTGTGTCATGTGTCAGCTAGGCATGCTTGATGAAGGAAGAAGCAGCAGCTGTGCAGAGCCGGCATGCCTAGTACTCAAGCAGTCACCACACTCAATCTACCCCTGGTGGGTCCGAAGCTCTCATCATTGGGCGATGAGTTGGCTCGAGCAGCATTGGTATCACAGAGAAAGCAGGAAAAGGGGTACTTAAAATCAGACCTCGCGTGGCGTTCTTCAGCCATCGATTGGGCTTGCTGACGTTGGCTGCGCAGGCGCCTGCCCACTCACCCTACCGCTCTGTCCCCTGTGACCCTCGATCAAGGAGTGCCCAGGTGAAGTTTTGTGACGTTGACGGCGTGCCTTGCTGCAATCAGCTATCAGCCTCAGCTATCAGTATCAAGATGTGCCAGCTGCATTGGCAGCATCAGGCTGGCATGGACAGCCTGGCAGCATGCAGCATGTGGTGGTGCCAAGGAGTAGCAAAGCATTCAGCGATCGTCAGCGATGGTGCCTTGCTGCTCAATGGCCCCAGTGCCGTTGGTCAGGCAGGGCTGCAGCAAACGGGTCTATGACTAAATGCTCAGGCCATGGCTGTGGCAGGCGCCTCACAGAGCAGCCTTCGAAGGCTTCACTGCAGATTCAGTCTGAGTCTGCCAGCCGTTTCGAGGCCTTGACGGACCGATAAAGCTAACGGCATGGCATTGCATTCATCCCCCTCCATCCAGCCAGATGGTGCACGTTGAATTGAGCTATTGGGTCCTGGTGAACTGCAGGGAAGGTCCCCTGTGATATCTTGTAGGGCTGGCAGCCATGGCTGGTCAGCGAGCTCTCCTGCGGGTGCTGGCGACCTTGTGTGCCGCTGCAGCCTGCCGCGCACAAGCAGGTAAGTTAGCCTTGCTTGTCATCCATCACACGCTGCTGCAGACCGGTCAGACATGACATGGGATGGCTCATCACCGCCAAGCCCAGGAGGCATGAATGGGCGTTTGACTGGGCTAGCCCTGGGCATGCCAGCTGCCCTGCCTCCCAGACCTGCCTCGTATCACCTGTGCTGTACACAGCCTACTGCCTGAGTCAGGCATGCAACAGTTCACGTGCCCCTGCAGCCAATGGAAACGTTCAGCCAGAGTCCGTGGACTGTGCTCTCCCCACCATGGGCTCTTATGTCCCACCCCTCCAGGGCCTCGCACCTGGTCTTGTAGGCCTCTACTTTGCTAACTGGACGGTGGGTCCACCTTTGATTGCCAGCTATCCCCCTTCATTCTCTGCTGAGCTGAGGGCTGGTCAAAAGGATGATGCTTCTGCCTGGGTGGTAGCACGTTGTGGCACCACACTCTGCTGAGGTGGCAGCTGGCAAAGTCAGGTGCACGTCTGCTCCGTGTAGGCTCCTACCTTCCCCAACGTCACCTCTGATGTGCCCACCATTGGCCGGTTTGAATCAGGCATCAACCATACCCAGAGCGAGTGGTCCCTCCCCAACGGCTTGGGAGGCAACTTTGCTGCTAGGTCAGGCTGTGAATCTGGCTCGCCTGTGTTGATAGCCCGGTCTGGCTGTTCGACAGCATCAGCATGTATCCGGATGGCGGTGGTATCACCCAGTTGTGGTCCTTGCCCTCACAGCTGCAGAGCCCTGCCCACTGCCTGCAGCAGGTCGTGCAGCCTCTTGTGTGCTGCAGGTACACTGGCAGCCTCTACGTGGCTGCAGCTGGGAACTACACCTTCCAGCTGGACACCATTCAGGGTGCCCAGCTCTGGGTCAATAATCAGCTGCTCATAGACCAGGCTGGTGAGCTGTTTGGGCCGCTTCAGAAGCACGCTGTTGGAGGAAGCTGTGTAGGGCTGTGCGTTCGCCTGCGTGCTGCAGGGGCTGTGATGGCACAGCCCAAGGTGATGACTTCCTGGCTGCTGCAGGTGGCCACACAAAGGCAGGCGTTGGGCAGGGCTCCTACTCAGTGAATGAGCCAGGCTACATCGCCATTGGTGTCAATTACAACACCGACCTGACCGCAGCCCAGTCGGTGGGCTAGCCCTGCCTGGATCTGCACATGCCCAGCTTCAGCGCAGGGACTGCTCAGCCTTTTTTTAGATCAGCTGGCTGTGTGCCTCTTTCGTGCAAGCGCTCTCAGCAGGCACACACCTGTGCTGAAGCTTGCCGTCCAGGTCAGTGTAGTGCTTGCTGAGCAATGCATGGCATTGCCTGCAGAGGGCTGTGCTCAGCTGGAAGGGCGCCAACATCACTGACTTGACAGTCATCGAAGCCTTCACCCACCCTGCGGGCACCTTCACCGCATGCAATGCCACAGCTGCAGCGGCCCCCGCAGGTGCGCACAGCTGCCGCCTGTCACTCGCGCCGCACTTGCCTGCCAGTCCCCCGCGACAAAAGAGCTTGGCAGTCGTGCTGGCCACGTCTGTTCAGCCTGTGCCTGCACCCCAGCCCTGCAGCTAACCACACCTGAGTGCTGGCAAGATCTGGCAGCCCAAAAGCTTGAGAGCCTTTGTCTGGCATCTCAAAACATTGCACACCCTCAGTTGCCTGCCAGTGTCATCAGGCCCACCTCCCTGCCCCTGCAGGCACCCCCGTCTCTGGTGGCGCAGGCATCGAGTCCCTGGGCGGCTCCACACTGAGCTTCCTGCCTCAGGGCAATGTGACCTTCCTGGCGACCTACAGCAAGCTGTCCCCCTTCAACCCTGTTGTGCAGAATGTCATCTACTTCACAGAGCTGGCCATCTCCAACGCAGCTGGCGTCACTGTTGAGTCCACTCTCATCACCCCTGCCCTGGCAGCCAATGGGCAGGGAATTGACCTGAGCACTGCCGTCATCTTCAGGGATCTTGACCTGGCCCAGCAGTTCCAGCAGCAGCTCAACCAGCAGCCGCAGAACATCTTTGGCGCCTCCCCGATTCTCCGAGTGAGGCACTGGGCTGCTGCGGCACTGCTGCGGGTGTAGGCAGGGCTAAGGCTGTGGGAGTGACCTGCCTGCTGTGTCGCAGATGGGGTCTGCAGATTAGCTTCTTTGCCGAACATTCCATATTGCCAGTAGACCTGCACAGGACACATGCTGTGCAGCAGTGCTCACGAGGCATCGCTTGATGTGTGCATCTGGTGATGGCAGCAGACCACTGCTATTTGGTCTGAGCTGAACACACCCCCTGTGGCCTGCCTGCAGAGCTTCTTCCCCCTCACGGTCAGCACCAGCCAGCTCAATGTCTATGCCCAGCCTCCCTCAGCACCCACGCCACCCCCTGTGGTGACATCAGCGCCCCGCCCGCCTGTCACCATCCAGGAGGCCAACTCCTCTGGGCCCATCATCCTCCTGCCAGAGCAGCAGGCAACGTCTGCCCCGCTGGGAGCACCTCTGGCGGCACCTGTGGCCTCCACACCCGCAGAGGTGAGCAGCAGTGCTGTGCATCCGAGTGTCGGCTGGTGTCATGGTGGCCTTCATTGGTTGGCATGCCCAGCCAGCTCCAGGAGTCGCCCTTGCTGAACCAGTTGCAGCTGAACACTTTCAGCCATGGTGAATGTCAATTACCCCTGTGCTCCTGGCGGTGCAGGGCCCCACGCTGGCTGTCCCCCTTGGTCCTGCTTACACCGCTCCTGGTGAGGCGCCCCTCATTGCAGCTGTCCTGGTGCCCACACCAGCTGGGGCAGCTTTCTCACCAGCAGAGGCCCCCGTCGAGTCTGCCGTGGCAGCTACAGAGGCCCCCGGCGCAGCAGCAGCGCCAGCCCCTGCACCCGCAGCCACAGAGGTGTCGACAGCCCCTGTCGCAGCTGCAACCCCAGCTGTGGCACCTGCGAAGGCAGCAGAGGCCCCCACACAGGCAGCAGCCGGCAGCGGGGCTCCCAGCATCGCCCCCAGCGGGAGCGAGCCCGTCAGCAGCGCCCTGGCAGCCAGTGCAGCCCCTGCGCCAGCCCCTGGCGTGTCTGTGCTGCCCATCTTGTCCACCCCTGCTGGCACCACCAGCGGGTACCTCGTGCCTGCCCCTGGCGTCGCCCCCGCTTCAGCTCCTCTGGCCTATGCTTCGCTGGCTGCTGGCAGCGCACCTGGCGTGGCACAAGCCACAGCACCTGCAGGTGAGGGCAGCGTGCACCCATGCCTACACCGCAGCTTGGCAGGATGAATGCAGGTGGTGTTCACTGACGTGGTGTTTGGGAGCTTGTGCTGGCTGCAACGCTGGCTGGCATGCTGCCCATCTGCAGGCGCAGGCCCATACGGTGCAAGCTCGGTGCCACTGCCAGACATCATCCCGGTGGCATATGGGCTGGCCCCTGTCCCAGCCGTGGACGGTGTCGTCCCTCCCCGCGTGGCTGTGCCCCCGGTGGCATACGCACCTGGCCGCCCCATCACCTACGTTGGGGGCCCCTTCCCTGTCACGTGAGTGCAAGACAGAACCTGCGCTGCCTCTGGCCGCAGGTGCCTCCGTCTTGGGGCCGGCAGCTCAGGCGGTGCTGCCCAGCATGTGCCAGCTCAGAAGCTGGGACTGACTTTGTCGGGCGTGCCTACTCAGATCTCAGCTGGCCATTGCCTGCTGGTGCATGATGCCCGGATAGCTGACCCCCCTCACGGCCTGTCCCTGCAGATTTGGCAAGTCTGCAGCTCGGTACCTGCCAGTGTACGAGGTGGTGGCACCTGTGCCAGGGCCCGCTGCCCAGCCAGGATTTGATGAGCTGGCCTACTTTGCGCCCATCGCCCCTGGCCCCAATGCCTACAGCGCCCGCCCCACCATCAACTTCCCGGCACCGCCTGTGCCAGCAGGTGAGCAGCCTGCCAGGCTGTGCCGTGTTGCGGGCCCAAACATTGGCTCATGCTACCCAGCAGAGCTGTTGGCTGCATGGCCCCCTCCTACAGCATGTCCCTGACTTGCTGTTCTGCCTGCAGCTTATGGTGTCGCAGCTCCTGCGCCATACTATGGTGCCACGGCGCCAGCGCCTTACTACAATGCCAAGGCACCTGTACCGTATCACGGTGCCACAGCGCCTGCAGCCTACGGCGCAGTCGCTGCGCCTTACGCAGGCGGCCTGGCCAGGCCCATCGCTGCCTACGCACAGGCACCCGAGCCTGGCTTTGCTGGCCTGTACACCCCGGCCTACCCCATTGTGGGCTCCTACGGCGCAGCTCAGGGGCCCGTGCCTGTCTACGGTGAGCGTTCTGCCTGCGTCGCTGCTGGGAGCTGGGCTGCACAGAGGGAGGCAGGGCGGCGTGCCTCAAGGCGGCAGCAAAGCAGCTGTGCTTGAAGCGTGTCCTGCTCCTCTGTCGCAGGGCTCCCAGTCAGGTTCAGGAGCGCCCGCCTGTTCCAGGGATGATTGCAGCAGCCTGGCCCACTGCACCACACAGCCTAGCAGCACGAATGATCCCCTCTCCCTCCTGACTCATTCTGCCCTCTGCCGCATGGCTCCACCTTGACTTCAAACGCTCGCCCTTGAACGTGCCTTGTCTTTGATCACTGCCGCCGAGAGCGCTGGGCCCATTACAGCTGATGCGCTGCCCTTTGTGTGTGATGGCTCTCCCTTGTCCTCGTCAAGGAATGGAACTGCTCCCGTCCTGCTGCAGTCAGGGCTCTGGCCTGTCTGCCCATGGCCTGGCAATGCCAGCTTCTGCTGATTGTGCCTGTGACCCATGTGTGTGTCTCACTTGCCCTGCAGGTGTCCCAGCGCCCTCAGTCGTCATGCCTGCCGCTGTCCCTGCCACCGCCCCTGAGCTCAGCCAGCTGGCCACTGTCGCCAAGGCCTATGCCTCTGCCCCCGGGCCTTCAACCTACTTCAGGTGCAGACCTTGGTCCTGTCGTCTTCGCTGGCGTGCTCAGCCAGCCTCAACGGTGCTGTGTCCTGGGGCCAGCTTCATTTGTTTTGGCTGTGGCCACCTCCAGCTGTGCACCGTGCCAGGCAGCCCCCAGGGCCACAGCACGGCTGTTGCTGAGAACGCTGCCTGCTTGATGCAGGAGCGGTCTGGTGCAGCCCTACGTCCCAGGCAGCGTTGGCGCACCTGCACCCATCCCAGCACCTCCCTCTCCTCCACCAGCTCCTCCCAGCCCTCCTCCAGTGCCAGCATGCTCGTGCGCGGCAGTGGTGAGCAGACACGACGAAAGCTGTCAGCCCCCAGCTCCTTCCTGCATCTACTGCCTGTCTGGCACTTTCGATCATTCATGGTTGGTGCTGCCTGTGCATGCCTATGCTGCGTGCTCAGATGCAGGATGACCAGCACAGGGGATGGCTGTGCCATGTGCTGCGTGCCTGGGATGCACACCACAATGCACAGTGGAGATCCTGCAGCCCACAGCCACCTTTTTGACTTTTTGTCCCCTGTGTTCCCTGCAGGACAAGTCCATTCCAGCCACTGTCAAGATTCAGGTGCTGAGCACAGCATACAACAGCACAACCAGCGAGGCCATCCTGTTCGACTCCTACTTCACCTTCTCCCACCCCACTGCTGGCCTGTCACCTTCCCAGGTTCGCGTGTTCAGCACCCAGACTGACCCCAACACTGGCGCGCCCATGAACACCGAGGGCAGCATCACCTCAGTGCAGCAGGTGAGGGAGGCTCCTGCCTCTTCTGCTGCATCTCAGAAGTTCCTCTGTGCCAGGGCAGCTGGTGACACCAAGGTGGCAGCTACCCAGCTGGTCATATTGCTTGAGCTTCTGCATGAGCACCAGCTGCAAAGGGGGTGTGCGAGGGATACTCACTCTGGGTTATGATCGCCTGCAGGTGTCCCCCAACTGCGCTCTGTACAACGTCAAGGGTTTTGTCAACCAGAGCGAGCCCTTCGTGAACAATGAAACTGTCATCTTTGTGGCGGCTGGCGGCAACATTGTGGATGCTTGCGGGGCTCCCTTCAACACCTCAGTGGTCCAGGTGTCCCAGCCCCACAGGTGAGCTCCATGCCCAGCTGGGTCATGCCTGTGGTGCTGCAGTGTCAGCAGGGCAGCTCGAAAGTCCTTGCCACACCAAGCATATACACTGTGTGCCGGCGCTAAATTCAACCCTGCTCTGTGGTGTGTGCTGCGTGAGCCGACCCCTGCCAAGTTCTAGGGACGTAGCTGCACTGCTGAGCAGAGCTCTCTAGCCTGCGCCCTTACAGAACTGCCATTCCACAGTCTCAGTCAACTGCTGCAGGCTGGAGGGCCAGATAGCTCAGAGGGACGTGCTCTACAGCTCCTCCGAGGGCGCCATCACCCAGGGCAACGTCGCTGACATCGCTGTCGTCTTCACCCTGCCGGTGCCCGAGCTGGACGAGGCCATGTTCTCTGTGTCAGGCCCCGCCACATACAACCTGACTGACTTCTCGGTGCTCAGCCCCGACTTCACCTCATTCAGCTTCTCCGTGGAGGTCCCCACGGACTTCTTTGGCAAGGCCACCGTGTTCGTCAATGAGGTGAGCCTGGAGCTCCTGCCTGTTTGCTGGTAGCCCTGTTACACCTCAGTAATGGCACAGCCCTCCCTGTGCAGCGACAGCCTGTTGCTTGGGCTGTCGCTGCCCCCAGCTCTGCTGTGGGCGCATCTGGGTGGCTCCGACCACGCCACAGCGTGCATGCAGGGAGCCGCTGGCCCTTCCTCTGTGCTGACAGACAAGACTACTAGGGCTTGCTGACTCTGCTGCTCCCTGCCTGCAGTATGGTGCCGACTATCTGGTCGAGGGCCGCCCTGCAGCTGTTGTCCCCCAGCCACTGACCTTCCAGAAGGCCACACTTGAGGAGCAGCCCATCCTCGGCAGGCGGCACCTGTAGATAGCATACAGACCCTTGTGGCGCTAGCGAGCAGGCCAGGGCCCCTTGCACATAGGACTTGCCTGGCCACAGCGCGCTTTGGCAGCCCTGTGACATGGGCGCCCTAGACAAACTGCGCTGCGACCAACTGGACTGGCTTTGGTTTCCTTCATTATTATCTTCAGGGGAACCTGCATGTCTGTTCTGGACACTGAATGATGACGCTTCAGCTTGTGAGAGCACACCTATGACAGACTGAAGAAGCAGGCCAGCTGTCAAGACAGAACCAATCCCTTTCTCTGAATCCTGTTTTAATATTGCTGTGTCTGCTTGTGAGAAGTATTTTATGTTAACACTCTGCGAAGTGCAATCGAGTCTGCGTGCTCATTGGCTGACGTGCAAAGCGGACTGGTTTGCTCACCCTGCATGCGCATGGCAAACCTTCAGTGTCAAATGTTAGCAGCGTTGTTCAACAGACGCACTGCCATTAGCTGGGCATTCACGTCACAAAAGTGTCACACCTTGTGATCTGCTTGATGAGCGACCCTGGGGTGCTCGACTGCCGCTGCCGCTGCTGCTGCCGTGCTAAGCCTCTGGTGACTGGGGCCTTGCGCACACTGCTTGCTGGACCAGGCTGCCATGCATCCAGCACGCTGCTGCTGGGCCCTCCTGGCAGGGGACTGGACTGCTCTGGGCGGCTGAAGGAGCTACCAAGTGGCCTCAGCCCCTGCTGCTGGCTTGACTGTGCTGGCAAGCCGATATCTTCACTACTTGGCCTTGCACTTGCTAAGCCCCTGCTGGCTGAAGGCGCCCTGCCTTGCAGGCTGCCGTCGTAGTGGTGCCCCTGCAGTGTGCCAATGCTACCACCCAGCAGCCGCCCACTGCTGAGGCCTGCAGGGGATGAGGGGTTTGCGGCACGCTCAGGTGCACAACCTGCCAGTCAATTAATGCTGGAGCTCTTTGTCATCCAGCACAGGCTCTTGACTGCAGCACCTCTGCTTACCTGGCTGCTGCTGCTCAAAGGTGCTGCCACCCATGCAGTTTGCCTGCTGGCCTGCGCCTGGGGCCCTGGCAGCCATGAAGGCATCCTGCAGGCACCATCAAGCTGTAGCCACTGGCTTTTGACAAACGCCTCTCCCCTCTGACTCAGAGGCGCCTCAGTGTGAGGCTGCCTGCGGACCTACCAGGGAGCCAGCGACATCCACCTGGCCCATGTCCATAGCTCCCCTTGCACCTGTGGCCGTGAAGTGCATATGACCTGCAGCCAAGTTGACACTGTGGGGCGGCTGAGCAGCTCTGGTCAAGGTAGTTTTCACATCACCTGCTGCACAGTGCACATGTGCACTCAAACATCCCCAGGTGCCTGCGCTTGATAAAATGATGTGTCCCATGGCAGGGGCCCATAAGCCCTGAGAAGGTACTGAATCTGCTCTTGAAAGAGTGAAAAGGCGTTACGGTGTGTGCCTGGCTGAGAGGCCTCACTACGCTGAGGCTGATGGCGCTCCTCAAGGGCCTGATCTGCAGGGTCCACTGCATCCCACTCCTGCAGGCCAGCCTCTGCCTGCAGCATGGCCAGCTCATCTGCGTCTGGCTGACTGGGTAGGCGCCCAGGTTGAGGACACAAGTCAGGCCCTGCACATCGTAGAGATGCAGCTGAGAGGCTGCTTGCGGGGCTGCATGTGGGACAGCTTGAGGGGATGATCGTTCAGGAGGCTGACTCTCTGGGCAGCAGCACAACAGGGCCAACAGAAGGCCAAAGTTTGGTTGTGTGCGTAGTTTTTGCACAGCATTGATGGGCACATGTGATGTAGGCGCGGGCCTGAGGCACCTGCAGTTGCGCCTGCACGCCGCTGGTGCTCCTGCCAGGAGGTGGCTGAGGCTCGAATATAAGGGCCAGCCCTGGAGGGCTCCAGAGGGGTGTCATGCCAGCCTAGTCTGGGCGTGTGCTGCTGCCAGGAGGTGTCTGGTGCTCCCGTGTGAAGTTGCACTCCAGAGTGCTCCTGAAGGTTGTCATGCCAGCCTGAACCAAGCTGCTGCTGCTGCCAGGAGGCGCCTGGAGCTCTTCTGTGGACACTGGCACCAGGCAGGACCTGAGGATGGTCGTGCCAGCCCGAGCTCGGCTGCTGGTGCTGCCCCTGGGGGCATGCCTGATGGCGAGGGTAGGGCTGCCAATGCGCAGGGTTCAGCTGGGCTCGGCTCTGGTGCTGAGGGGGTTGCTGCTGGAGCGCAAGCAGGTGAGGTTGCCTCCCCCAGGCTGGAGTTGAGGCCACGGCCCTGCTGCGTGGCAGCTGGTCATAGCCTAAGGGTCCAGCAGCATACCTGTCCATTTGGTGCTGCACCTGCAAGCCAACTCAGGCTGCTACCTTGCTGCATCAACATGCAGGATGCTCCTTGACTGCAGCTCCATGTGGTATTCTGCTACGAGGTGGTACATCTGCATGCTTGTGTAGTGTGTGGGGTCTCTGGGCAGGCTGCAGAAGCTTCCAAGCTATGTTGCCAGGCTTCACCTGCAAGGGGCTTGTGACATCTGCCAGGTCCAGCCTGGGGCTTGCCTGATGAAGAGGCAAGCGCCGCTTCTGGTGTTGGGCTGCCTGCCAGCCCTCATGGCAAGCAGCAGCATTGGCCCCGTCAAAGTGGCAGCCCTCAAAGCTGTCAGAGCCCTCAGCAGCCGCAGCAGCAGCAGGCCAGTGCTGGGCAAGCTGATTTGCCTGTTGCTGGAGCGGCAAGCTGCCACCCTGCCCCTCCCAGGCCACCTGCTGGACCCGGGGTGAGCTGCCATCTCGCCCCTCCCAGGGGTGCTGCTGTTGCTGGCGCCAGTTGGCCCCAGAGCTGCCCACAGGTGCACCCTGCCAGCGCTCCTGCAGCCCAGGCTCCTCCTGCCAGGGCCTGCTGGGATGAGCATGGTATGCCTGCATGGGGCTGAACTGCTGGGACTGAGGCGGTGCCGCTTGGGGCTCGGCAGCAGGCAGCTTCATGTGCGTGCATGACCTTGTGTCAGCCTGCGCCTGAGCGAAAAACAGCTCCAGGCTGTGCTGCGCGACGGCTGACAGCTTAGCAGCCACTCGATGCTGCTGCGTGGTGTCAGCCGGGAGCAGCTGGCTCAGGGAGCAGCCGAGGGCAGCTATGTGGCTGGCAGCAATGGGGTTGATGGATGGGAAGGTGGTGAGGAAGCACTCATGGGGGGTTGGCTGCTGTGCCAGGCACTGGGGAGCGCTGCAGCCCTCGTTGCCGGGCAGGAACCTGAACTCGGCAGCCATGCCCCTCACAACTGTCTGCAGTCATGAAGGTGCCTTGTGGTCTGCAGGCAGTGACTGCAGCAGAAGATTCTGCATGCTGCAGCACAGCCAGAGGAAACTCTATAGTGGCCCGCACAAGCAGGGGCCATCACTGCTGTGTTGTGGATCCAGGGGCACTTTGCTACCAAAGGCACCTTGTACTGCCACAAAAGCGCACCTCAGTGGATGAGGCATTGGTGCTGCACAGCACCTGGATGTGCAGGCCGCATGTGGCAGCCAGGCTGTGCATCTGGGGCAGGCAGTCCATCAAGGAGGTGATGAAGTCGCGGCGGCCCTCGATGCACAGCAGGCAGTGCAAGTAGGCGCAGCTGAGGCGCTGCAGGCTGGGCCCCAGCACTGCCAGCAGGGCAGCCGTGCCGGAAGGGGTCTGGCAGGCCTGCAGTTGCAGGGGCACCATCGGGGCGTGAACTGGCTTGCTCAGGGCAATGTACTAGGGGGACACCATGCCCTCTGTACACAATCTGGGCCCAGTCAGCTGAGGGATCAGGGCCTGACCGCTGCAGCAACCAGGCTTAGTGCCGTTCCAGGGAAGAGGGTAACATTGAGAACTTACTCTGCCTCTTGACACATGGTCGCAAGCAGATGACTGCTCCTTCAGAGCATTCAGCCACTGCCAGGCCACACAAAACACGCTGTTTGACCAGAAGCAGGAAGGACTGACTCAGCTCCATGCGAGCCCGCCCTCGCTCCAGATTTGGCCGTGTACAGCTGACGTCCACTGGCAACAGGGTTAGAGCGCTCAACCTTGGCTACCTGACCTGACCTGCTCGAGGCGGGCTTCCGTCCACAGGCAGGCTGCAGTGTTGGCAGACAGGACCATGTCCTCCAGAGGCAAGTCTCGCTCCACAACAATTGCTCCATGCTGCTCTGCCAGCAATACAGCCTCGTACAGGCCACGCCTGACATGCAGGAGGCTACTGGGCATGCTTGAGATGACCAGGGGCCGCTCAGAGCATGTTGGGGCAGGTGCTGCCTGCTTCAGGGCCCCGTCTGCAGCAGATGAAGAGTGCTGTGAAGCAAGGGGTGGCTCATCATCAAGCCCAGTCAAGCACCGGGCCTAGAGCAGTCCCCTCAGCGGGAGCACACAAGGCAGCACAGGGAGCGTGTGACCAGCGGATGGCAGGCAGGCCATGCAGATCTGCCACTGGGGCACAGCCTTTCTGGCAGTGCGTGCGACCCCTTCGCCATCAGCTGCGTAGTTGGTAGACAGATGCTGCGCAGCTGGCTCCATCAAAGTCAAAAGTCTTGCGTGCAGGAGCATCAAGCTGCCAGCACTCAACATGGTCAAGGTTTGAGGGACATGCACCTGACCTGCAGCAAACACTCCAGATGCCAGCTGGCCGGCTGGCTTGCTGACATGCCCACAAGCAGCAGGACGCTGGGGAATAGCTTGATCCCCGTGATGGGCTGCAGGAGCAGCAGTGCCAGCCTGCAGCGCTTGCTGCTGCTGGCCCTCAAGCTGGCCCAGCTGGCCTGCACCGGCCTTGTGATGTCGTGAGGCTGCTGCTGCAGTGGCCCTGGGCTTCACGGCTCGCACTGCCACCCTGAGGTCTGGCAGGGGGACCTGCATGATGTGCTGAGCGATACCAGCACTGCGAGCTGCCTGCTGCAGGATGGGGTTTGGAGCGCTGGTGCTACCATAGAACACCAGCGCCTGAAACCTGCACCGACAGTGTTCTCCCGTCGCGGGTGCAGTCGATGGGCATTGCTTGAACTCATGTGCCCAGTAGCGTGCCCATCTAGCAAGCTTTCGAAGTTCATCCTTGCCTGTTCAGGGGGAACAGAGCTCCCTGCAGCTGCTGCTCTGTCACCAGCACGCAGTCAGCGGCCTCTGCAGCAGCGGCAGCAGCCAGCTGCAGCTGCTCACTGCCAGGCTCTAGTGCGCCTGCCCTGTCCAGCTGCAAGACCTTCAGGCCCAAGCCCGTGATGACTGGAAAGATGGTGAAGAACGAGGGAGCACTGCCCACCACCAGCACCTTGGCACCCTGCAGACAGCGGCCAGGCTGTTGCTGAGCATGCTTGCTTGCTGGCTGGATAGCCCAGGCAACGCCAGCATCACCCCGTGAGATGTGACCCGCCCTGCAATGAAAGGGGTGGCTGACTCAACAGCAATAAGCATGGAGGCAGGCTGCTGTGCGCACCTGTTGCAGGGTTGAGATGCTCTGCAGCGTCCCACGCAGTGCGGTCTGCTTAGGATGGTCTTCTTGCTGCCCCATTTCAACTGCTGCATGGGCAGCCTGCAGCGCCTGGGCGGAGCCGCTGCAGTGGTCTGCTAGGGCAGGGACAGTCGCGATATGGTGTTGCAAGTGCAGGAAGCTGCAGCGGATCCCACTGTGGGCCAGCACGCAGGCAGCCCAGCGCAGCACTGCTGCTACTGCGTATGCCCGCACCAGTGCCTTCTGGGCGGCGCTGCTGGGCTTCTGGCTGGCCTCAGCAGCCGCTGCCTCTGCAACCTCAGCCTCCCAGATGCTTGACATGAGTACCTGAGGAGCAGGGGACAAGGCTGTTGCCAAGGGTGATGCAATGACAGAGGTTCACAATTCAGAGAGCAGCACATCCAAGTGGAGAGACTTTCAGCGGAACGGTGCTGCAAAGACAGGCACTGCAGTTGCATGGACAGGGGCCAAGTGCCCTGACCCACAGATGACTCTGCCAAACAAACAAGCACACAGCGGCAGGTAGCAACAGCCCACCTTGGCAGCCACTCCCTTGACATTTTGCAGGGCGCGATCATGGTCCAAGCGTAGCAGTTGTAGCAGCCTGACATGCTGCTCGGGCAGGTCGCAGCAGACAGTCTGCACTGCAGGCTGCGGCATGGGCCCTCGCCCCATGCCCTGACTTGAGGTTTCACTGTCAGACAGCTCCACTGCCACCACTGGGGAGATGGGGACACCATGCTGCTGGGCACCAGCTGGGCCGCCGCCCAGCAGCCTGCCTGGGCTGGCAGGCTCAGCTTGGCATGCAGCAGTGGCTGCCAGGGCAGCCTGATTTGTTTGCACAGCAGCCAAAGCTCCTGCCGCCTGCAGCGGCCGGCTGCCCTGTGCACTAGCAGGCGCCTGCTCTGCTGGGGCAGGTGCTTTGCTGTGGGCCCTGAGGAAGAAGGCCAAGTCATCCTCGGCAGGCGCGGCTGTGCCACGGGCAGACAGGGCAGCGGCAGGCACTCTGCTGCGCTTTGCGCCTGCCTGCAGCACTCCAGAGCTCCTGACGGGTCTACCCCTGACCAGGCTTGGGTTGGAGCTGGTTGATGGCTGCTGCTCATCTGCTGCCTTCCTCTTCCCGGTGCTGCCAGATTGCAGTGGCAGCTGCCTGGTGGCACCTGCCTCCCTCCTGTGGGTGGCAGCGTCTGCTGCTTTGGCAGTGCCAGCCAGACTGCGCCTGACAGCCTCAGGGAGCTGCTCTGGCTGCTGGGCCCCATTGCAACCAGCTTGACTCCATTGACCACTAAAGCCAGCCACGGCAGCGACGACTGCGCTGGCTATCGCTGGACAGCACTGACCAGCTGTGAGCGGCACAGCTCCAGGCTGCATGAGCTGGTGCAGCTCCTGCTGAGCCTCCTGTAGCCTGCTGCAGCCCCTGGCACCAGGGGTGAGCATTGTGGTGTCCAGGTACACCTGTAGCAGTGATGAGGACTTCAGGCATAGCAAAGCAGCTCTGTTAAATCAGGCGATGTGGTTGGTGAGTTGAGCCCACTCCCGAGGACAGTCTCATTAGAGTATATGCACAGGCTTTGAACTGCCTCCAGCCGCTCACAACCCGACAAAAAGTTGACAGCGCTGCCTCAGCCAAGCCAGTGCTGCTGGCACTCGGCGTGTTCGCTCACCTCCAGGTGCCTGGTTCCCCTGGGCTTGCTGTGGTAGTCCATTGTAAGCTGCGGCCGGCAGTCTGCTTTCGACGCTGGCTGGCCTGCTGACTCCACAGGCGGACTCAACAGCACAGGAGGCAGCATGGGGACGTCGCTGCGCAGCTGCATGTCAGCTGCCATGACTGTGCTGAAGCTGAGTCCGGTGTCCAGACACAGCTTGCCAAAACATGGAACTGCCCTGGCCTCTTGTTCTGCTGCCAGTGCATCTGCCACATTGCTAATTGGCAGCAGCATGGCAGCAGCCGGTGGGACTGTAGGCTGCTCAAGCTGGCTGCGTTGCTGGTTCTGGTGGCAGAGGCTGACAAGAGACACAGCAGGTGGCAGAAGTGCTGCTGTCCAGTTTCCTGCCCACTTTGTCACTGCCACAGGCGCCAGGTCAACAGCGGCCACAGCCCCCATTACAGACGTTGTGGCCATCTGCAGCTGGGCCAGTGGTGCTAAGCTGCGCTTTGCCTCTGGCTGCGCCTGCTGATAGGGCAGGCCAGCATCGTGCCTGAGGGCTCTGCTATGGCTGGCTGCCGGCATATGGGGCTGCTCCAGCAGCCAGCCCTCTGAGGGTGGTGGCGACCAGCTGCAGGTGGGAATTATTTGCAACAGCAGGCATCTGACTGCTGAGGGCTGTGCATCAGGCTCACCGTGCTGGACGTCCAGCTGCAGATGCTGCCTAGCCTGCAAGCAAAGCACATGAAAATGAGACTCCAGGGGCTAAGTTCTCGTGTGTGACCATAGGGGACTGGCTTCAGGAATTACCTGGTGCAGAGCCTTTGCATCTGTCAGGATGGGCAAGGGCCTGCTGCGTATTTGTACTGGCCTCAGGCAGCTGCCGCATGTTCCCTGCAGGGCAGGTGCACGATGAGCTGTGCCACAGGGACAGGAAGGTAATCATATCCTCACCTTCATCATGCTGGAGGCAGGAGGGAGCCATGGAACCTCCAGAAAGGCAATGTCCACAACCAGAGGCCGCTGCTGGTGCAGCAGATGCAGCAGCACATCAGTGCCATCCATCCTGCTGCCCAGACCTTGCAGAGGCTGCGGGAAGAGGCAGAATTGCATCCAACGCCGCTCTCTTTTTGAGAGAACTGCAGCAGGTTTAGCCAGCGACCTGTGCACCAGGCTAAGTGACAGCTCCAGCATGATTTGTGTCGCTACATTTGTGATTCGCTGATGCTGCGCAATGGCACAGCCTGGTGGGGCACATGTTGGCAGTTCTTGCTGCATGAGCACTTCCCGAGCTCGGCTGCTGGCAGAAACATGATGGTTGATGATTGCAGACGGTTCCCTGCTGATCGGGAAGGCTGATACGCACTGCAGGGTGTTCGCTGCAGGCAGATGCATTGCAGAAGAGGCGGGAACGCTTAGGCCCATCTGTGACCTCGACGTGGTCAAGTCACACCTGTCCAGCTTTGCCCAAGCGTGATTGTCCCACTTACAGATCAAAAGTCAGCTGTCTCTCCTGATCTAGCAGCAGTGTCCAGCCAGCTGGCGCTGATGCAGGCAGCCAACAACATGTAGATGACCCCCGTGACAAGTGCTGCGGCACCATGGGGGTCAACATGACTCACTTGAAGCTCAGTCTAGTTGTTCAATGGACAGCAGGGCTCAAAGTCGAGTTAGCCAGCCAATGCGGCACAGGTCTGGTGCAGCAGTATGGTGGCGTGCTATCTCCCCAAGACCCCAGACCTGCTGGCCATGAAGCTGACATTGGGAGTTCAGGAAGGAGAATAAGGAGGAGGGAAAGCGCAACAAAAGTTGGGGATTGTTGGGGGAGGTGAACGCACAAGAAGAGTGCAAAGCAGACCCAGGGAGGTAGAAACCCGCATGACCTGGAGCAGCGGGACAATGATTCAATGAAGACCAGAGCTTGCAGTTCTCGGCATCTTGTGGCTGCTGCGGGGACTGAGGTGAAGGGGGGCAATCAGTCAAGCAGGCAGGTCAACATCCAGCAGCTGCACTTGCCAGCCCTTTTGCCGCAGCGCAGGCTCAGCAATTTGTTTGTCTGCTGCCATGACTATGATTTGCTGATCTGGGTGCAGGTGACGCTGGGCAGCAGCCAGCACATCCTCTGTCGTCACTGCCTCGATCCCTGCTCTGTACTGAAACAGAAAGTCCTGCAGAAAGCCACAGGGCTGCTATAAGCATATGCCCTGCAGCATAAGTGCACGCTGCAACTGCACCTAGACAGGATTGCAACGAGCCCCCGTCAACAGTAGATTTGCAGGCGCAGCAGAGTCGACATCCCAACATTGGGCCAAAAAGGCTGGGGCGCTCAGGTCCCAGCACCAATCAAGCAGTGGCTGCAGGGCCTGACTGGGCGGCGCAGTCGCTGGCCAGCCTTGTCGACCCGATGCGGATGTCCCCATCAGCACCTCTACCCTGCAGAAGGCATCTTCCTTGCCAGAAGCGGGGCGCCCATGCAGGGGCCTTGCTGGCGGGGCATCCCCACCTTTGGCACGCCCAGCAGCGTGTAGATGAGGCGCCGCTGCAGCTGGGCTCCACTGCTGGCAAAGTTGAACACAAAGCTGTTCATGGTCTGCGCTTTGGCAGTGGCCAGTGCTGTGCTGGGTGGCGCTTCCTCACGAGCAGCCTGCAGGCAGGCTGGGTGCGCTGCACACATGACACACCCAAAGGACACATAGTCATGGGATCCCCTACTTGAATGGCACAGTGGACTGCAGCCTGCTGCTGGAGGCACACACAACATTGAGGCGTTGCAACCTCACCAGCAGCTGACGTGCAGAGAAGCTGCATCGCTGGCATACCAGACATGGTACAATGCCAGGCCGTGTGCAAGCTCTGCGTGCCGGGATTGCCTCAGTGCAAGGCGTACCTGCAGCACCTTCTGCAGCGCCACCAGAAACTCGGCTGGCTTGGCAGTCTCGCCGCCTGCTGTGAACAGGCCAACATGGTCTGCGGGGGTGGTGCTCCAGCCGCCGGAGACAGAATAGGCCAGTCCCTGCATGGCATCTGGGAAGAGCTTGAGCAGCTCTATGAGCTGTGTGGGGCTTTTGCCTATTGCTGACTTACTGAACAGTTGCCTAGATGCAGGCAGGGGCTTGCTGTGTTGGCGCTGCAGTGGCTGAGCACCATGGCCCTGCCGGGCATGACTCATCAGCAGTGCCAGCCGACGAATAGCTTGGTAGCAGAGCTTCACATGGCAGAGAGGCAGGGAGGGAGCTCTGCAGCATTCAGCATATAGCTTGCGCTGCTGCCTCTGGGGCCCACTGCCGGCAGTGTCTCTCATGCAGCACAGCTGCAGGGCACTGCGCGCTCCGACGCCGCACTTCACATGTGAACCAAACAATATAGCCCACCTTCAGGTGTTGTGCTGTTCACCGCAGCTCGTCAAGGTGCTGGAGCAGCGCACCTCCTGGGGAGCATAAGACCATTCAAGAGGCACACCCTTTGTCCCTCGACACACCCCTTCCCCCCTTCCCCTCCCCTCCCGGGACCCTTCCCCAGTCACAGGCGCACCTCTCGGGAGCGCAGCTCATCGAATAGGCGTCCCCCAAAGCCGTTGAAGATGTCCCCCAGCACGTCCAGGGCACAGGCATCAGGATCCAGGATATTGATGCCCACCTCCCCGGTGGCAATGCTGGCCTGCGTCTGCCCCGGCCGGTGCACCAGGTACACAGTGTCTGCAGCAGGGCGGAGGCTCAAACAGCGTGCGCGGTGAACTCCGACCAATGTTGGCGTGGGGCTTGCCGCAAAGGCATGGGTTGCAGGGATCTGTGCAGAACATCCCCATCCACATCATTGCAGACCCAGAGATGCACCCGCAAGGCAGGCTGAGGCAGGCATTGAGGAGTGGATAGTTCAGTGCTGCAGAGGACTGAGACAGCTATGGGCAGGAAAACAGCAGGCTGTCTGCAGCCAGCCACCATATGACCTCCTACTGCTGCACTTCAGTCTGCACCAGCTTGGCAGCTGACACAAGCTCACTAGCAGTGCCTTGCTGTGGCAACGGCGTGTTTGGGATGGCTGGCGGCTGGGCCGGCTGCCCTGGGGCCGGCTGCCACCTGCCAAAGCGCTGCTCAATGAGGGTCTTCATCTCCCGCTTGTCAAAGTCGCCTGCAGGTGCAACACTATGAGCGCCTCCCAAGTATGGCCGCCAGCAGCCCTCTTGTGACTTTTGAGTCCCAAGGAAAGCAGACAGAAAGGCTGCTTTGTATCCAGGACGGCATCCCTGGGCCAGACAGAAGCAGAAGCAGCAGCGAAAGATACAAGCAAAGGCAGCAGGTGATGCTGTGGGAGCTAGGCAGCAACAGCAGCCTTGCAGCAAAAGCGGCTGCTTAGAGGTAATCAGAAAGAGCTGAATCATGACCAGCAGCTGATGCAGTGGCAGCAGGCAGCAACAGAGCCGTGCAGGAAAAGAAGCCGCTTCAGAGCTGCCTTGAAGGCTGACCGACAGACGGCTGGGCAGCAGCAGCTGACCTGAGATGCCAAAGACGGCTGCGTCTGGGCGCTCCCACGTAGACAGGTAGGCAACCACATCGTCACGGGCCAGGCTACGGATCTGGGCTGGGCTGGGGGTGCGCGAGAAGACGCTGTCGCGACCGTAGATCAGCTTGGCCAGCTCACGGCGGGGGATGGCCCCGCTGCTGTCGTTCAGATGCTGCAGCAGGTTGAGCACCTGCACAGGCAGAGGTGGATATGGTCTGTACGCACGCGGATGGCGAGTGAGGGCCCTGCAGTTATTCTGCATATGCTGCAGCAAGAAGGGCGCCTGCACAGGCAGCTGCGTGTTTCTTGTTTGAGCGATGCTCCTTGGGCAGTGGTGCTCTCCTGGTCCACCCCACAGTGTGGCCAGTCTCAAGCCCAGCTTATACAGAGCGCTCTGAGCCAGGCGTGTGAACACCAACTCCACGCTGGCCTGAAGTGGGCGCAACCCATCCACAAGTGTTATCCATGCAGCCATCTGCTGCTGAGGTCCCATGCTTGGCCAGCTGCTGCATGATGCGCTGCACCAGGACACTTGGCAATCCCTTGCCTGTGATTTGAAGAGGTCCAACTTGGACTGAGGCAGGGCGGGCTGCAGGATGACCTCGCTGAAAAGGCCCATCACATCCACGACATCCTCGCTCAGGCACTCAAAGCCTGCACATGACATCAGGCTGGCTGCGGAGGGCTGCTGTGCAGGCTACAGCTTTCCCCAGGCCTAAGGCAAGATCCTGGGCAAGCAGATCCAAGCCTCCACAATCTCAGCGGACCCCTCCTCATGCCTTCAGCAAGATTGCCCTCAGCTCAAGGTCCAGATTCAGACCAGTCAGCATCCTGAACTGACCCATGCCAATGGACTCCCCCGCCGCTCCACCCTCGATGGAGGCTGCCCGCAGCTCCAGCTCATCATCCAGGCGAGCCCCAGGGTGCTGCTGTGAGCCACCAGAGCGCTGCATGTTGGCGCTGATGGTGGCCACACCCACCTGGCGGCAGCGGGCACAGCAGGCATTCAGGCGATGGCTTGAGGTGAGCAGGGGGTGAGACTGAGAAAGTGGAAGGCGACAATGTACCAGACACCGTATTCCGAGGTGACCAGGGCATGGTGTCCAGTGGTGGGCGATCAGCACAGCAGCAAGGCTCAAAGCTGTGTCAAGCAGCAACACGCATGGGCTGGTCAAGGACAGGACTGGCAGGCCTGGCGGCCGGCGGGTAGCATGTGCCATTGCATCAAGCACTTTGTTGAGTAATGGTCTGCCTGGCGGTGCCAAGCACAGCAGCAAGGTCAGAGGTGTGACAAGCAACAGCGTGGCATGGTGGGAGGTGCCGCCTAGGGGCCAAGGGCAGGAGTGGCAGGTCTAGCAAGCAGCATGCACCATTGCGCTAGGCTCTGGGTGCTGACCGCAGCTGCAGGCTCAGAAGGTGTGTCAAGCAATGATCTGGATGGGTAGGAGGTGCTGCTGCCATAAACGATGCCAGTATTGTGCAGCAACTCGACTGTGCCCATAACGGTGACTGATTGGGCCCTGCTCAGAATTGGCCAAGCCAGCGCAGGAGTTGCTACCCCAGAGGCCCAGCCATGGGGAGGCTGTAGAAGGACGCGGGCTCGCCTTGTCTGGCGGGCTGGCGCGCTGGCCCCCTCGCATGAGCAGGCTGCCCTGGACGACTGGAAGCTCGTGGTCCTCCAGAAGGAACACCCTCAAGCCATTGCTCAGTGCAAACTGCACAGCCAAGGCGACACTCAGGCCGTAGTCAGACTCTGTCAGTCAGCTCATCAGATTTCACTTTAGAGGTGTGTGCCCAGAGACCCTCAGGCCCTTAGATGCACGTGCTGGCAAAGGTGAGGGCTGGAGGGCATGAGGCCCTCCGAAAGGAGGAAGAGCCGCCAGAACACAAAGCACACATGGGGGCTGATGAGGGACGGTTCAAAGGTGTCCGTCTTTGTAGAGATCGCTGGATGCACCAGATGTATGCAGTGCTACACACCTCATCAATGGGTGCTGGCTTGATGTCTGGCAGGGGCGGAAAGTCTGTGGGCAACGGAGGAAGGTCAGGGGAGGCATCAGTTGCTGCAGACTGCTGCCCTGGCCCCAGCGGCTGCTTCCTCAATGTCTCGACCTGCAGCCATTTGAGCTCAAAGCTGTCAATGGCAGCACACAACCTGCCTGCATGTGACATCAATGCTAAGAACACATTAGGCATGCACTCACAGAAGCCTTGGGCGCCTCAGTCTGCACAGCATCTGCAGCAGCGTAGGCCTGCAGGGGATTTAGGCCCATCCAGGCTGCCAGGACAAAGCTTGCCATCCTCTCCATGGCGCCTGCAGATGGCAGTCAGCCAGCAGCGAATTGCACAGATATGTAGTCATGAAGTTGCCATGCACTGGCAGCTCACATTGCGTGTGCTGGCAGTCTGTCTTGACTGTTGCCCTTCTGGAGATGGGCCGCCACGGAGTCACACCAGTAATCTTCATGCATGAGATTGCTGGCTGCGAATGCTGTTCTCCTGCATGCGAGCTTAAGAAAAGACTCCTCGAGGATCTGCTTTGGTGGTAAAGCTTCATCATTCATGAACAGTGAGAGCACAGTGCAGATCAAATTGAAGGAAGGAAAGATGAATGAGAAATGGCTGTCTGCTGCAACACAGGTAGCAGTGACGCACGTATATTCGCCATGGCCAACAAGATTACATCCTGCTCAGATAAGCAAGGTGGCTCGGCAAATTCTACAGCCTCCACATGGGTGACTCCTGCAGGACTGCTGCACTTTGAGACAGCAGAATTGGCTGGACATAGACAGAGGCCTAGTGGTCACATGGGCACTGCAGATAGACAGGCAGCGCCACAGTTTCAGGTTCAACGCTTGTATGGCATAGCCATGCTGTGCTGAGCAGGGAGCCATTGTCATCATTGCCATTGTTATCATTGTGCCGCTGTGACTAGTGCGTGGGCATGCCAATCAGCTGCCACACGGTGGCAAGCGTCACTGTCGAGAGCAAACTTGCAAGTATCTGTCCAGCAGGGACCTTGCTTGCTGGTGACAGCCTTGTGTCAGAATGGGGACGGCTGCACATGCAAGAAGCTCTCTGCTCTGATGCTGCGTTCCCGCATCCTGTCCAGCCTCAACACCAATTCTGCCCGTGTCTTGCTGCACTGGCTGCTGCTGCTGGCTGCTCAACAGCCACATGCTTGCGAGTTACTCAGCATGCTCGTGAGGGCATCTTGGCTGGCGCTGGATGCACTTGGCAGCAGGCCAACATTGACCTTTTTCAGCAGTTCTTCTACTGTCGGTAGCATTGCCTAGATGGAAGGCACCCTTGCTTGCATCAGTCATAGGCGTGAGCTCATCCCAGGTGGTCATCTCCAAGCCCCCTCATGAGAGAGCATTGTTCAATGCCGCGTGCACTGCGCCCCTGCAACTGGGCTCCAGCCTGAGAGCTGCAGCCAGCTTGTACCAGGCCTGGTACTCCATTCTGCGGGCAATGAGCAAGCAGAAGAGCTTGATTGGCTCCTGCAGGACTGCAACAGCCTCCAGCTGGGCGTCCTTCTTCTGCAAGCAGATAAACTGCTCACGAGTGAGGCATTGTCTTCTACAAAATTGTCAAGACTGCAGCATCTTTGCATGCATGTTCCCCTGCGATGAGCATCGGAGTTGTGACGGCCATACTGAGTAGCAGGGGGCTTTATCTCAAGCTTGTCAACCCTCATCTGTAGCAGCTCGAAGCTGCTTGGTTCAGTGTCCTCTCCATCGTAAAGCCTTCGCCTCTGAGGCCTGGCTCATCAGGTGTCTGGCTCAATCTGCTTGACGCAATCTCTTTTTTGTGGTATCTTGATGTTGCGCTCTTTGGGGGGTTGAAGTCCTCCACATTTCCTTGAGATGTGCCATGTTTTTGCTTTCTCTGGGGTTGGTCCTTGAATTAGCACATGCGCACTGCGCTTATGCTTGCAGCACTGAAGCTCAGGATCTGTCAGTAGCCGCGTGCCTATTGCCTATGCTGCCTGTCGGAGGGACATAACATGCACAGCTGCACAGGGCAGCAGCCAGACAAGAGACACAGCAGCCGACTCCTGACAAGCTGCAGCGTGACAAGCCTGTCAGCGCTGTGATGTGAGAACGTCACAGAGGCCTTGACAGAGAACCTCAGCCAATCGAAGCGCTCTTTGAGGGAACAAGAACAGACACTGAACACCCTCGCGCCGCATGTGCCAAAGCCGTGGCTGAGAGCTTGTGATTGCATAGTGTGACATGCCCGACTTTCAGGTCAATGCCTAGCATACAGAGCCTATCAGGTACACAATTTCGATTCCTCAGCCCCTGGTCACTGGAACTGCCTGTCAGGTTTGCAACCGGCATGTGAAAGAGACATGGCATATGGCAGTGAAAGCACGAGTGCCTATCAACAATCTTGTCAACCTGCCAGTTCAGCACCATATCTCCACGGGCGAAGGACGGTCCGACTGAGTCAGCACCTTTAGCATCAATGGAAATGAGGTGTTGACTTGCAAGGCCCAGCACAGCATGCCGCGTGCAGACAGCATGTATAAGAGCTGTGCTCAAGCAGCTGTGGCAGCGGCTGAGCATGAGAGTGCTGCCTGGGAAGAGATCAAGCACCAGGCAAACCTGCCCATCATGCTGTACCTGAGGTGAAAAAGCACTCATCATTGCTGGTGCAGCGAGCACCATGCTCAAGCACCCCAACTACACCATGCTGGCATGCAGGGGGCTGTCACAGCATTTCGAGCGTGCTGAGGAGAAGGACCATTATACGCGAGCCCTCAAGAAGGCATTGCAGGGCGTCAAGCGGCATGTCCATCGGCTGTACAGCCAAGAGGGGCTGCTGGCAGTGGACGGCATTGGCGAGAAGCTTGCAGCAGTGAGTAGCATGATGCTCAGTGCAGGCCCTTGCAGACAGGCACTGCCAAATCCCATGCCATTGTCGTGGCGTGTCCCAGCTTTGCTAGCGACCAGGCAGAGCTGCCAGGCAGCTGGAGGTCTGTACACTGTTGCCAACGCTCTTGCCTGCTCTGCCATTGCACTCAGAGCTCGCTGCCAGGCTGCACAGCTTTGCCAGCCTGTGTGCTGCTGTGCCACAGGCCATATCAGGCAATCTTTGGAGCATTCATCCTCCCAATCCGCCCACGTCTGAGGAGGCAGAGGTGGAGCTGCAGCTGCGCGAGGCAGAGCAGCGCAAGAAGCTCGCTGACAATGTGAGCTGGCACAGCCACATGAAATCGTGGGCTCTGTGTGTATCCGAGCCTGCTGGAGACTTACAACAACAGGAAGGCCCTGTTCATTGTGCCCCCCAGGGCTGCTGGCGGAGGCTTGTGGGACAATGTCCCAAGGTCCTGCTGGCAGGGTTTTGAGGCGCGGCATTCCGAATCTGGAAACATGCCCAGAAGTGATGCAGAGATGTCTGAGGTGGTAGAGCGACATGGTCTGGAGCAGCACTATGTCCTGAGACCTTTTGACTGGCTGTGCAGGAGCTGAAGCGCAAGCGTGCTCAGCAGGATCGCGCAGCTGCGGCCGCGGCAGCAGCTGCGCCCCAGTGCGACCACCTGCAGGGAAGCCTGGACCTGCAGGCTGCAGCAGGTGGGAGCAGATGACCAGACATGCCGCCTGCATGCCACCTGGGGCAGTGCAAGACCTACCCCAGTCCCCAGCGACAGCCTTGAAACCAAGCAGAGCGTGCAGGGAGGGTCAAGCACGCAGGAAAGCCAGGCCAACTGGGTCACACATTCAGCATGCTGCCACGCTAAACCGAGTGTCAACTCACTCCTGCCCTACAGAGCATCCTGGGCGGAGCCCTATTGCAGGGCGGGGGCGTGGCCGCGGCAGGGGCAGAGGGCGGGGCCGGGGCACTGCGCTGTCTGCTGCTGCTGCAGCAGCTGCCGACTGTCCAGGTACAACGGCATGTTCTACCTCAGATTGTCACAACTGATGAGGAAAGGTGACATTGGCAGAGGTCAACCTTGGTGTGTCCTCCCCTTCCAGCCTGACCTGGACATTTGCTGCGCAGACTGGCTTGCCCCAGATATCTGTGAGCCTCCTGTGGCACAGATTGCAGTGCTGCACCACATGCTGCAGAGGACCAGGCCATGGCTGCTGCCGCAAGGGGAAGGGACACAGGCCTGCTGATTGGAGCCCCTGAGGCCAAGAAGCGGAAGGTCACCAAAAAGGAGTATGTGCCCAACATAGGCACAGCTAATTACGCCTTGCTCCTCACCTTGCTCAAGGTGGGCAGCTATGAGTCTTCCAAGCTGCTGCAAAACAGAGCATCTCCCTAATCTTCAGCATTGTTTCAAGAGACCACATGCCACAGACTTTGGTGCTTGGCAGGCCTTGTGCTGTCCTACTTGGTGAACACAAAGACTAGGCCCTGCAATCAGGATGGGGTGCTCCATGGAGTTCTGCCTTGTGGACAAGGCAAAATGCCAAGCTCTTCTTCCTGACCACGAGCCTGCTCTCTGTGAGGCATGAGCTGGCTGGCTCATAGAACGGCGTCCGCCCCCATGCAGGCCAAGTACACAGACAAGCTGTCCTTCCTGACCAAGAGCGACCTGTTGGACAGGGCAGAGATCAGTGGCTTGTGTGACAAGCCCCTCCGCAGCGCCGCGGGCCAGCAGCAGTTTGCCCCTGGGCAGCCGGTCAACTTTGCTGCCGTCTATGACGGTTGGAGCAACCACACCCGCCTAGTCAACAGTGATCCGCCCCTGATGATTGCCTACAGCAATCCGAAGAAGCTGCGCTTGACTGAGGAGGTGAGTGCTGCCCTGCACGTGGGAAGCAACTTACTGTACAGGGTCAGGGCCTGCTGGCCTTACTGCCCCTAGGAGTTGGTGGAATCTCGCAACAATGCGGAGGCCTGCAGGACAGCCAGGCAACGGCTGGCCTCTGTGCACCAGGCTGCTCAGTGTGCGTTCCTTGCAGGCAGCGCCATGCCCAGGCTGCAGCACGCCTGCACCTGTGCTCATGCGCGCCACTTGATCAGGGCACCTGAGCATGCTGATCGCCTGCAGGGTGAATTCATGGCGCTGCGCATGTACAGTGACGCCCTGTCGCGGGGCACTATGGTACCCTATCCAGAGCTGGAGGATCTGGAGGAGCGCCTGCAGGACCTGCAGGAGCGCACTGCGCTGGACAGATGCCCCGCAGATGCAGGTGAGTGGCCTGGCATGCATTACAAGGGCTTCCTCTGCTGAAGATTCCCCTGCAGCGGCAGGCTTGGCATGCCTGAAGCTGTTGCCTGGACTGCGTGCGCTGAACAGACCACTGCAATTGCAGGCAACGAGGCATGCACATGCATTTCCTTGCCCTGTCCACATGGAGCAGGCCCACAAAGAGGTGCAGCTGGTGGCAGGCCTGCCATGCGTGAATAAAACGCATACACATATATACTTGTGCAGCCTTAGCCTAGTTTGGCTGCCTGCATTGTCTGTGCTGATGAGGGACCTGCCAGAACAGTGGTGGGCGCCATGCCCAGCATGCATGCTGTGCCTGCACTGCCTACATACAGGTTTCAGGGTTTTGGTGATGGAGACCCCTGCAGAGGCTGGGAGCAAGCTTGCTTGTTGTGGTGTGAACAGGCTGGAAGACATGTGCTGAGCTGCAGGGACCAGCCACTACACTGTGTGCCTGTGTGCTGGTGTAGGTGGGAGCCCCACTGGCCCGGCAGCTGCTGGAAGAGGGAGGGGCAGGGGCAGGCCTGCTGCAAGGAAAGCGCTCTCAGCACCAACAGGAGACTGTACAGCTGCAGCCTGGGACGGAGGCTCTGCCCCCGACCAGGCCCAGAAACGGCGGAAGAAGCAGCAGAAGCGGCCACAGCCGCCAGCCTGCGGGTCAGCTGCCGAGCTGGCAGGAGCACTTGACCTGCAGGATGCCCCGGAATCCTATCATGGTGACCTGGCGGCTGCTTTGCAAGCATCCAGGGCCTTTTCTGGGACTGACTGGTGCTGCACAGGCGGGGCAGCCAAGCAGGCCCTGTCTGCGGCTGCCAGCAGCTGCCTGCCGAGGTCTGCCAGCCAGCCGGCCAGCACATGCCAGCGGAACGTCTCGCAGACAGCAGCCGAGGAGCCTATGGACTTGACTGTGAGCAGCAGTGATGAGGCAGCCCCACCAGTGGCGCCCCTGCCCAGCAGTGTGCGTGCTGGGCGGGCACGCACGGCTGCTGCTGTTCAGTTGCAGCAGCAGCAACAGCAGCTTGGCACGGCCCATGGGGCAGGAGTGGCTGCTGTGCAGCCAGCAGGCGACCCCTGGTCCCTCCCGGACCTGGCACGGGATCTTGCTGCCAGGCTGCGCCAGCGGTCAGCTGGGGCATCAGCTGTGCTGAGGCAGGAGGGCGCCTCTGCACCTTCTGTGCTGCAGGGCAGACAGGGAGCTTTGGGGGCGCCAGCAGCGCCCGCCCAGTTGGAGCGGCTCCCTGCAGGTAGGGCTGGGGTGGTACACCTGTCATGCAGGGACTGCATACTACTCATGAGGAGCTGCTGATTGCTGATCATGTGATCTTGCAGATGTACGCAAGCATCTGATTCATGACTCTGCTGGTGTCTGCATCCTGCAGAATATGGCTCATATCGAGACATGGGGCATCTCAGGGCCCACATGCCTGCCTGTTTCCGTATGAAACAGGTGCTTGACGTCACGCCTGGCTTGCTGCAGCCCAGGACAGGCCGCAGCCAGCACCATGTCCTGTGCGTGGCGGTCCTGCTGACCTGCCAGATGGCCAGCGGCACAGCCAGGGGTACCGTGGAGGCTGGCAGCTGCCGGTCCTCGGGGAGGGGGGTTGCCTGGAGGACTGCAGCATCCGCCTGCCGCCCTTGGCTCCAGGGAAGTCCTTCCAGGAAGAGTACGAGGTGACTGTGTCTGCCTGGAGGTCTGCAGGCTGGGCTTTGCATGTTGATCTGCAGGCTGGGCTCTGCTTTGCAAAGAGACGATGACATGCTCACGGCAGGGGAGTTGCCCCTGTACCATTGAAGGTTGTTGCCACATAATGGGTTGGTGCATGCTGAGCTTTGGCCTGTGCATCGGTGCCAAAGTGCATTGCAGGGGGTGAGCCCCCTTGCAGAGCAGCAGTATGCAGGCCCTGTGGCTTGGCCACCCCTGTGCCTGATAGTGCTTGTACCCCATCCTGCATCCTGTGCAGTCAAATGCTTCCGGTTGCCACTCTGATCGTCTGCCTACAGATCATTTTCTGCCTGGATGCACGGGAGCGCTTCAGTCAATCAGTAGGGAGGCGCCGGCTGGGGGTGACTGAGGCAGTTGCGCACCACCTGGCCATGCTGCAGCAGCGGGGCATCCCTGTGGAATCCCGGCACCTGGCAGTGGGGGATGCTCTCTGGGTGGCCCGCAGCAGGCAAGGCCCCCTGTCTGCCTGTCTAGTTTGCTGGCATGATGCTCAGCAGGTCATGGTCCTGGCGCTTGGCAGCGGCAAGCAGAAGGCTGATGTGATTGCTTGTGCTGTGGGTGAATGCTTGCTCAGTGGCCAGCTGCTTCATGCTGCAGAGTCTTTGGTGGCTTTGCTTCCTGGACCCAAGACATGCTTTTACCTGCACTGCAATTTGTGTGCGGGCTGCAAGCTGGTGCCTCTACTGAGTATGTTGTGGTGGCCCTTGACAGGCACAACCTGCTGAGCACATTGTGTGGGTGTGGCTTTGACTGCATGAAGTGAGACACTCCTGTGTAAATCTGCTGCTTACAAAGTCCGGTCGCTGAGGCTGCTCTCACGTGGGCTGCTGCCAGCCACGCCCCCACGGCCAAGCTCTGCTCCCAAGTGCCTGCTGTCACGATTGCACCTTTTCTGGGGCTGCAGGCGGGCCCCTGGCGTTGAATATGTGCTGGACTACGTGGTGGAGCGCAAGCGGTGCGATGACCTTGTGTCCAGCGTGCGAGACCAGCGCTATGCAGCCCAGAAGTACCGCATGCGCCAGAGCAGGCTGCGCAACCTGTTCTACTTGCTGGAGGGGGACCCAGACATCTCATGTGAGCCCGCCTTTGCATCCAGGCGGCTGCAGCTGCAGCTGCTGCACGGTTATGTTCTGGCTGATTGGGCGGGGAAGGGGGGTTGTGAGCAGCCAGCTGCTGCTGTATGGCCTCTGTCTAGGATTTGCAGCCACACGGGTTGCTGATTGTCCCTGACGCCACACATAGGTGTGCTGCGCTCTGAAATACGCGGCCTTCTGTGTGCTGCAACTGGGCCCAGCCGTCACCTGTGTGCAGATTGCTGCTGCTGTGGGCCAGCTTTGCACTCGCTGGGGGGCAAGCTGGGTGTCGCTTGTGTATGGCTGCTAGGTTGTGGGGGCCAGCTCAGGGCGCCAACCTGCTGCTGCTGCTGCAGGGCTGCCTGTTGGCTGTGCAGGGTGCAGCACATCGCGGCTGTGCGGGGCCAGGAGGCAGTTGGCTGTCTTGAATAGCTGTGCGTGGCTGACTTGTCAGATGAGCACCTCAGCTGCAGGGTTGCTGCTGTGTGGTGTGGCACAGCAATGCTGGTGTTGAGGGCTCACCTTCAGCCTGTGTGCTTGTGCCAATGGAGGCATCACCAGCCACGCATGTGCTGCCACTGCTCTGACACTGTGCCACAATGACGCAGTGAAAGATGAGACCAGCGTCAAGACAGCCAAGACAGCCAGTGTGACCACCGAGATCTGCCATGGGTTTGTGCTGCTGTGCACGCCTGAAGGGGAGGGGGAAACCCACAGGCTCTATGTAAGCATGACCCTCGCGCTGCAGCGGCTGCTGCACGACCTCAAGGTAGGCCTGCAGGGCTGTGCCGGGCACGACCGTGGAGCATGCGTCACTAGATGCTGCTGCAGGGCTGCGCATGTGTGCAGGGCGCCACCCTTGTGCTGCATGGTAGTGGACTTGACTGCATCCTGTACTGCTTATGCGGGCACACAAAGCTGAAGCAGCAGCGTGAGCTGCATACCATGTGCAGCTGGCAGTGCATCCCTGCTTGCGGGTAAAGCATAGTTTGTTCCAGGAAGTTCACTTTCCTGCTGTCAAGTCTCTCCTGTCATCCCTGCAGGCAGATCATCCTCAAGTTCACATCACTGCTCAGCCCCTGCCCACCTTTGCTGAGTTCAACGAGCGTGTGAAGGAGAACAAGCGAGTGTCTGTCAAGGATGTCTGGGGCCTCATGCTGTGCCAGGTGCCAGGTGAGCTGCTGGGCAGCTCCCTGCCCGCGCTGGCGAGCCTGCCAGTGAGTGGGCGGAGCTGCTATCACTGTGCAGAAAAGACTCCGTATGGCTACACATGACTGCGTGGGTACCACGCCATGTGAGAGCTGTGTGTGGGTTCTGTGTTGCTGCAGGCTGTGCAGGGCCAGCAGGCTCCAGCTTGTGGCAGTGCGGGCAGGGCAACAAATAAGACTGCTGCATGCAGGCATCAGCGACCATGTAGCAGGCGCAGTCACTGAGCGCTATCCCACCCCCATGCTGCTCTGGCAAGCCTACAATACAGCCCAGCAGCGGGCTGCAGGGCTGGGCCAGGACCCAGAGCTGGCAGCCAGAGCAATGTTGATGGGAGTCGAATGCCAGCATGGGCGCCGCAAAGTCACCCAGCGTGAGTCCTCCAAGATCTTTGACCACCTGTTCGCCGCTAAGCACTAGCTCTTCCAGTTACCGATGTGCTTTTGCTTGCATATCATTTAGCTTCTGCACCAGCGGAGCTCAAGCTCCAGCACCCAGACTTCCGGAAGCCAGCTTCTGATGTTTACTTGAAGTTCATGTGCATGCACTGCATGTACTGTCGCTGAGCTCCAGACTCAAAGCCATGATATGAGAGAAGAGATTCAGCATTTTGACATTGGGCAGGGGGCTCATCAGGGAAGTTACATGTAGACAAACACGCGAAAGCAACTCTATATGCAGCTGATCCTGATATTACCTAGGCCTCCTGTGAAAGGTGTTGGCTGCCTGCCACATGTCAGAGCTCTTTCCCTATGCTGAGCTGTGGCAAGCGCCAACAGGCTTGCCACACACAGCTTGGGGAAAGAGCTACGGTCTGTGGCAAGCCAACTGACCTTCTGTTAGACTATACAGGCAGATCTCCTACCAGGTAGGCAAGGCCTCACAAGGCTAGGCAGGGTGCCAGCATATCTATTTGTGTCCACGGTTGACCCATGCATTTGCAAGAAGCGTACCTGTTGCCTCTTGCTAATTGGGCACGTGCAGAACAATTGGGACCAGCTGCACCTTGTCAGGTGTGTCAATGCTCCTGACAAGCTCATCAAGCGCCAGGCTGCTGCGCTTCTTGGGCTTGGGCGGAGACTTATTCTCTTCCTCCAGGCAGTCTAGCTCGTCTTTGACAGCTTCCTTGGTCAGTAACTTGATCTGGCGCACAGTGCCGCCAGCGCAATATATGCCAGGGAAGTCCGGCAGATAAGCGCTGTATCCGCTCCCAGCCTCACCCTCGATGACAAGCAGATACTCGAGCTTCATGCCTGCAGCACAAACATTTGACTGTTATCCCGATACCAGCAGGACTGCTCCCTTTCAAGGAAAGCTGTCTGCACTAAGCAAGGAGCAGAGGTAGCGATGCAAAAGGCAAGCAGCCTTCCCCTGCGGCGAGGGTGCTGCCACCTGCTTGAAGGTGCTGCCAGCAGATCAGCATGAGCTGTCAGCCTCTGCTCTGTGGAGCCAACCAAACAATGATTCAGGAGGCCGAGCCGCAGTGAACAGCAAATTGAGCAGTCACCTGTGCACTGCAAAGCAGCAAGCTGGCCTACGGTCCTGATGGTGCAGAGGTGCAACGCGGGGACACAAAAGCTGCGGTACATGCTCCCACCTTCAAGGGAGGGACCTTCAAGGGTCCCTCTGTAGGGCGCGCAAGCTTCTCAGACGCCCTCTACTGGACGGCGGTGCACCAGGGTATGGCCCTCAAGAAATTCAGAGGAAAGACTGACTCATGCCAGCATGCTTAATTCATGTATCCTGATGGTTTGAGACGAATGGGCTTCACAGACAGCCTGAAGAGGGAGTGTGGGCAGCATGCAGTTTGTGGTGCCCAAATTCCTCGTGGAACAGCATTGTTGTTTGAGAGCATTGATTGTGAAGAAGAGCTGCATCATGTGTTGCATGTCCTCCTGCTGCCTCGGCGTACTCCATCTCCTGCTGCGGCCCAGCTTGTATACTGCCTCGAATCTCCCACGGCAGGCACTATGTGGGGCAGACATTCCATGCAGAACGGCTGAAGCACTTTGGCTCCCAGGCGCATGGCCTGCAATCTCTGGCAGTCTCGGCAAAACCCTCAGCTCAGCTCAGTAGCTGATTTGTTCTCTGACATTCCTGACGTACTGCCAGGTCTGCCAGCTAGCTCCAAGAGGCTGGCCATCTTCTGCAGTAGTGCAGTCCTCCTGTTTGGCAGAATGCCCAACATAGTGGGGCTTAGGTGCAGGCAGCATCTCCAACCTCCAGTAGCACCACAGTCATCATATCCAGCACTCCTTCGTGCCAGGCAGCTTGGTATGAAAGTCATCATCGTGTCCACACTGTCTGAACAGAGAGGAGGAGGTGTAATAACCCCTCCTTCTGCAGCGTCTGATGACAGCCAGCAGGCTGCACATGCGAGTACCGCTGGAGAGCGCTGGACACATTGCCAATTCTGTCTGTGAGAAGGCATGCTGCTCCAGAATGAAACTACTATCACATTACACAGAGGGTACATGCGGGGCCAGGCAGATCTGTCTTCAAAGTAAATCTAGCTGAACGGCAATGTTGGTCAAGTCCCAGAAGACCCTGCTCACAACTTGTCCTCGTACTCGTTGAGTGGTGAGGGCGCGGGCTTGAGCCCCTTCCTCTTCCTGATGTCCAGCATGATTACGTTTGCCTGGTTGCCATCAGCCAGAGGGTCCTGCAGCAGAGCAAGAGGAAATGAGCACACCAGACAGGCTGCAGAGCTGGTACCAGAACTGCAGTGGACCGTGCTCCTGTGATTCAGGTCCAATACTGCGGCACAGGCATTCAAAGTGCGTACAGAACAGCAGTGACAGCAGCAGAGCTTGAGAGCCTGCAATGCAGGCGCAGTGGGATGCAGACAGAAGCAGCGAGGCCAGCGCTACTAGCACAAACTTCACGAATGCCTCCCACAGCATGGTTCAGCAGCTGCGTGCTACTCACCTGTGTCATGGTCTCCCAGTGGTCAAAGACACACTGGGGAAAGGCCTGCCCTGAGGTGGCAGCCCTCAATGTGGAGGTGAACCCGAAGGACTCAATGACAGGCAGGTATGCCTTCAGGTTGAAGATGGGGGTGCCTGCAGGCAGAGTAGGGGTCAGCACTCCTGCTCTTGAGCTGCTAATGATGCCACAGCAGCCAGGCCAACAAGCTGCCAGTCAGCAGGCTTGCAGAGTGCTAAGCTGCAGCAGCGGCACAGCATACATCCAGGCAGCCAGGAGCATGCAGTGCAGCCAGCCCTGGGCAGCATCGAATCTGCAGCAGCAACAGCACAACACAGTCAACGCCAGTTGGGCGCTCGAGTACTGTGGCGCCCATGCAGCACCAGGCCTGCGCGGCCAGGCAGGACCAACTCCCGCGCAGCACAGCACCTGTGCAGCATGCAGTCGCACTCTGTATACACACATACGTAGCAAAGCGGGGTGCCCGCCCAGCAGCCTTAAATATCCAGCAGGGCATGGACCAATCTGATGCGCCAAGAACAGCATGCACCTGGCCTCTGGGCCTCCTCGAACACATGTCCACGCTTCTGGTTAAGCACCGAGTAGATGCCACCCAGAGCCTGCTCAGGGGCCTGGATCTCAACCAGGTAGACAGGCTCGCACAGGCGCGGCCTGGCTGTGAGCTGCGAGGCGTACAGGGCTCGCCGGCAGGTGGGGATGATCTGGCCACCGCCCCTGTGGATGGCGTCTGTATGGAGCACCACGTCGCATACCTGCAGGGTGGAGGTTAGCAAGTTTGCTCAGTCTGTGGCGAGTCAGGCACTGTAACCGGGGTGCTTGAACTCTGGCCTTGCTTCCTTGGCAGTGTCATGCTGAGCTGCTCATGGCCTGTCTTCTAGCCGCGAGCAGGCATCAGGCACAATACAGGCTTGCCTCATGACATTTGCTGGTGCCACTGCAAGTTCTTGACGTGCACCCACACCAGCCACAACGGCAGCACATCACCAGCAGCTGGCTGGCAGGATGCACAGCACAGGCTTGACACCTCACAACACTCATCAATCTACAGCGCCTTTTCACGACGATGCGATCCGCAATGCTCTTTGACAGCACAGCAAATGCCTAGGCAACTCACCCCCAGGCAGCCTCCTCAGTCGCACCTCAAGCAGTCAGCAGGCACAAAGTGCAGGCACACATGCACTCGGTTTACAGTGCTCTTTCACACCATAGCAGACTGCCAGGCAGCATGTCCAGATGGAGCTCACCTCGGCCACAAAGGCCCTCATATTCTCCTCACACATCACTCCCTCCTTGGAGGCCCACTGGAAGGCGGCAATGCATGAGTCCTTGATCTCGTTCAGGTACTGCACGCCCTTGGTCACATCTGTCATCATGTTAGGGCCAGTGGTGTCAGGGCCAAAGCACCTACAGAACAGCAGGCAGCAGTAGATGTGAGCACAGCAGGCAAGTGCATGGAAGCCATCTGACAATGCGCTGTGCAGAATCTGACGTACAACAGCCTCTGGCAATACCGGTGCCAGAAGGTACGGCCGGCCTGCGCAACCAGCCTTGACCAGCTGCCACAAGCTGGCCAGCCCAACACTGTCAAATGCAGAAGTATGCAACTTTGCACCCCCCACTCTGGCCAGGACGAACGACAAGCTCAGCACAGCTCAGGCCACTCCCACGAGGCACGCAGGCTGAGGCTGCAACTGTGCAGAAGTGCTTCTCACCAGATCTTCTTGGCCAGCTCCTTGTCCCAGCCAAACTCGTCAGTCAGGATCTTGCCCCGGACCTTGGGCTCGTCACGGGGTCCCACCCGGCCCTCGTCGATGGCCTCAGCCAGGCCGTCCTCCATGGGCCTGCCCTGGAAGTACAGCCTGCCGGGCAGAGAAAGCACTGTGCTGAGTGCCAGGCAAGCTGACAGGCACACTGAGGCCGCTCGGTGCATGCAGCCCTGCTGCAAGGGCCATGCAGCAGCAGACGCAGTGAGTTTCGTTGCGGACGCGGGTGAGGGAGACAAGGCCGCCACAAAGTGGTGCACACTGCAGCGGCCGTGCTGCTTCCCAGATGTTGCACACCAGGAGCACCCGTCCCCCAGGTGACCCACCTGCTCATGCCTTTAGGCGGCTGTGTTTCAGCACGATGTTCAGCCTGGATGTTGGCAGATCCACAAGGCACTGGCATTGCGATGCTCAGGGGCAAGGCCCCAACACCAGTGCTTGATGCACAAGCATCTGCTGCAGCAACAGCACTCTGGTGAACCCACCTGTTGTGCTTGTTGGGCGACTTGCTCATCACGATGTGGTCGCTCATTTGGCTCACAGTCTCGCGGAAGGCCACCACAGGGTCTGAGATCCGGATCTCAGCGCCACCCATGAAGTCCTCCTGCAGGTCCTTCAAGCAGATCTCCAGATGGAGCTCGCCAGCACCTGCAGCAGCAGGGGAAAACTGAATCAGGAGGCAGCATGTATTGGGAGCCCAGCAGCACAGTGGGGTGGGGCCTGGGTACGAGGGTGCAAATGGTCCTCAGAGCAACACCCAAAAGAACAAAACAAAAGGCAGCTGCTGCACCCTTGCAAGGAGTCAGCAGCTGCATCATGCTTAATGGAGCGGACACATGGGGGGCGGGGGCTTGCCTGCAATGATATGCTCCCCGGTCTCCTCAATGGTGCACTGCACCATGGGGTCACTCTTGGCCAGGCGCTTCAGCCCCTCCACCAGCTTGGGCAGGTCAGAGGCCACCTTGGGCTCCACAGCCACACGCACCTGCAGCAGTCAGAAAGAGCTCTTAGCTTGCTGTGAATTTTGAGTGGGCAGAGCATGCAAGCTGCAGAGAGTAACGGCCCAGGTCGACGAATACCTGCACCTGCAGCTTGCAGAGACTGCTCTAAGCCTGCTAAAACGTCTGTAAGGCACAGACTTCAAAGGTCCATGCAATGCAGAGGCAAAGACCACCCTCGACTGCCTGCCACTTACCACAGGGGACACGCTGAACTTCATGGCCTTGATGGGGTGAGCATCATCGGCCTTCTCAGAGGTCAGGGTGGCGTTTTTGGTGATGAACTGGTCCAGGCCCACCATGGCCACCGTGTTACCGCAGGGCACATCCTCTACAGCCTCCTGCCGCCTGCAGGGGATTTGTTGCATACATATGGAGAGTTTCGAGCAGGTGCAACATCACAAGTGTGCAGTCTAGCAAGGGGCAGCCACTATAGGATATCCAAGCTTCTTCACCCTGGCAAAAAGTGACAAAGCACCGTGGCAGGCAAGGCAGGGCAGCATCAGCAGTACGTCACTCATGACACAGAGAGGGGCAGCCTGGCCCACCAGCTAATTGCTGCACTTATGCAAACATGGCCAGATGTCAGGTCAGAAGGCCCTGCAGATCTCACCTGCCCATGCACAGGACTGTGCGCTGCACAGTCTTGATGTAGAGGTCCTTCTTGGTGCCGGGCACATAGTTGGGGCCCATGATGCGGACCTTCTGGCCGGTGGCCACCTTGCCGGCAAACACACGCCCGAAGGCGAAGAAGCGTCCCTTGTCCGAGGCGGGAATCATTTTGGACACATACCTGCGGGGGCAGTGCCAGGGTGCAGTGAGTAACGGTCAGACTGCTGGTGGACACAACATCAGCACCCCCGGGGGGTGTGTAAGGGTGTAGTCTCAGACATTTGGCAAGGCAGATGCTGAATAAAGGCAGGGCCAGGGGCGCGTCAGCATGCAGGGCTATGACATCTGCAGGGTTCCGCTGCATGCCTGTCTGGCGCTTGCATGCCGCATGCATGCCACACGACCCTGCATGAGTCGTGACCCTGAATGGAGGTGCAGCAGCCTGGTTCACACAGCAGCCTGGTGCCCACATGCACTTTGGTGACAAACAAGCAAATGTGCATGGCCCAGGACAGCCCACGATGTGGAGCTAGGGTGCTCAGGCAGTACAGCAGGCAGGCCACAAGTGAACAAGAGGATCCAGCCAAGAACCCTGACGAGGGCACGAGGACTCACAGCATGAGGGGGCCATTGGGGTCGCAGTTGCGGATGGCAGAGGCATAGATGTCATCCAGGGGCCCCTCATACAGGTTCTCCACACGGTACTTCTGAGCCCTGTCAGGGGAGGGCAGGTGCCAGATCATCATCTCCAGCAAGGCCTCGCTGGCAGGCAGCCAAGCCTGCATGACCGCCTTCATCAGCTTCTTGCCGGTGAGCTCCTTGTCCTCATTGCGGACCTGCAGGATGGGCAGATGGCAAGAGTGAATTACTGCACACGCACAGGCAGGCAAAAGCTGCCGGGCAGGAACTTGTGTGGCAGAACAGAGCGCTGACCTTAGTGAGGATGCCCAGCTTCTCCAGCATGTTCCACAGCAGCTTCTTGTTGTCGTTCATGCAGGCGTCAATGATGGTCCTGATGGGCTCGTACACAAATTGGCAGAAGCCACGCTTGCACTTGTCGCTGCTGGTCTGCTTCTTCGTCCACCTGCAAGAGGGACAGCTGCTATTAGAGCACAGATAGGCAGGCGCTGCATGAGAAAGCTGCAAAACACATTCGCACCCATTGCAGCCATGATTGGAAGGCAGCTCCACATTCCCTTGAGTGTGACCTCAGCAACCCCTGGCCCTTGCTCACCAACTGTCACAGTCACCGGTGCAGGCCTGGGACGCACGGACCGCAGCATACTCCCATCCATATGTGGCAGCCATAGGTTCCAGAGCAATACCACTTCAAGTGTCCAGCACTCCTCTGCCCTGAGAAGCACGTCCCCCACTCACTTCTTGGTGGAGGGGTCAAAGAAGTTGTCGCCCCACAGTTTCTCCATCATCTTGCGCTCGTCGGTGCCAAACTTCTTGGCATAGATCTTGGCAAAGGAGGTCAGGGTGAAGGCCCACCCGTGCAGGCCAGCACTGAAAGACACAGTTCCCTTCTCAGGGTACACCTGCAAAGGAGAAGGGGCACATCAAATCAAGTGTCTGCCAGTCCCTTGACGGTGGGTATAGCAGGACAGACCAGGCATGCCCAGCGCTACACAGGCAGCATCAGGGCTTAGGCAGCCTGCAGGCAGATAGGCTCAGTCTGCTGGAGGTGGCAGCATTGCAGCAGGGTGAGCAGTTGAGGAGCTCCACATTTGGAGTATGTAGACAGCAATCCCTTCCTCTGTCTGGTCCGCTGGACAGCTTATTGAGCTCCCCCACCCCCCAAAAGGGGACCACTCCATTCAAGACTGCAAACACAGTTCCAGGGGCAGGGCATAATGGCTAAACACATTGCTAGGCTGGCTTACACATGCAGCACAACATCAAGGGCCCATCTCACCTGGGTGTCCCCTAGCAAGTCGTCGGCGTAGGTGGCCATGATGACATTGGCAGACTCAATGACCCGCCTGAAGCCAGAGTAGGCCTCCTCAGGGTCCGCCATCAGCTCCAAGAAGCACCGGTCCAGCTTGTTCACCTGCGGGGTGGGGCAGCCCTAGCTGAGGAATCTTGCTCCACATCAACTTCTGACTACATCCCTCATTGACATATGCAGCAGTGCAGCTTCGGAAAGTCAAGCATCTCAATAAAGATGAGCAGGGCAGATACCTGGAGCACAGCACAGATCATGTCTGTCACGCGCTCCAGCAGGTCTTGAAAGGCTGCCAAGATGTAAATTGCAGCCCTGCGTTGTGTGTGCCCAGCAGCTGCTGCGAGCCCCAGCCCCACAAACTTCTGAACCATCGAAGTTTCCAGAGGCATGCTCAGCAGCTGACCAATCATCAGCAGCACTCACTGTCATGACAGGCCGGATGCGCTCTCCCAGAGCCTGACGGAGCACTGTCTCGGTCTGCACACAGACACCCTCCACGCAGTCCACCACCACCAGGGCGCCATCAGTGATGCGCAGTGCAGCTGTGACCTCAGAGCTGAAGTCAACGTGACCTGGCGAGTCAATCAGATTGACCTGCAGTGTGGGGCAGCTCAAGGCTCAGCCCAAACTCTAAGAGTACAGTTGGCCAGCCTGAGAGCTACTGTTGCAAGAACAGATGCTGGCCTCACAACTGCTCTACAGAAGTGCTGCTATGCTGGCCAAGCATCTGTTAAAGCTGGTTTATGCAGGCACCACACATGGACCAGCAGCTGGGCAGCTCAAGACAAGCAGCAAGTCTGTGGCTCAATGCTCTGCTGCTGACCCTTCACATCTGGTGCAGCAGCTCATGACCGCCTAACTCATAGAAAGTCATCTCAAAGATTGCGGTTGTGGCTATCCAAGCCCACAGAAGGTACTGCGCTGAGCATTCAGGCAACGCTGCCAACTCCATTCAGAACTCAGAAGGATGCTCACCAGGAAATCATTTCCATCGCGCTCCACAGTGCCGGGCAGGTCCTTCAGCATCTGGTCGGTCATCTGGTAATACAGGGAGATACCAGTGGACTTGATGGTGATGCATCTGTCCTGCTCATCCTGCCTTGTATCAGTCAGGCGCTGGTCGCCAGCCTGCAAGTGGGCAGCACAATCGTTAGCTCCGACAGCTGGCATCGTGGCTGCAGAGTGCTGCTGGCGACAACAGGGAGAGCTGGGACAGCACCAGATATGTGAATTGACGTCCAAAGGATTTTCAAAATTCAAGCAATGTATGGCGCAGGCCGCAGGTGTGATGCGCTTGAGACAGCCCTGGCACCTTTCAAGGCAATGTGCAGATAGGCAGCGATGCACAGACTGGTGCAGCTCATCCTCCCAATGAGAAGCAAGTGCTCCGGATTGGCTGCCTGTGTGCTGGCCTGTTTGGGACGGCATCCACCCCTGTTAGGCTGCCACTTTGCAGACAGCCACGGCCAGCCCTGGACTCACATTTTCCATAGCAATGATACCAGCAGCAGCCACCAGGGAGTCCGTCAGCGTGGACTTGCCTGCAGCACAACACAAGGTGAGCGCAAAGGGTTCAACGGCCATAGCAGTGAGGGCAAAGGTGCCTCTGCCAGCCAACACATCCGCCTACCATGGTCGACATGAGCAATGACACTCATGTTCCTGATATTCTTTTGCTTGTCCATCAGCATCCTAATCTCCTCGATGGTGAACTGCAGGGCAGGGCAGACAGCTCAGAAGGGCCAGATCTGTGACAGGGAAGCCTGCAAACGTGAGCAGCCAAGACTGGGGACAGCAGCCTTGGGCCGGCCTCACCTTCACCATGGTTGCGGCTGTGCTGCTTCCAAGCGCACGCAGCGCTGGAGGGGCAGCGGGAGGGTGTGACGCAAGCTTGGCGGCTTACAACACGACCAGCACAAACGTAATGTAGGTCAGGCTAATCTGACACAAGCACTCAGATTGCAGCAATCTGCATACACTTGAGTGCATCCAGTCTTATGCCATGGTGGTCCAAGGTACAAGTAAATCAAATGAACTTCCTCGTCTATTCAGGTCAGCAGGGCATCCTGGACAGCGACAAGGAACTGCCCAATCATGCCTCTGTCTGGCATGACATTCGCCATCCCGTACATGGGCGCACTGCCATTCTTGGCACAGTCTGGGTCGGCCTTCAGCATGTCCACAGAATCTCTCAGATCCTGTAGAGCAACCGAAACATTGGCGGCTGTTCTCAGCACTGCTGGCAGCAGCAGCAGGTTGCATGTCCAACCATGCTCCATCACCTTCAGCAGCTTGGGCACCACCTCCGTGTGCTGCGCTGTGAAGCACATGTGAATGCTGGCAGGGAACTGCAGCGCATTGAGGTGCCACCCCTTGTTGGTCATCAGGTCGTTGACCTTGTAGATGTTGAGCTGGCGCGAGGAGGCCTTGAAGGCCACCACGCACATGTCTGGCCGCCCACACAGCTCCAGGCCATCTATCTGCTCCACTCCCTGAGCAAATGCCTTGGATGCCTATGAGGCAGCCAGCAGCACAGATGTGAATTGCTGCCTTGGATCTGAGTTGCTGGTCCCAACACAGTTGATGAAGGGGCTGGCATGCAATGCTTGAGACAATTGACAGCCTGCTGGCAGCCTTAGAGGCAAGTACAGAGCCAAGCCAAGCTGGTGGCTGTGAATTTAGACATGCCCCCAGAAGCAGTGCACGGCCCCAAGTCCCTTCCACTGCTTTGATCGTTGCAGAAGGCATGGCAACCTCTCCTCGAACTTCAAGCAGCATGCGCAACCCACCTCCATGAGCTTCTTGGTGATGGCCTGGTAGCCCTCCTGCCCTTGGTGCATCAGCGAGGCCCACGCAGAGGCAATGAGGGCCCCAGATCGGCTGCCAGCAAATCCTGCAGGCACGACAAGGGAGGTGCCGCCATGCAAGCAAACTTTACTTTGACAGCCCCCTCTTTGCTGAAGACATGCAGATGCAGGGCACAGCTTCTGCCTCTCGGCCTGCAGTACACGTTTTGACAACGTGGACACCTCTGCAGGAAGGAGAGGCAAAGCAGCAGGTCACATGTGGTGCACCAGGCAAGCTTCAAGAACCTGCAGCAAGCCAGCCACGCCCTGTGAGTACGCCCACCTGGGGAGATGTAGAGGCCGCCGCTCCACTCGGTGATGCTGGTGTACTGGAAGCGGCGCAGGTCCTTATTGTGGTACAGCACGACAGACGTGCCCTTGTGGGCCATGCCGAACTTGTGGGTGTCCACAGACATGCTGGTGACGCCGGGAACGGCAAAGTCAAAGGCAGGGATTGGGTACCCCAGCTGGCGGGCAAAGGGAAGCACAAAGCCGCCCAGGCAGGCGTCCACATGGCACAGCACGCCGGCCCGCTTAGCCACCTGCAGCAGACAGCCTAGTGTGCGTGATGAACCTGCTCAGCTGCCTTCCAGTCAAGCGCATGGTGCACTGCACCTGCCTAGAAGGGTGACAGTCTGCAAGAATAGCACAGCTGAGGGGCAGGGCACCCTGGCACAGCATGTCCCCCTCAAGTAAAGGCCGTCACTAGGCAGCAGCCCATCTTGTTGCCAATGGGTAGGCACCCTGCCAGTAGCACAGACCTGAGCGCAACAATGCCCTAACAATGTGGGACACAGAGCACAGCTCCTCAGCAAAGGGATTGTAAACAATACAACAATTACTGCGCAGCCATCCAGCTTCATGGTGCCCAGCCTCCAGTGCTTGCCGCTCACCTGAGCAATGTCCTGCACGTGGTCCACCACACCATGCGGAAAGCCAGGGGACGAGGCCACCACGAGGATGGTGTTGCTGGTGATGGCGCGCTTGACTGCCTTGCCAGACAGGCGGAAGTCCTTGCCCACAGGGATCTGCAGCCATAAGGTGTCCACGTGAGTCCCCCTTTGCAGATAACACCCATGTGCTTCCTGCAGCTGAACCAGGACCCACTTCAACAATGTGGCTGAGCACTGGCACAATAAGTTTGCTCAGCAGCGCCTCAGTGGATGCTGCAGGTGCCAGTGCCAGCTGCGTCAGCCGTCATCCAGAGGGTGCAGTGCGCTGGCAGCCCTGGAAGACCAGCACTGCATCTGCTCAGCAGGGGCCACAGTACTTTTGCAGGCAGCATGATGCAGTGCCCATTGCAAGCTGCCTGAGCCACAATCACGGAAGGCGTCACAGCAGCAAGCCAGCATCACCTTGACCAGCCTAATCTTGAAGTACTCAGCAGCCTTGAAGAAGGCCGCATGTGCAGAGTCCCCGATGACCATCTCTGGCTGCCGGATGCCCTTGACAGTGCGCATGTAATCCCGCGAGGCTTTCACAGCGGACAAAATGCTCTCACTGCCGCCGCTGGTCATGGCGCCACAAACTTCAGGGTTAGCACCGTCGGGGCCACCTGCAGCAGTGCCACTCACACAGTCTGACATGCCGGTCGTTGTGCCAGTACTTGGACAAAGCTTGACATGCCGGTGAATGTGCTGGTTTTCCAGCAAGGGCGCCTTCCTTGACACTGCCCCTGCTGTGCACCCAAGCAGGGTTGCCACAACCCAGCCCCTCCACCAGCGACAGCAGAGGAGGAGCAGGTGTTGTGCCCCAGTCAGTGTGATAAAGCTTGACCTGACCCCCACTCACCTCCCAGCATGGATGCCACCATGGCCAGCACCTCGGCCTCCAGCTGCCTGACGGAGGGGAACACGTCCGAGTGGATGGGGTTGGTGTGGCTGTACATGCCGTACGTGTCCACGAGCAGCTGCCTGTGCTCCGTGCCAGCCATGTACAGGGCACCTGAAACAGTGCTGTGGCCCTCTTGGATCTGCAGGTCCTTGGCCTCCTGCAGGCAGGCACCAGGAGTTGACGCTGGGACTTTGCTGGTGCCAAGGGTCCCCTTGTGTGTGTAGGTGTAGCAGTGCAGGGACAAGTCTGTGGGCTGTGGGCTTCTGAGCCTGCCAACCCTTTTGCATCACATCACAAGCTGTGTGCACCTGCGCATGAAGCATGATGCCGCACTGCAGCTGCCTGCCAGGAAGGCAAACTCTGCAGCTCACAGCATGCAGCAGATGCATGGCAGGCGCTGCATGCCTTGTACTTGAGCTTGTCCCGCAGGGCTGCAGCACTCATGCCCTTGCTGGGCAGCTTCCTGATCTGCATGTCCTGCGGGTCTTCTGGCTTCACCATGCTGGCCCGCACCTTGTCCTGCACAGGGCATGGATGTGATGTCATCTTCAGCTGCTGATTGCAGATTAAAAAAGCATCCATCAAGCACAAGCCTGGTGCAGCGCCTCACAATGAGCTTGTCCATCTCCTTCTTGACAATGCCACGAACGATGGGGAGTGACTTTAAAAAGTCGAAGATCGTCTGCAGCACGCCTGCGAGGTGGCAGATCAAAATGTGAGGGCGCTGGAAGCCTCTCCATGAGTCTGCTGGCTGTAAGCTTGCGCCCAGTGTCTGCATGCGACATGCATTGCAAGCAGCGCACAGGAGTCAAAGCGGTATCGTTGGCTCGAGAGGTAACCACACCCACCTTTCTCTCTCACATCAGCCCACAAGGCTGTGATGAAGCGCCAGACCCAGAGAAGCACAAGGGTGGCCATGATGCTGCCGGCAGCAATCTGCCAGTGAGCATAGCTGCCCAACCGCTGGTCCACCCAGGCTTCTGCCTGATGCACATGCGGCTCTGCATGGCCCCAGAGCGGCCGCAGCAGCACAGCTGCATCCTGGCGCACTGTGCGCAGCAGGGGCTCCAGCTTCCCGGCCCATAGCAGAAGGTGAGAGTGGTCCTGCCTTGAGCTGCTCCCAAACAATCCTGCAAAATGCCAAAAGGACCTCAATGAGTGTTGGCTGGCAAGCATCCGCTGAGTTGGACTTCCAAGAATGCAACCGACATTGGCGTGCCTCAGTGGGCACAACAGGCAGCAGTTAATCCTAGCTCTGAGCTAATGTGCATTGCTTACCAGCGATCTGGGACACCACCATGCTCTGCTGACGTCAACAAGCCCCTGAAAACTGTCTGCCTGCCGGCCCAGTCAATGTTCTTCTGATGGGACAACGGTGTGTGAGGCGTTCACAGTTATCAAGGAAGAAGCCAGCTCCACGGAGCGCAGCACACCTCTGAAATGTGGCCTGGCTCAGAGTCCTGCCATTCCTGCTTCTTGCGCTTCCTGGGGTTTTGCGGAGGAGTCCTCTTTTCAGCAGCTGGCCGCTCCGAGTGCCCTCAATCGAGTTGATGCGAGAGCCTGCAAGGACTCCCTGTGCAGCTGAGGATTGATTGCACCCTGCAGCAGCTGCGGCGCATGCAACGATTGCAGATGCTCGCAGCTTCCCCGAGGTGCTGAGGGCGACCCAGACTCGCAGCCATGCAGCAGCAATCCCAGCAGCAGCAGCAGGATGCCAAAAATGCAGCCAATGCCCCCATGAGCAATGTGCCGGTCAGGAAGGAATGTGTGGTCCCTGGCAGGACCTGCTGGATGCTATGGCGCACCCTCTTCGAGATAGACGAGGTCTGCCCTTGGGCTCATGCAGCTGCAGTGCATCCTCCTGTTCCCCAATCTGCTCTCTCGCACTGGTGTAGCAGCATCGGCTGCAGACTGCAAAAGCCCAGATGTAGTGCTTTGGCTGCACCAGTCAGCTTCATAGTGCCCCAGCGGCATGCAGCACCTGAGATGTAGCACCTCAGAGCAGCATCGTCTCCAGGCCTTGCCGAATCCCCGCACCGCTGCTGCAGGTGTACAGCCCCATCAAGGCCATTGGCAAGGGGGCCTATGGTGTGGTGTGCTCTGCGCGCCATGAGGGGACGAAGGAGAAGGTGGCCATCAAGAAGATCACTAATGCCTTTGAGAATCTGACGGACGCCAAGAGGACGCTGCGGGAGGTCAAGCTGCTGCGGCATCTGAAGCACGACAACATCATTGCTGTCAAGGACATCATGGCGCCTCCCAACAAGGACAGGTGCGTGGCTGCTGCTTGCAGGCAATGGGCCTGCAGCCAGACTCTATTCTGCTCTGTGAAAAGTGCTGAGGTGAGGCAAGATGGTGGACGAGCAGCATCAAAGCCACCGAGCGGGGACAGATGAGTGGCAGCAGGGCTGCCCTGCATGAGGCAAGCAGCGTCAGCTGCCTGACACTTGTCTGCAGCAGAGTGTCTGTTGCTTAGAGGCAGGGACTGGGGGGACGCAACATGATAGGCAGGCAGCAGTGCAGCTGTTCTGCAGCATGCTATTGTTGGCATTGCAGCACAGCTGGCAATGTGCCCAGGATCTCTGACAGGTGGCACTGCCCCATCTGGGGTGGCTACAGCTGCCAGCGCGGCGACCGTGCCAGGCTTTGACCCTCTCCTGTCCTCCTCTTGGCACATGACTTTGAAACAGGAGGTGTCCTGCAGGAGTGCTTGCCGCTGAAGCACTATGGGCAATTTCAGGCTCACAACTTAGAAAGGATGTGACAGACTGCCAACAAAATGCCCGCTGAATTGCAGGCTCAGCACTGTGGCTGTGTGTCAGGCTGGCGCCCTGCCTTGCGCGCTGCAGGTGTAGCGATGTCTGCCCATCCAGCAGTAGCACTGGCTGCAGACTGACTGCTGCCTGCCCCGCAAAGGCTGCTGCTGCCTGGCTGCAGGTTCAACGACGTCTACCTGGTGTATGAGCTGATGGACACAGACCTGCACCAGATTATTCGCTCCTCCCAGGCGCTCACTGATGACCACTACCAGTACTTTGTCTACCAGGCAGGCTGTATCATGCCATCAGCTTGAAGCAATCAGAGCTGGTGAAGGGCAGCACAGGGAGCCTGCTGCAGGAGAACCGCACAGGCAGCCTGCTCTGGGAGGTTGTTCATGACGAGCCTGCTGCTGCAGAACTACACAGGCAGCTTCAGCCTGCAACTGCACACACTCTCTGGCCTCGGTCTGGAAGGTGTGCATTCTGGAACTTGAGTTTGGTGCTGTGCAGATACTGCGGGGGCTCAAGTATGTGCACACAGCCAATGTGCTGCACCGTGACTTGAAGCCCAGCAACCTGCTGCTCAACGCCTCCTGCGACCTCAAAATTTGTGACTTTGGGCTCGCCAGGACCAGGTGAGGATGTGCTGTTTGCAGGAAATGATACTTGCTGGTCGTCAGGGAAGGCTTGTCGCTGCATGCGGCCGGCCAGGTTGGCACATGTGGGCGGCAGAGTGTAAGGCATTCTGTGTGCAATGCGCCGCCAGCATGCCCTGCATAAGGTGTGTCCGCCAGGCAGTGGAGGTGCTGTCAGGCAGCTGTACATGAGCGCCCTCCCCTGTGCCTGCAGCACCGAGCAGAACTTCATGACGGAGTATGTGGTCACTCGGTGGTACCGTGCCCCCGAGCTGCTGCTCTCCTGTGAGCACTACACGGCTGCCATCGACATCTGGTGCGCACAACTGCATGCACCTTTGGCCTGCAACTTGCATCCACCCTTCACTGCACAGCAGCCTTTTGGGGACAGCCGCCTCCTTAAATCCCCTGCAGCGTGCAGCCAACACCGTGTGTGAAGCAAAACCTTCACAAGCTGAGCAGCCCCTCAATGACCACCCAGCCAATCTTGGCCTGCTCTGCTGTGCTGTTTTGTAGACACCTTCTGGCCTGACACTAGGCTCGGCCAAGCCTATGCTGCATGGCTGCTTGCGGCCAGCTTCTGCATACCAGCCCTTGTGCAGGGCCAGAGAGCCTTCCATTCAATGGTTGTGGAGTCTGTTCCAGGCTAGCATCAGCAGGCCCAAGCTGCTTGCCGACCCAGTGCAATGCATGCAGGTCGGTGGGGTGCATACTGGCAGAGCTCCTTCAGAGGAAACCGCTGTTTCCTGGGAAGGACTACATTGACCAGTTGAAGCTGATCATTAAGACGCTGGGCTCTCCTACAGAGCAGGACCTCTCCTTCATCAGCAGTAGCAAGGCGCGGCAGTACATCCAGGCACTGCCAGCTGCACATGTGAGCTGACCCTCAGCACCTATTCTGAGCTTGCTTGCACCACTGCAATCTGTCACGGTTGCCCACTGCCTGCTATGTCTACCTGCATTGCCAGCGCACCCACAGCAGAGCCTGAAAGTGCTGACTCCAATGAATCTTGTCATGCCAAGCAGCATGCAGGACTGCAGACGGACCCTCAGCTATACTTGCATGGCCCCTGGCATGCCAATATGCCCTTCCTTCATCCTTGTTAACCTCCCGCTGCACCTGATACAAGAATGCTGCATACACCAACAGCTGCATATACCCTGCAGCACTGCCACCATGCCCCGTGCGCTGCACAGCTCTGACATCACCTGCCCTTCCCTGTCCTGCAGCGTGTGCAGTTCAAACAGGTCTTCCCAGACGCCAACCCCCACGCGATCGACCTACTGGCGCGCATGCTGCAGTTTGACCCGCGCAAGCGCATCACAGTGGAAGAGGCCCTGCAGCACCCTTACCTCACGCAGCTGCATGACCCCAGCGCAGAGCCTGCCGCACCGCGTGAGTGGGGCCATGCTCTGTGCTTGATGCCCTAGGGCTGACAGCGCGGCATTGACGATGTGTCACTACCTTACGTAATTGCAGGAGCAACTGCCTGGCCTGTGGGGAAAGTGCAGGGCTGCAGGAAGACCTGGGCGGAAGGGTCTGTGGAGATAACACGGCACCTGCGCTTTGTCAGCAAGCAGTCTCAAGTCCCTGAGCTGTACTACAAACAGAGTACAAACAGGCCTGCGGGAAGTGTATCCTAGCTGCAAAGTACAGCCTGCCTGCCCAGACAACAGCAATTGACCTGCTGCCAGCAGAGACTGCTTTGTGTGACAGGGCACCGCTGCCAGCCTCCTGCAGGGCCTGTGCTGCCCCTTCCCTGAGCTGTTAGCTCACCATCCACTTGACTCGTTGCAGAGGCCTTTGTGTATGACGTGGAGGAGGACAAACTGGACGAGGCTGGAGTTCGGGCTGCAGTTTGGGCTGAGATGCTCTGGTACCACCCAGACGCAGCACGTGCTCGATGAATGACACATCCTGTTTTAGTCTCCTTTTGCCGCATCTGTGTGTCCCAAGGCCGCATGTGTAGTCCGCGCTTATTGTGCTCTCAACCACTTTTACACTGTTGAGCATCGCTGTCACTGGGCATGAAAGCACTGAAAATTGGACCCACCAAATGTCAGGGGGACGTGCAAATAGGCAACATGTGATCACAAGGCCTGCATCTTGTCAACATCAAGCCACAGCCTTGACACCTTGAACAAAATTGTCATGAGCTTCTGATAAATCTGTCCTGATGCAGTGCCCCTAGGCTGACCCATACCTGCATGAGACATGTTGGTAAGACGTGGACTCCTTTTCCAGCAACATACTGTCAATGGGCAACACATGAAGGCAGAACCCAGAGACGTCGGCATGTTGTGGACGCTGCCATCCAATACTGCGGCCAATTGTAGCAGCGTCAGCAGCTGCAACGCCAGGCGCACTGACCTGTCTTCGACCTGGAAGGACTTGACGACTGTGGTCAAGTTCTCCTTCATTTTGGGCCAGCGCTTCTCATTGCAGCCTGTCTGGAGCACATAGAATTTGCCTGCAGACAGCAGCTGAGGTGAGGCACTGGGCAGGCGCAACCCTCTGGGCGGAGTCAGCACGTGCAGGCAGCAGGTGAGGCAAGCCTCTGCTGAGAGATGCAGCAGCCTGTGCATGCAAGTTGCTCTTCAGGCACCCTCCTGCCGGGGTCGCCAGTGCTCTGGTGCAGCAAGTACATGCAAGCACAGCTGATGTCTGAAAGCAGCATGCTGGCAGCTCACCGTTGCCGACAGTCGCTGCAGCAAGGGCGTAGCGGATGTAGGTCTTTGCTTTAGAGGCAAACTCAAACTCGTAGTACATTCTGCCCTCAATCTCTCTCTGCATGCAGCATAGAGGTGTGGATGTGGTGAATTCCTGATGCCTGACCACAGTGGCACAAGCAGGGGTCAGCATTTCCCCCAGAAGCCCTACAGCAAAGACTTGCTCACCTGGTTCACTGACAGCACCTTCACTGGCTGGTTCTGAGGAACCAGGGACGTGCGTGTCAAGGTGGAGGCCACCTGCAGAGCACACCCTTCAGTTGAGCAACTACCCAGCACTGCACCCAGCTCACCCAGCAGCACGCAGCCAGGCACCCCAGATGGCACTGCTGCTGTCCACCACTGCCCACAGCTACAAGCTCTCCTGCACACGATGCAGCATACGCCCCTTTTGAAAGCCGCCGCTGGGGCCCACCCTTGCAGCACTCGCCTGCACCTGCACAGGCTGCCCACCTTGGACGCTCTTGTGCAGCACACAGCCCAGCTGCATGTCGCTTGACCAGGGCTCAGCATGCAGCGCAGCTGCCAGGCGGCACTGTGTCTGTGACCATCATGCCGCTGCCTGCACAAGCTGTGCCCGTTGCAGCAGTTGCCCAACCCCTCAGGGCTGCCAGCAGAGGACAATTATTGAGACACTCTCCAAGCAGGCTGCTGCACTGTTGACCAGCTGCTTGTAATCATAGCACAGCTGCAGCTGACCCCTCACCTCCTCAGGGCTGCCAAACTCAGACACCTTCTGCTTGTCGGTCTTCTCCACGGTCACGCTCACACTCTCCAGGGGCTCAATGATGTCCTTGTACACCACGTCTTGCCCCTCCACCTGCACCTCTTGCCACCCAAAGGGGTACACAAACTGGTAGCCATCCTGGGTGTCCTTGACAGCATTGAAGCCAAGAGGGCCTGCAAGTGGACTTCTGTTCAGGCTGCTGTGGGCAGTGAGGTCTGCAGGGCGGCAAACTGGCAAAGGTGCTGAAGCAACTGCAGATAGGGGCCGCAGGCAGGACGGCAGGCTGGTCTGTGAGCAGGATCCCTGCACTCTACAAGCCTGCTCGGTGCCAAACGATGCTGCTGTCAAGCCTCAGCACCGGCCTGCACCCTGCTGTCCTGCAATACCGTCTTAGACACTCATTCTCTGCCAGCTACAGGCGCTCAAGCAAAGCTCATGCTGCCCCACGCCCTGCAGCTGAGGGCGGTGTTCACGGCAGAGGCCCTGATGAGGGCTTTCAAGGGCATGACATTCAGAAATTGGCTGTGCAGCTGAAACAGGCAGGGGCAGCCGGTGGTGCTGCAGACCCACACAACAGGTGGTGAAGTGCCAGTGGTGCAACATATCTCTGACGCTGCCAGGGGCTGGGAACCTGGGTGAGGACAAGGCACACATGCGGCATCAGGCATTGCAGACTGGGCTCACCCTTTGCAGCCAGGGCCCTACTGGGCACAAGCGCCGCAGCGCTGAGGGCTGCAGCAAACTGCAGGCTCTGCCGCCGTGTAATCTGGCTGCTGTCCTGCTCTGCAGGTACAGAGGAGATGACAAGAGCTTAAACACACAACAATGATGTGCTCTCTTGAAACCCACAAAGGACTACCTGCTGAGCATCTGCAAGCTCCTGCTCGTTGCCGCCTGCATGCTGCTGAGTGCAGCAGCTTTGCCGGCGGGATCTGCAGGAGCAAGGCATTACATGTCACGTCTGAATATCAAAAGACAAGGCAGTGGCGGCATGAGAGTACCTCCAGGCTGCATGTAGCTGTGAACTCATGGCAGCCTCAAGTTTCGATTCACCTGCTGTCTAGAGCATTGTGACAGAGAAGGCAGCTGCTGTAGTTGCAGCGTCATGGGGATTCGCCCTGCGCAGGACAGTGATGCTCAGACTGGACATGCGATCCAATCGCATCCTCCCGGTCTGGGGACTCACCAAAATCGTGTCTATACTGGAACCAAAGGATTCTATATTGCTCAACACACAAGGCCCTGCAGAACAGTTGGACTTGACCGTTGACTCCATAGGTCAATTCCACTGCGAAGACCTGCTGCAAACAGGCTGCTCGCTGCCTGGGGATGTCTCAAGCCGGGGCCCCGCTTGATCTGGAAGGCACAGATCGATCTGGAGTGTTCTTCTTGGAAGAAGAGGAGAAAGGGGACCGCAAGCACATGCAACCACTGCAAGAAGCATTGGTATGCCAAAGCACGCACAGAGACTGTGCAGAAGCTGAGCATGCGATGCATTGCCCGCGGCAGCAAGGCGGGAGCTGGCAAGAGTATTTGGTTCAGAAGCTGTCACCCAGCAGGCAGGCTGGATCCAGCAGCCTGCAGGCAGCAGCACAGACCACCCAGCTGAATTGCTCTGCTTCGTCTGTGTGTGGCAGTCACCATGCTGTTCCGCGTGGTGGACAGCCCCTTCTCTAAGGAGTTGATGAAGCTGCTGAGCCCTGGGACTTTCCCAGTCAGCATTCTTTGATATTTTTACGATGGTGCACCTGTCTGGTCCTGACAACAGCACCCTGCTGCAGGCTCCACCAAGTTGAAGGACAAGCTGTTGCAGCAGGAGGCCTCTCGTGTGCGCATGGATGACATCATGCTGCTGGACAACCTTGTTGCTGACCTTGTTGCTGACCTTGCTTTGCGCATGGATGGCTGGACAGCAGCCAACTGGTAACAGCTCAGCTCTTACCAGAGCACATAGGCATGGATTGACTCACTATTGCCTGCTGTCCAGCCATCTCCTTTGGCCCCATTGCTTAGGCTGTGACCTTCTTCTGAGTGACCTGTGCTTGTACAAAGCCTGCAGACGGCTGCCTGTGGAACCAAAGGCGGCAGACCACTCTCTGGAGAGCCTTGATGCTGGCTTCTTGGACAGTGAGCAGACGCTTGCGATGCTGAAGCCATCCTGCTCAGCTGCCCTGCAGTTGACCTGCAAAAATTGGACCTTGCTTGCAGGTGAGACGCTGCAGGTCAACAAAGAAGCTGGGCTTCGCAAAGAGATCGGCCTTACCACTGCTGATGTCAGCTGGATGATGTGCGCACACGTTCAACTTTCAGCGCTGCCGCTCACATGCCTGATATGTTGCAGGCCTCACCACTGATATGGGCCAAGATATGTTAGGCACGCGAGCAGCGGTGCTGTAGGTGATAAGTGTGCGCACACCATCCAGCTAAGGTCAGGATACTGCTTGGCTTCCACTGCCCTGCCAGGACCTTGCTGAAGCAATGTACTCTGCCTTCACCAGTTCCTTGGGCGAAGTTATGCTGCAGAATGTTGCGTTTCCGCAGCCACAAATACGTGCCTGAAGCACCTGCAGGTGCTTTGTGCGCAGTATTCGGAGCTGCTGAATGGCAACATCCAGAGTCATGACTGCGTCCAGGATCTGGTGAAGGCAGTCGCAACGTGCACAGCTGATGAAGTGAGCTATATAGCTGCCCTTGTTGAGCGCAGCTGTGCCTTGCTGGCTCAGGTGCTGAGATACTGGGATCACCCTGCAAGTACTCACAGCAACGAGCTGCTGAGTTGACAGCGGTAGCCAAAGTGATGGGCATGTGCTTCCACTTTATATGGATGCCTGTGGCCACCAGCTTCACGTCTGTGCATGCTGTTGCACGTCGCTTCCTCAAGCTTCAGGCAGCCGTGGTGCCTGTGGCCACCAGCTTCACGTCTGTGCATGCTGTTGCACGTCGCTTCCTAAAGCTTCAGGCAGCCGTGGCGCAGATTGTGGAGCAGTGACTCAACTTCTTAGAAAAGAACCATAAGCCTCGCAGGTGAGCCTTTGACAGCGCTCTGCTCTGTCTCGCTGCAGAATGCAGTGGCCGTCATGCATCGTCTGGACGCGCGGCTTACCAAGCACCTCTATTCAACAGGCGCTACACTATGTCAGGGTCCTGGCCACAACCCTTACTGAGAACACAACACTCTTGCAGAGGGAGGTTTGCAATGAACCATGGCAAGTGAACATGCCAATGCAGAGCAGCCAAGCCTTGCTGCTGAACATACAACTCATCCCAAGAACACCCCTTGAGAGTCTCCACTACCATGCTAAGTGACAGCTGCCTGTCTGTGTGCAAGGTCAAAAGTTGGTAGGCAAAGCAAAGGTGCAGAGAAAGGCCAAGCAGAGTCTCCACTACCATGCTTACTGACAGCTGCCTGCCTATGTGCAGGGTGCAGGAAAAAGGCTAAGCGGGCAAAGCTGCAATCGGCAGTGAAGTCCTTTCAGCGCTTTGTCAAAAGTTGAAGCAGTGGTCAAGGAACTCGCAATGAACCCTGTCGTCCAGGGCAGTGTGGACTCTTGCCAGCCAGACAAAGTGGCATGTCACATTAGCCAGGCAGCTGGAAATGTTCTGCAGAGCAGCTGCTCTGCAGATCAATTGGTGGACAAGCGCTGGGAGCAGTTGACAGCCGAGTGCGACTCCGCTTGATCTTTTTCCTCCACCCTGAATACAGGCAGGCGGCCCTCAGTAAGCATGGTAGCAGAGCAGGTCAGGCGATTTGCTTGAGGCCTGCATCAGTCATGCACACTGCCATCAGCATTGAGCTCGCCTGATTGGCCATGGGTACCCGTGCTGAAGGGTCCAGATTGCTGCAGTGCGAGCGTAAGTCTGCCCAAAACACATCAACCCAAGTGGCTCTGTCCCCATTGATCTATCACCTGCGTGGCGAGCGCCTGCTCACCTGTTGAACAGGAGTTGAGGAACTCACCAATTGGACTTGCAAGCAGCTCGTGGATCACTGGGACAAAGCTGCACCTTTCAACAACCCCTACACAGGTGAGCTCGCTGATGACTGTTGCACAGCCAGCTAATAGCAGCAGTCCTGAGTGCCTGCTGCAGCAGCATGTCAGCCTTGTTCAAGCAAGGTCTGTGCCTCTGTAGTGTCTTTGCAAACAGCTTAAAGTGTCGGCACATGCTAGAGAAACATGACAGAGGAGCAGAACCCAAGACTAAAGGCTACCGCCAGATGCACCTGCCAGCATGCCCTACTTAGGTGACTGTTGCAGAGCCAGGTGACAGCAGCAGTCCTCTGCTGCAGGCGGTCATGTCAGAGAATGGTGGCAGCCTCTAGTCAAGCGCTTACCTTTCCTCTGTCACGTTGCTCCTGCGTGTGCAAACAGTTGGTCACATTCCGATGTGACCAAGGTGTTGGTCACATTCAGATGTCACCAAGGTGTTGACTCGCGCTAGAGCAACATGACATCGGGCAGGGAACTGCTTGACCAAGGGGTACCACCAGGTTGGCAGTAGTATAGCGCATGTTTTGCATCGCAGGTGCCTTCCAGACTCCTGCCAGGAAACTGCTGGGGACATGCACCCTGACAGACATGCTCACCAGTAAGCCAGAGGCTGTTGCAACCCAGTGAGCCTGACTCCGAGGCCACACAGGCCTGTGATGGTTTGAAGCTCGTGCTCTGTTAGACTCACACAATAATGTAGGAGGGAACTGAGCAATCTCTCCAGTGCAGAACCATCAAGTTTGGCGGCTACAAGCAGCAAGCAGAGCTGTTGTTGCTGGTGTGTCTGATGCTGATGAGGGCGAGGCGCCTCAAGACAATCCTGAGGAGCTTCAGGAGGAAGCATGCCTGCCAGGCAGAACAGAAGATATGCTTGCAGTCCTTTAGTCCTCTGCTCCACCCAGACCTGCAACTGTCTCAAGGGCAACCCATAGGTAGTTCATCAGCGCAGCCCCCTAAAATCACAGAGCAGTGTGACAACTCAGTTCTTCTTGTGTTTGCTGTGGAGGGCGGTGCCAAGCCATCCAGCACCTGAGGCAATGCAGCAGCCATCCCCTGTCTGCAAGGGTGCCGACAGGGTGACGCAACATTTTCTGAATGAAAGTGATCACAGCTAAGATGCGTTTATTGTCCCATGAATAAAGTTGTGGCCAAGACCATCTAGCTCACACATGCATCAGAGGTGTTGCTGAACATGCAGCCCCTGCAGCACCCAGCCAGGGTGAAAAGTCAGCAAGTAAGTGATTGGTCATTCTGTCATTGTCCAATGGGAACACAGTAAAACATGCCGTTTCATGGCTCAGCTCAGACTTTTTCCGGCCTGTGATAGTGCCAGAAAAACTTCCCTGCGCCCCCAGACACTTTCTGAAATTCCCTATGAGAGAGTGGACATTCAAGGACGGGGTTTAGTGATTCTAAAGGAGGTGGCTTTCTATCCCGAATCAAGGAGTGTTTGCTACGATGTGGGCTGTGGCTGCCTGTCTGTGGCTGCTTAGATTAGCCCAGATCAATGCTGCAGATGTGAAGCTGACCCTAGAGCATGCCCTGTCTGGATCTGCCTTCAGCAAGGCTGGCACCATCTCTGGCACCATTTCACTCAGTGTAGGGCTGCAGCTATCCTTTGCTTCAAGACTGAGCAATATACTTGCAGCTCTCACAAACTGTCCAATGCAACATGCAGCTGGGCTCAGCAGGCTCTCAGATGACGCTTGAAAGATCCTTGCTAGCCAGTCATGACAGGCGTGCCTTTGAGGAGCTGGTCGCCCAGGATGGGTAAGCTGCGCTGCTCTGGGGACATGCAGACTTGTCTTGGACGACCTTTCTGGGCCCTGAACACCCTGGCAACCCTTCCCTGCTCTTGTGCAGTACACCATCTTCTGATTGCTCATGCCATGCTGCTGCACAAGCAATGTAGAGCCATGCAGCATCCATGACATTGCAATGATGCGCCCTGCATTCCTGCCCCTGCAGATTCTACGCCGTGCGCCTTACCCCAAGCGAGAGGACCCAGCAGAGGCATGTCCAGACCGCAGTGCGAGCGCGTTGCCTTGCGCAAAGCGACGCCCCCTGCGAAGCCCTGACCCTTCACCTCAATGGAGATGGCACTGTCAGCGCACTGGAGTATGCCTCCAACTGCTCAGCAGAAATGACAGGCACCCAGCTGCCTCAAGGGTGGCAGCTGAAGCAGGAGCTGCCCGTGCACGTCAAGTGGCCGCCCCGGGCTGACATCCTGCGCCCCATAGCTCGCCCGCAGACAGGTGTGCGACGAGCTTTGGAGTGGCGGTGCTCTGTCCAGTGTTAGTGAGAAGCTGCGGGTTCTAGGCGCTGCAGCAGGCTATTGTGCAGCATGAGGAGGCACCAACACCGAAGGCAGCGGAGTCTGCTGCCCTTTGTTGCCAGACAGCGGCATGACAGACACTGCTGCACTGTGCATTCCCTGGTGCCCAGCTTCCTTGTGCCTTCGCTATGCTGGTGGCTCGTGGTGTGGAGGACGCCTGCTCTGACTTGTGTGGCTGAGCAGCGCACTCGTGACAGTAGGCCCCGGCCTGGCTTGCTGTGTGCACATTGCCTCATCTCGTATGTGGGCCCTCAGCAGCACATTGCTTGACAGCAGGACCGGGGGCTGGCAAGCTCAGTGGCATCCCCTTTGACGCCAGCCTGTACGGGTCCCCTCTGCAAGGGCAGGACCCTCAGCAGCCTGGGCAGCGCCAGCAGCAGGGTGCTGCCAAGACTTCAACAGGCGCTGACGGGAAGAAGAAGGGTCCACCAGCAGAACCAGACAATCGCAGCTGGATACAGGTGCATGTTGTATCTATTGACATTGCTGCAGTGCTCTCTTAGTTGCTGTGCTTCCCCAGAATCTTTGTGAGTCATCAAGGTGACCCTTGTCCTGCAGAAAAATTGGCTCTTCCTTGTTCCTCTTGGCCTCATGGTGAGTGTGCACCCTGGCTGAGCAAGAGCACCAAATCAGCACAAGCGATAGAAATGCTTGTGAGGCTTCTTCATGGTGCAGATGCTGAACATGATGCTGGGTGGTGAGACTGGAGGTGGCAACCGGCAAGGTGCCAGAGGAGCAGCAGCCCCAGCAGGACGGGGCAGATGACTCTTGTGTTACTCAGCTGTCAAAGTATGCTAGCTCTAACTTTGACAATGTTGACTTGTATACTGCTGAGCTGGCATGCTGAATTCAGGATTCAAGGACAGGGGAGACACTGAGTACTGAGCAATCAGCTGCAACAGAACCTTGCGCAGGAAAGCCAAGAGCAAAATGGCTGCAGTAGCAGGACTGCTAGACAATTTCGACAGGTGGGCGGCTAGCAGCAGGCAGGGCATGAGGTGCTCTGCACTAGTGGCGCCAAGGCCCAGCCGCTGCGACAACTTGCACAGCGGACTCCAGGCTGTGAAGGCTCTACTGCTTGCCAGCAAAACTACCCAGGTTTGCTGCACCTGCAGACAAATGCGCATGGCATTGCTCAAATGCTGAGGGTACAGTCCACAGTGTTCAGGGCATCACAGCATGGCTGAGCCCTGACCTTGCAATAAAGGTGTTTCGGCAGTCAGTGCGTGGGCGTTGTATGTGACATGCAATGTGGCAGACACCCAACTGTGGAGCGGTGCAGCCAGCATGCATACTGCATGTGCAGAGCTCCAATAGGCTGTCTCCTCTACAAAAGACACACAATTGAATTCACCAGGCTGCCGCCCATAGCTGTGCATGTTCATGCAGCCAGCAGGGGAAAACCAGCACCTCATGCTGACCTGGGCAATCTGCGCACCTCTGCCAGCACGCAGTGTTGCGGCAGCACACTGAGCAGCCTACAACAAGCAGTCACAGCAACCACTCTTTCCCCACCTGGCTGAAGTCCTGATCTGGGCAGGTTGGGCTGGCGCTCGAGGGCGTCATAGTGCAGCGTGAAGTTGTCCTTGCGGATGCATTCCCACTGACTGGTGTCAAAGACGAAGTAGGAGCCACGTTCATAGCGGTCCGTCTTCAGCAGGGGCTCAGTGTTGGGGATGCGTGTCAGCCACGTCTTGCCCTCTCTGCAGCAAGCAAAGAGGTGAGGGAGAGCACTTGAAGAGGTGTTGCTTCTCATACATGCACACACGTGCTGCTCAGTGTTGAGGATGCGCCGTGTCCTCCCTGCAGCAAGGAACTTGTTGCAGGAGGCACTCAAGAGAGGGCATGCGTATGACGCACATATGTTGCCTAGTGTACAGGAGAGATTGTGAGTCGTGTGTTGACCTCCCTGCACACAGGAGTGTAAGGCAGGGCACTGAAAATGGCGGACGCTTGGGGTGCCAGGCAGTCAGAGAGGTGATGCTTGTAATGCATGTGACCGGCAACTTGCCCAGTCTTGAGGATCAGCCGTGCAGAGCCCCAGTTGGAAACAAGCTGTTTGGTTCGCACAGAACACTCAGGGTACTGAAGCAGCACTGTTTGCATGTCAACCACATGTCACCCTCCCCTGCAAGCAGACGTGCAGCAGAGCAGCAGTATAGCGTGGCGCTTGGCTGCCAGCAAACAATGCAGCGAGCTGGCCCTTGCCCCCAGCTGGCAGTCTAACACTTGCAGCCAGGGGTGCAGCAGCATCCAGAGGCTGGCTTGCTGTTGTCCGCACCCTCATAGAGGGTTGAGGTGTTGGTGTCCCCCAAGGTGTGGGCAAGCTAGCTCACCAATGAATTGCCACCCTGAGGGAATGTACAGAACAGAGCTTTTGGCTCCAGCAAGGTTCTCACTGCACCACAACAAACACTGCCTCACCTGTGGTACCACCAGCCCCTGTGTGCCAGCTCGTCCGCTGCAAACAGCTGTGCCTCATCATTCGGCATGCTGTAGAAGATGTAGAAGAGTGTGTCCTGCAGGCAGGCAGCATTTTGTTGATAAAGCACATGAAACCAAGAACCTGGCCAACCGGGCACAAGGCAGGGCCCAACTTGCAATGCTGCCTGCCTGCCTGCAGAGCTGCCTTTGATACACAACGTCAGGAAAAGCCTGTCCTAGACCAGCCAGGCAGCCGCTCCCAGCTGACAGACAGACATGTCTGCAGCCAGCGCCAAGCTGTTGGTGCAAGCTGCATGTACGGTCTCGTCAATTGGTATGCCAGGGAATCAAATTCCAATTGCAGATGTGCACGAACAATCTCTTGCACGACTACAGCCCACACCCAAGTCCCCACTTGCAGGCCTGATTGGCCAGTCTACAGGCTATCATGACATCACCCACCTCTTGATAGCTGTCACCGCATTGTTCCTGAGAAGAGGATGATGGTGGTGTCGAAGTGGCAGGTTTTACCCATGCAGCCCACGCTGTTTGCAACTCAGCTGCCTGCAACTCCACGTGTACAACAATCATTCACCTCGATGCCCGTCATGAGGGCCTCGGCCTGCTGAGACCAATCACTGCAATCTCTGCCGCACAGTGCAGCATCCCTGCAAGTCCAAGCCCCAGTGTCCCACCTGCTGGAACTTGTTGAAGTAGCCAGGCTGCAGGCGCGGCGGGTTGTGCTGGTAGCAGGCCGGCACCCGGAATTCGGGCTCTGGCCGCAGTGGGTTGTCCACCCAGGGCGACTGGAACGTGCGGTACACATTCTCAGGGGAGTTGAGGTGCAGCCCCAGCGTTGTGAGGTCGGTGCCCAGGGCCAGCGTGGTCAGGTCAGGATCGGTCATTCTGCAGTGCACCGGGCTGGGGGGTCAGCAGATGTGAAAGGGAGGGGCTGCAAGGTTCCTGCCTGTGGGTGCAGGGCTAGACGGTAGGGACTTGCAGCTGGAAATGTGCGGCCTGCGGAACATGTGAAACAGTGGAGGGGAGGAAGCTGCAAGCTGGCGGCCTGCGTGTTCAGCTCTCAAAAATGGTTTATGATGAGGCTGCAAGGTAGCAGATTGTGAGTGCAGTACCCTGATGGTGGAACTGGGGACCGCAAGGTGGCAACTGATAGATGTAGCACTCATGCAGTGGGAGATGTTACTGGGGGAGAGATGGGACTGCAAGGCAGGGGCAGGTGCGTCCATCACACAGACAGCAGAGGCTGTAAGGCACTGTAAGGTGGGTCCAGCCCACAGACTTTATGGACATCACCGTCGAGCGTGGCATCACCCCCGCAACAGCATTCAGAAGACATGCTCTAGTAGGTATGCTGGCCTGCGATGTGGCAAGTGAGCTCACCTGATCACGCTGAGCAAGCCCAGTAGGCCAAAGCGGTCTGGGGCCGGCTGCTGAGGGCCAGGCCCCTTGCCGGGCAGGCCTGCGCCGTGCAGCTGCTGCCCCAGCGCTGCCCCCTGCAGCATACCAAGGAGCAGGGGTGAAAATACTGTGTGCAGCGATTTGAGGCAGACCTACAGCTGCTGCTTTTTTTGTTGCATGGCCGTCAGGAGATGGGTTGTCAAGCACCTCTGCTGCGAAGACACGCATTGATCAGGCTTCATCTGCATGTCAGCCCGCGCACCCTGCTGTGGAAGTGCTGCCTATTGCATCGCTTGCTGTGCAGACCGCCCCAGAGATGCTTTTAGATGTTGACTACCCTGGCTAATTACAGCCCTTCCCTGGCAAACATGGACGGGTTGCACGTCCTCCTTTTGCAGGGCGTTCAAGCGTAGCTCCTCTGGCTCTTGGAAGTGCCTGCTCCCACTGATCACGCTCAGCAGCAGGCCTGTGACACACCGTGAAATGGCCAGCTCCCGACCGTAGAGCTGCCAACAGATGCAGTGAATGCATGCTCTTGACAGCCAGCTGTTGCCATTTGCTCCCCTGCCCCATTATATGCTGCTGCAGCACATCCTTGCACAGAACTTCAAGCTGCATGGTGGTGCACTGACGAGCTCTGCAACGGCGCACTGCCACACCCTGAACTGCCTCACATACAAGAGCTGCACACAGTTTGAGTGCCTCGTCAGACTTCGCTGATCACAGGAGCTTCACTTACCTCAGCAGCTGGCTCCTGCCCTGGCATGCACGGCTGCAGCGCGGCCTCCCGCATGAGCTGCTGCCCTTGTTACCACAGGCAACGACACCACATGGATGTTGATGTGGACCCGCCTCACCTTGGCAGCTGCCCCCTGCCCCACCATGCGCTGCTGCAGCGCAGCCTCCCGCATGAGCTGCTGCCGCTCCTCTTCTGTGCGCGCCCCTGGCTGGCGCAGCATGACCCCGCTGCCAAACGCACTCTCGCTGCCGCCCCCCTGGGAGGGCTGCCGCTGTGGCTGGGCCTGCACCGGCTGGCCCCCAAGGCGTGCCCCGAACTGGCCCCCCTGCAGGCACAGTCCCCGGTGAGAAAGGGCACATCAACCCCACCTGCCAGATGCGGACAGGAGCACAAGAGGCTGCAGGCCGCCAGCATCCTGCCTGACAGCACCTGCCTGTTTCAAGCCTGTGCCCAAAAGACAGCCCAGCTCCCGGCGCACTGCCTGACAGTGTTTGCTGGCAGTACGTGTACTGCAGGGATGGGTGCATGCCAGCGTTGACAGGGAGTGTTTGGTAAGGTTAAGGCGAAGCATGTGCTAAAGGCAGTGCGTTCCTGTTGGGTGGGAACAGAAAGAACAATGGACAGACCAAGCATGCATGCATCGTCAAACACAGACCAAGCCTGCTCTGCAGCTAGCACCGGCAAGCTTCAGTTTGTTTGAGACACTTGCTGAACAGCCACCTTCGGGCCATCCTGCTCCTCCCCCTGCCGTTGTCCCGTTGTGCCAGACAGCGCCGGGAAATCGGCCTCCTGCACGGAGAACTCTGATCGCAGCTGCCCGCCCACGCCTTTGTTCTGCAGCGTCAGGTTGTTGTACAGATCTGCCGCGGTGCCCACGCTGCCCAGGCTGGAGGAGTCGCCATTGGGCAGGCTCCCCTGCAGGCACAAGGCGACATATATAGCCAGGTGCAGCTTCACATAGCCTGTACCAGCGCAGGCGGCCTGCCAGCCCAGATATGACCAAGCTGATGCCCGCAAGGGAGACATGGCGTCAACCCTGCTGACGCCCAGGCACGACAGCGCGAGCCAGGTGTAGCAGGGGAGGGTTTGCAGCAGATTGTTGCCATTGAGAGTCCCTGACGAGGTCAAGAAGCTGTTGCCCCCACCTGTCCTGCCTGCCCCTGCCCCTGGCCAGGGCCGCGCGCGTTGTCGCCACCGCCCAGGGCCGGGAACTCAGCCTGATTGAAGACAGGCTGGTCATCCTGGGCGCCGCTGGCGGCCAGCCCGTGCTGTCCCGAGCCCAGCAGCGAGCTCTGCTGCTGCTGCTGGGCCTGGCTGAGCGCCTGCTGCTGCCCCGCGCCGGGGTGCTGCTGCTGCCCCAGGCCGGGGTGCTGCGCCTGCGCCTGCTGCGTCTGCCCCTGCTGCTGTGCGGGCCCGCCCACGCCGAAGGCGTTGTTGGTCGCGTTGGCCAGCCCTGCAAGGTGGTCCCGAGGCATGTTGGCCCCAGGGCCTGCCTTGCCCATCATGCTGAGCAGGTCAGCTGAGGGGTTGTAGCTGTTTGGCCCCAGCCCAGCCTGCCCTGCACCTGCTCTGCCTGGGGACCCCTGCAGCCCGAGGCCCCCTCCCAGGCCCCCCATGCTCAGGCCCGACATGGTTAGGCTGCCCGAGCCTGACAGCGACCGCTGGCCGCCGGCAAACGGCATCCCCGCGCCCTGGATGCTGGGGGTGTTCCCTCGCTGGAGGGCACCACCCAGCACGTTGAGCCCGGGAATGCCGGTGCCTGGCCGCCCTGGGCCCAGGCTGCTGTTCATGCCTGTGCCGCCTGGGAAGGCCCCTCTTGCGGACTGCCCAGCCAGGTTGCCGCCCAGCTGCGTGCCGAAGCCGCCCCGCCCAGGGTTCTGAGCAAACTGCCCCATCTGCAGTGGGAGAGCAAGAGCATGGCTCAGGGGGCAGCAGGCTAGCTCATATACATGAAGAGTGCAGACAAGCAGCATCAGGTGTGGGCAAAAGACAACAAGAGTCCCATCAAAGGCAGGAGTGCAGCATCGTACGCGCAGCATCATGTGTGTATGAGCAAAGCCTGCAGATTGTGCTGTCAGGTGTAGGTCTGCACCATCACGTGCACAGCTGGGCGGCAGGGCTCACATGCTGCATCCCGCCAAGCTGAGAGCCCCCAAATCTGTTCTGCTGCGTCGCCTGCTGAGCTGCTGATGCTGGCAAGCCCCCAAACACGGCCCTGCAGAGCGCAGATACGGAGAAGTGAGACGCAATGCCGGCCCTCCCTGATGCGATGGAAGAATTGGAGCAGGCACTACCAGGTCCAGTGCTCTTGAATTGACAACCAACCTGTTGCCGCCCAAAGCTCCTTGCATTCCAAAGCCGCCTTGCTGCAGACCTTGCAGGTTGCCTGCAAGAGTAAACGCCCTTAGCGCAAAGCAGCCTCAGTGGGAAGCACTTGCACACATGAAACCTGCTGCACTGGAAGCAAGCATGGTGAGCTGACCTCCAAACCCAAAAGCATTGTTGTTGTTCTGGTTGGGGTTGGCGCCAAAGGATGTGCTGAATGAGCGAGCAGCGGAGGGATCAAGCCCGCCGTTGTTGTTCAGCATCGGACCTCAGACGCTGCCTGCGGCACAGCGCGGCACCTGCAGACCGCGAGTGAGCCTGAGCTGTGCACTCGCTTTTGTGCAACATAGTCTCTGGCAGGCTGATGCAGCAGTCTGCAGCGCAATCATGAGAGCACCACAGTACATGCTGAGGCATAGTGCAGAAGCTTTTGATGGATGCAGATTAAGTGGATTGCCACACCGCCAGCTTGAGTGCAGGCGTCACGCACAGGCAGAGGCCCAAAGCTGAAGTGGACCAACATGAGTAGCGAAGGGGCCTGCTGCCTGCCCCAGGCTCCAGCCATGCATGATCTGGAGGCCATACGTGACATGCACAAGCTCAGAGGCCCACACTGGATGCAAAACAAGAGTGCAGCCCTGCACCTTGCGACCTCTCCAGCAGCCCAAGCTCTGCTCATGCCCACTCTGTTCCAGGCTGGTGCTGTTGAGCTGCTTCTGTTTTGCGCACCCGTGATCTGCTGCAAAGTGTGTGTCAGAATCCCAGCTCGTTCGCGAATGATAGCTGCTTGCAATCCCTGCGCTCCCACCTGGAGCCTTCAGACAAAACGCAGGCAGCAGGTCAGGCCTGACTTGTGGGCCGCATCACCCGGCGGATCCAGCTTGGACTTGCCCTGCCCAGCGGCTGTCTCACTCGATCTCCTCTGTGCTAGGCAATATCCAGGCATCACCAGTTGCCAGCATCCTCTTGGTCCCCACCAACAGGCAAGTCCAGGTTTGCCTCCCGACACATGCATGCTGGCGGCCACCCTCCCTGCTGGCCTGCAGGTTGCCTGGCCAGGCCAGCTGTCACCGTGCTGCTGTTAAATATGCCCATCTCTGTGCGCAGGGGCTGCTGTCTGGCCTGAGGCGCATCCCTCGTCCCAGCCCCACCCAGCATGGGGGACTCCTGGGAGGATGATGACTGGGAGTCTGAGAACTTCAAGGTGGAGCTGCCCACAGGGCCCAAGGCCAGCACCTCTGCCCCCAGCCCTGAGGCCACCAAGTTTGCTGGGGAGGATGAGGAGGAGGAGCATGAGCCCACCTGGAAGGCCAACGTGCCCCAGCCGCAGAAGGTAGGTTGCAGCTCTGGAAGGCCGATGCAACCCTGCTGCAACAGTAAGGTCTGTTGGCTGGCAACACCAAATACAGTGGCATGGCAAGCCAGCTTGATACACCCCCAAAACGGTCAGGGAATGCGCGCCCCAGCTGCAGGAGCTGTCTGCAGTGCTTGCACATACTCTGCTGTGCCAGCATCAGCACTCACCCATGTGGGGTCAGCCAGTCCCTCAGCTCAATATGTCAAAGTGGGATTGCTCTGGCTGTCTTCAGAGACAACAGGTCTGCAGCTCAGGACACGGGGTGTGCTTTGCATAGCATTGCAGACAAAGGCTCTTGGGTCTGGGGCTGCAGGCTGAATTCCAGTGGGCTGTGGCCTGCTCGTTAGAACAAGACACCTGTCGAGCAAGCAGCCAAAGTATGCAGGTCACAAAGTTTGTGGGCCAGGCTGCCGTGTGCTGCATTGACATGGCCTCCACCTGCCTGCAGCCCAACGAAGGCAAGAAGAAAAAGACATATGAGGAAAAGGGCTCTTTTGTGGCAGACGAGCCCCTGGATGACCCCGTGGCTGAGAAAGCACGGCAACAGAGGTGCGGCACAGGGGACACCCCTCCTGGCTAAGCATAACTTGTCACCTATGACTCAGACAGCCAGCTTATGGTCAGCTGCAGATGGCGCAAGTCGATCAGCCTGCCTGCTCACCACGAGACATAGATCATGTCTTGCTGCGTCTGCACTGAGTATACTTGACAGTTGCATGCCTGTGCAGAGGCCTCGCTATTGCAAGGACTGTCAGCTTTCAGCTGCTGATATCTTAGACTGTCTATGCTGGAGGCTGCCCATGCTTGTCTCACACAAGCTACATGTCTGCATGTTGCTCTGGCTGCCCTGCAGGCTCATTGAGGAATCTGACCAGCAGTTTGCCATGGACACCTTTGGGTCCAGTGCGGCCCCCAAGAGCACCGGCGACTCCCTCCTAGACAGAAAGCTAAACTCCCTGAAGGAGCATGAGGACTATGCCCGCTCAGTTGTGGAGACCTACCTGCTGCAGCATAGCAAGAACCAGCATTACAAGAGTCTGCTGAAGGCGCTTGTCAAGGCAGCGTCGGGCCCAGTCGGCGTCCAGGAAGTAAAAGACCTGGAAGCCTGCCTGGCAGGGGTGCGCAGCGATAAACTGAAGGAGGAAAAGGCTGCAAAGGAGGCCAAAAAGGGTGAGCCACGGGCTGTGGGTGTGACTCTAGTTTGGCAGCGTCTGGCAGTCTGTCACAGGCCTGCCTGTGTTTGGTTTTGTGGTCGACTTCAAGGCCTGTTTGGATTGGAAGTACAAAAGGGAAACTGTGCAAGTGTGTCTCAGGCCTGCCAGTGCTGCTTGCAGCAGGAGGGAAGGCCTGAATGTTGCATGTCAGTGGTGGTTATGCTGCTGTAGCTGGGGTGCCAAGACTTTGGTGATGGAAGTCAGCGGTGGCAATGCTGCTATACTTGGGAGGCCATGACTGCACACCTTGTGTCTGGCAGAGCCGGCGTTGGTTAGGCTCTGCCTCTGGCAGTGCTAGCTGCAACTTGATTGCCTGGGCAGTGCTGCCAGCTTTAGGTGGCAAGGCCTGGCTCAAAGGGATTCTCAAGTGCATGCCTTCCCTTGCTGCAGTGGGCGGCAAGAAAAAGAACATCAACGCTGGTGCCAAGGGTGGCTCAGCAGGCTTGGACGATTACAAGTATGATGATGCGCTGGATGATGACGACTTCATGTGAACACCTGCCCTGTTGAACCAGTGCATTCATCACTGGAGACAGCTAGCTGCCCTGTCCATTGCTTTCAGCACCCATCATATTGAGGGCCCCTGCCTATCCAATGTTCATTGCATTCAATTTGATCTCAGCAGCCCCAACATTGCCACCAGCATGATGTGACCTGTCCCCTTGAAGCAGGTGATGAGATCTCAAGGATTGAACTGCCTGCAACTGGCAGCTCAGGTGCCATCAATTAAGGCTGTGCCTTTCAGCTCTACTTGTCCATCACAGCAGACATGAGCTGGCTTCAGAGGCTGTAAGTGGGGGCAAAAGTGCCTTGCAGGCAATATAGCTGGCACAAGCATACAAATGTTAGCTCAGTCGTCAAGTAGAGACCACAAAAGTTAAGCTGTCAAATGATAAGACAAGCTGGGACTGATTGCAGTTGTGAGCATGCTGTAGGACTTCACAGTCAGAGGCAGAAGGGGGATTAAGGGATGAGCCAAGGAAGGTTTGATTAATCTCAAAGTGTTCTCCAGACTGACCAGCCATAGAGAGCAAATCCAAGGACTGTGGCTGAACCAAATGTGAGGACAGTGTAGACATAGCCATGAATGTGATTGGGAAGCTGCTTGATCATAGAGTTGACCTGCACCAGTGCCCTGAGTGTCAGCAGGTAGCAAGATTCATATGCCGCACACATCAGACAAGGTATCGCAAGGCAGCAGTGCATCTGATACCATCAAGCAGCTATGTTGAAGGGCAAGGCCGTTAACCAGGCAGCAGTGTCAATCAGCAGCATCAGACAAAAGGGCTACAGGGCAAGGCAAGGCCTGTCATTCAGATCGGATGAAGCGCACCTCACTGACAAAGGTTGACACTGTGCTGAGAGCACCAGCAAATCCAACGCGGATAGCTGGAGTGATGACAAGGGCCCAATAACCAAAGGCGTATCTGTTCTGCAGGCCTCCAATGATGAAGTCCATGATGCAGGCGGTCATGTTGGCAGCAAAGGTGCCAGCAGGTAGCCAGACCAGGGGCTTTATGTTCCTGGTGTTCAGTTTGGAAAGCTGCCATCGCAGAACGCAGCCAAAGGGGGCAAACAGCAGCGCAAACCACTGGGATCGGCGCGCGCTGTAGGCTTCCTTGTTGTCTACAATGGCCAGCACAATCCACAGGGCCAGGAGCAGCCCGCAAAGCAGCAGTGTGGCGACTGTTGTGGCGGCAAACCAAGCCTGGATCCGCCTGGCTTCCTTAGCAGTCTGTGTCTCTGGCTCGTGCTCCTGAGCTGCCACCTGTTCCTCTGGCTGCGCCCCATTGTGCCCATTCTCTTGTGAGGTCTGTGCAGCAGCCTTGGCCTTCTCCCGAGCGGCCGCCTGCCGCCCCACCCGCTGCAGCCATCGACTGCTGAGCAGAGCGGTCTGCTCCCCAAACTTCAAGGAGGCCCAGGCCAGCTCGAAGCCCATGACGTGGCCCCATAGCCACTGATCCCACTGGCCCCCATCGCCAGCCTTCCGGCCGATGAGCAGCTGCACCATGCTGAGCTCCCAGGACGCGAACGTGGTTAGCGAGCCGCAGTAGCCTGAGCACAGGGGGGAGGGGCTGTGTATCAGAGGGTGCGTCACACGGCAAGCTTGGGCATGCAGCACAATTGCATGCATGCATGGCAGGCACTAGTGGAGCACGAGGGTAGCAGAGATATTGAAGTATGCCCAGGGACCCAGGACGCAAACTCATAGCCTCCCACCTGTCCTCATGCCAACATGCAGGCTTTTGTCCTCTTGCCAGGGGTGCATGGCGCTGAGGGCTGCCAGTGGCTGGGTGCCATCTGCGCCAAGGGCGGCCGTGTCTCCCAGCAGGCCCATGACGTAGCAGCCAAGCATGTTGCTGGGCAGGTCGTAGAAGCTGAAGCCGTAGCTCTTGGCAGGGGTGCCCATGGAGGTGAGGCAGATGCCCCAGCCTCCTGTGCACCCATCATAGAAGAACTTGTTCAGGTATATGCGAGTCAGAACTCCAAGCTGGCTCCAAAGTGTCAGATGCAGCAGAGTGACCGGCAGCTCGCCACCCAGCATGACAACCAATTGTCATGCAGAGGGGCTCGATTTCAACCACAGGAGATGCAGCTCAGGCAGAACTGCATGGGGAGGGCATGCAACTCTGCCGAGGTCTGCATGTAAGGCTGTCCTAGAAAGGGATTGGACAGATATCAGATAAGATGTCAGTCTTTTTGGGTCATGATCTGCTGGTTAAAAAAATTCAGTCGGGCAACATGGTGGCACATCTGCCGCGATGCCCGCAGACACAGGGCTTGAAGCCACCCTTGCCTCCTGCAAGACATGCAAGTCCCTCTCCCAGGCAGCAGAGGCAGCAGCATGGAGGGAGGTCTGTCAGAGCACAGGCAGCAGGACAACGAGTCATGCTGGAGCTTGGGCCCTTCTATCTGCCCAAGGTCTGCTTTCAGCAAAATCTGCACACTGCCTGCCCCAGCTCCCCGAACTGAGCTGCACCATTCCTCTGCAGGTGCTTGAGGCCCTGATGAACAGACAGGATCTCTCCAGGGACCAGACACGGGAGACCGTGACGGCAAGTCGTTGCTTGCATGGCTGTTGCTGTGACAGGCGTTGCCATGCCAGCCCTGAAGGCCACCATTGCATGTCGAGGCGTTGCTCTTACCGGCTGCTGAACCCCTGCAGAACCTGTGCACAGCAAATCTGGAGCCCGCTCAGCTGGCAGCTTTCCTCGTTTTGCTGCATGCCAAGGTGAGCAGCCAAAGTCTGCTCCTTTGGCACGTCCCACAGATGTAGAGGCTGTCAGCTGGGGTGACCACATCTGCATAGCGTCTGCACACCTCGCCCTTGTATCCTGCATTTGCAGATGGGACATGACTTCTGCGAGCCTGCCTGCCTGAATGTGCAGGGTGAGACCCCAGACGAGATTGCTGGCATTGCAGATGCCATGCAGGCCAAGGCCCGCCGTGTCCAGACCAAGTGTGACGGTGCGCCAATCTGCCCCACTGTGTGTGCTTTGCATGGCAGGGCGCACCTCGACTCGCTCGCAGCCCTTGCTGCCACTAAACTGCGCGCTCATGTGTGCATGCGTGCTGTGCACACCTGCCACCTGCAAGCTGCCTCTGCATGGCGCACCATCTCTGCTGTGCATGCTGCCCACGCCTGCTGCCTGCCGACTGCCTGCTGCTGCCCACTGACTGCCTGCTGCTGCCTCCCCGGCAGTGCTGGACATTGTGGGCACCGGAGGAGATGGCATCGGCTCAGTCAACATCTCCACGGGCGCGTGCGTGGTCGCTGCAGCTGCTGGAGCCCACGTGGCCAAGCATGGCAACCGTGCCGTCTCCAGCAACTGCGGCGCCGCAGATGTGATTGAGGTGGGTGCTAGTCGGCAGCCAGCAGCCACTGCTGGGCCCTTAGCATCTCGCAGGAACATATGTCAAAGCACCCCTCACGGCTGGCGAGCCTTGGCTCAGCTCAAGCACTTTGAAAGTTACTCTGGCACGCAACATGCAAGACTTCACTGCTTTCCTACTGCAGGCTCTGGGCGTGGCAGTGCAGCTCTCCCCTGAGTCAGTGACCACGTGTGTGGAGCAGACAGGGCTGGGCTTCATGTTTGCCCCTTACTTCCACCCCGCCATGAAGGCAGTGCGACAAGTGCGCTCAGCGCTCCAGGTGAGGATCTGCCTCTTTGTGGGTTGGTAATGGGAAATCTGCAGCTACGATCCATTAGCAGCACATCATCCCCCCCTAATTCCATCCCTGACTACACTCCTGCATAGTCACACCTGGCCACATGTGCAGACAGAGCCGCCACAATGCAGCCAGTGCAAAGCATGCCCACTTCTCTCGCTATACCATGCAGGCGACTGCTCTGTGCTTGCACCTCAATCTGCACTCCCAACTGCCGTCCTGAATCAGTGACTAATTTTCTGGTGCAGGTGCGCACCACCATGAACATGATGGGCCCCCTGATGAACCCAGCAGGCGCTGTGTACGGCCTGATCGGCACCTACAGCCCCACCATCAGCCAGCTGATGGGGGAGGCCCTGCAGCGCCTGGGCTCCAAGAAGGCTTTGGTGGTGCACTCCCAGGGCCTGGATGAGCTGACTCCCCTGGGGGAGGCCGACATTGTGGATGTGACCCCCCAGCGCATCAGACGCTACAGCCTGGACCCTAAGGAGCTGGGCATCCCCAGGTCAGCCACCAAGTCTCAGCCGCTTCCTGTGTCTGGGTCACCCTGCAAAAGCAGGCAAGGGTGTGTTGCCCATTCATGGTGACGGCGGGGTGTGACATGAAGCAGGCGCTCCCCTGTTTGGGGCAAACCTTCAGGTCCTTTGACAGCACATGAAGAGCTACAGCCTGGATGCTAAGGAGCTCAGCATGCCCATGTCGAGTGACTGGCTACTGTGCCCCGTCAGTGGAAAAGTGCCTGGCTGGCCAGGGGTGGGGACTTGCTGCCTGGCCGCTTGCAGAGACTTTTGCAGGGTCTGGCCAGACCTGCCTTATGAGGTGAGCACCTAAATCTGGCTGCGCAGCATCCCCTAAAACACCTGCACCCACCTGACGGACAAGCTGCATTCAAGCTTGCAGCAACAGCATCACTCTTAACACTGCTGACAGGCCTTGGCACGCTGCAGATGCATGTTGTCTGCATTGAGGTTCGTAGCTACTCTTTCCACACACAAGGTCTCTTACTTAGCCCAGTGCATTGCACTGTAGGACTGGACCACTCTCATCACGACTAACATGCTTTGCCGCGCTGCAGGTGCATGGTGGAGGACCTGCGTGGAGGCGACGCCCAGCTGAATGCCCAGATTCTGATGGATGTCTTTGGTGGCCAGAGGGGCCCTGTTGCAGACGCACTCAACCTCAATGCCGGGGTGGCCCTGGCTGCCTGCCAGCTTGCAGATGATGCTCGAGATGGCATCAAGATGGCACAGGTGCATATAGATTTCCTGCTTGCACATGGGGCTGAGTACTCAGTCTGTGGTTCGGATGGTACTGGCGTGCACAATGACATGCCTTAGCCAGCAGGGACAATTCCTGAAAGCTCATGGTGTTGCCTGCTCAGCTCACAGGGCTGAGTTTCAGAGACAGTATTTGTTCAGCTTATGCAAGTGTGCTGGGTCCCAGGCTAAGACCTCATGCGTTGCTCCAACGCCTGCAGGAAGCTCAGAGGTCAGGCAGGGCGGGTGACACATTGCAGCAGTGGATTACAGTCAGCCAGCAGTGCCAGCAGCGCGACCAGGAAGCCGGCAGCCCTGCCGTCCCAGCTGCTCAGAAACAGAGCAATGGCAGCGCAGGCAATGGGGCGTCCAGAAGTTCTGATGCGCCACAGCTAGCCCAACTTGGGCTGCAGAGTCATAAAGGAATCTAATGGTAGCCATTGCTGTTCTTGTGTAGACCATGACTGGGCTCCCATTCAGGCTGAGTCAAGTGAAGAGTCTTCAAGTGGGTCCCGTCCACTCCATCACTGTGAGTGCTGAGCAGTAGTCAAGCTGAGAGCTCCAAGGAAGAGCAGCCACCCTTCTTGACAACAATGTCAACAGAGTCAAAGATTTGAGTGACGTAAGAGTCAGCCTGCCCAACCACCAGGATGGAGCTCTGCGGCAGGCTGCGGAGAACACTGCTGACGCGCTTGCAACCCTCAGAGTCCAAGTGCTGGAGGACCTGCACGTCACTACAGACATCTCACAGGTGGGCTGCAGCACAACAGCATGCGAGGTGTGCATACCTGCACATGCCCGGGGTGAGAGGCAGCCCAGAGGGGAAGGTGCAGCACAGCTCAGAGGCCCAACACTGGATTGCGGCTGAGGGTGGTGCTGCAGCAGCTGCGACCGCAGGCACAACAGACTGCTGCACAGCGCATCACATCACCACAGACGAGGCTGCATGCCAGCTTGTCTTGTCCAGCTTCACGAAACTCACAGGTTTGCAGGGCATGATCCCCACCATGCTGCAGCCCAGGGACTCTGGGAAAGACGAGAGCTCGGCAACGCAGCAGCCCCGCAAGCATGCTGGCCTCCAACACACTTCAGCACAGGCAATGAAACCTCGGCTTGCCTCGTCCAGCACCAGGAGGTTGCAGCGCAGCTGCCCCCGCGTGGTGGCCAGCTGTGCGTAGCCCAGAGCCAGAGCCAGTGCCACTCGCCGCCGCTCCCCGCCGCTGAGCTGCCGAATGCTCCTCTCCTTCAGGCCCTTGTCCGGCATGTGCACGTGCACCGTCTGCAGGCAGCAGGCGACAGCTCAGGACAGGCTGTGCATTCAAGATCACCATGACTCATAATGCTGGCTGTGATGGATGACGGCCCGCTAAAAGGTTGCAGGTGGCGCACTGCCTGGACTGCTGCAATAGAGACCACCGCCTGTATGCTCAGCAAGACTGACAGGCAACGGCCCAGGTGTCCGTGCACACCTTGTTGATGCGCTCGATCTCTGTGAGGCCCTTACTGTCAGGGCGGGTGGCTGACAGCGTGAGGGTGGTGCCACTGCTGAGCTGCTCCAGGTAGCGACCTGCCAGCTCCTGCAGGCACGGGAGGCATCCAGGGTTTCAGCAGGTTCTGGCTACATAACATCGGTGAATCGCCCCACAACAGCCTTGCTTGCAGTCCCCCGCCAAATGAGGCAACTGCCCTCCTCAGCACTGCAAAAGCATCTCAGGGGTAGTGGCTTGTACAGCCCACCTCTGGAAGATGGATCTTGTTGGCTGCGGCAGTCAGCACAGCGCCTTGCAGCCCCCTCGGCATTGAGCAACTGCAATGACCAATGCAGATGGCAATCGAAAGCCTCCTTGCTGCACATGCACCGCCAGCTCTCCTACAGCTCTCCAGGCACGCACTCTACGCAAAGGGTGGATGGAAGCTGGGGAAAGGGGACAGCTGAGGGCTCACCTGCAGCTCCCCCACCACCCCCTCCAGCGCAAAGCTCTGGATGCAGCTCCCCCAGCGCCCCCTCCAGCGCAAAGCTCTGGATGCAGCTCCCCCAGCACCCCCTCCGGCGCAAAGCTCTAGATGCCATGGCAGATGTCACTAGGCATACTGCTGACGAGTGCAAATGACAACTCACCTGCAGCTCCCCCAGCACCCCTTCCAGTGCAAAGCTCTGAATGCCCTGGCGGCTGAAGGCACGGTCCACCTCCCCCCACTGGGCAGCCTCCAGCTCCAGCTGAGCTCCCTGCTGCAGCAGCGCTTGCACGGCGCGCCGCTCTGCCTGGGCCATGGTGTGCAGACGCTGCTGCTCGTCAAGGTGGGGGTTCTGTTGGGCGGCGTGCAGAGCTGCCCGCTGGTCTAAGAGGGCATGCCGCTGACGGGCGGGGCCGAGGGCTTGGGCTGCTGTTGTTGCAGCCATGCAGACCTACAGCATTCGGCACATACTTGACTGAGTGGACTGACTTCAGAAGTGGTGTGCAGAGCTGCCAGCTGCTGACAGGGCAGGCCGCAGCTCAGGCAGCGCCTGCAGCATTGGGGCACATTTGCATCTGCCAGCCACAGGGATTGGGTTGAAGTTCAAGCTGATGCAGCAAACATTTTGATGCAGGAGCCACAGGCGCAAGTTCTCGGCAGCAGCCCAGCAGGAGCGCCCACCTGCGCGATCTCTGCGGGCACAGCTGCGTCCGGGGGATCCTCCAGATCTGGGAGGGCTGTCAGCTGAAGTGCTTGCACAAGGGAGGTCAGGACCCGCTCAGCCTGGGCCTGACTCGCCTGCAGTCTCTCCTCAGCCCTGCGCTGCAGTAGCTCAAGCTCACATCATGCGTGAAGAGATGCAAAGCCTCCAGGTACAGATGTCATCCCTATGAACCCTGACCCTGTCCAGCTGCCAGGACAGCGTTCTGCGGGAATTGACTGGCAGCTATTTGTTCTGAGTTGTTCACTTTGAGGACCTGATGCTGCCTGGCTCCAGCAAGACACCATCCCAAAGGCTCATTGCAGATGCAGCAATGCATGACGATGCCAGGCCCCCCACCAAGCCTCCAATCCCGTCCCTGCTGCCTGGCTGGGCTGGGTCCCACCACTGCTCCTTTTGGGCACCATGGGTATGTCATACATGACGGCTTCTGGTCTCGGTGTAGCCACTCTGACCCACTCTGACCCCTCTCAAAGTTTACCCCACATCAAAGGGAGCTCCCAGGCATCTCCTGCTCCTCACCGCTGCCTGGCCAGCTGCGCATCTCGCAGGCGCCCCTGCCCACCCCACACGGCCTCCACCGCGGCCCGCTCCCGGCGCCTTGCAGCCCCTCTCTCCGCATCGGCAGCGGCCTGCGCCGCACGATCGCGCTGCTGCTGCCTCTCGATGGCAGCTGCCGCAGCCACCCAGACCCGCCGCTCCGCCTCGCACTGTGCCGCCAGCTCTGCCTGCTGAGCTGCCCAGGCTGCGCGCTCCGCCTGCACACAGAGCAGCGCGGTGGGGCAGCTGTGGTTTCGTCTCTCTGCAGTGGGGTGCGATGCCGACATTGGCGCCAGGCAGTTGGCTATGCAGCTACTTCAGCAAAAGCATTCCTGTCATGGCATGTGCCAGGTGCATTGATGTGTGGCATCTGCCTGGCTGCCAACCAGTCACAGCCTCTGCGGGCCCACCTCAGGGTGCCGTGCTGCGCTTTCAGTGCTTGCAGCAACATTGGCGGTGTGTGATGTGCGGTGCATCCAGTGCTTGCAGCAATTTCTGCTGGTCACGGGTACAGTTTGTGACTCGACCCACCTTCAGCCTGACCTCCTGCGCTGCACATTCTGCTTCAAGGGCTTGGCGCTCAGCCTGCTCCTCGCGCATGACCTGATCTTCCAGCAGAGCCTCTTGCTGCTTCAGCTCTGCAGCTGCGGAGCTGGCTGCCTCCACGGCACTCTGCAGCCTGGCTGCTGCCTCGCGCACTGCGCCCTGCAGGGCAGACGCAGTGCCGTTCCTGCACACATGCTCACCACAAACAACCCTCCCCTGAGTGCGCTCAGCACACGAGTCGCTTTGGACAGGAAGAGCTCGACCCAGCAATCTCGTTTTGAGCTCTGCCGCTCTTTTCAAGGGTGCAGCAGCTGATCAAGACGGGGCTCAAGGAAATGATGCCGTCAGAGTTGAGGAGGTGAGCAGGTGGCTGCAGACAGAGGGCAGAGTCTGACACACCTGGAGGCGCTCCACATTGAGGTTGTAGGTCGCCTCATCAATGGGCTGCAGGCACCTGTCGCACACAGCGTCCTCTGACGCGTGCCCAATGTGGTGCTGGTACTCGTGCAGGCTTTGCTGGGCCGCCTGCATGTCGGCCAGATGAATGGGTCACCGGCAGCTTGCATGACAGCATGCAGGGCAAGCAGGAGCCCCCCAGAGCAAGTCTGGCCAAACATTGCCTGGACACCAGATTACAATATCGAACTGGTTACTGCAGTGAACAGGCCCCCTGTGAAGCTGCTCATACCCTCCAGCAAGCAGGGTCCACTTTGGCAAACCTTGCATGCAGCGCAAGGCTTGGCAACAGCAGGGGCAGAGCGCTGGCATACCACAATACAAGACTCACAGCCCGGCCTGCATGAGTTCTTGCAAGCTGCTGTCTGGTGACTCTCTGCCATGGGGCCTGCACAGCAGAAGCTGGCACACGCTGCCTCACCTCGAGAGCACCATGTCTGCTGCCGAGTTGTGTCTGCCGCTCCAGCAAGCTGCCCTGCAGCTGCTGCACAGCAGCTTGCAGGCCCAGCAGCTCTCCTGAGGGGTCCCTGCACGGGCACCTTGCTGTCATATTTGCAGCATCTGCCAACTGTGTGCCTCGAGCAAGGGGTACTTGCTGTCAATCGCTGGCACAGCAGCCTGCAGGCCCATCAGGGGACCTGCTGCAAGGTGCTCTTGTACGTTCCTGCCTCTGGCCAACTTCCATCTCCAATGGTAGGCAGGTGTCACTGATATTTGGTGCCTCAGCTGCACGATCAAGTCATGCAGCATCCCGGGCAAGGGCATCCCTTAGATGAGACCAGGCTGCCTCACTTGGTCGGGCTCATGACCTCGGCGTCTGGCAGCACAGTGGTGGCCAGGCTGGGGCTCCCCAGCAGCGCAGCCATCGCAGGGGCCCCAGGAATGTGTTGGCCTGGCGTGGAGCCTACTGCCGGTGGGACTGGGCCTCTGCGCTGGGCCAGCAGATCAGAAGCACCATTGCCTGAGAGCACTGCGCTGTCAGCTGCCAGCCTTCCATCGCTGTCTATGGCACCATTGGTGCTGGCAGGAGGAGGCTGGGGCTCAAGTGACCGGGCAGCAGCTTCATGCTCCTGCAGCAGGATTAAAAGTGATATGAGCCAGCACAGCCAAGCAGCACGGACGGACTTTCAGCACACTGAGTGAGCCCTCTAACTTGCAGTCCTCTGTGATGGAGAACAGCTTCTACAACATCTGAGAATGCTGGGCTCAAGCATGCAGTACAGTGCACTGGACTAGTGCTGCTCTGAGCACAGCAAGTGTTTCGATGAACAGAACCCATGCACTTCTTAGCTGGTATCTCAGCTCTCCCTGTTGTTGCAGGCGCTGCTCCAGCATAGCCTGCGCAGCTGTCACTGCCCCAGTCTCACTTACAGGCCCACAACTGCTGCAGCTGGTCACACCTCTTGTTCATCTTGCAAGCGCTGCTCCAGCGCAGCCAGCTCAGCTGTCACTGCCTCAGCCTGGCTCTCCAGCTGAGCGAGCTCGTGCTGGGCTGCGGCCTCGCTCTGCAGCAGGTCTGCACTGAGCAGGTGGGGCTGGGCCAGCCAGCTGTGCAGCTGTCGGCCAAGCCCCAGGCACTGCTGTTGCGCAGCCTGCAGCTGCTGCAATGCAGCGAGCACCTGTTCCCTGAGCTCTTGGGCCTCTTGCTGGTGGGCTGCCTGGTAGGCGTCGGCAGAGTACTGTGCAGCTGCAACCTGCAGCCAGAACAAGGCTGCAACCATGTTGAGGCTGGAGACACAATCAACTGTGCGCTGGAACTGGCACTCACAATCAAGATGGTTGTGCCGCACAGCCGCTACTGGATGCAGGTAACACCCCTGCTGCAGCAAACCCAGATGAGCATGTAAACATGTCAGCTTCACAAGGCTGTGTGTGGTCCGCACTGGCAGCCCCCCACACAAATGAGTCCAGCACAAGCCACAATTCACTTGTGCGTCCCAGGGCGTCAATGTGTCACTGCTGTGATGCCGTGCAAAGCCTCATAAATGACATTAATTGGATGCGCCCACAAACCACCCACTAACAATGCTCAAGTGGCTAAACACACGCAGCCTCACATGTGAACAAGCTCAAGCAGTGCCCCACCTGCGCCTCCAGGGTGTCAGCATGCTGCTGACGCACAGCCTGCTCAGTCTGTGTGGCAGCCTTCTGGCTGGTCGTGGCCTTGAGCTGCTTGGAGGACTCGGCCTTAGCCTGCTCCCAGACCTCCATCTCAATCACCTTCCCCAGCTCGGCCTTGAATCGCTCATCATTGCTCTGCACAAGCAGTGTGGGGTGTTGGAAACTGGAAGCAAGCGGGTGCAGCCAGCAGCAGCCCTGCCAGGAGCGCAGGGCATCAGGCGCCATTGCGCTGGCCCAGCCTAGCGCTGCTTGCACATGACAGGCTGGCAACTGCGTGCAGACAGACTGCAGGCTGCCTGCCAGTCTGAGTTCCTTGTTGCGCCGTCTGATCATGCATGTCGTCAGCTGCTGCACGGGAGCTGGGTAGCCCAGCACTAGGCTGTCCCACAGCGCCTGCCGGGACACCAAGCACCCTGCAGTCCCCGTCGCATCCCCTCACCTCTAACAGAGCGGTGATGTCTGCCTGCCCGTGAAACACCGCCCGCATCAGCATGTCGGCTGCCAGATGGCGGTCCACCTCTGCCTGAGTCAGCTTGATCTCTGCCATCGTCAGGTCAGCACCGTCCAGCTGAAAGGTGAGCTTGCCCTTGCCACGCCCCCGGACACTGCGCTCGATGGTAAAGTCCTGCCCATTCACACGACCCTCCACACGCACCCGCGCCTGCTTGCAGTCATCGTTCACCACCTCGGCATTGGTCAGACCTCTGCCGGCGCCCCCCTGCAGGGAGATGCTGCCACTTCAGCCTTTGCCTGCCTTGACAGCACAGCTCGGCCCTGCAGGCTGTGACTTCGTTATTGTGTCATTGTTGAGTACCTCCACACGGTCAAGCCCCTGCCTACACTACTCTTGTAGCAAAGGGCTGCAGGGTATCTTGCTGCTTTGCAGCAGAACACAGCAAGCACTTACTGGCAGATCAGGAGGCAGTGACAAGGTGCGCAACACTTCTCTTCCCCCAGTGCACAGTCATCCACAGCTGTGCAGGCGCGCATTGCAGTTTGCAACTGCAGCCAGTGCTTTGCTGCATGGCTGCGCCTGCCAGCAGCTTTCAGCCACTCCTCTCCCAACTCAGAAGTCTTCTGGGCTCACCTCAATGCGGGCATCTGATCTGCCAGTGATAGCCCACAGCGCTGACATGGCCAGTGCACTCTTGCCTGCCCCATTGCTGACTGCCCCGGCATCATCCTCGTTGCGCCCACTGATCACGCAGACACCCCTCTGACGCAGATCATAGGTCACCACATCCCTGCAGCACATGCACGGTTTCGGATGGCCTCAGTCAATGGCGCTGCAATTGGAAAGCTCATGCAGGCCGTCAGACTGCTGCTCAATAAGGGGGCAGCAGCACAAATTGACATCTGACAGAGCTCCCCCACATAGCTCCAGCGCTTAAATATCCCAAAGATTTGTTTCCAGGAGTGCTGCACAGCTTGTTTGCAGCACACATGCAGGGAACGGCAGATGCCTGGCAATGAGCAGCCCAGGCAGAATCATTGCAGGAGTTTGCCCCTTATGGGATTTCTGCAATTCATCAACTCTGACCTGAAGGGCCCGTATCCCTCCAGCTCCACACAGTGAAACTCCACTGCCGCAGACTCTGGCTTGAGCTTGGCACCGTTGCCCTCCAGCTCCTGCAGTCACCGCGCACATGCTTGAGCTGCGCGAAAGAGGCTTGCCTGGCACTGCCAGGACTTGCTGGGGTATGTCAGCAGCCAGACTGTCTGTCAGGCATGCAGAATGTCAGCCCTGTCATGGTTCTGCAGAACACCAGCTCACTCTGCACGGAGGTGAGGCAGCCCACACTGTGCTGCATCAGCCGGCATGCACGGCGCTTTGACCTGTTGCTGCGCAGCGCTCTGCTGCCACCCTCACCCGCAGGAGCTCCCTGCCCACAGCTGCAGCATCCGGGGTCATGTCCATTGCCTCTGCATATGCCTGCAGGAGGCCGATGGCCCCCAGCTCCTCAGCAGCCTCAATGCGCGGGGCAGACTGCTGGGGCGGAATGATGAGTTCCAGCTTGATGCCTGCAGCAGGGACATGCAGGCTTGTGGGGCGTGCTGATGAGCACATGCCTTCAACCCTCAGTGCCAGCAGCCAGGAAATGCAGATCTGTGATGCATGGCAAACCAGCCAGACACCAGCGATCCTGTCTGTCCCTGTGTCAGTGCTCAGGTGGGTATTACATGCCTTGTTTGCTGAGAGTGGTGGCCATGCCCTCAGCGTCTTTCAGCAACTCTGCCTTTGGAAGCGTCCACTTGATCCTGCAGGGAGCAGCGCAGCTGCCTGGAAGGTCCAGGATGCAGACATGTGCGCAATTGTAAGGGTTTGCGTTGCTGCTGCTCAAGAAAAACAGGGGAGGCACCTCCCCATTCTGAGGGTTGCTGCTGGCCCACCTGTCTCCCTTTCTGGCTGTGTCTGGTAGTGCGGGCTGCGTGCCGGAAACAGTGAAGTGCCTGGGCCCCACATCAATGGGGATCTGCTCAAGCACCTGCCAGTTGCTGTCCAGCACCAGCAGATGCTTCTGCTGTCCAGCCTCACTCCTTGAGACTGCAGCAGTGGAAGGTGATTTTCTCAGCTGCTGACAGCATAGTGACCATGCTGAAGACAGCTGAGGTGTTGCGCACTCTCACTTTGGTAAGGGGAGCCCACATATCGGATGCTGGTGTTGCTGACAGTGTGAGGCTTGTGGTAGTGGCCTGTATAGGTGGGGATGGTGTCTGGGAACAGGTCTGGTGGCAGGCCCTCCCTGGCTTGGAATGCCTCATTCATCATGGCCCCTTGCTGCAGGCGCCACAGGTGTCTGCTCAGCTGACGCACAATGCTGGGCCCAGGAGCACAGAAGGTGAACATGCGTACTCAGCGAACGTGCTTAGTCAGCAGGAGCAGCCTTGGGTGCAACGCAGGCAGGGCAGAGGTGTCCTGGCTACCTCAAGTAGCAGTAGGCTGTTCACTGCAGTCTGCTGCACCCTCGACACACATTCATGTACTCACGCAAGGCACAGGGCTGTACAGCAGACGCACAGTGCTGCGCCTACCACGTCAGCATGAGCAAAGACCGCCTTGATGGGGCCTGCACTGTGCAGTGCAGCCTGCAGCTCAGCATGGTCCCGCCGGTAGGGCAGCCACAGGGCATCTTGGAAGATGGTGGGCTGCTCAAAGATGTGGACTGCTGGGCAGGCTGCTGCGATGGGGCTCAGCGAGTGAGCCAGGCCACCCGCACTGACCTGCAGTGTGGCGGGGTCACAAACTGGCTGGGTGGTCTGGTTCCCGCATGGTCGCGGGTTGCAACACTGCAGATCGGCCTCTGCAGGATGGATGACGCTGCAGGGGGCCGCAGAGAGGCCCCTGTCGGGCAGTCTGGGCTGAGGAACCCTGCTCAACAATGCAAGTGCTGCATGCAAGTGTGCCACTGCATGCTGCAGCCTTGCCTGGTCATGGTTGCCAACCAGCATGAGGGTGGGCTGCTTCCAGGACTTGAACTCCTGGAGCACAGCATTCAGGGGCTGCACCGGCAGGGACCCCCTCACGTGCCAGAAGTCGCCTGCATGGGGCACAACATGAGTGTGTCAACTCCCTTGAATGGTCCTCTGCTCCTGCTGGCAGCATTTTCCAGCTCAGCTGCAGTCATGCTGCCCCCGTGAACACATAGTGCTGAGACTTCTGGACTCATGCAGCAGACAGGCACGTAAAGGCCGAGGTCGGCCTGCAGCTCCTCAGGTGTTACTGCCAGACGAGCAGACAGCTTGATCTGCAAAACTCAAAGCCAAGCCTGGGACAGCCTCTGGCTGTGAGTTTTTACATGCTGAGCTCAGCAGCCTTCCCCCACAGCAGGCGCATGCTCAGCTATGATTCCTGCATATGTACAGTGGCCATGACAGCACAAAGCCTCTCCCTACACCAAGACGTCTGGCTATGCTTACAGCAAGAGCTCGGCGGCCAAGCAAGCACACAGGCTCACCCAGGAACACAATGCCGGCATCCTGTGCCTTGGCCTCCTGCTTGACTCTGCGCAGCACCTCCAAACACACGTCTAGGGTGCGGGGACTGACATGCAGATCTGTGAATACAATCCACTTGCTGATGCCCTGCCACCGCTTGCCAGCAGGAACCAGGGCTAGGGGCCCCAGGTGCGGCGAGATGGTGGCGGCCGCACCCTGTGACACCTGCTGTGGCTGTGATGAGGGATCCACCTTGACTGGTCTAGTTGCAGTCTTCCGTGCTGCCTGGATTGGGGCCAATGGGACATGACATGTTCTTCGCTGAGGAAGTGCCAGCAGATAGGAGATGTCATGAGACCAATATGATCTGCTCAACCTGTGCATGCTGCAATGTGGCGGGAGCACAGGAAGTGTAGACCAGCTGTGTTGGCTGTGAGCCTGTACCAGCTTGTGATCCAACATCAGAACCACTCGTCACAGCCCATGCAACCAGATCTGGGACCCACAGCGAGCAGCTTTGCCTGCATTGGCCCGTCAGAGCTAAAGCTCCTGCATGGTACTACAGCAAGACGTATTAGCAAGTAAAAGCAGAATGTTGACCCTAAAGTTTGTTGTGTCACTTTGCACTGATGTCTGCATTTAATGGCTGATGGCAGGCACATTGAGATAGCAAGCCAGCTTCAGACCCAAAGCAGCCGACAGTTGATGAGATGGGTGTGTTCTGCTGGCATTTATCCAGGTGTCTACCAGGGCGACACTGTGAGCCCCTCACTGGTCCACAGTGACAGTGAATGACGGCTTGCGGCAGGGTGAAGATGCACATCAGTACCCAGGTGCCATCAGCAGGTGGCCTCTGGCCATGATGTGGGCCGTCCTGTGTTGCTGTTGCTGACAGATCCCTGTCTCCTGGACCGCAGTGTTCACATCAAGCGAGCTTTGCTGCACCTTGAGTGCGGGGCAGCACCTCTCTGAGTGCTTCCAACATGTACGCGACAATACCCCTTCTAGCACTTCACCTCCAACTTTGTGACAGCGCGTCTCTGGACGCTCCAGCTTGAGCGTGTGACACTCCCCCACTCATGGTGCTCCAGCTTCGAGACGTGACGGCACCTCTGATCTGTTGCTGCAGGGGCTCCTGGCAGGGAGCCATGAAGGGAACCCAGAGCCTGCTGGCATCGCAGGTCTTCCACTGGTGACCTCTGCAGTGCTCGTGATCCCTTGCAACTGCTTGTTTGTCCTGCAGTGCAAGTGAATGTGCTCTGCAATCCCTCAAGCTTGCATATGGGTGAAGCCCTGTGCCACATGCACACTGGCCTGGCTTGCAGGTACACCACCACAGCGGCTGAGTTGTGTGCCAGCAGACCATGGAGTTGGGTGCTCTGTGTTGAGCAGGTGCACAAGGACCATATGATGGCCCCCATGGGTATCTGCAGATGCCCTGCAAGGCTGCCATGATTTGTGTACCTGGCAGCTGGGACTGTGCCAGCAGAGCTTGTGCATAGAGGAGAATGCATGCTCGTCATTGTATGCAGGGAGCCCCTGGGTTCATCCTAGCTAGACAGGATGCTGTACCTGCAGGCAGGGCAGCAGCAGCCACACCATAGTGGCATCCTGCAGCTGCTGCTGCACAGCAGCATGCAGCGCTCTGGCAGTGGCCTTGGTCAGATAAGAGCTTGGAGCCTGAAGCTCCCACACATCGGAGCACACCACCACAGTGATGCACTCTGCAGTTCTGAATGAGGCCTGCCTGCTTCGTCTGCTGGTGCTGCGCAGATGCCTGAAGCCTTTCTGTGTTTCAGATCTTTGCACTTTCAGTTACACAGCTCACTTTGTAAAATCAACTGTCAGGATAGAAGGTCATTGCATGCATTGTCTCGACACTGATCAGGCAAGTTTGGCTGGGCAATGTCTCTGGAGGTGAACTTTGTGCAGGCTTGCTACTGCAAAAGGCCAACAAGGCCCAGGGCCACTCATCAAGATTCAGGCAAATCTCAGGCCATTGGCGTGGCAGTGGAGGGCTTCACAGCTGCCTTTGGTCTGCGCATCGCCACCTTTAGGCGGGTTTCAAACAGCCAATTTGCCATGCATGATGAACCTATCAATCTGCAGCCACCGCCAAAGCACGAATATTTAACCTTAGAGGGACCACACAACCTCACCAAGCCATATTGAGCACAGCAGCAGGCAACTCTTGCAGCTGCACAGCTCAGAGCACAGCGGCTGCCGACAGCCTCAACAGCCATGCAGACAAAGCAGAGCTGTAGCTGCCAGCTGGTCTCTGATGAAAGGGAGGCTCACCAGCCACTGGGTGCCCTTGCCAACACCCTTGACGCCTGCTAGCTCATTGCTGCTCTGGACCTTGGCAGGCCACATCTTGACAACATGCGCCACCTTCTGCAGTGCTTCTGCTGCATAGATAGCATTCCCGCCTGCAACACAGTGCAGCATACTTCATGGGAGGTTACCCCAAGATCACTCAGCCTGGACCTCAGCGCGTAGGTGTAGCTCACTCTTGAGCCTGGACAGCAGCAGGCATCAGAGTTGCTAGCAGCGCTGCAGTGCGCTAACCAAATTCCGCAGTGGTGCGTATGTGCCTTCACCGATGAGCATGGACAGCAGAACAGGTCACTGCTGCATTTGCAGTCCCGTCGAGCAGCTGAACATGCCTTCAGCCTCTCTCCTGGCAGCCAGCTCCAGCAGTGCTGACTCCAGCCCGAAGTTGTGGTTCTCGCCCCGCTCCACTCTGGGGACCTCTTTTTTGATGTCAAGGACACTGCACTGTCAGCACCAAGCTTCAGCATGAAGCAGCACTGGCCGACAGCTGCTGCTTCACCCTCGAGGGTCGTTTCACTTCATCTGCTTGACGTCAAGTATAGTGCACTGCAGGCACTCCAAGCAGCGATGCTGGCTGACCAGCTGAGGCAGTGCTGCAGTGGAGGGGCCTCACCCGAATACCTCCTCTGGCGTCCTGAATGGCAGACCCACATGCTCGGCAAATTTCCTGCAGCCGGGAAGGATGTTCAGCCTCTGCACAACACCGCCCACAATTCTGACACATGAGGGGGCTCACCTGTCAGAGTCCGCAAAGTCCTTATGGCGACCCGCCTCATCGCCCACAAAGAAACTCTCTTCCAGAACTGCATGGCAAGTACTTAGGATTTCCCAGCTGCCCATTCAGGATTCTTCGGGCTGTGGTGGCACATGCATGCAGACCTGCGCTGCAAGTACACACATTGCTTGGCCTGCTGCTTGTGCAGCACAGGCACAGTGGTGGGGGCTGATGAACATGGCATCCGGCAGCTGCAACTGAGTGGTGCTTGGCTATCCCTCATTCGTCACGCAACCAGATGCTGTACCTATTGGCTGACCAGCATTGCACTTTGCCTCAAAGAATTCCCACATGCCGGGCGCAGGCTTCCTGAAGGGGTCCTCTGCCTTGCTAGGTGCTGTCGCTGCAAAGACATGCGCCGGGACATCCAGCTGCAGCAGAACAGATGACAGTGAGAAAAGTCCGCACGACCTGCGGTCAAGTACATGCACCTACTCAGCTGTACAGCCCACATGACTTCCATTCAGAGCCCTGCACCAGCCAAGCCTTCACTGCTCAGGTGACTCTAAGGCACAGGATGGCCTGGTGAAGCGGCGGCAGGACAGATATCCTCCACGACCCACAAGAGTCCGTGCAGGGCTCCTGTGTGAAGCTGCCAAGCGCGGCATCCACAGCCCACATGACACCCTGTGCACCAATGCACCGGCCCAAGTTGCAGAAGGAATGAAGACAGACATAGTCCTGCCTGCACAAAGCAGGCATGGCTCCTACGTACAGCAGTGAGGCACAAGGCATTCTCAACCCGCATAGGGCATGCAAATAATAAGAGCAAGCCAGCCCTCTGCCAATCGCACCTCCTCCAGGATGTTGTCGATCTGCGCCTTCACCTTAGTTGCAGCCTTGCCATCCAGTGCGCCCTGAACATAACCCTGGTTTCTGCAACACAGGCATCACAGCCTAAGCAAGCTGGTGTTGCTGCTGTCAGTGCCATGCGCAGTTGCACTAAGAAGGCCTGCTGGGCGCTGCAATGCACTACCTGCCAGTGTGTGTCCAGAATGTTGAGGCTGACGTGACCACTCACGTGAAGATCACCACAGTGTACTGAAGTGCCACGAACCCCTTCACAACCTCCTTTGACTCTCCTGTTGGCAAAGCGCCAGTTGTCAGCTCCGGGGCTGACTTGCCAACATTTGCCTTGTTGCCCACCAGGGTGCCATCCTGCAGGAGAATGTGGACCTGCCTAGGACCAACCAACCAGGAGAAGCAGCAGGTTTGCAGATGGCCTCATGCACACCAGATCAAAGGCCGCAATCTTGGATTGGGCCTCTGGATTGCCATAAGTCCTGCAGACAGTGGACGCTGTGAGATCCACCTGCTTGCAAAGCTCCGGGGCCATCAATGTGTTCTCTTGTCTACATGGGCCTGGCAGCGCCACAGATCGAGGCAGATCAGGCATCAGCAGACTGCAGCAAGCCACAGCAGTGCCATAGCTTACTTGGACAGCAGCAACTTGGGGTATTCCAGCACCCAGCCACTAGCCTCAGTCACTGGCACCGCTGGTGGCTCGTCTGCCTTCGTATTTTTCACTTTGCTGGTGCTGTCAGGAGTGCTAGGTGCGCAGTTTTGTGCACTGGCATCCTCTGGGATAGCTTTGCGCTTGGGCGCCATCAAGGTTTGTGGCTTAGTTGTGTACTTAGGACAAGTACAGGTGCTGACAAGACCCTGACCTAACTGCTGCTGTTAGTCAGGGCCACCTGTCTTGGAACAGTCCCAGGTGTGAGCCAACGACTCCCCAATGGGGCTCACGCTGCTTGCTGGCCACCCTTTCAGCCACAGACAGAGCAGAGGTGCGCCACGGCTGTGTGCACATCACCCGACAGGGCTTCCCCTCCTTCCAGCAACCCTCCAGCAGGTACCTGGGCAGCCAGGCAGGGGCATCTGTCCTCGCAGAGTGCAGTGCAGGGGCATGCTGGACATGTTGAGAGCATGCAACATGAGCATCAGCGCCAGCACAATCTGTGCTGCAGCTGCTAGGGCTGGCAGGCCCTGACTCCCCAACACAGGCTCTGCAGACGCAACGCAACGCCAAGCCTAGTGTAAGGTGGAGATCCCTGTTGTGGACCTTCCCGAGGGCATGTGCCTGTGAAGGTCACCTGTGTGGTCTTCCCACAGCCGGTCTCCCCGCTGATGAGGACGACATGGCTCCCTGCCACAGCCTGAACAACATGCTCCCTGGAGGACAGCCAGGCAGACTCCCAGGTCAGCGGAGGCAGTCTGCAGGGACGCTGGCTGCGCAGGGGGGCGCATGTGGGGTACAGACTGGGTGCTGCAGCGCTGTGAGTTTGGGCAAGGCACATGCTGACCTGCAGGTGCGCCTGCAGGGCTTGCAGGGACTCTGGCCTGAAAGACAGGTCGAGCGCCAGTGAGTTGTGGTGTGATCGACACCCCGATGCTTGCCAACCATCACTGCCCCTGTCTCCCTTCCTGCGCGCGCAGCAAAGAAGATGTTTTCAGCCTGGCCTGGACACATGTGCTGCTGCATCAGCCGGTCAGCTGTTGGGCTTGGCAGGAACACCACCACCAGCAACTTGTTCCAGAGGCCTGTGCACCCAATCTGTCTCCCTCACCCATGCCTCTTGGACGTGAAGCCTGGCTTCTTGCATTGAGTGTGGACGACAGCCCTATAATGGTCGTTGAGACCGTTTTCAACAATGTATCTTGCAAGGCGCAACAAAGGTGATGGCGTACAGATAGCAACATGCAGGCAGCTTGAGCACATGCCTGCTCCCATGTGCTGCATCAGGTTGTAAACATCCAAGTGCTTGTGCCACGGCCTGCAGTGCGGCGACAGCCAACAAGGTGCCAGTATCTGTCTCTGGAGGTTGCTGAAACGCAGCTAGCTGATCTGACATGGAGATGCGAGTGCTTTCTCCGGCTGGCCCGGTGCCAGAAGCTATCCTTCCACTTCCACGAGCAGCATAACAGCGGTGCTTGAGCTCATGGCCAGATGCTGCAGCTTGAGAAGAGAAGAGAAAATGGATTTAAAGTCCGGGGGCCACAATGAACGGGCATGGGACTGACAATTTCATGTAATCATGGCAAAAGCAGCACTGATTGATGCATAAGCAGCGCTGCACGCACATACTTAGCAAGCAAAATTGGGGGATGGTCATCAAAGAGGTCTGTCAAAGTCTGTCCTGGCGTCTTGAATAGGTGGCTGTGGGCGTTGCGCAGGTCATCGAGCTGGGGACAGTGCAGCAAGATGTGTTGCTCGTCTTCTATGGCGGTTGCTGATGTGCAGAGGCGGCAGGTCCTCTCGTGTCTGGCTTCTGATGTGTAGCGGCCTGTCTCAACTCTCAGCCTGTGGCTGCTGCAGCGGATATGGGCCATTGATTTGCGCAGTCTGTAGCCTCTGATCTGCTGGATGTAAGGTTGCGTGGTGTACGCTGCGCTGAAGCCGCGCATCTGCTTGTACGTTGCCACGGTGCTGTCTGAGTTCTCCGCAAAGAGCCGCTCATGGCGCTCTGTGCTGGGGGCGCTGGCAGGCCTCCCGCGGGCCTGCAAGGCAGCAAATCCAGCAGGGGTACGCAGGAGCCTAAGGTTTTCCACATTGGGTGTGCCGTCAAACATCGCCCAGAACAGTGGGTTGTCAGATGCAGTGCGAGTGACATTGCAGATGCGCAGCCTGAACTTGTCAACTTGTTTTTGCCAATGCACAGCAAGCGGGTATCTGCCAAACTCAGCCAGGGCAATCAAGTGGTGCGTGGTGCGTTTCACTCCCAGCAGGCCACGTAAGAACTGGAGGTGGACGCCTTCCAGCACTTTGGTGACTGTGCTGCTGGCATCATGGTGCCAGAACCACACCTCACAGCCATAGCTGAGGATGGGCAGCACCAATGCATTGAACAAGTTGCACATGCGCTGGGGGTGCACATAGCCAAGCTGGAAGCATCTGCGGCGCATGGCATGCATGGCTTTGCATGCAGAAGCTGCAAGACTCCCCAGAGCAAGGCGGAAGTCCCGTTGCGTGGCATGGAACCACAGGCCCAGATATTTGAAGCTGTCCTTGCGGGTGAGCACTCTCCCGCCGTATGTGAAACCCCGGCAGGGGGTGTGCCGCAGCTCAAAGACCAGCACCTCAGTCTTTTCCAGGTTCACTGTGAGGCGCCTCTTCTTGCTAAAGACCTGCAATGCATCAAGCATGTTCTGTAGCCCCTCTGCTCTGGTGCTTAGTATGGCAAGGTCGTCTGCGTAGAGCAGCAGCGGCACAGGCTTTTGCATCTTCCACTCGCGGCCCGCAGCTGTGAACCAGTAATCGGCAAGGCTTGGGGCGCCATTGCCTGGCACAGCTTTCAGGACCTTGTGCAAGCAGTCAAGCAGCAGCCCGAACAGCAGGGGGCTGAGGGGACTCCCCTGCTGTACCCCCTGAAAGCACCTGAAAGCCCCAGAGGTGCCCTGCTTGAAAATCAGCTTAAGCTTGACCGCACACGTTGACCACACCTTTCACCAACCGCCCCACAACATTGAACTCAGACATGCTGCAGCCCAACAGAGCGGTTCGCCAGAACTCGCTGCGAGTTCAGCGCTGGCAAGAGGAGATCTCCAGAGGATGCCCAAGGCTGCGCAGCACCCAATGCAGCTGCAAAATATGCTGAGTGGCAGCTGCTCAACATCCACTCAGCTCTTCATTGATCGGGACTGGATGGTCTCCTGCCACTTTGCTGAGCAAATACATATGGTGTGATTTCAAGGTTCAGCTGCTTCTGCTTGCAGATGGGCGCCAAGACCTCTAGCAGGTCTTTCAGCATTTAGAGCAGCAGCCTGGCACGCTGCAGAGGCTGCGTGCTCTGCCGCAACAGATGCGCAGGCAGCAGGCTGCTGCCAGCCAGCAGTGGGGACCGGCGGGCGGCAACTGTATGCCGCTTGAGAGCATGCTGCTTGCAGACCCTTGCAATACCACCTCTTTCAGGACAGCCACACGGGCACAGCTCTGTTACAGCAGCATCAGTTGTTGCTTGGGCTGAGCCTGCTGGCGCTGCTGACCACGAAGTGGCAGGCAAACTCTTCACCGCACCCCAAGGCAAGCAGGCGGCCAACCCCAAAGGGCTGGGACTCAGCACGCCCCCGCCTGGCAGGCGGGCCAACAAGCAGGCAGCGGGCCCAACAGCAAATCCATCCTTTGGAACCGCTGCCAGATCCTGCAGCCGGTCTTGGCGGCGCGCCTCGACTCAGTAGGGCATGTTGCTGATGCGCCTCCACACGCGGCAGCTGCTGGGCAAACATGCAGAGTCTGGGCAGCAAAGAGCGCAGCACCTGCCTGGTGCCTGGCATCCGGCAGCAAGCCTGGCCTCAGACGCAACAGATAGCAGGAGGAACGGCTCTGGTTGGTCCCTCCAGTTTCCTGGGGATGCAGCATTAATGCCCTGGCTGGGGCTGAGGCGGACACCACCTCTGACGTATGGCATTGGCGAGGGGTCAGGAGTGCCACAAACGCAGCAGCCATGCGGTCCAGGCAGCCCATGTCTGCAGGGCTTTAAGTAAACCAGCCAGCAGCCCAGCCAGAATGCCTTGGTGAGCGACAGGCAAGGCAGTACACCTGTATTGACAAAGAGATCTGTGGCGATGACCACACAAGCACAATGCAGGCCTGCTTTCAATTGCCTGGACTGCGCCCTTCACCCCATCGCAGAGTGCCTGTCCTCCTGCCTTGTCAAGGGCATGCAGGATGTGTCTGTGGAAGTGGGCATGCTGGCAGGCAGGAGCGAGGAGTGGCACAAGGCCTTGACCATCCTCAGCTGTAATGCCTTGCCCAGGCTGTGCAGGGTGAAGGTCTCGACACCGATGTCATTACAGTCTGGGTACCCACTTTGTATGAGGTGGCAGCAAGGTGCTGCCATGCATTGGTCGCCAATGGCACCATGTTCATGTCTGGCAGCTCCAGACCTAGATCAGCCGAGAAGTATGGGGGTTTCTCTGCGAACATTTGTCCAGGCACCAACCAGGGCGACAGTGTATGAGCTCCTCACTGGCCCCCAGTGACAGTGAAAGCTGGCTTGCAGCAGTCGAGATGCTGCATCACTACCCAGCTGCCTCAGCAGGTTGCCTCTTATCACAGTGAGACGCTGGTGCTCTGTGCCCCGCTGTACAGAGAATCAATGATGCGTGCAGCTGCCCGGATGAAGAGGCACTGGACCATCTGTACAAGAAGGGGTTGGCCACAACCCCTTAGAAGCCCTCCAACATCCTTGTTGACACTGTCGCTAGGGCGTGTGGCCAGTAGGTAGCTGGGCGCAGGTGCTGTCTTGCAGCTGCACTCGCCCACATATGTGCCCAGATCTGCTCCAATGTGTGTGGACATCACATTAGCAGTCTTGGACCATAGCTTGCTGACAGTGAGATGCTGGGGCGCTCTCTTAACCTTACGCTGGCATCCATGGCAACAGTCCCCACTTGTGCTCTGTATTAGAAAGAGGTGCAAGATGTGGGGCTATCGAGTCAAGAATGTGATCAGGTTGTGCTCCTTGGGGACTGCTGCTGATGTGCTTGCCACCAAACCTTCGATTATCGACCACTCATCTCAACATTTGCAGATGGACTGATCACATCATATTCATGACCCTACATAGCTTTGATACATGGGATTGCACACAGAGATAGCAATGAATGTAAGATATGGCAACACGCAACGCACACTAGTAGGGACGCTCTCAATGAATGTGGGGGCACTGCTGGTATGCCCTGCCCAGAGGATGCAGATCTCATCATCGATCCACTGTCATGGGTCATGTCTTGATCAGTACTGATATTGGTCGTAGACACACGAATTGAAGGCAGATATAGGACAGAATAGCCACACAAAGATGTTTAGGGAAGCGAAGGCTGTCTGATCACAAACGCCTGAACCACAAAGGGCAGCATATGTAAGAGCCTGTTGCATGCATGAAGCACAGCTGGAGCAAGCAGTTGAAGTCGACACGCAGATAGGTTAAGGAGAGCACTTACAGGTCGACAGGACGGTCGTAAATCCAGCTGAAAGGTGTGTGCTTCACTGCGGCCTTGGCGCGGCGGGCCTCTGCCCTGTCGGACAGCTTCCTGCGCCGCAAGGTTGACCCAGTGTCAGCAGAAGGGTAAGCCAAGTCCATGCTGAGCATTTCCTGTGCACCAGAGGAGGAATCTGAACCTCAACAATGGCTGGCAAGCAAGGAGCAGATGTCAGCAAACACACAGCACAAACAGCACAGGCAGACATGCCTCTGTTGGGTCACTCACCATGCTTGCTTGCTGCACAGCAGCTTGGTCACAGCCCGATGCTGCAGTGCGCAAGGTGCACAGCATGTGGAGTGCCCACCTGTAGCGTGCTGGGAGGTTGCAGACGCGGTCTTGGGCCTCCGCGGCCTCAGAGGACAGCCCTGTCAAATTCCCCACATTCCACCTCTTTAGCAGGTGCTCCAAGATGCCAAGGTAGTCCTGCATGGGAAGGGCAACAAAGTCAGAACCTGCAGCCTACTGAAGGAAGTCACATCCTGCCAAGGTGCCAGAGCCAGAGAGGCAGTGGGCAGCCAAGAGTCAACGATTAACGTCATAAGTACGGGGTTTGGCAAGCTGGGGGCAGCAATGCCTGGCCAGAGGTGTCTGACTGTGTTCTGCGCCTCTGCGCAGAAGCAATGGGCAGCCCCACGTTCCTAGTCTGTTTTGAGTCCAGTGCTGCTCAGCCAGGCACATTCATCACAGCTTGCATAGTGACTGGCGGCTGTGCAAAAAGCCCTAAGCCTCAAGATCATGGCACAAGTATACCTTGGCAGTGTATGTGCCTGTGGCCTCAGCAACAGAGGAGAAGTCGTTGAACAGGTTGCCGCCATTTGTCTTCTTCTGGTGCTCCATATCGTCCATCAGGTGGGCGGGCATCACAATCTGCTTCTTCATCATGTCTGCAAAGGCCAGGGTGGAGCCAGAGGGGTCCCTGCAGGGGAAGGGAGCAGCTGTGGTGGCACCCTTTCAGCATGCACCAGACAGCAGCAGGGGCAGCCTGACAAAAGAAGAGGGGGGCAATCAGGGGTGCAGCTATCAGTGTCTTACAACTACTCACAGCATACTAGCCCTTTTCAGAATGCTGCCTGATGTGTGATGGCCTCAACAAGTACAGCTGTACAGATAAGCACAATCTTGGCACAAGTAAGCCTCTGCAAGCAGGTGGTGCAGCCCACCAGCGTGGCATAGGTACTCACAGCTCAAACAGTTTGTCCACGATCTTGGAATAGGCTATCTCGTGACGCCCCTCGTCGGAGGCAATGGCGCCGCAGATCTGGCCCAAGACATTGTCACCGTAGCCAGCTGCAGCATAGGAACAGCAGCTCAGCAAGATGGCCTACAGCCAGCTCAAGCAAACTCAGAAGCACTGTTCAAAGTCTGCTCCAAATGCCACTTGCAAGCAGGGCAGCAAACAGCTTAAACGCAGGGCAGCTAACTTCCTGGTGCCTCAGGTGCTCAAGCCGACTAGCTTGACAGACAAGCAGATTTCCCTCCCAGTACAAGCAAGCACAACCCCCTGGGGCTTGTGGGCAAGGCACTGATGGGTGCCTGCTTGCACACTCCTGCGCAGCAGCAGCCGTCAGCAAGGGTCTTGTAGCCAACACAACTGGCAAGGGCAGCAGCACAGGCAGGTGTCTGCCACATGCACCTACAAGAACCCAGAGTGCCCTTCCCCCGGCGGCCTGCATGGCTCCACCACAGCCCCCAAAAGAGCCATGCGTGAAGCAGTGTCTGACTTACCTCAAGCTGGTCAGCTTGTGGGCTGAGGAATGATGGCAGGGCCAGACAGGGCAGGTCAAGACAAGGCTCAGCCTGAATGAGGTGCACACAATACACCTGCTGCCCAGACAGCAGCAGCAGAGCTCACTTGCATGGCGGGCGGTAGCGCCGTGTGAGATCTTGGTGGCACGTTCCTGGAAGGAGGTGTAAATGAAGCCGAGGTAGGGGTTGTTCTCTGTCTTGGGGTCCATTCCAGCGCCAATCAGGTTCTGAATGGTCACCTCGATGGCCTGCAGAGGGGCAAGGGGAACAGCATCAGAACAGGGGCCGGCAGGGACGCAACAAGGAAGTTCTTCTGCCTGTGGCACACACACCATTTTGCAGAGCACCATCGAGGCCACCTCTGCTTTGAGCGCCTCAGGAGGTGCAGCACTCAGGCAGCCACCCAGCTGCTGTGTAACAACTGACATTGTAGCTGCTTACAGCGACATATCAGCTCAATGGTGAGGCATTCGATCATGGGTGCAACATGTGCTGCTGTTATCAGCTTGGCAATGCAGCAGGACTGATCCTCACCCGCATGTTGACCCGCCCAGAGAGCATGCAGTACTTGTTCATGAGGTCGCCGTGCCTGTTCTCCTCAGCCGTCCATTGGCGAGTCCACCTGCAAAGCGTGATGCGCATCAGCTTGCATACCAGACAGCGGGCACGCGAGTCAGCAGGTCAGCACAACGACTCAGGCCCCTGCCTACCCAGCGAAGCAAGGCAGGCCAGCCATATGCCAGCCTTTGGGTCGTCCTGAATGCTCAATTGATTTGCAGGGCTTGTCAGTACAGGGAGTCAAGATTGCTCATGTTCATTTGGCTGCCCCACTGCTGCAGCAAGTTCACAGTTAGTTTTCAAAGGACCCAAAGGCAGCACTGTTGTGATGCTCTGAGCTGGGCCTTCTGAACAGCACCTGGGGTTGCAGAAGCCTTGTAGCTTCTGAGTCAGCATACGCCTGGCAGGTGACACTGAACAATACGATGTGTGACCACCACATGCCACTATGGGGCAGTGTCACCACTGAGATGCCAACAGCAACCTGTCCAGGTTGGCGCTGCAGCTTGGTCATCTACCTCAGGCACTGGCAGTAGTCTAAACCCTGACTAATGGATTCCAAAGACTGACTGGAAGTGCACATACCTACAGAGGCGCTGCATGTGCCCCTCGCAACCTCCCCAACCTCATGTACAACGACACAGGGTGGTGCTCGTCTCACCTGCCCCAGACGCTGGGAGCAGCGCCCATCTTGCCCTGCCTCGAAATCTTACAGTTGCCCCCAGAAAATGCCTGAGGCACCCGCCCTGGCACTGCCTCGCCTCCCCAACTGACACTTTACATGACCTCACTGGATGATGAGGAGCCCCACCTGCCCCAGGCGCTTGGCGCAGCGCCAGTCTCGTCCCGCACCCCGTCTAGCGTGTTGAGCATGGCCATGTAGGTGGGTAGGGCCTCCTCAGTGATCATATCGCCCACCAGCACCACGAAGTAGTCGTCGGGAAGGCAGTCTGTGCGCTTGCGCAGCTCTGTGATCTGCACAGCAAGGCTAGGCTGGTCAATGTTCTGTTGCACAGCTGTGTGCAGACTGTGACCACACAAAGCTGAAGGTGCCTTGCCAGTCAGAGGCAAGCCAGGCAGGTGCTGGTGCAGGGCGCGCGCTGTGCACACAGGGCAGCACAACGAGACAGTTGCTGCAGCAGCAGTCGGGCACGCTCTCAGGGCGGCGGCACAGTCTAGCGAGGGTCCGGCTGTCTGCAATGCTCTGCACACAAGGGAGGTGCTCCACCCTTCCACACGGTAAAGTGGGACAGACCCAGTCAGGCAGGCATGTGCCGGGCCGCCAGATGCCCAGCTTGTGCAGCAGCTGCATGAACCTACTTCTCAGCTGCAACCACGATGCTAAGAGCTGGCACCAGCCCCCAGGCATGGGCAGCAGACGCACCTTGTCAACATAGTCTGGGTCATTGCCCTCTGGGAGGAAGTCTGCTGGCTGCCAGCACTTCTCGACAGGCTTGAGCTTGCTGAGTACCTCTGATTCCACGTACCCCTCCATGCTGTTCAACAGCTCCAACTGGTGTGCACTGATGCTGTGCAGCACCTGCAGCCACGTCAGGAGCACTGGAACGGCGCACGTTCCACACATGTCGCTGACATGCGGCTGACGAGGACTCAGGCACCAGCTGCCGTGCTGCGATCATGACAGTCCCAATGCTGCTCTGTATCCATGGCGAGCCCACTCTGGGCAAATGAGCCACATCATGATCACTGCTGTGTTGTGCACATCTGCAGATACAGGCTTACTGAACGGATGCAGAGGCCATAGCTGCTTAGAACAGGAGAGCCGGTGCCAATGAACATGCTGCCGTGCTCGTGTACATCAAGGTCAAGATGCCATCGCCTATCATTTCCTTAGGGCTACTGGTTGGCAAGGGCCATTGATCGGCAAGGTCACATTGTGGTGTAATGCATCTCTTAGAGCACTACAACTCATCTGGAATGGTCCACTTGCCAGGCCCCTCACCTGACCATTGATTACGGTGGGGCTACCACCAAGAGATTTCTCCTCAGCCTGAGTCGCCTTCTTCTGGGTGCCATTGGCAATCTTCTGCTCCGTGGTGGGGTTTGCTGGCCTGTCTGTTGCCAGAGTGGGGCTGGCTGCCACCACTGACAGGCGCCGCTGGGTGCAGTGGCGCTTAGAGCAAGGGAGAGCCCCAGCAGCGGGCAATGGACGGCTGCCAAGCAGCTTGCCCTGGTGGCATGTCCGGGTGTGCGGGAGCTGCATATTGCTCAGCTGCCTGTCGGCTCTGGCAGATGGGGGCCTGTCTGCTGGCCTTGTCACGCCAAGTTGCACCTGCAAGCACTGTTGGACACCTGAGGCACAGAGCTCCTTGGGGGACGATTTGGGCTGCCACTGCCTGCTCTAGACCCCGACCATGTCTGTGGACCGCTCAGAAGCATCGAGCAGAGAAGCAGTCCTGTCCACCGCCCCGAATGTAAGCATGCATGGGTGAGCCGTGCACAACAGAGGTCCGGGTGGCCACTCCATGATCTGGACACGCAGCTCTGCAAACTCTCACCAAAATTACAGCTGCGAAGCACTGATCGCCAGCAGCAACGCCTGTTTGGCGGCTGATGAAGGCCTCACAACAGAGAACCCGAATTTGCTGCAGTGGCTTGGACCGCTGAGAAAATGGCTTAAAAATGTTGTATTCCGCTCACTTTCTTGCAAAGTCTGAACCTATACCGGCAGGGAACAGACTGAGGCCAACAGCAGCTGAACCTTGTGAAAGGAGAGACTGCTGGCTTTGGCTGAGGCTTGACCAGCCCAGGCTGTTCCCACTTTAGCACGGTAGTGAGCTCAACAGAGCAGGCTGTGCAAGGCCTGTGCCAGCAGTGACAGCAAAGGCAGCAGCAACAGGTGAGGCACCCCACAGAACTGTGCACATAAGGGGGCTCACTCGCAAGGGCCGCTGGCCTGCAAGACTCTGCAGCACTATGCAGAGCTGCAGTCGCAGGCATGCCAGCAGGCTACAACCGAGCCCTCAGCTGAGAGCGCGCCGCCGCGGCCATGAAGATCAAAATCTGACCGAAACAGACGCGGTGGTAAGACAACAGTGAGCAGTCTGTCGCCTTTCAGCATGGATCTTGCCCTCGCGGGCATGACTGTCTCCTCTGTGGCCCCGCCAGACTCTGTTGCGGCTTGCAGGCGCTGTATAGAAGCCCTTGCTGTTTAGGAACCCTGCTGATGGTTTCGGCAAGTTGATGCTGCTGACAAGAAGACGCTGCCATGTTCTATCGTGCATCAATTGTCTTCCAGGCTGACATTTGTTGTCTTCCCAGGGGTCAACACAGTGAGACTGAATTAGGAGCTGATGGGTGTTCTCATGCCACAGCTGGCTCCAGCAGCCATATCATGATTATCACGAGTACTCCCTGCCCCTGTCTGAGACATCAGCAGACAAGTCATGAGGCACCATTGAGCGGATCAGCAGTGCTGTCTTTCCCGCCGTGCGCTTTTCTTTCTTGCCATCTGTGACCTGCTCCAGTGTTTGTGCAATGGCAGACACATCTGACGCTACTAGCATGGAGGGGGAAGCACCAGCTCGACATGCTGGTGGTGGTATCGAAAGCCCATCCGACCTGCCTGCAGCCCAGCAGGAGGCCGAGCCTGCTGCATCAGGCTCGCAGCCTGAGAGCTTGGAAGAACCAGAAGCTGCAGAGCTGTCCCAGTCACCAGGGGCTGAGCAACATGCAGGGGCTCATGAGGAGCCATCTGCACGTGATGTGCAGCTGCCCTCTGACACAGAGTCTTTGGATGGACTGCCACCTGATCACCCCCTGCTGGCACGGGCGCAGAAGGCGCTGCAACAGCAGCTGGAGGCAGACCAGTATCGGCTTGAGTCTGAGCTGCGCGAGAAGACTGCAGAGCTGAAGGTTTGCAGCACTGTCCGCCTGTCTCTGCACTTTCTCAACCAAATGTCTGTGGCCCCACAGTTGAACCTGTAGGGCTACAGGCCTGCATGGATGCATGGCCCCCCTTGCCTCCACCAGCAGTCATGGAGAGCCCTGCAGTGCTCATGAAAGCTCTTGGCTGCTGTCAAAGACATCTTCTGCCCCAGCCACTGAGCATCCTGCCCACAGTGCGTCCTTTGGCAATGCTGGGCAGCTCTATTGTACCCAGGAAGCACACTGCTGGCAAGCAGGCTTTGCATCCTTTCTTATTGCAAGTGTTGTGGAGCTTGTCCCTGTGCAGGACGCCAAGCAGAAAAGGGAGGACCTGGGGGTGGAGCTGTACGGCTTCCAGCAGCAGCTGGCCAAGCTGCAGATGCAGCTGGAAAAGTCCCAGGAGCAGCATGTGCAGGTGTCCCAGGTCAGAGCACAGGCCAGGCTCGACCAACAGGACTAGGTTGGCAGTTGCCTGGCCGCCTTGGCTGCTTCAAGTAGGCTGCCCATGCTGGAGATGATGAGTAGCAGTCTGTGCCCCCGCAATATCATTGCTGCAGGGAGACCTAAGCACCAGGAGGGTGCCACAGTGTACCTGGCAGTCTGGAAGCGAGACCCTCATGTCTTCAGGCAGGACTCCAGAGGTCCTGCCTGTGGCAGACAATGCATGCCCGGCTGCAGTGTTGGGTGCCACACATCTGTTTCTGATGTGCTGAGGTGGCACCTGCAGGTCCGCACTGAGGCTGAGGCGCGGGTGCAGCAGCTGCGCACAGCTCAGGACGAGGAGCAGCAGCTAACAGCGCAGGAGAAGCGCAAGGTGGGGCCCTGCCGGCCTGCTTGAGCTCTTTGCACAATGAAATCACACAGGTGTTTGCGGGGGCGCAGAGCAGCCTGTGCATGCAATGCAAGCTTGCCGCGGCTGTGTCCACACGCAAAGCGTTCTTGGCTAATAAGACGGTTCTCCGCTAGCTTCCTGTTTGAAACACGCCGCCCCTGCAGGTGGACAAGTATCAGGCTGACCTGGACCGCCTGACCAGCACGCTCAAGCAGATTGAGCTGTACAACGAGGAGATGAAGAGCGAGATTGCGGTGACCCGCAGGCGGGTGCAGGGCTGTCTCATGCAAAGGAGCCCTCATCCGGGGATCTGCCAGAATTTTGTTGGTAGTCAAGGCTGAGGGGGCACCCTGGTGCCTGCGCTTGCAGTACATGTAACAGGCTCTCTGCATTTGCGCAGAGTCTAGCGTCCAGAAGCCAAGAGCAGCTACAGGTGACAGGCCTCAGCAGCAAGGCAGCCACCTCACCTTTCTGTCCCCTTGCGACCTGCAGGCTGCTGCGGGTTATCCTGCACGCCCAGGCAGGTGGTGTGCTCCCGGCTGTGCCGCCAAAGCTGCCAAGCTCCACTACAGAGGTCTCCTTTTCTAGCTTGACAACTGCACCTGGCAATCGCAGCAAAAATTGAAGCTGCATGTATACCTACCCTGCAGGGCCACCTATGCAGCAGAGAATGCAGTGCAGCGCCTGGAGAAGGGCAAGAAGGAGCAGGACCTCTTGATAGACCACCTGCACGGCCAGATCAAGGGACACCAGCGCCAGATCGCGCTGTTCACGCAGCAGCATGCTGCACAGCAGCGTGAGACGCGGGCGGCGCAGGAGACTCTGGCAGAGGCTGCTGCTGAGATGGAGGGGGTGGCCTTTGAGAAGCAACAGCTCACTGCACAGTGGCAGAGCAGCCTGATTGCGATGCAGAAGCGAGATGAGGCCTTAAAGGTGGGCCTTCGCTTCGTTCTGAGTTGGTGCTGCAGTGTGGGAACCTTGGCAGCGTCACCTCAAGTACAGAGATTGAGCTCGTGGAGAGGCACCCAAGCCGTTCCTGGGAGCCTTGCAGCATCTGCCCATCTCACGCGAGCCCAGGCATGGAGCAGGCTGTGTATACCTGCATTCCCTCTGCAGCAGCAGCAGTGCCCAAGGCTACCCGCACTTGTAAAAGGTGCTATCTTCCCCCACAATGACCTGTGCCAGCCCCTTCTGATCTTGATTCCATGTCGTGCAGGCGCTGGAGTAGGCTCAGGGTGAACACTTTCCCCAACAAACTGACAAGCCGATCCACATGGCATGCAGTGCCTCACCATAATAAGGCATCCTGTGCCTGCAGGCGCTGGAGCAGGCCCAGGAACAGCAGGAGGAGCAGGGGCGCAGCATCGAGAACGAGATCCACGCGTACCGCAAGGACATCTTGCGGGAGCAGGTCCGCAACGAGCAGCTGACAGCCATCCTGCGCAAGGTGGAGGGGGAGGCCAAATTCCTGGAGGGCCAGAACGACACCATGCGCGACAAGCAGGCGCGCCTGCAGGTGCGGCTGGGGCAGAGGGGTGAGGGAGATGTGCTGGGCGGAGCAGGGGAAGCAGAACGTCGGCATGCACAACAAGCAGGCGTGGGCACAAAGTGACGCCAAGAGGGACAGGGCTGCTTGGGGCTGCCTCTAGCACTGCGCTGCTGGACTGCACAGTATGTGCTTGGGGAAGTGGAGAGGGCCAAGTTCCAGGAGGGGCAGGACGATGGCAGGTCTGTCTGCAGAGGACGCCTGAGGAAGAAGCGAGCTGAGGTTTCATTTGGGTCTGAAAAGATTGGTCACGCTCGACTTCAGGGTCGGACTGTTTCTCCAGTGCTTCCCGCTATTTTCAGGAGGGAGGTGCTGTCCTGCTGGGACGAATGCTGGCGTAAGCAAGAAGCAGGCAAAAGTGTAGTTGGTGGGGGTTAAGCCCTATTGGGCAATACCTTGCCCTTTCTGACAGTGGCAGCCTGCAGGCAGGACTGCATGTTGGGGTGCTGCCTCCAGCGTAACTAAAATATTGTCATTTGCTGCTGACATGCAAGGCACCCGAAAAAGCTTGATGCAGGACTGCGGGCCCAAGAGTGCGCTGCAGCATCTCCCCCCCCCCAACCCCCGCCCACCACCCCCACACCCCCCCAACCCCACCCCCCCCCCCCCCCCCCCCCCCACGGGCCCCCACTGCAGGGCTGATGTTCACCCACAGGGAAAGCCTGACTCTACACTTCTGGCCTGCAGGAGGTGCATGCAAGGCTGCAGGCGGCCCTGCAGAGCACAGAGGAGTCCCTGGGCCACCTGCGCACTGAGGCCAAGGTGCTGGATGGGGAAAGGATTGGTGTTGAAAAGGCCATCATCAATACCAACACAGACATTCAGGTGGGCTGTCTCCCTGCAGCAGCGCAACATGGTCAACTTGACAGCAGCCCCCATGCAATATGTGAGCGGATGTGGTGAGGGAGCAGCTCGCTGTCCCCCTGTCTGCAGCGTGGGCAGATGACCTTGCGTTCCCTCGTCTGAAGGACTGCATCACTGGTGCATGAGGGCTGCAAGCTGCCTGTCTGGCGTCCAGCCATGCATGCAGCGAGAGCAGGAGTGTTGGCCAATGCAGGGTCTGGAGGGGCACATGCTGGACAACCTGAGCGAGCAGACAACGGCTGAGAAGAGCGCCCAGAAGACTGCACAGGAGACCCAGCAGCTGCGCAAACAAGGTCAGTCAGGGGTACAGAGCTTGCTGGCAGCTGTGAGCAGAGGCACAGGGCGCTTGGACCTCGGGATTGCGGGGGTGATATGGCCTGCATGAAGCCCCATACTTTCCAGAGATGCAGGAGCCCATTTGCTGCTCAGCCGTGCTTTTCAGACCAGGCTAGCAGCAGGTGCCTGCTCTTGTAGCGCCTCCCAGCAACAGCATGAAGGCTGAGGCCTGGTAGCAAGCGCTCACGATCATTGGTTCAGCAACCCAACAACAACTGTTGTTGTGCCCCTGCAGTGCATGATGAGGACATGCAGGTGTTCCAGCTGCATCCAGGATACACAAGTCACCAAGTCCCACCCCAAGCAGCCCGAGCATGCGAAGCGACCCTTTTGATTGCTGCTTTCCTCACGTTGTGATGTCCCTCTGCCCCTGCAGTGTGTGAGGAGGACCTGGCAGCCATACAGCTGCTAAATATGTATACAGCCTACCTGCCAGCAGATGCTGAGGACGACATCAGTAAAGACAGCAAGCAAGGGCTCAGTAATCATGCTGGTGTGTCTGGGTGGGTACCAGATGGCTCAGGACTGCGCAAGGCGGCTCCCATGGAACGTTTCATAACCCTTGCTACCATGCTCGTGCAGTCTATGATGAGGAAATGGCAGTCATCCAGCTGCAGAATGAGCTGGCGCGGCTGCGGGTGGACATCCTGAACACGCAGGCCCACAATGACCGCTTGAAGGAGGCGCTGCAGCTGCTGGACGCTGACCTGCGGGGCAAGATGGACACCATCAGCAAGTACGAGGTGGGCTGTGCAGTCCAACACCAGCACACTTGAAGTGTGCTGCCCATCTGCAGTTGTGAGGTAGGCTCCCTTTCGGACGCAGTATGAACTGTGCTTAGAGGAAGTTGGTCAGCATCAACAGACTCAAGGTGATCTGGAAGTGCTGCTGTGATCTAGTTGAAGCTGATGCCTGTACAGAGTCGATGCTAGATGCTGTATGACTCGAGGCCAGCATCTGATGAGCAGCCCTCTGTTTCACGGTTTGCCCCCCAGGCTTGCATGCCCTGACCAGTCAGGCTGTCTGTGGGCGCTTCGCCCTGCATGTGTGCTGCATGGCTCACTGCAGGGCGCAGCACCCTTCAGTGTCCAGCATGCCCCTTCCTCACGTGCGGAGAATGTGCTAATGTGATGATTGCCAGGGGAGGGTGCTCACTGTTTCTGCTGTGCTGATGGTATCTGCACCGCTGCAGAGTCCAGAAGTTGATTCCCAATCTGATCCGCCCCGCCCATACAGTCTCGGCTGGCAGGACCCTGCATAAGTGCTGCATGGTCTGCAAAACCCCTCTAGTGAACTCATCCAAGGTTGAGGCTGTGCTGCTACAACAATGGTCAGATGGGCCTGCGTCACAGTGACCGCTATGCTGAATAGATGTCATTGCTGCAGCTGGAGATCAAGCGGCGCACAGATGAGATTGAAAAGAAGACCAAGGAGGTTGATCTGCTCAACAGAAAGCTGGAGCGCCTCACTGCAGCTTCTCAGGGCGAGGAAAACCTGGGTGGGTATTAAGAGGCAAGCTACCTGACAGTGACTGTGCTGTGTGGAAAGAAGCCTTCTCCGTAAAAGTGCTTGTTGGCTGTGTGCACATCACGTTGTGCCACATCTGTCACCTGGCAGTCTGCTGCAGTTTGACTCCACCCTGTCAACGGCGGCAGGCAGCACGATACGGCCTGACTTTAGTACAAGGGCCTGGCTCGCAGTCCTGCAAGCTGGCAGCTCATTGCTGACTTCTGCCAACCCTGCTTTGCCATCTCAGGCAGCACAAGCTCTTTTGAATTTGACTTAAGGCGCCTCATGATTGTCGCAGAAGCGACCACCGATAGCCTAATCTGCAGCTGAGGGCTCCCTGCATAGGTCAAGGCCTGTGCATTGAGCCTAACCGCGGCCCTGACCCTGCAGGGCCCCTGGAGGCGACCATCAACAACCTGTCCCGAGAAATCACCCGCAAAAACGAGGAGGGTCGCACCCTGCAGCGCCGCTGGGTGCAATGGCAGACCGAGCTGGTGGCCCTGCAAGCCGACAACAACAGGCTGGGGGAGGCCGTGCTGAGGCTCAAGAGCGAGCACACAGTAGTGGCCCAAAAGCGCAAGCGCCTGGCGCAGCAGTGAGTGCCACTGGGTCTTGTACACGTGGCATTGTTGGCTGCTGGGCAGGCTCAGCAACCTGTGATGAGGTCAGCTCTGCCATTGCTGCAGAGAAGGCTTGGCATCTCAGGACACATGCCCGGTGCAGCAGTGAGTGCCACTGTGGCACACATGTCTGTGGTGCACCTCCCTCTGCAGTTGCTCATTCGAGGGGACGCAATGAAAGCGCAACATGCTTGCTCCAGAAATGCAAGCGCCTGGTACAGGGTGACTGCTGGCATAAGAGAGCACCTGTGGGCCTGGTGTGAGGGGTCTAGTGCTTGCTGCTGGGCTTTACACGCCATGGCAGTATGCGAGTAGCTACCAGCTGCCTTGGCACTGGAACTCCAACGCTTCAGGACAGGCTCTGCTTGCTGTCGCTCTCCCACTGCAGGGCCAACCAGCCTGTATGTCATGCTCTGCCTGTGAGAGCCTGCCTCCTAGCAGGCTACTGCTCATCCACTTAATCACAAGCAGAAAAGCAACGCATCAAGCAAGGGTATGTGGGCAAGGAGGTGACCAGGAAAACAGGTAAGGCCCACTGCCCGCACAGGCTTGCTGGTAGCTGCCTCACTTCTTATGATGTGCGAGGCGTCTCACTGCTATTCATGGACTGGAGTGCGGCGAGAGGAAAATCCTGTGCAGTTGCTGCCCATGGTCGATCAGCTGAATGCCACTGCTGCCTGCAGGCAGCAGTATGTAGGCAAGGAGGTGCGGGAGCTAGAGCGTGGCATCACCCACCTGCGCAACAACATGGCGCGCTACAATGCGCTGACTGCGGAGAACCTGGCGCTTAAGCACCAGCTGCGGGAGGACAACCGCAACCTGGAGTTCAACATCAGCATCGAGCTCAAGGTGGGCAGCTGTGCCTTCCTGCCTGGACAACAGGGCTGCCTCACTAATGTGCGTGGCCCTGGCCGCAGAGGGGCCCCTTGATTGGGCTGTGCGGCTCTCTCACGGCCAGTGCTGTTGTATGCAATCAGAGTTTGTTGCAAAGCCATGATGTGCCGCCCTGCAGGAGATGGAGGAGGCTGCCCTCAGCATCCAGGCCAACATCGCACGCTGCAAACAGGACAAACAGCAAACGCTGGAGGGCATTGTGGACACTGAGAAGCAGGTGGGGAGGTGTGGCCGCTGTTTTAGGAGCCCTTGCTGTCAGCAGCAGGACCCAATATCTTAAGATGGTGGTCACAGATTGTCAGGTCATGGGGGCGCTCGCAAGTCGGCAGATCTGGGGGTTGTGGGTCCAAAGTGGTGTAACATGAATGCGCCATGAACTTGGCGCAGCGACCTGGCGAGTCAAACTTGCTGGCGTTCACGTATGTCGTGTGGGGCCCTGCATGTTGGAACACAGTTGTGGCCTGGCGCCTGACGCTCGCGCTGGTCATTGGTGCTGGCTTTCATGGTGCTGTTTGCAGCTAGCTGGGGCCCCCAGGCTGAACTTTATGGACACCGTACTAGCTCCACCAGTTCTGTTGATGGCTTGCAGCCTGGTTCATGCAGATCAAGCTGTGGTGTGAAGGCCTGCAATGTGAGCCTCTGGCCAATGAACCACAGCTGCCCACCTGACGATCATGCCATTGGAGCGCATGATGCAGCTGGAACTCACCCTGGCTCAACAACAGTGCTGTGCATGGCTGCCCTATGCCCTGTGCAGTTCATGGTGTGGCAGCTCTGATCTGGTCTAAATGACCACAGGCTGGTCAGATCTGGTGACACCTGGCCTGGATCCTTGCAGATCAGGCTGCGGAAGCGCAGCTCTGCTGCTGGCCCCTCACAGGGCTCTCAGCTCCTTGCAGGTGGCCGCATGCTGGAGCAGCTGGCCCCTGCTGCAGATCATAACAGAAGTCCCCTGTTGGTGTGCAGATCCTGCTGTGGCAGTACTTGGCTGCACTTGGTCATGGTTGCTAGCTGACCATCTTGCTGCACTCCTGCAGATCATGCTGCGGCAGCACCAACCTGCTGCAGACAGCAGGAGTCTCATCAGTAACATGACCACTTATTGACATGCCACCCAGTTGCTACCGTGCAGATCATGCTGTGACAACGCAAACTTGAGCTGAAGACCAACACTGGGTCCTGAAGAGGGTCGTGCATGGTTGGCCCTATGTGTTCAGTGACAGGCCGGCCTCAATCTGGCCACTGGCTACTCAATAGCTTTCCTGGCCCCTACATGGTGTGGGATGCAAGATGAGGCTGAAACCCACACTGACCCACAAAACACTGCTCTGAGTGTCTGGCCCCGACCCCTTGCAGATCACGCTGTGGGAAAATGCACCTGCAACATTGAACGGCCTGCTGTCACTCACTGACACCTGCCCTTCCGCAGACCATGCCCTTTGAGCCTGGATTGCAGCTGCACAATGTCTCTGGTTCACCCAGTACACTGCTTACCAGTCTCTCACTGACCGCCCACGCAGATCATGCTTTGGGAGCGCAAGATCCAGCTGGAGCGGGAGATGGCGGAGGTGATGGACCCCAGCGTGGGGACAGACGTGGTGGGAGCCATGCGGCGGGAGGTGCATCGCATGCAGCTGCGCCTGGGGGACCTGGGGCGCCTGCAGGAGAGGCTCATCGCTGACATGGAGCGCTCCATCAGCAAGCGGGACACCATCAACACCAAGGTGGGGGTGGAGTGGCAGCGATCTCAAGGGCAAAGAGGATGGCAGCTGAGTTCACTGCAAGGGGCTGTTGGTCGCCTTTGCCACCAAGACAGTCCATTCTGCAAGGGGTGAGCCAGGGTGACAGCCAGGCTGCGCATCCTAGTTCATCAGCGTGCAAGACGTCCTCAGCAGCAAGGTGGTGGTGGGGATGGGCCATCAGAAGAGTGCGCCTCTGCTGCACTGCTGCTCCACCAAGGCGTCTATCAACAGGAAGCACATGACAGGGTTGGGGTGGGCTGGCTTGACTGCGTATTTGTGGGAAGGGAGTGGTGCTGCACCACTGTGCCATCAGACGACGATGCGTCCGTCGGAGTGACCCCGTTAATGGCAGAGTGAGCGGCATTGTGCCAGGGAATGTCACCAATGTCGTTGTGGGGCCTCGAGTTGGGTGTGCGCGGGAGGTGGCGGTCCATGCTGTGCTGCTGCTGTGCAGCCCCATCGCGCACATCTGACAAGTGCAGCCTGCGTGCGGCCAACACATGGTCATCCGTGTGACTGTGCACAGCTGGACAGCCTGCTCAGGACTCCAGCGGTGCGGAGCATGGCAACGCTGGCTGCAGGGGCGGGCTGCCAGCCTGAAGAAGTCCCCAGACATCACTGAGAGCGCCCTGCGGCGCGCCCTGGCAGAGCTGGAGCGCAGCGTGCAGGACACCAAGCGGGAGTCAAGGGCCACAGACACCAGAGTGGCCCAGCTGGAGCAGGGCAGGCTGAGGCTGGCTGAGCAGGTGGCTGACGCCAACACCAGGTGCGCTGGGGGTCAGTGCTTGGCCTATGTGGGGTGCCCACGCAGAGGGAGGAAGCAGTCAGCTGGGTGGAAGGCTAAGGGCCTGCAGACGCGCAGCAGGCAGCTCTACTGAAGAGGCATTGTGTTGCGGAGGGCACGCCACAGGACTCATGCCATGTCCCAGTCAGCAGCTGAGTGATGCTGATCCTTACAGGGTGGACGAGCTGCGGCAGCAGGAGGCTGCAGCTCGCTCTGCTGTGGATGAGGCCAGCATGCAGAGACACAAGGTGTGGTGTGGTACTTTCTTGACAGATTCTAGAGCTTGTAAGGATGCTGCATCTCTATGACCTGGTGTCATTCCTGCCTCAAACCTGAAGACTTGGCTTGACTTGGAGCGAGGGTTCTGTGCAACAGCATTGGCACAAACAACTCAAGGCTTGCTCTGACATCTGCTCACAATGCTCTGCAGGTTCTGCTGGCCACCAGCAGTCAACAGCAGCTGGCCAAATACTATGAGGATGCAGAGGCAGCGCGGTATAGGATGCACGTTTCAGCAGAAGCATTGGAGCCAGAGCTACAGCGAGCTCAGGAAAAACAGCAAAGCATCGTGGCAGTCATGCAGGACATCATGCAGCATTCACCAGAGCTGCAGCCAGCATTGCAGAAGGCCATGTTGCGTTGTGGCACAGCAGTTACATGACAGACAGAACAGACACACCAGCTGATCAGCACACTGCCCCCTAGTTCCATTCAGTGCACAAATGAGGTCATGTTGCTGGGATGCAGCCCATAAGCATCTCTGGTGATCTCAGTGTAGCAGTCACATCATAGGCAGCCATTCACATAGAAGTACTGGGGGGTACAAAGTGATCAGAGAGGAGAAGTGACATGCGTTTGCTTCTGGGACAAGACAGCTGGGGCTAGTTTAAGGCGTCTGATATCCTGGTCACTCGTCCTGCGGCGTGATTGCTGTGATACCCTGCAGAAAAGCATGGCCCTCAGCATGTCCCCGACCTGTAAGAAAAGTACCGACAGGCAGTGCAGGTGCCATGTCAGCAGGTCAAGCTTTACTGCCCTGCTTTAGGTTGCAAAGCACTGTGTAAACAGCTGCGCAGGCAAATGTTCCCAGATGCAGCTCTACAGTGCAGCAATGATTTCTGACAGTGCACCAGGGAGGCGGCAACATACCACCCTGTCATCAGGCCTCTTGTAGAACTGCAGCTTGCAGCCGGCGCGGAGGTTGAGGTCTTGCACCAGCTGGGTGCAGTTGTCCAGAACATACATGCGCTTGCTTGGCTTGCCGTTCATCCAAAACTTCAGTGTTGCCTGGTGCTGACCTGTTATCAGCAGCATGACAAGTGTAAGCTCATGATGCATGGACAAAGAGGCTGTCCTGCTGCAGTCAGCAGCCAGTCATCCGCTTGGCAAGCGGCCAAGTAGAGTGTGAGCATCTCTCAAGGCACCAGATTTCACCTGTGAAGCATCAACGGTACAAATTTGCCTTGAGCAGCAGCAGCCCCACATAGTTAGCAGTCAAACACCCACTGAATGTTATCCAGAAAGGCTTTCGGCTGCTACTGCGCATCTTGCCACCATGCAGCCCAGCTGGTGTGCCTCTGTTCGTTTTCTGCGCGGACCTTGAGAACTGATCATGGTGATGTCCCTCTTGCTGTGCTCCTTGCACGTGGGGAACCCACTGCTCTCCACCTGGATGCGGGGCAGCACTATGCGCCCCAGCTTGCCGCAGTCCGTCTTGGTCAGCTCCTTCTCAAACAGCAGCCTGCACATAGGCAGGGTGTCTGCTAATGAATTGTCAATTGTTGCAGTGGCCGTGAGTGAAATCCCTGTCCATCTTGATCAGCCCTCCTCAGTCAGCATCCTGCATGTAGGCCTGATCAACTGTTGAGAAAGGTGCTTGGATTAGAGACATGTTGCCAGGTCTTCTCTCCAGCAGGCTGTACAACCAAGGAGGTATGACTTCCAGCTCAGCACAAAGCCCTGCCACGGCCTGCTGGAAGGTGACCCAGCAGGCTTTCAGCAATTTGTAGAAACCCTGTATCAAAGACAGATGCCTGCTTGCTGGGTGCTGGGGCAGTTGCAGCAACAGCAGGTGGCCACTGCCACTTCATATCAGAACACTGGGCCCAGTGAGCCACATATGTCCCCGGCCTGCTGCTTGACTCAGCAGCAGCATGTGTCTGCAAAACCTGTTGCTGCCTCAAGACTGTGCTAGCCAGCCAGCCTAGCCTGGTTGGGCTGACATGATGCACAGATCCACACAGAGTAGGAACGCACCTGCCCTTGGATGCCCCCCACGATCGCCCGCCTCCAGCGTGCCGAGACTGCCCCTCCGAGTGGGAGGCTGCCTGCCTCTGCTTTTTCACTGCAGGCGTCTGGACTGCCGGCACGGCACTGGGCCTGATGGGAGCCGCTGGCTCACTGGGCTTCTTGCCTGTCCCTGCAGGGTGTCAAACTGTCATTGCTGGGCAGGCAGGGCCTCTTGGAGGAGAAAGCAAGACATGGAAGACCAGAGCTATCTTTGCGAGCTCTTTTTGTGCAGATGCCACCTGTGCTGAAGGTGCTCAGCTCAGTTCCATGGCTGGCAGGGACACAGTATCCTACAAGGGATCGACTGGTCCTCAAGCCTCCCCACTGTTCCTCTGGCAAACTCCGCAGCATTGGCTCCCTATAAGGGATGCACGGGCACCACATTGCTGAAGTTCCACGGCAGGCAGGTCATGCCTGTCAAGAAGCTGCACCTGAGCCCTCCAGCTTCCCCCACAGGCGCTCCGGCAGGGTCTGCAGCAGGACCTCCTCCTCCAGCCTGATCAGGCAGCGCCTGCTGGGCTGATCGCGCCCGCCCCAGGCCGGCCTGCTGCGCCCCCCCTCAGCCACTGCTGGCGTGGCTGCCTGAGACCTGTGCATGCCCTCAGGCAAGCCCTGCTGCTCACTGTCAAACCTTGCCAGCGCCTCGGCTGCTGCCTCGTCAGCAGCGGCAGTGGCTTCCAGCACAGCCCAATGAGCTGCTTGCCTGCAGGCAGGGGATGAGGCAACTTCAGCAGGGGAGCTCTTCTCATCCAATGAACCACAGCCTCCTGCACAGCGCTTGCCTGTAGGCAGGCAGAAAGCAAGGCTGACGTGCAGCAGGCCTCCCATCACTCGAACTTTGCCTGGGCTGCTGCCACGCCTGTGGTTGCAGTGGCCTTCTGTGCAGCCTCCAGGCCAGCTCGCCTGCAGACAGGGGCACGCATGTGGCAAAGCGCTCACACTCCTTATGGTACACAGCATGCTGGCTGACACAACCATTCTGGATGTGGGCTGCAGCAGAGGCCTCTACACCCTGGCCAGGCATATGTGTTGGCGCCTGTAGGTGCTGCTGCCAGCGGTGAACCACACTGCAAGCCCCATTGGTGGCGCTCGCTTCAGCCTGGCGCTGAGGCCATCCACTTGTGTCGTGCTTGGGCCCCTTCCTTTTCCCACCCCCAGCATGCATTGCTTCAGACTTAGTGTCCCCTGAAAGGCTGACGGCAGCTGTGTGACATGATTGACCATATTTTATAAGCAGCTCCCTGCCTTACACAGCACATGATGTCTGCCCATGCAGGAGCAGGGCTTAATGCAGAGGGCGCTGCAGAGCAGGTGGCAGTGAACCTGCCTGCAGGCTGCTGTCGAGAAGAGCCCCCCCCAATCAGTCACGTCTGTCTGCATGGGCTCCGCGTCTGGCAGGGACAGGGTGGGCTGGCTGCCATGCCTGACTGGGGTTTTCTCATCCACCTGCAGAGCAGTGCAGCTGCTTATTAGCTGAATTGTCATACTCAATTCAGACGTTCTAGCCTGAAGCAGAGAATGAAAGCTATGCCACGGGCAGATCGCCAGCATTGCAGCAAATTTTCCCCAGTACATTGATGCCTTGACCTTGCCAGGGATGCCAGATGGATCTGCCAACGAGACAAAATAGGGCTCACCTGAGTCATGCACTTGCAGCATGCCTTAGAAGCAATGCTAAATTGAAGCAGCCGGGATGCTTCAGGCCACTGAAAAAGTGCAGCAGTTGCTGCTGCAGGACCCCTCCTGCTTCACCCACAACACAACTGCTGCCATGTGCCTACATCGTGCATGGCCTGGAGGTGATTCAAGCCTTACCATTTGGGCCACAAGGTCCCAGCATGCCTTGCCAGGCAGTGATCTTGCCTGCATTGGCCTGAGGACAGCAGCAGATTGCCATGTGCTTTCCCACCTGAGCCTCGTGATCCCATCGGATCTTGGCAGCTTTCTTGGCCCTTTCACTCTTGACCTCAGCCTTACGCTTGCTGCCTGCAGCCGTCCCATGTGAGCTCCCCTGGCTGGCCATAGCGCCAGCCTGATCCTCAGCGGCCTCCTGTGCCCTCGCAACTACAGGTGCACATAGCCAAACTTGTTCCTCATCCGTTGCATTCAACTCACATGTGCCTATACGGCAGTGCTCACCAGCACCTCACAGGGGCCAATGTATTCTCTCTCAGCAGTGGCATTGAAGCAGTGGCAGACTGGTGAGCATCAGGGACTGGGAGCTCTCCTGCAAGCCTGCCACGCCATTGAGGCGGCCAATTGCCAGTAGGCAGCATCGCCAGGGCATCACCTGCAGGCGCAGCTGATGTATCGGCCGTCTGGGGCTGCTGGCGCCGGGCTCCCCTGGTTCTGCCGCAGGCATCCGTCCTTGGGGCTGGAGGGACTTCCGAGTCGTCTGCGCTGTCCAGCGAAATTGAGCTGACAGGGCTGTCCAGAATGCGGGATGGCCGTGCAGCCCTATTGCGTGGCGCACCCACACTGTCCTGAGGAGCAGTGTGTTGCAGGGCAGCAGCAGCAGCCGCTATGGGCTGTGCAGCGGCAGCTTCGACAGGCCTCTGCTGCTCCTCCCGTGGCTGAGGCGTCCTGTTCATGCAGGGTTTCCTGGCTATTAAAGCCTGCTTTTGCTGCGGCTGCTGCTGCTGCGGCGGTGTAGGCTGGGGATTCACTGTGAAGCGCCCCAGCACGCGCTGCATGCCGCTGCCCGCTCCTGAGATGCTGCCTGCGTGCCCAATGGAAATGGACATGGGGTTGGATTTGCCGCATCCAGGGCGAGGCTGGTTGGCTTCCTCACCCTCTGTTGTCTGCTCAGCAGCCTCTGAGGACCACGCGCTGGCACACTTGGTACCTCCAGGCCGCAGCCGTGTGGCACCCCCACCAGCTGCTTCTCCCTCATGCCCAGATGCCTCTGAGGCACACAAGGCGCTCCCAGCCCGCAAGCGGCTGGCTCCCTCGCCCTCTACTGCTTGTACAGGTGCCGCTGCGGGCTCTGCCAGCGGCCTGAAGCGGCTCTGCGGCTGCCGGCATTGCTGCATCCAAGCCAGAGGGCGTTGCGCGATGTACACCCCGTCCGTTGAGGCCATGTTGCTGGGGCTGTGAACCAGCAGGGGCGATGTGCATGGCAGGTAGGGGTCCCCCTGCCTGAACGCCACCCTGGTGCTCCAGACGTGCCCGCCAGCCCCCAGCATCTCCACTGCTCCATCCGTGAGCGCGGTGCGTGCGGGCTGCATGACAAAGGAGAGATGCTAAGAGATGAGCTGCTACTGCCACTATCAGTGCCATGTGGAGGTGCATCTGAGGAGCATCTGGCAGCCCATGAAAACTGACTGTGTGGCCAGCCATGCCGTGTGGAGGGGGATCATGGAGAAACCCTTGGCACAGGATGGGTCACACATGCAGCACATGCCTAGATGCTGATAGCAGTGAAAGCTTAAATAGCCTTGAATTTCAGCCTGTGCCACATTCGCACCTTGGGGGCTTGAGGAGGAGGGTGCCCCATCTGCTCTGTCCCTGGCAGGCTGCTGCCACCAGGCTGGCACCTGTCTGCCGGCTGGGGTGGCTGCACAGGTGCTTGCGGCTCTGCCTCTGCAGCAGCAGAAGATTGGTGCTGCTGCTGCTGCTCCCAGCTGAGCCCCTCATCGCTTTCCACACTGTCTGGGGCGGGACTGCACCTGGCGGTGATGTCCATGCTGGCGCTTGCGTCCGGCAAGTTGTCGCCTGAGGCAGTCAGCTGTGCCTGGGCTTTCTTGTCTGGCAGCTCCAAAGATGCCGCTTCACCTGCAGCGAGGGAAGGCAACCTTGAGGTCATGCAGGAAGTCCTCACATTCCAAAGGGGTGCTTTCTAGCAAGCATTACAGATCACGAACAGGCTTTCCAGAAGCTCTGAGGCCACCCTGGGATGAAGCAGTCACTTCCCCTTTCGGCGGCAAACTGCTCTACGCCCAGGCATGGGTGTCTGCCTTGCGCCCTCAGGCAAGCAGGTCCAGCTTGATGACAGCTATACAAGCAGCAGGGTGTATGAAGTATAAGCCCCTGGATTGCCTCTGCATGCTTGCCTGGCCCTTGTACTCTGGACTCCTTCTGCTGAACGAGGTCTTCTCGCTCTTCTTTAATGCCTGTCATGCCATGCAGTGCCGTGATCAGGGCAGATCGCGTCTCAGCACTTAGCGGCAATGAAGCCGAGGCAACGATGGCCTGAACCACGCTTCTGAGGCTTGCAGGGTGGGGAACAGGCTCCGGCTGGATCATACGGAAGCAATCTCACGGCTGCTTAAGGGAGGCAAATCTGGGCTTCACACCCTAGCTGCTAGGTTTGTATGGCTGGTTAGTAAAGTACAGAGGAGCAGGCTTCACACTCATGCAGATCTCAGAAGGTGACATTCCTGGGCAGGTCTCTGATGACGTTCGCCTTGAGCTCATTCTTGAGGCGCAGGCGTGCAAATTTCTTTTGGAGCTTTTGGGCGCGTGTCTGCTCCTTGTCAGGCTGCTTGGACTGCATTGTGGCAATACCAAGTGCCCTGTACCTGCATGTCCAGAAGATGAAATGATCACGTGTGAGACTAAAATGCACAGGAAGGCGAGCAGCGATGCTGGTTTGTCTGCAGGCCAGGATACACAGCCTGCACTGTGCTGCTGGCATTTGTACAGGACTGCGTACCTTGCGACAACTGCATTCGCCTGGACAGACTCCCTTGTATCATTGGGGCGGTGCCTCTGCTTGTAGAAGCGAATGAAGTCCCTGCTGCCCAGAACCTTGCCTGCTGAGTTGGAGGAAGCTGGCAGGGCAAGCTCATACCCAGCACTGTCACCTGCCTGCCCTGGGTCTGCAGTCAAAGCCACGGTGCCACCTGCAAGCAGCAGCTCTGATTGACGCAACTCTTTTAAGGAGGTGCATGCAGCAAACATGCAGCACAATCTGCCACAGCTGTTGCTGCTGGACATGGATGCGAGGTCATCCTGTTCGTAACTTACATGACCAGCACAGCATCATCACCCGCAGCTCAACTCTCAAGTGGCTTGAGGGGAGATGTTAGGGAGTGAGTGAATGGGGCCTGTGTGAAAGACATTCCCCAGCTCTGCCACACACATTTCTCGGACCAATGAGAAGTATGGATCCAGACTGCCCCTCCCAGCCACGCCGGCTCTCAGTCCTCCTCAGCCGGCAGTGTCCCAGCTGGCTTGTGGTGACTGGAAATGCCTCAAGGCTGGCGGGAAAGGTGCAAGACCCACCTTCCAGCTCAGCCGCCAGAGGTGCCCAGTCATAAAACTCTTCATATTCCTCCTCATTGTCCTCAAATGCCATCTTGCAGCGTCCAACATCCACCATGTGCCGCTGCACAGCGTGCAGGGACGTGAACTGTTTGGAGTTGGCGTCATCACCGCGCGTGTACAGCGGGGCGTGGCCATATTGTAGCTTCATGCCCTGCACAGCAAAGAGACATGTTTACAGACACGCCCCAGCAAGCATGACTGGCAGCTGGTGAGATTCACCTCCTAAGCCAAGCATTGGTGTCTAGACTGACAGGAATGTGGGGCAGGCATGCTCTAGTCAGCATGGCACAAAGCCAGCAGGCAACTCAAAGAATGCATCAGGCAGGTAAAAAACACAGAGCACTGCCACGCGGCAGGCAATGCGTAGCATAAAGCCAGCAGGCAGGCTGTAGCATGCACAAAGCAACATAGAGCACATAGCAACGTGCAGCCATAAGTGGACACTCGAGCCAGCAACACACGAGAACCAACTCACCAGGTACTTGAGCAGGCCCTCAGGATCTGTCAGATACTCAGCGTCAGGAAAGTAGAAGCCAAAGTTTTTGAACATGTACTCCAGGTTGGCCTCCATGCTGTCGCTCTGGTGATTGTCAAACAGGCTGCGCCCGACATCCCACTCCTCCCACTCCTCGTCAGGCTCCGCTGCCTGGCCAGAGGCTGAGGCTGCAGCCGGGAGGAGGGAGGATCAGTGATGTTGCTGAGTAATGAGCAAGCATCATGCTGCAGATCTAAGGTGTCCTCTGCTGCCTGGGCCGGCAGACTGCCACCAGCGCCAGCAAAGCAGAGCTGGCAAAAGCAGACATGGTGTTCTCACTTTGCAATGAATGGCTGCATGCCTGAACTGGATGCATAGTCTCCTTCAAGCTGACTCCCTTGAGCTCAGCTGGCTGCACTGCCACCAGGCTACTGCGCCTGCCCAGCCTCCCTGCAGAGGCTAACTGCTTGACTGGTGTGCACAAAATGCACCTGCTCCTCTACCAGAAATCTGCTACGCCTGCCGAGTCTGCCCGCCGGACTGCTGTGGTGGAACATGTAAGCCTCGTCTGAAAACGCGCCCACTGCTGCACTGTCAAAAGACCAACAAATGCTTGTGTGTAATTGGGCCCACCCGCTGCGCCGTCGACAGGCCGCTGCGCCTGCTCAGCCTGCCTGCCCCCAGGGCCGGGCGCAGCCCTGTCACCATCATCTGAGGCTGTTTCCCAGCCTGAGGAGGCCTCATCCATGTCCTGATCCTTATCTGAAGCTGCTGTCTCAGCAACATCCTGAAGCAACCACAAGATGCACTGTCAGACTCAAAGCACCTCAAGAAGCATTGCAGGGCTTGTGGCATCATCCTGAGATCCAACAAAAGCCATCAGGCTGTGCTGCATAAGTGCAGGTGCAACAAGCGCTGTCTACATGCTGCGCCACAAAAGATGTAGCAGCAGGACCCACAGCACAACAGACATGACTGCTTGGTGCAGCCTGCTTCTGAGCAAGGCTGGCTACTTAATCTGCCAGACCCACTGCCACGACCATCTAGGGAAAAGGACTGTGTGCAGGTGTCATGCCTGCTATAAGGCTGCATGCATGCATGCAGAGCACGGGCTTCTTACGCTATGCTTTTGGGCTGTGCCTCCTAAGAGCAGATGCATGGATGTGATGCTTGATTACTGCATGCAATGCTCAAGAGGGCGGCTGCAGCTCGCTCTTGCAGCATTCTTCACCTTGTGTGTCTGATCCCGCACCCCATTTGGCGCCTTGATGCTGTAGGCCCGTGTGACCTCTGCTGCAGGTGCAGCATTGGCAGCACCTGCATGCAGCAGAGCAAGGTGGGACTATTCCCTGCATGCTGCAGCTTCCGCTGCTGCCCCCATGGCAGCAACAATGCCTACAGATCCCAGCCTGAATTTGATTTTCATACAGGTAACATGCACGCCATGCAGGGTGCACCTGTCTTATCAAAGGCACTTGGTCTGTGGCGCAGCCATGCACTACGCAGCAACTCCACTGGCTGCAGTGAGAAACTACATGCCAAGGTGTCTCACCAGGCCCATCAGGCCTCTTGATGGACACAACTGGCGCTGGCGTCTCCTTTCCTAGCTTCTTCAGCAGCTCCTTGTACTTCTTGCTGTTGACATGAGCCTGGTAGGTGTTTTCTGTGTTGAACCGCTTCTTGGTGAGGGGATCAAACCACACCTGCACCATCAGTGGATACGTGCAGCCCTGTCAAACAACAGCAGCAAGCCTGCAAGCTGTGCCCATGCACTGATGTACTGCAGCAGCCGATGCTTCAATGCAGGGCTTGATCTCACCTTGTGAACTGGGCCACCACTGGCAGTGCCACTCAGCTGGTTCCTGCGCGCCTCAAACCAGTCCTTGGTGACTGCAGGGCACAACTGGAGTCAATGTGCTGGCGATGATGTGGCAGAACTTGCAAAGTATGGTGAGTAAGGGCAGTCTGACCTGGAGGCAGGCCAGCAAGCTTGCGCTTAAGATTGTATTTGTGGAAGTCTGAGCGGTAATGCTCAGTCAGGGAGTCCTGCAAACAAGGTCGCCAAGTCTCCTTATATTGATGCTGTGATGTAGAGACATGGCCAGCTCTTCAAGTAGTGGGCCAGAGGCTCCAGATCTGCCAGGAGAGTGACAAAGACGGCTTTAAGCACCTTGTCCGCGAAGAAGGTGCCTGAAGTGCTGCAGTAAAATCCTGGTTGCTCTTCCGCCATCCTGGTGATGCTCAGGTGCCGGCAGGGCGCTTCCTGTAGGTTTGAGAGTAGACAGAAAGTGTAAATCACGTATGTCTCAGGTTTGCCAACACAAGCATTCAATCTGCAGTGGTCATGACTGCATGATGGCAGCGCTCATGAGTCAGCTTGGAACATCAGCAAGGGAGAACCGCAGCTGCATTCAGTGAACAGGGTTGCAGGGAGAAACATCCAAACAAGTGTCACAAAACACTGCTGTTGGAGGCAGCTGCAATGCCGACTTGTTCAATCTGCAGTGCATAGAGGGACAACCTGCTGAGGCATTGCAGACTGAAGCTGCAGGCAGGCTGCATCACCGTCATCAGTGGCTAGTCATGTCTCATCTGTGAGGCTGGGTTTACAGGTAGGATGACACCAATATCTCATGGGGCTCACTCCATGCAGAGGCGAGACGTTCCTGCATGCCGTGACAACACCGACTTCAGATCTGGCAGCGCACAGCCTGCTGCACAACAGGAGTGGTAATCACTGTTGCTGGGTCAGAAGCAGATCATGCACTTAACAAGGCTGCAAGCCTTTGGCACAGGAAGGCATCACACATTCAGGGTGTCCTGCAAGAGGTACCATAGATCCTTGGCACAAATCTCTCTGATCTGACATCAATTGTGCAATTCGCCTGTTGAAGTGCACACTCTGCTGCATGGGCCTTCAAAGGCATGGGCTGCAGAGGTCAACTGCCGTTGATCTATGGCGGAATCAGGTCTGTCTGGCCGCAGCCGACACTGAGGATGCCAGAAAAGTGACGTCAGGTCAAAAGAGTCTGGCAGAGAAGATCTGCTGACCTGACATTCAGTGATTTGGCCCTGCTTAGCGCAAAGTATCTCTCTGCAGGAGTTGCAATGGCGCCGCCTGTGAAAGACAAGGAGCAGCTGATCTTGAGGGAACGGCTCATCAGGGCCTTGGACCCAGAGCTGGGCCCCTTGATGACGACAGTGAGCAGCATCTGCTGGTTTCAGCCTCTGTCAGGCTGATGCAATGCGCTCAAGCTGATAGCAACTGGCTGGTGCAGAGGGTGCCACGCTACCTCAGATTATTCAGCTACTTTGCAACAGGCTTTGCTGGCACTTTCCTGGCATTTGAGGGCTATCAACGCTGGACCCGCAAGCATGAGGGAGCTCAGCCCGGAGGGCAGAAGATGGCCCAATGAAGTTGCACAGCCACTTCCCCAACGTATGAAAAATTGAACTGCTGCCTTGACTGTTGTCTTGAACGCTGCGCCTGAGGAAGAGATCTCGATACCGCAGCAGGCTGTGGTGCCACAGCTGGGGACAGCCCCCAACAAAGCGGTCATGGCAGGTCCAAGCCCACAGAAAGGCAATGAAAAGGCTGCTGAGGAGGCCATGCGGGCAGGCATGGTTAGGAGTAGGCTGGCAACCATCTTGCATCCAGAGAACAGCCACGCTTTCAGGGTGGGCACCTGCATTGTGCAATCTGCTGGCTCAGACTGCCAGATCAGGTATCACCACTTTCAGTCGTTCTCTGTCCTACACAGAATCCTGCGGGCAAGGCCAGGCTGATGGCCTACATGGGCACGGCAGTGTTTGCTGGCACCATGGCATACCTGGGCTTCCATAGCTGGCAGGCAAAGCAGAAGCAGACCCGCCAGCACCACACCCTGCAGTGAGCCCACGGCCACCAGACGCTGCGTCCGGATGCAGCCGCTGTCAGCAGGCTCCAGCCACCAGCATGCCCAGACAGGCAGCGGCCTGGCCCCCAACCTTGGCACAGGGCCACCTGGCCAGGCACATGGCGCCGCTGCTGCTGCAAGTGCACCACTGCAGCTGCAGCCTGCTGGGCTGCAGGGCGGGGTTCAGGGCCATCTTCGCCCTGCTGCAGCGCAGAAACTGCCTGGGCGGGCACCGGTGCTGACTGATGCACTGCTTGGGCCGGCCGAGGCCAGCCAGCCAGCCCAGGCCCAGCCAGTCATCCTGGGCGCCTCTGCCACGAATTCAGGAGCCCTGGCAGACTCCAGCAGCCCAATGGAAGTGGATGTCACTGCAGCACCTACGCCCCAGGCCACCCTGCCAGCAGACCCTGCAGCTGCTGGCAGGGAGATTGCTGCTGCACAGCACCAACTGATCTGCCTGCAGCACAGCGCCGACCAGCTGCTGCGCGTGTTGGCGAATCATGCCCTGCCAAAGGCTGAGCGCCAGAGTCAGGTGAAGGGACAGGGCTGCACAGGGTTTGAGGCACCTGCAGGGTTGTGTGGTCGCATGCCACTGCATGATGCTGCAATGTCTTGTCAGGTGCAGGCTCCCTGCTATAATTGTCACTGCCAGGGTTTGATGCCATCGCCTTGTTGCACAGTCTACTGCCGGCATACTCAGCTCTGGGCTGCTGCTGCACAGGTGCGAAGCCTGGCGCAGTCCAATGCTGCCGGCCTTGAGGTTGTCTTGGCAGCATCTAGCCGTGTCCGTAAGTATGCAGCCGCAATGAAGCCCCAGCCTATGTCGATGGAGCAAGCCTGGGACCTGCAGGTCAGCTGCAGCACAGGTCTCCAGCTGCCCTTGGCAGGCAACAAGATTGACAGCGACTGATGCCATGCCATTGTTCGCCTTCATCTGCAGTGGAGTGCACCAACCCTCTCCTCTGCCTGCCTGCATTGCTGGCATATGACGCAGTTCAACTACACTGCACTCCGCCCAATTTTCATCAGTTGGGTGGTCCCTGCTAACGACGTTCGAGATGCAACCCGCATGCGTGCTGCAGCACGCCCTGGACCAAGGGGCAGCCAACCAGCAGCGCCTGCACAAGGCTTGGGCTGCACAGATTGGCACGACGTCTGTGGAGCCTGCAGACCTGGGACTACACCCACCGGACACAGCCAAGATACAGGCGCAGCACCAGCAGGAGCTGGAAGCAGTGGCGGCCGAGGCGCAGGCCCTGACTGGGCTGCCCATCAGCCTTGTAACCACTCAGGGCGAGGCGCTCCCTGCCCCAGCTGCTGCAGGGTGAGGCTGAGGTCAGGCAGTCCGTGTGGCTGGACGTTGGCAATTTTTGCTTGTGCATGTTTGGCCCTGGCACCTTGCCCCTGCTTGGGGCACAGATGTGCTGGCAGCTGAAGTGGTGGTGCCTGTCAGTCTGCTTGGGGCTAACACAGGCATGCTGCATGCAGGAATGCAGCTGATGCTCATGCTCCAGCCGCTGTGCAGCTGGCCTTCCCCCACGCTTTGGTCGTCCATGTTGCCCTCAGCGTGCCGGGGTGTGCCTGCCCTGGCAAGATCACAGTGCAGCCCCGCAGGAAGCCGGCGCATGCTGGTCAGGGCACCTACACCGTGTGCCGGTAATGCCCCTGCACCGCGTTCTCTCATCCAGGGCTTTCCATATGCCAGATGCAATTGCAAAGTGCAACTGCTTGTGATGGTTCTTGATTCAGGGATGCACTGCTCATGCAGTCCAAACCGCAGTGGGAGTCACTATGCTGAAGTCAGCATGGCAAGTTGATGCTAAGTGATAAAAGCACTGACCTGGCTGCAGGGCCGTGAAAGAGCATGCTGACAGGGCTTGTCAGTTCTTCAAGGAGCGTGCAGCTCAGCAGCCTGCATCGGCCACCAAGCCTTGGAACTTGGCAATGCTGGAGTTGCTGCTGTGGCTCAGCACCTACAGAGATCTGTTTTCAACGCCCTGTGGGGTCACAGGACAGCTCCTCATGGCTGAAAGCAGCTCTGGGCACCTCATTCCTCCCTGTATCAGATCATTCAGACTGTCTAATGCAGAGCTTCGAACAGCGGCTGCAAATGGCACTTTGCCTGCATTTCATCGCACTGCTGCTCCCTTACAGCTCTTGTGATGTTATTTTGACATTTGATCTTCAAAGTATGAGGGAACATATGGAGTCAAGACAACTGAGCTCATGTATACCATTTGCCAGATAAGTTGTCTGTCAATACAAGTTGCCCAACGAGTGAGTTTGACACAGTTTTTCTTTTTCCTGCATGCCATACTTTTCCTTCTTTCCTGTGGCTTGCCATACAGCTGCAGGGCTAGCACATCAGGGGCATGGCACGTAGAAAAAAGAAACCACAACCAGTTCCCAGCAGTCAGACATCTGATGTGCAGGCAGCACTGTGGCACCTAGGTAGGCTGCCTCATACAGAAGTGGGGGCCCTGGCAGCGTTGGAGATGACTACTGACTGTCAAGTACACTGTAGGGACTCCGAAGGAACTCAGTCTTGTACACAAACCTGGGCAGGCTAAGCCTGATGCTCAGATCATATGGCTTGCACCTGACACAGGGCAGCCGCCATCTGAAAGTGCACATTGTCTGGTAAGCCCTCCAGCTCCCCCTGCACAATGCCTGCTAGAGGCTGTCTCTGTGGCCTCCTTTGATTGGCGTCACTGATCTGCAGGTTGGGCTGTGCGTCAACGCTTCAGCAGCTGGAGAGCCTGACACGCCAGAGGCATATGGCAGTGTGCCCCAGCCAGGAAACATCTGGCAGGCTGCTCAGCAGCTGCATGCCCTCACAGATCTGAGGCCAGGCCCAGTTGCAGGCGCTGGCATGTTCCTGGCCGCCGCACGCCTGCAATTCAGCCCACAGCTGGTTCAAGGGCAAGCAGCAGCCTCGCCAGCCCTGCTCAGCATGCTGGGCCGGCCTGCCGAAGGCACAGCCCTCCTGCTGTACGCCAACGACCAGCCCTGCACGCAGCCTCAGCAGGCTGGAGCTGTGCCACAGGCGCCTTCCCAAGCGCAGCAGCCGGAGAGCGCAGACAGCACTTACCCTGCACAGGCCGAGGCCGTGTGGATGCGCATGCAGCAGGCAGGGGCCGAGGGCCTGCCAGCTGTGCTGCCACCTGCTGCCCCAGCCGGCGCCTCTGGTGCCAAGGGGCTGTGGGCGCTGCAGGCAGTGAAGCGTGGCGGCGCCAAGATGGAGGCTGTCCTGGCCCAGTTGCTGCAGAAGCACCTGTCTGGCCGTACCATCATGCAGGGCAGTCTGCTGGCAGCCCCTGTGCTGGGGCACGACTGTGTCTTCTCAGTGGAGCAGCTGCAGGTGCAGCCTGGGATAGCAGCACCCGGTGGGGCCGCCACAGCAAGCAGTGCTGGCAGCCCCAGCAGCAGTGCAGGCACAGGGCACCTGCAGGCAGGCATGTGCCAGGCCACCACGCTGGTGCACCTGCTCCAGCAGGGACAGCAGCCGCCCAGGCTCCCTGACAGCTCCAGCGCCGGGCCACACAGCGACGGCTTTGCCCCTGCACAGCCAGCTGACTCCAGCAAGCTGGACATCGTCGCACGTGCCAGGGCTGCTGCAGCGGGGGCCGCTGGGGAGCGGGAGGAGGCGGGCCCAGCTGCTGAGGCTGCCGGCAGGGCTGCTGCGGCAGGGCTGGCAGCTGCCCACGAGGGCTTTGCCGTCCTCGGCGGAGTGCAGCACCATGTGAGTCACCGTGTTGCAAGGTGGCAGGGGGTGCATGGGCCCGTCAGGGCTGATCAGCTTGCTGAGTCCCTCAGCCATGCTTTCTGTGTCCCACACCTTGTCGTGCAGGGCTAGCTCCCCACATGTGACCACGCCATGTAGCCTGAAGCATCCTCACTCTAGGCCACTGGCGCTCAAGGCTGCAGACCCGCCTGCAGGTGCGTGCTCTGTATGAGCTGGTGTCCCTGCCGCTCAAAGCCCCCCAGCTGTTTGCCCACTACAACATCCGTCCACCGCGGGGTGTCCTGCTGTGGGGCCCGCCCGGGTGCGGCAAGACCTGCCTGGCCCGCGCGGCTGCCGCAGAGGCTGGGTGTCCCTTGTTTGTCCTCAACGGCCCAGACGTGGTGTCTGAGTTCTATGGCGAGAGCGAGGCGGGGCTGCAAGGTGCGCTTGCCATGATTGGTGCTGCATGATACTGATGCTTGTTGAGTCCTCACCCTTTCCGCGCTGGCGGCTGAGGCCAGTCCATGTGTCAGGTCTCCAGCACAAGATGGCTCCTCGACGTGCATTGCAGGGCAACTATTCAGCTTGAGCCTCAGGTCTGCCACCGTGCAAGCCATGGTCGATGCCACAGCATCATGAGGGCAGTCCTGGCTGAGGACCACCTTGTCGCTGCAGGCCGTTTCTTGGTGCCTCCTTGGTTGCCCCTGCAGGCAAATTTGCTGCAGCCCCAGTCCTGCAGCCCTCAGCACGATCTGCACTGATGCGCACGCCCTTTCTGCCCTTGCCCCTGCAGGCGTCTTTGCAGCAGCGCGTGCTCTTGCTCCAAGCGTGGTCTGCATCGACGAGCTCGATGCGTTGGCGCCCGCCCGCGGCGGCAGCGCTGAGGGAGGGGCCAGTGCCCACCACGCGGCAGAGCCTGCCGAGGACATGAGTGCTCGGGTGGTGACCACGCTGCTCACTGAGATGGACGGCCTCAGCCCAGGTGGACGAATCTGCCCGCCATCTGCGTCATTGCTGGCTCAAGCTTGACAGCTCCTTTGTTCTGCAAAAGTACAACCCAGCCACAGCCGCAAGGGCACCTTGGATGTGCTGTTTGAGGCGCTTAGCCCTTCAGGCTCAAGAGCTCACCAGGTCAGGCACCTTGTTGCCCTGCAGGCCATTACATGACTGGGATGCTCACTGACAGAGCTGTGTTCAGGTGTCACGGGAGCGGAGCATCAGGTAGTGGTCATCGCTGCCACCAACAGGCCAGAGGCAGTGGACTCAGCACTGCGGCGCCCTGGCAGATTTGACCGGGAGCTGGAGATCGGGGTGCCCAGCCCAGCAGGCCGCACTGAGATCCTCAGGTATCCCCTGTGGCTCTGCAGCTCACCTGGCGGATTGCATTCCAATTAAACATCATCATCGTGGCAGTCTGCGCCAGCCGCATCTACCAACTGCAGCTGCGCCGCTTGGCTGGCCATCGTGCTTCCCCAGCATCACCTGTTGCTGCCACATCTGCCTGCATGCCTCCACTGCCAAAGTCTCTGACCTGGGTATCGCAGGAGGCAGTTGCATGCCTGCAGGACCAAGTTGAGACGCCTCAAGCACAGCCTATCTGACGAGCAGGTGGCCAGCCTGGCAGCTGCAGCGCATGGCTTTGTGGGGGCTGACCTGGCTGCCCTGTGCAACGAGGCTGCCATGGCCGCACTGCGCAGGATTATTGCTGAGCCAGGTGAGCATCAGGAGTATCTGTTTCTGCGCTACTTCTACCTAGCAGCCCTGGCCTGACCAATGCCCCCCAACAGCGCAGCAAGCTGCTGCACCCTCCCAAGCATGTCAAGAAGAGGCGCTGCAGGCTCCAGAGTGGGTGTCTGCCCAGCACTGTCCAGCAAGCAGGTGCAGAAAGTTTACCAAAACGGCCTTGCCAGACAGGGGAGCTCAGATGCAGGGGCGTCACTGCCCCCATCCCATGCTTGGCTGCTGTCACTCAACCCGGCGTTGCCCCTGCAGACGCTGAAAGACGTGTGACGCCAGCGGACTTTGGGGTGGCGCAGACACGCGTGCGACCCAGTGCGATGCGGGAGGTCGCCATCGAGGTGCGCTGCTTCCGCCGCCCCCCTGGCCGGCCTGCCTGCTGTGCAGGGACATGCAGCTGCACCACGTCACAGCAACCCGGCCCGCTGAACCAGCGCTCTCTTTCACTGGCCAAGGAGGTCATGCCCCGCGCTCTGCAGTCAGCAGGCCACCGTCACATGCAGCCTACAGCACAGCATGGCTGTGGAGCATGCTTGGCCTTTTCAGTTCATGTTGCATGCATGGCCTGTGCTGATGGTGCGCCCCTTGTGCAGGTACCTCGCGTGACCTGGGCAGACGTTGGCGGCCTGGACGATGTCAAGCTGCGCCTGCAGGAGGCTGTGCAGTGGCCACATCTGCACCCTGAAGCGCTGGAGCGCCTGGGAGCCTTGCCCCCACAAGGTGATACCTTGCACTGCTTGCTGCGTGACGCCACCCGCAAGGTGCACATACGGACGGTCAAGATCGACAGCAGGGCATGTGCTGGCCAAGCAGGATCCTGCCCGCCCCAAAGTCCCGTCACTCTCCTGTTGCACTGCTGTACAGTGCGTCTGTGCTGCCTGTAGCTGGCCTGACGCCTGCCCTGCTACCCTGTGCAGGCGTGCTGCTGTACGGCCCCCCAGGCTGCAGCAAGACCCTGTTGGCTAGGGCGGTGGCCAACGAGGCCAAGCTCAACTTTCTGGCAGTCAAGGGCCCCGAGCTGTACAGCAAGTTTGTGGGGCAGGCAGAGAAGGCTGTGGCTGCCCTGTTTGCACGGGCCCGGGGGGCCGCGCCAGCCGTCATCTTCTTTGACGAGATCGATGGGCTGGTGGGCAGCAGGGAGGAAGGAGGGGCTGGCGGGGAGGGTGCAGGGCACAGGGTGCTCAGCCAGCTGCTGATGGAGATGGATGGCCTCCAGGTGAGTGCAGCTGCCTCTCTGGTTGCCAGTCCCACAGCAGGTGCAGTTGGGGAGGGCATAGGGGGCTCAGCCAGCTGTTGGGGAGGGCATAGGGGGCTCAGCCAGCTGTTGATGCAGCTGAATTGCCTGCAGGTGTGGGGCTGCTTGCGGCTTGCTTGATCGCTTGGTCGAAGCGGGCGCTATGACGCAGGGTGCAGGCAACTGGCTGTTGATTCAGCTGCTGATGGAGGTTACACGCCTGAACGTCATCATGCCTGCCTGCGACTGGTTTAATGGGAACAGCAGCGATGGCCAGCTGTGTGCCTGCCAGCCTGGTCAGCTCATGAGCTCCAGGCCATGCGCTGTGCTCAGCTAGTGCATCTGCAGCAGTGGTGCCCCTGCAATGAGGCCTGCTCTGCTGCGTCATGTGTGCAAATTGCTGCACAGTCCATCTGCATGCCACCTGCATGCCATTCATTATCAGCCCCCATGCAGGCGCGAGTCGGTGTCACAGTGCTGGCCGCCACTAACAGGCCTGACTGCGTTGACCCAGCGTTGGTGCGCCCCGGGCGCTTTGACCGCCTCCTGCATGTGCCCCCGCCAGACGAGGCTGGACGCAGAGCTGTGCTGGCTGTGCACACCCGCAGGATGCCTCTGGCAGCAGATGTCGACCTACAGGTACTTCAGGGCTTCGGAGCTTGGGCCTTCGAACCTGCCGTGGAGATAGCCTGTGGCCAGCTGCATCTGCTGCAGAGCGCACTGCCTCAGTTCCATCTCAGTGAGGGCTGTTTGTCCACCTGCTGCGCGCAGAAATGTCTGCTGTAGCCCCCCAAGCACTCGATTCGTCAGCTCTTGAGTGAGCTGACTCATGCTGTTCGTGCAGGGTCTTGCAGCGCAGACGCAGGGCTGCACAGGAGCTGATCTGGCGGCCATTGCGCGGGAGGCAGCGCTGGCTGCCCTGACAGAGAGCCTGGACGCTACAGTCGTGGGACACAGGCACTTTGCAGCTGCCATGCAGGTGCGCACTGCTCTGTTGGTGCACCTAGTCCTCGTGCGAAGGCTGACACTCTGTGGAGGCAGTCCTTCAGACATTGCTCCCACACATTTCAACATACTGCCCGGCACACCTGTCACTTATTGTTGCCAGTCCCTGTTGCTGCGCAGGTGGTGAAGCCAAGTGTGCAGCCGGCCAGCCAGCAGCAGATGTACCGAAAGTTCTCTCGGTCTTGACTGACGCGTGCTCATGGAGATTTGGGGACTCAGGCGGCGATGGGATTGCCCTCTGTACTGGCTACTGGCCTGTGAGCTGCTTCTCTGATGCTGTGCTTGAGTGAACAGAATGCACCCATGCCTTGACTGTGGTGTGTGCTGCTGCAGGCTACTTGGCAGCTGTTTAGCTGCTGGGACGTGGACCTTGTACCCCAGCTGGGGGAGTGGCACACCTCTTGGGAAGTTTTGGACCGTGCAGAGCAGTTGAAAGCCCCTGAGGCTGTTCCTGAAATGAAGGCAGACCTGGCGCTGCCAGCCCATGCAGACCTGCTTCCTCCATGCACCTTGCTTATCAATGTGTTGGCCATGAGGCAGGACTGACACCCTAAACATGCACCTGACCCCTGGATAGTGTCCACGACCGTCTCTGTTGGTTGTGCTTTGCAGCGGACTGAAGTAATCGTGAGTCTTGCCAAGGAAGACAATCATGGACAACATTTCAAGCGCTTGAAGGCAGCAAGGCAGATTGTCAGCTGCCGGTGTTTCCCATGAAAACATGCCTCCGTGTGAGGCTCATAAGGACACAAGGACACAAGATTGCCCAATCATCGACCATCAGACAGCAGCGCCTCTTGCTAGCGCTTGCTGCGCTGAGCGCTCTAGAGAAGTGAGAGCGGAAGGAATGTCTGCACTGCTGCCTTGCTCTTGCTCTTTCCCATGGGCTTGTGGGCACAAGCTGTGCTGCAGGCGCAGGTGCATGTCTGCCTGAAGGCCAAGAGCCAGCGATTGCAGCGCGAGCTCAACATGCAGCGGGACGCCTGCAACCTTCTTGAAGGCGAACTTGCAGCTTTCAAAAGCGAACTTGCAGCTGTCAAGAAGGAGTCACTCAGTTGTGCAGGACCAGTGCGCTGCGCAATTGGGATCATGCGAATCACGCAGGCCTCCAAGGTGGCGCGCGACAAAGTTGTGTCTGAGAACCTTCTTGAAGGCAAACTTGCAGCTGTCAAGAAAGAAGTCACTCAGATGTGCAGGACAAATGCGCTGCGCAACTGAGTAACTTCCTTCTTGACAGCTGCAAGTCTGCTTTTGACAGCTGCAAGTTCGCCTTCAAGAAGGTTGCAGGCGTCCCGCTGCATGTTGAGCTCGCGCTGCAACCGCTGGCTGTTGGCCTTCTCAGACACAACTTCGTCGCGTGCCACCTTGGAGGCCTGCAAGATTTGCATGATCCCAATTCCAGCTGGTCGCGCTGGGATGTGTGTGATGTTCCAGTCGATGTACTTGGCCGCCTCCTCCTGTAGGGTCACAGCATTGCTAGTCAGTTGGCACAAGCAACATATGACAAAGGGGTATCAAAAGGCCAAAGGGGGTCCAGCCCACTGCATGCAGCCCTCAGGTCACCAGACAAAGTGGGGAGCTTCCTATCAGCAGGGTTTTGATGCAGTCAGTGCTACTCAATGCTGAGCACGAGACGCGCACCAGGGCTCAAGAAGCAGATGCTCACCAGGGGCAGCACCGTTTATTTTGACTTGGACATGCTGGAGGTTTGAGCTTCTGCATCATTTATGCCATTGGCTGGGGCTGCCAGGGGTTCTTTGATTACCTTCTTGGCCCTGCAGGTGTAGCATTGGATGTCATGAGCATGCACTCCTCTCAGTGGGCAGCAATGCAAGCGCCACTTAAGCATAAGACACGCACTGCAATGTCGCGAAAGCTTCAAGTCAGATGTGCAACACTCAGGATGACTGACTGACTCCGTGAGAGGGCCAGCATGAACCTGCTGGAGGAGAGGGCCAGCATAGAGTCTGCCGCATACAAAGCCCAGGTAGTACTGCACAACCTACCTGTCTCCAGGAGACCAGTCAGAGCTGGCAGATAGGCCGCCTCTGATGACATCATGCCCATCAAATGCTATGGACAGGGGCCTGCAGCAGCCAAGAACCACATGATGCTACATGAGCACATCAAGGATTGCTGAGGCGCCGCTGGCTGCCTCTAAGCAGCCCTTGAGACCTGCATGGTACTCTGGCACAGGAACTCTCTGCTGCACAGCTGAAGCAGCAGAGATAGGGCTGTCTGCAGATGCGCTTTGCGCATGCAGCGGGCGTCAATGAACACCAAGCAGCAGGCTCAAGCGGTCCTGGCTCATGCAGGCACTCCGTCTTGGCCAGACAGCATATGAGCACACCTGTTGTCATTGATGATGTCGTAGTCTCCTGCACCTGCAGCAACCTGTGCCTACCTGTCAACAGCAACGAAAAGGGGGTGGTCTCACCAATGGGTATCCTCCCTGCTCCTCCAGCATCTGCAGGTGCAGGAGGAGCAGGGAGGACCCTCATTGGTGAGCCCAACCCCTCTTCTTTGCTTTGGAAAGGTAGGCACAGGTTGCTTCGGCCCGCCCTGCAAAAGCAACAGATGTGCTGGGCACAAAGAAGCAGTTTTAGGCCAGAAGCTGCACACAGGGCATGGCTGCCACACATAGCAGGACACGCCGAAGTTTGCTGGAGCTGGTTGGAACACCAGGCAAGCCTGTCCAGAGTTTGATGGCAGCTGGGGGAAAAGGGGGGAGGGGTCATGGCAGCAGTGTGTGGGGCATTCAGCAGACCTTGTCAGTTTGCACAAAGGCGGGCAGTCAAACGTCAGGACAATGCTGCCCAGAAGTGAGCCCAGCTTACTGTGCACTGGTTAGAGGGGTCTGCGCTGTGCAGTCGTGGCTACCAGCATTGGTGCTACACCTGTCATACCTGCAGCGCCCAGACAGCATTGCGTGGGGGGCATGTGGTGAGTCATGGCTGTTGAGCACTTTGGAGAAACTTCATGCAACAGGGGCCTTGCACATGCTCTGCCCACCATGCTTGAGGTGGCGCCTCATCATTGCAGTCATGTTTGGGCAGATGATCAGAAAGTTTGTGGCGCAACAGGGTCGTGCGCCAAGGTTATGCTGCCTCTCCGTCCCCAACAGGCTGTACTGGCTGCTGAATCCATGCAGCGCTGAGGCGATTGCTTGCAGGGGATAACAAGGGATGCCTCCATCACTGCTTTGCATGCTCAGCAGCCCTGCTTCACGTTAGTCAGGCAGTCCTGCAATGCAATGGAGCTGGCTGTGCCAGACAATGCAGGAGGTGACCATAGCAGTCCTGCATGTTGCGCCACTATGAGATGCAAGCTGTATGCCTCACAATCATCAGCTTGTGAGGGTCCAGCATCTAACTCAGCTGGTGCTACCTGTTAGCTTAAGCTTCACGGTCTGCTGCTTGCTTAGGACCTGGGCCCTGCTTCAGCTGCGCGCTGTGGCACAGAGCCCAGACATGACACCTGCGTCCCCCCTGCATCATTGGCTTTGGTTTACAGTTTTTGTAGGTTAGCAAGGAATTTTAAAACGCCAAGCCTGAACATGCACGATCATTCATGTCAGGCAGGCAGTGCTGCTTGAGCAGCAGCTATTTCCTGTACATGGCGTCTGTGCTGATCAGGTGAGCAGCTGTCACCCATTGTGCGCTGCTGATCTCTGCTTGAAGCGCGCTTGGCTCGTCCGGCAGGTTTGTCAGCCTTGAGCTCCATTGGGCCATCGACCAGCTGTTGAGGCACCAGCTGCACAGCTGATCCTGTGCTCGGCGTTGCTGCAGCATGCTCAGTCAAGGCTGCCAGCGGGCAGAACAAGCAAAGTTATGATTTCAGGCATTGCAGTGTGCACTAGGACCTGCTGTGACAGAACTGCATGCCAGCCGCAGGGTGAGGATGCCTGGATCTGCTTCAGGCCAAAGGTCGCCATCTCATGGTTCTCCTCCAGCATTGTACGCTGCATGGGAACAGTCTCTCTGCCCGAATGCAACCTGTGTGCAATGTACTGCGTGGCCCAGATTCTCTGATTGAACCCCTAATGGCATGCGGGGTCCATCTCCCTATCTGACGGGTGTTGTTTCCGGGACCTCGTGCCGCCTGCTCACTGCATGCTCTGTGGTGTTTCTTGTACAGGAAACAGCGCAAGCAGCCGCCAAAACTGGTTGAAGTTCAGACAAAGTTCCCAGATCATGAGGGAGAGAGGTGCAGTTGCTCTAGCCACACCAGGGCCACCAGTGACAGCAGCAGTGGCTGGTACAGAAGCAGATGTTCTGAGGGTCCTTTTCTCTGAGCAGCAAATTCAACAGGCCGTCACAACCCTGGGCAGGCATGCTTCCTGCCTCTAGTGAGCTGTGCAATCTGGTCTACTCCATTCAATGCTTCTCCAGCCTGCAGGCAGCTTGCAGCAGACTACTCTGAGCAGGAGCCGCTGCTGCTGTGCACCCTCACTGGAGCTTTTGTGTTCATGTCAGACCTGTGTCGGCAGATGCAGCCCTTGCCAACAGGCCTACAGGTAGACTTCATCCGGATGAGCAGGTGGGTACCATATCTGTGCCGTGCACGAGCTGCTCTGCGGCAGCATCCCACTTGCTCAGGCGCTGCTCCATGTTGCAGCTACATTGGAATTCAGTCGCAGGGCAAGGTGGCGCAGACCTTGCAGAGCAAGGTGTCATTGGCAGGCAGGCATGTTCTTGTGGTAAGGCCTGTTTGACGCCCTAGGTTTGGCGTTGCCAGTGATTACCAAATGCAGAGCCTGCCTAGCCTGGCTGACCAAGCACTCAGATGGTCAGGGCTTCATGTTAGCTGAGCCTCTGCTGAAAGACAGACATAGCACATTTGCCTGTGCGAAGAGGTGTCGGTGCAGGTCTGAAGGGCAAAGTTGCCCCTTTTCACAACTTTATTGGACGGCTTGCAGGTAGAGGATATTGTAGACACAGGTGGCACACTGCGGACTCTGCTGGAGGCTCTGCAGCAGCAGGGGGCTGCCTCTGTGAAGACTGTGGCGCTCCTCAATAAGACTGAGAAACGGAAGGTTGACGTGCCAGTGGATTACTGCTGTTTTGAGGTTGGTCCCCTTCACTGTAGCTGCTTGATCTGAGTTGCAGTGTGCCTCTCACATATGCTAACAACCGAATATCAATGCAGCAGTGCCCAGATGAGTTTGTGATAGGCTATGGCCTGGACTTCAATGAGAGCTTCAGGAGTCTGCCATATGTTGGTGTGCTGAAGGCTGAATGCTATCGTTGATCAGCAAATGGGATAAGCCTTTCAGTTAGATTGGTAGGCGTCAGGGGAGCAGCGAAAGCAGACAATCAGTGCCAGGCACACGTCACCACTTCATGCTTGAGATTTAACATTACAGCAACTGCGACAAGCCTCAAGCTAGATCCCCAGCTATCATCTGCTCTTTGCGACCAGCGGGAAAGTGATCTGCCTGCCCTGTGCTTGCAGTGCTTCTGCTTGCTGCAGTACCTGAAAGCACTTGCTTCGACTGTACACTGCCTGCTGCAGAGCCACAGTGACTTCAAGGTCCCTACTGAGGCCAGGCTGCCAGCATGATGGCGCTGCAACACTTCTATGGTCTGGTGCCTGCATCATCCGGCAGTGTTAATCTCATGTAAACAGCTTTAATGCCACGGCCGCAAGAACATGTGGGTGGTGTGACAGAAAGAAACCAGCATGATACCATTTCCTCACCTGTACAGTGAAAGCGTCTCCTGCGCAGCAGGTGACCTGCCCTGTGTGCCCCTCCCGACACAGCACCACCTGTGCCACATGCCCCCACTGCTGGCCTAGTGAGAGCTGCAGCTGGCCACTGACTAGGAGGCTGGCTCGCGCCCCTGCCTGGCCTGCAGCACAAGCATGAAAGAGGCACATGAGCTTGTCATGACTGGGCGGCAGGCAGAGGGGCGCCCTGCTGCGTCACCAGGCTCCCAGACTGCCAATGCCACTGTTTACCAGGAAAGCAATGAGTGGATACACATATGGTATGACAGAATCAGCTACAGTGGCTCACCCAGGAAGACCACTCTGGGCGTGGTGCAGGCCAGCAGATCTGCAAAACTCGCAGCTGTCTGGTAGAATGCGTGCAGCGCGGGTGGCAGGCTGGCAGCAGCGAAGCGCCGAGCCCCACGCCCCTCGCACTCCAGGCGCAGGCTTGCCCCATCAGGGGCAATGTACACCCTCAACTGGCTGGCGCTGTGCTCTATGCAGACGCAGCCATCCTGCAGGCGTGATGAGGCTGCTTACGGCCCATGGGGACAGCCAGTCCATGCAGGCTTGGCGACAAGGGTGGACACGCAGTGGGAGGCTGCTGCTGCTGGCAGCCAAGGGGCCGGCAGCCAGACATGCAGGCTCAGCAGCAGAGGCAGCCTGCTGGTGGTCTCTGCATAGCTAACGCGTTGCTGACTGCAGCCAATTCCAGTGCCTGAGCATGCAAAACACCCCGCCCCAATGTGCCCCACCTGAAGCAGGCCCAGGAAGCCATAGGCTGTTCTGTGCAGGCAGGGGTGCAGCAGGTGGGTGGCAGGCCATGGTCCAGGCAGCACTCTGCTGACTGCCCCATCTGCCTGGGGCCCCTGGCAGTCGTGCTGCTGCTGCTGCTGCTGCATGCTGCATGCCGGCTTTGGCAGGGGCCGAGCAAGCTGCTGCACATCTGCATCCTGGCCCATGCTGCTGGCGGCCCCAGCAACAGCCTGCCTTGCACCAACGCGTGCACTGCCTCCAAACTGAGTGGCTGCTGCCAATGCCTGGCGGCCAGCAGTCTGGCTGGTGCTGCTAGGGGTGGCCGGCAGCGAGCCTGCACACGACTCCTCCTCCAACTCTGCCAGGGCTGCACTCCCGAAGGCAGTCAGGTCCTGCAGATTGGCCTCTTGGCCCAGGATCGGTGGCACTGCTGCTGCTGCTGCTGCCTCAGTGGCAGACGGTTCCGCCAGGCTGCAGAGGGATGCGCTGGAGACGCGCAGGGCGGCCCTGAGCCCTGCCTGCGCCGAACTGCAGGGGCGGTGATCACAGATGGCATCAGCCTGCGCTGACTCGCAAGCCTGCCCCTGCTGAGCTGCCGCCTGAGCTTGGCAGCCCTGGCTGTGCGCCTGCAGGGGTGGTGCTGGCTGCTGGCCCGTGCTGCGCTGCTGGTGGACCCACTCACTGCGGGCACTGCTGGCAGCAGCGATGCCCCTGGCCCCATCTGCCCCCCCTGCCTGACTGGAGGGTGTGCTCGCCATGCCAGCCCCCGCAGGCTGCCGGGAGTGCATGGGGCCTCCAGCGCTGGCCTGCACCGCCAGCACTGCCAGCTGTGCAGGCCACGAAGTGTCCCCAGCATCTGGCTGCAGGCAGCTGTGGTGGTGCTGCCGAGCTGTGGGCAGAGGCAGGTGCCGGCTGCGGGGGAGGGGGCTCCCTGTCACAGGGCTGGTGCTCCCGCTGCGTATCTCAGCCCCAGGATGACCTGCAGCAGCACACGGCAAGGTGTTGGACGGCAGTGACTCCTTGCCACTGCTGCCGGCCCACTGACATGGAGTGATGTCAGGTGGCAAGGAGGCCGGCCAGGCCAGCAGGAGCCTGTCAAGGCCCTGTGTTACACACAACAGATTCCATTTTGATCTGCCGGCAATAACATCACATACCACAGCAAATGTCGCTAGGCTTTCACCTCGTGCTGGTCGCTGTTCTATTCCACCTGCAGCAGCTGCGCCGGAGGGTGTTGGGCTGCCAGCTCCCGCACCGCAGCTGACTGTAGTGGGCTGCCTTGCGGCTGCTGGAATCCATGTCTCACGTGAGGCGGAGCACCCTATCGTGCTGGCTGCTGAGTTGTGACTCGCCCGCAGACGGGAGGGCGCCGGGCACTGATTCTCCTTGCGGGGCCTCCTGTGCCTCCCACCAGCAGCAGCCATGGCAGTTTCCTGGCCAGACTTCTGACTTCCATCTGGAGCACTCCTGCCAGGGCCAGGCTGCTCAATGGGCAAGGCTGCAGCTGTGTGATCCAGGCGTGCTGAAGCGGGTGCAGCCAGCTTGGCGCCAAAGCCAGCTGTGGTGTCCTTGGCGTTGTCCATCTGCAGCCGCTGCACGTGGGCGCTGAGGGAGAAGACGCTGTCATTCAGGTCAGCATCTGCAGTGCACAGCAGAGACTGGTCTCAGCGCACAGCTGTGGCGTAGCATGGAAGGGGGTCCCGCAGGGGAACATCAGGCTGCAAGGACTGCAGTGTTGCAGGCCATGACTATTTGCGCTCGACTGGTCCCAGCACACAGCTCCTGCCCTGCACCAATACATTGCGCAGAGTACCATGAAGCTGGGTACGCCCTGCTGCAAGACCGGCAGCACCTCTTTGCAGGTGCAGGAAGAAGGTGCCATACATGTCAGCCCACTTTGAGCAGACGCCAGCACAGGGGCCCAGTGGCCCACAGCAAGCCATAGCTGCCATGCCACTGCAGAGCAAAGGGGTGGGGCAGATGGCACTACACATTGTCTTTGTCCCACTGCAGCACATGTACTTTTCCTGGGGCAGCCCTCCCCCTCCCCTTCCCCCTCCCCGGGGATCCTCCCAGGAGCCCGAGCCTTGACCTGAATGATGAAAGCCCACCTCGCCGCTGCAGCACAAAGGGGTGGCGCAGGGCTGCGTCCAGGGTCAGGCGCTTGGTTGGGTCCTTCACCAGCAGCCTCTGCAGCAGGTCTGCTGCTTGGGGCCCCACACATGCTGGGCACTGCAGCTCAGCTGTCCTCACACGCTCCAACGTGCCTGCCACCTGCAAAGACATCAAGGTCGCTGGGGCAGGCACAGTGCAGAGCAGGTGTGCAGTCTGGACAAGGCTGGGACAGTTGTGGGCATGAGATATGATCAGGGGTGTGCTGGTTCTGCAGGACGAGGAGGTGGCAGTGGCATGAAGGATGATCATGGGGAGGCCAGTCCTGCAGGGTACTCAGGCAGGCACAGGGTGCGGCTGTGTGTCGGCTGAAATGCTCTCTGGCAGCAGTGGGATAAGGGATGCTTTGACAGGGATAGCTCTGGGACAGCAGTGGCATGAGAGTTGCCTTGTGGGGTGGGCGGAACTGCAGGGAGAGGATCCCAGAGCAGGACCGCATGTGCAAGAGCAGGACAGCTCGGGGACAGCACCTGGCGTGAGGGACCCTCTGTGCTGGTGCCTTGTCAGGCAGAAGTAGGCCCTTTGACCGGCTTACCGGTGCAAGTGCAGACCCACCTTGTCAGCCTGGAACGGGGGTTTCCCGGTCAGCATGGCAAAGAGCACCACGCCCAAGCTCCACACATCAGCTGCCATGGAGTAAGGCTGCTGCTGGGCAATCTCTGCAGCCACGCACTGACAGGTTCACAGTGAATGCCTTGAATGGGCTGCAGAAAGGGGTAGCATGCTCGCTCTGCTGGCCAACAGGGAGGGCCTCAGCCTGCCCTGCATGCAACAAGCTGCTGCAAACAGCATGGTGCAGGGCTGCCTGACGGCAGTCTGGTCCAATGGGCTGCAGAGAGTGTGGCCCAGAAGATGGGCCACAGCATGCGCTGCATGCACAAGCCTGTTGCACGTTTCACAGTGCAGGGTCCATCCGCGGCAGCCTACTTTGGCATGGCACAGAAGGAGCAGCGTGCATGCTGTGCACTCATGCAGCTCCGACCTGCGGCGATGTAGTTGGGAGTGCCGCAGATGGTGTGGCGCTCACAGTCTGGGGACTCCATGACCGCTGCCAGCCCAAAGTCTGCCAGCTTGACCTGCCCCTCAGCCGTCAGCAGGATATTGGCCAGCTGCAGAGGCCAGTGCCAGGTGTCAGCCAGGCAGTGCTGCTTTGCACTTCCTGCAGTGCCTGTGGGAGGAAGGAACACCAAACAGCCAATAGCCAGGTGTTAGCACCCTGCCCAGTAAGCAATGCGTCTGTGTCTCACACAGGGCAGCAAGCACCACAGCTGCAACGCTTTGATGAGGGGGTGTGTGCTCCCAGAAGGGCTGGTGAAGCTGTGCTGGCCACAGCTTGGTTCCTGTTGGAGACCTCACCTTGATGTCGCGGTGCAGGATGCCCTGGCTGTGCAGGAAGGCCACTGCCTCCAGCAGCTGTCTGAATAGGCTGCGCGCCTCCCTGTCGCCCAACCGCCCCTGCGAGCAAACACATGGACCCCCTGGTGGCCTTGTGCAGGGTAGTGCTGTGCAGCCATGGTCGGCCCAGTGCTCCGTGAACGGGCTTGCTATGGCACCGCAACCCAAGCCAAGCTGCCGCTTGCATTCAGCACCACCGCAAGGGCTGACTCAGGCAGGCTGCCACCTTCTGCTGCACCAGTGACAGCAGCTCGCCGCGGCTGCAGAGCTCCATGACCAGGTAGACTCGGTCGCTGTCCTCAAAGAACTCCAGGAGCTGCACAATGTGGGGATGCTGCAGCCCCATGTGCACCTGCAGGGTCCGCCGGCATTTCATTCAGAGCCTGATGCAGTCCTGCAAGCCATTCCGAAAGTCTCAACAATGCTCTCAGGACTGCACCTCCACTTCCTTGACAAGCCTTGCTCGCATGTCTGGCTCATGCAGTATACTCTTGTTGACCTGCACCACAGCACACAGGACTTGCTATGTATGCATCACATGCCTGTGCGTGAGCCACAACAGCATGCGGGGCGCACCATTTTGATGGCAACATGGTGACCATCTTTGACAGCCTCATAGACAGAGCTGAAACTGCCTTTGCCCAGCAGCCTGCCGAAACGGTAAGATGTAGTTGACATCTCCTCAAGGAATGAGCTCAACACTAGCCATGGTGACCACTGCTGGTTCCAGCAGCTGGAGGCCCTCAAATTCAGCGGTTGACTCGAGTCAATAGCGGATTTCACTCTTTTTACGAGATCAGATAGGAACAACTACCGCCAGACCTGAACATCGCAGCCATGACAAAAAGAGCAAGGGTCGAGGAGAATACTGAGGAGGTGAGCTCTGGCCAGGCGAGCAGCAGTTTTTGCACCTGGGTGCATGGCTGCTCATGCTCTGTGAGACATGCAGGTGAAAGCTCCACGCAAGCGCTTGTACAGGGCCAGGGCCCACAGTAACCCCTTGAATGACAATCAGTTCCCCATCCCAACCTGTCCTGAGGAGTACGACTGGTGAGCTGCCTATTCACGTGACATACTGGCATGGCTGCCTTCTGCTTGCATGGCCCATGGCCAGGTTGAGGATGAGACAAGACAATTAGGATCAACCACCTGATCTCCAGATGAGAACACTGTCTCTGAAACCTGCGCCATCCAGCCCACATGCTTGCTGCCTGATGCATCTGGCAGCTGACATGCATATGCAAGCAGAGAGGCGCCGTGCAGTGCAGGGCATGGCACTACAAGGAGTTCTTTGAGGCTCGCAGATCTGCAGCAGCCGCCGCAGGCAGCAGCGACCAGGCTGGGGAGGCAGACCCTAAGCTGCAAGTGCGGTTTGCAGATGTGGGGTGTGGCTTTGGGGGCCTGCTGTTCAAGCTCAGCCCCCTGTACCCAGACACCTTGATGGTGGGGATGGAGATCCGGGACAAGGTGAACATGAGTTATGGAGGACGGGTATGCTGCAGGGCTTGCTGCCAAACAGTTCATATGCTGCTGCTGTCAATGCAGCCATGCAGCACCTGGGCGTCTTATCAAGGAAAACAATCCCAGAGCTGTCGCAAATGTGCCAGGCGGGCACACCCTGGCCCAGATGGCCTTTGGTGGTCTGCTGCCGCCCCAAATTGGTGCAGAAAAGGAGAGACCTGATGCCAATTCGTTGGCTTGCCTCTGATGCTGCACAGCTCCAGCTGCTGACAGTGGTACTGCTGGGTAGCTTGCAGCAACACACCCACCTGCCGGCCACTCTGCAGGTGACCAACTATGTGATCGAACGGGTGGCTGCCATGCGCAAGCAGCACCCCGGCAGCTACACCAACATCACTGCCCTGCGCACCAATGCCATGCGCTACCTGACCTACTTCTTTGCCAAAGGGCAGCTTACAAAGCTGTTCTTCCTTTTTCCGGTGGGACAAAAGGCTTGGTGGGCAGTGCTCCCAATGCAATGCTGACATTGCTCTCCCCAATGCCCCAAGGCTTTGGTCTGCGCTGGCTGTGACATCCTGTGCAGTGAGAGCGGCTCTGTTGCACCTTGCTGCTGTGTCACACGTTCCTGTGAGCTGTGCAAGCAGGGCTGGCAGTCAAAAGCGGTGCTCTCCTGCGTCTGTGCAAGCAGAGAGAGCTGTGCTGGGCGGTGAAGGCAGTGCTGTTCTGCATCTGTTCAAGCACAGCAAGCCTGTGCTGTGCTGCAGGACCCCCATTTCAAGGCGGCCAATCACAGGCGTCGCATCATCCAGACGTCCTTGCTGGCTGAGTATGCCTATTGCATGGCTGTTGGGGGCATGCTGTACACCATCTCGGATGTGCATGACCTCGCAGAGTGGATGCGCGAGAAGTTGGATGCGCATCCCTTGTTTGAGAGGTGGGTCTTCATCCTGTGAAGCAGATGCTGTGTTCCCAGACGAGCCATGCTCTGTTGATCCTGTGCTGCTGGTCAGGGACATGCCCATGCAGAAAGCAATTGCATGCCTGAGCAGACATTTGCCTGAGCTATGGCCTGTGTCTGACACTGGCACCAAGGCTGAGCAGGACGCGTCCCTGCAGGGTGAGCGAGGAAGAGCTGGCCAATGACCCTGCTGCCCAGCAGCTCACCAGTGCCAGTGAGGAGGCTCAGAAGGTGGCACGAAACGAAGGCTCGGTGAGAGCGTGTGTGCACCTCCCCTTCCAAGATTGCTGTGCATTCATTGTGTCTTTGTTGTGGAGAGCATATGACATCTCTGCGCTGCAGACAACATGGAATGTATACAGGCGCATCAAGGGAGCTGACGATGCCAGACGGCCAATGGCATGAATGCTTGCGACTCCTCTGATCATGAAACTGTACAACACCCTGCTGCCTTCCCCCTTCAGCCTTGTTGTGCTGTGCAATATGAGATGCTTTGAGGCCCCCTTTTGCTGCCATAAGCAGAAAGCATTTTGCAAATAAGGCAAGAGCCACATCATTTTCATGAGGCTCAAACATAAAAAGTTGTCTGGGCAGCCAGGGCATTTCACTGGCCTTTGTCAGCGTCAAGGCTGCATCTTATGTTGGGGATGGTCAACTTGTCTGGCACAATGAACGTGTGTTGGGCAGAAGGCAAAACACTGGGGCTGGCCCTATGGCTCGAGCATATCCAAGCAGTCTGTTCTTAGAAATTTTTGTGTGGACAGGTGTCCTGCAACTAGGGGCCACCTAGTAGCCCATGTCTCCCATGCCGCCCATGCCAGGCATGGCAGGTGTGCCACCCTCCTTCTCCTTTGGAGCCTCCACCACCACAGCCTCAGCTGTGGTCAGCAGGCTGCTGACAGAGGAGGCATCAAGCAGCGCCGTCCTCACAACCTGCAGTACACAGGCACTGTGCCTGAGCACTGGGTAGGCAGTGTCGCCCTCAAGGTCCCCACGATCATCTCATGAGGGATTAAGTACATAGCCCTCCAGCAAATAAAGCACACACACCATGACGTCCAGCCAAACATTGTCACATCAGGAGACAGCCTAGCATTGAAGCACAATGTGTCTCCACCTCAGCTTGGGGAGCTGTGAGCTGCAAAGCGCAGCAGCATGTGAGAGGCAAGTCCCAGCAGCGTCATAAACAACACAACACACAGCCAGAGGCAGCAGATGGCTCCAGATGGCGAGCAGGCACCACCAGCAAGCTCACCTTGACAGGGTCGATGATGCCAGCCTTCACCAAGTCCTCGTAGGTGTTCGTGGCTGCATTGTAACCGATGTTGGTGTCACCGTCCTTCTCCACGAGCTCCAGCAGCTTGCCCACCACCACTGCGCCCTCCACTCCTGCAACAGAAGGTTGAGGAGTAAGAACGGTTTGTGTTATCCCAGTGTGCAGGTCCTGCAGCTTGCCCCATCATTACTGCAGTTGCTGTGCCTGCACCAGCAGCATCTTGGAGACGTCTCCAGCACTCGCAGCATTGTCTCACTCAGACATGTGCACACTCCCGTGCCCACAACCCCAACAGGGATGCTAGTTCAGCAGCTTGCCCACCCCAGTACACCATCCAGGCATGGCTGCGGCTACTTCAAACCTTGAAGCCTGGAGGCCTTGCTTTCGGAGTCAGCCAGGCTCAGGGGGCCATGCCTACTCCTGACTTCTCAAGGTGCTGCAGGTGCTGCTGCACTCCACGGAGGTTGCTAGGCAGACAGCTTCCGCAGCCCCATTAAGCCTGAAGACAGCGTCTCATAAGCCACAGCCCGTTACCCCTGGAGCTTTCAGGCTAGGCAGACACAGGGTGACCACAGGGGCAGCAGCTTGTACAGTGCTCAGGGCCTGCCAGGCAGATGGCATTTGCAGCCTCATTGACCCTGATGCCGTAAGTGCAGCCGTTTGCCCACCTGCGTTGCTGGCGATGGTCTTCAGAGGCACTCTGAGCGCATTCTGGAGGACCTGGACGCCAATTTGCTGGTCAAAGATGTTGGTGTTGGCCTTGACCTCGTCCAGCGCCTTGCTTGCATAGAGGAGGGCCACGCCACCACCTGCAAGGGCAGATACAGCGGTTTGCCTGAGCTGCTACAGGGCAGCATTGCCTCCTGACAGGCCATGCTGCAGCATAGATGCAGGTCACGTTGCGCGTCAGCGGGATCAGGGTCATGCAGGTAAGACGCTGAAGAAGCCGGACTTGACAGGCTGTGCATCTCATGTATGCTGCCAACAAGGGCCTGCAATAGACCACAGCAGCCTGCCCATGCAGCGCAGCTTGCCACCTGTAAGATGAAGCCACCCTGTGTAGTCTTGAACAATCAGAGGTTGCATGTGATCAGTTGAGACAGCATGAACCCTCACAAGGACACCAAAGCTCCCTGCAGTCCTCAACCTGCTGCTGGGGTACCATGACTCGTAGCTGCAGTTGAAAACTATGTTACTAATCTGCCACGAATCTTCTCAAGACACTGGTCTCATCAAGTGCTTGCATACATATCCCCTGCTCCAGCACTGTATGTCCAAGCCAAGTGCTCAGCAAGCATGGCACCTACATTCTCTTGCGATGCTGCCACAGCCCTCCTCAGCTGCAGAGTGCCCTCCTGAATGCTGCTTCCGCACATAAGCAGCATTGCTGAATTGCCTCTGCGCCAGCAGTGCCAGCGACCCAACCCCCTGAGCCAGTTGTGCTGGCACTTTCCAATCAAAGCGCACCCTTTCTTCAATATCTGACAAGCGGTCCTCGCCTGTGACCCATCAAGTCCCTGAGCCCCTGCGCACCTGGCACAATGCCCTCCTCGACGGCGGCCTTGGTAGCATTGAGCGCGTCTGTCACACGGTCCTTCTTCTCCTGCACCTCCACCTCGGAGGCGCCGCCCACCTTGAGCACTGCCACGCCGCCGCTCAGCTTGGCCAGACGCTCCTGCAGCTTCTCCCTGCAGAGCATACACAATCTGTATTGGACAAGCCTGCAACTTGCAAGGGCACATGCCAGCGGCCCCACTCAGCTTAATGAGCCGCTCCTGCAGCTCTTCCCTGCAGGGCACTGTGCCTGATCTGCCTGCAAAAGGACTGCAGTAGATGCGTGGCATCAGGTATGGCTGCAGCCACACGATAGCATTTGCTGCACCGCTTTTGGCCTGGCCAGCTGCTCCTGCAGCTGTTCCCTGCCAAGTGAGACATCAAACATGAGCCAGATCATGACACGACGATGTCTGTTGGCTGCAGCATGCAGGTGAGCTCAGCATAGGTATGTGTGCTGTCAAGCTGTGATACTGCCAGTTGCTTGCCTCCTGACAAAGCCATTATAGTCACAATGAGACCGTGACATTCACAAAGGCCTGTTTGGTGCTCTGCTTCAGGAAGAGATCAAGGCTGCCAGGGACCCACCTGTCATAGTCAGAGGTGGCCTGCGCGATGGCCTGCCTCAGCTGCTCAACTCGCTCCTCCAGAGCCAGCTTGTCTCCAGCCCCGCCCAGCAGGATGGTTTCGTCCTTTGTGATTGTTGTCTTCTTGGCACGGCCTAGCATGTTGATGTCCACCTGATCCAGCTTCATGCCCAGGTCGTCGCTGATCACCTGCAGGAGCAAAGAAAGGGTGCAGTCAAAGCAGGCAGCTCAAACAGGGAGAGGCTTGGACTACATGGTCACCCTTGATCACTGTAGATGTAGCGTCCTGCAGTCAGCTCCATGCCCAGGTCAATAGAAGTCACCAGGACGGCCAGGAAGGCAAAGGTGACACTTTCTGTTGAGGAGAGCCTGCTTCCAGCCGTTATTCTTGTGCTGCCAAACGGTGAATGTGCAAGCACAGCCTGCCAGGCGGCTGCAGCAGGGCTCCAGTTGAAGCAATGGAAAGCATATGTCAGACGCTCACAGACATGCACCACTCAAGCTCAAAGTCAAAGAGCCTGGACTGGCTCTAGAGAGCATGGAGCTGGTGCCGACTTGCTACCCGAGCCCCTCAATACAGAACAACCCAATAGGTTTGCGCGCACCTGCCCGCCTGTGAGCACAGCGATGTCCTGGAGGTTGGCCTTTCGGTTGTCACCAAATCCAGGGGCCTTCACCGCACAGATCTTCAACCCAGCACGCAGCTTGTTGACGATGAGGGTGGCCAGAGCCTCGCCCTCCACATCCTCTGAAATGATCAGCAGCGGCCGCTGGGTCTTGATGACCTGCTCCAGGAGGGGCAGCAGCGGCTGCAGCCTGCAGGGCATGGGCAGTCTGAAGGGCCAGCGCTGATGCCGCTGCAAAGCTTTAGAACGGCTGCCGTCGGAACCACAACCTGAGATGGCAGTATGACTGACTGCCCTGCCACATGAGGGGTGGTAAGACAGGGCCTGAGTGAGACCGCCAGAACTCACAGATGAGATTGCACAGCTGGAACACCCCTTGAAGCAGGCTAGCATCAAGTAGCTGAACTGTTGCCTGCTGCCTGTAGGCCCTAGTCAAGGCCAGTGGTCCCAGCTCCACATGCACAAACATTCTGCCACACACGCCAAGGCAACTCAGATGCATGTGCCACCTCTCTCGAAGCACAGACCCCCCCAGGCACGGGCCCTGCCCGGAAGCCCTCGTTTAACGTCAGAGGGCAGGCGGTGGCAGCCATCATGGTGCTTGTCCAGAACTCTCGGGCCAGGAGCATGCTGCTGTATGCAGCTCCCCTCATCACACCGGTAGAAACATGAGCATCCATGCACCCCCACCCCACTAGCACTCCCCTAGAGAAGAGAGACCCTCTTCTCAGGAACAGGAATGAGGCAGGAACTGTCATTAAAAGCAAAGTGGAACCACCTGAGGCTTTGTCAATATTGGGTAAAGCCACCTGGAATGCTGTCTTTGCCCTGCAGACTGCACACGCATACCCAACCTCCACTCACAGCACCATGACACACTCACTCTTCACTCTGCAATGCTGCATAGGCTTGCCCCATGCACACCAGCCCAGCAGCACTCACTGCGACACCTTCTTCTCGGAGATGAGTATGAAGGGGTCGTCCAGCTCACACTTCATGGTCTTGGGGTCTGTGATGAAGTAGGGGGAAATGTAGCCCCGGTCAAATTTCATGCCCTCCACCACTTCCAGCTCGTTTTCAAGGGTCTTACCATCCTGCACGCAGAAGGGACTTCTGACATTGGCTGACCAGTTGAGATGGCTGGAGGAGCTCATGCACCAGTGCCTTGCTGCCCCTGCAGGGCTGAGGGTGCAGGCGGTCACTGTAAGACCCGCCCAATGACACGCACTTTGTTATTTTGAGTGCAAAGTTGCTGGGTCGCGCTGCCTACAGACAAAATGAGTGGGGGTGGTGGGTGGAGTTGAGTGGGCAGGCTGAGAAGGTCGACACCTCGCGAGCTCGACTCGTGTGCAGCCTGGCTGCAGGTGTCGCCAGCTCAGCATTGGAACCCTTGCTTTGCAGCAGACTGTGGGCTGTAAGTCTTGCCTGCCGGCAGCATGCCAACGTTTAAATTCAAGCCAGGCGCACCATGCACTGTGCCATGCACTGTGACACCAGGCGCACCTTCAGATCATACAGCGCATGAATTTAAGCGGCACCGCAGCGACCAGCAGGCACCCCCCAGCGTCAGCCAGTGCAGCATCGAACAGCACACGGTGGCAATCAGCATGCACAATGACCCCCAACAGACAGCATCGCATTGCCCAACAGTATACATTACAGATCATCCAACTCATAGACAGCCAGGGCCCTGCTCACTCACCGACACTGTGATGACCCCCTCCTTGCCAACCTTTTCCATGGCCTTGGCTATGAGCTCCCCAATTTCGCGCTCCCCATTGGCTGAGATGGTGGCCACCTGCAGGGGCAGCAGCAATTTTTGGTGAGAGGCATCCTCATGCTGCACGCTGTATGTTCAGGGCTTTTGAAGGGCAGCGGGCTGGGGTCAAGGGCCACTGGCACAGGTGGTCGCCACCTGTGGAGGCAGCAAAGCGTCAGTGAGGGAACTCAACGGTGTCACCATGAGGCCGATGCAGTGCTTTTAATGGGTGCCACCAAGGCCCTGACAGGCCCTCTCAGAGGCAGAGGGCATTGCCAGAGAGAGAGCGCCCCAGTGTGCTGTCCGCTCCAGCCAACAGAGGCAGCCTGGTGGCCCTGCCGCAACGCCCTGCTGCCACACATCCACGTCCCAGCTCAGCCACGCAAAAGTACTGGTGCTCAGGGTTATGTTGCAGCAATGCAATTCTGGTGCAGCTAGCTGCCACGAGACGAACCCATGACAGGTCTTGAAGCAGGCAGCGGCAGCAATGGGCATGCCTGAGCAGTGCACTCGGTGGTGCTGATTGGCTTGCTGCCAGATCCATAACGTCATTTAGCGCTCAGTGTAGGCAGCTGCCAATGCAGGCAGCTGCCAATGCAGCAAGCACACAGCAGTCCTGCCTGTGCAATTTCTTCGGTAGTGCTGATGGGCTTGGCGCGCTTTTTGAGGTCAGCCACCACATGGTCCACTGCAAGGGAGATGCCTCGCCGCAGGTCCATGGGGTTCAGCCCCGCTGCCACAGACTTGCAGCCCTCGCTCACAATAGCCCTCGTCAGGACTGTGGCCGTGGTAGTGCCTGCAGGAGAGTACAGGTGCTGGTGGGATGCATGTATCTGCTGCTAGGCAGAGTGCAGCAATGTGAGGGTGCACTTCAGACTGGTTCAAAGCATAGCCGTATGTTGGCTTCTGAGGCATGCCTGGATTGGGCCTTGTACTCAGGCACAGCACGCAGCAGGCAGGCACAACTTGCAAGAAGAGTTCCTGCAAAACTTGTCACGTGGGTGCATCTGGCTGCCTGTGCCTGGCATGCCAACTGCAGACACAAAGATGCAGCATGCTGCACGTCCCTGCAGCACAGCAGGCAGACTTACCGTCCCCAGCCACATCGTTGGTGGCAGAGGCAACCTGCTTGACCAGGCTGGCCCCCAGGTTCTGCAGGCGGTCGTGGAACTCGATAGATTTTGCCACTGTGACACCATCCTTCGTGATCTTGGGCGCCCCATAGGTCTGCTCAATGATTACATTGCGGCCCTGCATAGAGCATGGGTAACAACTCACCGGTCATGCTGGCACAGTAGCACTGCACCATGGAGGCTGGCAGGGCCCTACATAGCGCGTGAAACTTGATACAGTGCAGCAGCTCTTTTGGGTGAAGCACTTTGGCCGTCTCATGGCCTCTGCCCGCAATACAGACATCACGTGGCCGTGGATGTAGCAGGCCCACACAGACTCGCAGGCAGCAGGTTGAACTTGGCGTGGCCAGGCCCTGGCAGACGGTTAACTTCAGTGACAGCTTCTCTGGGCAGTGCAGCTGGCAAGCAGCACTGACCTTAGGGCCCAGTGTGACTTGCACAGCATCAGCCAGCCTCTCCACGCCAGCCAGAACGGCAGCGCGGGCCTCAGCGCCAAATTTCACTTCCTTGGCAGCATAGGCGCGGGTCTGTTGGCTGATCAGCGCCTGCATGGGCCATGCCGAGTCTGTTTTGCAAAGACAGGACTGGAGAATGTGATGTCACTGCTGATGCGGCCTGTCAGACGATCTTTGGGGCGGCCGATGCCAGGGCAGGATGCCAAAAGCCATGCATCCCTGCATCAAGTCGCCAAGGGACACATCGCATCTGACAAGTGCATGTGGCTCACTCCAGCCTGCTGCTTGGCAGCCCTCCTTAGGCCACGAACAACCCCCTGCATGCCGTTTTATCCCTCAGATCGCCCCTGACACGTTGATGTGAGCGAAGTTTCTTCTAGGTCTAGTCAACTGACCTACTCTCGCATGTGTCACTCAGGAGCAGCAGGGCTCAGTTCCCAGAGTCCTCTTGCAATGTGTACAGTGTCAGCGGCAAAATGCCCTGGCTGTACTTTCAGAGCATATGCCTTCTACAATGTTAATGTGATGTCCTGCCCAATGACTTTTGTGTACAACTGGCACAAAACTGTTGGTCCATCAGACTCGTTGTCAAGCATTTCATTGCGTTACACCAAACAGTGGGCATCTGCAGGGTCATATTGGGCCCAGCTAATGCTTTTCAGGACAAAGGCATGCTCGCCAGTGGCCCCAGGCTGCAACTGCTGCTCGTGGAGCCTCTGCGTAAAGAGGAGCAGCCACACGGAGCCAGGCAGCGTATCACACGAGTGATTGTCACAAGCAAGCACCGGCTCCTGGCGCTGTGCCCCGCTCGATGGTCAAGGATGGAGCTGCCGCATCTCGGCTTCGCTGAAGAGGCCCTTCATGCGCTCAGGTGTTGTCATTGACTCCTCCAGTGCCAGGTGAGGCAACATGCAGTCCTGCAGCTCCTGCAGGAGCTCGCACAGTATACGCCCCTTGGCTGCTGCATCGACGACCTCTGCACCGGGGCACAGAGAGTTCAGCACCTGGGCGCCAGAGCAGCTGCTGTCCCATGCAATTTCCAGAGTGCAGGCGATGCCTGTGGGCGGCCGAAGGATGCGTAGGCTTGCAGCACCAGCTGTCATCATCTGGTCAGAGATGGAGCTATGGCTGCTGCTCAGACAGATGTAGTCCCTGCCCAGCAGCCGTGCAGTGTGCGAGCCTGCACCTGCGTGGCTGCCAGACATACCTGTATCTGTGCACTCTGCATGTAGCTTGTCAATCATGGTGTCCATGTGCTCATGGTCTGCCGTCAGCTTGCTGCAGTCCATACGCCGTGCCAGGAATGGGAAGATAGCCTGCGCTGGGAGGGGGGCTGCTCAGCGACACAGGTGCACCACTGCTCACCCAGGCCAGCAGCTATGCGTTGTGCCAGGCAGTTGCACTGCTGCAGGCAACAAGCATGGGCGCAGACAATCACCCGGCATATGCTGCTGCAGGGGCAGCCAGGCACGAGAAGTGCTGCCACCCAGATTGAGCAGTCAGCTGGGGCCTCCTCACATGCAATCAACCTGCCACTCTCCTCGTGCTGAGCCAGTAGCAGGGTGAGGCATGCCCAATCCCTGACAGGTATTGACTGAAGCAGTTCCCTGAAGCACATGCATCGGCCTGGGCGCCTGAGGCGAATCCGCTTTCTCACATGGTCTTCTATGGTATGATGGCCATGTAGGTGGTCTAGGAAGCGCAGCGTGTCCCTCATGACAGGAGCGCTTTGCGCCTTGCCTGCAGATACAGCTTTTGATGCCTCCACCAGCTCAGCCAAGGACGCGCGCAGGGCGTCGTGGAAATACTGGAGGAGACGGCTGAAATGTTTATAGGAACATGTTGCCATATGAACCTGCAGGGCACCGTGCGCAGGCGCCTTCGTCTTTACTGCCTTCCCTTAGCAGCAGATGAACAGTTGTTGAGCCTGTGGCAAGGAAGATGTGCATGCCATCGCCAATCAGGAAGCTGACCTGTGCTGCTGAGCCCCTGGGCAGGAGGAAGCGAAAGCAGTGTTGTAAGTATGCCGGCAGCAGAAGCAGGGAATCGATTGACTCGTCAGATCGCCCCTGGAGTCAGTTGAGCAATGTTTCTGGGCTGTACTGAGACCTCACTTTTTGAATAACGTCTTCGACTCAGACAACTTCTGGCAGTTGGAAGTTCAGACAGAAGTTCTCAAATGCCTATATTTTTGCCTAATAGCCCAACATGCTCATTTGCACGGGTTCACTATATAGTGAATGGAGCCACTCTAAGGCTCAGACGAAAGCCAGTTGCAATGCCTTCCCTCTCTCTCGACGCCTGAAGTGCTGGATGCTATCTGCGGCCTTGACCCCCATGACCATACTGTCAAGCGTCTGGGAGGACGCTGAACAGATGCCGCCTTGACTTCCATGACCATACTGTCAAGCGTCTGGGAGGACGCTGAACAGATGCCGACTGTGAAAGCCATCATGGCTGGCCAGCAGTGTATAGTCCAGCCATTCAGCTTTGCTGTTTACAGCTGCAGGGAGGCTGCTTGGTCAGACATCTGCATGAGTTGCAGACAGCCTGGGATGCCAGCAAGCATGTCTGGTGCACTGGGGCCCACATGATTCAGCAAGAGGAGGCCACTGGGCGAAACTGAGGTGGCTGCAGGAGTCTTTGGCCGCAGCTGCTAGTCCACGAGAGATGATTACATGGCCTCAGGGACTTGGACCCCTAAAGGCGCTTGCATCTACCGTTGTTCGTGGGGAGCGCTGCTGCTGGGACATATGCACTTGCAACAAGGCAACTGATGTTGGCCGCCTGAAAGTGCTCCAGTAAACGGGGCAGCATGGCCGCCCTTGGAGTTACAGTCTGCTCCCGCATTGCTGGCGCGGGCCATCTAGCTGTGCTGCTATGGCTGAGACACAATGGCTGTGAGTGTGGTGACCAACCATGTCGGAGCTCTCCAGATCCACCTTCGCCTGCTGCGCTGCGTAAGTGGACCTGTCTATGGCAGACTAGGCATACTTTGGGACATGTTTGCATTTGCAATCTGTGTCCTGCAGCCTCAACAACGCTGTGGCTACAGCCATTGCACAAGTCAAGATGCTTTGCTCTGCCTGACCTCCTGTAGATGAGCTAGACACAGCCAGAGGGGCCCCTCCCATGTGGAGATTGTTCCAAATGGATGACAGCTTGTCATTACACTAGCGAATCCAGCCAGGCAACAAAATTTGCTCTGAAGGCAACAACAAGAAGACAATGACCAGAATGCAGTCCCATGCAGGGCAACTGTGACTGACTGACAAATTCTTGCTTGTAAGCAAAATGAGTGCTTCATGAAAGATCATCACAGAAAGGGTGCACATGTGCATTTAGCGGCTGGAGTAGTTGCCACGCTCGTCCAGGTCATCCTTGTGCCTGTGAGTCTCATAGGAGCCCTGGACGCCACCCTGCATCCAAGTTGTGCTGGCTCAGAATCTTGCTGTGGCTCGCGATGTTGGCAAGTTTCACGCAGGGCATGTTTTGGTGTTTGCATTTTGGCACTCAGGCTTGCAGCAGGGCGACTGCCAAATGCTTTGCAGGTTCAGACAGTCCACACCTGCTGGCCACCAGCCTGCTGGCCTGCGCCAGATCCCAGGCCGCCACCAGCACCAGTCAGCTGCAGGCAACATATGGATGCTGTGAAGAGGACATCACACTGTACCGCAGATGTCAGTGCAAGGTGCAATTGAGCACCATGTGACAGCTGCACTCTGCAACTACACAGCTGCCCTCCAGCCTCACGACAGGAGGTGGACGCTCAACCCGGCTGCGATCTGCATTGCCAGAAGCAGGCAGGCAGCCTCAGGAAAGGCATGGTCTGCCGAACACACCTGCTGGCCACCCTGCTGGCCACCGCCCAGGCCACTGCCGCCAGTCCCTGTCACGGCGCCCTGGTTGCCACCCTGAAGCAGCCAGACTCCATGTGAGGCACCCTCCGTTAAGATTGCACTTAAGAAGTTTGGTGCTATCCTACAACTCTTGAGGGCCCAATTGGCCAGTGACTAACCTGCTGGTAGCCTGTGTTGCCAGTGTTCTGGTTGTAGCCGCTGCCAGTGCCCTGACCAGTGCCAGTGTTGCCAGTGTTACCTCCATGGTGGTGTCCCTGCAAGAAACGGTGGAAGCATGGTGGGGAATCTGACAGAATCTTGAGAGCAACCCAGCAGCTTCCAACACACAGTTGCAGTCTCACGTGGTGGTGGCCAGTGCCAACTGCAGGGCCCTGGCCCTGGTGGCCTGCAAGACTGCCGCCCTGGCCCTGGCCTGTGAGGCCGCCAGTCTGGCCTGCAGGGTGTACGCAGACAGTGATCTGAGCCCTCAGGCTCAACTACCAAGCTCTATATCACAGCAGGTCGCCAAGCAGAGTGTGCTCTGGCATGCGTAAGCAGGACCAAGAGGCTTCTCAGGCCCTCGAGGCAGCAGCATGTCGAGCCGGAAGCATGTCGAGCCGGAAGGTCAGCCACATTCGAAAACAACAGCCCCTGCCTGCCTGTGCTTTCCAAGCTCAGTCCAGACAAACCCCGACACCGCACAACAGACCTGTTGTTCCGGTGTTCTGGTAGTTGGACATGTTGGGTGGATCTGGGTGCTTGGTTGCTGAACGGCGAAGCGGAGAGCCTGTCGAGGTGCGAAAAGAAGTGAGATGTCACGCAGGCACGGGTTTGACCCAGTCAAAGAGGAAGTTGCAAAGCACCAGGTCCTCAGGCCTGACTGACCGCGGCCTGAAGCTGCACTGGGTCACTTCCGGGACAGCTGGGTTAGTCAAGTGCTTGCTGCACTTGCAGCTAACTGTCCAGGGAGAGGGACTTGCAGCGAATCTTTGCATCATTCAGGCACAGCACCAAGCTTGTCAAAGGTTTTCATTCAGCACAGCGCAGTTCGTTTTTCAAAGCACTCCCTGCAGGAGGGTGATGACTTCGTCCAAGCTGTGGGCCTCTGCTGGCTGCACGTGTGCAGCATCATGCACAAGTTCAGACAGTTCTGTAGCAGCTAGGTCTAACACTTGCTCCAGGTAGTCTCCGTCCAGAGCCTCCAGCGCCTCTGCACCAGAGCAACGGCAGAGTCTGGCACAGCTCGTGGCCTTGCAAAAGGTGCTTGCCACAGACAAGACACCTCGCAGGCCCCAGTCGGTGCGGATGCTACCCCAAGCTGGCAGCTCCAAGCTGGCCATGACATTTGCCAGCTTGCATGGACCCACCTGGGGCATGTGGGGCCTGCTCCTGGGCCAGCCCTAAGCCCCCCAGCGGCCTCAGCTCTGAGGCCTTCACAGCTGCCTGCTGCACTGCCAGCAGCAGGGCATGCTGTGCACTGCTGAGACGCTTGCACTCCACCAGCGCCCCACCCTGTGTCACAGCTGTCAGACTCTGCATGGAGCCCGGGGCGTTGTGTGGCCCCAACTGCCGTGCGTGGGCAGATGCTGCATCATCCTCACATAGCAGCTGCCTCAGCCTCAGCAGGTGCGCCAGGGCCTGCCCATGAGCCTGCTTTGGTCCTGCAGATGCGCCTTGAGACTGCTCGCTGGCTGACACAGCCCGGGGGTTGCCCTGCTCTCCGCAGAGGCCCAGGGCGTGCAGCTGCTCCAGCGTCTGGCCAGCCCTGTGCCACAGCCAGCGGCAGACAGCGCTGTACTGGTCTGTGCCGATGCCAGCGATTGGCTTCTGCAGGCTGCCAGCCTGCACCAGCACCCCCGGCTCGTGGAGGGACCACCGCAGCACTGCTGTCAGGTTGCTCTCAGGGCTCCAGGCAGCCCCCAGAGCTGGCTTGGTCAGCACGACTAAAGTGCCATCCGCCGTCACAGCAGCCACCCCGGGGAGCTCCTCCCCATACGCTGCTCCACCAGCAAACACCGCAGATCCCGCCGCATTGCCTCCAGGAGCTGCTGAGAACTGCAGCCAGGAGGCAAACACGTGAGGTAGGCCTGCGCTGTGATCAGTTGGTGCACTTGACACCAGATTTGAGAACCCCTGCATGGCCTCATTCTGCCAGGAGGCGTTGTGTGCCAAGCAGCAAGGTCTGTTGGGTTGGGAGTGAAAGTGCACCGTCCTGTATCAGCCCTTACCGTGCAGTCCATAACCGAAGCGCTGTGCAGACTGGATGCGACGGGCTTCTGACGCTCGCCCTCGCACATCACAACAGAGGTGTGCTCGTCAGCCGTCAGGCTGAAGCCTGCACAGGGCAGCAGCTGATCTCATTGCAGACAGAACATCAGATGGCGCACCCCTAAAAAAGCCATGGCACATGCAGCGCCAAAGTTCACTGGACGCTGTTGAAGGTGTGACACCCTACCAACCCCCTTGTGAAGCTCTCCTCCACCTTTGGGGCAATGTTTCAGGTTCATCAAGCAGCAGGTGATGCCCTATGAAGGTGCAATTTGCACTTGCTTCACTGTGCAAAGGGGTATGCTGCGGCTCAACGTCCACCTGGGGGGTACTGTCAGCACATTGGCAGCATGCTGCAGCTGGTGCATAGCCCTTGCCCGCTCGGGGGGGGGGGGGGAAGGGGGGCTTAGGGACTTCCTCACACGGTCATGGCAGCGGCAGCATGCTGCAGCTGGTGCCAACCTGACGGCCAGGTTGCAGCACAGTCACCGCAAAGAGCAGCACACCAGATGAGCTGTTGCCCACCTGAGAGGTTGACCTTCAGCACTGTCATAGCACTGGGCAGCATGCTGCAGCTGCTACTCGGCTCCTCATCGCCGACCTCGTCCTCAGCCAGGCCCCCCTTGCCCACCAAGCCACGGGGGCTCCAGGTCTGTTCCCGGCCCTGCTGCTTGAGCAGCAGGGGCTCAAAGCGTACCAGGCGTCTGCCCACCGTTGCCACCAGGCTCAAATCACCGTGCTGGGCAACCGCATGGACGGGGTCTGGGAAGTTGAGCACGTGAGCCACCTCCACATCCCAGGCTGCACGTGTGCATGCATGAGACTTGTCAGGAGTTGTGTCAAGCAGTTTAGTCCTTCTCCATCCTAAGCTGCAGATGAGCACACAGCAGGCGGTCACGAGTGGTGGCCAAGCCTGCTCTCGCCAGGACGGGCTACCCCTGACAGCTGCCCCTTGATGTGCAGGATCTGGCGGTAGTAAACATGTGTCACACCCACGCTTGAGCATGCCTGCACGCCTGCATGATGGATGTCACCTGTAAAGTCTCCAGCACTGCACACATCCACCTGAAGTGCACATGACCCTGAGTTCTGAGCAGTAGAGCCTCAGGTATAGCCATCTCATCTTGGCCGCCTCCCCTTCATGCACAGAGGTGCCAACAGCACACGCTCAAGCATTGCACATGTTTCCAACCTGTGGTGCGCTGGCCCCCAACCTCTGAGCAGTACGGCCTCAGCCGCAGCAGTTGCAGCCGCCCTGACTTGGCCGCCTCCCCTGCATGCATCGAAGTGCCGACTGCAACCAGCGTGGAGCTCTCCAGCACCTCAGCTGGGATGCCTGCCACCTCCTCGGCCATCTGCCTGACCAGCTGGCGCAGGGCTGGGGGCAGGTCCAGATGGGCTGCCTGCCCGCCACCCTGCATCAGGCCAGGCAGCACCAGTGAGTGGTGATGCTGCCCAGGATTGCGAGGCAGCAGCCCTGGCTGGGGCCTCATCACTGCGGGGCTTGCAGTCATATTTGCATCAGGTTCAGAGGGAATGCGGCAATGGTTCCAGGCTGGGGGCTGCATTGCTGCGCTGGATGCGCTACTGCTTGGATGCCGGGTCGTGCAGGTACCAGCTCAAGCCATCAGGGTGCAGGCTATCGCCAGCTGCACAATGTCACTACCACATGCAGGGTGCGCAGCACTCACCAGATGCTCCAGCAGCATCAGCAGCAGGCCTTGCTACCAGCAGCAGCTCTTGCTCAGCAGGCCAGCAAGCGATGTGACACAGCTGTTCTGTGATGCAGAACCTCAGAGCATTCACCAGATCTCGGCAGTGGTGGAGATATTGCGCATGCACTCGTGTCAATTTGCTTGGGGGCCAGCAAGTCATCTTCCAACCTACACGTGGCACTGCCCAGTCCAGGGGGGATCTTGCACGTACTGCACCCCTCAGCATGCAATGATCCCCGCACTGCTGACCTGGGACTGGACCCTCTCCACCAGCTGAGCCACAGGCCCTGCCAGCCTCAGCCGCAGCTTCACAAACGCCGTGGGCAGCTCTAAGTGGGGCTGCCAGGTACAGATGCAGGTGGGCACCTCCCCTGGCTCAAACACGCTGGTCAGCCTCAGCTGCTCATCCCCTGCAGGCAGCAGGCGCCTGAAGGCCACCAAGCTGTATAGTTTGAGCTCACCACCCTCCCATCCAGCCATGGTTTGGGCCTACATCAGGGCGCTTGTGCTACACACACAAGGTACGTGAAAGACACCCTTGCACCCGCTGGGGCACTGCCAGTTACAGAGGGCATATGTCAAACAGAGGCTGAGCACATCACCTCTATATCCAGTCAACTAAATGATCTGTCACGCCAGTGTGAGCAACAGCCTGCCGAAAAAGCAGCAAGCAACAGAGAGGATTGGTGTGGAGTCCTCCAGAACCACCCACCTGTGGTGGGGTGGACCCCTAGCAGGCACTGCAAGGGAGCGCTGTCCTTGGCCTCACAGCGCCCCCGCTGTGACCCCAGCACCAGCAGCAGGGGCAGGCTGCTCTCCTGCACAAGACCGCTGTGGCGGTAGGACACCACCTTGGTGGGCTGCACGCTCAGGGGCAGAGTGCGAATGTGAGGGTGCCCCGGAGGCTGCACGTCCACCAGCTGCAGGCGCCCACCCTCCAGGCTGCAGAGCAGCGTGAACCTGCAGCAGCGGCAATGGGGGCTCAGCAAGGGATGGGCTGGAGCCCTGCTGTAGACGGTTGGCGCTGCCACATCAGAGCCCTGGCAACCAGGCAGTTTTGGGTCAGCATCTGGTGGAAGTTCTGCTGCACATGAGGATGCAGGTGGAGCTGCTGCTGTAAACAAGCTGAGGTTTGACAGGGAAACAACTTGGAGCTCGTCTTCCCACCCACCTGGAGTTCGCGCTGCTCTGCATGGTGCTGGCAGGCTGCCACAACGGGGCCACATGCTGCACCCCCCGCACAGCCAAAAGCCTGCACAGAACGCGCCCGCTGCCGGCGTGTTGGCCCAGCAGGGAGAGCCCGTCTGACAGAGCTAGGCTGGGGCTGCGCAGGCCTTCTGCAGCTGGCAGGGGCACCAATGTGACCGGCGTGAGCCCAAGCCGGCGCCGCAGCATGCAGCATAGCCTCATGGGCTGGTCTCTGCCGCCCAGCGGAGGCTCAGGGCCTGGCTGCTGCGCATGCTGAAAGACGCAGCAGCTGTCATCTGCCCCTTTCAGGTTCATGGGCTGTGACATAGGCGAACCCGACCCATCCTCCATGAGATCCTGCTGCTCCTGGTCCAGGGACAGCCTGGCTAGGGACTGCAGGGTGCCTGTGTGGGCATGATCTGCCTGTAGCTGAATCAGGGTGCCGCTGCGCAGCCCCACCAGCAGGTGGGGACACTCTGCGTGGCCAGGTGGCCGTGGCAGCAGCTGAACGCTCTCGGGCACATCCTGCTCGGCAGGGACGTCCCCCAGCGCTGCTGCTGTCAGGCTGCCTGCTGCTGCAGCGGGGGGCGAGCTGCCCTTCCAGGGGGATGTTGGCGCCTCTGGTGCTTTCTGCGGAGTCTGCTGGGTCTGACTGGAATGACTGGGGCGCGCAGGACTGACAGGCTGCTGATCTGAGGGAGGGAAGCTAGAGATGTGGGCGGCTGAGTGCTGAGGAAGTGAGGACAAGCAGAAGCTGGCTAGTAGTACGAAGGTGACCTCCTGGTGGGTCGGGTCTGTCTGGACTTGCAGCAGTTGCACTGCAGGCTGGTATGTGCCCACCGCAAGCATGGCTGATGAGGGGCTCTGATCAGCTGCAGGCAGGAGGAATGTCTGGACATCAGCACTGGTGGCCATGAGCAGGGAGGTCGTCACAGCTGGCAGCATGCACTGATCTCCACAGCATAGCAGCAAACTCCACCAAAAGCAATCCAGTAGATCCAGCAGTGACTGTATCCCCTCTCCCACCCCCTTCAATTCGTGGAGGCAAGCAAGATGCTCTCCATGCAGGACTTTACCCGCAATCTCTGCGCTGTTGTTGCCTACAAGGTGCAAACAGGAGGCCTCAGCCTGCAAGGACTGCTGACCAGCCAGGTGCAGCTGCCAGTGACGCTGCTGGCGCTTGCGTTTGCCTGCCAGGTGGCCGCTGCCAGGTGGAGACTGCGTGCCAAGCTCAGCCGCTGTGAGGGCCATCAACCCCTGAAAGGCAAGGTGGGCACAATTGCAGATGGGCACCTTCAGGCAGGCAGTGCAGATCAAGGCCTTGCTAGCACCTTGAGCGTCGCATGCACGCCAGGGTGGGCACCTCCAGCTGCCATGCTCACTGGTGGCAGTGTTGTAAAGACACATCACCTTGAAGTCAGAGCAGCAGGCAATCAGCAGGCCATCGCCTGCCACTGCTGCGCTGATGCTTGCACCAGAGGTTGGAGTCCAAAAATCCATCGGGCTTCTCTGCGCGGCAGTGATCAAAGGGTGAGCAGGAGGCCATGTGCCAGCCCTGCAACTGCCGCAGGACACACGCTGGTGTGCACATGCCAGCAGCTTGATTCTGTGAGGGAGGGCAGCTGGCAGACAATGCTTGCACCTGCTCAGAGGTTCCAGTGCTGTCGACATCTGGGGGCGAGATGTCCAGGCCAGCCAGTGACAGGCTGCTGTCATAGCGTGCCCGTGACCTGCCCAGAGGGACGTCAAAATCCTCGTCATCTGCAGCAACAGAAACTGCTTGGGTGCAAGTAAAGTGCCTGAGACATGAGCAGGTGCCCAGCAGATGCCATCAGCACAAGGAGCATGCTCTGGCTGCTGCACTGTCAGCTGCACATGTGCAGCCATACCGGAGAGCATGGCGCAGTTCGGCTCTGTGTACCTTACGTGCTGCTGCACCGTCAGCTGCAGGTGCACAGTCTGGTAGAGCTGCACAGGCCCGTGTTCAGCTGGGCAGCTCACCTGCCGCTGAAGCGCTGGCTGCAAGGCCTGAGATGTTGCAAAGCTGGATGCGGCGCGGAGTGACCTGGACGATGATGGCGGGGGCAATGCATGCACTGAAAATGGTGGTCTCGTGGGGGCACAGCCCCACAGAGTCTGTGACGTCTGAAAAGGTGGTACCTACACAGAAGAGGGGTGGAACTGTGCAGTCCTGGTCGACAGCTGAAAGCTGGCAGTCTGGCCCAGGCATCATCCAGCCGCGCCACAGGCAGGCAGGCAGCCATGGAGCTGACACACCGCAGTCACGAAGGGGCTGCCCCCTGCACCTGCAGTCAGGGCTCTGCTGCCAGCCAAGAACGAGAGAACGACGAGCACATGGGAATCCCCGCCGAGCTCCGCTGGCAGGCTCCACAGGCCAGTGATGCCCTCAAAGTCGGCATCTGTGCTCATCAGGGTGTCCACTCGGCGGGCTGGCGAGATGACCTTGATGCTTCCTGCCTGGTCGACAGGGCCGCGACAGACGCCATAGACCTGCACCAGCATCACAGGAGGGCTGAGGGCACACGGCTCCCAACAACCTGGCAGCCTGGCAGTGCTGTGCGACATGGGTTGCTTTGGGGGCTATCGCCGCCTGCTGCCAGATGTGGTGATCCAGCATGAGGAGTCTGGTTGCTCAAGACCCAATGTGCCCCTTCCCTAAACCCCACAACAGCAACTGCTACAGCAAAACCCCTGCAGCCTGCTTGCCTGTGCATGGCCCAAATCGGCCAGGTCAGCAGTCAGGCAGCTGGTCAGAGGCGCGGCCTGTGCCAGCAGGGGCTCTGCCTGCCACTCGCTGCAAGGGCCTGCCAGCACCGCAGCAGGTATGCGGTCCACGCCTCCGTACGGCCTGGCCAGCAGGAGGTCGCCAGACGGCAGCCACAGGGCACAGGTGGCATCAGCGTCCATGGCTGGGGCCTTCTGGGATAGCACATGTTCAGCTAGAAGCCGCTCGTCCACCACAAAGGGCACAAAGGGCTTCAGCGCCTTCCATTGCTGCAGCGGAATATTGCCAGCTATGGACAACAGCATAGCAGCCATGGCAGGCAGCATTAGGCACTATTTCGAGAGGCAGAAGCGCGGGCCGCTGGGAACAGACTTGGGCATGTCAGCAGGCCAATTGTGCTACCCTTGGCACAAGGTGGGCACCTCTGCAAGCATGTCTGTCCCTCACCAGGTCAGCATTCATGGCAGGTAAGGTCTGGCCGGTGCCTGGCAGCAGCAAAGACTGTGCTCCATCCTGAGAGCCTGTGTCCTGCCAGCACGCAGCGCCAGGCAGGAGCACCCAGTTGTCTGAAAGTTTCTGATTGAAACTTGGAGGAGTGATGATCTGCTCTGCTTTGCCTGCAGCACAAGGTAGAGAGATGAGTTCGAATGACAGCTCGAGCTGTCTGCCCCAATGCATAGATCAGAAGCGACACTGCACCAAGCAGCACTGCACAGCTCCACCTGGTCCTTGAAAGCGGTCCTGCCAGCCCAAACAGTCTGGAAGTCTCTGAATGGACTTCAACGCTAACAGCAGGAGATCTGCAGGTGAAGGCAGATCTAGCACTCTCCTCCCCTTTCAAAGTTTCTGCAATGCAATGCATATGAGGCCTGCAGAGGACAGTGGTGCATGGTGGAGGGTTCTCTGACAGGGCTCGAGCTGCCCTGGGTTCAGACATGTGCATACAGCAAAGCGCAGAGCAGGAGCAGCTGCAGTACGATTTGAAGAGCAAGAATCTGCCTCTTTCTGGTGAAGCACACCTGAGGGATGCCCTGGCACAGGCAAAATGCTGTGTGCCGTCTCCGTCTGGTTTGGAGTGAAGCAGTCGAGCTTTAGGGTGCCAGCTGCTCCATACAAGGCTGGCAAAGCAGGAGGTGCATGCAGCCAGGCAATGAAACGTGCAGGGCTTCCATCTGATATGTCCTCTGTGGAAGCCAGCAGGGCCAGGCGCCATCCTGCTCCAGGCAGGAGACCTGCAAGGCCACCAAAGCTGCATGAGCCAGAATGTACTAGGGGAGGGAGCAACACTGGTGTGCCCTCTGCAATGCAGCCCAGTCAAGATAGCAAATAGACCACAAGTGTTACAGACAATCAAGACATCAAATGTGCCCTTGTTGGAGGCGATGATCCAGTACGTCACCAGCTCTGACCCAGCACATGCTCCAGATGGCAGCACGCCGCTTGAGTGATTCAGGAGCATCTTTGTTCCAACTGGTTGACGCCTGCAAGTGAGTGCACTGTCTGCCATATGCTGCGCGTGGCCCATTGCTGCGCACAGAGGCAGCACGCCTGCGATTTGGTACAAAGTCTGTCGTGGGGGTGAGGCCACCATCTGCTGGGCAAGGCACCAGTCATGCTGTGCCTGAGGACAGTGCACAGTCTGCTACAGGCTATGAGGAGCTGCACCCTGCATGCTGGTGAGCACAAAGGTACCAGCCACTGTGCCATGACTGCAGGTCAGTGCGCGTTCTGCATGGTCTGCTATGAGCTCCTGCGGTATGCTGCTGCACACAAACTGGCTACATGGACCGAAGCCAAAAGCTGTGCTGTGTTGCGTGCATGCTACTGGACACAGACGTGCCAGTGGAAATACATGAGTCTGCTGAAACCCTTCTTCAACTGGAGACCAGCTTCCTGCCCGCTGTCAGTCTGACAGTGGCGCCCCTATGGAAAACAAGTGCACCCAAAGCAGGCACGACTGCGCACCCCGCTCAGCACAGCGGCATGCGTGTATGCGCCTGGCTCCCTCAGCGGCATGTCTCCATCAGCAGTTCCCGCAAACACTGCGACCAGGCCATGCTCCAGTGCTGCAGCCACCTGCTGGCTGTCAGGGCGTACAGCCAGGCGGAAGCCATGCATCTGACCTGCATCTGCGAGCACGATATGCTGTACAAGCACAAACCTGCACGCCACAGGAGCTGTGAGTTTGCATGCAGTTACAGGAGCCGTGCAGCATCGTAGCAAGCCAGGCAGCAAGCCCCCAAGGGTGGTGGAATGTACGTCCTACATCATTTGCACACCTGCACAGCCGGGAGTGGTATGCCAGACAAGAAAGCACTCCTGCCTCCGTCAGCATGAGAACCACATCAGTGCCCTGCAAGGCATCATCGCCTGCTCAGCAGCAACATCTCTGGCACCAAGCGTAGAGGTCTTTGCACTTGCATGTGCAGCAGCCTGCTCGAAGCAAGCACAAGCTTCTGCTCAGCAAGGCCAGCCGCAATAGGCCCAGAGATCCAGGGCTACAAGACTCACCACCAGCTCCTTGCCGGCATTGCTGCACGTCCATGGCAGCACAGCAAGGTCTCGAATCACTGCGTGCGCCGGCTGCCTGCTGACGCAGACATGGCTGCCATCAGGCTGCACAGTCAGCAGCTGCAGGGTCGTGGTGTGCCCCAGCAGGACATCATACACATCTGGCTTCCTGAAGTGGCCTCCTGCCAGGTGAGACACCACCTCTGAGTGCACCAGTGTGTGCACGAGTGCCATTATTTATGTCTCACATCCCTGCATGCTATCAGGAGCCGCAATTGAGTTGCTCAAGCAGAACGATGCATCAATCATTGATACCCCTGACCTCACCTTGCCATAATAGGCATCCAGATCGACCTTGGCACAGCTGCCAGCTACCCAGCTGGAGAGACCGAAAATCATGGAAGGGTGGGCATTCCATTCGTTGGCTCAGCTGATGAGTTGCACAGATAGCCCTGGCAATATGTGCTGAGCCATATGATGAGGTTCTTAATTTATTTGTACACCAGCAGGAAGAAGGAAAGCAGCAGCCTAGGAGTGGTTCTGAAGTGCTGCACCAAGCCTCTTACAGTAGACAGCCTGCAGGACAGCTCTGCCAAGCACCTCTATGCAGTAGTGAAGAGCTGTTCACTTGCATCCTGCAAGATCAAGTTTGATGGACATCAGCCAATGTCCAGATGAGCTTCTGCTGGGCATTTTTGTCCACCTGCCAGCACTGGACCTGCTGCATGCAGCAGGTAAACCCAGATAAACACTTGTGTGCCTGCATGGCGCACACTCACGTTTACATTGCTCTATGCAGGCGTCTGCAAGCAATGGCGGTGCCTACTGCTCCGTAACCAGGACTGGTGGCAGGAGCTCTGCAGGCAGCGCTTCTGCTTGTCAGAGGCTGCAGGTGGGGGCCAGGGGTGGCGTGAGAAGCTCCTTTCCAGGGGCCTTCAGATACCTTGGAGGCGTCGCAGGGTGCAGACCAAGCGGCTTCTGTACTGTGCAGGCCTGCAGCAGGTGCGCAGTGCAGCACCATGCAGCTACAATGCTGCATCAGAAAAGCGCATCACCAGCAGAGGGGCAGCCAATGCACCAGGCGGTGAGCTGCCTGTAGCTTGGGCTGTACTCTGGCAGTGTCCTTGGTGGCCGCCTGCCTGAGTGCTCTCCCCACCTGGTGGAACTAGCCGCTGGGTCATGCCCTGCCCTGACAGCAATGCCTGCACGCCAGCAAGCAACAGTTCCTAAGACTGCCGCACCAGGCTCTGCTGGAGGACTTCACAGATAGACACATCCATGCAGCCCACACTGCAGTCAGCAAGCCTCCTGTGCGGGATCAGCCAGAAACTCATGGTCGGTGTGCCGGCTATGCTGCCCACAGCGCACCAGTCCAGCACTCGGCACCGCAATTTGGCAGGGCTTCATTGCACCTGCAGGCTTTGCTGCCCACAGCGCACCAGTCCAGCACTTGGCACCGCAATTTGGCAGCGCTTAACACCTGCAGGGGGGCTGGGAGCGTCACCAGTCGCTGGCGCCGGTGCTGATTCAGGGCTCCTGGGCCCTGCTGACCTGCAAGTGCCGCAGCGCGGGGCCCTCTGGAGGCTCAGACAGGCTCTGCCTGGTCAAGCTGCCTACAGGTGCCAGCGAGCAGGTGAGAGCCTTGCGTCACCAGATGCATTCGGGCAGGCTCTGCCTGGTCAAGCTGCCCACAGCTTCCAGCGAGCAGGTCAGAATTTTGCTTCAATAGAAGAACTCAGACAGGCTCTGCCTGGTCAAGCTGCCTACAGATTCCCGCGAGCAGGTGAGAGCCTTGCGACAACAGCTGCTGGGGCTGCGACCCTCAGCAAGGAAAGTCACAGGTGGCATGCTGCGTGCTGGCCCTGTGTTCAGCCATCCCCTCGCTGGGGCAGCCAGCTGCAGGACCTGAATGTAGAGCAGCTAAGCAGCCTCTTAAAGGCGTGTGGACCAATCCAGCTCTGACACACTTCTATGCAAGCGCAGGTGTACGCCTCCATGAGCGCAGCACCCTGCCTTTGGATGGACTTTGCGGCCAGCCGTTTCGAGCCATATGCGGTCACTGCAGGAGCCACAGACATGGTCCTACCGTTCATCGCTCAGGTAAGTCTTTCTATGAGCAGGCAGCCTGCAGCACCTGTAGCCAGAGTGTTGCTCCGGCCTCTGCATGGGAGCCTGACAGCAGCACAACAGGGCTGCCGAGGTCATGCGCCCTCAACTGCAGCCTGCGCATAGCGTTGTGAGACCTGCGGTGCTGACGGTCACACCACTGCATGCACTGCGGCGCCTGTATGGCGCCTGCAGCAGCAGTGGCTACTGGGCCAGAGTGCCCAGCCCAGCGAGCAGCAGTTGCCTCTTTTCTGGCTATTCATGGCCATAGCAGGACCTACAGCATGTCTGATGGCATTGAGCCCACCCCCCCAACCTGTAGTCCCAGGCAGCAATGATTCCCTCTTCTCGGCATGCAGGCCCCTGGCGTGGCTGCTGGCAGCTGATGACATTGCTGGGCTTCCACCTGCAGGGCCGTGCAAACGAGATTCTGGTCTGGAAGGCAGGACAGCAGTACCCATTGCACCGGTTACAGCAGCCTGGCACAACAGTGCCCCTGCTCGCCATAGAGTGCTTCTATGGGGAGGGCGCCTCTCTGAGGGGAGGATTCGTCGCCGAAAGGGACGTCAGGCTGGCCAGCTCTAATGGACGAGAGGCAAGCAAGTGCTAGGGGTTCACCAGACTGGGTGCCAGACCTGCTGCAGCAGAGTCTGAGAGCAGTGCAGACACTGCACCCAGCACCTCAATCTTTGCTGTGGACGATATGTTTGTGAGGGATCACCTTCAGCATGCTTCCCTCTGGAGCTGCACTCTGCCACATGTCTGCCGCTTCATGTTGTGCTGGCAGCTTGATGGGCACTTTATGCCCATCAAATAGCATTGGCTGGACTGCTGTGGTTTGCAATATTACACCTTGTTGCCCTGCCCCTGGCAGGTGTTTGTATGGTATGCACTGGTTACTTCGTCTCAGCCGGGGCTGACGCTGTCAGTTGAGCAGATTGCCAGTCTCCTGGGCGCTGAGAATGCTGGCAGTGGTGACCAAGTGCGCTCCCTGGCCATGTGGAGCACCTCTGGGTGAGCGTGCATGACTACATCCCGCCAATCAGTCATGGTGTTGGAAAGCGCCCTGTGGCGCACAGATGCTGGCGGTCTCAATGGCCTGCCTTGCACTCCCCTGACACTGAACGCAGCTGATGCTGCTCAGTGGTGGCTGCAGGCTGAATGACGCAAAGACGCGGCCTTTCACGCTAGCGATTGGTGGCCGCTGCGGCGGTCTTGCATTGGTGCAGGTGGCTGCCCCTGACCCAGACCAGCGGCTGCGCTGGTCAGTGACCTGGCGCTGCAGCCTCCATGGGCCTGTCAGGCAGCTGTCTGTTGCGTGGGATGGGTGCAGCCCCACAGAGCTCAACAGGGGCCACCAGGCGACTGAGCAACAAGCAGAAGCAGGTCGCCCGCAGTCTTCCCATGACTCCCCTGTCGACGTCAGTCCCAGCCTGCGCCAGCCCAGCAGCCATCCCCATGAAGAGCAGCAGGCTCACGGCCCCACCGGAGATGTTGTTTTTATGTATGCCATTGTCGGCCCCGTCCCTGCTGGCAGCAGCGCCTCAGCTGAGCTGGAGCAGCCAATGGAAGGTGGCCCAGCCCAGCAGCCTAGAGCTGCGCTGCCGCCAGAGCCTGCTGCTGTTGCTCAGACATCCGCCTCCATCAGCGGCTGCATCACAGACGGCTCCCCTGGTGACCACCAACGGAGGCTCCGCCTGCTGCCGGCTGCTCAAGCTGTCGGCGGCAGCCCTGAGCAGCCGCCGCCTGCGCAGCAGCAGGGTGCTGAAACTGCGCCAGGGCGGCTGCCAGCAACAACCCCACCCATGTCCCCCTTTCAGCAGCACCAGGAGGCAGCGGCCCCAGCTGCGGGGCCCAGCTCAGCGTCTAGTGCCCAGCAGCCTGACGTCCTGTCAGCTGCGCTAGGGCGCCTGCGAACGCGCCACTCCAGCCTGGGAGGGGGCTCCAGTGGCAGCAGTGCGGCTGGCAGTACACGCAGCAGCCTGGACAAGCCCCTGGGTGGGGGCAGCAGGGAGGGGAGTACAAATAGGGCGCGGCCAGGGTCAGGCAGGTTGGGGCAGCCAGGTGGGTCGGCATCTACACTGATGACCTGTTGATGTGTTGACAGCTGGGTTACGGACCCAAGCCTCAGGAGGGCCTCCTGCACCTGGCGAGCCAAAGGCTGGCACATGTCTGTTCTAGCACCCGCACCTGGCTAGGCAGGCTTTCCGGCACATGGCTAGGCAGGCTTTCTGTGCTGCCCAGGCTTTCACCCCGTGTGTGACTGTCTGACCCTCTTCACTCATCTCTGTTTCTCCCTGACATGATTGATCCTGCTCCTGCCTGGCCAGCCATGAGTGATTCTGCCCCTGCCTGACATGGTGCACCCCAAGCCAAACGCATGCAGCCCTGCCTCCACAGCACGTTGCCACCTGTACCCTGCAGAGTGGGAGCCACAGCACCACGGCCAAAGTTCCCGATCCCCCAGCCAGCGCTCCATTCCTGTGCTGGACAGGATGGCACATCCCCCTGGGCAGGGGCTGGTCGCTGACTGGGCCGCCCCGGCCACTGGCAGCTCAGCCATGCGGCGCATGCTGGACAGGCATGGCCAACCCTTTGCCATTGACCAGCACCTGCCCGCGACAGCAGCCTCCAGCCTGCCTGGTGCTGCAGCTCCTGGCCAGGCCACTGGATGCCGGGAAGCTCGGGCGCAGGAGGCCTGTACTGACAGCGTGGCCTGCTTTGCCGTGCTCTCTGGCACAGCTGCGCCCTGCCAGCTCCATGACGGCAGCCCCAGCTCTGCTGGGGTGGCTGCTGAGTCAGCCACTTCCAGCACTGGTGCAGAGCCGCAAGATGCGGCTTGTGTCAGGCCTGTCTGGCGCAGGGCTGTACGCGAACCCTCCTTCCTGTCACCCGCATCGGGATCAGTGGCAGTGGCATGCGCGGTGGGCACGCTGCTGATACTGCATCAAGCAGACGGCTCCCTGATCAGGTGGGTGCCAATGCTACCTGTCTGAGACGGACGCTCTTCGTTATCAAGCAAGCCTGCTGCCTCAAGGGCATGCTGTGCCAAGTCAGACATCTCTGCTGCCACGACAGCCTCAAGCCTAGCCCCGCAGCTTGACTGCATGGGTGGTCCTCTGCTCTGCAGGCAGGTGCCCAATGTCACACTGGACCGACGGCCCCAGCAGCGCTACGGCGCCATGGCCCCACCCCTGCTCAGCTGTGTGCTGTGGTGGGGCAGCTTGCGCCCAGGAGAGCTAGCTCACCATCTCATCTCTGCCACAGAGATAGGAATGGGGCCGGGCCCTCGGACAGAGTTGACCATCACAGGCCACTGCCCCCACTTTGAGGAGGGGCCCCCTCTGTGCCACTGCAGCAGGCTAGCAGTCCTCAGGACAGGCAGCACAGTAGAGCCGTATGCCAATGTGGGCTGGCGCATACTTGTAGACCCCGGCAGGTCTGTGTCTCGGCGCATGTGGGTGTGCAGCAAGCAGTCCATCCTGGCACCCAATGCCTTAGTCCTCAGCAATATGCCTTATATTGGGTGTGATTTCTGTGAATTCATTGACTGAGCTTTTTGTCCTTACATGAGCCATGCAGCAATGGTGCACCTGAGCTCATGCAGTTTTAAACTCAAATTACGCTACTTCTGGCTTCTAAGCAACTTATGTACTACTATGGAACAAAATCAGGTAGCCTCCTCAGTTAACTTCTCCGCACCCATCATCAACTGCAAGGAGTGCAACAGCTATGAGCACGCTGCAACGTAAAGACTTGCAGGTGGAAGCGGCAGCCATAGACTTGAGCATCTGCAGCTCAGAAGTTTTGGCAAAGCAGAAGACCACAAGCACTGCTCACCCCCCATCAGAATAGCCCACTGAATCAGCTCCTTGAACTGTTTCAAGTTGATCATGGTGACACCCTTGAGGGCGCTGCCTTCTTCCTTCATGTGCGCTGAACTGTAGCCCCTTCACGGCAGACAGTCTGGTTAGCTTCTATGTACCCAGGACCAGCATGCCGGAGGAGAACCACACAGTGCTGCTCAGCAGCTTGAGACCCACCAGTCTGCCATGTACACACTGACAGCCTTCAGCTCTGGGCACTCGCTCACTGCTCTGCAAGTTTCCACCCTGTCATCCACAAAGTGCACTTTTGCCTTGGTGCCCCTCACCGAAGGCTTCTCACAGATGCTCCTGCAGACAGCTGGCACCTCGACAAAGCTGCCTAGGTAAGCAGGAAGAAGAGCCTGTCCTCACTTGAGAGCCTCGATCTTCTTTTCATTGGGCGGAATTGCAGCCGCATACATCCTGCAGCCAGGAAGCTTGATGCCCCAAGGAAGACGAGCACAAAGTGCGATAGCTCCAGACAGCAGATGCCTGCTGTTGCCCTATCAGGCGCTTGGGAGGACCCCTGCTGTGTGCAGCTTGCAGAGCTCAAGGTGCTGCATTTGCTGCCTACTGCCTCAACACACTTTGTGCTTGCGCATGTCAACTACACCAAATGATCGTGCTGCCTGCCCTACAGTGCTCACCTGGGCGAGTCCTGTGGCCACTCCATGCCCAGCAGGCCCTCCATGAGCAGGGACACACGGTGCGGCTGCTTGCTGGTGACCAGGTACCTGCAACGAAAGGAAGCAAAGAGCTTAACCATCCAGGTTGCTGGCACAGGGCCCCTCCTGAACTCAGAGTGCTAGAGCTTGTAAGCGAACTGTTGTTTGCAGAAGGGCACCAGCATGAAGATCGGCCTCTTTGCATCTACAGAAGGTATGGCATTACATCATACAGGACCATCGCAGCACCTATGCTGCACCTCTTCAGCACCACTGCGCGCCACTGCCCGGATTGCATGTGGGCGCAGGCCATGCAGAGCACTTTTTTAAGTCCTCCCTACAGACCTCTCTACCTAGCTTGGTAGGCGCATATATTGCAGTGCGCTGTACAGGATGTGCACCACAGAGCAGAGCGGCCTGCTTCATAGCAGCTGCTTGCCCAAAACTGGGATCAGTCATTGCATCACATGTTCTGCCAGGTGCTCAACATTCCAGCAGCCAAGGGCAATTTATGCGCACCAGGGGTACTGGCACTGCAGCAGGACCACTTTCAGGCCGGGGTAGAGCTTGTTGGACTGCACCCAGGCATCCTGCACGCAGGAAGCAGGCGGCTCTGAGCAGAGCGGTGCACTCATCACCCTACCAACACAAAAACGTGATCCCTTGTGCAGATGATGCTTTTGAAGATCAGTAGACATCCAAATGCAGGAGGGCGTGTTCGCCTCTGGTTGTAGCACATTGGGTGCGTCTGCATGATAACTGCTCAGAAATATCTCTGGGCACCAAGGCCCAGCCTGGCTTTGGGGGTGTGCCCAATGTGAGCTGGCTGCCCAGCATAGGAAATGGGTCACCTTGCTTTGCTGCCACAGGTCAGCCCGCCGCTTCTCCACAGCCGTTGTCAACCTGTCAAAGCTCTCGCCCCACTGCTCCAGAGAGGCTGGCAGCACAGAATCCCAACCTGCAAGTAATGCGCAAGGATGGGCAGGGCTGCCAACTCATTGTCACTCATGCACCACAAGGGTCCCTGCAGCTGCAGGCCAGTGCACAGAGTTGAAGCAACTCACTCGCAAGGATCTCAGCGAGGCTGTTGGGATCTTCCAGCGGCAGGCGAGCCTGCAGGGCAGGCAGACGTGAGGGCATGCCTTTAAAGACATCCACCATTGCTCATGCACAGCCAAGCCACTGGACTGAGCTGGAGCAGCACCGGCGCTGAAGCACTCAGGGCTATCAGCACTGCCGGCTCACATGAACCATCGCATCGGCCGCACTGACAAGCACAGGCCTTGCGTCCCGCAGGCGCTGCCTGAGCTCCTCCTCCTGTGTGCCTTGGAGGCTGCCAAACTGATTGGGCCAGTACTCCTTGCAGGCATCCAGGGCAGAGCTCGACACCTGCAGGAGGAATGCAGGTTCCTGCAGGTGCAGCCGAGCACTGCTGCTGGGAACATGTGTTCTTTGCTGTTTGCCTCTGGCTCTGAGTCCACAATGACACCGTCAAAGTCTAAAACAAATACATCGCTGGGGCCTGCAGAGACCATCTGTAGAGATTCTCTGTGCCCATGGCGGCACCTTGGCAAGCTGGGCTTCTGTGTGCTCTGTCTGTGCAAGGGCCTGAAGAGCCCGCCACTAGCAGACTGCACATGGGGCCTTCTGAATGCTGCGGAGCACCCTGGCGAAGTCATGTTGCAGCGTACACGCTGCATCACAGAACTGGGTCCGAACTGTATGCTGCAGAGTGTGTCATTGATGCATGGAATGCTGAAAGCTAGCTTGGAGGTCAAAAGTGATGATCTGGTCAAACTAACCAGGCACATAACAACGTTGCTCTGTGGCAAGGAAGTGTTCACCTTGCAGGCAGACTAGCAGCTGCAGGACGAAGACAAGTGCATCTGTGAAAACTTTTGTCAGCATGTTCCCCTGTGTTGATGAGTGCATGAGATGACCATCACACAGCAGGGTCAGCAGGCCAGACTTTGAAGCAGAGTGAAGCGTTGTGTTGATGAGGACCTTTGGAGTTGCCCTGCCTGAGAGACCAGCCATCAGCTGCTTTCTGGGACAGGGGGGAAAATGCATCTTCAGCTGAAAAGGGGGGGACTAGCGTGTGAGACACCGTGACAATCACCTGCTGTCTGCAACAAGCACTCTGCCTTCAGTGGGAATCAATCTGGGGATGCCATTGATAATAGGGTATGCCACTCCCAGCTCATCACAGATCAGCTCATCTGCTGTTGCATTGAGCCTGCAGCAACAGCCTGGATCAGTGACCCAAATTGTCAGGGATGGACAGCAGCCCGAGGGGTGTTTGGCAGACCTGAGTGGTGCCTTTGATAGGGGGCAGACCAGTGACGACAAGCTGTCTGGGGACAACATCCCTCCTAGCCCCGACTGCGTCTGGGTGCTCATTTCCCTGATTGCCGCCTGCAGATGAGGCCAGTACTCATGTGCTGCGACACTGGCCATTGTGTGCTCCTGCAAGACTCTCACCCTGCAGCTTTGGGCAGCCATCTGCCTGGCAGCAGTGCTCATGACCATGATGAAAGTGAACCTTTGGCACTGCTGAAGAAGCTCTCACATCGTGTCCATTGAGGCAATGGGTCCCTTTCTTTCTTTGCTCCGACAGAATGATGGCTCCCAACATGACTTACGAGCGCCTCTCAGAGGCAGAAGAGCAGTCTGTTTCTCCTAGCCTCACCAGAACAAAAAGGAGAAGACACTGGTTTTGTGTAGCAGGCTTGACCTGTCTAGGTGTTTGGGTGGCAGCAGCTCAGGGCATCAGAGCCATGAACAGGCCATATCTTGAAGCGCAGCAGAAACTGAGACCTGCTGCCACTAATGGCAGCACATCGCAGCTGCCAGTGGTGCTCTGGCACGGCATGGGGGACAGCTGCTGCGCGGACTGGAGCATCGGAGCCGTGGCAGACCATCTGCGCAGCACCAACCCAGGCAGGGCCTGCTCTGGCGACATGCTTGGACACTTGACCAGATCAGGCACTCAAGCTGTTGTGCCTACAGGCGTCTTTGTGTACAGCATTGCGACTGGATCTGGCATGGCTGCTGACACGTTCTCAGGCTACTTCGGCGATCTCAATTCTCAGGTGTCACTTGAGCTGCAAACACATCACCACTGTCCAGACGCATTGCGGAGCAGCCCGCTGCAGAGGGGTTTGGCAGCTCCTTGCACCCACATGAGCTTGCCAGGAGGCCTGTCGCACGCTCTGCACTTGTGACCTGGTGGCCATGTGCCTCAGGCTTCCACCACCAGCAAGCACTGCGCCAGAGGCATGCAGACTGTCATCCCCTTCGTCCATCTGCAGGCTTCGATCTGACACAGCCCCAGTCCAGTGCAGGTGGCAACCGTCTGCAAGCACCTGGCACAGACGCCAGAGCTGGCCGGCGGCTTCAACGCCGTGGGGTTCTCCCAGGGCGGGCAGTTCATCCGCGCGGTGCTGGAGCGCTGCCAGCACACCGGGCCCCACATGCACACCCTGGTCACCCTGGGGGGCCAGCACCAGGGCATCATGAGTGTGCCCACCTGCTGGAGCCCGGGGACTGGCTACGCCCCCTCAGCTGCGTGCAGGACCATGCAGCGCCTGTTGGGCTTTGGCGCCTACCTGCCCTGGGTCCGGAACCACATTGTGCAGGCACAGTACTTCAAGGTGGGCACTCTGGGCAGTAGTCAGTGTCGGTGAAGAGCTGGCCTGGTTGCTGACCTGGGCAGTGCTGCAGTGTGCAGGGGAAAGACCTGTTGTGCACATGGCTTTCTGAAACGGCCCAGCAGAGCAGTCAGGCGCACACTGGTGCTGCGCTGCAAACCAGCTTGCCTGCAGGCTCCCGGATCATCAGCAGCGCTGGTTGAGAGGTTGCAGACCCATTGCACTGCAGCATCTATATGTTGGATGGCGCAGTGCACTGCAGCTCAGTGCGGCACGGCACGCTAGGCCAGGCTGCTGAGCTCAGCTGTGGCTGGACGCCTTGCAGCGTCCTGGCACAACGCTGTATGCCAGTGATCTGCAGGCCACTGCTGTGGGCTACCAACCTGTAGGCCGCCAAGTGCAGCACATGATAGATAGCCTTCAAGCTGCTTGCTCGGCTGCAGGACCCCTTTCACTATGACAAGTATGTGTCCTCAAATGTATTCCTGGCAGACCTCAACAACGAGCGCGCCGCCAAGAATGAGCAGTACAAGAAAAACTTACAGTCGCTGGACAAGCTGGTGCTCTTCCGCTTCACTGACGATCTCCTGGTGGTGCCGCGAGACTCTGCCTGGTTCGGCTACTTCAATGGCAGCACTTTGCAGCCTATGGAAGACACACAGCTTTACCAGGTGAGCTCCGGTCTGTTTTGCACTGTGCTGCACGTGACATGTGCTGCAGTCTGAGCCTCTGACTTGTGACACCTACAGGAGGACTGGATTGGCCTGAAGGAGCTCCAAGAAAGTGGGCGGCTGATCAGGGCAGATGCTCCTGGGATGCACATGCACTTCACCCTGGACTGGTTTGACAAAGCCGTTGTGACTCCATACTTGCGGATCTAGCAGACTTGTGTGACTGAACTGCCATCCTTCCATTTCATTCCCATCATCTGGTCCTCATGCATGCAGATGAAGTGTAGCCATATGCTACTCCCTACTTGCAACCCAAGACTCACATGCATTTATTGGATCTAATTTTATTGATGATAAAGCTGGACGCGTTCGCGATCCCCTCATGCAGAAAGGCAGAAGCTGCCAAATCACACAGTGTCGAGGCTGAGCTCGACGCTCAGCCAGTGAAAGGTGAGACTTGCAGCCCATCCATCTCACTTTGCAAGGCATGGCCGTTGCTGCCTTTTGCAGAGGTCAGATCGCAGGCAGCTGCTCCTGTGCAGCTTTTCATGAAAATCTCTACCATAGTTCAGGTTTCACGCGGCTTGCTACAATTGGCCTGCAGCCAATCCTGATCTCTGTTTCTGCGCAAGGGCGACTCTCAGATCAGCATGGTTGGCCACCCTGCCATCTGGGACTCTGCACGCGTTCTGAACATCAAGGCCCTGCTGAACAAGCATGACAAGTTCGAGTGCCAGCCAAGGGACCAGCAGGAGCTGCCAGTGCCTCCCAGCGAGCTCTGCTGCCCCCTCTCCGCCAGGAAGCTCATGCTCAAGGTGACCAGCCCACCTGCCTGCCGCCTGGCCAGTGCAGTCCCCACACAGCACCCACTTGCATGGCGTACTGCAAAGCAAGATTGCTGCATGCTGAACTCTGCAGCTTAGGGCTCAGGTTGCTGCCTGCCCTGCAAAGCTTGCCTCCTGGACTTGGCAGTGTCCCCGCCGTCCCGGATGTGCTCATGCAAGACTGCCGAATAGCAGGCTTTCGCAGCGCCTGTCTACCATGCCAGTGAGCTGTTGGCAACTGGAACCTGACATTGGACCCTTGTTTGCCATGCAGCCCGTTGTCTTGGTCCAGACAGACCAGTGTTTTGAAAAGGAGCGGATCAAGAGCTTTGTGGCTGACAAGGGGTGCTGCCCCATCACAGGGGAGGAGTTGTTGCAATCGAAGCTCAAGCGGCACAGAAAAATGGAAGGGCGCATTCACGCTTGGAGGCAAGTCTGTCTACCTCAGTTGCAGGCTGTTGGGCTCTCAAGACAGGCGTGAGATGCAGCTAGCAGCCGCAGTGGTTTGTTAAGGTTAAGAGTAAATCAGGCGAGATACGTAAGGCCTCGGGACGCCGGGAGTCTCTGTGTCACTCAGGTATGTTCTCAGGTGTGCCATGCCTCTTTCAGCTCAGGGCTCAGCCCCAGTTCTGGTGGTTGATGACCCATCCCGGTTGTAGTTTAGGTTTATGTACGCGCCTGCCACCTGCACCTCAAGCTTGTGCTTTGTGAACCCCTGGCCACAAGTCAGGGCTACAAGCATGAGCTGCAGTACACCTCTCAGTGATGTGCACCACCGGCTGCAGGTGCGAGCACGGCATCACTGATGCCGAGGCGGGCATCCTGTCAGGATTTGGCCCAGAAGCCATGAAGCCAGCGCCCAAGCTGCAGCGCGCCAGCAAGTTGTTGAAGCAGGGGGGCCAGCGCATGTGCAGGCGCGTGTCAGCGCCCTTCACTGCCTGCTACATGGGCGCCCAGGTGAGCAGCGTGAGCAGCGTCCATCGTGTGCGCCTTGACGTTTCTGACGGCTGCCTGATGAGCATGACGCAGGAGGATATGCACTTCCTGTGGCCAGCCAGAGACCCAGCCATCGAACAGCTTCTCACTCCTGTGCAGGCTGCCCCAGAGGCTTATGCAAACGTCTATCCGACCCGGGCTGCTCAGATGGGCATGACAGCCTGCCCAGGAGCCTTCGGCATAATGCCAGTCTACATATCCAGTCCAGGATTTGTCTAATCGCCCCCTGCCAATTCAGAGTCCAGGCTTTGTATAGGGCCCCCCAGACTTCCTGACTGTCCGCATAGCAAGCAGCTAGTCAAGGGCACCGCACCTATTTGTCCTTCCATCCCCAGTGATGTCTCTGATATCATGCGTGGCCACCCTGCATATACACAAGTGCTGTGTACACAGATGCTTTGATGTACACAACATTTGTACTGCATCCAAGCCCTTCCCTTACCAGTGTGCAGATGTTGCTGTTGCTGATGTCAGCATTCCACTGCACTCCCGCTAGAGCAGACCCACAACTTCTGCATGTGCTGTGGGATGCTCCGCTGGTTGGGAGCTATGGCCAATGTTCATCAGGCGACTCGCCCTGGCCACTGCCAATGCCACTTGCTTGCAAACACAACCACCATTTGTTAGCCTCTTATCTGTCTTTCTGATTGCCTTGAGGTGCACGTGCCACAATGACTTGCTGTGCCAAGTCTAGTTGATGGCAGCCTGCCTGCACCTCAAGCATTGAAATTGGATGGTTATGTATTAGGTGTTGAAGCAACAGCGGACCGCCTTTTCTCCCAAGCAATTTTGGAAAGGTCAAGTCCACACATTCACAGCAGCAGGTCGATGTCATGACGTCTCAAGTCTGTCTGAACGGATTGCTAAGGCTCACTTCTGCCTTGCCAGCGCATCACTGTGTGCATGATTGTTGTGATGCTATGGCAGCGGTGGCAGTTGGCCCGGACTGAGGTGGGATGGCCCAGAATGCGCAGCAACTCCAGCACAGTGCCAGCAAAGCATGGCATCAGTGATGTCTCCTGAACTTTGGATTACTGGTGCCCCGCCCGCTGCCGTGGCCTCCGCCTCGCCGTCTTCCCTGGCCGCCAGACCTGCCAGGCCCTGAATCTGCAGCAGGAAGTTCATAGCCACTGTGCTTTTGGGTTGTGTCCAAACAGGCAAGCAGCCTGCACAGCCCAACGGCAAGCTTGCCGCACACTCAGAGAACAGCAAATCTTAGAACGACAGATTGTGCGACTCAGCAGGTCCAGGGCTGCTATGAGGTACATCGCTGTTGGGCCTGACCTTTGTGTATCTGCACGCACTGACTGCGTGGAATGGGCGCTGGGTAGTCCTGCCCTATGTGCACACCGCTCTGCTCCTGCTCATGCTTGCTCATCCCTGCTGGCTCAAATATGCGGCTGGCTGGCACGTTCTTCAGCTCCGGGAGCCAGGTCTTGACATAGTCGCCATTCTCATCATAGTCCTGCACAGGCACCATTGTTTTCCTGTAGCTGTGTGCACCTCAAGCACATCTGAGGATCCTTGTGGCCTGGCACTGGTACAGCTTTCAACTCCTTGCAAGGGACTCTGCAGCCCAGGGCTTGGTGAGATCTAGCAGCTCCAAGGATGGGGCGGCCCTCCCTGCTCAATAAGCCTCACGGCGCACAGCAGGGTACCTCACACCCCCCAATAACCTGCCTGTCTCATCAACGGCATGAGTTTTGGGCAAGGCTGCCAGCACTCATCCCCACCCACCTGCAGCCTGCTGCCCAGCACTGGCACTTTGCCCACCCAACCAGTTCAGCTTGCTGTGTGATGAGCAGATTGCCATTCAGCAAGCCCTGCTATGACGCTGCAACATCCTGCTCCACCTCTGCTTCACCCAGCTGGCTCAAAGTTGATCCAGCCGTTCTTTAGTACAAGGCAGCCCTGCGCCCCTCAACCTAGCAACCCGGCTGTGATCTGTGGCCAGTAATGAGCACTTGGCCCACCCTGCTCTGCTTGATGATGTTGAAGTGGTTGATGCGCCCGCCTGTCATGCCTGCGGCGGCCACCCAGTTGCCCCAGTTGGAGCAGACGTCGTAGTCCACCAGCACTGACTCGAACCAGTCTGCCCCATGCCGCCAGTCGATACCCAGGTCCAATGCCAGGTAGCTGGCGACATTCTGGCGTCCGCGATTGCTCATGAAGCCTGCAGGGCGTGAGGCCAAGGATTCTCAGGATGCCTCTTGTGCCTCCAGCACCTGACTGAGCATAACATCTGTGTATCCTTGTGGCAGTTTGGGCAGACGCCTCTGGCTGACCAAACGCAGGGGCCAAGGGAATTTTGGGATGCACCTTGTCACTCCAGGACCTGGTTGCATCTGAAACCTGCAGGGCTGTGAGGGCAGCTTGTGCCCTGAAAGGGATCCTGCACTTGGATGTCCATGCAGCATATGGGGAATGCATGCAGCTTGTGCTGGCACTGAATGCACAGTAAGCCTGCAGGACATGAGGCGCTCCCAGGGCTCTTGCACCTACAGCGACACTTATGTGCAGGTCAGCTGCGGGCGGCAGCTGACCCTCTGCTTCTAGACGGTGGGAGCAGGAGGCTGACTGGAAACAGGCGGCTGCTGCTGCTCGGAGACGTGTGCTGGTTAACTCACAGCAACTAGTGCAACAGATTAAGTGGTGCAGCACAGCACTAGTGAAGCCAACATACTCTGTAGGCCCTCCTGGCTCAGTCAATTGGCACATCCCCATGCTGAGAGGCAGCCACCATGGCGAACCAGCTCAAGGGCCTGGCCACTCTGCACTGCATATCCTGCACAGAGCAATTGGGCGCCAGCTGGCGCTTGCTCCCACCTGAGCATCTCAGTGCATGCTCTGCCCACGCATTGCAGACCACACCCTGCACAGAGCAACAGGGAGGGGCCTGCACCTGTCTGAGTTCACACCGTGCACCTCACAGCCTGCACAAAGGCTCTTTCAAGAAAGCCTGCACTGACCTGAGCGCGCCAGCTCACGCATATTGGCGTCCACCAGGGGCAGCCCAGTGGTGCCCTCCTTCCACCTTTTAAGCAGCTCCATGTTGGCGTTCCACTCCACCTTCTTGCCAGTGGTGCCATACTCAAAGAAGATCCTGTTGCCGTACTTGATCGTGAAAAACCTGTGGCAGCCACACAGGGCAGGGGTGGGTCAGGCTGGGGCATGCTGCATTCCTGTGAGGCCGCTGTTGCACAGCTGGCAATGCCACTCGGGCAGCCTGGTGCCGTGAACATGTGTCGAGGTGCAGGACTGCTTGCTGCACAGCATGCATTGTAGGGGTCTTTTGTTGACCTGCAACTGAGCCCTCTAAAGCATTCCTCACCTGAAGTAGTCCCGCCATGTGAGCTCAAAGATGACCTGCAAAAAAGTCACTACAGAGTCAGGACCTCGATCAAGGAAGCAATAGTGCTGCTGCAGAGCACACCCTCAAGTCCATGTGTGCAGGCCCTCACCCAGTAGGTGGACTGGTTGCTGCCATGTTCCTGCTCATAGCGCTTGATCTGCAGGTACGGAATGGACATGTCAGCTGCTGTCGACCAAGGCTCCAGCTCACGTGCACTGCTGAGGGACCAGCTTGCTGTCAGCCAATAGCATCATGCTGTGGCAGGTTGCAGAGAGCTCTGGAGAAGGGACAGGCACAGCCAGCAGGCTGCTTCATACTTACTGGACACAGCTGGGCTTCCAAGAACGAAAGCAGTGGTCCTAAGACTGTCTTGGGCGAGAGCTGGCAGTCCTTGTCTCACTGGCAAACCCCATCTGCAGCCTGACTGATGCTGGCGCGCTCAGCTGATTGGTGTCTCTGACAGCCACAGGTGCAGCTAGCAGGACGCCTTATGCTGGCAGTTCTCTAATTACATCGCTTCGCTAGGGCCAACCTGACTTTCACGCATCTCCCATGCTGAGGAGCCGAGCTGTCAGGGTTGGGCCTCCAGATGGCGAGGTCAGGCAGCATCATCTGTGAGGAAAGCTTGCAGGCGGACCTGAAGCCACCAAGCCCGGCCCGCAGTCTGCCCAAGACGGTGCAGGGTAAAACTCACTTCGTGCAATGCTCAGGCTTACAGTGCTTCGCTGACCAGCTGCTTCCCACCTCGTGGTAGATTGTGCGGGGAGAAATGTTGCCATGTGCTAGCCAGGCGCTGAACTTGGTGCTGTAGTCGCCACCCAGCATGCCGTTGCGGGTCTGCTTGTAGTTGGACAGCAGCTTGGACTCCCAGAAGTAGTAGTGCAGGCGCGAGAGCGCCTCAGTCTCGCCGCCCTTCCATTGCAGCACAGACTGCAGCAGTGCCACAAGAGAAGAGCTGCACAGGAGCCAGACGTGGTGGTGCTTCGCTGGGCCCAAGGCCCAGAACAGATGTGCTCTGTTCAGCAACTTTCTCGCCGCGCAGGACTGACGCTGCTGCTTATATGAATGGTGGCAGGTGCAGGTAAGGGGTCTGCATGCTGCATCAACCCCATGGCTCACATTGTGATCATACTGAGGCGTGCTGAGCTTTGCGGCGCCCTCGGGCACCACCACATTTAGATCCTCCACGCTTTTGGGCTGAAATTGCAGCTTCTGCTCCAGGCCAGCTGGCAGGGGCAGGTCCCCCTTCTGCGGCGTCGGCGCCTCTTTGCGCACCAAGCATTTGGCCTCAATCTGCATGAGGCCTAGCTTCACACATCAGACTGCCAAAAGGGCATCATGTGGACATGTTGGCATTGCAGGTGTGGGCTGGTCATTGGGTTGGTCGTGTCGTACCTGCCATGCATGTTCTAATGCCAGCAGGCGGAGCAAAGAAGGCAGGGGGTGTCTCATCAAAAGCTGCCCGAGGCTACCCTTGTTCGTTACCATCGGTGCACACCTGTACTCATCAAAAACTGACTTAGAGGTACAAGGCAGGTCATGCGGCTGTCACATGTCCCAAACCTGCTGCTTGACAGGCGTGAAGGTGTCCTTCATGGTCTTGGGGTCAAAGGGCAGGTCATCCTTGTGATACATGGTGTGGCCCCACACCTGACTCAGGTTGCCCCTGCCTTTGAGAGCCCTACGCACCTGCGGCAGCAATGCAAGGGGCATATAAGGATGTGCCCATCATCTTTTGAGATCTGGCATAGCTGCCGAGAGGCAGGAGAGCAGAACAACTGTGGGGGAAGGGAGTCAGCACATCAGCTCAGACGCTGATAGCTGGGCAGGGACCTCTTCTGCAGGCTGCACGATAAGATTTGCACAGCAGACTGCGCGGTGGCTGCTGTTGCTGCATCGCAAGCCGCCACGTCAGTGCCATGCTGTGCATGGGTTAAGACGCTTCAGCTGCTTCTTATGACAATGCCACTGTGCACGCGTGCCCTGCTGTCAAACGAGAAGCCCATGGTGCACCATGCTGAGGTGGCAGCTCCCACTGCAGCAATGTGGCATAGCATTGTGACTGACCTTGGCGTCCACATCGAGCTCCTCTCCAGTGATCTGCTCCTGTGCAAGGACCACCGAGTCGGAGTCCTCTGGCACATACTCTGCACACAGGTGCAGCAGAGGCTGACAGCTGGCTGTGCCACAACAGGTGCAGGCTGGGTTGAGGGCCTGCACAGCCACCCACGGTGGCGTGCCAAAGGCCTCGCAGCCACCCAAAGCGTTGTCCTACATGCTTGACAGCTACCCAGAGCGGCACACTGCCCTCACAGCCTCTGGCGATTGCCATGCAGCAGCCTGCAGACCCCTGCCTCCGGCGCCTTCATGACGGAGCAGAGTTAATGTGCTGGGGCATCAGAACTGCCTCTGGCATGCCCCCACACAACAGGGCTCACCTGCCATGGCCTCCTCAGGGCGCCCCATGTGAATAAGCAGGTCACTGCCAACCTTCCTGCATATGAGGCAGCAGAAGTGAGTGGGTGAGTGACCAGTCAGTGGGTTGCAGGACAACATGTCACGCTGCAGAAGGCCAGTGACAGCGGGAAGTTGTACCTCAGGTTGGCCTTCAGATCTTGCACAGAGTCCAGCAGGAACTTGGCGCGGAGGCTCCCAGTCTTGGGGTTGCCAAATGGAGTGGTGCCGAAGCTGCGGGGGTCAAAGCAGTACAGTGGCAGGACCTGCACAGGCATGCAGACAGCGCTGTGGCCATCTTCTGGCAGGTCCTGCAGGCAATGCAGAAGGCTGGGCAAATGCCTCGTCCAGGGACCTTAACCACTGCTGGCGGGCAAAAGGTTCCAGCTTCCTCTACAACATGCCATTGGGGTGAACACATGCTTGCAGGGGCCAGCGCCGTGCATCTGGTCAGGACCCGTCGAGCATTGGGTAGTCTGCTTCCTCTGCACTATGCCGATTGAATCTCCCTCTGCAGGCAGCACGCCGCTCACACTGCAGCAGGCTGGTGAGGCAAGGCAGACATCAGGACATGTCAGGCAGCTGGCATAGTCCATCTGCTCTGGGTCATGCTCTGCATCCAGGAGTCAGTGCAGCACAATCACCCACCCAGGCAGCATAACAGACGGGGCAGCGGAGACCAGCTGACTGCGCACCTCTGAAGCCTGGCCAGCCTTCACCATCTTGGCAGCACTGGCAACAGTGTAGTTGTCGTGAAGGCGCAAGTCATCCCTGAACCACAGCACCACGCGCTTGCTCTGGGTGCCCTTGGCCATGGCTGCTACACAGATGCGCCTGCCTCTGCCTGCGCTCAGCGGCTGACGCAGGTGTCCCTTGCAGAAGTGAGCTGCCTTGAAGCAGGAGCTGGCCTGCAGGGCACCACCAGTCTGGGGTCTGTCTGATGTGCGCCATGCGGCATGCTGCATGCGCTCTCAGCAGCCTGTCTGACACATCATGGAGGAGGCATGTGCCCTGCAATGCACAGCGGCTTTGCCATGCTGCTGGCTTCACAGACTCACGTTGGCAGCAAGGTGTGCTCTGCCTAGCATGTATAGGTTGTGTCAGTACACAGATCACTGGGGCATTACCAGCTGGGCTGTCTCTGCGTGAATGTTCGCTGTGACTCGCCAGGTCAGGCAGCGATGTGGCGCGCTTACGGCCTCAGGCACCGGAATGCAGTAGATCTAGGAAGGCTTCAGATCGGACCTGAATGAATCAAGACAAAGGCTTGCACAATGTGGCCATGTCCCCCGTTGCTGTTTCGCAACGGGAAACTGGCGCCAAGCGTTTACGTAAAGCAGGAGGTCAGCAAGAACTGCTGCGCTATGGTACTGGGGGCAGAGGGCACGCCTTGACTACAGCAGACACTCCTGCATGGCAAACGCTGGCCGTTTTGCGCATGGAGCTATTGGCCATATAGCATCTGAAGGGTGTGTCCTGCACTGTGATGATGGAAAACATGGGCTACTCACAGATGAGCTTACGCGCGCTGCAAGAGGCCAGGCGGGGGCCATACTGTTCATAACATCAACACAACGGAGCAGAAGGCAGAGATGGCCATGCAGGAGGCAAGCATTGACTGCATGACTCCAGTCAATCACAACCACTTGGCATGCTGCAGCCTAGGCCGTCGTACACCTCAGACTTCTAGCTTGAAGTTTACACTAGTCCAATCCGAATCACCAAACCCATTCAAAAGCTTCAGCTGAAAATTGTGCATTCAAGCAACCTCTGGCCACATCACAAAGCTCAGCATGTGATGATCAAGCCCAGGCTGCCTTGGCCTGTGTGGGCTCTATCTGCATTTGCCCAGGGCGATTTCTGCACAGCCACTTTGATGGCTGTGCAATGGCAAGGGGAGCAGCCAGCCGTAGATGGCGCCTTGTGGACCCTTGTTGGCCTTAGAGAGGCAAATTGCAGCATCAGGTATGTCATGTCCTTCTCTTCCAGGCACGCCTCTGCAAGACGGTGACCAATCTTGTGCTTCCTAACATCAGTCACCTTCCTCTTTTGCAAGAGTTCGTTCATCAAAATCCATGTCCTGCAACAGGTAAGTTTGTGAGCGTCAAACAGGTGTACACAGCACACCACACCCTGGCTGAAACAGCCACTTTCGCGCAAGACAGCGTTTCAACCTTGACGCCACTGCAGCACCTTTTGGCACCCTCCTTGCAGACGCTCAGTGAAAGCAGGCACAGCTCACAGAGGATAGGGGACAAACAGCTTTCCCTGCGGCTTCCTGGGCTTTCCCAGGAGGTCATTTTCAAATGCTGACAAGCTGTGCCAAGTTTTGGTGCTAATAAGGGGTGTGCAGCTTGCAAGCCAGAGCCAGCCAGCCACAAAACATTCACTGCTGCCCAACGGCAGCGGAGAAGCCAAGTCTGCAGCAAAAGTAGCTTCGAATGTGCCCAGTCCTGTCTTTTGTATTTGGCACGCCTGAGTGGCCAGTGCTCACCTTCTTGGCAGCCTTGATCTCCTTGTCCTTCTGCAGCAGCTCCTTGGCCCTCTCATACTTCTTGGTGTCCTGCAAGAACCAGGGGCGCCATGTCCGGCGTTGCGCCAGTAAGGCGCCTGTAACATCTTCTGAGAGACTCCGCCCAGGCTGCGAACACAATGCTGACAGCATAGGCCCTTCTTCCAGCAGGCTAGTTGCAAACCATTCTGCCTGATGGCTGCCAGATGTCCAGGCTCGCCTTTCTCATAACAAACATGATGTCCTCTGTTGTGACTTTGACGTCGCGTAAGGTGGCAAGCTCTGTGGCCTTCTGCATGACAGCTGTGATATAATCCACACACATCTCCTACAGGCAGCAGCAAAGCACATGCTGAGCTGGGACCTAGTCCTGGAACACACACTGCTCATGCGTCCCAGCTCATGTGTCTCACCTCTACATGCTCCACAGATTCAGTGAAGGGGGGCTTGCCATCACCAAACCCATGCATCATCTCACTCACTGCAGGGTGCAGATGTGACAAGCAAATCAAAGCAGGCGCATCCCTGAATTTGCAAGCAGCAAGCTTGCTCACAGTCCCTGGAGAAGAGACCCCTCTTGCGAGGCACCAGGCGCTCAGGTTCATATTCATCTGCAAGGCAGTGCCGCAGAGGTAAGAGACCAGGCGCGTGCTGCCACAAGTTGCTGCGCATGGGGATGCTGCACCTGCTTGCCCTCTGCCACGGCCATCCTTGGCTCCCCTGCCACGGCCTCTGCCTCTCCCTCTTTTAGTCTCACCCCCTCTGCCGCTCATGACTTTCGAAAGCAAACGGAGGCCTTACAGCGTGATGCTCTGGGCACAAGCAGTGATAGGACCAGCAGCCTGCTATGACACTGGAAGTACACTTGCTGTGATCGATCCAGAAGGAGGAGTGACTTTGACCGGCAGTGGCAGCGTTGCACCTTGATGGATCAGCCTGCAGAAGTTTGATCAAATTGGAGCAGGAGGGAGCCATGATGTCAGGGGCAACCCCTCATACAGTGCTTTCGGGCACTATATGGGCTCCAACAGGCCATGCATCTCACATGCAGACTTCCCTGACAACACGGGCCACATACTGGTGCACAAGGATCATCAAAGGAGAAGCTGAGCCTCATGCTGCTCTCAGGGGCATTGGCATCCTGTGATGTTGAGTGAAGGCAGCCATGGCTGAAGGCAGCCATGGGAAGAGCTACACTGGCTGGGGGCCAGCCTTTTCAGTTGGGGGATCTGCACCATCTAAGCTGAAGCAACTACCATACACATTGTTGGGGGTGGTGTGCGTTGACGCAGAATGCCAGCAATTGTGTCATTGCTCGCAGACCTTAGCAGCCTCTCAGGGTACAGCTCAAAGCAGCCGTCTGTTATGCAGGCATCTGTCCTGCATCTTAGAGGAGGTGGAGTAAAGCACTGCCAGGGCAATCCATTGCACACCTGCCAACACTAAACCACCTTGACTATCTGCAGCTTGGCAGTGGCAGACATGTGAACATAGCTAAGCTGCCGACTTTCGAATTTATCCAGCTCTCTGACACCTCACGCTAGCTCAGGGATTGGGGCTGCAACAGTACGGCTGGCTAGCGAGACTCTGCCCGCTGCGTAGCCGGCGCAGCTTCCACAATGTTTGTGACCAGGAAGGCGGGAGTCCATTCTAATACCATGTCAACACTGCATCCATGTACAGGCTGGAGACTGCTCTTTTGACAACACAGGGGACACTCTCTGCAGAAGGACTGGTGTCTGGCTGCTTGGAGCAGCTCAGGAAGGTGATCTTTTGAGCAGACTGTGCCGAGTCCACCTCTGGAGCCTCACCCCTCTAGCATCCTGCCTACCATGGCAGACTTTACATCTGCACCCACACAACCCAAGCTCCAAGCTGGTTGGATAGTGGCTGCCGACCTGCGCAAGTTCAGGCACAGCATCTTCAGGGTTTGAACTGGACGACATCCAGCCTTTTCTCTCAGCCTGTTTTTTATGAAAGCAGGTCCAAGTCGCCAACTTGGGCTGCCTTCAGCACCTGCTATGCTCCTGTCTGCGCATGATTGGTGATATGCGCTGCCCAAAGAAGCAGCCAATCTTTACTGCACCAGTATGGACGAGCTGACCAAAAGACTCGGTTGCCAGCCCGCTCCCAAAGTTGGCAATGAGCGCAGACTCAGTCTGCCTTGCCATTTGGGCAGAGATACTTGCGTCTGGCCTGTGCAAAAATAGCGTCAGGTGAGACATGGGAGATGTTAGTGGGGTCCCAAATAAAGCAAGCATCAACACACTGGACAGCCCTTTGCAGTGCCCTCCCAGATATCTTTGACATCATGTTCAGGGTTGGCTTACCTGGCTCTGGTGACCCTCTGAGTGCAGCTTCAAGTTGCACCTGGCAGCGAAGCTCTGAAGAAAATGCAATGGGCTTGTACTGCTTATTCAGGTTCACTATGGTGCAAACAGCATCTAGCACAACCTGCAGCAGCCAATAAGGGGCTTGAATCTTGAGCTTCAGGGGGCAGAACAGACTGAACACTGCACTGCCTCCTACCGTCTCTGAAGAGCTCCCAGTGGTGCCATCTGGCAGCAACAGCAGCTGCTGCTCAACCACCAGACTTGCAGCACCCATCCTGGCCACTTTGGCGGTGCCCCTGAAGCGCTGCCGGGATCGCAGGGGGTGCCAAAATTTAAGGTTCATCTCGGAAAGAGCAAATGCCCTGCCTGACTGTGCAAGCGCCTCCCGTCAACGCCGAGTGACGCCAGCCACTCATGCCGGACTGCAGGCAGGGGCAGCTTGCATCAGCCTGCCAGAAGGCAGCGCGACTGCTGGAAGCAACAGGCTGGCTCACCATGCTGTGTGTAAACCATGTAATAGCTGTTGTTTACCACCTGTGCATGAGCATCGCAGCTGTCACCAGAAGGCTCAGCGTGACTGATGATTGGTGGAGCAGACGTACGCCAAACTGATCCAGTTCAGAGTCTCTGACATCCATGGTGATGGAAAAGGGCTTCTGATCATGGTGCTGACTGCATGCCCGGACATCTCTGACAAAAGAGTGCCTGACTTGCTGGCGACTTGCCGGCAGGAGCCACGATCTGGTAGCCTGATAGTAAGCCAGCTTGAGCCTGGAACTAGGCAATTTCCGGACGAAACAGCAGGTTTGAACGCAGCAATGCCAGTGATAGAGATGTGACATACATTGGCATGGGTTTCATGGCTTGGGTCATGGCATTGGGTTTCATTCTGGGGCCCCATCCTTGCCGATACATCTTCGGGGCATCATGCCAGGGGAGCAGGTGACACTCTCCCTTGAAATTGCGGTCCGCCTCCAGAATTTCGCCAATGAAGCTCTGTGCAGTCAAGGGTGAGTCTGATGCTGGATTGGGGCTTCACAATGCAATGTCGGGTTGATGCCTTTGATGCCCCTGCAGGTGGTATGCCGTGCAAATCAAGCTGATCCCTGATCAGCAGGAGGCTGTGGCCAGCGTTATCCGTGTGCACACATTAGGTAGGTTGAGACACAAGCAGCTGTTTGTCATTCTCATCGCCATCCACAGCTGCCAATGGCCCTGCTGCTGCATGTGGCTGCCTTCGTGTGCAGGGGTGCCTGCTCTCCCCGTTCTACAAGCACAGGCAAAAGCTGCAGCATTTCGGTCCCACGTCTTTCCCGTTAGATATGCACATGAAGAGGTAGGGCTGCTTGACCCTCTGCTGCCTTCAACAGTAATAAGCAAGACAAGCGGCTCGAGGTATGCACACGCTGAGTCAGCCTGCCCCAAGCAGGTACCATTGAATCAGACAGTCTGCTTTCGGGTTTTGCAACCGGTCAATCAGGTGACTTCTGCTGAGCTATGCGCTTCTTGCCTGCATGGACACACAGAAGCAAGGAGGGAGGCTGTGTTTGTGTTGCAGGACTTGCTAGAGACTGACTGCGTGCTGGAGTTCAGGCTCCTGTTCCAGGATTTGGTGAAGCCGAGGTGGGGGCAGCAGAGCTTGCTACTTCTCAGCATGCGGCCCAGGCTCTGGTGGGCCATGCAAACATGAGGATGCCTGTCTTGTCTGCCTGTACAGCTGCATGGCTCAGGACCAGGAGGCGGGCCGGCATCACTTGACATGTGCTCTCTGGCCGCCTTATACATGATGCTTACTTGTCTGCTTGTTAGCGGACAACTGCCAGCATGGCCCCCGGGCCTGTAGTGAGCATTTTGCCTGCATGCCTTGCAGACGTGTAGACGTGCCTGCGTTGCTTCAGCTGCCTGCCTGCGACCCTAGATCATGTCCCTTGCAGGAGCATTGATCTGCCAGAGCAGCTTCAGCTGCGCACTGTGGCCCGGCAGCGCTTCCGGCTGACGGCTGTGGGGGAGGGGCTGCACGCCTTCATGCCCGTCAACTTTGATGCTGAGTACCTGGTGGCACTGCCCACCACAGTGCATGCCGCCTCACTGGGGCTCAGTCTGGGCCTGCCGCGGTGAGCTGCATGCTGTGATGTGCAGGTTAGGACTGCCATACGGCATCTTGCTGCTTGAGGTGCTGTCGACAATGCCTCCCTGCCATTGGCACCGCGCACAAGGACTGCCAACGGCAGCACAACACCAGAAGCACTGCTGCCTGTGAGCTCACGTGCTGGTAGACTATACTGCGCATACTGCTGGTGCCCACAGGCACTGGCTGTGAGCTGCCTCCCAGCACCTGGCGCTGTCATGGAGATCTGGTCGCTGCTTGCAGGCCACATGCTGAGCTTGGTGCTGGCCTAGACCTGCCTGACTGGTGCTCCATCAGCCGCACAGGGTGGACTGATGTCAGGGAGCTGCAGCTGCAGCTTCCCAGGCAGCCAGCGCAGCAGAGTGTGCCTGTCCAGCCTGCCAGGTCAGCCTCACTGCCGGCACAACCACATACTGTTTGCTCATTCCAGCCTCACTGTGCAGCAAGCTTCATAGAGACTGCGGGGCCGCAGTCATGAGAGCTGTGGCATGGAGACCTAACCCCAGGCTGCAAGTCAACACTGCGTGCAGTTTGTGGTGCAGCTGTCAGTAGCCATGCAGCCCTGGGAAGTCTCAGACTCATGCGGGTGGTAGTTCTTCCTGCTGGGCTACAGGCTCCACCCAAGTCAGAACTCCCTTGCCTGAGCCAAAGCCCTCTGTCAGCTTTGAGCAGCCCTCTCTCCCTGGGAAGGCTTGGAAGCATGAAGGCAGGTGCTTGCAGGGCTCCACCAAGACAGGGGCCCCCTTGCCTGAGCCAGAGCCTTCAGTCGGCGTCACATGGCCTGGAGTTCTGGGCAGCTTCAGTCTCACTGGGGGCTCTGCACCCTGCAGGGTCCTCCAGGCCCTGTTCCTAGTTGAACATGCATTGTCTGAGTCAAAGCCCGTGGGCAGCATATCTATTTCAAGGATCTTCAGGCCCAGTAGGGTGCTGCTCCTGCAGGCTCTGCATCCCAACCATTGAGCAGTCGTCTTCTGTTGCCAAACCCCAGGGCAGCAGTTGGCAGCCTGCATGTAGCACATGATGAGGAGCAGCTGCCTGTGCAGGCCCCAGGCTCCCTCCAAGAGGAGGGCGGAGCCAGAGGGGCAGCAGTTCGCAGACCTGCTGCAGCTGGACCAGTTGGAAGAGGAGGTGCTCACGCCAGCTGGACCGGCGCCCCAGCATGTTGGGACAAGCTGCAGCCTCACGGTGGCAGGCATCTGTCAGCAGGCCAGGTGGCTGTCCTGCATGCTGCCTGCTGTGCAGGCTGCCTTTTATGAAATCATTCCTCTTTTGCACCTCATGCAAGGCAACAATGGCACTCAGCAGTCACTGGGGCCTGCATCTGCCAACGGGCTGGGTGGACACAGGGCACGCTCTGTGTGCATACCTGGCACAGCCATGTCAATATGTGCAAACGATTGCACATATGTTGGACGCTGTGCTGCCACTTGCCCCAGCCGGCAGGGCCACCTGGCAGCCTCACTGCAACCAGCCTGTGCCAGAGCACCAGGGACTGGCTGTGGAGAATGCACAGTGCAGATCTGTTGTGCACCTCCTGCTGGCCGCAGCATCCCCTTCGTGTGCAAGGTTGGTGCTAGCATGATGATCCTCTCACAACGGTCATGCATGGTGCATTCTGATGGTGCACAGCTTGCTCATGCAGGGCTGCCATGGCTCCGCCGTCTCAGCTTCCACAGGTGCAGCGTGTTCTGCAGCAGCGTCGCAGATCCAAGGGCGGCAACAGGCTCAATGCAGTTTCAGGTGAGAGGCTGACTGCTCAGACCATTTGCTGTGTGTGATGGTGCATGCACAGTGATGAAGCTTGTCAGCATCTGTAAGCTTTGGCAGCACATGGCAGGCAGCAGTGGCCATGCATCCTGGACGGCGCCCTCAGAGCTCCACAACCGCTGTGGTGGTGCAGGCCTCCTGCAGCAGTCGAGGGAGGCACTGGACCAGCTGGTGCAGTCCCTCAAGCTGGAGGCAGCTGCTGACACAGCTCTCAAGGAGCAGCAGAAGGGTGTCGCAAAGGGGCACAGCAGCTCTGACTGGGCATCAGCAGGTGGGTTTGGGGTGCAGGCCAACGCTTCTGCGCAAAATTTGCCATGCCCAGTCTTCTGCATAGCTCCGACATCACGAAAAGGCGTCTGGTCAAGGACAGATGTCTGGACATGCAGACTGGCTGCTGCCGTGCTGCTGTGCCTTGAAGTGGCCTCACTCATGCGAAGGCTCATGAGACAGTGAATGGGTGCACTGACTACTGCCTTGCTCACCTGCTGCAGGGGTTGAGCTGGCAATGCAGCGCAGCAGCGACACAGCTGCGCTCCTTGCTGAGATGTGGGCCTGCCTGCTCTGGTTGCTGGTCAACCATGGGGCAGCTGTGATGGCAGCATTGAGTGCAGGTTGGGCTGAGCAGCAGGCAGTGGAGTTCAGCAACTGGGTCCGCCCAGCCTCTGTGCTGCAGGCTGCCGTGAGTGACCGCCACACGGCCAAGGTGGGGCTGCAATCCATCTGTTCAGGCGCATGCCCACTTGCTCTAAGTCTGCCCTTGTGCAGAGCAGCTGCAAGATGCAGTTTCTCATCGCACCATGCATACAACCAGCATGAACGAGGCCGTTGATGGGGATCCTGCAGTACTATCACTACATGTCACGTTGTTGGGCCCAGCTGGGGTTGCACTGTTACTTTTAGCTGGTTGCCCAAGGTCCACTTCAGGTGGCTCCGCGCTCGCAGCTCACCAGCAGAACCCAAGAGGATGCCCTTGCTTACACGTGAAAGGCAGCCTCCCTACCAGCAGCTTCATTGGGCGCAATGAGGAGGCTTCGCTCAGCCTTGCGCCTGCCACCCCTGTGGCTACTGTGTGACAGACAGCTCACTCTCCCCTGCCTGCAGCTCATACGGGCAAACCTGGAGGAGGCCTCAGTGTCAGCTCTGCGCCTACGTGCTAACTCTGTGGTGCGGTCCTCCCCTTCCTGCCTGGGGTGGCCCATGGTTCGCCCCGACTCGGGATCGGACTCCAGTGGAGGCTTGAGGACTGGGGCCACCGCCCACCAACAGCCTGGGATGGACACTGCCGCCTGCCCGGGTGAGACGTCCGCAGCTGATGCCCTGAAGCAGCAGGCATGACAGGTGCTGTGGGAGCAACAGCCGGTAGCTTCAGGAGATGTAGGGCAGATTGATGGGGATCAGCAGCCAACAGCTTCCTAAAGGAGCTTCAGACCTTGAACAACATGTACCCAGACCAGGTGCTCAGGCTGTTCAAGCCAGCAGGGCGGCACCTCTCCTGCGCCTTGCAAGCCCCTGCCAGGCCAGGCTGCACCATCGTCCAGCAGCTCACTGGCGAGCCAGCAGCCTCTCCTGATGCCCTCTCCTCCTGCTGCTTCTCATGCAGAAAGGGTTCAATGGGTCCCAGGTATACATCTGCTGCAGATGCGCACGTCAGTGAGCAGGATGTCTCCTATACTGGCCCTCCACAGTGGAGGCAGATGCTGCCTGTCTGCCTTTCTGACCCAACCACCACTGCCAGCAGGGCAAGCCTGTCCATGCCTGGCTCTGGCCCAGACTCCCACCTGTCTTGCATTTGGCGAGCAGCAAATGACCCCCAGCAAGCATCTGTCTGCCCTGCAGGCAAGAACTGGCCCAGCCTCTGGTCCTTCTGGAACTTACTGCGGGCACGGGCACAGGCCTCAGCTGAGGCTGCACAGCGTTCACACGATGAGGGCTTTGGCGCAGACGGGGGACCAAGTGGGCCACAGGCAGCTGCGGGGGTGGGGGCGCTGGGCAAGCTGATGCACACAGGACGTGGCCACAGCATCCTGACCCAGCAGAGCATCCAGGTGGGGGCAGCTGTGCACATGCGAGGCTGCAGAAGTGAGGCACCAGAGCCCTCAGGTGGGTGCAGTTCTGGAAGATGTGAAGCTGCAAGAGCGAGACGGCAGGGCGGTCAATGGAACAGTCCCACATCGCATGAAAGTCGCAGGCCAGTTCCTAAGTGGCGGATGCCTGATGCAGTCTGCAGTCCTGATTGCAGGCACATCTGCGGCACCTGCCTCTCTCACTACCAGCTGTGGTGCTGCCCTGTCCTTACTGGGCTGAGCAGCACGGTGGGAGGCCTCCCCAGACCAATGCAGCTGTTCACTTCACTCAGCTTCACTCCATTCTCCTTCACTTCACTCCCCTTCAGCCAGGGACTCCTCACAGCCTCACACCTGCAATGTGCTGCCCTGCAGGCTTTCAGGGAGTCGCTGGCGGCTGACGTGCTGCAGCCGCACGCTCAGCGTGGGGGTTCCTCCTTCCAGCCGCCCCGCGTGCAGGACCTGACCCTGTACAGCAACCCCCACCAGCAGCCGCTGCTGTTTGTGGACGACAGCCAGGCACCCGACTGCCAGATGCAGCCAGTGGGCGAGGTCAGGTTCTGTGTGTGTCCCCAACGCATGGCAGCCATGGGCAGGCATCAGCTTTGCGTGTGCCTTCCTGGAGAAGTCGTCATGCGGGGCAGAACCTGAGTCACCAGTGTCAAGGGCTGGGGTTGCTCCTGTGCCTCAAGGGGTGATGCTTCCAAGAAGTAACCTGTCCCTCAGGGTCTTGTCTAGCCACCGCCAGATGGGCAGTTGTTTCGATTCAGCATGTATCTGCTTGCAGCCAGAGGGCAGGAACTGCACCGGTCTGATTGGAAGCTACCACCCCTCTCAGACAACAGCGGTGCGGCCTGTGGGCACCCACGCACTGAGTGTGGAGCAGGTGAAGGACAGCCCCCTGTCAGCAGCCGCGGTGGACATCTGTGTGCAGGCTGACCTGGCCAACTTGGCAGATGCAGGCTCAGCGGACGGCTCAGCAGGTGAGGACTGCTGGCGATGTGATTGCGCCCTTCTTGCGCCCTTCTTGCCAGAGGTGCATAGCATTACCTTTTCTGTGTGCTTGTACGGCGTTTGCTGTGTCGCCGTCTCAGCTGCGCGCTAGCAACCTGCTGTTGACTATGGCTGCATGCCGTGGCCTCTCGGCCTGTGGCAGACCTTCAGGGCAAATGATGCAGTTTTACCTTGAGTGGACTGTGCTGGGCCCCAGCAGCCCCCAGCTCTTGTGATGTGCATGCTTGCACACCCTTTCTGCCAGCAGGCTCTGACAGAGCCGCCTGCTATTGCGATGCAGACTTACATGTGCATGATGCTGAGGAGCTGAGGCTGCACCGCCAGCAGCGCGAGGCTGCAGCGCCAGCGGCAGCCGTGGCGGCCCCAGGGGGCCCCACCCTGCAGCAGCAGGTCGGCGCCGACACTCTGGCTGGTGATGAAGTGTGGGCGACCCCTCCATCCACGCCGCTCAGAGCTGCAGCCTCCGAGGAGCAGCTCCCGGCGCCAGGGGGTGGCCTGCCCGCCGCTGAGGCCAAGTTGCCCTGTGGGCTGACAGGCCCCGGGGATGGCACAGGAGATGGCTCAGAGGCTGCTGGGCGCGGCTTGAGGCGCAGCACCACAGTGGTGGGGCCCGTGGCACTCAGAAAGTTGTCTGCTGAGAGGCTGCCACCTCTGGGCACCGCCAGTGCACCCAGGAGAGCTTCTGCTGAGAGGTTGCCGCCTCCTGATGCTGGTACTGTGGCAGGCCCTGCTGTCGAAGCGGCCCCGGAGGCATCCGCTCAGAGCCCACTCTCGCGCCTTTCCACCTCAGCTGCAGCCCCCCAGCAGCAGGCAGTTGTGCCAGCGAAGGCAGCTGCTGCTGCAGCGGAGACAGGGAGCAGCAGAGCCACTGCTGTGGGCGCTTCTGGCAACCCAAAACGGCAGGAGCAGCCAGCCATGTGCGCATGCAGCGGCAACTGCTCCAGCCCAAGTGGTGTCCCCGAGCAGTCGGAGTCAGCTGCAGGCAGGGCAGGGGTGCCTGATGGGTCCCGCAAGGAGAGGCCAGAAGCTAGCGCTGCAGGGCCGGAGGCCTCACCACCCATTGGCCTGAGGCCAGGGCTGCTCAGCTATGGCAAGTGGAGCCCCCCGCAGCCTGCGTCCAGCCACGACAGCCCTGCAGACAGCCAGGCAGCCTCGCGCGTGGCCAGTGTGCAGTGGCAGGGGCGAGCCTCATTGGGGTCCAAGCCAGGGCTGGGTCTGAAGCTGGCTCAAGGGCACCGGCCGCCTGTGCCGCCTGGGGCGCACGTATACGTGTTTGTGCATGGCTTTCAGGTGAGGCTGTCGGCAAGTAAGAAGGTGGGCAGATGCTCAGACGAGCAGGCCTGCCCTGATGCTGCGGCAGTGCACTTCTCAAGAAGGGCTGGGATGAGGGCTCATGCTCCGTAGCCACCAAGAGACAGCTACGGCACCTACCCTGGCCTGCTGGCTGCCCAGCACATGCAGCAAGCAGCAACACCAGATGGCAGCAGCCACTCCCAACATGCGCTCTGGCGCCATGGCTATGATGCCTGCACCTCCACTGCGCTGCAGGGTCTGTCCACTTGCCCTGTGCTGCGGAAAGCGGCCACCGACCCCAGCCATCAGCGTCTGGTGTGCTAGCCACCAACATGTGGTGACAAATTGGCCATAGTAGCTCAGATTATGCCAGCACGGGCACTCAGCCTGCGCCTGCGCTGCAGGGGGCGGCCACCGACCTGCGCCTGGTGCGGGACCAGCTGCACCTGATGCAGCCGGGCATGGACTTCCTGCTGTGCAAGTCCAACGAGGGGCGCACCGGCGACGGCTTTGAGTCCATGGGGGCTCGCCTGGCGCTGGAGGTTGCGGAGTACCTGCAGGCGGGTGTGCCCCAGCATCTGCAAGTGCAGCAGCCCGCGCTGAGGCCTCAGCACCCAGCGGTGTCAAAGCATTAGTTGAACATGGCAGGGTCCCCGCTCATACAAAGTGAGTATGGGTCAATGTGCCACGGCGACTGGGAGGCCACGCAGCCCATGGCAACTTCATAGTTTACATGACAGCATGCCTGCAGGCACAATGATTTGCCAGCAACCCTCTGCGGTCTGCAGCCCACCAGCTGGTGAGGGTGTGTATTGCTCAGCGCCCTGCCTGTGGCAGTGCAAGAGTCTGCTGTGGTGCGTGAGGATTGCCCTGCAGTCTTTCTGGGGAGGCACAGCAGACCTCAGGCTGCAGGCTTGCGGTCTTGACGGACAGTGGCTGGTCTCGCTGCTGGGCCTACAAAGCCACATGTGGACTTTGCAGCTGTTTACGGACCCAGTAAACTGAGGCAGCAAGCCATGCGTCCACCATTCTGAGGCAGCAAGCCATGGGTCCACTATGCTGAGGCCGCAAACTCTGCGCCCTCCTGTCTGCAGAGCTACACATCGGCAGCGAAGGTGGAAGGCAGCACCAAGCGGCTGGGGCGCATCACATTTGTTGGGCACTCCATCGGTGAGCTGGAGCTGAACGTACAGGATGGACCTGTGCCCTGCAGCTGCAGATTGTGTTTGCTGTGCGCTGCTGCCGCAGTCATCTCCTAGGCCTGGCTGCAGCCAACATGATCATGAGAGCAGCCCAGGCCCAGGATGCCTTGCAACTACACCTTGCCTTGTTCTGGCTGCAGGCAACCTGATCATCAGAGCAGCCCTGAGTCAAGATGCCATGCAGCCCTTCCTGCAGTACTTGTGGATGTTTCTGTCCATTAGTGGCCCGCACCTGGGCTACCTGACGCCAAGTAATAAGCTCTTCAGCAGCGGCCTGTGGCTTTTGAAGACCTGCAGCCGGCAAGGTGAAGACTGAAGCCCCCTCTCGGCAGATGTGTGCCGGGGCTCTGTCTCCTGCTGCTTGCGATGGCCTCTGCCAAGCCAGCCTGCACCTTTTCTGGGTGTTGTGCATGAGATTGTGCCACTGTGGTCTTGTGCTGTCCAGAAGTATCCATTGCTGTGTTGCAGGCAAGACTCTCCATCAACTCACCTACACTGACAGCCCCCTGCTGAAGGAGTGCTGCCTCTACAAGCTGGCCTTCCAGCCCTGCCTGGAGCTCTTCAAGTGGGTGGTGCTCATAGCTTCTCCTCAGGTGAGAAGCGCTGCTGACAGCCAATGGCTGGCCCTGCCCAGTGGGGCCAGCTAGCCAGCAGGTGGGCTGGCTCAATGTGCCCTGCTGAAGGCCATCCGCTGTGCTGCGTGCTTCCTCTCCGCCATTGGCAGGCCTCTGCCAGGTGCATGCCTGCAAACCCCATGTGACACAACCCAGGTTCAGTATCATACCCTCTGAGCGCATGCTGCACATGCACGACCATTATGACAAAGATGCCCTGACACATGCAGCCAGGGGAATGTGAATCTGGTTCCTGCATTGAGCCCTCATGTGAGCGCAGCTGCGCGTGCAGGACCGTTATGTCCCATACGACTCAACTAGGATTCAGCGCCCGCCTGCCCCGCAGCCTGGCAACCCTGCGCAACACCGGCCAGGCAAGAAGATCCAGCTGCATGCAGCCATGGTGGACAGGCTCCTGCAGCACGTTGGGAAGCCACATGAGACCCAGCTGTTGTCTGTGGACGTCGACTTCCCTATCCGCAAGTGGGACTCCCTCAGCAATGTTGTTGGGCGCACCGCCCACATTGAATTCCTGCAGTCTACCTCATATGTCAAATTTCTGCTGCGGAGTGTGCTGGACCCCAGGGGCCTCTTGTGAGCACATTTCCCATTTCATGAGAATGTCAGACAGGCCGAGACGATGAGAGAGGAAGAAGCCTGCATGACTCCACCACCTGCCAGTTGCATTACCCACCAGAGCAGCAGTCCCTCAATCCTTACATCTACTTCAGTCTCAGGCATGTGTTTCAGAATTTGCTCAAAATGGAGCAGACCCCAGCCATTGATGCTTTGCCCTCCAGCTGCTTCTCCAAATGAAATGAACATCGATGTCAGGTGCTGCTATCGAAACAGCTAGCGTCATCACTCCGGCCCAGGAAGGCCAAGCCTGACAAGTCAAGTCACCGCGTCGCAGCGGGGGCGCATCTGACAAGAAGGTCATGTCTCGATTCTATCGAGCTCTGCTAGCCGCTCCAGGATGACCTGCGAGGCAGAGGGGCCAGCTCATCGACCAACCTCCCAGAGCTTCAAGCACTGCTATCTTGTCCGGTCTACGGCTTAGCACATGCACATTGAAGCTGCACATAGCCTCAGATGCGGCAGTGCTCAGATGGAGGCCCGCATCATGTCTGCTGAAGCCCCAGGCACCGACTGTGTCCAGACAGAGGTCCATCTGCTGGTTGCACTGACCTTTTTGCTGGTCTCCTGCAGTTCGCCGCCCATGATGAACTCGTCCAAGATCAGGTACACCTGCAGTGGCCACACAAGACTCTTTAGTGCCCTTGCTGCTCCTGAAGTGATATTCTCCGAGCGCAGAGGCTGCCGCACCATCACAAGGCCAGGCGTGCACAGCTGCCCTGTGCCAACCCTGTAAAACCCGACAGCAGGTCCAGTTCACACAAGTTGCAGGCAGATGTCAGACCACCCCGGCCGCAGATGCAATCTGCCTGTCAGCCCTTAGCTGCCGGCAGACCATGGCAGGCACCGCCAGCACTGTAACCCACTGGGAGTGACGCTCATCCCTTTGAAACAAAAGCTTCCCCCAGCAGCCCACCTTGTGGAAGTTGAACACCAGGTCCAGCTCACACACGTTGCTGAAGTAGTGGTCCAGGATCTCCACAAACAAGTGCACGCTCTCCAGGTAGGCCAGCTCATTGTCTGTCACGTCTACACACATGGAGAAGAAGAGGCCGGCGTATCGCCGGTAGATGATCTTGTTGGTTTTGAACTGCAGTACAGGGACAGGCCTCCTGGAGTGTTGAGCTGCAGAGGCAGGTGCAGGCAAAGCCTTGCAGCATTGTTCAGGGCCATGTCGCGGTGGCATTCACAGGGCACGAGCACAGCTTGTTGTAGGTGAAGGTGCAGGCAGCGCTACATGAGCCTGGCACCAAGCCCTCCATAGCTGCATGTGGCAAGGTTGGAGCCTGGAAGGCGCCTGTGTGCTGCCTGTGGCATGGTTCAGAGCGTGGATGGTGAGTGCTGAGCCTCCTCAGAAGTTGGCCGCATGGGTGCGGCAAATGGCACAGCATTATGTGCAGCCTTCCATCTGCCCCACCCCACACGCATTAGCTCACCTCGACAAAGTTTGTGAATTTGGGGTCCCTTGTGGAGATGAGTCTGTGCACCTCATCATTCATCTTGTGCTTCTCGGTGTCATCCAGAGGGATGTAGTATTTGGCTAGCCTGGTCTTGCCAGCTCTGTTTTGCAACAGGATGAAGCGAATCATGCTGAGGTCCTACTGCCAGCCCCTTCACCTCCCCAATGCTAGCCAGCTGATTGGCACTACTGAGTACGCTCCACAGGTGATGTTCCTCAGATGAAAAGCAGCAACAGGCCTGTCTGGTGGTCAGAATTTGCCAGCAATGTGCTCTTGAGGGCTGATGGACAGATTGCGCAAGCTGAGAGCCAAACAGCGGGGGTGCCACTCGCTTTCTATGCGACTCACATGCCAGCCTCCAGTAGAGGCCTGAGTGACACTCCTGATCAGACTATTCACAGCACAAGACAACATGAATGGGTTTGGCTTGGGGCTGAGTGATCTGCCACGAGGGAGACATGCAGGAAGCCTAGGATTTTCAGAGAAATAATGAGGGGGTGCAACAAACTGCAGTCCATATCGGCACTCAGTAAACAACACGAGTCCTGGAGACACAGCTGCAGTCATAGGGCTGCCACTCAGATACATATCAGCTTGCTGAGCAACATAAGAGTTCAGGTGGTGAGAGGCAGCGGATGGAGAGCATCTGTTTTCAGAGAGGAGGCCAGCATGTGGGCAACATCGTGTCAGGGGCCCCACTCCTTGGGCATGAAGCCATGCCCCCGCTGCTTGAGTTTGCACCAGCTGGGTGTGTATCTGAGAGAATTGCACACAAACACAAACAAGCTAGCTATTGGGAGCTGGACAACATGGGCCATGCTCTGACGCTGCAGGCCACATCCTTGGCAAAATTTGGCAGGCTCATCCCAACAAGGAAAGCTCAACACAGGATAGTGCGTGGCGTGTGCTGCAAGGGTCGTCACACTGTTTCTTGGTTGGGGCCTGGTGGTGGCTGTGGAGGAAGCTCAGCCAGCACAGGGCTGCTTCATCATGGCGCCGCAGCACAGCACATGTTACTCTTGCTGCGTGCTGATCTGGTTTGCACAGGGCAGGGGATGGGAGCTTGGCCAGCAGGGTATCCTTGCGGCAGCAGAGTTCCTGTCCAGTAGCTGTCCAGTAGGGCGCCTACAGCTTGGCACCTGACGAGACGACTGACAGACCTGGGGCGGTGGGGAAGGCTCTGGGGGGAGCTGGGGGATGTTGAACAGCTCACAGGCCATGTCACTGTGGGCAGCGGACAGGATGCTGCTGCTGCTGCTGGGGGCTGGCGACTGAGCAGCAGTCCTGCAGGGAGACGGGGTTCATCGTGTGCGAGGTGCTGCAGGGCCGACCTGGCGGGAGAGACTGCCCTGGCGTGGAGGAACTGCTGTTGACCCACCCCCTGGGGGCAGGGGCCAGATGCACCCGTGCAGCTCACTGCCGCCAGCATGTCGTTGGGTGGCTGACCAGGACAGACGTGGTGCAAGCCAGCCTTGCTGCAGCACGCTGGTAGAGTGTTGCTGGAGGCACGGGGTCTGCGTGGCAGCACGTCCACCCAGATGTGTAGGTGTGGGGGCAGGACAGGGACAGCGAGCGCAGGCTGGCTGCCACAAGGAGCTGAGGGGAAGTGACTCACACCTGCTGCTCTGCAGATTGTCCCACCCCGGGGAGTGGCTCATGCCGCAGGGGTTGCAGGCCTGCTGAGCTGGTGGGCCAGGCTGTGCCGGGCAGGGAGCCTGTCCATCGCACTTTTTGAGGGGAACAGAGTGGCTTGGCTGTCTGGGGTGGACACAGGTGCTGGGGCAGGGTGCAGAGGGGCCCAGGGGGTGGCGGCTTGAGCCCAGGGAGCACTGTAGGCAGGGGGGTGCAAAGCAGTGCAGGTCAGTGAGAAGACGGCTGCAGAAGCCCCGTGTCGGGAGTGCAGCAGGGGCAAGGCAGGCATGCCACTGCCAGGGGGCCAGCCATGTGATTGGTGATGGGGCAGGGGCGACAGGCGGCATCAGGCGTGGAAGGCACAGTGCGTGACAGACATGCTGCAAGGTGGGCACAGCCCGATGCAGCAGATGCGGGAACAGATACAACTGCATGCCAGGCAGGCTGCAAGCACCTCAGCACTGAGATTGCCAGGGGGTTGGGGCGGGCTGTTCAGGGGCAGCACACATGGAATGGAGTGGAGGCGAGAGGGGTTTGGCATGAACAGCGTGGGTGCAGACAGCCGAGGCACCTCCAAGTAAGGGCTGCCTGCACACAGGGCACTGCCGCTTTTGTCAAGTGCTTGAAATGGTGAGGCAGCATTACAGGCAGACTCACACATGACAGCTGTGCACGGGACACTGCCCACCCTTCCACGCAGTAGAGGTGGGTGGAGCTCTTCCCACCAGCGACTGCCAGGTACTGCAAGGCACCAGTGCAGCAGCCATTGCACAAGGCAAGCCTTGCCGCCAGGAAGCGCCAGGACACCTGCTGCGTCTGGAGGAGCACCCAGGCTCACCTCCCAGGTGCCTCAGGAGAGCAGACGCCTCAGGGGTGGCCCAGCTGTGGGCAGTTCCCTGAACCTCACCTCCCTCACCGTTGCCAGCAGCAGCAAAGCTGAAGGCCGCCGCGACAGGCAGGGCGCCGTCCTGAAACAGCACCGCGGATGTAGGCACCGCAATGCTTCTGCTGAGGCAGCTGCTGGCTCCCTTCTGCTGGCTTGCGCCTTGCAGGGAGCCGCCTGCGTAGACTGCCCACTCCGCATATTGCTGCTGAGCAGGCGTCCGCCAGCTGTGATTCTGCACGCTGGATGCTGCTGCGCTCATGCCTGACAGAGCGTCTAAGCTGTCAGGGTCGGGCAGAGCAGCAGGTAGAGCCCCTGCCAGCAGGTGCAAGGGGTCACTGGACTTCGCTTCAGCACCGAGGATGCTGTGGCGCCATGACCACAAGACAAGGCTGCAAAGCACAATGCAGTGACATACAGCAGCAGCAGCAAGGAGGGCCAGGCCTGCTGCAACGCCTGGGCAGCTGCCAACGCTCAACAGGTGCACAATTGCGGCATCATGCATGGTTCTCTTCCCCAGGAAGAACAGTGGACAGCAGATGCAGGGCTAGTCTTCTGAGAGCCACACCTGGCGGGCTCTGCAGAGCTTGATGCTGCCTCTGGAGCTGCTCAAGGCCTTGATTGTAGCTGGCCAGGTAGTGGGGAGCCATGGGGACGGCAGGCTGGAAGGAGGTCAGCAGGGAGTCGGTGCTGGTCTGCACAACACAACATGCAGTGCAGCTTTGGCAGCAAAGGGTGGGCAGCCAAGGCCATGCAAGACCGGCAGGAGGGTTTGGAGGACGCTGCGGTGGCCTGCATGAGCTTGCCAGGCAGCAGGGCTCAACATTCATGCTTGTGTGACACTGCTTGATGCAAGTGGCGATTGGCTTGATTAGCATGACGCCCGCCTGCCTACAGCCCCTTTTGTGCAGCAGGCTGTGGTACAGCCGCTTTTGCTCAAGCGGCAATGCAGCACAGCTCAGGCACTTCCCTCCTTGCTTCCTTGATACCAAGCAGCGTCACAAAGAAAGTCAGTCATGCCTTCATTATGCACACTCCTCGTGGAGTGCGGGGTCGAGGAAGGCCCTCACCTCAGGCCGCATGTGCAGCAGGCTGTGTGCAGCCAGGTCCGTAGCCAGGTATGCTGGCCCTCCTGAGCCTCCCCGTGCCCCCGGAAGAACGTGAGGAGCTGTAACATGCTGGCCCAGTTGTTGAGCAATAGGGGATAGCTCTCGTGCGTGTGCATGCCTGGGAGTGCTGATGGCACTGACCCGAGCATGAGTCGATGGCCGCTTTTGAGGCGGCTGCCCGCTCCTGCTGGCATGGTCCGTCGCACTGCTCCGCGACCTGATGGGCTTGCCATCACTGAGACCCTCTCGGGTTCGCTGCAGTGGGCAATTGCAGGCATCAGGCGTGTTGTCCGAACAGCATTCCCAGGGCCTCTCTGGGGCTCGGTGGTAGGCGTAGCTGCATGCCAGCGCCTGTCTCCAAGATAAAGGGCCCTGCCAGCTGAAGGAGGAGACTCCAACAGAAAGAAATGCAGACAGCCCTGAAATGTCTCTCAGATTGCAGGGGCTGTTGGCAGCCCTGCTCACCTTGGCTCCTGCACCTGAGCGCCTGCTTCCAGCGCTTGCACTGCAGCCTGCCCCAGCATTGTTGGCCGATGAGTCCATCTGCGGCAGACAGAGAATGTCACAGTCTGCCGTTTGGTGTGATGCTTGGCATAGGCTGGTCCCCAGGCAAAGCTGCACCTGTCAAAGAGTGGAGCTGCCAGAGCTGGCACACCAGGCTGCACCCTGTGCATGATCAGCCTGGCCTGCAGCTCTGGGCATTGCTCACCTTGCCACTCCTGCTGAAACCCGGGGGCTGCTCCAGATCAATTAGTACAGCAATTTGACCCTTGCTCTGGTGGCGAAGAGCCTCCACCACCTGGTCCTGCAGCACAGGCCACATGCACACATGGAGCCTGCTGAAGCTTTGCTGCGGGTGGCATGCGGCTGAGCCTCCTGCAGGACTTTCCTGTTTGTTAGGACAAGCAGGGACGGCAGCAAGCCTTGTTCAGACTGCACAGCTTGACGAGCAGCAGTGCGCTGCAGCGCAGCTTTCAACTGACAGCATGCTCACCGCTGTCACGCTGGGCAGGAGGGACATCAGCTTTGAGTAGACAGCCTCGTCAAAGTTCAGCTGGCAGCCTGTGCCCCGTGTCTTGAGGGCCTGCAAGCACCAGCAGGGAGGCCTTGACTTAAAACCTCAAGCAGACATGCAGCCCAGGCAGGCATGCACACTCCTGAACATCAGCACGATGTTTGTCACGATCCTTTTGGGAATGGCTGGCAGCATGCAGCTGCTGGGAACTCTCACCATGATGTCATGAGCTCTGCTAGCCTGGTCCCTTGAATCATAGCCACCAAGGTAGACCTGCAGGCGTCCACACACAAGTGGCATTAACACTTTGTTACATTGGCAACAGCAATGATCCAGGGGTCTGAGCAAATGCCCTCTGCCGCTTGGCTCTTGACAACCAACGTTTCAGCAGCACAGCAGTCACCTGCTTCTTCAAATACCAGATGTGTGCCTCCCATCGCCTTGTTTGCCTGCAGGAGATGAACACTGACATGAGCCGCCTGGTCGCTCCCCACAACATTAGTGGCTTTACAGGATGCCTTGGCTTGAGGCCGCCGCCCTCACCAAGGAGAGGGCAGCAGCATGCATGTCCAGCATTCAAGGGGGTCTGATAACATGGTAGGTGTGTGTTGGCAAGCACGCAACTGCTTCTGCGATCAGGCAGGTGTGCTCCCACGCCTCACGCCTCGCAGCTCACCTGTGCCTGGTCACTCCCCGGGGCTTGCCAGCAGTGGCATCGTTGGCCTGCAGTTCTGGACCACTGGCATTTGAACGCCCTGCAGCGTGTTCTTTGGCCTCAAACTCAGCAGCGCTGACAACTGATGCCCTTGCAGCGCAATCATTCTGCATGGTACAGCACAGCTGGCTGTCAGGACCTCCACACGTGGGCCACATGACATGCTAGCTGGCAAATTGACATCCAACCAGCCTGACAGATGCAGCATGGGCAATGCAGGACATCTGACAGCTCCCTTGCATGCGAGCTTGACAGCCCCCATCATGCTGGGCCCCGGCGGCTGAGCTGCGTCCTCACTGAACAGCTTTCTGCGTTCGTGCATAAATGGACAACAGATCCCACCAGCACAGGTGAGGTCTTTGGCATCACCACGGCGATGCTCAAGTGCTCGTTGAGAGCTACTGTAAATCTTGCCAGAACCCCATCCTCTATAGGGGCCGCCATGTCGGAGTGCTTTTTGCAGCAGCTCTGAGAGCCAAGCTTAGCTTTGGTCAAAGTCAAACATCAAAGGGCCTCATGTCTCCAGCAAAGATGGCATCCAGCCCCTCCCGGTAGCTGGCGAATTCCAGGCTGCAAAGTTCCGAGAGCATCTTTCTGTTAGAGACTCGCTTCCCTGATGGAACTGCCCTTACTTCCTCCATTGTGTTGTTCCCGGCCTGGGGCTGGCCATTCCCCAGCAGCTGCAGTGCCCATTGCACTGCAAACTCCCGCCCTGCTGGGTCGTTGTCAACAAGGTTATAGACGCTGCCTGCTGATGGCCGATCTATGCTGACAGAGAGCGCCCGGCATATGTCGTACACGTGGATGCGCGCTGTGAAAGGCCGCTTGCTCCTGCGAAGTTGTGATGCTGAGGGCGGCCCCTGCAGAGCAGCCTCAGAGTTCAGATCACACTTGTGAGTCTGCATGCGGCCAGCATGGCTGCACCGAGGCTGACCTTGCGTTGCACGGCATCTAACGCGCTTCGATTTGGCCCATAAATACCGCCCAGACGGAAGATGTGCACTGGCAGCCCGTGCTGGGTGTGCAGTGACAGCCACCTCGTCTCTGCAGCCCTCCTGGCACTGCCAGTGCTGTCGGTGGCCAAGAGCTCAGACCTGAAGAAAGGAATGGTGGTGATACCCCTCACCGTGACCCAATCGCAAGCTCGATGCTTCAAGCGTAGAGCTCAGGTAGCATGCTATGAGGCTCACTCTTCTGTGACCTCTGCGCCCTTGTGGTCGCCATAGACGCCTGTGCTGCTGAGGTAGCCCACCCAGGCAGGCCCACCCCGTGCCAGATGTGGCAGCGAGGCTAGCAGCTCCTGGTGGCATTGCAAGACCTGCAGAGTACAGTAGGGGCTGACGCCCATCAGGATGCTCCCTGGATGGAGACATCAACTCACCGGATCCTGATCAAAGTCACCCTTGGGAGGTACTGTTGTCAAGATGCAAGTGGCCTCCTGCAGCTGCTCAATGCCTGCATTGCTTGAACAGCAAGGGGATCTTGCTGTCAGTGCAAGAAGATGAGGGCGGGCAGAGTCTGCATTTTGATGCACATACCTGAGGCACTGTAGATTGTCAGGGTCAAAATCATGAACTGTAACACCCCTGGCTTTTAAGTGCTGCTGCTTGTCCAACTGGCCTGGTCTGCATGTGCCGCTGACGCTCCTGTTCACGCAGGCAGTGGCCATGAAGAGACACAGTCGGCTTGAGTGCTCCAAGTTGCATGCAGGCTTCTTGTCTCACCAGCCTGCCTTCTGCAGCTGGTGGCTCACTGCTGTGCCAGTGTACCCCAGTCCAAATACAAACAGCTTCTTTGGCTGTGACTGCCTGGCATGCACTGCGGCCATGCGACATGGCCTGCCTGCCAGAAGGTGCATTGCCTGCTGTAGGTTCGTCTGCTGTAGATCCTCCTGCAGGCTACAAATGTTTGAAGGATAGAGCTCCTGCCAAATGGATTGTGAATCTAACCCCCTGATCCGATATTGCTAGCCTTCGATCACTGTGACAGTGTCGACTATGCAAACATCATGCAAGTTGCACAGTCATACTCTGCCACGGCCAGGGGCATGCAGATGGGCGAAAACCTTTGATCATGTGCAATGCTCAGCCCATACTGGGCAAGGCAAGAGAGGCAGCAGGCCAGCCCAGCTGCACCTGATCCCCCCTGCATTGCTGGCACTGGTGCCGGCAGCCTGGGCTGAGGATCTCGATGAGGCAGGGCAGCAGGCTGTGGAATCCCTCAGATCGCCTTACCAGTTCTCAGGCCCCAAGGAAGCCTACCCTGGCACAGAGGCCGTCAAGTCAGCAGCAGATGCTGCTGGCATCTCCCTGCCAGATGTCCAGCTGCCCTCTCTACCCAGCGGCCTGGCAGACAGCCTTCTGGACAACCCCCTGCTGGTGGTTGGCGGCGTGGCTCTGCTGGCCATCCCCCTCATTGCCATCGGCCTCACTGGCAGTGGTAGCAAGGTCAAAGGAGTCAGCGCGGCCAAGGCGCTGGACGAGCTGGCCAATAACCCCAGCGCTGTCATTATTGACCTGCGCAGCAAGGCAGATGTGAAGGAGGAGGGCTCCCCCGACCTCAGGAGCGTTAAGGCCCGCCTGACCAGTCTGCCTTTCACAAAGGTGACTGACGGCGGCTTCTTCAAAGCTTGCGCTGGCGGCATGACCGCTGGCAAGCACCTGGGCATGTGGCACTCCCTGCTACCTCAGCCCTTTTGTTCAAAGGAACCTGCGAGCCTGCTGCCTGTGCTTCTTACATGATGTCCTGTTGTACACGATGTCCTGTTCTGTGCTGGAATGCTCAGGTAGCCATTCTCGCCTCTGACTGGCACTCGGCCTTCCATCCACACTGCAGGTGGTCAAGGGGGAAGTTGTGGAGGAGGAGTCCTTCCAGGGCAAGCTAGAGCGCCTGTCAGCTCTCAAGGAGGACAGCACTGTCATCCTGCTGGACACGTGAGCTGTACAGCAGGCTGCCATGCCTGTTCTCTGCGGCTATTCGTACATGAACCACAAAACGGGCATGTATGAGGCCTTTGGCTGGCCCCAGCAATGGGCCTGCATTTGGCGGGGCACATGCAGAATGTATCCAGCATCCCCAGACTCTGAGATTGCCTGCTGAAACTGTGTGCAGGTCTGGCCAGGAAGCCAAGGCAGTGGGCGCGCTGGTGCAGCCACTGGTGCAGGCAGTGTTGTATGTGAATGGCGGAGCTCAGAGCTGGAAGGTGGGCTCCTGCCATCTGGCTGCGGCCTAGTATTGCTTTTGTCTCTGATATGTCGAGTCACTGGCCAGGCATGTGCATAGCATCAGCACTCTTCTCTGACGAGCAGATCATGCAGATTCCTGCTGCTTGGCCCCCAATTTGCATTAGCATGCCATGTCTAGATGGGCTGAGAGTCGTCAGCAACCCCCATCAAACATTATGCAGGCTGCCGAGTTGCCGTGGCGGGAGCCGTCAAGGGGCCTGGACCTGTCTGGCCTGAACCTCGGCAACCTGTCCAAGACTGTGGATGACCTAGCGGAGGACTTCAAGGTGCACAGCTGCAACAGATCTACCTTAATACTGCCCAGTGACTGACTTCTTGGCTGCATGCATGTTCACCTGCCAGGTGCCTAACTGCCTACATGCCAAGTGTTCTTCTTGCATGATTGATCTTGGCTTTTGTGCCAAGCAGAGTGGCTGCTGCATCCTGCAGAAGCAGCCAACGACCACGAAGGCTGGGCTGGCAGTGGGTGCCATTGGCCTCGCAGCTGTTGCACTGTTCCAGGAGGCAGAGATTGTGCTGGAGGTGCTGGGTGCTGCAGCAGCTGGCAACTTTGCACTCAAGCGGCTGCTGTTTGCCCAGGACAGGGAAAAGACATTCACTGAGATCAAGTGAGTCCCATTGCAGCTGCCACCAATCGGCGGTGCACTGGCAGCCTGTGTGCAGCCTGTCATCCTCATACATGCAAAGTGGTCCGTCCAGCCTACTGCGTTGCACTGGCTGCCTATGTGTGGGCTGTCGTCGCGTATCCACGTTGATCCGCCCAGCATTGATGCCCTTGGCAAAGCACGATGGCTATCAATAGCTTAAGACGGTTCTGCTGCTCTTATGCTAAAAGCTGCCTTCTTGTTTGCAGATGTGCCCTGCTGTCCAAATGCGAAAGTTGCTGCCGTTTCTGTGGCTTGAGTACTTTGCCTGAACAAGCACATTCATATGCCTGCAGGAAGCTGGTGAAGGACCAGGTGGCCCTGGACGAGCTACCAAAAGACCTACGCAACGTGGCCGACAGGTTCTCTCGTGGGGAGATTAGCTCCAAGCAGGTATACTGAAACTTGGGGTCTCAAGGACCTGAGCCTGCAGGTTCCCTCCGCCATGTGGCAAACAGCTGTGCTCTGGGCTTGATCAGCTCCAGGCAGGTGATCTGATGATTTGCACCATTGTCTTGAGTAGGCAGCAACATGCCATCACTGCATAGTGCTGTCTTTGTATCCCAGACGGAGCAGAGCCGGCAGAGCTCTCTACATCTGTCCTGCTGCTGCTGCACTCTACTGACTCCTGCTGCTCAATGCTGGGCTGCAGCTGGACAAGGCTGTGAAGGAGAGCGCAGACTCCCTGAGCCAGGGAACAAAGACCATCAAGGCAGGAGCGGGGGCTGCCACCAAGCAGGCAGAGAAAGCTGCCCCAAAGGTGGCCAAGGAGGCTGAGAAGGCTGCCCAGCAGGCTCCCAAGGTGGCCAAGGACGCCAAGAAGTCAGTTGCCTCTGCTGGGGAGCAACTCAGCAAGGACGCCCCTGCTTCGCCCAAGCAGGCAGGCAAGAAGGTGGCGTCCTCAGCTGACAAGGCGCAGAAGGAGGCAGCCGACACGGGCAAGGAGGTCAAAAAGGATGTGAAGGCGGCAAGCAAGGACGCCAAGCAGGGCATGGAGAAGGGTGGCGCCAAGGTGGAGGTGAGGCTTTTTCAGCTTTTGACAAGGGCAGAGACTGAGTGCGGCGCCTTCATGTCGTCATGCTGCATCAAAGTGCTCGAGGCAGTGTGGGCAAGCTGGACCTCCAATGTGCGGAACAGCCTGCCAGTGTGACACGGTGCATGGGCAGGCCCCTGCCTTATATGCTGCTAGGCTGGTGTGATGACGGGCTGGACATCCTGGTGACCTGGCAAAGCGTCGGCAGGTGCTGACCCATACCTTGGCGCCACCTGCAGAGCAGTGCCCCCCCTCGCCCTCCCCAGAACCTGGGTGCAGCAAAGTCGAAGATTGTGCAGACCACCAAGGAGAATGTTGCAGAGGCAGAGGACGCCATGGCAAAGGACACAAAGGTTGCAACCGCTGCCACTTGTTGTGTCCTCTGCTCTGTTGGGGGCCATCACTGGCACAATGCTTGTCATAATGTTCTACAGGAGCAATGCTTGAGAGGCATCGCTGTATCATGGACTGCAGTAGCACAGCTGATGAATGATCTCCTTTGCTGCAGAAGGCCAGCAGCAATGGTGCACCCAGCGGGCAGGACGTCAAGAATCAGGCCAAGGAGGCTAGAGCTTGGATCAACCAGTGGCGCGAGCGTTCGAAGTGATCAGCAGCAGCTTCCAGTGACATACCTGCTCCAAAATGAACCAAATTCTCGAGCGTAGATTTTCTTGCATACCGTCTCAGATTGAGCGATGATGGCTGATGAATCTGTCAGTTCCCTAGGCTATCCATATCTTGCACCTCGCTGATGATAGAAGATTTGGATGCCAAAGTGGGGCCTGGGCCACCGCTGGGTGGATCCTCCTACACTGCTTATTTTCGAGCGAAACACACTCTGTTTGCAATGAAAGGCGCTGTGGCAGCGCTTGGGAGTCCTGGATCGCCCTGATGTAACCATGCTGTTTCCTCGATGTCGCCATAGTTTGGAGACCATCAGTTGTGCCTGGCATACTCAGCTGTTGTCACTCGAGGGCATCCCAGGATCGCCTCCCTGAGGCCAGGTCAATGCCTGTATGAATGACCTACCTCCCTGCAGCTGCCTTATGCAGCTCGTATGCCAGTAGCAACCCTCTAGTGCTGGGGCAGCCAGCAGGACATTGGCACACTTTGTGCAGGCATCAAAGCATTGACAATGTCCAGTCGGGGCCAGAGCAAGGCGTCGCTGGCACAGGAGAAGGATGAGGTGGCCAAGCGGTGAGACTGCCACACTGCTACACTGCTGCCTGCCAAAGCTCAATCAGCTTTCAAGTGGACTGGTGCGTGAGCTGCCGCACACTAGATTCCTGGCCAGCTGCACGCCTCATTCCCCAGCGCCTGGGAGAGGCATGCCTGGCATATAATGAAGCTATCAGGTCGCAGCTGGCTGCAGAGATTCTGCTTTTGCATTGCCGCCAAGGCATCATATCAGCATCACTTTGATGCGCACTCTGCTGTCAGGGTGGCTGTCTCAGCCTCTGCTGCCAAAAGATGGGGTTGGCTGTCACTTCAGCTCTGTGCCTTCCACCAGACAGTACGGCTGCTAGCAGGTCTGTATGGCTACTGATGCTGATTCTTGGCAGCCAAGGAGCTAACCGCAGCCCAACGCATGCATGAAACAATCCTTTGCTGCAGCACATGGAGTATTGTCCTCCACATGCTTCTGCCGGTCTGTTGAGGCAGCTTGTCAAGCCAGCACATGAATGTGACGCCCAGCTGCTGCCTTGCTCTGCATCACCTGCGCCAGCATGATAATGGGCGGCAGCATGGTCTGTGCATCAGGACGATCTTTCCTAGCCTATCTGCACCCGCACACAATGGCAAAGCTTGCTCCCCACCTTCTTCCGTGCAGAATTGGTGCCAGCATCATCATCATCAGCACTGACGGATCCATTAGGGCCCCAGTCATCACCCTTCAGGGGGAGAAGTCCAACCCCTATGGCGTGGTGGAGAAACACTTTCGCCCCGACATCCTCATCGGGGCTGAGCGCTTCTGGAAGGTGGGCCCCAGCTACCAGGCTGCTTCTGTCGCACAGGCAACTGTGGCAAGACAATGTTGGATGCTGCTGTTAGTGCGAGCAGGCTCTGGCAAGTGTGCCCTGATGGCTTGGCTGCGGCGATTGCCAGCAAGCTGCATGGATGATGTTCGCGCTTCTGCAACTTGGTTCCCAGCTGCCTGCTTTCTGCTGTTTTGGGGAGCAGGCTCTGGAAGCTTGGCTCTAGTTGCCTGGCCGCAGCGGTTTGCAAGCAGCCGGCTGTCCAGAGATGGCAATGGGGCACCTTCCAGCCGGGCTGCTGGCATGCAGCTGGCTAAGCTGTGAGGGCAGTGCCCATGATGCGAGATGTGGCGAGCCTGGAGCTCAGCACTTCTGCTGGGCGTGCAGGTGATCAGGGCCATGTACAGCCCTCCTCTAGAGACCTGGCGGCCGCGCGTGAATGGAGTCCAGCTCAAAGCCCTGCAGGTCAGTAGAGTCTGGAGCACTCATTGTGCATGAGCTCTGTACAGCAGCAGGACTGTCTGCTTGGGAAGGAACCCGCATTGGAAGGCCATGATGCAATGGAAGTTCAGAAGTGTTATGAGCTCATCTGCTGTGTTGTATATGAGCTGGATAGCAGCCAAGCTGGCACCTGCATGACACCTGGGAGGTGGTGATTGCCCCAATGGTGCTCCATCTCAAAGCAGCTGCAAGACGCCCATGCAGTGCGCAGCTGGGAGGCGGTCTGCCTCCTCAGCGCTCTGCACGGCTTGCCGGGCGCGCTTCATTAGCCTTGGTGCAGGGCAACGCTTTGCCTCTCACTCGCTGCACCGCAGCAGGACACCTACGGCAGCGCAGCAGTGTTGCTCCATGAGTTCCTTGAGCCAGGCTGCCAAGTGCTGCAGTGCCCTTTTTGGTGACCCAGAAAATCGGCACGATGCATGCGAGATGCTGTGGTCATGGATTCAAAGGCTGCATGAGACACAGCACCTGACATGTCTGTGGCCCAAAGGTCATGTCTTGTGCCTGCGGGGCGTCAGGCTTCCTGCAGCTGAGCAGGAGTGGGGGGCAGTTGTGCAGGCACGGCAGCCAGCCTGCACGTTGCCAGCCCCTCTCATGCAAAACAGCTCCCTGCTGCAAAGCTGGGGGGGGCTTCTGCAGGGCCTTCAGCTGCTCTGAGCTGGGTTGGGTGTCCATGTAGCAGGCGCCCCTGCTGGAAAAATTCATTCCACTCCCACAGCACCTCTGGCGGCTGCAGGGCGCAAGACTGCCCGAGGCTGAGCAGGAGTGGGAGGCAGTCCAGCAGGCACTGGAGCATGTGGAGCCCTGGATTGTGGAGGGCTCCTCTCTGAATGCGTTGGTAGGAGACCTGCGGGCCCTGGCGGCCTTCTGTGAGGAGTGGTGGGACCACCGCACCAAGCGCGACATACACGGTGGGAACTCCCTGGTGCTTGGCGTGTCACCGACAGCCAGCACAAGCCTGTGACGGGACAAGTGTGACCAACAGGACATCTGGGAGGGCCAGCCGCTGCTTGTATGCCTAAAGGGGTGGGCTTGCTGCCCCTAGCTTGCAGAATGGTTGGGGTGCAGAATGCTGCACGCCATGGCTGTGGAAGATTGAGACTTGCCACGATGAGTGCAGCATTCGCGGTGAGGGGCCCGCCCTTGCTGCTGTGGGCAGGGCAGCCTGGATGGCAGAGGCTGTGTGTACAGCAGCCTGCTGGTGCTGCACAGGGCTTTGAGCAGATTGGCAAGGGCCAAGGAAGCCTGCTGATGATGGGCTGCACAGGGCTGTGAGCAACTGGCTGGAGGCGAAATAGCCCTGTTTGTGCAACCTGGGTGCACGTTGCTGCATTGTACTGGTCCTGCAGCGGAGGGGCCAGTCTTGGTGGCTGCTGACTGCAGGCGGCTTGTCCAGGGACCCCATGAAGAGGGCACTGCTGCTCCCTAACCCTCCGGCTGCCATCAAGCGTCAGAACACTGGCCTTCTGACTCCCAGTGAGTGCCCCTGCAGTCGTGCACACCCTGCAGTGTCTGAAAACGCAGGTCCCCGGCGCTGGGAGGTTGGATGCTCAGTCAAGTCATTGCTGGCAGTGCGTCCCATGCCTTGCCAGATAAGCTGCTGCTGCAATCAGACTGGCAGCTGCTGCAAGGGCGAGCTTCCCAGGCTGGTAGTGCCCAAAGTAAGAGGACTCGCCTGTCTCCTGTGCAGACTTTGGGGCGGGGACTTCCCAGCCAGTGCTGGCGCCGCAGCACAGCGGACCCCTGGCCGGCGACCAGAGCAACTCCCTGAGGAGCCTGGCAGACGCAGCAGCAGATGCTCCGATTATAGAAGGTGAAATGTAGCACCTTGACGTGCACTGTGGGCCCCCAATTTGCTGTTTTGCAACTGTGCTGTAGGGCAATGGAGCACCCTGCCACTCGTAGTTGGGAGGGAGCACAGCACTGCGTCCCCTGTGGTTGCCTGTGCTGGGGACTGCCAGCCAGGCAGACATGCAGCTTGCAACACGCTGAAGGTATATACCGGCCTTGCACTGGAGGGGCAGGTCAAGCCAGCCTAGGCCTGCAGCGGCTCTTCCCTGCACGGTGCCTGCCCACTGCAGCTTGTGGCGCATGGCAAGGCGGGCTGCAGATACCTCAGCGAGGGAACAGTGCAAAGCTGCCAAGAGTGCAGAACCATCTGGGTGCAGGTGGCCTTGCTGCAGACGTGATGACCTCGGAGCAGGCGGCCCATCTGATGGTGGAAGCGCACCACCACCCAGCCTCAGCCAATGGGGACGCCATGCACACAACTCCCAGCGCCCACGCAAGCCTGGCACCGGTGGGGCTTTCTCCTGCACTGGTTGTGCAGCTGTCTCAAGCCTGCACTTCCCTTCGGCATCTGGAGGTCTGCAGGTTGCTCCTGTTGAGGTTGGATGCTGGTGCCCAATACAGTAGGCCACTGAAAGGCCTTCTCTTCACGCATATGGAGGTCTGGTGCAGGTTTGCTGGGATATTGCTTTGCAGCCAGCGCATAGAGTTCATCAGCTGAGAGGCAAATGTGTGAGAGGCGAATGTGTTGGCAACCATGTGCCTGCCTGGCATAGTCCAACCTCCTGAGTGGTAACTGTGTGCACCCTGTAGAGCCTCCAGCCAAGGGTGGAGCAGCAGCGACCAGCCCATCCCACCCCTCAGCAGTCCACGCAGTTCACGCCCTCGCCTCTGCACCGCTCCTGCCTACCCAGGTCCCAGACGCCCCACCAGGTGAGGCATGGCAGCTGTCGCTTGCACACCTGGCAGCAAGCTGGAAATCTGCCTGGCCTCGTCATTAACTCTTTACAGGGTCTGGCAGCACCGCGGATTGGGTTGAAGCCTGTGAGCAGCATGTCAGCTGCTGCAGCTGGCCCTTGACAGGCAGCATCCCCATGAGACATCATCCTGTGGCTCCCGCTGCAGCAGCTGTGGCTGTCCCCAGTTGCAGCTGTGGCCACCCCCAGTTGCAGCTGTGTGCTCAGCTCCCCTGTGGGGGACGCAACACCCCTCTCAAATCCTTGCTGGGTGCCCCCCTTGTGCAGGAGGCAGTGGTGCTCAATGTAGGTGGCCGGCGCTTCATGACGACGGCCGCCACCCTGTTGGCTGTGGAGGGCTCCTTTTTGTGGAAGTTGATCTCTGTGCAGCAGGCGGCGGGGACGCCCAAGCCTGGAGCAGAATTCTTCATTGACAGGAATGGCAGCGTGAGTGCATATAGTCAAGAGACGCAGGGCAGCTGCCGTACACACTGGGCTTGAGAATGCCTGTTGATGTGACTGCTCTCTTTGAGAGTAGGTCTGATCGCCACAGGCGGTATGGCACCTTCAGGACCCTGCTGGGGCCTGGCACAGCACCATGGATGGTAGCAGGATGTGGCTGGCTATGTACAGGCTCCTAAGTCTGGCATCTTCACTTGCAAAACGCCAGGCCACTGCGAATGAAATCTATTGCTGCTAGAGTCTGGGAGACTGGCAGCTCAGGAGCCATGCTGGGTCCAGCCATGCCCTGCATCTGCCAAGGCAGGCAAACCCTTTGAGGAAGCCCACCAAGATGTGGACGAAGTTGGTCTCATGCTGTCTGTGCTGGGGTACCACCCTCCTGCAGCAGTGCCTACCAGATTGTGGACTGAGTGCACTTCACGCTGCCTGTGCAGCTCTTTGAGTCAGTGCTGGAGTATCACCGTTCTGCCCGCTTTGAGCGCCCCGAGCAGCCCCCGCCACTGCCACAGGACACTTTCCGCCTCCAGCAGCTGCAGAGAGAGGTAAGACGCCCTGGAGGTAGCCAGTGGCATCAGCCTGCCCTCCAGCATAAGTCACCTGGGTGCAGCTGGGGATGATGAGGTGTGCTCTCATCAACCTTTGGGCCGCCGCCTGCCTCCGTTACACGCAATGACGGCTTGACTGGCTTGAATTGGCGCCTGGTGCCTGCACATGAGGCAACCGCCTTCCTCTGGCTGTGCAATGACTGCCTTCGGGTTGCTTGCTCGCCACACGCTACTGGCCTCCATCACTGTCATGCTTTGTGTGCACATGTCAAGCGGTGGATGTGTTCAGGTCCGTCAGCATTGTGTCATGGCTGCAGGCAGAGTTCTTTGGGCTGCCTGGGCTTGTGGAGTCCATTCGAGAGCAACTGGCGCTGTGCTCAGGAGCAGCACACATGGACAGCCTGGCCGGGCCCAGGCGCCAGCAAGCTCGGGAGGCCCTCAATTTTGACAGCGTGTATGCAGAGACCAGCTTTCAGAAGACCTCAGACGCTCTTGAGGCTCAGAGAGTCCAGGTCATGCAGGTCAGGTCACCCTTGTAATGGGTGTTTCGGTGCTGGCCGTGCATGCACGCTACTGCAGACAGCAGTACATACCTACTGGGAACCCATTACGGCCTGGAAATCTGTGTTGTGGAGCGTGCGCAGTTCCCTGGCCATTGCTGTGCTCTGCCAGTACCGCCCACACAAGCTTGTGCCTCTGATGGGCAGGGCTTTTGCACAAACATCTGCTCTTCTGCTCTACCTGACCTCCCCTTGAAGATTTTGTGACTGACTGCAGGAGTTGAATGAGAATGTGCGTCAGAAATGTGCAGAGGGGTTCCGCCTGATTGAAATGAAGGCTGGGTCCTCACACTCCTCCTTGAGCAATGGCACAGTGTTGAGGAGCTTGCACTACCATGCCACTTTCAGGAAGCAGTCTTAGATGTTATGACCACTGGCACCAATTGTACCAGGGATACACATCATCAGGCATTGTTTCAAGACCAGTGTTTTGCAGCAGCCCATTTCATCTGCCATCTACTTTAGGGTCATGTCATGTTGCATCTGAAAGACATTTGTTCAGGGGTGATCTATCAGGACAGTGTTTCATTGTCTTTCAATGAGTGAGTTCCAACATGCTGCTTGCCATGTTCCAAGTCATTTTCAACATGCTGCTGCAAAGCTGGTGCCTGCAGTGAGCCCTCCAAGTGCACCCCAAAGAACTTGTCAGTCAAGACATCGGTGGTTGATGCTGAGGCATTCTGCTTGTCAATGCCCTCGGCAGCATCTGTGTCTGAGTCTGAACCAGAAGGCGGCAGGTCCATGTTGCTCATGTAGTCACCGTCAGCTGCAGGCAGGAAAGGGAAAAATTGCCAACTTGTGCTGTGACACACGACATGACACAAAATATAGAGACATACTCACCATCAGGGGCCTTGGGCGGCGCATTCTGCAGCTGCTCCAAGAAGCTGGTCTGTACCTCTATGACAGCCACAGAGGAGGGGCAGGCTGCATATCTCTCCAGCAAGTCTGCATTGGTGGAGAAGAAGCTGTGCCCCCTGCAGGGGCAGGGCGGGTGGCCTTGCTCGCTCACTGCACCCCATTGGTATTCAGCTGCACAGGCAACAGAAGACGACAGAATGCGCCCCAAACAGCTGCAGAACAGAGCTGCACGGTGCTTGTTGGGGCTCACCACTTGAACCTCGACATGACAGCGACAGCAGCATCACTGAAGCGACAGATGAAGAGTGCCGCCGCGAAGGCTTCTGCGCAGGATAGTTTACAGGGGCGGCCTGCAGGAAGGCCAGACGGGTGGCAGCAGGCTGTGGCAGGCAGACTGCACCTCTGCAGTGACATGCATGCACGCTTGGCCAGACCGAAACCTTTTGCTGCGCAGCAGCTCTCACCAAAGTTAACAGGGTTGGCAGCGACCAGCCAGGGCAGCAGTCTGGGTGCGGCGCCCTTTATGCGATCTGCAGGCAGAGCAGCGGTGCAGTCAACAAACAAGTAAGCGTGACAGTGCAGTCATGCATGGCATGCAGCGCAAATTCTCAGCAGCACAAGCCTTCAGCAGCTTGTCTCACTGAGAAAGCAGCAGCAAGTGCAGGGGCTAGGGTGCAATCGTGCAGGGCACCGTGCACCGCGAGCTCAGGCCTGCAGCGGCCAACCTCCGTGTACATACTCACTGAAGGAGCACCAGTCACTGGAGCACTGCCAGCCCTCAGAACAGCGGTGGCGACTGTGAGTGCAACAGTGCAGACCCTCAGGGCACCCAACTCAGGCCCAAGCCTGCAAGCAGCCAGGCTCGGTACCACTTACAAACCCACACAAGGCATACTGAAGCCCTCCAGTCAATCTGAGAACAGGCCAACAAGAAGGCACACTGAAGGGCACGGTCCTCCCCAGCCGGCCTCAGGACTAGTCTGCAACTGCCAGCCCACTGCCAGCCCCTCAGCACCCTGGTCAACCACGCCCTGGCTCACTGAAGGGCACGTCGTCCAGGCGGTTCCAGGAGCAGTCCACCACTGCCAGCCCCTTGGCTGCAATGAGCTCCTGGTCCTCCACAGAAACGCAGCGCTTCCCATTGGGGCTGAGGATGACGCCAGGGAAGGGGGTGCCCAAGCGTATTTCTGAGACCACGTGCAGCCGCATCAGGCGGGTGCCTGTGCAGCGCTTCTTGTCGCAGTGCCCCAGGTCCCACATCGCCTGCAGGTGGTGGGGCAAGGTGGCTTTCTGCCACTGAGGCCACAGCTTGGTAGCTGCCTGCTGTGCGCGAGCTGGAGGTTGCTTGGCGAGACGTGGGAGCAGGCAGGAGCCATGCACTGCACCTTGGGGCAGATGTGCACAGGGGTGATCAGAGAGCGCTGTTGCAGGCTGCCATTGCATGTCATATGGGCTGCAGCTTGCTGAATAGGCATGGCATGCTGGTCACCAGCCTGAATGGAATCTCCTGCGTGTTGCCAGGGTCATGTGAGTCTGACTCATCACTGCCCTGCTGTGCATGGTAGTCGCCCTCCGCCCAGGAGGCTTTCAGGCTGACACCCTCTCTCCTTCTGGCTTTTCCCTTGGTATCTTTGGCCCCCGATCTTGCCTTGGGCATGCTTGATACCCCTGTACACCACAGTGCTGGGCCCAGCGTAAAATATAATGACGACCTAAAGTAAGCCATGTAACACCCTGCGACAAGGCGTGACGCTTAAAGGCCTGCTTGGCGGCAGAGCTCACTCATGGTGCCCATGCCCCACCTAGACCTCTTGAGTGATGATAGATTTGAAGTATGCAAAAAGAAAGTCAAAGAGATTCCCTCCTGACCGGCACCCCGGGTGCACTGGCCACCATGCCATTCCGCTGCCCTGCCTGCCACCACTTCAGTGACCAGCGGGGACACTTCGTGGCGCACATGAAGCCCCGCAAATTCAACTGCAAGGGGTGGGACCTCCTGACAGACGCTGAGAAAGACCCAGACAGGTACTACATCACGAAGCAAGAATAGGAGGAGGCACTGGCTGCAGCAAAGGCGCAGAAGGTGTGTTGTGGAAGCTGGCATTCCGCTCACGAAGGGCCTTGGCTCCAGCAGGCCCACAGCTCTCACTGCCCTGCAGAAAGCGGGAGGAGGAAGTCCAGGCCAAGCAGAGTGCTCAGGCGTCAAGCAGCTGTGTCACAGCCATCACGCATCCGCTTCAAGGACATTGAGGTGAGCAGAGGATGTGACTTATTATAGGGGCAGGTGAGTGCTCCAAAATCACCAAATTCCAGGGGAGGAGGGGCTCATGTCTTCCAGTGATTGTCCTGCTCAACACAGTCTGTGCTGAAGTAGATGAAGCTTCAGTGGCTGAGCATCACCAGATCTCCAAAATTTAGGGGACGGGGGCTCATGTGCTCATGTCCATCCCTTTTGCTCAACATCAAGTTGTGCTAGGACGAACAAAGCTGGTCTGGGCAGGCAATTGTTACCATGAACACCAAGGAACAGAAGAGGAGGGCTCATGCGGGCGCGCCAAACCTTCTTGACTGACTTCAGTCTGTGGCAGACAGAGCTGAACTCTGCAGGCACCACCACAATCACCAAAAGTCAGGGGAGGGGGACCTCATGTCAGGAGGGGTGGGGGCTCGTATGCCCTTGTCATGTGCTCCTGTCCATCCCTTCTGCTTGACATGAATCTGTGCTACCCATCTTCCTGGCAAATACAGCTGGTCTTGACAGGTGAGCACCACCAAATTCACCAAAAGTCAAGGGGGGAGGGGCTTGCATGGGCGTGCCAGTCCTTTCTGCTCAGCATTAGTCTGTGCTCAGGCAGACAGAGCTGGCTGCTTTCTTAGAGCAGGCTACGATGAAGTCTAAGCAAGGCAGCAGCGAGAGGATCAACGGCAACATTGAACTCTTACTTAGAGCTTTTCAATCTCACTCCATGGGAAAGCAGGCTATGATGAAGTCTAAGCCAGGCAGCGGCAAGAGGCAAGACCGCAACTTTGAGATTGTTGTCAACCACATCCACCATCAACGAAGACCAGCTGCCTCAGGTCTCGCGGCAGAGCATGGCGGCTCTGAACGACGTCTTTGAACACAACATCAAGAAGTGCTCAGGCACTCTTCACCACAAGCCAGGCAACAAGCACGTACATTTCCTGGTGATGTCTGAGGCTCCCAAGACCAACAGCGCTGTCAAAGCTCGTATTGTTGACTCCATGGCACTCATATTTGGCACAGAGAGTGGGCTGGTGAAGGTCAAGATGTTCAATGAATTGAAAGCAGAGGCTGGACCGGCTCACGGCTTGAAGGGGCTTGGCGACTACAGGTCGCTGTACGTGAACAACAACGACCATCCAAATTACCGCCCAAAGGATGCTGAGCACCGGACAGTGGAGTTCATGTGCAGTGGAGAGTGGGGGATCTCGCATGGAGGCGCAAGAATTGGTTCTGGGCGCCAAGGCCCAGTGCAAGTGGCCACAGCAGCCATCAAGGCAGGAACTCCAGAATTTGCATGCAAGACGTATGAGGAGTGCCAACGTCTGCTGAAAGCTGCCGCAGAGAGTGTGGGTTGCACAGGGAGCGCCTTGCCGAGTGTGTTGGCCGAGAGCTCTTTTGGTACTGTGCCAAGGAAGGCGACCTGATTCGCAACCCTGCCTATGATGAGGACGAGTTCAAGGCCCTCCCAAAGGAGCAGCAGACTATCCAGCGGAAGCGCTCCATGAAGTACCTGCAAGGGCCCAACGGATGCCTGCGAGAGGAACTGGTGGTTCGTCATGAATTTTTAGAGGCGCACCCTCCTGACTTTTATCGATTCAGGCTGCTTGAGCCTGTCAGGAAGTTACAATCTGGAGGTGGCAACCTTTCCATCGCCAAGCTGAGGCAGCACTATGAGGAGGGATTCATCAATCTGTTTGGGAAGTACCCACCTCCTGGATGGACGGCTGGCCGCGCCCCAGCAAGGGCATGTGTCAGTTACAACCTCCCGGCAGCTGTCATTGCTGATGTGATGAAGGCCAGATGATGCAAGCTTGGTTACAAGATTGTGAAAGTGTTTGAATCACCATGCCACAGCACAGGTGTGGGAAGCGCACCCAAGTACCCACACCAGATGACTTTGTAACAGATGCACAGATTGCGCAAGTGCAGCCCTTTTCAAGCCCCCAGGAGGTCCTCTTTTGCCACCAGGGATTCAAGTGTAGCCAATGCCAGGTCCAAAAAGCCACCACATGTGTTGGTGAGGCCAGCTCCCTCAGGTTGATATCTTCAAGTGTAGTTCAAGTGTAGTGGAACTTTGTTGTGCAATGGCTAGCCAGAAGTGGTTGATTGGCCCAGAGAAAAGGGTTACGCGGGAATGCAGATCTTCGATTCATGTAGACCAAGAGTGTTTCAAGTGTAGTCTGTCAGGGGGCAAGCCTGCAGGCTTGCCTCCCAAGATGACATGTGATTTTGTGGCGTGAAATGCCACTTTACGAGTAAAATGTTACACCACTCAGTAAAATATGACTTTCAACACAGAAATGTGACCTGTGCAGGTAGATGGCGGTAGCAATTGTGAATGCAGATCAGCAAACAATCATTGGCTTGCTCAGCCGCTCTGCTTACGCTTGCCAAGTAGCTTGCAATCATTGCTGTACCTGCTGCATAGCTGCTGCAGTGAGCTGACTGTCCTGGTGGCGGGGAGGCGCCGACGTTCCATTTCTAAAGCCCCGACAACAACAGCCATGGTGCTTCCCAAGGCAGCCATGCGGTTCCTGACCTCAGCAGCAAGGCCGTTCTTGAATCTCGAGAAGGCCGTGCTGCTGGCCCTTGCATCCTTCTTGCTGCCATGCCACCTGCGGAGGTCTGAGGGCACCGCTGAGATCTTGGAGAACGCCTCAAATGCTTCTGGGACTGTTTGAAATTCTGAGAGCTTCCAGACCTGCAGCTGACAAGGGGAAGTACAGTCTGACCAGTAGACAGGCGCTCAAGCTGGAAGGCGATTGACTACACACCTGCTTCTCGAACAAAAAGGAGTCCCTCTCATCCAAGGCGCTCAGCGCACTGAGGGACTGAGGCGGCAGAGTAACGCCATAGCTGGCCTGTGAAGGCAGAGGCACCCATGGGATGGGTTTGGCTGATGCTGGGGGCTGAACACCGGAAAGAGGCACCTGAGGCAGCATCACAACCGGGGCAAGAGGCATAGGCATGGCCTCCATTCCACCCAGCGTCTTGAAGAAGAAAGCCTGCGACATGGAAGGGCAAAGGGTCAGAGCAATGCATGTTTGACTACACCACCTAGGGGCCGCAGCGCTCACCGTTGGGTTGGTGAACAACAAATTCCTGTCGCTGAGAACTGCCTCAGCAGCAACGTGTTTATCCCATGTCTCCTGCCGCAGCTGCTTGCCTACAGCGCTCTGCAGAAGGCGGCTGGCGGCTGGCGGGATGGTGCGGAGCCACTGGTCCCCATATGAATCAATTCTCAAGCTGGCATTCTGCACGAACACTTGCCGCAGGTGGTCGATGGCCCTCAAGGGCGCCAGCAAAGGATGTGCAGGGTGGCATCGCATGCCAGCTTGGCGCAGGAGCACTGTCAAGCCTGGGATGATGCGGTCCAGCACGTCCTGCTCAGCCTGCAGAACACAATCGGATCAGTCCCCCCCTCCCAAGATTTTGGTGACTTCTGTGAGAAGCACTGGCACTACAGTGACCCTACCTTGTAATCAGCCTGGCCCAAGCGATGATTCTCATGCCAGTCCCGTCCCCAACCAGCCAGCCTGTGGGCTGTGTCCGGGTCAAAGATGCAATACAGGTCTGTGGTGTCGGACTCATGCCTGCAAAGGCATGACAATGGTCAACCAGCTGGAGACAATACTGTTCAGGATGCACAGCATGGCCTGAGTTGCCTACCTCGCCGCCATCTTGATCTCCGCTTTGTTGATGCCCACGCTCTTAGCCGCCTCCACACCATGCTTCTTAAATTTGTGGCTGACCTCCCCTTTCGCTGAGTACCCATCAAGCCTGCCACAGGGCACGCCTGCGGTGTAATAAGCCACAGATGTTACCGACAGCTGTGTCCAAAAGCTGCAGCATTGATGCACTGGCTCACCAGCAAGTTCAAAAGCCTGCCGAAGGTGAACGTTGAGAGTCTCCCCACTCATGGGCTGGTTCCCCTGCATGCTAGGGGCGGCAACAATGAACTTGGCCAGATCCTCAAGTTTGATGCCCCTGTGGAAGGTGGCGACAGCCAGGTCGGCAAGCGCTGCCTGAGGACAGATGCGATGGTCTCTGTACCTGTGGCAGAGGAGGCATAACAAGTGAAAACACACTGCAGCACACAGCTCAACTATGTCTGAGCTTGAATGCGCATACCTGACAACACCAGGAATATCCACCTGCCCAGGCTTCACAGTCTTCCCCTGCATGCTACCAAACAAGATTGCCACAGAGGGCACTGGGCCCACATTATCCTGCGTCCTCAGTGCCAGGCAGCTCCAGGGAAGTTTGCGCAGGTCATCAGAGCGGCCCAGTGTGGCTGGCATGAACGTCATTGCCATCCTCAGCAGATAGGTCCACTGCCATTGCTTCTGCTGGAAAGCTGCTTGCAGGGACTGGCGAAGCTGCTCTGCACTCAGTGCGGCATCCACCTGCAGATGCAAGCAACAAGCTGGTGTCAGACATGCCATCATTTTGTTTGCACAAGACGCTCTGACCAGGCCGGTACCCACCTGAGCTGCCACTTGCGCATTGAGGTTCTCAGCCTGCATCTCCCTGCCACGTGCACGGAGCAAGTCCCTGACTGCTTGAATCTCCAGGGGTGCAGGTACATCTGAGGTGATGCGGCCCTCTGAGTACTGCTCTCTGCGGACTTCCTTGAGGTGGCATAGATAATCACTGCATGCAGCAGGCCAAGGGTTGGGAAGGGTGGGACATGAGCGCAGCTCAGACACAGCAGTGGAGGGGCCTCTCACCCCACGCTGCTGAATGAGTAGCGAGCACCATTCTGCTGCACTGCCACATCCACAAGCCACATCGAGAACTCAAGAATCTTGGCCTGAGACATGAGGTCGCCATCAGGGTAACGGTGCGCCTCCTGCTCACAGTATCTCTGCAGGACCACATGTGTGTGAGTGGCATGGCCTTGGAAGCCTCAAGGAAGCCATAAGAACAGGAGAAAAGGCCATGCAGTGCCTACCCTCCAAAGCTTGGCAGCTGATTTTTCAGCCTGGATTGTGTTCTGTGGCTTAGCCGCACCATGTCGGGCATTGATGAGCTGGGTGAGCTGTAGGATACGAGCTTCCTCCTCAGGAGTGTTAGGCATTGCTGCTGCCAAGCCAACTGCTGCATCTGAGACTGGTGCTCCATTCTGTTGGCCCAAAGCCTCTAAACTGTGCACACCAGGGGCAGAGACCAGCACTGGCTGGAGATCATCCACCACTCCAGATAGGTGTCTGCAGGCTTGATCAATGGCCGCTCTGAGGGAAGGGGGGCTGTTTGAGGAGCAGCTGGCACGCAGTTGTGCTGTGTAGTCCTCAGCCAGCCCCAGGCTGATGACATGGTTGATGTAGCTGCTGTACTCGACAGATGGCACCTGGTAGTGCTGCATGAAGGTCGATCTAGGACACTTTGGCGCGCTAGGGTTTATTGACCTAGTACTTAGGTCGGGAGGCAACTCTGGTCGGGAGGCAACTCCAGGACAGCTGGATCTGAGAAAAACTGAGACTCTCAGTTCAGGCGATCTGCTGTTGACACTGATCGCATGGTGCTCAGCTCAGCACAGCGCAGATCTAGCCCAGGCCGGGAGGCGCCAAAGCCTGGCCGACCAGCAGCACCGCCTCTTTTGAGCAGGGTGCAGCCTGGGAGGGCTGGCAAGGATACAACAGTGAACCGCTGGGCCGACAAGAGCGATGATTTGACTGAATGTGATGGAGGCCAAGACAGCAGCAGACTCGCCAAGCAGGCACGCCTGCCTGATGCAAGAGCAGGCAGGGCAGGTGGCAAGACAGGTGGCAGCATGGCCGTGACGCCATTGCCTGTAGTTGGTCCTTTGGCATCAACTGCAGAGCCTGATGCGCTGGTGTCTGGACCTGCTGAGACTGGGCTTTTGGCACCAGCCTCAGCAGCCTCAGCTGCTGATGCTGGTAACAACACCCCTGCCGCCCTTGAGGTGGGGGAGTTGGGGCCCGCAGTGCTGCTGACGCCTGCACCACAGGCTGCAGAAGGCAGCGACGCCGCTGCAGACATGAGGCCTGCAAAGGTCTTATCAGAAGCAGACATAAGGGCAATGGTCCAGCACATGCTTCGCGGCCGGGACCAGCAGCTGGAGCAGAAGCTCAGTGCAGTAGAACAAAAGCTGACAGATACCCAGACGCAACTGGCAGCCACCTTACAGCGGGTGCAACAGCTTGAGCAGGCACAGACCACGGCAGCCACCAGTGGGCCAAGCCAGGCTGCAATGCAGGCAGTAGAGGCAGGGCTGCGGCAGACGCAAATGAGGACTGAGGAGCAGCAGACCCAGCTGGAACGGGTGATTCAGGAGCGTGATGCAGACAGAGCGGCGGAGCCTGCAGATAAGAGTGTACCTGCTAATGAGGATGTGGTGGTGGCACATGGAATGACTTGCGAGGGGCCTGATGCACAGGACTTCAGCACTGAGGATGTGGGCATGCTTCAGAACCAGGTTGCTGACATGCTGAAGGATGGCCTGCACCTTGAGGGTGTTGAGGTGCTGAAGGTAGAGCGCATCAAGCTGAGAAATGCGACAGGGAAGACTCCCCCTGTGCGCATACGGGTTGCCCGCAAAGATCAATGTGCCAGTGTACTACGTGCTGCAAGTCAGCTCAAGCACCATCCAGCATTTAACAAGGTTTATCTGCAGCCAGATTTGACCCCTGAGCAGCAGATGAGGAAGCGCCTGGCCATGGGCCGCTTTCGCGACTTGCGCAAGCAGAACATCACCTGCTGCTTCCGACTGGACCGCATTTGGATCCGCACCGACAGCGGCCGGTGGCTCCTGGATAGGAGCTGCTAGGGAGAAGGGACCCATGCTGCCGAGCTCTCCGCGGTATTATGGAACATGCGCGGGGGGCTCAGCAGAGCACACCTGTCAATGCCTGATGCACTACAGAACTTGGTGGCACTGAACTGCACATTCATTTGCCTGACAGAGACCTGGCACGCCGATGGCGAACACCTGCCTGACATGCAAGGATATGTTTACCATGACCTTGTGCGCCCCAGCCACCTACAAAGTGGCAAGGTACCGCATGGGGGTATTGCTGTCTACATAAAGCGCGAGTGGGCTGACCGCTGTTCTGTTTGGAAATGTGCTCCAGATGGCACTTACCTGTGGCTGCATGTTCGCCTGGGGGGTGATCACCCTCAGCACGTTGCCTTTGCCACATGCTACATGCCCCCAGGCCACAAGCACAAAGATCTGTCCACTTTCAAGGATTTATCTGCAGACATGAGATTACTCTCTCAAGAGTTGCCCAGAGGTGTTCAGTTCTGGGTGTGTGGGGACACCAATGCCCACACGGGGACCTTGCCAGACCATGTGATGCTGGAGGGCCCTGAAATCCCTGATGCTGTACAGGCTCTAGATGAACTGCCAGAGCACGTGCCAGAAAGAAGAAATGAGTGCCCCCATGCAGTAGACAGGAGAGGTTGCCAGCAACTGCAGTTCTGCAAGGACAATTCCCTGCTCATTCTCAATGGCAGAGTCCATGGCGACCCAACTGGCAGGACCACCTACATGCGCGGCCGCAAGCGTGTGGTGCGCACCACGCTGGACTACCACATGGCCTCGTCGGCCCTCTACCCCTGGGCAGAGCGGCTTGAAGTCCTGCAGAAAGTAAGCACACCATACATGAGCTGCTCAGACCACCACCCTGTGATGGCACGGTTCAGGCTGCCTGCTGCACAGGAGCCCCCAGCCTACAATGGCCAGGCTGACCAGCCAGCCCACTCAAAGGCAGGGTGTCTGCAAGTGCCTGCTGTGAAGTTTGAGGCCGAAAGGGAGGAGCAGTACTGGCAGCATTTTCTGTGTGCTGCAGACCAGCAGCAGCTAGATGCGGCCTGTGCAGACCCAGAGGCTGGGGTCCTGACTATGACACGATGCTTGGCTGACGCTGCTGTGCAGACTTTTGCCCTGAAGAAGGGAAGGGGCCAGAAACCCCGCCAGTTTCCGGTGTGGTTTGATGCAGAATGCTGGGCCTCATGGCGTGAGTGGAAAGCAGCAGCAAGGGCTCCTGTGCTGACTGCCCACCACGCTGCTGCTAACAGTTTAAGATGCAGGCACCGGGCTGTCCGACGCCGCAAATATCGACAGTTTCTGACCAACGAGATGCGCCGCATGGATCACCTCTCATTGCCGGATCTTCATCGCATAGCAGGGTGGCGCAGGCGCCCTGGGTGCCCGCTGTCCAGTGCCATCCAGGCTGCGCACATGCAGAAGGTGCTGGGCAGCCATCCCGCATCTGCTGCCGTCCCAAAGCTGCTCCCTGAAGACACCATCACAGGAGTACATATTGGCACAGATGCTTTCCTGAATGCTGACTGCACCATTTCTGATGTGCGGGCTGGTCTGCGCAAATTGAGTGCTGGCAAAGCAGCTGGCATCGATGGCATGAGTGCAGAGCTGCTGAAGCATGGGCCATTCCACATGCAACACTGCCTAGCCAAGCTGTTCACCAGCATGCTCAAGGGGACCTATCCCACGTCGCTCAGCACTGGCCTAGTCACTGCAGTGTACAAGGGAAAACGGAGGGATCCTCTCAACATGAACAGCTACCGGCCAATCACGGTCGTTCCTGTGCTGGCCAAGCTATTTGCCACAGTGATGGAGCAGCGCATGACCCGGTGGGCGGAAGCGCTCAATCTCAGAGCACCACCGCAGGCTGGCTTCCGCAGGGGCCACAGCACAGCTGGACAGCTGAGCACACTGAACATTCTGGTAAGAAAATATAGGCGGCACAACAGCAAGCTTTTCTGCTGCTTTGTTGATTTTGAGAAGGCCTTTGACACAGTGGATCGCGGGGTGCTGTGGGCTGTCCTACAAAACCTGGGGGTGTGTGGACACTTCATGAGCTGCCTGCAAAGCATGTACGCCCAAGACTCGGCAGCGGTCAGGGCTGGAGGGGGCATATCTGAGGCATTCAGGTGCCTGCAAGGAGTGCAGCAAGGCAGCCCCCTCAGCCCACTCCTCTTTGGACTGCTGATCGATGTGCTGGACAAGGTCATGCGCAAAGTTAAAGGAAACCATGCACCCACGCTCATGTTTCATGATGTGCCGCTGCTGCTCTTCGCAGACGATTTGGTGCTCATGAGCACAAGTGAAGAAGGACTGCAACGATTGCTGAATGCTTTACAGATATTCTGTGAAAACAGGCGGCTCAGAGTCAATTTGGTCAAGACGGAAGTGGTGGTGTTTGAGACACAGCGCCAAGAATGCAGCATCTTCACATACAGTGGGCACCCCCTGACGCGCTCGGATTCATTCAAGTACCTGGGCCTGTGGTTTGAAGCCACCAAGGAGGGCTTTGCCAAATCCCTTGGCGAGCACCTGGAAGCTGCGCGTAAAACCATGAACAACATGCTCAGGCGCTGTGCACAGATCAGTTTGACGTGCCCGCGCCGCATCTGCAAGTTGTTTGATGCCTTGGTGCTGCCCATATTGAGCTATGGCTGTGAGGTCTGGTTCTGGGACCACAGAGCAGGCACACAAGCCACAGCGCAGCTTGAGTCTCTGCATGCACAATTTTTGCGCAGATTGCTTGGCATCCACTGCCACACACACAGTCTGATTGCACTTGCTGAGTTTGGCAGATATCCCCTGGCAGTGCATTGGCAGCGGCAAGTGGACAGGTTCAGACAACGCATTTGGGACCTCAAGCCGAAGCTTCAGAAGGAGCCCCTGCTATGGGCTATGTATGACGGCGTCTGCTACCTGCCGCTGTACCGCGACCTCTCCTTGGCCCCCTTCTGTGCACTACAGGCACATGGCAGCGCAGAGACAGCCCCTGGCAAGAAACAGCATGAGCAGCGCTTCAGGGACTGCCAGGCCGCCACCGTGGCCACCTACATGCAGATGCGGGGTCCCAACACGGCCTATGCCATGCAGACATACCTGACCAGGATCAGAGGCTTCAGGCTACGCAGAGCCTATGCCAGCATCAGGTGCAGCAGCCACCAGCTGCGCGTACAGACTGGGCGATACCTATTGCCCCAGCTCAAGCGAGAGGACCGGACATGCCGAATCTGTGGGTCACCGAATGAGATTGAGGATGAAAGCCATATCCTGCTACACTGCCCAGGACTTGCAGACCTCCGGTCTGCTCACAGCCACCTGTTTGCGGAGCAGCAGCAGTCGTTGGCAACGCTGTTTGAACAACCACCAAGCCGAGTGGCCACATACATCAGGGCAGCACTGCTCCAGCACGCAACTATGCTGGGCATCACTGGGGGCACATCTGGGCCTAAATGAGGAACAGACACCCTGGGTGACCCCTCTATGTGCCGTGATGTGTCCCCAGCTTACCAGCTGCTGATTAGAGCCCCAATTTCATAGCAATGCGCTAGACTCATCACATGATTGTCTTCCCCTAAGGTCCCCATGCTGAGTTGTTGCTTGGGGTGTGCCGCCTTGGAGCCTGGTGCCCTGCGAGGGGAAGACTGCTGGTCACAGTCATACCCAAGCATAACTCTCTCATGACTGCGAAGTCTACGAGCTGAGAGGGCGTGGCAAGCCAGTCAGGGGGGCTGAGCCCCCCCCTGCGCCATACAGGATCCAGGGTGTTTGCATTTCGGGCAGCAACCTCAGCTAGCAGTCCAACGTGGTGATGAAGCCCAGCACAGTGCCAAGGCCTGCTATGAGCGCCGGCTCCCTCTTTACCAGCCAAGTACAGTGACCTGCTTGATATGCCTGTACTGCTTCTTTTTGTACCCCTACACCTTCAGCAAAGTTCATTGGTAGGATGAAATGATCATAGTCCTATGCCCGTGCATTGAGGCTACGGACTTTAAATTTAAATCATCATCATCATCTCTGTGACGAACCTAGCTGCTGGTGACTGTAAGGCTCAGCAGCCAAGTTCTCCGTAAGCCGGTGAGCACCTTGACAACAATCATCCGCTCTTTCATGTGACTTCTTTGTGAGCTCTGAGCGCACAGCTGCACCTGTCCTCAGGGTGGCTTGCTCTGGAATATGGCGGACGATACAGAACTGGCCAGAGCTGCTCTCACTGAGCTGGAGGATGCAAAATCCAGGGGCACCGCACTTGGTGTGCTCTATGGCGCAAGCCCTGATGTTCGTCAACGTCTGCTGCAGCTGGTCCTGCCACTTCGCAACGATCCTGCACTGGCTGAGGCAGTCAGCACCTTCCTGTCTGAGCACCAAGCAGGTGTGTAGCTGTTTACTGGATGCCGGCCTGGAAAGGCGCAGTCAGGGCGAGTGAGCGCAGTCAAGCCTAAATCTGCAATCGTATTGCGCCTCCCCTTGTGTGGCGTCATGCTGAGATGTGCTGGAGCACCTGGTGGGTGGCTTGCCAATGTGGCAACACGTGGTCTGAGCGCATGCGATGGCAGGGAGCGTGCTGAGTGGGAGGCGCTTGTCGTACCTGTGAGTCTTGCACTCAAAGTGGTCACAACACAAAGCAGCCTGCACTTCAGCATGTACTGCTCACTGCTGTGGTCTTGCTGGTACAGCGTCAGTTCCAAAAGTCTCTGAGCGGGAGTGGCTCAAGCAGTCGCTGGACCCTCCAGCGTTGATGTCCTCCTGCGATGCAGGCAAAACCTTGAAACTGCAGGGTTGCCTGCAGCTGCCACATGTCCAGTGGCGAGGCAAGTGGTTTGACTAGCGCAGAGCGGTTTGAACAGGATGTGTGCTTGCAGGTGCACTCGGCGCAGTGTCGCCTGTCCAGACAGCAACAGTAGGTCCCAGCCCACATGGAAGTGAGTGCCAATGTTTGCTGACATCGCGCAGTTGATCACCTTCCTTTGACACCAGGTCTTGTTTGCAGTGACCATGAAAGATTTGAGGGCCGAGCTGTATGGTCCGTTCCTGACCAGTCTCAGAGCAAGTATGAGGGAAGAGCTAGAGCTTCAGGCCTCAAAATGCAGCAGCACTAACATGTTTGAGGCTCTGAGGCGCCTCAGCTTGACAGCTTGCCGCGACCGGACAGTGCCTTGCTGCCTGGCGCCAGACGCATTGTTGATGCCAGTCACACTGCGCAAGTTCAAGTGAGACCACTCTGTGCAGTGGATGCCTTTCCATCCCCTTCATTGCACTTTTGTGTATTGACAGCAGGTATGCTGACAGTTTGATGGATATGCAGGTGGATGACTTCTGAGACAAGTAGACATGACGTCAGAGCAGGTGTCAAGTGGCTGAAAGACCACGTCGCACTTGATGGGCAAGATGTTGTGGCCGTCACCAACCAGTCATTTCTCAGAGCCAGCTTCCTGGACGCCAATATGGTCATCAATGGCAGCAAAACAGACTTTGTGATCATGTCAGCTCAGGTGGGTGGATGCCTGAAAAGGTCAGGCATTTGCTTAATTCTGCTATGTTTGAGGAAGGCACTGGGCGCTCACTCATCAATCAAGGCTAGGCCACTCACCATGTGCAGTGCAGGCAGTAGCAAGTCTGGACTTGCGCACAGACCAGCAGCCAAGTGAAAATCAGCTGATCAGGTTGTTGAGGTACATAGCAGGCTTGTATGAGGCTAAGACCACGAAACGCTTGAAGGGTGAGCAGCTGTGCTGACTTCAGAGGCATGGACTGCAAACAGCTGCAAGGATGATCTGGCTTACTGCAATGAGCTACAGCAGGCCCATTCAGCTCAGCTCCTATATTGCTGCCGCAGAGTCTGGTGGCGCAAGCTGCATGTGGACGCAGGTGGCTGCTCAAGCCATAGCCATTCAGCAAATGCGCATCATGGACAGTGGCGACCGTGACAACAGCGAGGTGCCAGTCTTTGGAGGGGACTTCAATGACCATGTCATCCTTCACCACTCTGGGCAGGAGCTGCACCTGATGTACCACAAGCCAAACAGGGCTGATCGGCATGTGGCTGTGGCTTGCATGCGGCACCTGCTGACAGAGACGGCAGCTAAGATGCCATCAGGTAAGGAATGGTCTGCCAACCTGCTGTTTTGAAGGTAGAGCATGCAGTGGTGCTTCTTTGACTCATGAGAACAGAGAAGGCATTGCCGGCATTGGCAGATAATTGCATGACAGAAGAGCAACACCGATTGCATCCTGCCAATGAAGTTCATTAGTTTTAGCAGCTTTTGTTACACTCCTATTGAGGTGCTTATAAGCTCTTGCAGGCGAAGGCCTGCGGGCAGAGGAGGACGATGAGGACGATGAGCTGTTAACAGATGCTCCTGAGGGCGGCTGGGAGGATGGAGGCACCTCACAGGGAGGTCAGGGGGATGCTGGTGCCTCAGGAGATGCTGCTGGAGAGGCTAGTGGCACTCAGGCCCAGCACTTTACCCGCTCAGCATCAGCTAAGCGCACGAGGCAGCGCCTAGATGCCATGCTGGGACCTCAGGTGGATGCTGAGTATAGTACAGCATTGAATAGGCTGTTGCGCAATCCAGAGGGACACAAGTCACTGGGCATGTCTTGTCCACCTCACAGCATTGAACATACACCATTCAGTGAGCAGATTAGATCGTGGACCATTGCTGCCACCAGCCAGGACCTGCAATGATGGCTTAGCTTAAGAGTACGTACTCTGGGGCACCATGGGCGCAAGAGGGTTTTGCAGATGAAGCGTGAAACCTAGTTGCAGGGTGTCACATGGCCTGTGATAACATGACCTATACATGTATGATGTAATGTATGATGTGCACTACCTAGCAGCATTGCTTGACATGTTGATGTGCAGCACATGCAGAGCTTGATTGACACTACTTACTCCACTGTCAGGTGGCAACCAACAGCTGCTAACCAACAGCTGCTCGTGGGCCCTGGCATGTTTATGTCAGGTGAGAGTTGCTGGTAGTGTTCAAGACCTTGCTGGGGCAAGACACTGAGTACACCTCGTATACGTTCAGTAAGAGTAGGCATTCAATGGATAAATGAACATCCCTGCTGGACAGCACATGAGGCAGCTAGGGGTGAGCAAGTGGTAGAGCAGAGGGTAGGGGGGAGAAAGTTAGCCGAGCACAGGCAATAAGCCGCTCTTTCTGTTATTTTCACTTGAAGCACTGGTACATGCTCAGCTGGTGGCCTGATGCATGCCCAAGATGAAGTTTTCCACAATCTTGAGGCCATTGCTGGTGATGATGGACTCTGGATGAAATTGCACTCCCTGCATGGCACAAGGGGTCTTGAGCAACCTGTGCAGGGATGGCCTTTCCATGAGCCTGCATGCCATGCACAGTGACACAGCTCAAAATACCACTGTCAAGCTCAAGCTGTTGCACCATCGCTGCACAGTGAAGTTCTGCTGAGGCAAGCACGAAGGCTTGCTGGCACAGACAGCTGAGGCTGCCTAACCTGTATATGAGGATGCTGCTTGTGCATGACGGCCATGATGGTCCCATCATCTGTCCAGGCAGTGACCTCTAAATCGCTGGGTACAGAGTCATCTGCAATCACCAGGCTGTGGTAGCGAGCTGCCTGGAAAGGATTCTCCAGCCCCTGCAGCAGGCAGACCAGCTTGCCGTGACAACTCAAGTATATGTGGGGCACAACTCCGTCTCCAGGAGGTGCCAATGACGCAGCAACAGGCACAGCTGTAGCAAGTCGGGAAGGCAGCCTGCCCTGGCCATGCTGGCAGGCAACCGCCTGGCCCAGAATCACAGTGCACACGACGCGCCTCACCTGCAGGACGCCTTTGCCCATGTGGTGGACCAGGGAGGTCTTGCCGTGCATGGCGCCGCAGGGTGCCCGCACCACCCTGCCCCCAAATGCCTGCCCTATGCACTGGTGCCCCATGCACACACCAAAGAGGGGGAAATCACCGCCCAGCTCCCTGACGGCTTGCAGGGAGATACCCGAGTCTTCTGGGCGCCCTGTGCAACAGCAGCAGAGGTACTCAACAGGTGCCTCTTGCAGCTGTACACGCAGCAGAGCACCCCACAGTTGTTTTGCAGCAGAGCAGGCCACAAGCGGCCTGTTTGTCCTTGTCAAGCATTGCATGATCTGCTTGCATCTGAGCAGGCACTGTTATGATCAGCTGGTGGACACCATACCTGGCCCAGGCGAGACCAGAACCCCTAGTGGGTTCATTGCTCTGATCTCCTCTACTGTCTTCTCGTCATTCTTAAGGACAATGTGACTGCAGCCCAGGTTGCCCAGGTACTGCAGCAGAACACACAGGGGCACTTGGTCAGTGAACGGGGCAAGTGCTGCTGAGGCAGTGTGCGGATTGGAACTGTGCTGACTCCTGCCACCCCCTACCTGGCAAAGGTTGTAGGTGAAGCTGTCATAGTTGTCTATCACCACGACAGGGCCCTTGGCAGCCAGTCTTCCTGCTGCAGCAGCACAGCATACTGTGGCCCTGCTCGGCTGGCTCTGCCCATGTGAAATGCTATGACAGAGTGCTGTCGCGGCCAGGCTGCTCAGGGCTCGTGTCAATCTCCTCCGCCTGGCACCCTTGAGGTGCAGCGCTGGGCCTGCAGATGCTGGAGCAGGTGAGTCATGGCTGCCGATGCCTAGGTGGGACTGCAAAGCAATGTACCTCACCAGTTGCAGGCCATGGCAAGAGAGCCCTGCCCCCAGATCTGCAATGGCGATCAGCCTCAGTTCTGCTGCAGCATTCAGAGTGGCTGAATGCAGACAAGCACCCTGTCGACATGGAGGCCTCCTGTGAGAATGTGAAATAGGCTGCAGCTGCGGCTGCAAGAAAGCAAACACGCAGGACTTTCTAGCGCAGCATATGGCACCAAAGCTCGACTACCTGTCCAGACTGAACAATGACAAGTCCGCAAAGCGTCATGAGAAGTCAATGCCACCACCTGCCAGCAGGCCACCCCGTGAGGATGAGATCATGCCGTGTTGTTCGCACAGCTCTAACACATCTGCAGTAAAATCACAAAGACACATGATAACCTGTGCCCCCGCAGGTCCTGCAAAGGCTAGGGTTACCCCCATGCACACACTTGCCCTGCAGAATGCTGCTGGCGGCAGCATACCTGCCATAGGGGGCCTTGGTAGGACCTGCTTACAGCTTGTCCCTCTCACAATCTTGGATGTGCACGTATGCCATTTTTGCAATTACAGCTACGATTCCTGATGAGGACGCCTCACAGCAGGCTGCAGCAGGAGCAGCAGCAGGGCACGAGGGTGCTGCAGCAAAAAATCTAGCTACACAGGAGGATGCCGCCCCTCCCAGGAGCCCACCAGTTGATCTCACCCCGCTGCCCTGGTCAGCCTATTTCGACAAAGCAGATGATATCACTCTGCCTGGGCGCTCAGGCACTTTCAGGTGAACCCTGCAGCCAGTGCCGCAATTTGTTGCACAACCCCACAGCTCTGGTTTGAGCCCCTACGGCTTTGGTTGCAGGGTCTATTCAGCAGGGCAGTATGGCCCAGTCATCTTCTGCCTGCATGGCGCGGGCTACACCGGACTTACCTGGTCTATGCTGGCCGCCAGGCTCAAGGATAGGTGAGGGCCGGCCCAGCTGCGGCACTGCGCCACACAATTTGCCAGCTGGCACATGCTGCTGCAAGTGCGAGCTCTTTAGTCATCACTTGGCACCTTCACGGTGGGCTCCGGCTGAGCAGACCTCTTACTTCCTCCTTCCCTGGTGCCAGCTGCCGCCAGACTTATATGAGTCTGTGCAAGACAGGCTGCTGCACCTTGCAGGTGCCGCTTGGTGGCGCTTGACCTCCGGGGCCATGGCCACACTACCTGCCAGCCAGAAACAGATCTCTCGGCAGACACGCTTGCTCAGGATGCCACTGTAGCGTGGCAGCAGTTGTTTGGCGTCGAGGCGCCCCCCACAGTCCTTTTGGGGCACAGCATGGGTGGTGCTGTCGCGGTGCGGGCAGCTGCCAGCAAGGTGTGCCTGATGCTGAGTAGCCCCTTGACTCTGCCAGGACTGTGTAGCCATGCACTGCTTATTGAGCTGGCAAGAGGAACCCTTTTGGCAAGGCGACCAAGGGACTGTGCTTTGCTCTTGCAGGGGATCTCTTCGCTGGAGGGGCTTGTTGTGATTGATGTTGTGGAGGGCACAGCATTGGCATCGCTGCCACACATGACGAGTGTTTTGAATCAGCGGCCAGGCAAATTCGCGAGTGTGGACCATATGCTGCAGTGGGCATTGAGATCAGGTGAGCTAAGCGGCTGATGCAGACAGCAGCTTCACACCGTGCTTCTGGCCTCAGCTCAGCCTGACGGGCAAGCAGTGCACTTACTGCAGGAATGTCAAAAAGTGGCGAGGCGGCACGTGTTTCCCTGCCAGACTGTGTCATGTTTGAAAATTCGTCAGATGAAGGTGACAGCAGTTCCTGGGCTGTATGGTATGTCAAACCTTCAAACGCTGCCAAGCTGCTCCCTATCGATTTTTGACACCGGTCTTGTTACATTATTCAGCACCTGTGGTGTGGCGGACCAACCTGCGGCAAAGTGAGCAGTATTGGACAGGCTGGTACTCTGGCTTGTCTGATATGTACTTATCGGTGACAGCTCCCAAAATTCTCATCTTGGCTGGCACCGACCGGCTGGACAAGCCCCTGACCATCGGGCAGATGCAGGGCAAGTTCCAGATGAGCCTGCTTCCACAGGTACATGCCGTGCTTGGAGCACTGCCGCAGAGGCCTTGGAATATATGAGACTGAGGGCATGTCTGCATCTATGTGCAGGCTGGGCATGCCGTGCATGAAGACGAGGCAGACAAGACAGCAGATGTGCTGCTTCATTTCATTCAGAGATTTAGAGTTGGTCAGACCAAGATCCCAATCGCTGTCACATAATTGTAGCCATCTCCCTGGTCAGGGCCACACACTGAATCTGCCAAAGTTGCATCCATAGTTGATCTGTGCGCTGCGTCACTGCTGATTCTAGACCATATGCTGCCTTGCCTCATCTTGCTGCATCCTCCTTGCCCTCCTCTTGGCCCAACACCTTTTTCAGCCATTCTGGCGTCTTTTGCTTCCCTGACTTGGTCATGCCTGGAATCAACTGCAGAGTACAGAACAACCAAATCTGCAGACTTCAATAAAAATACCTGAAGCTGCACACGGTGATGCTGCTCACTCTGAGGCCACCACAGTCCCCCACGCCCATCTCTGCTTGGCGGTAGCAATACTTGTTCTGCATGTGGCAAATGACTGGCATCACAGCAGTGTGCAAGCGCAGGCTGCTACAGCTGACAGGCCCAAACCTGGAGCTCAACACGATTCTGTCTTGAGTTTGCCTGTGTGCGCTCCTGCACACAGCATGATTTGTGCTGCACACAGGCTCTGGTGCCATGCATGCATGAGTGCCCGCCTCACCTTCATGCGCTTGAGCAGATCTGAGTTTTGAAATGTATCCTCAGCATCAGCAAGCTTCTTCCTGTTGGCTGCGCCCCCGGTCTTGGTGGGGTCAGGGGGCTGCAGCTTGGGCAGCTGCGGAAGCTCTAAACCTGCTGCCTGGGCTTTGGAGGGCAATGTCACAGCAACCAGCAGGCCAGATGCCAGCAGGCCACGCCTGGACATCCCTGGCTCATGCTGTGCCTGATGGCACTTCACAGGGGGTGATCTGCGACCTCGTGTGGTGCTGGCATTGAGTAGACATCTACACTGTGACGGGTCAGTGCCGATTGCAGACATGAGTGCACTCTGCAGAAGAAGTCCTGCAAATGAAAAAGTCCTTCTCCTTTTCTTCTCGTCTGGTGGGCCTGCACCTTCAGGCGCCTCCGCATGGATCAGCAAACACAACGGGACCAGGGAGACACTGGTAAGCTTGACATTGTCGAAGGCTTGATCACATGATATGTTGCCCAGGCAGCTGTCCGTGCTCAGCTTCAGCATGCAACAGCGTGGCCAGGAAGCACTTGTGTGAGGGCTCCCTAAGGTAGATGCCCCCACTCAGCGCCAGCCATGAGAGGCACCTGAGTCGCATGAAATTTCAGTGAGGCATGCAAATCAGTGACTCTCAGCACTTGCTTTTGCTGATGCTGCAGGGCAGGGAGAGCAGCGTCCAAGGAGATCCAAGGGGCGGCGTGGACAGGGCCGGCAGCAGGCAGCTGAGCGGGCGCAGGGCCGCTCTGAGACCAGGCCAGAGGACAGTCAGTCTCCTGCTCAGGATGAGGCTGCTGAGTACCTAGTTGGCACTCCTGGGCTGGCACTGCCTGCTAGCGACAGAATCCAACAGGGGGGGCAGCCAGGGCGCCGCAGAGGGAGGGGTGACGGTGGGACTGGCATTCCTGCTGGCTCCCCCCCTGGGCCAGCCAGTGTTGCTGGCGGCAGCAGACCAGGTCCTGCCAGCACCTATGGCAGACCCGATCACAGGAGGCCAGGCCCGGCCACCTCCCATGGTGTGCATGAGGACAGGATGCGACCTGGTGCTGCTGACAATGACTGGCAAGACTTCAGCAGTGAGTGGAATGCTGAGGCTGAGCCAGCACCTCCCAGAGACAGACGGCCTGCGCATGCACGCCAGGCAGCACCCTCAGGGGAGCAGCTAGCGCAAGCAGGGGCTCGCCGGGACAATTCAGGCATGGGGGACAGCCATGGCCGGAATTTGTTCCCACCTTCAGACCAGTTTGAGGGCACATCAGGCCACAGCGGCACGCGCGGCAGCACGCAGCAGCCTGCAGCTGCTGCTGCTGACTGGGGTGGGGCCAGCAGACCTGACGGCAGTGAGCCCGGCCCGTCAAGGGGCAGGTACCAGCCACGTGCTCGCCAGGGAGCCCCCCCCATGGAGCAGTCGCAGAGGGCGGCCGGGCAGGGCCGGGGCAGACAGCTCACTCCTCAGTCGCAGAACATGCAGGCCGAGGGCAGCCGGCATGTTGGCAGGGCTGGCTCTGGCGCCAGGCATGGGGACGAACAGGCAGCTGACGCAAGCAGAGGCAGCCGCCGGCCGCCCCAGGGGAACCCGCATGTCAGAGATACTGGTGCTGCCGGCAGGCGCGGGGCTGAGCAGGCAGCTGACTTGCGCAGAGGTGGCCGTGGCCGTGGCAGGGGCCAGAGCCCTTTGGGTGCAGAGCCTGTGCAGCCTGCTGGGGCTGGCAGGCAGGGAAGGGGCTCTGGCGGCACTGGGAGACGTGGCAGGAGCCGCCCATGGGACTCCTGGGACACGGAGCGCTCCCTGCCACACACAGAGGGACCTAGGCAGGTGCGAGGCTGGCATGCAGTGCTGGGCTGCGCGCTCTCGCTGCTTGAATTTACTCCGCAGACACTTGCTATGCCTCGACGGCAAGTCCTCCTGAAATTGATCAAGACATCCTGTCGAGTGATCATGCTCGTTGGTGCCCACTTTGCTCTCACAGAGCTATGCACAGTCAAAGATGCTTGAATTTGCTGTCAGCAGGCAGCACAACCCAAGCTTGCCAAGGTCACCCCTCTCAGAAAGGCTCTCTCTGCTGCAGCCTCTGCGCTCTGGCAGTAACAGGAGGGCCATGGAGCAGCTGCGCCCCTGTGATGCCAGCTCGAGCGGAGGGACGCCACAACAGCCCAGTCTATTAGAGGGGCCAGAAATTGTTGACACTGACGAGGTTCTAAGGTGGGTCTGTTAGAAAGCACATAGTGACATTTTGGCTGACGTGCAGCAGCGGTGTTCATGAAGGTCCTTCAAGGCCAGCAGGCACAGCAAAAACCATGCTCAGCAGTGGGGGCGCCATGTGGTGATGTTCTGTCATGGCGTGACAGTAGTGCCAGCTCACAGGGGTTCATTGGCCTCAGTGTGAGCTGATGTGCAGCCAGTGTGGTCCGGTGCGTGTATGCTAAGCACTGGCATGTCATTGGAGCGTAAGAGGTGGCGTGCAGGATTCTACGGCCTCGGATGGAGCGGCCCAGCATGACACGCATCCCTGCAGAGAAACTTGCTGCCATGCGCGAAGCAGTGGTCTCTGTTCAGAAGCTGCGTGACGAGATGGAAGGGCAGGGCGTGGACGTACCGTCCTGTGTAGTCTGTTCCGAGGAAATGCAGGTGAGTTGCCTTCACACTCATCATGCTGCTTTTTGTTGACTAATGTTGCAGGAGCAAGCACACAGACTGCATGAGCACCACTGCTCACTGTCAAGCAGCTGAAAGCTGAAACTGCTGTTGTCATGACCCTCATGCAGCCAGAACACATCTGTGCTCCTAAATGTGTCAGCTTGACAAGTGCTGGCTTGAAGCCTCACCAAAGTTCTTCTCCCACTGCAGGATGTTGCAGTGGGCAGCTGCAACCACAAGGCAGTGTGTGCAGAGTGCTGCCTGAAGCAAAGGGAGTGCTACTCCGACAAGAAGTGTCCCCTGTGCAAAGCAGAGCAGCATCAGGTGATGCAGTTGACGCTGGTGCAATGGGCCACGCTGTGCCGGCCCCTGACAATGTGCGCTTGACCTAAGACCCTCTTGGAATCTGCACAACCTGGGCTTGCAGAGCTCTGTACAGCACAATGCCATTGCTGAGCTCAAGCAGCAAACCTCACTGCCAGGGAACGCCTTGCCTCAGGTTGTGCTGGCAGTCTGGCGCCCTTCAGTGCCAGACTGGTCAAACTACAAGTCGCGCCTGCCAGGTCTGCACAAGCTGATCATCAACTACCAGTGGTCGCTGAGCGTGTTTGTGGACGACAGCAGGTCGCCCCAAGCCTGGTGAGGATGCCATCTTGTCAGACTGCTGTGCTTGTGTGGGGCGTTTCTGGCTTGGCAAAGGGTCAAGGCTACACTTGCTGAAGTCCCTGCTGCCCCAGCTGATGTGCAAGGTGACTGGTGCAAAACTGTGCTGTGCAACTCTGGCTGGCCAGAGGTATGATCGCTGGCATGTGCCTGCTGCATAGTGCTATGTCATCCTGCAGCCCTAGAGGCCAGCTGAGCCCATGCACAGCCAGCAGGCTGGCATCCTGTGCCCTGTGCCTGGTGCACCTGTGTCACTGGGGTGTTGATGTGACTGCTGCCTGCAGGCCATTGCATGCCCAGCTGGAGAGGATGACTGCGCGAGCCTGCTACCACTGCGACCCTGTTGGGACAAACCCATTCCCCTCCCTGAAGAGCTTGCAGCGGCACATGCAGCGCGAGCATTCGCAGCGGCTTTGCCATGTGTGCCTCGAGGTGGGCTGCCTCTGATGTACCAGGCAGCCCACCTTGTCAGGGCCTCTTTTGGACACAGCTGTGCCCCTTCCATCTCACGGCTCCTGATGCAGTCTCTGCTGCTCCACAGCGCATTTCACGGCAAAGCTGTCTGTACCTTCCTCTCCTTCATACACCCACCCCAAGACTCCAACTTTGCCGCTGCATGCCGTCATGCCCTGCATTGTTGCGCTGGGTTTGCCGTGCGGCTGTCTTGTCACCTGCAGGAACCTGTTCTAGGTAACTGTGCGCAGCCACACACCTACCCCTGTGCTCCAAATAGCGCTGTGCAACACTGCTGCTGCTGCAGGCCAACCGATATTGGATCCTGGAGCTGCAACCCATGGCCCATGCGGAGCTGCTGGAACACATTGAGGAGCGCCACCCCTTGTGCCGCTTCTGCAAGGAGCTCTACTTCACACAAGAGGAGCTGTATAACCACATGCGTGTCTCCCACTTCACCTGCCATGTCTGCGAGCGCAGCGACAACTATAACCACTTCAATGAGCCTGAAGCCTTCCTGCAGCACCTCAGGTGAATGGGGCAGTCTGCTGTTCAGGGCAATGTTGCTAGGGGTGGCACAGCCATTTTGACTCGCTGGAAACCCTCCTACCGCGCGTCACAGGCAGTGCATGGTGCAGGGGCCTCAAAGACTGCTTTGCAGGGTGCTGAGCAGTACTGGCTTCAGCCTGACCCAGACCATGAAACACAAAGGCACACCAGCAGCTAAGTGCTGCGGCCACCTGACTTCTGATCCCACCACAGCATGACATCACTTCCTCCATAAGCTGGCCTCCGGGATGGTCTTGCTTTTCCAGTGTTGTCCGTGAGAAGCTGGATATGCTTTGCAGGTAAGCTCATCACTGGGCAAGACGGGCAGCTGCTTGGAGGTGGTCTTGACCGAGTGCATGAAACATGCGCTTCACATGGTGCAGGTATGCCCACCACCTGTGCGAGGTGGGCAACTGCTTGGAGAGCTACGTGGCCTTCGAGTCCCTGGATGAGCTGCAGCAGCATCAGCGCGTGGTGCACAGCAGCGGCATGCCGCGGTGGGACCAGTCACGAGCGCGGGTGGTTCCTCTCAGCGAGCTCTTTGTGGCCTCCCCTGAGCAGCAGCAGAGGTAGGCAGGGCGCTGATAGCCTGCTGTCTTGTGCTCTTGGCAGGGACCCTGATCAGCAGAGGTACGTCTGGTGGTGCGGTCGCGGAGTGTCTCCTGTTCTGAGGCCTTTCCCCTGAGCAACAGCAGAAGTGGGCAAGGGCCTGCTTGTCAACTCTTCCCTCACACCTTCCCTGTGCTGCAGGCCACGCCGGCCACATGGGAGGCACGGGGACCAGGCAGGCTCTTCTGGGTTGCGTCCTGGGTCGCGCCCTGGGTCACGTCCTGAGTCTGCACGCCGTGGTGGAGGTCCACCAGCTGCTGCCGCAGCAGGTAGGGTCTTGCCACCACACAGTGCATCTCTATGTCAGCACTGAGGGTGATGCCTGCAAAGACCTGTTTGACGCTGCTGAGGACGTGCTGCTTGCGGCAGAGCGCATGTGCCAAATAGTCAACCACATGAGCTGGACGTGTAAGCAAGGCATAAGGTTTGCATCATGTCACAAAGCTTGCAGAGTCGACGAGCAACTCAAGCTGGATTGTGCCCTTCTGTAGGTGCTGCAGAGACCGAGCCAGCATCAGCTAGTCCACCCCAGGGACCAGGCTCAGCTGCAGCAGCAGGCAATCGTAGCAGCTCCCGGCAGCAAGGGGAAGGTGAGGAAGAGTGCAGTGCCTACCTGATCTGGAACATAGTAGCATCCTGTGTACGACAAAATTGCAAGGTAGCCCAGCCCCAACATTATTCCAAGAGGTGCTCAAAAAGTGCAGCGAGAATTGCTGCAAGTGCGTCATGTCCCAGCACATTGTCGGCTGCCGTTGAGGGGGCACAGTTGAGCGTCTTGTCTGCTGCGCTCTCCATCTGAGCCGTCTTCCTGCTGTCCTGGGCAGGTGGCATGGTGATGATTGATGACAACGAATTCCCAGAGGTGGGGCCTGCAGCCGTCAGTGGGACCCAACGAGCACCACCGGCAGGTGGCAGCGGTCAGACAGAGGAGGCCTTCCCTGACCTGGGAGTGGCTGCCATACCGCCTCCCAGTGCTGCGCAACCCCCCTCGCGCAGGTCAGTGATATGTGTGTTGCCGCTCTCTGGAGACCTCTGGCCTGCAAGTTGCTCTACCTCCCTCCATGGGCAACAACCTGCTTTCAACTGCTGTTGCTCAGTGGGACTGGGCGCGGTAAGCTGTACAGATTGCCCATGCCAAAGACGTGCTTGCTGCATTGGGAGACTCCACCTCTGGTCCTTCAGAGGATTAAGCATGTCTCATAACAGCCCCCTATTGCCTGTCTTGAGAACCCACGAGTCACTTGATGACGTACCCAAGGCACAAGATGTGTTCAAGAGGTCGCCAGCCCTGCATGCTCTGCAGACCCCCACCTCTGGTGACCCAGCGGATCAAGTGCCATTGTGGGCGCCGCGTCAGCCACGTGGCCGTCGTGGAGGGGCAGCAGGCGGCGCCACTGGCCTGTGATGGCGAGTGCAACCGCTTGAAGCGGCAGAAGCAGCTGGCAGGGGCGTTTGGGGTGGTTGACCCCGCACAGCATGTGCCGGTTTTTGACCGCCAAAGGTGAGACTCTGCACTGTCAGGTACAATGCTGGTGGGTCACCTTAAAGAACATGATCCAGGCAGCAAGTTGGTATGCACTGGCCCACAGACATGTGTGGGCAGCACTCTATTCGCCAGATACAGGTAAGCGTCAAATGTGGAGCATATGCTGTCCCTTTGGCGCTGCATAACTCAGCTGCATGACCCTTGATGTCAGCTTGGACACTTGTAGCTGCCTGCCCTGCTGCAATGCCTATCATATGGGTGACCTGGCCAGCTTTTGCCAACCTCTCTGCCTGTGACCTCATGCAGTTTCACTTCTTTTCACCCACGCAACTTGTTGCCGCCATCCAGCCTTCATTATCTACTCTTTACAGCCTGACTGATGGTCCACCTGTTGCACGACTGCCCATGCAGGCTGGCGACACTATACCCACGCAGCCTGCTGGTGGCAGCTGTCCAATCTCGCCCCTTCATCGCTAAGCTGGAGCAGGCCTTTGCAGCTTTCCTGGCCGACAAGGACCACCAGCGGCATGGCCTGGAGGCCATGCCCCACAAGGATCGTACCTTGGTGCACCAGCTGGCCTCCATCTACAACTTCACTTCATGCAGCTTCAAGCAGGAGCCGGCTCGCTACGTGTCGCTGTTCAAGACGGCCGCCAGTGGCCAACCTGAGATGTGCGGTGTTCTGCCTGTGCATGTGTGGTGCTTGGCAGTGGAATAGGGCTGCTCCCAGGCTGGGGCCACCTGCATCACAGGTGCTGTGCATGTACCTGCACAGGCACCACGCAGCCGCATCTGCTGCGTGGCACACCAGAATGCTCTGTGGCAGCAGCCCACTCGGCTGGTGAGACTGGGGCAGTGCACTTGCCAGCCTACACTTCTTGCAATGTAGGCTGCTGTCTGAGGTGGCCCAGACAATGCCGCGAGGGGAGATGGAGGCTCTCTCTGCAGTCAGTGCCCAGGAGGACCAGAGCTGCCTCCAGCTGATCGAGGTGCAGGCGGTGAGTGCCAAGGCTCGTCATCTGGTGACATGGGGTGCTGGGTGCAGCAGGTCTGTTGTCCAGCATGGTGCGTGCTGTGATGTACCAGAAGCACAGATGCGCTCTGCTTCAGAGGCGTACTGGTGCCGCAAACTTGCCGGGGCTATCTGCAACAAGCACTTGGTGACAAGGCTGTCAAGGTGCTCTGCTGAGACAGCTGCTGGCGCTGCCATGCCGGCGTGCGACCTTTGGAAGGGCTTGCATGTGGGTCTGCTGGCAGCATCTTCTGAGAAATTGCTTCGATGTCATGCAGCCGACCTGCCTTTCTGGGCCCCGTGCCCTGCAGAATGTTGACATGGCCAGGTGCCTGGAGGGCTAGCACAGCATGGTTCACTGCCGACCAACATTGGCCTCACGAACATCCCTCTGACCTGCCACTTTCCCTGTGCGTTCCAAAACGTATTGTAGCTGTGGGAGCAGAGGTGACCACATGACCTGTTGCCTACTCAGTGAATCCCTTCACACCTCACTGACCTGCCTCCTTTCCTGTGCCATGCAGAACGTGGACTTGGCCTGGTTCCTGAAGCAGTGGGAGGGGCAGTACCGCATGGAGTGGGTACATGGGGCGCCTGAGGTCATTGTGCGATTCACCTCACCAGCACTCCTGCAGGAGGCACTGGACTCCCTAGGGGGTGGCGTTCGTGGGGTCTTCATGGTGCGTACAGGCTTGTCTGCTACTTCAGAGTCTGGGGATGCTGCTGTGGTGAGGCTGCAGCAGGCTGTAGGGGGTGGCGTTCGTGGGGTCTCCCTGGTGGGTTCAGGCTCGTCTGCTGCTTCATAGCCTGGGGGCTGTTGTGTGGTGAGGATGCTAGCAAGCCTGCTGCAGCCTCACGTCGCGCTGCTTGTGCTCTGCTGTGGTGGCTGGACGCATCTTGCTCCCTGCTGAGTGACGGTCCCCTGCTGGGACCCTAAGCTGTCCTAACCCTCTTGCTGCAGAGCGGCTTCACAAGGACCCCAGGCGCTCTGAAGGTGCCTGCTCTGGAAGCTGTGACGTCAGCACTGCCTGGTACAGACGACTTCTGGTCTGACGGTCCACCTGCCTGTTTCAGTTGCAATCAAGCCGCCATCTTGAGACCGTGGCTGATCGCCACCCACTTGGGCCTGCAGATAGATCGCCAGTGGACCAAGCGTAATGCCGAAAGTGCCAGGGCGCAAGCCCAGACCCCAGCAGGGCAGCAGTCCCGGCTGGGGACAGCCCCCAGCTTGGCAGCAGCAGCCGGCAGCAGCGCTGCAGGCACCCCCATGCCTGCCGCCGCCTTCGTGCCTGGCAGAGGGGACTCTGACGACGCCTTCCAGCCCGTGATGGGCCGCAGGCGCAAGCTCAAGGCCAAGCGTGGTGCTGAGGCAGCAGGGGAGCAGGACGAGGCGGCACCGGCCCCTGCGGCAGCTGTGGGGCGTGGGCGCAGTGCGGACCTGCAGATCCACTGGCATGTTTCGTCCTCTGCCAGCCCACTAGACTTTTCAGGTGAGCTGGTGGGGCCTTGACGTGGGGCCTCAGGCACAGCTGTTCCTGCTGGCAGCGCAGGTGGCACTCACTTTCTGCACCTAGCTGTGGGCGTCTGGGCAGCCTTTTGTGCAGCCGCTCCACTGGCAAGCAGGTGACCTGAATCTTTGATGTGCAGGAGGGAGAGCAGTTGACCTGGTTTTATTCAATTGGGACTGTGCCCTCAACCATCAGCACTGCTGTACCGCAGTGTGCATGCAGGCAGACGTGTGGTGCTGAAGGTTGCTGCTCTGCGATCTACATGGCTGCAGTTGGGAACAGAGAGCATCACTCAATCGCTGCCCCTACTTCCTGCTGCAGACTGACACTGTGCTGACACACTGCAGAGCCCTGGCACGAAGATGGCAGCGGCAGCAGCAAGGCCCCTGGCATGGAGACAAAGAACTCCCGCCTGCGGTCAGCCCTGGCTGCCCTGGCAGACATGCCCATGGAGGACTGGGAGGCTCTGGCACAGGAGCGGCAGGGTGGCACCTCCGCAAATAGCTCCAGCGAGGCTCCAGAAGCAGGAGCGGGCGCTGCTGCAGAGGCGAGAAGTGGCACGCAGCAGGAGGGGACCGGCAGTGGTGGCGCCCACACGCCTGAGACAGCGCAGCAGCAGGGCGCGGCAGCCTCGGCTGCTGCCAGCAAGGCTGGGGATGGGGAAGATGGTGGCAGCGAGCCTGGGGACGGGGGAGATGCTGCCAGCATGGTGGCCAGCGAGAGAGGCTACAGCACAGCCCTGCCCACCCCAAGTTCTGGGGAGGGGGCTGCCAGCCCCCAAGTGCCCACGCCAGAGGCTGCAGGAGGGGTTGTGGGTACCGGGGCCCACACACTGGATGCAGCGGGCAGCAGCACAGGCAGGCAATCACCAGCCTATGGGGCGTCCAGCAGCGCGTCGGGAGGCAGCTGACTGTGGCAGCAGCTGAGACAAGTTGAGGTTCAGCACTGCATATCTGAAGCAGTCCATATGATCCTTACCGTCTCCTTTCAGGAGACCTGCACGCTGCAGCGGCATGAACACCTAAATACATCTGGCATGCTGATAGATAAGTTATCCAGTTTCCTGATTTCATTCCTGCGCATGCCCTGACTTTGTGTCATTGCTTGAATACAACCTCTTTGCGAACATTGACATGTGCATGTCATACAAATGCAATAGGCAGTGCGCACTTCCCAAAGGATGGATATTGTTATCCAGTGAGCTCCAGACTTGTTCCTGGCGGGGCACAGACAAACTCAGCAGGTGATGGACAATTATGACTTCTGGGACATGATGAGACCTGCATTTGCATTTTGCTGCTCCTAAGCCCTGCAGGCAGCCTTACCGGCCACTAACACCATCAATGGGGGTGCAGTCTGTGTTGCTTGCTCCAATCCCGTAGACCAGCATGTGCCGTGCTTTTTGAACAGCATGTCAGCCCCACCAAAAGCATAAGTTCTGCAATGTGTGCTCCACTCCAAGACAGCAATGGCAAGCTGCAAACACAAGCTTGAGCAACATTGCTACCATATATCCACTGCTGCCATTAAAGCTAAAGGACAGGAATTATTCTCTTGTCTGTATGCATTGTTGCAGCTATGGTCTGGCAGCATGCATGCTGCATTGCTGCTCGTAGAGGCCTCATGATGCGATGGAGACAGCAGTGCCGGCTTGCCCTCACGAACTACATACATGTGAGAGGGAATGGGCAGCAGAAACTCATGGCTGCTGACCTGAGGTGATGGTTGTTGGCAAAGCAATGTGATCTACACACCACCTCAAGCCAGCCTCACAAGAGTGGGTTCAACTTCTGCATGGCTGCTGCTGCCTGCTGCACCCTCAGGTCCTCAATCTGATCCCTGAGCGCCTGCCTCAGCTGCATGCGGCCCTCTGCAGAGCCGGGTGCTGCAGGGTGCCCCTCCTGCAGGCGGGTGCACTGCTTTGGCGGCGTCTTAGCTGGCGGCTGCACGCCATCAGTGTCCTCTTCAGATTGCGCATCGCCAGAAGCCTGCCTCCCGATCGAGTCCTTGCTGTCTTCCTGCTGTGAGGAAGCAGCCTATGGGTCAGCTGAGGCAGCAGCGGCATATGTTCAAAAGTCTGGGCAGCACTGTACCTCGCTGCTGGACCTGTCTTGTTCTGAGGAAGCTTCATCATCGTCCTCAGCCACATCAGACTCTGCATCTGCAGGCAGCATCACATGTTTGTTCATTCATTCAGGCTGAGGAAGCAGAATGCTCATGCGCAGCAAACTCACCTAGCTGGACCTTCTCTTGCAGCACAGCCAGGATATCCTGTGCTGTGGCATCTCCAGGCTGCAGCGAGAGCACTGCAGACAGCAGAATGATTTGCTTGACCAGTAACAGGCCCTGCCGCTGTGAGACTATCTTGGCCTGCTGTGATTACTGCCTTACACTGCTGGCACAGATCAACTGCCTGCACATAATGTGCGCCCTGCACAGCCTGCACCAGTTCGTGTCTGACCTGCATGCCATGGTCGACACTAGTATTAGTGGGCACCAGCTGAGAGCAGTGAAGCTGCAAATCAAAGTCACCTGCTCTGCCTGTCCCCTGGCTGTCATGGGAGGTCGGTCAAAGTTCCAAGTATACCTCGGGCTCGCATGACCTTTGTAATGTAGTGCAGTGTCGCAGATGGCGCTGCAGAGGTTGGCAGCGTGTCTGCTGTGGGCAGTGTTATTGACAGGCCACCGATCGGCCCAAGCTCTTGATCCTCAAGCCAAAAGGCGTGAGGCCTTCATTGGCTACAGTGAGAGGCATCGAGACATCATCAATCTGCAGACTTCCCACGGCCAGGTGGGCCTGCTAATGTGCAGTCCCCAATCAGCACAGCAACAGCCCCATGCTGCCTGCAGATACGCGTTGCACTGCTGCCTGACAATGCCCCAAGGACCGTGGCTGCCATCAAGGAGCTGGCGGTGGCACCCAGCTGCTCAGGTTGCCGCTTCTACCGCTCAGAGAGACCACCAGAGGTGCAGGCATGACACACAGCCAGCTTGCTATGCAGAAGCAGGCTTAAAACTCCTGACATGCTGCCTGCAGTCCGGATTTGGGCCACCTTATGGGTTGCTCCAGGGCAGCCTTGGGGGCATGAAGGAAACTCCCCCGCTTGAAGGGGAGATGACAGCCAGGCAAGCCTTGTCAAGTCACAGCACTCTCCCCACTGCGTTTGCTGTGAGAGCTGAGGCTTTGCGTCTCCTCTGCAGCAGGCGGGGCCATGCCTGCACCATCCCTGGCACAGCAGAGTTCTTCATTGCTGCTGTGGACCACCCAGAGTGGGGCCATGCCCACACAGTGTTTGGGCAGGTCAGCGACATGCAGGTAGTGGATGCCATCCTTGAAAAGGAGGCGTACCATGACTACATCAACCCAGATTATGGCACGCTTATGCGCATGCTGGACTCAGAGCTGCCCCTTAATGTGGTACTGGCGCACAACAGCCAGACACTTGCTAGAACGACGACATGACATGGATGGGGGTCTGATATGATGTGAGCAACAAGACAGAGATTCAGCTGGTGGGGCTTGGCGATGCTGGCTGGCTATGTGTGGGCTCGCCCGCAGCAGGCTTCTGGCGCCTGGCCTTGATGAGGTCTGTGGTCTTCTGCACTGTGCTGTAGCCCCGTGTCTCTTGCAGGATGCCAGATGCATTAGCACGCTGCAGCACAACGGATGCTCTTTAAGCCATGGCCCAATCACTTGGGTGCAGGGCCATGGTGGCCGAGGGTCACGCCTGTGCTCTGCCCACCGTGACTTTCCGATTGGCCTGAGTGGCTCGCCGCAGCAATGCCTGTGCCTCCCGCTCCATGTTGGTGAAGGAGGTGGTCTGGCTCTCAAGCTCTTTGCGCAGGCTGTCCCGCAGCTTCCTCTTCTCCTCAAGACCAGACAGCAAAGCATCCTGCAGTGCCAGCACTGCTGCTTGCCTGTGGTCAGCACAGGTACTGCTCTGCACTGTTACCATGTAGCTGCGCTGGGCCCTGATTGAGGGACAGAGTCCGCTGGCATGTCTGCCACTGGTGCTGGCCGTGCTGCAGCCTGGCTGCTGGGCTGCGGCTGTGGCATGAGCCTGCAAAGTGTCTGCACCGCTAAAAATTCTCTGCTTCACTGTGAAGCCCTCTGAGCTGAGGCAGAGCTGCCGCTGCTGGCTCTCTCAGAATGAGAGCCTGAAGCTGAACACATGACATTTCCACATAAGCGCTGCTTGCCCTCTGATTTTGACATTCTGCAGGGCTGTGGCCAGGGCTTCGCGCCCACCAGTTTGGGCTTGATGTGGGCATTGATGTCTGCATCCAGACGAGCCATCTCTTTGGCGTCCTCCTCAATCTGCTCCTGGCGCTGCTTCTTTTCGTGTGCCATGGCCCGCATCTGGGCGTCCAGCTGCTGAATGAGGCGTGCAATGAACCTGCAATGATAGGGCCACAAGTCAGCAGAACGCTGCAGGCTACTGCACTGAATCGATGTACAGCAGAGACTAGCCCTCAAAGCATGCACGTTGAATTGCCCATAATCAGAACAAGCAATGCTTGGGCCTGCGGAGCCAGGCGGTTAGATCAAGCAAACCTAGGATCTGATTTCATCAAGGTTGTGACCTCAACCTTCTTCTCTGGCTCAGGGCTGGCGGCCCCAGCCTGACCCAAAGACGCTGAGCCTGCAACATCATTGACCTGCTGCATTGCTTAAGGTCCAGTGGAGCAGGCCCTCACTCACAGCATGTAACAGACCTGCATCAGCCATGTTGCAGGGCGCAACTGAGGGGGCTTCGGTGAGATGACGAGCCTTATAGATAGCTTGGCTAGCGCAGGCAGCCGAGTTTCATGAGTAATCTGGCGCGGAAATGCTAAACATTGTCCAGCCAATCAGTCCTTGAAAGCAGTTCAGGCAAGAAGTGAAGGGATAAGCACGAGAGGAGGGGACTGAGATGGCCCATAGATAAATTTGTGCAACACAGGCAAGTCTTTTACCTGCGTTTGTCCTTGTTGAGCAAATAGAAACAGGAGAGGGCCAGACACCTGAACATAGCTCCAATGAAGAAGAGCATGAACAAGCATTTGTGGTAGTCAGTGACCTCGTAGCCCAGGCCTTTCAGGTCTGCACAACGGGCCAGCAACCAGACGCCCGTCAAGCGGTTGGCTTCTGAAATGATGAACCCTGCAACCATGCACAGCATGGTCTGTCCAAATTGCGCATGGCTTCGGCGCATGGCTTAGTAGTGGTCTGCGTGGCCCACTTTCAAGAAGGCAAGCACACTGCAGACTGAAACAGGTGATGCTCGTACGAATAGATGCCCTACCTTCCAGGCCCCAGCGGGCAAAGCTGAGGTTGTAAATGCCATCATGCCGCCTCGCGGTGAGGGTCACAATAAGGACAAAGACGGCCGCGCTCAGCTGCGAGGCCCCAGCTTCCATGATCTGCAGGCAGCAGCGCTTCACCCTTGATACTGCTGTAGAGAACTTGCTCACATGTCTGGAAGACTGATATCTAAGACAGGGGCGATTGCCTAGCTGCAGCCCTACAGCCTGGAGGTCAGATGCTTGAGAGGCAACAAGCCCGCCTGATGGCAAACAACCTGTCATCAACTTTAGACACAGCTTGTGCAACAGAAGGCTGGGCAGAGTCCTGCAGCATATGCTTGCCATTCAGGAAGGAGCTGCAGCCCCCTGCAACTCTCACTGCCACTAAAATAACCTGCCCTAGCAGCAGGGTAGAGTGCTGAGACGACGCTGAGATGGTGCTCCCTGAGCAGGAAAGGTGCCAAGAAAGGTGCTGAGGCGGCGCCCAGCTCAGATAGTGTCAGAAGAGGTTGTGCAGCAGCAGCGAGAATGCCCCAATGACTCTGAGATGGTGCCAAAGTTAGATTCTGGTGCCTGAGGTTGCTCAGCGCACCTGGCCAATGAAGTACGCAGTGCCGGTGCAGCAGTACATGATGGCGACTGTGACCAGGTACATCTGCCAGGGGACTGCTCTGGGCTGCGCAAAGCTATAGTACATCACCTGCAGGGGCCAGGCAGCGTGGGCTGGCACAATGCTGGATGTGGCTTCACTGCAGGGCTGCAAGAGCGGCTATGTGTGCTGAACTGTGCTGTGCAGATAGTGCTGAGGCAGGCAGCCAGGAGCTGACTGGGGCCATCTGAGCAGATTGCACCGGGCTGAGGACAGGTCATGCTGTTGAAGGGAGGACACACTGCAGGCTGTACAGCAACCCACCAGGTAGAGCAAGGACTTGAGCAATGTGCCAGCGTGGTCCAACGTGTCACTGGCCAGAAAGAATGCCAGCCTGAAAGGGCAACAGGGCAATGAAACAGTGGTTTGGTCAGTAGCATGTGCGCACAGGATAGCAGCATGCTACGGCGTCTCAAGTGGTGTTGCCAGCCCCTCAGGAAGTGGTTGGACAGCAGCTCTTGAACCAGCATTTGCTCAGGATTCCAGTGGAACGCTCAACACATGTTGAGCCATCATGAAGTTGAGTCTGAGCTGCAGGCTGTGGTGTGCAGCTGCAGCAGCAGTTCACCCTGGTCGTGCTGCATGCACCCACAGCAAAGCTTCTGCAAACTGCAGCACAACCCCCCCATCACACAGAGCAGCACCCACTTGTTGAGCCCCGTGGCGGCCTCCCGGAAGAAGACCACACGGTGCTCTCCAAAGGTGCGCAGCGTGGACACCATGGTCATCAGTCCCAGGGCCACATTCAGGTACAGGATGTCCACATCGTAGCGCATGATGGTCCCGCGCCCACGGTCAGTCAGGCCGCCTAGCATGCTGCCTGCAGGGGGCTCAGGGGTGCAGGGTCAGCAGTCAAGGCAGCAATGCGCAGCTCATCAGCGAAGCTGCAGGCTGGGAACAGGGGAGGGCGCTCTGCCTGGGGCGCCAGGCTGCCCACTTTCCTTCCTGCATGCAGGCAAAGAGCAAATGCTGTCTTTCAAGTTTGTGTGGTGGCCTGCCAGGAGCATCAGGCTTCAGAGGCTGCCTCTACAGGGACGGCAGGCCCTGGTTGCATAAGGTCAGTCGCTGGTGCGTGTCGCAGCCATTAGGTTGCCCAGTATGCTGCCTGCAGGGGTGCAAGGACTACACTGGTGCTGGCTGCAGGGCAGGCAGCCCAACTGAGCACACAGACCCATGGACACAGAAACCACATCTTCAGCTGGTGCCTTGCTGCTCACTTCGTGTCATGCGAGACAAGAAAGTGCTGCAGACTGCCTCTCCTGCTGGTGGCACAACCTCACAAGCGCATGCCAAGCTGCTCCCACCTGTGAGGGCAAAGATGGCGTGGTCTGTGAAGACCAGCAGGGGCTGCCGCGTCTTCATGAGCACCGCCCGCGACAGGCACCACGCAAACTGGTGCCGGAAGTCTGGGGTGACGCGCTTGCGCGCTGCCCGCTCGCGAGACCCCTCTGCCACAGCCTCTGCAGCCGCTTCAGTCAGCAGGGGCTGCCCAAGGCCCTGCAGCCTCGCTGGCATGGCCTGGGCCACCAGCGCGCTGCAGGGCGGGCAGCATAGGGTGAGCGAAAGCGCTGCAGAGCTGCCCTCAGACAGCCTGCCTGCAGGTGCCAGCTTGGTGCAGAGGCCCATGCACAGCCAGAGGCATTCCCCTGAACCCTCCTGTTTGTTTGATCTCGTAGACTTCCCTGCACTTCATCATGTAGGAGTGGCTCAGGAACACATTGAACAGGCTCACTTAAGATTGGCGGCCTGCTCCTGCAGCTCGTAAAGTAGGTACACGCCGCAGAGTCGGAGCCAGGAGCCCTTGCGCCGCAGCCATCTCCCTGCCCGTGTGAGTCTGCTTCTCAGGTGTGCAGCTGCTGGGGACCTGGGCGTGGCCAGCTGTCTCTGCTCACTCATGCGTGCCTGCAGCGAAGCGGCAGAGGAGTGGCTCAGGAGCAGGTTGGGACCACAGAGGGTGCTCAGAACCACAGGGACGTTCCGCAGAGGATGTCGCCATGCCCATGCCGCGTGCATGTGGACACTGTGCTCACTGTTCAAAGTCGGCATGATACCAAGACACACATGGCCACTCAGCTAAGCTCCGTAACTTGAAATGGGCTGTGCACTCCATCTTGGTAGTCATTCTGGACATGGATGATCTGACAACTGCCTGACCTGTGCCAGGGCCTCCTCTGCTGCTGCAACGTCAGCTTCTGTGCCCTCGTGGTCTGAGTCGCCATCAGAGTTGAGAGGCGACAGTGCAGCAGCAGCCTCCTCGCTACCAGTGACATGCTGCTCCCAGGCTGCTGCAATATCCTGCAGCATTTCAAGAGGGAGTGGCCCAGCCACAATTTGTATGCTCAGGCTTTGACTGCAGGCTCACAGTCCTTGTGTCACCTGCTGCAGTGTCGCCAAGCCTGATCAGGATTTGCAGCATGACGCCCAAACAGACATAAACATATGTCCAGCCAGGTTACTTGGGGATCAATGGCTGGGCCTTGAGAGAGAGGCACGAGGAGGGGCAGGCTTGCCTGGGGTGTCTGCTTCTGCCCCGCTCTGTTAGGCACCACGCCAGCCACAATGTCCATGTAGAAATCTGCTGGGTTGGCCTTCTCAGGGAGCTGGTACCCAATTCCCTCAAAGTAGCCGTGCACCTGCAGGCCAGAAACAGGGGTGGCCCAGGCATCTTGTGAAAGCTTGATGGCACCACATCATGTACAGATGACCTGGCAGCTGCTTGCATGACTAAGTGCAGAGCTAGGCAGTCCAATGCCGCCCAGGGCGTAGGCGTGGTGGCACCATGCTGAGTGCAACAGACCAATGTGGGTTCTCCATGACTGCATATTGATGCTCCTTTTCAGTTTCAGTCTGGGCAGGGTTTTAGGCATGAGACTGCAGAACACCCACCTCTGCCTCCTGCCCATAAAACGCAGTGCGCCCTCCCTTGCACAGGAGCAGGAGGTCATCAAACATGCGAAAGACATCATAGCTGGGCTGGTGGATGACTGCTGTGGTGGTGACACCCATGTGGGCCACCTGCAGCGCACAGGGGGCGGGCTGCTGCAGCATCTAGCACAAGGTTCAGGCTCGTGGAAGCAGTGCTGGCCATGTGGGGGCACTTGCAGCCGGCAGGCGCAGGCTGACTGGCATACAGCGCAGTCACCGATGCTGCTGGCTGACTGGCATACAGCGCAGTCACCGATGCTGCTGGCTGGGGACGCTTGAGCTCGGCATGGCCTCAACTGCAAGTCTGGCACGTGAGGTCTGCGTGCAGAGGGGTTTGTTGCTGGGGAGAACTGCTTTGGGGGTTGCTGTGAATGCATGGCTGCAGCGTCAGCTGGCTCACCTCCTGCAGTGCCCTCACAACAAGCCTAGAAGAGGTGGAATCCAGCCCACTGGTTGGCTCATCCTGCGCCACATTGTTTGCAGTCAGTGTGTATGGTAGGAGCACGTCATCGATCTGAGGGGTTGTTGTCAGCGCAGAGATTCCAACAGCCACTGGCAGGCTGTCCTGACAACTGCTTGTCCTGCATGCTTGCTGTGAAGTTTTGAAGGCTGACAGACAGCCAGGAGAGCTATACTCACAAGAAACAGCAGGATGGGGTCTGCCACCAGCTCCAAGCCAATGTTGACTCGCTTTCGCTGCCCACCACTGCATCAAGGGCTTGCAATCCTGAGGTGCTGAACATGAAAGCTTGCAAGCACTAGAACCAGGTGCTTCACCTTCTCAGCAGGACTGAGTAAGACCCTTGCTAGCTGTCATGCTCACTGAAGCCTGTCAGCTTCATGCAGCCCATGCCCATGCAGTGCCCCTGTGGTGCACTACACAGCTCACTGCACAGGGATGCGCCCACCTGATGCCCCTGGTCTCCTCATCCCCAATGACTTCGTGCCGGATGTCATCCAGCTGCAGCACCTGCAGGAAGCGCCACAAGTCCGTCCACAGCCTGCATCACCAGCCTTCATGCTGTGACGGTTTGGCCCTGTACGACTCCTGTGCATCAGCTGCAAGCTTACAGCCAAGATGCCGATGCGGAACACTCCTGACACATGGCAGCCTCACCCAGTGCACATGACATGCCAGGTGAGAGGATGCACGCTCACCCTCGAATACAGCATCTGCTCGTGAGAACACCGTTCCAGATTGTGATTTGGCTGCACTGTAGCGGCCAAAGTATGCACTAGCCACCCCAGCCATGCCTGTTGCATCCCAGAGGCGAGCACACCCAGAGACAGGCAGCTGCATGCACTCCACGTCCCACCTGGATGGCCTGCTCCACATAGTGAAGGTGCTGCCCATGAGTGAAGTCCGCAGGCAGCCTGATACGGGCGCTGAAGGTCAGGTTCTCGTCCACAGTCAGCATGGGGTACATGATGTCATCCTGCAGCAGGGAGGGCAGGGGCAAGCGGAGTGTGGGCTGTGCGATGAGTGCTGCAATGCTTGTCGATTCATACAGAGCAGCCTGCAGGAGGGCAAACACAGAGTTGCATGACCTTGGTAGTGACGGGCTCATGGTGGGCTGGGGAGCTGCATCAGAGTGAGGTTTGCTGATGCCAGCCAGCCTGCAACCTTTGCAATAGTGACAAAGATCAACACCTGCCTGGTAAGGCAATGCTGTGCGTCAGGAGCTGGGTGAAGCATGGGAACAATCCCTGGCTGGCGGCAGACGCACCTGCGGAACGAAGCCCATCACCCGCTTGAAGCGTCGCAGCGAACCCGGCTGGCCATTCACAGTGATGTGTCCTGTGGGAGTGCCATAGAAGGCCTTGCCAGTCAGGGTGGACATCAATGAGGTTTTCCCTGCGAGGCAGCAGCAGAGGCATGTTCAGCATTGTTGCAGGTTGCTGCCTCCTCTGCAGCCACTCAAGCAGGTGCACCTCAGTGCCCCTGCCTGCTGCATCGAGCAGTCACACTCAGCATGAGTCACTCAGGTGACACATGTGCTCTTGTACGAACTTTGAAGGGCCGCAGGCTCGACACAGCTGCTCAGCACGCAGATTTGACCCCCAATCTGCCTCGAACCAATTTTTAAAGACGCAGCTTGCCCCACCTGCCCCAGAGGGCCCCATAATGGCAGTCAGGTGCGCTCCCCGCAGCTGCCCTGTCACCCCTGCCAACACACGCTTCCCTGTCCCCTTGAGGCGCAGGCCCAGGTTTCGGAACTCCACCGTCAGGCTGGGGCGCATGGTGGCCTGGCCACCGTGCACACTGCTGAAGGGCAGACTGAGCAGCCTACACGGGAGGCAAGGCAGGGTTCAAAAGCACAGTGCGCAACAGGTTGCGAAGTCAAAGGCTATGCCCACACCTGCACTGTGTGGCTGAGTCAAGTGGGGCTCACGCAGTGCCTGCTGCAGGCATTGTTTGCCGTGGCAGATCTTGTATGGGGTACCCCACGGCCAGCGTTGGGCAATGTGGTCTGCACACACTACATTCAACTCCAAGGATATACAGCCTGTACAAGTCTCAGAGGCTCACGTGCTACTGGACCCAAAGCCTGGCCCGTCATTGATTGACCTGATGGCTGCTGGGGAAGCTGGCGGCCCCCCAAAGCTCGCCCAGACAGGGATCTGGCCAGGCTTCTCGTTTTTGCTGCGCAGCTTGCTAGGGCTCAGGCTGCAGGCAAGCCGGTACACTGTGGGCACAGCAGCTTGCAAATGCAGCACATGACCTTTTGTGGTCAACAGCACCATCGCCCCAGAAGCCAAGCAGTGCAACTACCGGCACCCTGGCAAGGCTAGCTTTTGATCCGCTGTCCTGCTGCATCGTGCAACGGCATCCCTCGCGTGTGCCATGGCGATGTTTGCAAGACAGGAGCAGGACAAGAGAGGCAGAGAGCAGCCCAACTTGCAGGGTCAGGCTGGCTCACTGACTGGCTATGCGCCCCAGGCGGCTGGAAGGCGTCCTGCCCTCCAGTAGGGCATTTACCTCGCTGCCAGACTCATTCATGTCCTCACTGAGCACCCCAGGGCTCCCCGCGGGTGGAACGCCAGTCTGTATCACCATAACACCCTCAACTTGAGCAGCTGTGCAGCAGACTCTTCGAGCAACGGCAATGAGTCTTGCCAGCAGACAGCCCAAGGCTGACAGGCACGGAATCTCAGCAGCAGGATGTGACTTCTGCCGGAATGCAGAGTTGTAAGGGAGAGCAGCGTGGCATACCTTACCTGTGAAACTGCTGGCACTCACCTGCATCTCCAGGTGCATGGCCCCATCTGCCCCAGGCCCAGGCTGGCCACTGGTGGTCGTGGCTCCTGGCTGGACAGGCCGCTCTGGTGTTGCAGGGAGGCTCTGTCCGTCAGCAGCAGCTGACTGGTCCAGCTTGGGGTCTGCAGCTGCAAGGGGAGCCTCCAGGCCAGACTGGGTAAAGAAGGTGGCCGGGGCTGGGTAGGCCTCAGCTGTCAGGCGCAGGCGCTGCCTCCTGTTGAGCTTGCGCAACACTCTGTTGTACCTGCAGGCAGGGTGGCTCTGCAGGCCTGACATGCTGATACGTTGCCCAGCATTGCCACTCAACTGCGGCAATGAGGCGGCAGGAGGACTGTGGCACGGTGTGGGCTCACCATCTGGACAGCTGCCAGATGACCCACAGCGCTGCAAACAGCAGCCCATCCACGAGGACGCCTGAGTAGTTGTCCGTGGGGATCTCAGAGTACTTGGGGCAGGTCATCAGGGGTGGGCAGGGAGTGGGGGCAGTGCTGCCCCTCTTGCAGTAGTGGCCTTTTGGGCAGGGCAGCTGCAGGCACTCATCACACAGCGTTTGAGGGACTTGAAGTGAGCCAGCTGCGGGATCTGCAGGCTGTGGGCAACAGTGTGCTGCTGTGACTGATGCCCAACTGTGCTGGGGCCGGCAGCTCTGACTGAGCGGCGGGACCAGGAGCAGGCCTCATGCTGCAGGCTACAAAGGAAGCGAGGGCACTGCACCTGAGTGCTCGTGTTTGGGAAGCAAGAGGGCATTTTACCTGAGTGGTCGTGTTTGGGCAGAACCAGCCGGCCTCACAGTACATGTTGCCTGATGCCACCCAAGTGAAGCCTGGAAAGGCCCACTCAGGTATGACAGTCCCTGCAGCCACATGCTGGCATCAGCCACCAGCTGCGCATGCGATGTGGCGGATCTACCATGCACCTTAGGTCAAGCCAGGGCTGCACAGCGCACTGCGATCACCCTCCAGGCCAGCAGCTCACACTTGTCCGCCCCTCCGCATCCCAGGTTGGCCCTTTCCTTGTATCCATAGGGAGCACACCACCTGCATGGAGCACAGCCAACCTTGCAATATGCAGCCTCATGGGGTGAAGCCAGGCTGCAGAGCATCTCCAGACCTGCAGCGGGCAGGCAGTCTGCGTGCTCACTTGTTGGTCTGCCTGCCAGGCACGGGCTTCAGCTCATCCAAGAACTCTTTGGGAGGGTCAGCAGGCCATGCCCTGCAGACCCATGTGCCGTCAGAGTGCTTCTGAGGGCTATGATCGATCAGCAATGACCAAAGGCCTGTCCAAAGTGATATCATGGAGAATGTGATGCAGCAGCCGTCAGCAGCAGGAACAGCTGGCAGGCACCCACCTGGGGCACATGGCACCCAGAGGGCAGGGGATTAGACAGGTCAGCATGGGTGGGCAGAAATACCCTGCAGCCAGCAAGAGCGCGTGTCAGGGCTGTTGAATCACCGCCATCCCAGCTGAGCTGGCAGCCGGAGGCCGCAGCATTTCCTCACCTTGCTGCCAGCATGGGGTGAGCATGGGCTGGCCAGCAAAAGCGTTTGAGATTGCAGACAGCTATTGAGATCCTTGTCTGAGACTTGCCTGGGCAACACTGGTGGGCGACAGGATCCTGCAAGGCCTGTGCATCAGGCAGATTGACCTCATCAAAGAAGCCAGGGGTGCAGACATCTGTGGTCAGGCCGTCTGGGCATGACGGCGTGTTGGGGAGGTGCTCAGGGTTGTCTGTCATGAGCAGGTACTGCACACCCACAAAGAGGGGCAGTCAGCATCTGCGGCTCTGCTGGACATTGTCGCTGCCAGGTGCACAGCAACGTTACTCTTGAGGATTGCAGTGCAGGAGGCGTCACATGCTGGCCGCACAGCGTCCCTTGAGCCCACGCCTGCCTGTCTGTGTGACGCAAAGCAGGCTGAGAAGCAGATGCCATCTGAAGAAAGCTGCATGCTGTGATTCTGTTGCCGCAAGGCCAGCCCTGCTCCGCATGCCGGGCATGCAAGCCAGCCAAGCAGCGTATTCCTCTGAAGGGAGTGCAGCCGCTCTGCAGGTTCAGAGGTGCATGCCTGCTGAACTCCAGAGAAGACAGCAGGCGCCACAAGGCTCCAATTCACTATGAGCTGAGCAACCTATGCCCCAAGCTGAACAGCAAGCTCACCCTGTAGTAGTAGAGGAGGTCTTTAGGCGTGCAGAGGTGAACACTGAGCGTGGTGCTGTTCCTGCATAGCTCGTCGTCTTGTGGACCAGAGGGCAGCGGCAATGGGAAGGACTCTGCAAGGGTGTTCAGCACACGCCGTGCATTGTCTCCCAGGCAGAACTGCATGTCACTGAGACATTTGATACTGCCCCCAGATGCTGTGGAGTGGCATGTGCCGCAGGCGCACGGCTCAGGAGCACGACTGTGTCAGATTGAGATACTGCGTCTGAGTCACTGCTGCACCAGCTGGTTACGCCTAGGGCTGCAGCTAGACCGCAACCTGCTGACACAATTGCAGGAAGGCTGGTGCACCTGTCGGATCGTGCTGCAGGCACTGCTGGAAGCAGGACTGATGCTGATATCAGCTTGCTCTGAGGCTTAGGCTGTGCAGACCTAGGGGTGTGATGCCCTGGTGGTGCCACATTATTGCACCAGCATCATGTGACGTGGTGCAACATCGCAGGCTCACCTGTACATAAGGCCTGGCTGTATCCCATAAAGCCTCTTCCATGCGAGCCCATGCCTGGTCTTTGCCTTCATCAAATGATGCTGGCAGCCCCTCTGACACAGGTCGTGCTGAGAGTTTCTGATCCTGCGTCGCCGCTGCTGGGCTGCCCGCACATGCGACCAACACAGCAGCCAGGAGCACTGCACCACGCTCCAGCTGGCTCAGCGAAAACATCTCGCAAGCCCCAATCCTGTGGTCAAACTTTGTGGCAGGCCTGGTCATGAACGGATGACTTGAGCAGCCGAAGAATGTCTCTTACGTTTCAGCAAAAGGGGCCTGTTGCTTTCAGTCACAAGGCGCATGGGACAGTCTATCGCATGGCCATATTGCCATTGCGTGACCACAAGTCCAGAATGCCGTTTCGTCTGTGCTGCTTCTTAGTCCAATGGGTCAGTGTGGCCTGGGCGGGGGAGGACGCATGCGGCTCCAGATCAATATCAGCGCAATCCTTGGGCTGTGGGGTGTCTGAGCTGCAGTTCATGGGCCTGCACGGGTGTCTGGCAGCTTGGGCAGATTGCTGCAAGGCAACAGCAGGCCTGGCTGCTGTCTCATCGCCACTTGCAGCATTCCAAGTGATCCCGCTGCCTGAATGCCCAGCACCTGCAGCACCTGATGAAAGAATTGTGAACACCCATTCATTGTCCTCACAAAGCTGCCACAGTCTGTAATTTGCTTTAAATGCATATCTCACCTGCAGTTGCAAGACCAGCTAATGTCCTCCTCTGATTCCATCCAGGGACCGGAGTGCTTACTGCCTCAAGTCTTGGCTGCTGCTTGCTGGCAGCTGCTGGTCCCGGGGAGCTGCCGGGGTGCTGCCTTGCTGTGGAGCCATAGTCCATGCTGCCGGAGGGGTGGCATTGCAGCTGGGCCCCTGCCTCCCTGCCAGTGGCATGATCGCCATCGGAGCAGGCAGCACCTGCTGACTCTGTGATGCCGGGGGGCACAGCCTGCTGCTGTTGCTCCTGCAGCGCCTGGGGGCGCAGCTCAGGACGCTACTTCCTCCTCTTGCTGGACCTGTCTGGCTGCACGAGCCCTGCTTGGCGGCCCCCCGCCTTGGCTGTGATGATCACATGTGGCATTGTTATGGGTGCTGGCAGGCTTTCTGCCCATGCACCAGCTGTGGGCAGCCAGGAAACGCTGCCAAAGTCTTGCAGCTCATCAGTCTTCTCGCGCTTCCTGGTAGGCACCGCTCTGTCAGCAGGCAGCATCTGGCTGCGCCCATCTGAGAGCTCCTGTGCCCTTGGCTCCTGTACTTCCTGGGAACCCGTGTGCGCCTGCTGAGCAGACTCAGGTGACTGACATGCCTGCTTCTCACTGCTGCTGCACAAAAGCCCTTGCGCACTGCCATCCACGACTGTAGGACTGCTTGTGACCTGGTCTTCAGCTGGCGCCCCAAGCAATTCTGCATGCATGTGTGCCTGGATTGCCTGGCAAACATCTGGGCAGCATAGGCAGTTTTAGAGCTCGCCTTCAAGACTTGGGCTTGGCTCGTATTGGTCCCAAAATTGCGTGTTCACGAAAGGGGCAGGCATTGGGAAGTCACACCTCGATCTGGCGATCACATGGTCAACTTGAAGGAGCCATTGACTTGCTCTCAGGTCATGAAAATTCAGTCTGTAGCAATCTCATTATTTGGTTGGGAGAAGCGCGTGCTGCTGTAGTTGGTATACAGGTCATACTGGAACACCTGCAAATGCACGGGGCCTGTGTCAGAAGCAGCACAATAGCAAAGCAGCTGTGCCAAAAAAATAGTGCACTTACTAGGTGGGGAATGCATGGCTTGTAGGGCTGTGGGGAAACACCAAGGAGTTCTTTGAGGAGAGCTGCATTCTCAGCTATCGTGGTAGCAATGATTTTCCCTGCACACATGGACACCTTATCAACCTGTCTCTGCGTACACATGACACCATGTCATGGGCCCACCATTGTAGCAGGAGATGTCAGAATGGAGCAAGTCAGAGTCAGACTGCATTTGAAGACCTCAGCTGCAAGTTGCCAAGCGAGTTATCTACCTGAAGGGGCCAGCAGGAGCTGGGTGGCTGCTGCATAGAGGCGCCAGACCTCCTCAGTGATGAAGGGTGGGTCAATGATCACGCAGTCAAAGGCCTGGTGGACATTACTAGGGATGTCCTCCGGGCGCTGGAAGTCAAAGCAAATAAATCCAGGCTCTGTGGCAAACTTGTTGTCCAGGTCAAAGAGGCAGGACTGCTTACGGACATCAGAGGTCTGCACACCCAAAGGAGGGTCGCTGCGGCCAGACTTGATACAGGTGCTGGTGCAGCAATGGATGGGGACGTGACTTGTGTCAAGAGCGCCATAGCAGCTTGTCATGCAGCTTGCAGGTGACGAGATGCCTGCAGAGCATGCTGCATTCTTGCCTTGCTGAGGCTGAAATAGATGCTAGGAGTGGAAAGAAAGGCTGCACGCTTGGCGATGCAGCTTACTTCCTGTGAAGAATCACGGGAGAGCGTGCACTGGTGTACTGGTCTGTGCTTAATCTGTGCACACAATGTCTCATGCACAAAGCGTCACCTCTGCGATGCAGAGCACAGTTTGCTTGGAGTACCAGTATTGGTTGAGCTCGGCTTTCTCAGGGTTCCTGAAGGCTACCAGCAAGATCAGGAGGGTCTCAAGCAGCAGCTTCACCTGCGCGGGAAGGCCGTTACACTGCAACGGAGCAGGCATCTCACCTGAGCAGGAAGCGATCGACCTGCATGGCTGCAGCATAGGCATGCCCAGCCCACCCCAGATCAGGCCAACAGGAGAGAAAGGAAATGTTCCACCAATGATTCCCTGAAGTGAGTGCTCTCTAAATAAGCCCCTGCAGCTGCAAAAACTTCTTGAATCCAATCCAAGCATTTCAACACTTTGAACAGCAGGACAAAGCAGTCAGATCAACCTAGCCTAGCAGCTCAGGTCAATGCACTCAGTAGATTGAGGTCTGCAGTGGGCGCAACCCTGAGCCAGCGCCTTCACCATCAATCTCCAGTGCCACTTGATCCAGGGATCCAAGATCCTGCAGGCATTTGACAACAGTGGAAGCTGCTGCAGCTACAGCTGTGCTCAGAAGCATCATGGCAGAGACATGGACAATACACAGGCTGCTTTCTGCTACTTGGCAAATACCATTTGCCTTCAGTTGCAGGTGTTGATATCAATGCAGACGCTGGATGACGTGGTGGCCGCCCACGTCTACCTTCAGTAGACATGACAAGATCGGTCTCAGCATCCATGCCATTGCTACCAGGGCTCAAGCACATGCAACCCCATCTCCAGGCAACCACAAGAGTGCTGACCTGCAGCTGCTGCAAGAAAAACTCTGACGGGTTGTCTGCACTAGTCCCCCCCAGCAGCACTTCCCGCCCTGTGCAAGCCGTCAGCTTGTGAGCCACTCGCATCTCGCTGCGAGTCACACCGCCCAACACAAATGGGATGATGCGTTTGCCCTACAGACATGAAGGGGAATGGGGAGTCAGTGCTGTTCCTCCTGGCTGCAACAATGACCACTGACAGCCCCTCATCTTGCAGCAAGCCCCACACAGATGTCATGAGGCTCATCAGCAAGGGCCTGGCGTCACCTGCAACAGGGCACCACTCACATCCTGTCATCTTGCAGCACGGAAACCCCAAAGTTCTGTAGGCTCACCCCTCACCTAGGGGGTGACAAGTCCATACTTGGAATACTATTGCATGTGACCTTGACAGCGTTGCTCACAATTTGCAAGAAGATACTGATGCGGGGGACCACCTAGTCTTGGCTTCTTCTGGGCAGACTGAGAGGGTCTGGGCTCCTCAGATCCATTCTGCACCGGCTCCGGGCTAGATTCTGGCAGACCAGGCTTGCTGCGCACCAGCCGCTGCTGCCTTGCTGTCACGTCAGCGCCACCCTGTTGCCCAGAAGCAACGGCTCTAGTCTGCTCTGCAGCTGCAGCTTGTGGGTTGTTGCTGGGGCGAGCAGGCACCTTGCGCTTGAGTGACTGCCCATGGCCCAAGGTGGCGCCTGTGGGCTTGGAGTCCTCCCTTGCAGCCTGCTGTGCAGCAGCAGCAGGCTGCTTGCCCTCAGCAGGTCTGGGAGGGGGTGCAGACCGCTGCCTTGAGTGAGCCACATCGTTGGGCCAGTCTGCCACTGCAGACTGCCTCTTGCTGCCTGTGGTGGCATCCTGCCTACTGCAGTCGGCTTGGGCTGCAAGAGGCCCGCCCTGCTGGGGCTCTCCAACCTCTCCTGCCACCCTGCTTGCAGCTGCTGCTGCGCCTGGCCTGCTGCCTGCACTGGCCACTCGGCCCAAGACCTGCTGCCGGCCTGCTTGGCCGAGGCCAGCAGCTTCATCAGCAGGAGTGCCTCATTGTACTGCTCCAGATGAAGGCCTGAGGAGCGGTTGCTGTTCCAGAAGGAATGAAGGTTGCCCACTGGCCTCTCTGGTAGGGCAGCCTGCAGTCAGGCAGGGGACCAGAGGTGGGAACACTGCAGAACTCAAGTGTGCCAAGCTGCTGGCCTCATAAACGGTGACTCCGGGGCCTCTCTTCTGTGCTTGCCAGCGAATGGTCCATGCGGGCTTGCATAACGTGTACCTTGAGCGCAGCCTAGTCGTCCAGAAGGGGGCTGCCCCGCTGCCTCCGCACGGCAACACGGGCATCCACCTCTACAGGCGACCAGTCAGTGCCAGCCCTGTCGGCTGCACTGCCTGCTGCTGCCGCCCTATCGCCTGCGGGGGCTGCAACCTTGACAGCAGGCAAGCCTGCCCTGGCAGCATGCCTGGCTGCGGACTCAGCAGCAGCATCCGGTGCAGCCTTAGGCGCTCGCCGCGTCCTGGCAACAGGATCTGCACAGGGGTCCAGGTCTGCCTTGTGCATGTAGTAGTACCTGGCAATGGTCGCTCTTCGCTTGTGTGGGAGACTTGGCTGCAGCACACATGAATGCAGGTGTGTAAGTCAATCATGTGTCATGCGATGCTGCCGCAAAGGAGTCAGGACTGTAATCAGTCAGCCTGTTGGGGAAGCTTGACTGAAGCATAGACAGATGCAGGTGCAAGACTCAACACTCAGCTAATGATGGCCATGTGCTCGTTGCTGTACCAGGGGTGTGGCAGGTGTCAGACTGACGAGTTGATGCTTGACGCGGCCACTGAGACCGTCAGGGCCGCTGCCAGTCTGCAGCAAGCCTGTTGTGAAGGTGTGACAGCATGCTGACACTTACCAAGCTAGTGTCAGCTCCGCTCGAGTGCCCCACAAGACTGAGCAGTTGAGCCACATCACATTGACTGCCAAGTAAACCAACAGCAGATGCACCTGATTTGGCTCAAGGCAAGCCCAGCCTCTGCTCAGCAGCATGACACATGGCGACAATGTTCCACAGATTGCCCAACTTTCTGGCCATAAAAACACAACAGCAGCATTCTCTTGTACTTAAACTGGCAGCCATGCTTCAGCTGGGGCAGCCAGCATACATTAGCCCTTCTTGGCCCTGGCCCGCAGCAGATTCACCTGCGTTGCTTTTGTGCCGAAGTTGACAAAGCCACCACCACTCCTGCTGAGATCTGAGGGGCGTCAAGCCCAGCAGCAGCCGCACCCAGGCCTCAGGCGGTGCTCCTGCCCAGCAATGCACTGGCAGCCATATGCCTGCAGCCCCTCAGTATCAAGCAAGTGCAGCGTTGGGCCTGCCTGAATGTGAGCTTACTGGCGGCCAAGCACTTGCAGAGCCGTCACCATTAAGCAAGCCCAGCAGCAGGCCCACCCCACTGTGGCCATGCACCTTGCTAATGTCAAGCCCAGTATCACGTCCAGCAGCAGGCCCACCCTCTGACGGCCATGCACCTTACTCTGTCTAAGCCCAGAAGCAAGCCCACCTGGATTCTGCCCCACTGGTGACCCCAAATCTGTATCCCCCTCTTCAGGGTAGCCACTTCCTCCTGAGACCACCTTTTCCTGTTAGGCGCATGAGCCGCCTGCTGGGGCAAGTCATTTCCCTTCGAGCCGGCCTGCACATAGAACTCGGGGAGATCGGTCATTGGCTTGCACCCTTGGTGAATCTGGCGCACCTCCGCCTGCACAGCATCTGTTCTCCTCACCAGCAAACCTCTTTGATTGCACTCAACCCGCTGGCTTTCGACCCTCTCAGCCGCAGGGTGCGTAGTTGGACCAGTCTCCCAGCTCACAGCCTAGCAGGGCCACTGCACCTATTGTGGCCAGCACTGGCAGCCTACCTGCTGAGTGCATGCCACAGCAAAGATGACAGCAAATCCTTGAAGCATCTTCCCTTTGTTGCTTGGCCAAGCTTGTGCAGGTCAAGGCTGCCTGTCGTGCACAAGCTTGTATCCCGTGGCCTCTTTAGGAGTTGACTGCTTAAACCAGATGCTGCCATGCCATGCCATGCGCAACACAGCGGCCTCTCTGCAGGAGGGCAAGGCTTTCAGAGAATCTCCTCACGCTCTTTGATTCAATAGCAGAACAGGGTGACTGACCTCTGCCTCAGACCTTGAGCCACGCTCCTCAACAGCCTTTGGGGGGTCTAGATCTGCCTTGTGCAGGCGGTGGTACCTGGCAATGGCTTTCCTTCGCTTGTGGGGGAGACTTGGCTGCAGCAAGGTATCTAAGTCAAGCAATGAACTGATTGTGCCATCTGCCGCAAAGCAGTCAGGACTGCAACCTGAAGCATAGAGTGATGCAGGTTTTGGCTTCAGGATTCCAGTTATTGTAGCAATGTCCTGGTGACAGAAGCTTGCTGAACCAGGGGTGTTGCAGGCGTCAGACTGAAGAGTCCATGCTTGACAGGGCCACTGTTTGAGACCTTTGAGGGCCGCTAACAGCCGGCAGCGAAGCCTTTGTGAGGTGTGATGTTACCACTTACCAAGCCACACCCAGGCAAAACCAGGCTCTGCTCAGCAGCAAGACACCTGAGGGACAAAGTTCCACAGGTTGCCGACGTTCCAGGCCAGGCAAGCCCAACAGCAGCAGTCATGCTCCAGCTACAGCCCAGGCAACCACCTGTCTTAGTCCCCTTTTTGGCCCTGGCCCGCAGCTGACTCACCTGCGTTGCACTCCCTGCCAAAAGTCAACAAAGCCACCAACAAGCCTGCTGGAGTCTGGGGTGCTCTGTAGTGTCAAGCCCAGCTGCAGCTGTACCCAGGCCTCAGGCCATGCTCCTGCCCAGAAATACACTGACAGCGACGGCTGGCTGCTGCAGTGTTGAGCAAGCCCATCTTTGGGCTTGCTCAAATCTTGATCTGGGCTCATTGGGGGCCAAGCACCTCGCCATGATGAAGCCAGCAGCAAGCTCAGCAGCAGGCCCACCCCACCGCCGGCCATGGACCTTGCTGTGACAAAGCCCAGCAGAAAGCACCACTGGATTTTGGCCCACTGGTGGCCATGCACCTGAACCCCCCTCTTCAGGGTGGCCACATCCTCCTGAGACCACCCCCTCCCGTCGGGCGCGTGAGCAGCCGGCTGGGGTAAGTCATCCTCCTCTGAGCCATACTTGTTTGCCTGCACAAGCAACTTGGGGAAATGGTCATTGGCTTGCACCCTCGGTCAAACTTGTGCACCTCCGCCTGCACAGCATTTGTTCTCCTCACCGGCACACCTCTTACTTCCCGCTCAACTTGCTGGCAATCAACCCACCCAGGTGCAGCAGGGTGCGGAGTGGGACCAGATCTCCAAATTTCACAGCCTAGCAGTGACACTGCACCTATTGTGGCCAGCACTGGCAGCCTTCCTGCTGAGTACGTGCTACAGGCAAGATGACAGCAAATCCTTGGAGTAGTTCCCGTTGTTGCTTGGCCAAGCTTGTGCAGGTCAAGGCTGTCTTTCCTGCATAAGCTGGTATCCCGTGGCATTTGCAGGAGTGGACTGCCTAATCCAGATGCTGCCATGCCATGCGCAACACAGCGGCCTCTCTGCAGGAGGGCAAGGCTTTCAGAGGATCTCCTCACTACGCTCTGTAATTCAGCAGCAGAACAGGCTGACTGACCTCTGCCTCAGACCCCGAGCCACGCTCCTCAATAGCCTTTGGGGGGTCCAGGTCTGCCTTGTGCAGGTGGTAGTACTTGCTGATGGCGGCTCTTTGCTTGTGAGGGAGACTTGGCTGCAGCAAACAAAAATGCAGGTATCTAAGTCAGGCAATGACTCTTTGTGCCATACTGTCGCAAAGGAGTCAGGACTGGATTTGGTCAGCCTCTTGGGGACCTCAACCGAAGCATACATGGATGCAGCTTGCAAACTCAAGGAACGATTGCAACGTGCTCATGACAGAAGCTTGCTGTACCAGGGGTTTTGCAGGTGTCAGACTGAAGAATGAATGCTTGACAGGGCCACTGTTTGAGACCTTTGAGGGCCGCTGCTAGCCGGCAGGGAGGCCTTTTGTGAAGATGAAAAAGCCTGTTACCACTTACCAAGCCACACCCAGGTCGGCTCAAGTGCGCCCACAAGGTTGAGCTATTCAGCCATCCCGCTCTTGAACCCCAAGCAGCCAACAGCAGGTGGACCTGACCTTGGCTCCAGGCAAGCCCAGCCTCTGCCCAGCAGCATGACACCTGAGGTATGAAGTTTCAAAGATTGCCCATGTTCCTGGCCATGCAAGCCCAACAGCAGCAGTCATGCTAAGACAGAAGGTTGAATGCTTCAGCTACAGCCCAGGCAACCACCTGTCTTAGTCCCTTCTTGGCCCTGGCCCGCAGCTGACTCACCTGCGCTGCATTCCCTGCCATTAGGCGAGAAGGCCACCACCACTCCTGCTAGAGTCCGGGGTGCTCTAGGGCATCGAGCCCAGCCGCAGCTGTACCCAGGCCTCAGGCCAGGCTCCTGCCGAGCAATGCACTGGCGGCCATGCGCCTGCAGGCCATCATCTTCAGACAAGCCCAGCTCAGGCCTGTCTGGATCTGGGCCCACGGGCGGCCCAACACCTGCAGGGCCCTCACCATCAAGCAAGCCCCCCCGCTGGCGTCCATGCACCTCGGTTTGATGAAGCCCAGCAGCAAGCCAAGCAGCAGGCCCACCCCCACTGGCGGCCATGCACCTCGCTATGATCAAGCCCAGCAGCAAGCCCAGCAGCAGGCGCACCTCACTGACGGCCAGGCACCTTGCTGTGACAAAGCGCAGCAGCATGCCCACCGGGATTTTGGCCCACTGGTGGCCCCACATCTGCATTCCCCTTTTCAGGGTGGCCACACCTTTCCGAGACCACCCCCTTCCGTGAGGCGCATGAGCAGCCTGCTGGGGCAAGTCATCCTCATCTGTTGACTCCAGCTCGGTCTTGTGGGCAGTAAAGTAGTGGGCAATGGCAATTTTGCTCTTGTGAGGGAGCGCCAGCTGCAGCAGGGCATGGGTGCAGTTGGATCGGCACTGCACGGCCGACCACGTCCTGACAGGGTACACCGCCTGCAGCTTAAGTATTGGTGAAGCATGTGTGACAGACCGCAGCCGGGCATGATATGCTTGGGTTGGCTTCATGTTTCCTGGGCTTGGCCTTCTGCAGTGCATGCCGTGTGTGACTACCTGACAGCATTGCAAGGCAGCAGCCCCTCACAGGTCAGAGCATGTGTGCAGAGCTTGGTGCATCCTGTGGGCTCTGCGGCCTTGGCCGCTTCATATGTGCAGCAGGGCATGTGGGCACTGGCCAGCACTGCAAATCTGGACTGGCAAAGAAGCCCTTTGCAAGACCTCTGTTTGCACAGGCACCGTGTATGATCTTCTTAACATTATCTGACTCGCCGTTGACTGCAGGAGCTGCGCTTGAAAGACCTCCTGCACCAGCTCAAGACACGCAGCGCCGCTTGTGGACGTACAAGCGCTGGTCAAGACCCAAAGAGTCCCCTCCTGGCCTCAAGTGCCTGGGTACATTCTGCATGCATCTTCCTCCCTCTCTCAATGGCAAGTTGTATTTTGTGTTGCTATAAAGGTGCACAGGGTCTGACTCTCTCTAGGGTCTGCGCGCCTGGACAAAGCATCCAAATTCACAGACATGCAACCCTACCTTCATGCCCTCCACTGCAAGCGCTGGGGCCTGCAAAGCCTGTAATTGCACGCCGACTGTCAAGCAACCAGACAAAAGTCACATTGGCGTGAACAGGGGCTGTGAAGTACCTCGCTCGACTCAAGAGCGCCTTCAGAGACGAGACCTAGCAGCAGGATGTCCCATCAGGGAAAAGCACCCGCAGCAAACCCTTCATGCTGGCCCACCTGGATCTTGCTCCACTGGTGCCCCAACCGCCTCAGCTCCCGCTTCAGGATCCCCACCTCCACTGAAGACCAGCTCCCCTTGCTGGGATCGGCGCTCTCAGGGTCCCTAGCCCCAGGCTCAGCCCCTGAGTCAGCCCCAGCCTTGGCAGGAGCCCTTAGCCCCTGCTGGGAGCTCACCCCGCCGTTGCCCAAGGCAGTGGGCCCCATCAGACCGGTGCTGCGAGCTGGGGAGATGCCAGGAGGGCTGTCCTTTGCCGCAGGATGCGCCGCAGCAAGGGCGGCTCGACTGCCACCAGCTGAGGAGCCACCGACCCTGCCCGTCGCTGAGGAGCCAGCGGTAGTTCTCCAGGGCTGCCCTGCTGGGGGGTGGAGGAGCCTGGCTGCCTCCGCAAGCCCAGGCTCAGGGCTCTCACAGTCTGATAGAAGCTCTCAGTCGTTGGGGCCAGCTCGTCAGCAGCATGGGGCCCTCTAGGGGCAGGCCTGGGCTGCTGTTCTTTGGGGGTCCCCGCAGCACCAGCCCCGGCAGGGCTGGCTGGTGGCCCCTCCTCTTCAGAGCCCTCAGGGGGTGATGGCGGGCCAAACACATCGTACAAGGCCTGTGCCTCAGCAGCAGCATCCTGCTGCTGCTGCTCAGACGCTGCTACCTGGCTCACAGTGCCAGGGGCGGCCTTGACCTGTGCAGCAGCAACATGCTGCGGCTCAGAAGCTGCCGCAGCCTTCTGCTGCATTGCTTCACGGGCGGGTGATGACAGAGCGCCAGGTGCAGGCCCAGCTTGTGCAGCAGGCCCATTTTGATGCTCCTCAGCCACAGGCTGCTGCTGCTACGCTGCTGTGGGGCCAACCAACACCTTAACAGCAGGAGCAGGCTTTGCTGGGGCCTGGTCCATTTTGCCAGCGGCATCGGCTGCGGGAGCTGCTCCAGCCCCATGCTTGTCCCCAGTAGCTGCCGCAGCAACACTGCCCTCTGCTGCAGCCTCACCACGCACAGTCACCTTTCGCTTGCCCTCTGTTGCAGGCCCTGAGCCATCAGGCCCTGAGCCAGGAGGTGCCACTGCTGACCCAGGAGGTGCCACCGCTGACCCAGGAGGCATGCCAGCAGGCGAGGCCACACCAGGTACTTCCGCTGAGCGCTGCACTGCTGCTGCTGCTGGGGACTTTCCTGTGGATTGGCCTGCCTGCGGTGCGGACATGAAGTCCTTGATGATAATGATGAGTGAGACTGCTTGCTGCGAGAGCGCAGCATACCATCAGCCTGCCAGATCCGTGCACCTGCTGTCATTGGCGTGGTGCCCACAGAGCAACATGTGGCGGGCACGCCTGATGCTCAAGAGACATTGAGTAAGCTGCTATGCACACTGCTGCCCCATGAAAGGGGTGGCATGCAGCCTTGCACAGGCCGCAAGGGCCTGCCTGTTTGGCCTACCAAGGTCGCTGTGTAAGGGCAGTCCCAATCAGGGTGTTGCGGAAGAACCTGCCTGTGCAGCGACCACAACTCGCCGCGCAAGTGCCATACAGTTTAGGGTGTGCAAAAGGACCTGGCCGTGTGGCCACCCAAGGTCGCTGAGCATGTGCAGCCCTGTTTCGGGCGTGCAGAAGAACCTGCCTGTGCGGTCTTCAAAGGTCGATGGTCCCTTGCACCCGCCAGCTTGGCTGCCGGCAGCGGTGTCCACATGTCAGTCACCCGATCCCACACCACAGCAGTCCTGCAGCATCAGGAGACACTCAGCACCTTAGAGCTCACAAGACAAGGGAGGGAGCAGCATCCAGGGCGCCTGCACCTTCGACAAAAGCTGAAATGCTTCCATGCCTGGTGAATGACACTGAGACACAAGGAGGTGAGAGATAGTAGGAGTGTAGGCTGCCTTTTACACAGTCCGACAGCTCAGTTGCACTCAGGGCGGCAGTGCACAGTTTGTGGTGTGAGCTCTATTGACCTCTGACCAGGGTCTTGCATGTTTGTAGCTCTGCATCTGGGCAAATTGATACAGGTATGCAGGGCCACCAAGTAAGGGTCTCAGTGGGGCCTTCCTGGTCACTCCCTGTACACCAATATTGCAAGGCAGCCTGCGGTGCCCTGGCCACTACATTGCCATATGTGTGCCACAGGGAAGGCCAACAAGGTCAAGCGGGATGCCAGCATGACAGTCAGGTAGCTGGCACTGTGTTGTGAGCTGTCAAACACATGTTCAAGTCTTGGTCGCCCAGGCATGCAGAATATGACATGCTGAGGCAAGAGCTGGTGGGCCAGGCCTGCCACCAAGCCAAGCAGTAGCACTGTTCAGATGCCTGCCTGCCTATGTCGCCAGCTCACCTGCACCTGTGCTGACCCTCCAGGTGCATCGTGTCCTGAAAAATCTCGCAGTCTTCCAGCGTCTCTGCACACAGCACAGGCCATGTTCACCAGCACCAGCCATGCAGATCTGCAGGCGAGGGCCACACATGGCCCACCCCCACCATGTCACTCGGCACGCAGAGGCAGTGCACCTTGCATAGCAACCTCTGAGAAGCATGGCAGTCCTTGTCTCCAGCAGACCAGGGCCCGCTGTCAGGCTGTTGCTGCAGGCTCAGTCAGCCTGGGCTTGCCCCTACTCCTGCTGGCCCTGACAGTCCCTGTCAGGCAACTGCTAGCGCTGCACAGGCCTTGTTGGCTTGCATCAGAGCATCAGGCTGGTCTGCCAATGGACGCAGCTCAAGGCGCAGTCCTTCAGCAGGATCCCTTGGCGAGACCCACATACTCCCATGAGTGCGCTTTGCACCAAGACAGGCGCAACCACAATGAGACACCTTTTAACCAGAAGAAGGCTGACCTTAGATGTGACGCCACTATCCAGAGCAGAGCATTGCAGCTGCTTGCCTGGGTAGTGCACCATGAGCCTGCCCTCCCAGATCTGGTGCACGCAGCCCTGCCACCAGCCAGGCCCATGGCAGTAGACGTCGACAGCATCGTCTGCAGTGCAGGCAACTGGCCGAGGTTGCATCCAGCTCAGCAGGTCAATGTTCAGCATCTGTTTGCGGCGCCTGGAGGTCAAGCTTGGATGGCGCCTGCTCAGGAGCAGCCAACCTGCATGATTCAGGGAGGCAGCAGCACAGCCTTGGCTCCGCCATCGCTTCCCAATTTGTGCAATGGAGGCTTGCACGTGCAAGCCTGATGCTCCATGTACGCCCAGATGAAGGCTGCCTTCCACAGCGTGCAACACCTACAGCTGTCGTTGGACCTGGGAATCAAATACCATAGATGCGTCCTGCCCCAACAAGCACACATATCCGCTGGCTTTTAGACTCTGCAAGATACAAGCACAGACGCAGCCTGCCTGAGAAGCCTGCGGCACCAATCAGCTGGCAGTGAACGGCAATGGCATGAGCATGGCTGCCCTCATTCAGCCTTAGCCTTGCAAGCCAGCGAATTTGCAGTAAAATGCCAGGTCTGCAACCTGCCTCCAAAACTGCCTGATCATGGTATGCGCATGGCTTCCTCTTACAGCCTGGGCCATTGGGCCTCTTGCCCACAAGCTGAGCGTGCATCCAACGCTTATGTGCGCAGCTTTCCCAGAACGCTGCCTAAAAGTCTGGGCTTGTATGACCCTGGCTGGCCTCAAGCAACCTGCCTGGGGATGTGTGTGCATGGCTGGCCTCACCCAGCATGCGCTGTGACAGATCCTGCGCGCTGTCATCAGGGGCCGCAGGCCGCAGCTTAGCCTCCGGCACAGTGTCCTGAGCTTTGCCTCCAGTCTCCTCGTCTATGATCTGCAAACGCAGTGAACATGAGCCTATTATGTCTGATGGATGGGAGATGGTGATCATCTGCAGAGATGAGCTCAGTGGTGGCCAGGCCTGCAAGGGACTGCTGCCATCTGCAGGGGGGAGGCTTGGCAAGGGCTCTCGCTTGCAAGCTATCCCCAGATCAGTCTGCCCATCAGAGTGCTGCGCCCGACATCCACAGCAAGCGTCAGGGAGCCACGTAGGTGAGTGCACTGGCAAGCATGCATATGAGGACAAAGTCGCAGCCTTGTGGCAGCGCAGGATGCTATTCTTGTGTGCGGCTGGTGACTTCTGCTGCATGCAGAGTTGCACTGCTGCTTGCTGCGCACTGCTGGACTGTTATGTGACCGCCCCTCAAACCCACCTCGCTGTACTCTACTGTGTATGTCTGACCGCCTCCAGCAGTCGGCTTTCTGGCCAGCACTTTGGCCTCCCACCACGAGCCCTTGTAGCCAGTGTCGTCGTCTGGCCCCATGACCTGCACAGAGCATACCAATGGCTGTCCCAGGAAGACCTGAAAAGCTTCACTATTTTTCGAAGCAGCATGCCTCTACCATCTCTTGTCTTTCAAAGCAGCATGCCCACCTCTACCATCTCTCCAGCTGGAAACCCCCTCATGATGCTCAGATCGGTCTGTAAAGTGTCAGCTACCTGGTTCAGTGTGTCTAAGAGCACTGTTTTTCTCGGTGATGAGGCACATGCTGCGTTTAACGCTTGGTTCTTCTGATAGAAGGAAAGTGATGCATCACCTACCATCTCGAGCTGAAACCCAGTCACTGGCAGACAGCTACACTTGCATGCCGTAGTGAAGTCAGCTGGCAATCATGCAGGCAGACTCAGGCAGCACCGATTTTCGCAAGCTGGTCAAGACGCGCCTCATGGTGAGCTTCATGTTGTCCTCTCTGCCGCAAGGTACTGCAGCTGCTATGGCCTTTGTCAAGTGGGAGGTACACGAGCACCGCAGGGGCATTGGCGGAGTCCGCTGCATCAGTCTGGCATGCCAACGGCTTGGCCGACATGCTGGCAGGTGCAGCCAGAGTTTGAGCAGACCAGCTCAGCTGCTCTTGCGCACACCTCAACCTGTTGACTGACACCGTGTGTGCCTGCCCCTGTAGGTGGAGTCAAAGCAACAACAAAGAGCTTGCAGGTCAATGCTAAAAAGGGATCAGCAACTGGACAGAAGCAGTGTGCTGGCGGTGGGGCTGATGATGCTTTGAGGCTCGGCAACACAGAAAGCAACTGCTTGGCTTTCCCAGGCATGTGCTGATGGGGTACCAGATGTATAGCTGCAATGACACCCAATTGCCTTGCAATGCAGGGCAACTGGGTGTCATTGCAGCCTGCCTGCCCGAGGGTGCTCTGCAAGGCCAGCAGCATGCACACTATTCCTGATACAGCACTTAGGCCAACACAGCATTTAGCTCGTTGTCGCTAGTTACCCGCGATGATGGTCTCATAGAGGTCTTGTTTCACACAAGTGTGTGCAAAATGCGTGTGATAAACATACACTGGGCTTGCACGTTGATCAGGGTACGCTTTGCAGCCAGCAACTGGCTCTTTGCCGGGCAGGCCAGACCTCATGAGGCATGAAGTAGCCCTCTCAGTCAAGCTTGCTGGGTGGGCCAATGAGCCCCAAGCCAGATCTATGTACAGTTGCCAGGGCATGTCAGCAGCAAGAAATCACCATGTCGTGAGTTGGTTGTGGCAGCCAAGAGGCGCCTAACAGGCATTGTGCAAAACTTACTGAACATGGCAGACTCTTGGACCTGCACCTGCTACTCAGCTGAAGCTGACTGGATGGCAAGCCTGGCGCTATGACTGCTGCCAGCAAACATTGCATCTTGTGGCCTCTGCTGCCTGCATGAGGCGCACAGCAGCGGCTTGTCTGACGCCTGCATGTTCGTCTCTACATCAGAGGGTGTTGTTGCAGCCTGGTGCCTGCTCTGAAGCAGGATTGTTACATCCGAGCTAACTGGGACGGCAGTAAGAGCCAGGCAGCTTATGACCATGTGAGTGCACCGCGAGGGCGATCTCATAGGCTGGCATTAGGTCAGCTGCTCGCGACAGGCGAGAAAAATTGCGCTGCAACATCAGCACACCTGCTCCTAGAGCGCAGGGGCTCAGAGAAGCTTGGAGGCCATTGTTGGGTACACACTTGCAGCAAAGCTCAAGGTGTGGCGGCCGGTTGTCTGAGCGGCTGCAGGCTCCAGGCAATGCGTCTGACATACTTGTTGTTGGGCCGCAGGGTTTGACAAAGCATGTAGCAAACTTGGATGATGGCTCAAGCATCAAGGTGACACCCCTCAGGTAAGCTGTGAACCATGCGCACACGCCCATCCTGCAACAAGCGCAGTCTTCCATCCTTGGCATGATTCCTGTCTGCCAGGGCCATGTCTGCCAGGGCCATGTCTTGCGCGAGAGGAATTTTGGCATGCATGCACTGCCATCAGCTCATGCTACAGGGCTGCGTGGTTTCTTGTCATCCTGGGTCTTTCCCAGAGTCTGCAGCCAAACAAACCCCCACAAAAATTGCATCCCCACAGTAATCACCTTGATTGCAGGAGTGCTTTTGACAGCACCACACCCCACAACAGCGTCTCAGACTGCGACGGCAGCGTAGGCGTCATGGCGCACCCGCACCTCAGCTGACGGCAGCCTCTGCCAGCAGCAGGTCAGCAGCAGAGCTGGTGCCACCTTGCATGGCGTTTACTGGGCACATCGGGCATCACCTCTGCTCACAGCAACAGCAGGCACTCAGCCAATATCTCAGCAAGGGACCTGCTGAGCTGCAGCTGGACATGTTGGACGCCTCTAGTGAGGGCGTGCCAGATTGCAGACCAGGGAGCAGCCAGCCCGAGGTGGAATGTGGCAGAAGCACAGCCGGCGCCAACCTTGCTCCTGGCAGGTGTAGTGGCATGGGCAGCTCTGCAAGCCCTGGCCCACCTAAGGGGCAGGCCTTGCAGCCCACCTTGCAAGAAGCAGCCTGGCAATGCCAGCAGGCGAGCAAGGCAGTGCTACAGCTTGATCAGATGGAGGAGCATGTTTGTCATGTCATGAAAGCCAGCCAGCAAGCGGTGCAGCACGCCCAACAACAGGCCACCAGCATCGCCGACCACCATGATCGAACGTGCGCCAGATTTCAGCGGCAGGTTTTCAGACTGGGCACCAGGGTGCATGCGCTGGAACAGAAGTTGGATGCTCAGCAGCACATGCAGCACACTGCACTTCGGCAGGCTGCCAGAGCTGCCACTGTCCAGCGTCTCAAGCAACACCATCGCACTAGGAACTCATCTGATGACGACAGCCTGTCTGACATCTCTGTTGGCGGGCAAAGTGTGCGACCCTTCCATAGACCCCCAGCACCTGTGCACCTGACAAAGAGAGAGCTTCAGCAAAAGCTTGATGATCTGTGCTGCTGGAGTGAGCGCAGAGTTGAGGACCTGGAGGCTGAGAATGCCCAGCTGAAGATTGCCTTGAACGCTCGAGAGAAGTTCATACATGGTTCTGCTCACTGAAGCATTTTCCACTGTGAAACTGCATCACGATACAGGTTGCAGCCTACGATGGGGTTCAGTTTTCTCAGGCTGATCCAGCATGCAGACGAGAAAAAGAAGACAAGCAATACCAGTTTGGAGAATGCGAGAATCGAACTCGCGGCATCTCGCATGCGAAGCGAGCGCTCTACCCCTGAGCTGAAGAAGGCCATGTGCCAAATTCCCCAGGTAGAACTTTCGTTCTCTCCCCAGTGCCATCTTTTTGCTGTACAAAATGTGAGCCAGTGTCAAGACCTCGCTCTCTTGAAGCGGTGCTTCCTTTCTCTTGCTGCCTACTTAGCTTACCATGCGCAGGCGACCTGGCATTCAAGGGCTGCAGCTAGATGCTGCGACCAGGGTGAGGCCTGTTCAGCTTCATGCACCCCTGATGGTAAAACAAACCTTAGCCAACCAGCCTGCTTCTGCAGAGTTCTTATAAGGTGTTGGGCAACCAGGTCCAGCAGACGAAACTGGAGACCATCAAAGCTCAGATGGCAGTGTTCAAGCGCAGCCTCGAGGAATTTGCCATCAAGCACAGGCAAGCTCAGCCTCTTGGCACAGGCACAGGCACAGGCACCCAGTTCTACCTGTTTGGATACTCCAGAGCATGGCGCATGCACATGCAAGGGGCCCTGCTCCGCCATGATAAACTCGTCACCCTCCCATGCAGGGACGACATCCGGCAGGACCCAACCTTCAGAGCGCAGTTCCACGTGATGTGCGCCAACGTGGGAGTGGACCCGCTGGCATCCAACAAGGGCATGTTTGCGCAGCTGCTGGGCATCGGCGACTTCTACTACCAGCTGGGGGTGCAGATCATTGAAGCCTGCCTGGCCACCAGGACCCACAACGGCGGCATGATTGAGCTTTCTCTCCTGACGCGGCTTGTGCAGGTGAGGCTGGGCAGCATGGCTCAGCTGATTGGTGCAGCGTGCCCGGTGCCTTCGGCGTGCTGATATCTGGGGAGGCAGGTCATAGAGGCCTGCCTAAGTGCATCGGCAGCATGACTGACCTGCCCCTGCTGAGGCGCCCTTGTGGCGACAGGTGAGGCTGGGCAGTATGTCTCAGCCGACTGATGGCATTTGCTGTCCGCCCCCTAGGAGCCTGTGCATCGAGGGCTGAGAGGCAGCTCTTCAACGTCAGCCTGGCTTCTAGAATACCTGTGGTGGTGGCACAGGTGGGGCGTGCCTGGTGTCTAAGGATGCAGACATTGGCTGCAAGAGTGCAGGCGTTTGCCTTCGCGGCAAGCCCACTGCGTCCCGCCACCAGCAAAAGCTAATGCTTGCGTTGCCAGGCTCTGCCTGATGCAGCTTGCCACACACATGTGGTGTTCGCCTGCTGCTGCCAGGCCTTGCTCACTGCTGCTGGCCAGCGTCACAGGCAACCTGTGCCGGATGTGTAGCCTGTGACTCGTTGATGCCTGTTGTAGAGGCGGCGAGGTGAGGCGGCTGACCCCATCAGCGAGGATGACATCGTGAGGGCCATAGACAAGCTGAAAAAGTTGGAGGGTGGCTACAACATCATCAAGCTGGGTGGCCACACGCTAGTCAGGTCTGTGCCAGGTGAGCTGAACACGGACAAAAATGCAGTGCTGGAGCTGGCGCAGCAGCAGGGCTTTGTCTCAAAACCCCAGATTCTGAGAGACTTGAGATGGGCAGAGCCCAGGGCAACTGAGACTGTGACTTCATTGCTGAAAGAAGGGTTTGCCATGTTGGACGATGGCGCGCTGGATGGAGTCAGGCTGTACTGGTTCCCATGCCTTGACGCAAAGCACAGAACTGCTGCTGCTGGCTGAGGCGCTGGCAATGCGCTAAATGAACTGATGAATTGCATGCAATCATGCACAATGCAAAATGAATTTTGCTGCTGAATGGCCTCTGTTGATACAATATGTGAGCACTGCCTCCTGTTTCTGGAGGCATGTAGCCCAGCCAGCAAAAAGCCAGTCCACTCTAGCGCCGCAGGGCCTTGGCTGCTGCCCCCTTTGCCTGCCCATCGGAGACAAATTGAGTGTTTGAGAGCAGGATGTCAGGCAACAGCGCCTCCTCCTGTTCCTTCTCCTTTGCCAGCACTTCCTTGGTCTGCAACAAAAATTGCAAGCTCTAGCAGCGCAACCTAGTCACAGGTCATAATTCTTTCTCATGCTGGGCAAGCTGGCAGGGACTCCAGCTCTGCAGCAAGTCACGGACACCCTTCCATACCAATTGCAGGCCCTACAGCATATCACAGGCGTCAAGGGCACAGTTAAAGGCACCACATCCAAGGACAGCAGTCCAGGCGTCTCTCACTGCTGGGGATATCACGGAAGACAGGCTGAAGGCCCTGTCGTGCACTTTGTAAGTGCGCTGACGCTTGCGAATAACATCTTTGCTGGACAGGAAACCCTCAAAGCCCTGTAGCAGGCAAGCTTGGTCGGGACAGCACCCTGTGAGGCCACAAGTAATCAAAGCTTGACCTCGCAAGCAGGAAGTGTGGGGCGCACCTTGATGACATTGCCATTCACACTGTACTCTGCTCCTAGGTAGTTGCTTTCGGCATCATAGAGCTGCAGGGGACACCAGGCCGTTCAGCCCCTGACAGTACCCTCAGCTGGCCAAGGTCTGCTCAGAAGTCTCACTTGCTTCTCAGTCTTGGTCAGCTCTGCCATAATAGAGTCCTTGCGAGCCTGGAGAGCGGCATTAGTCTGATCTTGCGCCATTTGCGGTTAGGTTCAGCAAGGCGTTTAGATTTACCTTCCGGTCAAGCAGCCTTTTTAGCTTTGCAATTTGCCAGCTGCAGCTTGCCCCAGGTCAGCTGCAGGCTCAATCAGGGCCATCTGATAGCAATAGCAAGGCCTGCAGAGTGTTATTGGTGAGCCACAGTACTGCTTGGCTCTGTTCACCTCCCACACCAAGCACCAGTGCCAGCGCATCTGAAGCAGGCGTCAGCTGCCCCTTAAGGGGCGCCAGCAGGCATGCTGCGTCGCAATGCTAGGCTGCGAAAGGAGTACCTGTACAGAAAGAGCTTGGAGGGCAAGGAGCGCACCATGTATGAGCAGAAGCGCAAGCTCAGGGACGCTCTCGCAGGTACGCCTGCATCTCATCAAGCACACTGGCGTGGGTTCTATAGTACCAATGCCCACACAGGAGCTAGCCGTAGGACTGCCTTGACCAGGTTGGTGCAGCGGCGACGCCACATGTAGCCGCTCAGTGGACAGCAGCACCTGTGGCCTGCAGAGGGCAAACCCATCCCCACAGAGCTGCGCCGAGACGAGGCCCAACTTCGTCGCGAGGTGGACGCAGAGGACGACAACACAGCTGTCCCCCGCAGGTACGTGCCAGCCAGTCCTGTGCGCTCGGGGTTGGTGATGGCGAGTGGCAGTTGCACCTGCAACTGCCAGGCATTCATGGCAGCCTGTGACAGCGCCTGCCTGCTCTGCACGCTGCTGCTGACGGCGGTGGCACCTGTGATCGCACCTGCCCTGATCGCTGTCCCTGTCGGTGGTAACAGGTGGCAGCAGCATCTGTGTGCCTGGCCTAGTTGTAGTAATGGTGAGTGGCAGCAATCATGGCACAGTTGCACATCGTTGCCTGGCATGAGGGTGGTTGTCAGCAGCACCTGCTGTTGCCCCCACCTCTGCGGCTCTCAGAAGACATGAAGACATGGAGGACGCTGGCGTACTCGGTCAGACCTGTTATGGTACAGGCCAGTGCTGATCACATCCTCGTGTTTGATAACAGGCCTGCCAGCCCTCAGGCGCGGCGCCAGAGGCTGCCAAGCTGAGGCTGGGACCTCAGGGGCGGCTGCACAGCATCAAGGGCGGACTGCAAGCAGATGCCCAGCAGCCTCACTGAGGCTTGCAGATCATGAGCGCAACCGCCCACACGGCTGCGCTGGTCATGCCTGACAACTGTTCCTGTTGTTATGCTGCAGCCACATGGACGATGAGTATGCTCACGCCGGGGAGGAGGACCCTCGAGTGCTGATTACCACCTCGCGCGACCCCAGCACGCGCCTGGTGTCCTTTGCCAAGGAGCTCAAGCTGGTGTTCCCCAACAGCAAACGCATCAACAGAGGCGGGCAGGTGAGGAGCTCAGGGAGCTGTTCGCAAGCTTCCGGGGCATCTGTACAGACAAGGAGTTGGGGCCTGAGGCTATGGGGCTGAGTTCAATGCACCTCAGCAGGTGAATGCATCGTCCAGTGAGCAGATGGCTCACTAAAGGTGTGGGGCTGGCGCTGCAAGCCATGTGAGCGGCTACTGTTTGTGCCAAGCAGAGGTGGCCAATCTATTTGAAGTTTCTGCTAAAAGTGTGCTGCTCATGCAAGGCAATCTTCACAAGGCATCAGCGGCGTCTGAACAAGATAGGGGTGTTTGTTAGGGCGCAGTGTTGCCAGCGGCAGAGACTGGGGCAGCCGTGCCCTTCCTTTCCTGAAGCTGCTGACATCTGCAGTGCTGTTGCAGATCCTGTCTGAGCTGGTTGAGTCAGCTCGGAGCCACAACTTCACAGACCTAGTCATGGTGCATGAGCACAGGGGTGAACCAGATGGGCTGGTGGTGTGCCACCTCCCCTATGGCCCCACAGCCTACTTTGGCATCTTCAACACGGTGGGCTTGCACTTCTCACGCAGAGCCCTGTCTGTGTGCTGGGCTCTTCCTGCATCTGCCACACCAGAATTGAAATGTCTGTGGGGTCTTGCACAGCTCGTGCTGGGTGGCAGGCTCCCGTCTGGGCTGCCACAGCAACTCTCACATTTGTGCTTGGCAGTTCAACCTGTGTGGGTTGGGCCCGCTCTAGTTACTATGCTGCCCCGTGCTTTCTGTGCTCGACATTCTGCAAAGCTGCACTTCACTCTGGCTGCCAATTGCATTCACACTGCCAGGCTTACTGTGGCCAGGGCAGACCAACAGAGCATGCCATCTGTGCAACCCTTGCTGACACAGGCACAGCTGGGCCTGGTTGGTTCCCATGTATGTCTCTCATGCAGAGACACGCAACGCCTGCTGAAAACCGTTTTCATTCTGACCAGCATTGCTGCTACCTGCAGGTATTGCGCCACGACATTGGCGAAAAGAGGAAGGTTGGCACCATCTCAGAGGCCTACCCCCACCTTGTAATGAACAACTTTAGCACCCAGCTGGGGCTGCGCGTGGCCAACATCCTGAAATTCCTGTTCCCCACAGCCAAAGAGGGCAGCAAGCGCATCATCACATTAGCCAACCAGAGCGATTACATCAGCTTCAGGCATCATGTGTATGAGCAGCCAAAAGGCGTCAAATCCTTGACGCTGACAGAGTGCGGGCCTCGGTTTGAGCTGAAGCTGTATCAGATCAAGCTAGGCACCATGGACCAGGCGCATGCTGAAAATGAGTGGGTGGTGCGTGCCTACACCCGCAGCGCAAAGAAGCAGAAGCTGGCAGAACCCTCGGCTGATGCCTGACTGAAATCCCTGTGATTAAGGAAGAGACTGTGATGTTGCCACAGCACTGTCTTTGCTGCTGCCTGCATTTGCGCCCTGCGTTTGACAAATGCATGTTATACAGGTGTATTACACAGCCCCTTTTTGGAGGAGCTCAGATAGCTTGCTACCTGTTCATGTTCAGGCAGCAGTCCTGCCAGGCTGCAGCAGGCTACCTACATTGCCTCTTTCTGCTTAAGTAGCCTGAACAAACAAGGCTCAGTGTTTGTCGCGTTTGGGAGGCGGCACCTTCTCCTCCTTGCCCCCATTCTCACGCTCCCGCTTGTGGTTCTGCCCGTTCTTGCCCATGCCTACTCGCTGCCCATCCTTGAAGCCCTTTTGGTACTGCTCCTGATTTCCCTTGAACAAGTCCTGCCCCCACTTCTGGGCCTCCTCCCGCCACTCAGCCTTCAGGATTTCAAACTCTTCCACAATGGCTGCAGCCTGCACAGGCAGAGGCAGCGCTCAGCAATCAACAGCATCATGAGGGGACCACATCAAGGTGAAGGCTCTGGGTGTGCAGCCAGCTTATTTTTGCGTTGACAGACTTCCACCTGCAGCAATTCATCTCCTCCTGGCTCCCCGTTTGCGTCTCAACCACAAGCAAAACTGAAGCCACACCTCCCCACCTGTGGCAATCGACGTCCTGATGGGCTTCTGCTTCCCCCAACACAACAAACGGTGCTATGTGCAAAGCCAGCCCACCTTGGCGTTGGCAGCCTCGGCCTCCTGCCTAAAGCGTTCGACCTCCTCCCGAGCCGCGCTGCCGCTGTTTGCCTGGGCCAGCTGCCCCTGCAGCTGGGCGCTGTGTGCGGCAGCCTGCTCGAGCTGCTCCTGCTGCATTTTCTGCTGCGCCTCCAGCTCAGCCTTGGCCTAGAGTGACGCAGAGGGGTGCAAGTGAGTGCCTGAGCAGACAGGGACACAGTCTGACCGCATGCTGGCCCTGCTGCTACCCCAGCCCTGCACCAGACTTGTCAGCTTGAGCTGGCTGGTGCATGCTTAGGTGTGCTCTCATCAGCCTTGGCCTGCGCCGGGCACTCAGGCAGGCATAAGAGCGCCTGAGCAGGCAGGGCGCTGAAACGTGCGTGTTGGGCCTGCTGTTTCACCTCATGCCTGCCTTGTGCCACAAAGAGCAGCAGGCCTGTGAGATCCCAGAGATGCCTCCGAGCACGCCAACTCCGTCCTGAGCTTGGCAATCTGCCGCAGCCTCTGTGAGCGCCGTCGCCTCACCTTCTGAGCCTGCTCCAGCTCCACCCTTACGGCTGCCAGCTGCTGCTGCAAAGCAGTTGTTTCTGCGCCACCGTCATGAGTACCTCCCATGGGCCCACCACTAGCGCCTGCAGGAGACATGAGTGGTGATACTGGCACACCTGTAGGCGATTGTAGCAGCACATGAGCATGTCTCAGATCACATACGCCGGGATGGCCATATAGTCGATGCAGAGGGCCCTCTAGGCCTGGCAGCTGAGGCAGCAGGCCAGGACTCTGCAGACGTCACACAGGCCGGTGTTAGGGGCTGCTCGAAGTCCGACCTGTGCTAGCTGCAGCAGGTGCCTGCGGCAGCCAGCCAGCAGTCTGCTTGACTCAGAACAACTAGCGTGAGGGGCCTGCATGCACATCTGTCCATGCAGGCAGCCCTCAGGTGGGCTCAGACGTTCCCGCTGACAGCCCAGGCAATGCACAAAGCAGGCCCGGTGCACTGCATAGCAGAGCAGAGGGAGGAGTTGCATGCTGACCCTCTCCTGCTTGTGGGCCCCCTGAGTCAGGTGCAGACTCGTGACAAGGCACTGCTACACCGGTGCAGCTTGATGCAGAGCAATGCCCAGCAGGAAGACAAGGGACATCTTCTAGCAGCATGTAAGGGACACTGCCGGTCTCCCTGCGACCCTGAAGTGGCAGCCCAGCACCCAACTAAAGCGCTCTTACTGCACACAGCTGCGGTGCCCAAGGTCCGGCACTACCCAGCTGCTGCAAGATTGCAGTCATTGCACCAACAATCGATTGACGCCAGCAGGAGGAGCCTTGCCTAGCTGCTCCTTTTGCAGAGGCCGACACCGCCCCGATGAAACCCCTAGACAACCCAGCAGACCTCACAGATCGATGCCCAGCAGCTTCCCCCTGAAGAGGGCATGTCCTGTAGCCAGCCAATGGGCAGTACTCAAAAGTCTCACCTCATGCATCCACGGCTGCATGCTGAGTCTAGTTTTGACTCAAAATTGCCTCAATGTTAAGCCGCCATCAAAGCCGCCCTCAAATGACACCGTAATGACGAGGGGCTTGCCAGGCGCACGCAGGGCAGTGATCCCTATCCCAGCATTGCATTGACAATTAGTGACTTTACCTACCTCCAGACCAGCCCTAAAATTACAGATACTCTCACCTAGCTGCTCCCTCAGCTGCGCATTCTCTCGCTGCAATGCCTCGAACTGGGGCTTCAGATTTTGACTGAACTGGACCTCATAATGTCGGGCGACCTGCTGGGCCTTGTTGCACTCCACGCGGGCCTCAGCGCACTGCTGGTCAGCCTCCTTCTTGAGCCTCTCAGCATATGCCAGATTGGCCTGGACTGTGGTCAGCTGGCTCTTGAGATCCTTGTTGTCCTGTTCTAGCTTTCTGCACAAGCATGGGTGAATTTCCTGCACAGAGACTGCAACGAGATATATGGTGCAGGGGATGCATAAGCCCAACTTCCAGACTGTTGGTGGCATCCACGGGTGCAAAGCAGGCCAGTTGGGTCACTCAATCCTTCTGGATGTGCATTGGCAAGGCATGTGGGCACTGCCGCAGGCAAAGTGAGGGCCCAGCACACCCATAGTCATGCCCCATGCTTATGCCTTGCCCACTGCCCATGCCTTGCCCCATGCCCATGCTCATGCCTCCAAGGGGACCTGAAGCAGGGTAGCAGTCTGTCAGCACCACAAGATACAGGTGCTCTGAGGGATCTGTCTTGGAGGGAGAAGCAGCAAAGAAGCTCGTCACTTACCTGAAGCAGCTGATGCAGGTGGAATGAGGGCGAAGGTTGGGCTGAAGGATGGGGTGCTTGCAGGAGTCTGGTGGGCAGCTCCAAAGGCCCCAAGTGAAAAGATTGGGGACACGCTAGGGGCCTGTGACGCCTGCATTGGCTGCCCCAATGAAAAGCCAGATGCTGTGCCAGTGGCATTGCCAGGGACTGAGCTCCTGCAGACAGCACCGAACATGATGCGGATGCAACATGATAACGCTGCAATCTAAGAGGCATGCTGCTTGGCCTGCCCTAGACTGTCTCACATGAGATCGAAATTCATGGCGGACTCCAGACTGACATAAGGGAAGTCGAATGAGGCAATGCAGATGCAGTAACCACGGTATATGCAGTACTCGAGCACTCAGGGGCACTCGAAATGCAGATGAGACTCAGTGAATCAAGCATCAGGCAGGGGCTGCAGGAGAACAGTAGCTTAGATATGCAATAGTGAGTGGTACATCCCTCTTTGTTGTCTTCTGCTGCTGAAAGATTTACCTGGTGGCATGCTGGGCATCGGCTGCGCCACGCTGCTGGTCAGGCTGAGGTGTGGCTGGCACCCTCAGCATACAATGCAGCAATCAGGAAATACTGTGTGGGCAGGCGTGACTTGGCTGCGTCAACATGCAACTGCAAGGGAGTAAACACCTTTCTAGGCCGTGGGAGGTCTCCCTGCCCTTTTGGATGTATGTCTGTCACCTCCTTTGTGAGCTCATTGACAGCCCAGCGGCGCCCCATCTGCAACTTCCATAGCGGCCATTGTTTGAGGCCTTTGGGGACCCGCCAGCTATCTTCCAGCTCCTTGTCGCGTACATGGTTGGCCACATGTCCCGTGTAAGTGTCCCAGTACTTGGTGGAAAACCACCCATCTTTAGGACAAACGTATTTGAAGACGTGCAGCTCGCCCATCTCTCCTCCGGGCATTGAAAACAGGACTTTGAGCAACTTGTCTTTCCAAGAAGACGAAAGAAAGCAAGTTGCTCATATTTCGCTTATTCGATTCCCTGCATGCAGTAACAACCTGAGGCAGTTGCCCATAGCCATCTTATATGACTGGCAGCTTGTCAAAAGAGCTACATGAGGCACATGAGCTGTCTGGCTGTCAGGCCAGTTCAAGGATGCAGGCAATGTTCTGCAGAGAGGCCGCAGCAATGCGCCCGGTGCTGTTCAGACAAAGCACTGATGCCACAGCTCAGGCAGAGAGTCCTTTGCTTCTGATGATGCGCCAAACGCCACCACTGTAGCGTCCGACAATCCCTTCCAGTGCTGAGCATTGCTGCTGTATCCTTGCTGCTTTATCCTTGCTGATGCAACGGCCTGAGAAGTATGGCTGCGATTGCTGGCTTGGCATGTGAAAGTGGGCCTGTGGAATTCTGAACAACTGTGATGTACTGGCTGTACAGCCAAGTGCTGTGTGATAGAAAGATGATGATGGGGGACCTGTTCAAGAGGTGATGCCTGGAGAATTCCAGAGGTCCAGAACAATGGAGGGCTGCCCTTTCTTTTTCAGCCAGATCCACTTGTTGCGCAGCTGTGCAGCAACTGCACATGGGGTAATGCCCATGCCACTGACGGGCCATTTGAGGAGGTAAGTGTGGAACGGCAACTCTTGCAGTGCTACACCAGGTGGTGCTGATCCCGCATGCCATCACGCTCATAGCATCTTTGAGGGTCATGGCTTCCCATCTACACATTGATGCACACCAGGATCGGCTGTGGCGCAACGCCGCCTGGTACAACTGCTGACTACCCAGTGCGGTTGTCTGGCTGCAGAGTCCCTACGCAACCAGTACAGGAAGCTCACGGGGGATGCTGACTGTAAGGCTAAGCACTAAGTCATGATGGGCAGCGCCCGGTGGAAGGGGAGTGCCCCATCAGCTGCAACAGGCTGAGGCCGGCCAAGCACGCTGGTGGTGTGCTGGTGGGATGCTGCATTGCTGGCAATTGGCTCGTCCTCAAGATGCTGCAAGCTGCTATGTTTGAGGGCTTGGGCTGATTATCAAGATGCACCAATTGCCGAACCTCTGGGCTATCGCATTGTGATTTGCCCATCTGGTCAATAGGTGCAAGCAGCGGGTGATGTAGCGAGAGGCAACACCGGACGCTACAGGTGACCTATGTCTACTGCCGTGCTGGGTAGACAGCGTCACTAGCAAATGTCGGTGCCCTTGTGAGACATTGGAAGCTTGTCATATTTTGGTGTGCATCTCCATGCCGGCGGCAGTTGAGGCTATTTTGTTGCACCACACCTTGTTTGTGGCAAGGCAACCTCTCAAAGCGCCTCCTTGATGTAAGGAACAGATCTAGCCACAACTTGTCAATACACAACCATTGCAACCTTGTAATGACCGCCGTGCCCAATAAGGAGAGACAGACAAATCTTGGCCACTAAGTTCGCCCTTTTGCCTTGTGGTTAGCATGTTTCAAAATGGTGGCTTGTGGGTACTGCCATGCAGTCCCAATTTGACTCTGAACTCTTGACTCATCCTAACAATTCACAAGCACTTTCTCTGCTCACTCCATTGGTTGATATAGTACAGTGGCCACGGCCAAGTGATGTGACAACAAGACAGACGCCAATTTGGCAAGCCTGAATGTAAATGGCCGGCAGTGGGCATTGGCCAATCACTGAGTCAGTGTGGCCAGTATGATGAGGGCATCATATAGATAGCCACAACATCTAAATGGTGTTGCTAGGCTAATTTCTGGTGGATATGTTGGCGTTGGCGCCTTTCGCAAGTGACATCAATATCGTGAAGAGATATGCCCTACAGGCATCGCAAGAAACAGCATCGTAAGGCGCTTATGGTGAGCACTCAGAAATGTAAACCCATGAGACAAGACTGAGTGCTGGGTAGCCATCATGGCTACCCACAGCATCATGGAAACCAAGCATGTGCTTTGTACATCGCTTGCCGATGCCACTGGCATTTTTAGGCAGAGAGTGCACTTTGCAACAATGAGTGACAAGCGGCATGCCTCTGAAGCAAATGCAGCCAAGGTGCTGCTTCAAGCTAGAGTGCTGAGGCACCGAAATGCATGCTGAAGTTGTCCTGGGAGCGGTACAAGTTGCTGCTAAGATATTGGTGGATGCTTTGCTCAATAAGCGGTGGAGATGGGGCCCACCAGTGTGCTTGCCTATAACATGCAAAGCCAGGAAGGGGTGGACTGCATTATCAGGATGATGTGCATGCAAGCTTTGCGGCTGCCCACCATGGCATATGCATTCATGCTAGATGACTTGCCATGATGTGCCTGAACCATTTCCATTGCTGCCTTGATTATCGGTTCAATCCACCGCATCAGCGCGAGGCAGTGGTGGCTGAACTGAATGGTGAGTATTGCTGATTGCACCGCATGTGTTGAAGCCATGGGAGTAGGCTGATGATAGCTCACCTGTGGTGGCTAGCTCTGCCCAGCAGCCTTGCGCTCAGCAGCCTCCTTGCCGCGCGCCACCACAATTTGGTTGTCAGCTTGGGTGCACTCGATCCAGTGGTGCATGCCGTTGCAATTATTGAACAAACATTCACCAGTGGGTTTCTGCCCCTTCTTGGCGTCAGGGAAAGTGATCAAGGTGCGGTCCTGCTCATTGAGCCAGACCTGGGTGGACGCCCGCCTGCGCTTAGCAGAACCATATGTGGCCTCCACATTTGGACGCTTGCGGGTGGCTGGCATTCTGCTACCCGCCTGCTGTCTGGCCTCTACAGAGCAGTCGCGAGAGTGGTCAGTCGCTTTGGCATGATGCGGTGAGCGGCCCAAAGCATCTGCAACATGCAGTGTGGGCGCCGTCACTGAACTGCACACTGCTCAAAGGCAGACACCCTCATGTGGGCTCAGACATGTCCTCAAACAGCGCTGACACTGTACAAAGCAGACCTGGTGGACTGCATAGCAGAGCAGAGGGCAGACTTGCATGCTGAAGCTTTGCTGCCTGTGGGCCGCTCAAGCCATGTGCAGACCCAGTGCAGCTTGATGCAGGATGATGAGGGAACCCTTTACAACTGCTCATAAAGTATATTGCCAACCTCTCTGCGACCCTGATGTAGCAGCTCAGCACCTGACTACAGTGCACACAACTATAGTCCTCAAAGCCCAGCACTACCACACGCGTTGCAAGATTGCAGCCATTGTACCAACACAGTTTATTGGAATGCCGCCAGCAGGAGGAATCCCGCCAAGCTGCCCCTTTGGCAGAGGCCAACATCGCCGTGATGAAATCCCCAGACAACCCAGCAGAGGTCACGGAGCCCTGCCCAGCAAATTTCCCCTGAAAAGGACATGTCTTAACGCCAGCCCCAACCACTGAGCACAACCCACAGCCTCACCTCGTGTGTGCACAGCTTCATGCTGACAAGACTCCTCCAAAATAGCCCTATAAAGTCACTGCTGAGATGGCGGGTGTAGCGTCTGGCAACACCGGATGCTACAGCGGGCTTGCTAGGCTTTGCGCAAGGTGGTATTTCTACCCTGTTCGCTCAAGGAACAGAACCAGTAACTACAATTTCATCTAGACCAGCCCTGAAGTCTCTGAGGGACTCTCACCTCACTGTGCATTCGCACGTTGCAATGCCTCAATCTGCTCCTTCTGCTGCGCATTCTCCCACTGCATTGCCATGAACTGGGGCTGCAGATTCTGTTGGAACTGGGCCTCATAGTTCAAGGCACGCTGCTGCCACTTGGTGGAGTTAACCCGGATGTCGTCAAATCGCTGCTCAGTCTCCTTCCTGAGCTTCTCACAATATGTCAGCTGGGCCTTGAGTGTGAAGTTGTGGTTCTTGACGTTGTTGTACTTCTGTACTGGTACCACCTTCCTGCACAAGCAGGGGCAGTTTCTTGCACAGTTGTGTATGGAAAAGCTTACAAATGAAACATGTTGTTCAGGAATGCATGAGCCCAAATACTGAACTAGTGGTGGCATCTGTGGACACAAAGCAGGCAGGCTGGGCCACTCAACAGACTGTCTGGGTTGTGCAAGAGCAGGCATGTGGGCACTGCTGCACCCATAGTCATGGCCCATGCTCATGTCTTGCCCACTGCCTGTGCTCATGCCTCCACCGGGAGCTACAGCAGGGCAGCACCCTGTCAGCACCGATCAACATGGGTGTTCTGAGGGATCTGTCTGGAATGGAATATGCAACAGAGCTTGGAAGTCACCTCGAGCAGCTGATGAAGCAGCTGCCGGAGCAGCAGGGGGGACGAGGGCAAACGCTGGCTTGAAGGCGGGGTTGCCAACGGGAGTCTGCTGGACAGATCCAGAGAGACCATGTGAGGCCTGTGACGCCTGCATTGGCCGGCTCGGTGAGGGGCCAGATGCTGTGCCAGTGGCTTTGCCAGGAACTGAGGTCCTGCAGACAGCACCAAACATGGTACCAATGCGACATGATCGGGATGCGATCGTCAAGGTGCCTGGCTTGGTATGCCCTAGCCCTAGCCCTGCCTCACATCGGGTGCGTGGGGCCTGGTAAATTGACCGATCCGGGATAACGATCCGGAATTTGCCGGCGGCCTCAAACAGGGCTGGCCAAAGCTCGTCTCAGTGGCTCTAGCTCTGTGAGGTCAGGAAGCAACAGTGTTTTCTCAGATCTCATTATGGTCATTAATACACCACCTGGAGGGGGTGGGGAGTTTTGTCAAAACCTTAGAAGACACCTTTGACTTGGTCACAGCCGAGGGTCTAGAGCTAGACTCTAGCTAATTCTGACCATCCAGCATTGCTATGGCATTGACGCCATAGTCATACAATCTCAGGCTGCCACTGTGACGACCTATATGCAGATGCGTGGTCCCAGCACAGCCTATGACATGCAGCCATACCTGCTGAAGATCAGAGGCTTTCGGCTGCGCAACGCCTTTGCCAGCATCAGATGCAGCATTCACCAGCTGCTGGTGCAGACTGGCTGATACCACGTGCCCCACCTTCAGAGGAAGGACAGAACCTGTCACATTTGCAAGTCAACCAGCGCTGTGGAAGATGAGCAGCACATTTTGCTACACTGCCCAGGCTTTGCAGACCTCCGATCTGCCCACAGCCACCTGTTTGCTCAGCCGCAACAGTCATTGTTGAGGTTCTTCCAAGAACCATCCAGGATGCCAGATTGCCACCTTTGTCAGGGTAGACTCTAAATTTAACTAAATACATCAATCTTCTTGCCGAAGCAGCCCGCTGCACTGTACTGCTATACAAACATGGATGGTGCAGGGAGGGGCAAGAGAACTCGCTTGCCAAAGAAGAGCTACAATGAGGAAGCAGAGCCGTCCTCCACAGAGTGGTTGGACTTGACAGCTGACAATGATGAGGAGATCCCAACCATTAAGAACAAGAGAGCCAGGAAGACCAGGGCTGCATCACATTCCAAGAGCCCAGCACAGCAGCGGGTGGACCGGCTGGTAAGCATCGCTGGCTTGTGTTGCGAGCTTTGGTGGTAGTGTCTGGCAGTGCGGGACCAACAAAGGCTTGCCAGACGTCCAAAGGACAATTTGGGTGCCCCAAGACATTATCAGCCTGCCTGCAGGGCAAGAGCGTGCGCTATGCTGCCAACCCCTCACAGCAGGCACAGGAGAGGATGGACAGGACAAAGCCAGGTGCTCCAGAGGTTTCTAGCTGCTGCAAATGCTGCCAATGCAGCTGAACACTGTGCAAGAGCTTCCTTTGCATGCAGGATCGGGGCACACCATGTTCCTACTAGAGAGGAAGGGCAACTCTGACACTGACAGCGGGCCATCTGAGGAGTTCACAGTGCTGGGCGTCACCAATAACGGTGAGCCTCACAATGCAGAATGCATGCAGCACTGCGCCTCAGCCTTCCCTTGTGAAGGCTGGGCATGTCCTCGCTCCCATGATTTGGCGCTGCATGGCACATGTGATCACCTATGTCGTGGCCTGGATGCTGAGGCACAACTGAATGTGAGTTGCCACAGGGTGCCATTGCCACCTCTGCAGCATATGCAGTCGGGGACCCTGTGATGCAGAGCCAAGCCTGCCTTCCTGCAGTGTACACAGTGAAGATTGGACTCAGCCCCAGCTGCAGCTGCCCCGATGCCGCTAAGGGGGGTCGCCTGTGCAAGCACCACTTCTTCTGCATGCTGCGCGTGCTCAAGCTTCCTGAGGACGACCCCAGGGTTTGGCAGCGGGGCCTGCTCCCTGAAGAGGTGCGCACTGGGGGCGGTGGCAGTCTTGTGGTGCTGCTGCATTGAGCCGTGCTGTGCAGCCAGAAATGTGTGCAGCTATTTGTGCACGCATCACTTCACCTGCATGCTGCGCTCATGCTCAAGCTGCCAGAGACTGGCCTTTAGCGGGGCCTGCTGCCTGATAAGGTGCACCAGTGTATTTCACGCTGCCTTTGCAGATTAGATGCATTTGAACCATTTGACGTGGAGCGTGGTGTCGCAGCCTCCCCTCTGAGACCCCTGACTTGCTCTTTGCATGTGCGGGGGATTGCCTCCCCCGGTCTATTGTGGTGCTTCAGCAGGCGCTCCCCGTGATCTGTTTCTCATCTGTGGTCATCTTCTGCTTGCCAACTCGCCGCAGCTTTGTCCGTCCCCTCTCATGGGAAGCTGCAGCTGGTCAGAGAGCATGCTGGCTGACGGCAGCACCTACATGCCGGGGCAGCTGATGCACACCTGCAATGCTGCTCACTCCAGCCGTTCTGGCAAGTTCATCAGGCCCAACCTGCTGTTCTTGTCTGAGCCCAAGCCTTCACAGGGCTGACAGGCGCTGCTGCAGGTGGAGGACATCCTGATGAGCGACAGGCAGCAGGGGCACACAGACAGTGCTGTCATGGCTGCAAGTGATCACCATGCTGTTTACATGCTAGCCTGTTGCAGAGGCCCTCTATGACAAGACAGACTGCCAGGCCGTTTCCCTTGTGCTGGCATTTCCTTGTTTGATGCCCACACTCAAGGCCGTAAAGGCTGCCGTGATCTCCTGTAGTGCTGGTCCGGCAAGCAGCCATCACGCTCACAGTGCCTCTGAGGGCCTGTGGTTCCCATCTTCACCTTGATGCTCACCATGATCGGCTGTGGCACGGCGCCCCTGCCAGCCCCTTCTGTTGCCGATATTGACTGCTCAGCGCTCTTGTCTGGCTGCAGAGTCCCTGCGCAACAGGTACAAGGAGCTCACGGGGGCTTCTGCCTCAAAGGCTGGGCACCAGAGTCATGATGGGCAGCGCCCAGTGGAAGGGGACTGCCCTATCTGCTGCGACGAGCTGAAGGTGAGGCCGGCCAAGCATGCTGATGGTGTGCTGGTGGCCTGTTGCACTGCTGGCAGCTCATTTGCCAGAAGCTGCATGCATAGATTGAGGCAGATGATCTGGCTGCACACCAAACTGCCTGAGCTCTGGGCTGCAGAATTGCAATCTGCCGTTTGGTCAACAATGTGCAGGCTGACAGTGCCAAGCTTGAGGAGAAGCTGTGCTGGTGCGCCTCTTGTGGCAACAATGTCCATGCAGAGTGCTTCAAGCGCTGGGCTGGCCAGAAGGGCAGCGCAGTGACCTGCGTCTACTGCCGTGCTCCTTGGCTGGACGGCGTCACTGGCAAAGGTTAGTGTTGCCCTGCTGTACTGCCTTGCACCAGCCCAAGATACTGAAAGCTTGTCAGACATTAGTCTGGAGTTCCCTGCTAGCAGCAGCAGAGGCTGTCCTTGTTCTCATCAGCTTTTTGTGTGCTGCAGGGCCAGCCACCCCGGAGAGCACCTACGTCAACTTGAATCCTGGAAGCACTGGGCCTGATCTGTACTCTCTCTATGGGGACACCGCAAGATGGATACGCTAAGTGGGACCAGAAGCAGATCCTGTGACTCAAGTCAAGCTTAAGCTTAACTTAAGCGCTTGTCAGCACCTAACCCTGAAATCTGAGATTATTGCCTTGCCCTGTAAGGAGAGGGGCAAATCCCGGCCACCAAACGCTGCACTGCCAAATGTGGCAGATCTGGCTGTCAAGTTCTGGCTAACAGCTTGCAGGTCTTGCCAGGCAATGATAACTGGATTGGCTTAGATCAGCAAGCCCACCCTGCTGAGCTAGAGGGCCAGCTCGAGGAGGAGGCTTCGGGCTTGAAACATCTCAGTAATGCATCGGCTGCTTAGCTAAGCCTATAGGAAGCCTATAGGAAGCTCACCAGCCCCTGCCCCAGTCTGAGTAGCCTCCAGAGGGCCCCCAATTTGTCAAAGGTTCCCTGTTTGGTGGGGCTTGCATGGCATCTGGTTCACAGCAATATCAGTGAACGCTTTTTCAAGCCGTATACCTGCTGTGCAGCACCGAGACCTCAAGGCAATTAAAGACCGGCAGCACAATGCAGTGAGGTGGTGGAGAGGCACCATGTCTCTCAGCAGGCCTTCTCGGACCACCTGGAGGTGCTGCCGCTCTGGGGCACCTGCCATTTAGCTGCAAGCATGGCAACTGATGGGCAACCCAGCCATTGCCGACTTGCAAGGACGACTCTGCAGGCAGCGCAGCTGTGCAGTACAGCTGCTTAACACCCAATAGCAGTCTCAGGGATAGGCCATCATAGCCAGCGTATTGGGGGCATGGCCTTGCTCAGTCACCCATTGGATGCCAATTCTGGCTTCTGCTTGTCTGCAACACTGCATCAGGCACTTCAGCGGCGCCAGACGAACACCTGATTGCTGCACTGGCCCCAGGGGTGGAGATAGGTTCCCCATTGTGACATAGGCGGGATGCATATTTTCAACTTCGTCCAAGCATGACAGTGATCCACAGCTCCAAGGAGGTTGGGGCCTGGCCATACTCCGAGAGTGTGCTGGCCTTCAGCATCTTGGTTTATGCCTTTCACAGCTGGCTTGATCTAAGGCAGAAAAAAGCTCTCGAGAAGCAGACTGCTCCCAAGGTCCTGGAGGGACATCTCAACCAGGAGGAATTCCGGCAGACACAGAGCTATCAACTAGATAAATGGTACTTGAGTTCTTAGGCTGTTGCCTCAACCACGTCGCACTACTGAGCATTGAGCCACTCAGCACCTCTCTGCAGGTGGCTGGGTGCAACCAGCAAACTCTTTGAAATGGGCCTGAGCTCTGCCATGCTGCTGTGCTGGTGAGACCAGCTTTAACATCACCTAGATCGCTGTGCTTCCCCTGCAGTGCTGTGCTCTCAGCCCCTGTCTCTCAGCACCAGACTTGCTGGCAGTGCAATCTCAGCTGATCAGTCTCACCTTTTGCTGTCCACCGTGCATGCGGCCTTCCAGTTCCACATCTGCCGGCAACGCAACCCTGCAGGTACCTCCCCTGGGCCTGGCAGCTGAGCCGGGACCTCGTGCAGCACCTGGGCTTCAACCCAGAGAATGAGGTGCTGGTCACTGTCACCTTCTCTCTGCTGGATGGCGCCAAGGACTTGGTTCTCAGCTTGCCCTGGACCATCTATGGTGAGGCCTGTGGGTGGCATCTGCTGCCGGAACTGCATGCCACATGGTCGCAGGCTATACATTCTGGCCGCAACAAGGCTGCAAACAGTCACTTGCATTCTGCCACAGTGCTGGTGTGTGCCCGCACATCTCGTACATAATCTCCCCTTGGCCTCACTGTGCACTGATCTGCTGGACCCTCTATGTGGCTGTAGGCACGTTTGTTGTAGAGCAGCGTCACGGTTTCAACAAGCAGACCCCGCTGCTGTTCCTCAAGGACCAAATCAAGACGGTCAGCTTGCGCTCATGCACACCTGTAGTGCCTCTACAGTTCAGCTCAAAGAGGGCACCTTCCGGCGCCTTTGGCGGCTGTTGAGCCACGATGCCTCATCAGTGAACACTGCATTGCTGATGTTGTATGTGTCCCGCTGCCTAGTGGCTCTTCAGCCCAGGCAGCCGCAATTGCAGGGTGCAGCCTGTCCAAAACTCCTCAGGCTGTATGTTAGGTGCCTGCAGGTTTTCTTGGGGCTACTTCTGATGCCACCCTTTGTCAGCGTAACCACGATCATTTTGAGCCATGCAAAGCCCATCATGGTGGGCGCAATGTTGAGCTGCTGCGCTCACACCAGAAGCATGCCCCTTTCACAGATAGCTGCCATCATGTTTGCATGATGCCTCCTGGTGACCAGCCACTTCAGGCGGCAGTCACTTGCTGGGGCCCACAAGAAAGCAAATCCTGCAAATCACACGTCTGCACAATCTTGCAGGCCGTCTACCTCTGGCTGTTCATACTGACTGTACAGTTGTTCTTCATGATCATCTACCCTGTGGCCATTGCACCGCTGTTTAACAAGTTTGTCCCGCTGGCGCCCGGCACCCTCAGGTGAGTACTCCGACATGTAGGCACTGAGGCAACTGGCTGACCAGCAGCAGCTTCCTCCTGGTGCAGCACCTGCAAGTTTATGGACCCTTTCTCTGCTCCTGAGCCCTGCGTCTCACCGAAACATCACTGACCTGCTTCTGTAGTAGTTCCGATTTTGCGGTGCTGTGCATGGTGGAGCTTGAGACTTTCACATGCAGGGAGAAGATTGAGGCGCTGGCAGGCTCCCTGGGCTTCCCTCTGAAGAAGCTGTACGTCATTGATGGGTCCACCCGGAGCGCCCACAGCAATGCCTACATGTGTGAGTATGTGCTTGGCAGCGGGAGTTTTTGTGCCCTCTGCGGTCCTGCCGTATGGGAGGCTGTCCCTTACAAGAATGAGCATGCTTCCCTAGTGTTGCGCTTGAGCAGCTGCCCAGCAGCAGCACGTCTCAGCGCAGCATGGCTTCTTGAAGTCAACAGTGCCCAGCCATGCGTCCCTCTGCACTGCACTGCGGTGGCGTGGGCTGCTGGCAGAGCATGCAAGGCCTGATCTTTCCTGATGTGGGTCCATGCTTGCAGATGGCTTTGGCAATAACAAGCGCATCGTGCTGTATGATACATTGGTGGAGCAGGCAACTGAGCCCCAGGTGGTGGCTGTTCTTGCGCACGAGCTAGGTGAGCAATGCTGAGAAGCCTCATTTGTAGATGCTGAGAGGTCTCTTCTGTCCTCATTTGTGAGCTGGGTAAGCAGTGCTGAGAGGTCTCTTCTGTAAACGTCAAGAGGCCTCTGTTGTGCTTGATGGTGAGGTGGGCGAGCAGTGCTGGGGTGTGTCCCTGCTTTTGGAGTGATTGTGGCTGCCAGTTGCAATGGCCCTAAGCCCGCACCTTCTAGTCTGCTTCATTGGAAAGGTTGCCCAGACAACTCGCCTCGTTCGTGGCCATTGCTGCTGCTGCCTGCAGACATCCTGCACCGACGGCTGAGCTGAAGCTGCGCAGGCCAGACCCCAGGCATGGCAGGGCAGGCCAGACCCCATGCTAGCATTCAACACTCCCTGGCTGTGTGAAGCTTCGTTGCTCCCTGCAGGGCACTGGAAGATGAGACACATCATGTACAACCTGGTCCTGATGCAAGTCACCATCTTGAGCCAGCTTGGACTCTTTGTTATGATTCGCACAGGTACAGTTTCAGGGCGCTGAAAGTATTGTGCTGCCAGGAGCAATCGCCCTTTTGCCCACCTGCTGACTTCCAGGCATGTACGCTGCCTGACAGCTCTCTCTTCCCTCAGCATCTGCTTTGAAATTGCTCACACACCACTGCTGATGACTGCTGGTCTTCTGTGTGCAGCCCCGGGACTGTTTGAGAGTTTTGGCTTCACTAGGTATCGCCCCAACTACATCAATTTTGTACTGTTCCAGCTCATCATCAGCCCAGTGGATGAGGTGCTCACCTTTGCAACCAACCTGCTGAGCCGCAAGTTTGAGTACCAGGCAGACGCTTTTGCTGTGAAGCAGGGGCATGCAGAGGACCTGAAGGGTGGCCTGCGAGTGCTGGATCGCAAGAACAAAGCCCCTGCCAATGTAGATTGGCTCTACTCTGCAGCCCACCACAGCCACCCTGTGCTTGCAGAACGCTTGCATGCCATTAATACACTGAGCAGAAAGCAGAAGTGAGAGGCACCCTGAAGCCCCTGTAGTGTGGCTGGCTTCAGCTTGAAACCGTGTTGCCTGAGCTTGTACGCTGCCAGAAGTTTGCACAATCTGCGACGCAGCTGGGCAGAGGTTTCAGGGTCACGCACTGACCTGTCTGGACGGCCATCAGCTAGCTAGTCACACTGGTCACACAGGACCGTCATGCTACTTCACTCATGCATTCATGACTGAATCGAAGCCAACGTGCATTGCATTGCTGGCCACAGATGCTATCTACAATTTACTGTGCTGCTGCTGCTGCAAGGCTCAGCTCCTGACTGTGTCAAGCGCTGCCACTCCTGGCAGCTCCTTTCCTTCCAGCAGCTCCAGGGCAGCCCCGCCCCCAGTGGAGATGTGCGACATCTTGTCAGCCAGATTGGCCTGCTCCACAGCAGCCACTGAGTCCCCGCCGCCAATGATGGTCACAGCACCCTGCAGGCCGGCACGCACCATGGACATAGTCTGCCTGGGTACACGCTGTGCTGGATGCTGCATGGAGGCAGCAGGGGATGCTGCTGAGTCATGCAATCGCAGGGGATCCGAGAGCTTCAGCAGTGAGGGGACAGAAATGGAGGCTTGAGAGAGTTGGAGGCCATTGAGCCCAAGCTGCACTCAGACTCAGGCTGCTGGGAGGCTCAAACTGCCCTTGTGTGCAAGCCTGCATCGGTTGTTGGCAGTGTCCCCAAGCAATTCCAAGTGTATTGGGCAAGCCAAAGGCCAGCCACTGCAGCCATTGCCTAACATGCGACCAGTGAGCACTGGTCGGCTCCCTGCAACTACAAGGTCCAGATGAATTCAAGAAACTCATACATTGGAAACTTCAGCCACATTTGCCCTGACCAGCTTGGCCAGTGACAAGGTCTCAAATTATTTTATCAATCCAGGCAGACCCTCCACGACCAAGCCACAGCAGCCCCTGCCCACCTTTTCAGTGAGCTCCGCCAGGGTCTCTGCAATGCCAAAGGTCCCTTTGGAGAAGGCCTCCATCTCAAAGACGCCCATGGGCCCATTCCAGATGATGGTCACGCAGTCTTTCAGCGCAGCCTCGAAGCTCTTCAGGGAGTCTGGCCCAATGTCCATGCCCTGCAGGGCAAGCCAGATACTTGCCTGTCACCCAAGACGAAGCCATCCTCCGTAATGGGGGAAACGCAGAGGGCTGTCTTGGGCGGACAAGGGGCGGTTCAGCACCCCTTTGGCTGTCGGCCTTGCGTGCAGGCAGCAAGCAAATAAGCCACAACAAGGCACAGATGACTGCAGGGACGCACCACGACAAGCACTGCCTTGCATAGCAGGACCTGAACCTGTGTTGGGTGAACATCTGTTCAGGCCCAACAGCGATTCTGCATTGATGTCAGCGCCCCAGAGTAATTGGACCAGCAGTAATGCACACAACACCCAGCCCTCTGGTAACTGGTTGACCAACACGACCTTTGTGCTCAGCGTCAGGTACATACACACGGCCATGGTATGCAAGGCTCAAGATCCCCAGCAGTGCTTGGCATGGCAATGACCATTATGAGAGGCCCCCAAAGACTGCAGCAGCAAAAGGCATGCTCACCATCCAGCCCTCTGGTATCTGGTCTGCGGCAACCACCTTGTGCTCAGCATCTGCCTTGAATTCATTGGCCACCACTATGTCAGTGGGCAGCAGCAGCTCCACGCCCTTCTCCTTGGCAGTTGCCTCCAGCTGCTTGGCCAGGTCCACCTGCGGTGGGGCAAAGGATATCGTCGCAGCTTGGCACCTCCCCCCCAGCATCCCTGTGCCAAACAATGGTCACTGCTCATCAAGGTCAATTAAGACTTCTGCTGAATAATTTTGCTTCGATGCACAGACGCCGCTGGATCCTGGATGCCTCAACACAAGTCAAAGAGGAGGCGGGTGGGAGCAAGCCCCACAGCACCCCAGCAAAGTGAGGCACGAGGCTGGAACAGGCTGCGCCGCGGCAATGGCATAACATAACAAACAATGAAGCCGACCTGCGACTCCTCCACAAGGGACTTGCCAACGCACAGGCCTTGTGCCTTGTAGAACGTAAAGATCATGCCGCCACTGCAGTGCAGAAGGCATGTTGTTCATCTATTTGACTGAAGCAGCGTAATCCTGGTGACAGGTTGACAATAAGCTGGGCAGGACCTGCTCAGGTGGTTTGACACACAAGCAGCAGCAACAGCCACCCCGCTGGATACCCATGCCCTTGTACACCTGCTCTGCAGCACTGCTTCACTCTGCAGCACTGCCTGACGCAGCACTGGTGGACCTGTTTCATGGAGCTGCATCCACAGCCCAGCAGGAGCCTACTGCGACGGCCTCACGGGCACCTCACAGCAACAGCCCTGTCTGCAGCCTCACCGATTCACAAGCTCCCCTACCACCAGCACCCCAGTCACCCTGGCAGCAGCTGGATGCGCTTGCCCAGCAGGCTGCCCACCAACTGCAGATACTACCCTAGGACTCCGGGCGGTGACGGCAAATGTGTACGGAGCTCCAAGAGTGCCCGGCCCCCATTCCTCCTTTTTCCCCCTCTCCACCCTGCGGACCGTGCTCCCTGTCTCCAGCAGCCTGCCGCACCCACAAACCACAGCACAACATGCACACTGTTGTTCACCGGCTGGACTCACCCCAGCAGCAGCTTGTTGCACCTATTCATCAGGCTCTCCAGCACGCCAATCTTGGTGGATACTTTGGACCCCCCCACGATGGCCGCAAAGGGCCGCTGGGGCATTTGCACAGCCCCCATGAGATAGTCCAGCTCCTTCTCCATCAGGTAGCCAGCCACGCAGGGGGAGAGGTGCCTGGTGACGCCCTCGGTGGAGGCGTGGGCGCGGTGGGCTGTGCCGAAGGCGTCGTTCACGTAGATATCGGCCAGGCCGGCCAGCTGCAGGAGGCATGGGTGCACTGCGTGAGGCTGCGTGTCCCCTGAGGTGTGGCACAGTAGCAGGGAAACGTGAGCAAGTCAGGCTTTGAGGACAGACTCTTGGCGACACCCTCGTCAGGCTGGGCCAAAGGCGTTGCACATGTAGCTGTCGGCCAGGCCGGCCAGCTGCCGGCAGGATTTCCAGCATTGACGCCAAACTTCACAGAGCGACGGTGGTTCGCCAACCTAGTGCCAAGTGCACTAGCCACATGCAGGCAGGCAGCATGGGTAAAGTTGCAATGTGTTGCAGCTCAGTAATCTGCAAGGCCCATGAGCTGCAGGCCGGCAGGCAGGCTGGAGCATTGTTGCCGCTCCTGGGCTGCCTCAGAACGCCCGCATAGTGGTCTGCAAAGTTGCCTGACATGCCAGCTGCAGGGCCACACACGCTGGCTGCAGGGATCCCAGGATGCAGCCTGGTGGCTATCCTTGTGACTTGCTGCAGCACAAGCTCAGGAAGCTGGCCCCTGTAGGTCACCCGCACCCCAGATGCTGGTGCAGGCTGCCCACTTGTCAGGCAGCAAGGGCAGCCAAGGAGCCCAGCACTCTCACTGCCAGCCAGCCCAAGGCAGGGTTCACGTCCTGGCGGCGCACTGCTCAGCACTCAGTCTGTCCAATGCAGCACAGCGTGAGGGGCAGCCTGCCCCAGGGCATGGCCTTCTGCACAGCAACAGCACCACACACGCCTGATGTAGACAGCAATTGCACATGTAGCATGGCCATGAGATGCCCTAGCTGTAGCTCAGCCGGCTGCTTTTGTTGAAGGCAACTTCCTGGATGTAGTTTTCAGCAGCACAGCCCACTGGGCAGCAGCTATGCTCTGCATTTGATGCAGGCAGTGCGAAGCGGCCCCCAGCGGCAGATATTAGCGCTTGAGGCCTCCCCACCCAAAGTGAGGGGAATGATGGAGTCTCTCCAGCCAGAAAGACATGAGGCAATGTCAACGACACCCTCACCAGATTGCAGGACAGCGCAAAGCAGCTCAGTGCTGGGCATGCCAGCCCAACGTCTCGGACTGTGCATGTAGATGGGACCTAAGACTCTGGTGGGGGCCTCCACAAGAACAGAGCTACACCCCTCGAAGCTAGAAGCATGGTCGTGGCCTTCCTCCTTCCCATGTTAGCGAACGTTGTCCAGCAGCAGCACTTGCCCCGGTTGCAGAGCTGGTCAGGGTGCCGGGCAGCTCCTGCCAGCTCTGGCAGCTCACCTTGGCGGCAAAGGCATCATCATTGCGCTCCTCCTCCTTGTGGAACCTCACATTCTCCAGCAGCAGCACCTGCCCCGGCTGCAGGTCGTTGACCATCTTCTCCACCTCAGGGCCAATGCAGTCAGGGGCCATGATCACCTGAAGGCAGGACGGCAAGCACTGGCCAGGGCAGCTTGGTCTGGCATGGCTACGGCATACCAAGTGCTGACTCGGAGGGCACCAGGTGCCCATGATGACCTGCACGGCCGCAGGCAAATACTTGTCAGGCGGCTGGGGTCTGGCTGGCTGCTACATGCTGACTAAGGCTTAGTGGGAAGCATGTGAGGCGCCATGATGACCTGCAGGGCCGCAGGCAGACACTTGTCAGGCGGCTGGGGTCTGGCTGGCTGCTACATGCTGACTACGCCTTAGTGGGAAGCATGTGAGGCGCCATGATGACCTGCAGGGCCGCAGGCAGACACTTGTCAGGCGGCTGGGGTCTGGCTAGCTGCTACATGCTGACAAGGCGCAAGTGCAGGAGAGACACGCCCTCATGAAACAGCAGATGGGCACTTGTCACGCGGCTGGGGTTTGTCTGGCTGCTGCATGCTGACTAGACGCTTTGAAAAGGCAGGCGACAGTCTTCATACCCTTGCAGAATGGCAGGCAAACACTTGACAGGCGGCAGAGGCTTGCTGCATGCGGCGCGCTGACTGAGCTGTGCTGATGGCGATTGGGTGTGATGTCCTGGCAAGGGTGCATGCAACAACTTGTCAAGCAGCTGGCCGGTGCCCTGCACGCTTCAGCACCATGCATGCATGACATGCGCCATAATTGGGCTTGAGTGAAGGCTGTTGCATGATGATGTGAGCAGTGTGCCAGTTGGACACCAATCTGATAATGCCCTGCCAGGCGCATGGGGCGACGCATGCATGGTGCAGCCGAGCCATGAGGGACAAACATCTGGGCTCAAACACCCGCTCCTTGCTGGGTGAGCGCTGTGAAGACGAGACAGTTGCCAGCCTCACCTTTGTGCCAACAACCTCAGAGAGCCGGGGGACAACAGCCTTCAGACTGAACTTGGCCTCTGGTCCCTTCTTTGGCCTGCCCTGCAACAGATAAGCAAAGCGATTGGGACTGAGCAGATAGCATGGCTCCATGCTGAGAGCTGCAAATGCAGGCATAGAGGCATAACAGGTGCAGTCCCAGGAGTTCACCAGGTGCGATGCTAGAATGGTCTTGGCTCCATTTCTTATCAGGTACTTGACAGTCATATCGACTGAGCGAATCCTGGTGTCATCTGTGACTTGAAGATTGTCGTCCAGAGGCACATTCAGGTCTACCCTCACAAACACCTTCTTGCCCTTGAGGTCTGCCTCCTTGAGGCTTGCAAGGGGTCGCTTGCCTGATGTGGGCATTGTATAGGCCTGATGCGGTGTCGGAGCGGAAGCAGATACAATCTGGGCCCAGATTCCTGACCTACTTGATGTGCCATCTCAGCAGTTGTTGTCAGGAGGCATTTTGGTGTCTGGCTGCAGATGCAATGCCGCCTGGCATGTCCTGCCCCTGAGCGTCCACCACAAGCATGCCTATGGATCGTCAACCAAATGTGATCATTGCAGCCAGCTTCCTCTGTCACGCAACAGAGAGCTGGTGCATTGACTCATGCTGGCCGGTACTGATAGCAGCCAGCAGGCAGCTTCAGAGTTGGACGGGGACGGCCATGAGGCCCCATGCAGCATCAATGAGCTGCCCCCAGCAATCCTGGTAAACTCAGACAGGTCCTGCTGCATGCAAACCAGCCTAGTGAGCTTCTGTCAGCCAGAAAAAGAGTTCTGCCGATGCATCTGACAGCCATGGTGTGCCATGCGCTGCAGTCGTCCATTCTGGACACCTTCAGGGAGCTAGGGCAACTGCTGGCTCTGCGCAGCGTGTGCTCAGCATGGAACCAGGTCATAAGAGAGGGCGTGTGGCAGCAGGTCGCCCTCATGAGGGTCTCCCCCTTTGCAGCGGAGACCGAGCTGCTGCCAGGGCTGCAGTGGGCACGCAAGCACTGCCCTGGCCTGAGTCGGGTGCAGGCCCGCAACCACAGGGGGCCCCTGCTGCACTGGAGCGCCAGCTCCAAGTGCCTCAGTACCATAAAGCTCAAGGTGGGCCGCTGGAGCTGCCTCTGCGCATCATGAAGACATGTTCACCTCTTTGTCAGGGCTAGACATGTTTGTCTATTGTCAGGGCCATGGCGTGGGCTCTCTCATCTTGAGTGGCCCCAGCTAGATCTGAAAGACTGGGCTGCCGGCATGGCCAGCGAAGGATAGGCTTGCAGTGGGCAGCTGAACAGCTCTGCCTTGAACAAAAATCACGTGCTCATTCAAGGTTCACGATTGTTGACTGATCCAAGCTGGGCTTGACCTTGGATGTGGCTGTGTTCAGCAGACTGGTCTTGCAACCCCTCCTCCCACCACCACCCTGCCACCCATCCACCCAAGCTGCACCCCAGCTGATGTTGCTGTTTCCTGCAGGCTCTGGACTTCATGGGATCTCAGGTGCCGGCGGGCCGAATCGACACCCTACCCTCCGACCTTCAGTCTCTCAGCCTGACCAGCACGGGGAGGCACCTCAACCTGCAACACTTTCTCATTGCTTTCCCCCGGCTGAGGGCGCTGTCGGCTGACGTTCAAGTGTGAGTCCCTTCTGACCATCCTCATCAGGCAGAAACCACTGATGCTCCTCCGGAAAGCCTCGTGCCCCCGCACTGCACGTGCATGGGTGGCCGTCGATGCGCACGCTTACGCTGTCCTGCCTACCCTGAGCTGTACAGCGCAACCAGCCCTGCCTGCAGCCAGCCAGCACGGACCAGGCCAGGGGCCCAGGGTGCCTTGAGCCTGCTGCAGCACGCACACTGCCTTGCTTGCATGTACCTGAGCCTGCCTCCACCTGCTTGTTGGCCTTCCCCCGCAGGCCTGGCCCTGTGGGAGCGTCTGCAGCGCTAACCAGCCTTGTCGTCACCAGCAGCAATTTTTTGCATGACAACATGCTGAGCGACATGTTCAGCGCCCCCTGCCAGCTGGAGCGCCTCAGCCTCGCTGGCTGTGGGCGGGTGCACAGGGTTGGGCCCTTCATGAGGCAGTGCAGCCAGATGCGGGAGCTCAATCTGCGCTGCACCAGGATCACAGACGTCGACGTGGCCCTGCTGGTGAGGCACCCGCACATGTGCGCGTGCTGATCCATGCTGCAAGGGCACTCCAGGGAACAGTCTGTACTGTATTACTTTCCATGTTGTTCTGCTGGAGCTGCAATGCATGAGGATCACAGGTTCTGCTGCTTGTGAGATCAGGGTGCAAGCTGAGGTGCTCAATCATGCCATGCATGGACAGCACCAAGGCCTGTGCAGAGGGGCTATCTGCCTGCTGCAGGAGGCCCGTCCGCCCCAGCTAAAATTGTCAGCCTCCTGAACAGAGGTCAGAGCAGCAATTGTGGTATGTGCACAGCCACGTGCAAAAGCCCCTGTGCCTCTGTGCAGGCTGCCCACCTTCCCGTGCTGGAGTCCCTGGACATCAGCGGCTGCTCGCGGGTGGTGGGGACGGGGCTGACCCACCTGGCCTCGGGGAGTGCGGTGGGCTCAGGGGCGCTGCGGGAGGTGCGAGCAGCCCAGCTGCGCAAGCTGAACGACATCGATGCCGTCAGCCTGCTGGACAACATGGCTGCACACTGCAGGTAGGATGGGAGCCACACCACATGATGACAGTTGCATGAGGACAGTGGGTGTGCAGTGCTGCATGAGCAGACCTGGAGTGACGCGCCGTGCCAGCATCCCTGAATAACTGCGCCTGACAGGCATGTAGTACCACACATGGGGCACTTTTCTGAACTTCATCAGGATGACACCCCTTCTGCAATCTGACACGTAGGTCTGTGGGGCCGCCTGCTGTCAGCGTCCTGCAGTCTGCAAGCAGAGGCGTGCACCATAGATGAGGCTCTTGGTCGATTTTTCGGGATGAGGGCCTTTGGAGCAAGTCCGCAGGCAGGGCTGTGCACCGTTTGGGGCATGTTGGGGGACGTTTGAGACACCCCTTCAATGGCTGATCAAGGCACTTCTTGAGATGCTCATGTGGGCTGCAGCTCTTTGCTTTGCATGCTCATGCATGAGGCTACAAGTCTACACCCCTCAAAACAACTAAGAAGCACAAATGTCTCCCCCAGGGCCTCAGCAGTCCTGTGGCAGTTTCCTGCTGCCGCCCTCTCTGCAGGCCTGCGACGCAGCTAAAGCTGGACTTCTCATCGACGCAGATCGGCGACGCTGCTCTACTGGCCCTGCTGCCAGCAGGTGCTGCCCGTCTTGCCGCCCAGCTCAGCAGTGACAGGGATGGGACTGAGTCCAGCGGTTGCGGTGTGCCAGGTGGGCAGCGGTGCCTTCAGTTGCAAATGATGATTTGCTTGTGGAGGCTGCATGCCTGTTAGTGCTGCCCAGGCCTGAGCCAAGTGCAGCAAATACATGAGCAGCACAGCGGCAGTGGCTCATTGCGGCACAGACACAGCGGCCAAGCTGCGCGTCAATGCTGACACCATCACCTTGATTGCTGAGATCAGCACTAGCACTGACACAGCCTGCAACTCTGCCTTCTACAATGCTGCAGTCAAGGTGCGACTCCTGCGTCATAAAGGTCTCATCTGATTTACTAGAAGGTTCAGCTCGACCGTCAAGCACCCCGCCTACAGGTCAAGCAGCCCGACTGGAAGACCTTCTGCTTCGCATCACAAGGAGCCGTGCTCGGGCAGCTGTGCTACAGGGTCCTGCACCCCAGCACCAGCAGAGGGTGCCCAGCATTGTGGAGCTGCGCCTACAGGTGAGACTGGTGTAAACACCATAAAGGACGTCTGATGCACTGCTGGCGCCATGTGCCAGGCTCTGCTTCTCATGGCCGGGCTGTGCCTGCCATCATTATCCCGACAGACTGAGCAGACCTAGACGTGCAGCAGAGCTGGGTTGCATCTGCATCTGCGGGATGTGCTGATTTAGCGCATCTGGCAGTGCGGCAGCAGCATGGGGGGCTGCTCAAGGCATGTATTTCCTGACGCGGCCCAACACTTTTGCTGCCCATGCTCCGCCATGCTGTGAGCCCAGCCTCATTGGCTGCTGCCTGACCTCTGTGGGTCTGCAGCAATCCTGGCATAGCCACCCTTGAGCTGGTGACAGGTGCCCTGGCCAGCCTGCAAGCCCTGGACGTGTCCCAGCTGCCGTCCTCAAGGGCTCTGCTGTCTGCCCCTGCAGACGTGCAGCAATCTGGGAACAGCTGGCCTGTCACTGCTGGCCGAGACAGGCGCCCTTGCTAGCCTGCGCGTCCTGGACGTGTCCCAGCTGCCCGCCCTGAGGGGCCCAGCCAGCGCAGGGCTGCTGCCCACAATCATCTCAGCTGCGGGGGGCTGCCTGGAGGAACTGGCTGTTGGCGGGGCAGCTCTGAGCACTGAGCAGTGGGTACCCGTGTGCCCCCTGCTGCGACAGCTACGCAGCCTCAGCCTCGTTGGGTGCACAGGCCTTACTGACGGGCTGGTTGCAGCACTGGGTTGCCACTGCACCGGGCTGCAGCGCCTGGTCGTGGGTGGGGGCAGCATGGCATGGCGGGAGGGAGCAGTGCTGGAGGGCTTTCAGCGGCTGCAGTCGCTGACCTTTGATCACAGGTAAGAATTCCAACCCTCCAACAGCTCACAAGAAACTGGGCCTACATCGTCTTGGGAATGGCACAGTCTAGCTGCCTTTGCCAACCCTCAAGCACCATTCAGCACTGAGGAGGCACGGGGGCCTACATGATGCCAACGCATTTAGCGGCTGCAGTCACTGACCATTATATCATGAGGCCCTCTGAGAGTACCCTGTATCACGAGAGGGGGCTGCATGGTGTGAGTGGGGGAGAGAAGGCAAGCGACGGGGATTTCAGTTTGTAACTCAGTAAGCAGCGCTGTGGTGTGTTCGTGTCGACTGGCGCTTGAAAGCACTGCTCTGCCCAAGCTTGGAGAGGTTTCTGCCATCGCCTTGACGTGCGCGCTATCTGCCTGTTCTAGCAACTTGAGTCCGGCTTGTTCTCTGCCTGTAGGAAGCATCTCAATGCCGCTGGCCTCAGTCATCTGCAAAAGCTGGGTCACCTGAGGAGTCTGACGTTCTCTCGGTGCCCCTCTCTGCGCTCAGATGTCATGTCTGCGCTGCCCCTGGGGCTGCAGCATCTCAGCTTCCAGCACTGCGAGAATGTTGGGGATGGTGCAGCACTGACGCGCCTTCAGGACCTGCGAACCCTCTGGATTGAGGGGCACTCCTGCTTCAAACAGGACAGCTTGCAGGCTGTGGTGATGTTCTGCACACGACTTCGCCAACTTTCGCTGCCTAGCCAGACCCTGATGCCGTATCGTCCCATGACGTGCATCACCCACGTGCATCAGTTGAACATCCAGCTGGTTGAGGAGCACAGTTCACACTCTCACTTGCGATATGACCACAGATTCCTTGACGACTTGGATCATGTCTGATCTGAAGGCACTGCTTAATGCACAAATACGTCTCTCAGAAGTCCATGAATCTGTTGTGTGCGATTTTGGGGCAGCGTGAGCAATACTGGTGGAGTTGCATTGACTGGAGAACCACGCATGTGAAGCTCTGTGAGGGAAGCTTGTGCTGCTGACAGGAGGTCTCAAAATACTGTCCGCATTCTGCCTTATGACTTTGAGCTGCGCCCCAGGGGAGGAGCCCCTCGTTGATGAATTTATAATTTCATTTTGACCTTGCAGCAATGTCAAATATCACCTCACTGGATGTGGCAGGCCAAGCCAGCATTCCTGCCTACTGATGGAGCTGCAGCAGCACTGGTCGCCCATGACATGCATCGGTACTTGGATGTAGTGGAAGTTGCCCCCTGCAGCGGCGTGCATGTTTGTGAATCCATTATGATATAATGCAGTCATGTCAAGGAGGCAGGTCAAGAATGTCCACTCCCCTTCTTCAAAGACTTCATCTACAGCATCAAAAAGCCAGGCCCCGATCCATAATGTGTTGCTAGCGCAAATCAGCGCATGTCTGCTGCTGGTTGGGGTCATGTTGTGTTGGGCCAGCCAGAGGCAACCCAGTGTAAGTCAGGCAGCTGGCCTGCTGTCCCGGCAGACTGACTGCAGGCCAAGGGTACTTGTGTCCTCATTGCACCAACGCTTTTAATGACTTCCCGGCACGTGTTCTGCAGGCTTTCCTTGAATAGCAGCAAGCAGTACAGCTACCATGCAGTGTCCAATCTACCTTTCGGCTCCCACAGCATGCTATCCAGCACGGCCTGTGAGATGTCACAGCTCACCCTCAATTCTGAGCTGGCATGCCCGGGCCTGCTGCCACGCCAGGGACGCCCTGCAGGCCTCACGGGCAAGCAACAGCAGCACTAATCCCAAAAGTCAAGCTCTTGGTGGCCTCCACCTTGGCAGAAAGCAGCCTGGCTGGCAGAAGCGGGGTGGCGAGGCCCTCCGTCGGCATGTCTGCCATGCTTCACCACCCACAGAGCTTAAAGAGCCCCAGGGCCAGGCTGCTGAGACCAATGATGCCACAGTGCAGCCCTCCAATGCCTCGGATGGGCGCAATTCGTGGGCCAAGCTCCGCGTGGAGCGGCAGACTCACCTGCCTGCCACCCGTGAGGAGGCCTGGAGGGCACTGCGGGAGCTGGTGCCCAGGGACCAGTGGCCTGACACCGCAGAGGTGTTTGCCTGCCTGGAGCTGATCCACAGGTGAAGGTGGTGGAACCCTCTGGGGTTTGTGCTTCTGTGTAAGAGGCGTACGAGACAGGGCAGTGCAGTCACTTGGCACTAGTGCCTCTCTGCAGCAGCCTCTGACTCCAGACAGCAATGCAGAGACATGCTGTCTTCGCTGCATGAGCATTGTCGGGGTCTTCAGCCGCGCTAGACATGGCTGCCTTGCTTGCCACGGCCCAGAGATGCTTGCAAGGGCCTGCTGGTGGTGTGCACCATGAGGATTGCACAGCTTGCAGCTGCTAGCAGGCAGACAGGCTGCTACCCTGATCTGGCTCATCTTTCATGCCTTGTCTCTGGGACATGTTGATGTTCTGCAGCTCGCTCCTGCACCTGCTTTTTGACCCCGGCCGTGCCCCGCCTGTAGGGCTGAAGCCATGCAGGATGCAGAGGACACGCTGGAGGCCTTCCGCAGCGCCAACAGCGCCCTGGAGGCCCTGAAGCCCGCAGAACTGCCCAGTACACCCACAGTGCGCTCCCTGGCGGGGCGGGTCACTGGCGGCAACTACGGCTATCAGCAGGAGGACGAGGCAGCCGCCCAGGAGCGCATAAAGGTGGGCCAGGTAGCAAGACCTCGTGCAGCTTGGGGCTATGGGGTCTGGCAGTTTTGAGGCTGATGACCCCCAATCGGTGGCACTCACCATCATGGGGCTGCCACCTGCGTGCTGCAATACATAGGAGGACCTTGGCAGTCTAAGCTGGTGATGCAGTGGCTGCACGTTATTGGGCATCAGCCTTCGTTCTACAGTGCGGGGGGCAAAGGCAGCGGCCCAGGAGTGCATGGATGTGGAGAGGCGCCATGAAGGCAAAGGTGCAGGTTTGTGCAGCTGGGGGCTGTGGGGGCCCTGGAAAGCTGGCACTGTGACCTGATTGGCTCATTGAGCCTGCTGCATCCTCAGCAGCAGGCCTAGCGTTTGTGACTGCTTGTGACATGCCATCACGGCCGTGCCCTGGCTGGCCTCACAGGTTTGCTGGTCCTTTTGTAAGCTTGCCCGCGGCAGCACAGCTTCCCCATCAGCTGGAGAGTAAGGCTGCTTTGGCCACCCAGGCCAAGGAGCAGCGCTGTACAGCTCAAGCTTCACAATCATCACATTTGTTTGCCACTTCAAAGCCAGTATTTCATCTGCGCAGGAGGAGCGCAGGAACAGCCACAGCGAGGCCAGCACCAGCAACAGCTCCTCAAATGGGGACCAGCCTGCCAACGAACGAGTGTTGGCACGGTCAAAAAGCCTGCTGGACCCACAGGGCATTCCTGTGGCCGCCTCTGGTGACGACGACCGGCCTACCCCAGGGGACATGGGCAAAGTCAGCAAGGAGTCCTCACAGCACGCTGCCAGAAGTAACGGCAAGCAAGGCAACGTTCACTCACAGGAACAGCGGGTCAAGGAAGCGATCACAGTGGCAGGCGAGAAGATGCAGGTCAGCGGCGCATGCCTGCACCGCAAGAGGGTCACTGCTTGCTGGCAGCAGCATGCAGCACTGTGCCAAGCAGGCGCCTTGCTGGCCTCACAGCTCCAGCAGGCCTGAAGGGGCCAAGGGCACTTGCCATTTGACCCAATAACCTCGCAGGGGTTGTTTTTGCCGACAAGCAGAGTGAGGCACCGCCTGTGACTGGGCTCCTTGCAGCAGCAAAGCCCAGCGTGCCCTGCCAGGCTCAAAGGCTGGAGCCGAGTACCACACGCTGCATTGGCCCTCTGCAAAATCCTGTCACCCTCACACCAGCTGCCATGCACGTGCTGCAGGAGATTGTTCAGGATGGGCGCCAGGGCCCCAAGGCGGCGCTGAAGGACCTTGCCAGGCAGGGCGCTGAGGGGGCAGAGGGGCTGGCTGAGCAGGCACAGCAGCGCCTGCGGGAACGCATTGCCCAGGAGTACGGGGGCCCTCTGGACTCAGTGAGTCGTCTCTGTGACCTGCTCTTTCAGTGCCCACACGTCAGGCAGCCACGCCTTTGTGCTCTGAAGTCCCAACTTTGAGCTAAGAGGGTGCCCGAAAAGAAACAGCAGTGCCTGCAGCTGCGGGTCCATCAAGGAATCTGGCACCTCCTTGGGCCTGACCATTGCCTGGGCAGGAGCCGGTGCCCCCTCAATGTTGCAAGACGTTCTGAAGGCAGGAGTGTGCTGCTGGTCTGCTACCATCTGAATGCTGACGTGGCAGGTATCCCTGAGCTCCTGGTGGCCCGGACAGGGCGCTGATCCAAGACTTCACCTGACTTGTAGCCTAATGATCTGCAAGGGTTGCCAGTGTCTCACAGCAGGCTGCCTGCTGGTCACAGCCTCGCACAGTGACACAACGCCAAATGTAGCAGTGTGTGTCTGCCTGATGTCTGCTGCACAGCAGACGCAGCCCCAGGCGACACTCTGCAGACCCAATTGCGCGGGACCTGCTCAAGAGTCCTCTGCAACTCCTGATCAAGACCAAAACATAGCCTTCGCTCTGCTTCCGACCCTCCCCCGCACCCTCCACAGAGAGTGGGCTGCTGCATCCTGAAGGCCCTGCCGTACCCAAACGCTCAGAACTCCCCCTGCACCTCCTGAACAACACAATGTAAGATAAAGGCCTTGCTCGTATTGTCACCCCTGCCCTGCAGCCGCCACACAGAGGGGGCAGCTCCTGGACAACACAAAGTGAAGGCCTTGCTCATGTTGTCACCCCTGCCCTGCAGCCGCCACACAGGGGGGGTGGCCGCACCCTGGAGCTCCCTCTGCAGACCGAGACGGAGCAGAATGGCAAGATGCTGCAGACCGAGCCGTCGGCCCCCGCCGACGCGCAGGCCATTGTGCTGCCCACCAGCAGCGTGGACTTTGACGATGTCTCCCGCATCGAGTATGACAGGCGCTCCCGCTCGGAGGTGGAGGACCGGAACAAGGTGGACCCCCAGGCGGCTGACAAAGCCTTCCTGACGGGGATCATCAAGCTTCTGACCAAGGTGACACTGGCCGACAGGCTGTTGGGATGCTGCTGTGCGATGTGCTGCGCAGTGTGGGCAGTTGCTATCTTGGGCTGTACCTGTTGCAGGCGCTGCTCATCTAACATTTCCGTATGAACCATCAAGCTGCTGGCAGATGTGAGCGCACTGATCTTCAAGTTCTGTGGCTGGCAGTGGTTAGGGGCGGTTTGTTCAACAATGTCTGGCAGGGCGGTTCCAGCAGCTGGCTGAGGCATGACTAGGCTGCGAAGCACGCTGGCTGCTGCACCCAGGATGCTGGCTGCGTTATCCAGGTGCTGTAAATGCTGTGCGTTTTCTAAGTATAGAAATGTCAGCTGCTGACCAGGTTTGGGCCACGAGGAAGGGCGGGCTGAACGCAGACACTCCTTATAAACATGCTGGGGATCACCAAGCTGCTTGCCACAGTGGAGTTGGCCGTGAGAAGTGCTGCCTGGGCTGTTGGCAGCGCCCGTTGCTTGGAGGAGGGTTGTCTGGCAACTAGCTTGTGCTTGTCACTCATTGCCAGCCCGCAGCAGACAGAGGTGTTAGCAGTACCTGCATGTGAGGCCCAAAATGAGCAGGCATGCGGCAATTTGCTGGCTTGCTTGCTGGCTCACACAGTTTCTACAGACTGCAGCAGACAGCGCTGAAAGGCAAGCTTGCCCTGCAGGCCCACTATGTCGAATTCACGGCTCGCGACATTGCCATGTCCAAGAGTCTGAACAGTGACTACCTGGCCCAGCTCTACATCCGCGCCGACACCAAGAAGATGGACAAGACGCTGGTGCATGACAGCGTGGAGGGGAAAGGGCTCCCCTCAGAGGCAGAGGCGCTGCTCGTCTTCAAGCGCGGGTGAGCTGCATGCTCCAGCAAGGCATGCATGTCGTCTGCAGGCTTTGGGCCTGCAGCCCTTTCACGGCGTGGCAGTGGCTGTAGGGTACTGGCACATGAAGTGAGGCTGTGCTGCCAGAGGCAGAGGCGCCAGTGGTTTAAGCACAGATGAGTGGGGAGGTAGCTGCTGTGAACAGGCTTGTGAACCTCCTCAGGTCTTCAGGCGCCAGTCAATGCTGCGTCATCTCATGGCCCTACATGAGTGCCTCCAGTCATGCCAGCTTGACGGCGCATTGATACCAATGAGGACAGCCTGGACGGCTCATGCAATGTACCTGGCTGTGCTCGGGAATCACAGGGTCCTGTTCAAAACCCCTTTATATAGGCACAGCGCTGATTGAAGTTTTGAGGCACTCCCTGCCATTATTCAGGTACGGCCAGGCACGGCGCTCCCCACAGTTCTTGATGCTGTCCCTGCCACCCTGCAGGTGCGGTCAGGCACGGCGCTTCCTTGAGATCTTGATACAGTCCCTGCCACTCTGCAGGTATGGCCAGGCACGGCGGCGGGGGCGCATGCTCATGCCCAAGGTGGACTTCCTGCAGCTGCTGGTCGTCAGGGCTGTTGTGGGGCGCCTGGCCTCAGGTGAGCCCAGCAGCACTGCTGGGCCTGCAGAGGCGCAGTCAGGCGCAGCACTTGCGGCTAGGAACTGGATGCCCTGTGTCGCCCCTGCTACTGCAAGCCATCGAGGTCTGCTCAAATGTCGATGTCGCCGACACACATAAGCGATGCTGTCTCTCACTGTTGCATTCATCTGAGCAGGTGACTTTGCAGCAGCTGTGCCTGTACTGCTGGTGCTCAGATGACAGCAGGTGCTCCTCAGCTGTTGGTGCCTGCCAGGCTGATTGCTGCTTGTTGTTTTCAATCGTCACTGAGGAGGCGCACAGGCAACAGGTTGCCTTGTGTTCGCTCATATGCATGAATGGCGTTGCTGCCTGCCTGCAGTGGTGGGCAGCGTGTGGCGCAGGGCAGGGCAGGTGGCAACCTCTACACGGGGGAGACAGGCCTCCAGCACAGAGAAGGACGTTGAGGAGGCTCTGGCACCGCCCACACCCCTTCAGAAACTGGGGAAGAAAGCACAAAACACCATCAAGAAATTGCAGGTCCGCCTGCAGCTGTGCTGTATGCGCCCTTGTTGCATTCTGGAATCTGAGTGGAGGCTGGCAGCTGGGTTGGGCAGGCCTTTCAGCTAGGCCGATGTGCCCTTAGCCATTTTGGTTTGCAGAGCAGCGGTGCTGCACGAAGAGCTTCAGCCAGAATTCCCACCACGTGGGCCTCCAGGAATGGCTAATCAGCCTGAGCAGTGCTCATGCAGCAGCTCAATCCTGACGCTGTCCTCTTGATGCTGCATTGCAACTCTGTTGAGGCTGCCCAACACCAATGCAGGACACCAGCATGACCGCCCCATGGTACATGCTGGCTTCACAGCCAATCCAAGTCGTGAGGCTGGCACCTGGAGGCCCGCAAGCTGCAGTAGAAGAGGCTCAGCCCGCATCCCACATGCTGCCCTGAATCAATGCAAGACGCCCCTACGGCTGATGCTGGCTCCCTGGCCCATCTGCCCCATATGAGTTGCGAGGCTAAAATGCAGGCCTCTAAACCACCCTGTCCCAGTGCAGGATGCAGGCGTGATCTCTCCGCGCCTGATGCTGGCTGGTGGCGGCCTGTACATGACGCTCAACAACTGGGGCCTGATCCCTGAGGCAGATGTGCTGCCCCTGGATCAGTTCAACCAAACCTGTGCTCCAGAGGAGCCCAAGCGGTACGCAAGAAACCGCATCAGACACCGCATTATGGTTGCGCTGACATGGTGACATCGAAGTTGCGCCACTTCAAAGAGCTCCCACCCATGTCTCAGGGGCAAGAGCGCTATCTGAAAGGGCCAGTGCTAGCTGCCTGGGCAAATGCACGGGAGCTGTGACACTACGCCGCTCAAGATTTGCGGAGGCTCCCTGGCTTTGCTGTGCGTAGGCGCAGCCCAACAGCCTGTGCGCTGTGCTGCAGATTGAGCCCTGTGTTTGTGGAGCGTGTCAGCATCAGAGATGCCCTGGGGGGCACAGACGGCCTGCAGAGGGGGGGCTTCAAGACCCTGCTGGACCCTGTGGAGCTGGTGGAGCCAACATTTCAGGTGGGGTCAGGTACCTGTGGACGGGCTGTCAAGTGGACCATTGTGAGCGCTGCACAGAGAGGCACTGCACAGAGGTGCCAGCTCAACCAGCTGGGGCATGCTTGACCACTGTGCTCGAGCTGTCCAAGCCCAATCAAGCAGTCTGAGTGCTGACCCTGCACATGCGAACACTCTCCCCCGCTTTGTTCATCAGGAGCTGCTGGTGCTCTACCGCGAGACGCAGAGTGACCCCTCAGGTGGCGGCGTGTCCAAGCTGAAGCAGCGGGTGCTGGGGCCCTCACCTGACGACCTGACCCCCAAGTTCCAGCAGCGGAACCCCATTGTGATGCGCATATACCGCGACATCCCGGTGCCCAGCTGGAAAGTGGTCTTCCCCAACAAGCTGCTGCAGTTCCGGCCGCTGGACGGACTGCGCTCGGACCTGCTGTCCCTGGCTGGAGTCATCTGTGAGTCGCAGCTTCTGACAGTGTTGAGGGCCTTCTTGTGAGGGCTGCAGCACTGAGCTTGTGTGATATGAGCCCCTGCTGTACTCAGAATGGGCGAGCATAAGTTGCCTTCCTTTGAGCTGGGATTGCAAAGCAGTGGAGCCTGAGCATCTTCTGAGCGGCGGTACATGCTTGGCTATGCATGCAAGTGCTGCCTGCAAGTGCTGCCTGCAATGAGAGTATACAGTATTTAGAAAGGCTTTACAAACAGAAAGCAAGGAATCCTGAAGCTACAAGCTTCCAGTCTTGAAAGCAGACTGCCTGGAATCTGTTCGCGCTGTCATCAGGCTTTTGCTTGTGCCACTTTGGTGCTGCATAAAGCCAGGATCTGAACATTACCAACTCCGGCCTTGCCTGCCTTTGCCTAATTTTACAATGCTGTGTGTGTGGTTTCTTTGAGGCCTCTTCAGCATTGGGCCCTTCAGCCCTTCCTCAACAGCTGCCCCTGCTGTTCCTCTTAATGTCAAGCAGACGCCCTTCTGCTGCTGCAGCTCTGCTGGCGCAGCTCAAGTTCGACTCAGTCATTCTGGAGGTCATCACAGTAGCCTCAGCCGTCGCCTTTGTGGGCCGCGTCACGCTTAGCTATAAGCGTCTGAATGACAGGTGGGTGGTGGTGCCAGCTACACTCTTGATTTCATCTTGGGGGGCTCTGTGTCTGATGGCGCTTGCATTCCTCCACCTGAGGCTTCGGAGAAACATGCCCACTGCCCAGAGCTGAGGCCTTCATGCAGAATTCATGCTTTGAGGGTGCAGGAGTGTGACACTCACTGCTGCACCAATGTCCTGGTGTTCTAGGGCGTGCTTGCCTGTCCAAGTCTGGGTGTGCCTGTTGTGTCACGTGGTCCAGGTCATCTTGCACATCGCTGGTCCTGCTTGAGCTGCTGTAAGTTACTGCTAGAACGGGCCAGGCATCTGACTAGCAGTTGCAGGCCAGGGTCGTGCAGGCTGACGTGTTGGCGTCCACTTGCATGACGTTGGCCTGCAACTGCTCGTCGGGCTTCATGCAGCCTCCCTTTGCAGCACTGGAACGGGCTCGCGGCTGCCACCTATTTGGGTGCCTGGGCACAGCAGTTCCAATCCTTGGCTGGCGCCCCCCAGATTGCTTGTCCGTCTCTGAGTGCTCGTTTCCTTAGCTGGCTGCGTACAAGCTGCAAGATGATGCAGCTGTGCTTGGGGCCTTAGCAATGGAGGCGCGCTGCCGTAGAAGTGTTGCAGCCTGTGTGACAGCTGCCGTTTCCTCTGTGTTGCCTCCGTCTTCCCTCCTAAGCTGCACATTGCAGGCCGAGCGCAAAGCACAGGGTTACAGAGGAACAACTGACCACCTCCCTGTCCTGCCTGCAGATATGAACGCATGGCAAATGACATGCTGGCGCGCACCACCGTGGCGGGGCAGGAAGGCGTGATTGAGTACCTGGCCAACTCCAGTGCCCTCCAGCACTTCGAGCAGACTGCGCTGGCCTACCTCCTGCTGCAGAAGGCAGGCAGGGCTGTGTCCGCAACCCAGCTGGCAGCCGACACAGAGGGTCTGCTGGAAGACCGCTTTGGGGTGAGCTTGTTCACCGCATGCGGCACTGAAGGCTGGCTGCTGTGTCCTGTGCAAATCTTCAGCAGCGTAGTCAGGACCGCAGGCGAGACTCATGAGAGCAGCACAGGTGCCCAGCACGCCACAGTTGTTGCAGCGTCACCATGCCATACTTGCTTTGGTACACTGTGCTTCCACCAGCGGCACTCACCGCCCCGTCAAGTCCAGGGGGCATGAGGAAGCTGCGCTACAAGGCTCGGGGCACTGAGCCTGTACAGACTACCCACATGGTATGCTGCAGGCCAGATGGAGCCTGCTGCAGGATTTCTTGCAAGAGCAGCACTGCTGACCGCGACAGCAGTGCACATGGACGGCCTGCCCCACACTGACTCACGTTCTGGCTGCATGTGCAGGTCAAGATTCGCTTCAGGGCAGATGATGCCTTGAGTGAAATGCAGCGGCTGGGTCTGGCATCCTGCAATGACTCTGAAAGCTGGACTGCCCAGGACCCCAAGCACGCCGCAGAGAAGCTTAAAGCCCACTGGGATGGGCTGCTGTCTCAGAGGGTGCAGTCCAGAGTTGGCATCTGATCTGCAAGTCCCGCCCCTCCTACATGTACCAAACGGCGCAGTGCACGCTTGTCCTATCGGCAAAGGATGAATTAGCCAGCAGCAGATACCTGCTGTGACCCGCAGAGCACCACTCCTTGTCTGTCAGATTGCTGCATCTTCCAGGCCAGGCAGCTTGGTGATGCAACCCCTGCTTGACATCAGCAATTCAGATTCAACAATGAACTGTCACAGCGCATTGTAGACTCAGCGCAAAATTCAAAGGTTGCCGCAATTGCAGCGATGTCAATTCCAGCTGAGCAATTGGTGGTACAGGATCGCTGCGGGGATTGCGGAGGCTTTGTACATAAAGAGAAGGGATTAGCCAAATACAGACCATCCACTACTGGACTTGGCGGCGTCGCCACCGGCAGCTGGCTTCTTTTTGTGGCCTGAAGTGCATCAAGCACGTTAGGGCTGGTGCGGCTGCACCTGGCAGACAGCGTTCAAGCACAGGTTGAAAACGCACCACTGGAACCATAGTGAGTGTGGGGCTCCCAGATACCAATATCCGTCGGGCTGAAGGCTCCAGTCAACTCTACACTGCAGAACAGTTCCTCAGTACACATGCCCATGAGCAACGAGCATGCTCACACAAAAAGCGATATGGGACGAGGTCAGCAGCTGACGCAAACTGCAGGCCTGCCTGGGTGGAAGTCTTCATGCTTGTCATCCAGCTTGTGGTCCTGGGCTGCGCTTGCAGCAGGAGACATCTGCTGCTGGGGCATCAATGGCCCAGCTGCGAACAGGCGACTCAGGAAGCCCTTGGGCTGAGCAACCTTAGAGGATGAGGAATTTTGAGCTGGCTGACTGTCTGCCATCCCAGATTTTGTCTCAAAAAGGCTCTCGGTGGTAGCACCCCTCAAGTTCAGGTCTCATTCAAAGCCTTTACTGTCAGTAGTTGTTGTCTTAACAGCCAACGACGATGCGGATTGGCCCTGAGCAAGTGCGTGACCTATCTCCTGGCTGTGCCTATCTGAGATTGGCAGGTGTCCAATGCAGGACACATGAAATTTAGGATATAAAGGCATGAGGATTTCGAGAGGGGCAGTTAGAAGCTCATCATCAAACATAGGAGGCGGGGCGCAAGAGATGAAACCTGCAACAGACTGGCCTGCAGGCAGACACTGTCAATGGTCAGCAAGGCAGCCGCGACAGGTTTGGCAGGCACTGAGGACACGAGCGACACTCAAGCTGCTCACCACTTGCAGGAAACACGGCCAGCCTGTGACCTTAGGGACGTCTGGGCCATGACCCAGTAGGGGTCTACATGCTGCCATGTGGAAGCTGCTGAGGCGGCAGACCCTGCTGCTGCATATCACCATCAGCAAGTGCTGAGGTGCCTTGGGCCTCAGCTCCCCAGCTTGCGAGTGCAGCGCCAGGCTGCTGAGATACGGCAGCCACGTGCTGGGGAACAGTAGCGGTGGCCGCCTGCTGGTACATATGCTGTGGTACAGGTTCCTGCTGGGAGCCAGCACCTACCGGCGCCTGGTGTTGGTACTGTTGTGGAGGCAGGGGCTGAGAGAATCCCTGCGCTGTGTGGGGTGGCTGAGCTGGGAAGGGGGCTGACGCGCGCTGCTGCTGCTGCTGCGGCGGCTGTTGGTGTTGTGGCTGTTGGTACTGTGGCACCACAGCGGCAGATGATGCTGTGGCATGGGCTCCTGCCGGCGTCTGTTGGAGAGCTGAAGGCTGAGCGGGGCTGCTGGCCTGGTGGTACACGCCTGGGTGGCCGGACTGGGGCTCATACCGGGGCTGCTGGGGGCTTGGATGTGCCCCTGGCAGGGGCCCATATTGTGCAGGCGCAGACCCAGGTATGGGCCCGCTTACAGGGCTGATGGTGGCCATGGAAGTGGCAGCACCAGCAGAGCTGCTACCAGGGACTGCAACAGAGACTGCGACAGGGTATGAGCCCTGCGCAACTGCAGGACCCTGAGGCCGGGCAAGGGGTGCTGTGAGCCGTGCTGCCATGCGCTCCCCATGCCGCCGTCTGAGCTCTTTGAAAGCGGCTGCATCATGGTACCCCTTGCCTGTCTTTGGATCCCGATACCTGCACCAGCACGCTGTGAAACTCTCAGCTTGCAGGAGTGTGTGAAGCAAGCCCTGCACCTGAAGGATGATAAGCCGTGGCCGTGCTGCAGCATTCGCTTGTGCAGACAAGGACAGACAGAGAGCTTGCCGGGAGCACAGCAGTGGCCAGGCAACAAAGCCTTCTCGTGAGCCATCCAGCCAGCCATAGCCTTTTGAGGGCAATGCTGCCGGCTGGAGGTCAGCTGGCGCCCCAGACGCTGGCAGATGGCATGACCACATCGAGATGCTTCATCCCTTCTTTGTGCTTCACGATGACGGCCAGGAAACCCACCTGGCTGGCTTGCCAGTAACCTCACACACAGCAGGCGTAGGGGCTGGCGGCGCCTTCTGGGGTTGCAGCCATCCAGGCGTCAGCATGTTCTTCACCTCCAGAAAGGTCTGCAGGGCAAGCAAGCAGTCAAAGCCCTCAGACGCAGACCTGAGCAATCACACAGTGAAAGCTGAGGTCAACAATCCTACACGGGCAGGTCAGCCACCTAAAGTGCCTGTGTTAGTCAGGAAGCGTGAAGAGGTAAGGTCAGTGAGCTTGCCTAAGGCAGATACAAGCACCATGAGGCCTACCAGATCAGCCAGCACTAGATGTGCTGCAGGGAGGTCACAGCAGACCATGTACTGCGAAGCACAGCATTGCAAATGGCGACATGTTTTAAAGGAGATGGATTCAGAAGTTGAGGCAATGTCAGCAAGACAGACCCAAAGCGCATTGCTGCACTCCGTCGTGCCCGAGGCACGCGCCAGGCATGAGAAGCACTGGCAGGCCTTGAAGGCACCCTGCTGGGTATTGTATGCGTCCTCTTGTCGCACAGCTCACAGGCAGGAGCTGCGTGATGGTTGGGAGGCAGACATGCTGCAAAATAATGCTGGCCCACTGACTGACATTGCAAGTTAAGGTGACCACTACAATTCTGCACTTAAGAGCTGCCAGGCTTCAGCCCATGATATTCTGCACTGCTGCTGTCAGCAGCCTCAGGATCTAGTATCAAACGTGTTTGTGAGTCATCAGCAGCCCAGCAGCTTTGTTGGCAGGGATTCTAGGATGTGCACAGTTCCACCAGCAGAATGCAAATGCATTAAAGGTGCACATGCCTGATGCACACAGAGATCTGGAAGGTCATCAACAGCACAACGCCCGAACTCCCACAGCAGGTGACACAAGGCAGCATTTGAGGCTCAAATGCTGTGCTGTGTCACCCTGAGGGGTCCTGCGAGCCGTGGTCACCTCAGAACAACTCCACCCAAGTACAGCCCATGAAGACCACCAGGAACCACCCCACAGCAGTGGCCACTCAGCCCTCACACCAACCGTGTACCTCACCGCAGACCCCAGCCCTCGGAACCACCTGCCATGACCTCACAGTGGTGGCCACCCAAGGGCAGCCCCCACACCACATTCCACCCTCCCACAGCAGAGCCCAGTTCAGAGAAAGACCACCTGTCGCAGGCTCTCAACAGCCCTGTCACTGGCAGCCCACATACGCTATTCTGCAGCAGAAGTGCATTGTCCTGTAAAAGATAAGCTAGACTGACTGCCAAGTGCTCACCGCGCCGGCGCCGTCCACCTTCCTGGAGTGGAAGCGCACCATGGGCCCGCTGTACTTGGCCTTCTTGGCCGTTGCCTTCTTCTTGGTAGCCTCCTCCATGGCCACCATGACTTCCAGGTCCTTCAGGTTTTCTATTTCTGTGCGCGCAGCTTCAGCCAGCAGCTCATCCTGAGTCAGCTGCTTGTGGTGGACCACGGTGCGCTTGCGAACAGGACGCGTCTGTAGCAGGCAGGAACACTGAATCAGTGAGTATGATGGGCTGCCAATCAGCGCTACAAGCAGCAAACAGCCCCAGACTGGGCTGGCCACTGCAAGGCAACTGAGGCAGACAGGCATCATGGAGTTGATGGAAGTCTGGGCAGGACGGGCAGGCATGGAGAACATGTCGTCTGACAGTAATAATTTGAGCTGCGCCACAGTGTGCAGCCCTGGATTTATGGTGTGCAGCAGGCTGGAAGAGGCATTCAGTATTGACTGAGGGACCGTGGGGGATTAAGCAAAGAGGGCATGAGAGGGAAGCGTGTGTGGCATGCACAACATGGCTGCGTCGGACCCTGGCCCCGGTGGTGCAGCGGGCAGCAGATCAACTTACTGAGGCATCCGGCTGCACAGCGCCTGCACTGCTCCCATGCCTGTGGGTGCACCAATAGTTCCAGTAAACAGCTGAGATGCCTAGCAACACAGCACTGCAAGCCCCTAGACACATGCAAGCACCTGGCCTTGGCACCCACAGGGACACAACGACATGCAGCTCTCCAGCAGTTGCACCCCTCCTAGCCCACCTCCTCACGCAATTGACGCCCAATCTCCGCCTCCTCAGCCCTCTGCACAGTGGACTTGCGCAGCGTGCGCGCCGCCTGGGGCTCAGACGCTCCCTTCTCAGCTTTCTCAGCCCGAGCGGCCTTGCGGGCGGCACGCACCTCTGCTGTTGCAGGGGGCCGCCCTGGGCCGCGGGGCCTGCCGGCCGCCTTAGCACCAGGGGGTTTGAGCACCTTACGCCTGCAGGAAAGATGGTGTGCAGTGTTGGGGGGGAAACCAGTTGACCTCGTAACCCTGCTTGTCTGCTGACCAGCAGAGGGGATGGCACAGGTGTGCTGCCTGCATGGCCATGTCTGTCTTGGCTGCTCAAAGTGAAGGGCCAACTCCAAGCACGCTGAAGCGGAATTGCAGGCGCAGCTTCGAGCCAGCAGCTCACTTGGGCTCGCCCTTGCTCTCTGCATTGCCGCCCTCGTCATCGCTGGACCCCTCGTCTTCCTACAGAGGGCAACAGGCAGCTTGGGAGATATAGCCTTTCTGTGCTTGGTGGCCATCAGCTCAAGCAGATGGAAGAGATGCAGCCAGGAGCAGCATCAGGATGCTGCCAGGAGCAGCATCAGGATGCTGCAGGTGTGCCGCTCCCTTACGCTGCTTTACACTGTTGCCAGCAGCGGCAGGACTAACTTCTGCGTGGCCTCAAATGCAGCGCACAGTCAAGAGTTCGCAGGGGTCCTCACAGACTTGGAGATGTCAGAGTCCGCAGTGTCTGAGGAGTCCGAGGCAGCTGAGTATTCCTCGTCCTTGTGCTCCTCGGCAAAGAACTCCTGCTCCCAAAATTCCTCGTCCCCTGCAGCAGTGGCGGCTGGCGGGTGGATAAGAGCATGTAGAGGACTGCCTGTCTGTCACTGCTGAGCACAACAGTAACTGCACAGGTCAGCATAATCCATAAGATTGCTCAATCCTCAGCAGGCCACTGACCGAGCCAAAGGTGGCTGTATTGTGATCCAATGCAAGCCCTGCAACCCCCAGGGATTGGCTGCAACCTGTCCATCACCTGACTCCTGATCCAGCACCATGCGCTTGCCGCGCGTGGTCCTGTTGGGCAACTCCACCTTGGGAGCATCTGAATCGCTCTCCTCTTCCTCAGACCCCTCCTCTGCCTCGTCGGAGGCCTCCTCTGTGCTGCTGGCCGCCTCATCTTCGCTCATGGGTTCGGCCTCTGAAGAGGCTGCCTCCTTCATGTCGGCGTCCTCACTGCCGGACTCGCTGTCTGCTTGCTTTCCCCGGGCCATCTGAGCAGGGGATTGGGTCTGGCAAGACAGCAAATCTCTTGCATTCAGCATTCCCTTTTCAACACAGAGCATGGCCACCCCTGACCCCTGCTGTGTGCTGAGGGGCCATGCCAGTGAAGTTCAGGCTTTGGCATTCCACTCTGCAGTACCATACCTGCTGTACTCTGGGTGAGACAGCAGATCTGCAGGGGCTACCTGATTGGTTCTGCTCCAAGTCTGAATCCTGTCTGACAAACGCAGAGATGCAGAGGGGCAGCTGAGAGTGTGGGATCTGCGATCCCAGAGATCTCAGCATACCCAGAGGTGCATCGCATGTGCAACTGCCTTCTATTGCTCCCAGCAGCTGTGTCACATTGCGAGTGGCTGCAGACGTGCAGGCTCCATTCCCCGACAGCTGGCATCACATCCCTCAATCTCATTCAGCAAGGATCAGTATGGTACCTGCTCAGGTCAGTTCTTACTGCAGACTTTGTGACCACAGATTGCAGATGCCGGTCCACGGCAATCATGCTTAGACTGCTGTAGTGTTGCTGCAGTCAAGGCAGGAATGGGTGCCTCTTGAAATGGGCTTTGGACCTCAAGGGAATACCATCCAGGTACCTCACTGCCTCTGGCAAGCCTTCATGCACCGTGGCTGGCCACCGCTGCATTGCAGCCCAAACCAAGGAGTGAGCGGAATCATCTTGCTGATCACAGATCATGCGCCTAAAATCTGTTGCTTGCCTCTGCAGCCAGCCTGCTCAGAGCATAGAGACTGGGACCTACAACTTCTGCCGCGCAGCTGTGGGCCAGCAGGCAACTGCTGCAGGCGCTGAGCCTCTAGCGGCAGTTGCAGGCAGCGATCCTGCAGTCCTTGAGCTTTGGAGCCTGCAGGTGACATGCCACTGTGCATGCAGTGAGGTGGACATCAGGGCCCGGCGTGCACTGGCTGCACTCCCTACGCATGTGTCAGTAGGTATATCCTTCCATGGTGCCTGAGAGCACGATGGTCAATAATGCATGAGAAGCTCCCATCAAAAAGTGTGCTCCCCCAGCGCTTCTGCACTCAACTTCAAAGTCCCCTGCTGCCTGTAGACAGGCTCTCGTCTGCAGCGCTTCCTGCAGCCAGAGGGCACAAAGCTGGGCATGTGCATGGCCGTTGCGTTCTGCCAGCTCTCCCAGGACGCAGTGGGTAGCCTGCATCTGCTGGCTGCCTATGAGGGCGGCCATGTAGTGCTATGGGATGCCAAGCAGCCCCTGGCCCCAATCGCCAGCATCAGAGGCCACGAAGAGCCCGTGATGGCATTGGCACTGCAGCCAACAGGCACAGGTGGGCAGCCGCCCTGCATTTGTCATGATAATGAGTGCCTCCGGCTTCTGGAGCAGCCATACTCGCCAGCAGCTGCTCGCTGACAAGCTGCGTGAAGTCTGCTGGGTGGCGCTTCCTGCCCACGCCTTTCAATGCCCATGCAGGTGTCTTCAGCGGCGCAGCAGATGACCAGCTGTGCTGCTGGCGGGTGACGGCGGAGGCCCCACACCTGAGGCTACAGGCAAAGCTGCCTCTGAAGCAGAAAGGTGTTGCAGAGATTGCTGTCAGGCAAGACGGCAGAATGTTTGCATCTGCGGGCTGGGATGGCCGCGTGCGCATCTTTAGATGTGCCAAGCCCAAACCGCTGGCAGTGCTTCAGGTAGGAGGCTGCTGGGATGCCCGGCCCCTGCCAGGCTGCGCTTGTGCCTCTCCCCGTAATGCTTGCTGCGGTTACAGGGTTCTGATTGTGTCGACCCTTTCTGCCATGCAGTACCACCAGAAGAGCGCAAGCGCTGTGGCTTGGTCCCCACAGGATGGCACCCTGGCTTCAGCTTCAAGAGACGGCACCATTGCCCTCTGGGAATTGTACAAGACAGCTTGATTTAGGCAGACTTTAGGCAAGTCTCCCTGCCATGTAGCACATAGGAGCTCTGAAGAGGGGGCCACAAGCATAATTCTGCTGCAAGTGAACTAACCAGGTTTCATCATGTGTTTCTTGTTGTAGGCCCTGCTCAGTGTGCTGTCACCATGGTTGGTAAGGATTACAACCCTTTTCCTGACAGTGACTTCACATGGCAACAGAATGGGTGCATGCATAGATATAAAACAGAGCGCTGTCATTTGAAAAGCCGGTCCACATGATGACTGGTGTAGCAGAATGGTGATCAGTACCAGCTGCCCTCTAGTAGGTGCGGGCTTTAGGTGGGATGTGGTTCATCTCACTGTCTAGGGGCTGGTCATGCACCCTCCTGTAGGAAATGTCCACCTTGTTCTGGGGCCTGTCATAGTACCCCACTGTATGCTTCATCCAGTGCTTGTCATCGCGCTCCTTGAAGTCCTCGCGGGCATGGGCACCGCGACTCTCCTGCAGGAGGCAAGAGCTTGAGCATGCGCCACTAACATACCCCCTTGGAGCCCAGCTGACGGCAGCTGTGCCGTATGATAGGGGCCAGGCAGGCGGTCTGTGTGCACAGCAGCACGACATGCGGGGCGAGTCTCGTGCAGACAGCACCTGTCTCCCAGTGAGTACCTGCCTCGATGGGCAATGCAGGTCAGGAAGCGGCGCAGGCAGCGTGAACGGGCTGTACTGCAATGACAAAGACTGGCACCCCTGCAGTCAGACTGGGATGGGGGCTGCAACTTTGGAGCTGGCCCCAGATGGGCTGCCACTGCACTGATACTTCCTGCCCCAGAACAGCAATGCTAAGCCAGTCGGTGAGAGTACACTCACCGCAGGCCGGCAGCAACTCTCAGCCAGCAGTCCCCAATGCAGCCTCCCATGCAGATCATCCCAGCCCACCTTGCGCGCCTCTGCAGAGTGCATGGTCACAGTGGCATTGATGAGCAGGTTCTCCAGCTCCATGGCCTCGATGAGGTCGGTGTTCCACACCATGCTGCGGTCCTGGATGCCAATGTCCTTGTAAGACTCTACCACCTGATCAATGTCCTTGCACCCCTTCTCCAACGTCTCCTGGGTGCGGAACACCGCCGCATCGTTCTGCACAGGCAGGGCACAACACGTTCAGTATTGAGTACTGCAGCGTCAGCAAGAGGGTTGCATGAGAACATCAGGTCAATGTGCAGGGCATCACAGGTTAAGGGTCTTGCAGAGCAGAATGAGTTTAGACTTCTTTGCGCCCCGTCTTCAAGGTCTCAGGACATTGCCACACCATTCTGCAGGGGCAGAAGATGATTGGCAGGCAACTGCTGAAGCAGGCTTAGAATTGACCCGAGTGAGCGCTGAACTGTGGCTTTGAATGAGCCAATAGGCACAGGGCCTCCACGGTCCTCTCCGACAAAGCAGCAAAGCCAGCAGGGAGAAAGGCAGCTGCAGCGACGTTCCCCCCACCTGCATGGTGCGCTGCATCCTGCGCCGAATCTCAGCGGTGTGCAGGTTGCCCTTGCTGTTGCGGATCTTGTCCAGGCTGGCGATGCTCTCCTCGCCCGCGTCAGCGGGCAGGGGGGCGTGCTCAGAGTTGGGCTTCACCAGCTCAGCTGCAGGCACAGCACAGGGGAAAGGGAGTCAGTCCTGATTCAAATCAACAAGGGCTTCACCGGCTCAGCTGCAGGCGCAGTACAGGAGAAAGGGCTTCAGCCAGGATGGTAGTCAACAACGGACTGCACGCACATCTGCATGATCACATGCAGATGGCATGCCAGCGCATGCACAGACACGCCTGCCTGTGAAGGCTGCATGTCGTCATACCACATTCTACAGTGGGCCTCAGCGCAGGTCGCTTGCTGCCTTAGATGACATGACGTGGTATGGCCATTGCAACAGTCAAGCAGCCCCAAAGCTCTCCCCTGGGACCCAAGCCACAGGCAGGATGCATGCAACAGCATCAGCACCAGCCGCAGGAACTCACACACTGTGTTGGCGCAGGCCCGCCCAAAGACCACAATGTCCAGCAAGGAGTTCGCTCCAAGGCGGTTGGCGCCGTGCACAGAGGCGCAGGCGGCCTCGCCGGCGGCCAGCAGGCCAGGCACCAGCTTGTCGGGGTCCTCCTTGGTGGGCCGCACCACCTGGCCCTTATAGTTGGTGGGGATGCCGCCCATGTTGTAGTGCACCGTGGGGAGCACTGGAATGGGCTCCTGCAGGGAGGGGACATAGGTTTTGTCACATTCTGTAGGAACGCCAACATGGCAGGGTCTGATGACAGTGGTAAGCCCCAGCTTGAGACGGGCAGGCACCCCAATGTGGCCTGCTTGTGCACTGCTGCATGTTGAGGTGCTGCATGGGAGGCACAGATAGGTGCCCTGCCATGTGCTTGACGCTGCACACTTGGGGGACTGCCTGACACAGCATAAAAGGCTGTGGCGGGCAGCATTGGTGCTGGTGACTGAAGGCGGCTGCCTCATATGGCTTGTGCACAGGCAGCGCAGCAGAACAGCAGCAACATGGCCTGTGATTGGCAGCAGCTCCAGGAGGGATGCGCCCACAGAGAGCAGAGGCATCATTGTGTCACACTTGCATCAAGCCATGCAAGTGCCTTTGGTGATGTCAAGCCGTAGACCTGCCTTTCAGCCGTCTGACTCACATCAGGCAAATCCCTTGACCCCAGAGACCTCTGCAGCTGCGTGAATGGCAGACATGACACCAAGCTGTGCAGGCAGCAACAGGACACCAAACCCATGTCAAGCACACCTGTTACAACCTGCAAAAGCTGCCCACCTTGGTGACGTCCACTCCAGCAAAGATGGCAGCGGTCTCACTGATGCCGGGCAGGCGCTCCGCCAGCAGCTCAGGGGGCAGGTGGTTCAGGTGCAGGTGGATGTGGTCCTTCTCGGGGCCCACCCCGCGCCCCTCGCGGATCTCCATGGTCATCGACCGCGATACCACGTCGCGGGAGGCCAGGTCCTTGGCTGTGGGCGCATACCTGCACAAAAGCACAGGGAGGGCTTGAGTGAGGGGTCTTTGTGCCTGTATTGAAGGCCAATCACTTGAAGGGGGCACGGCTGCAAGAGTGGCGGGGGAGCAGGTGCACTTGGCTGCTGTGTGGAGAAGAAGTAGACAAGCTAGGCAGGCTGCGTGCTCCAGCAGCCAAGATGCTGGCAGGGCAACCAGGCTGTGCTAGGCTGCTGGGCCCATGAATGCGTCTGCTGTCAGAGGTCGCGGGCCCCAGAAGGTAGCATGCAGGAGGGGCCCCAGCCAGCGCCATGCCCAGCATTCGTGTAGGCCCACCTCTCCATGAAGCGCTCGCCCTCCGAGTTCCTGAGGATGCCTCCCTCGCCCCGGGACCCCTCTGTGATCAGGCAGCCTGCCCCATAGATGCCTGCACAGCACCACGTAGCACACAGTCTGTCCAGCGCACAGGGAGACCGGAGGCTCCTGGGGCGCTGCCAGGGCGGTGGGCAGCAACACATGAATGCAGCAGCAGCCTGAGACGAGGCCCCTACTGGGGGCAGCACACGCCGATTCCAGAGGCCGCCGTCAAATGAGGGGACTTCAACACCAGGCACTGCAGGGCTCAGGCACAAGCAGCGGCCGCCACTTCTGTGGTGGCACTCCAGCTGGACGCAGCGGTCAAGGGCTCACCTGTGGGGTGGAACTGCACAAATTCCAGATCCTGCAAGGGGATGCCCGCACGGGCAGCCATGGCATTGCCGTCCCCTGTGCAGCTGTGCGCAGAGGTGGCAGAGAAGTAGGCCCGCCCATAGCCCCCTGTGGCAAGGATGGTCTGGTGGGTCCGAAAGCGGTGCAGGGTCCCATCCTCCATGCAGAGCGCCATCAGGCCGCGGCAGGCGCCGTCCTTGTCGATGATCAGGTCCATGGCAAAGTACTCCACTGCAGACAAGGCCAGGGGCAGAGATCGGACAGCGCCAATGCGCAGTCAAGATCGGACCGCAAGTGCTCCAGTACAGCCAAGGCATGCGGCGTGCAGTTGAGTGAAATGCTTGATGTGCTGCGGTTGAGGCACAAGGGGTGTAAGGCATGAGGAGGGGCCACGCAAGACCTTTGCACTGGGGGGAGGTTTGATGGGAGATTGTCAGATGACAAACAGGCCTTTGCTTTGCAAGCCATGATGAGGGTCAGGGCAAAGGTCTCCACTGCAACAGAGAAGTGGGTGAGAGACATGAACTTTGTTGAGCAATGTTAAGGTGCAGAGGAGACTGAGGGGCAAGAGCAGGCTGTTTCTGAGGTCGTTCTGCAAGAGCAGGCTGCAGGCATCATGCATGAGATGGTGTAGTCATGAGCAGCCAGTGCTGGGAAGGCAGGCTGCTGACTACTGCCTGTGCATCACACATCTCTGCCACTGTACAGGCCGATGTGCAGCGCACTGCTTCCTGCCGGGGACCCACCAAAGAACTGCACATCGTGCTTCATGGCCTGCCCATACAGCGTGTGCAGCATGGCATGCCCCGTCCGGTCAGCGGCGGCCGCGCATCTGTAAGCCTGGCCGCCCCTGCCAAAGTCTAGGCTCTGCCCGCCGAAGGCCCTCTGGTAGATCTTGCCCTCATCGGTGCGCGAGAAGGGCAGCCCATAGTTCTCCAGCTCAATCACAGCCGCCGGGGCCTCCCTGCAGGTCATCGCGGACACAGGTCAGCAAGCTGGCTGTGCATACATTGCCTGCTGACGCAGAAGCTGGCCTGGCTTCCCTGCTGTGCAGGCCTGCTCACACTCAATGACGCAGGTGGGGCCTCCCTGCACTCACACGTAAGCAGGCTGCCTGCTGGGCCCAACCTCCCCTTGCACATACACCGAAGGACGCTTGAGACCGCACCACACCTGCACACCTCGTCCTCAAGACTCCCCCAGCCAAGGGCTTGGGCGCCCCCTCAACATGGCTGGTCAATGCACCTCCTGAGGGAATTTGCTCATTTGGAGCATCATCAAAATACCAAGCAACACCCTGCCACCGACCTGCACATGCATTAGCTGGCATTTGAACTGCATCTTGTGCATTCACCTGCACTTCTCCTACGTGCCTTGCAGCAGTCTCAGGTTTGCAGGTAGACCTGCTTACTGATAGACAGTCCAATACTCTCTCATTAACGCTTCTCTTCAGCCTGGCAGGCAATGCGCTTCAAAACCCACCTGCACATGTACTGGATTGCGTCCTGGTCCCCAAGCCAGTCGCTGCCCTTGATTGTGTCATATGCATGCCACCGCCAGTCGTCCTTGGACATGTTGCCCAGCGCGGCATTGATGCCACCCTGGGCCGCCACTGTGTGGGAGCGGGTCGGGAACAGCTTGGTCAGGCACCTGCAAAGTGGACGTGTGGAATAGATGGCCATTGCAGCAAACCGGGCGGGTGTTGCTTGGCAGTGCCACCAGCAAGCTAGGCAGCTGCTGTGCCATGCTGGCAGATTAAGTTCATGTGTTGTCGAATGGTTGTGCCAGCAAGACCAGCATGAATGTGGCAAGCACTGCCACTGTCTTTGGGAACAGACAGGCTTCAGTGACCACTGATGCTGTCAGCCTGCTAAAACATGCGGCCCAAGCTGACTTACACGCCCTTATGCACACTCACGCTGTGTTGAGCCCGCTCTCTGCCAAGCCCACAGCTGCCCTGAGGCCGGCCCCTCCAGCACCCACAACAATGGCATCATACGTGTGATCGATGACAGGGTAGGACTGGCCTGATGTGGCAAGTCCCCTGCATGTCTGGGGCTTGCTGACAGCTTGGAAGGCCGCCTTGCAGGCCTTGTCAATGCTGCGACGCAGCATCACTGCTGCTGCCCTAGATGAAGCCCTCTAGCTCCTGGTGATTGCGTTGATGGTAGCCTTGAGCCTCTCTGTTGGATGCCGGAAGCAGCCACAAGTTGTGACGGCAATGAGTGCACTGGGTGACGTTGCAGTATTGTGCAGCAGAGGATGACATATGTTCCATTCCGTCTTCTTGCAGCAGTGCAGACCTGAACAAGCACATCCACTGCCTCCTGGCGCAGCATGAAGCGACTGTGGCCACAGGACCCTTTTGCAATCAGAGCTTGAAAGTTTGCTTTGAGCTTTCGCACACAAGATAGCAACTGCTGCAGTCAAGATGGGGGCAGGCAGCTCTTTCCTGGCTGGTATAGCATGCTCAGTGGCATTGGCAACCCCTGGAGCACAGGCCGCCGCAGCTGCAACAGATCTGGCCTTGCCATCATGGCAAGAGCGCTTCGCTGAGATCTATACCTGGCAAAGCATCTGGCTAGAGCTAGTGGCTGCTGTCGCCATTGTTCTGTACGCTGTCAACATCTACCTGGTGAGCTGGGAGCTGAAAGCCAACCTGCGCATTGCGTGTGCTCCCTGCATGCCATTTCTATTGCTCATCCATGCCTCTGCTGCTCCTGCTGCAGGGCAGGAACCAGAATGAGGCCATTGTGCTGGACTGGGCCAAGACCTGCTGCAGCGAGGGCGGCATACTGGAGCGCAATTTCAGTGTTTTGGGCCCTGAGGAGAATTCTGGCCCTGAGATCATTCTCAAGGACTCCATGCGGGACTACAAGCTGCACGCCAGCGGACGCCGCAATTGCCTGGGCCTCTTGGCGGAGCTAGACCTGCTCCCACGGCAGGATCTGTTCCAGAGACTCTATTACCAGGTCAGGCTCAGCCTTCCTATGGAGCGGCGCTTCTGTTTGCAGCAGTCGACCTGCTTGCTTTGCGTGGCAGCTTGGCCAGTTTGGCCAATCTGGACCTGCTGCTGCTGGGCAGGACTCCATCAATAGGATGATAAAGGATATAGATGTAGATATATGTATATTGTGATCCATGTGTTGCAGATGACTTAAGCTCGATGAAGAGCTCAGCTGTGCTTGCTCTGCATGGGCAGCCTGCCTAAATGACTGTCAGGCTGACCTTGTATATGATTGGCTGATGCATATATGTGAAGGCAGCAGGCTGATGTGAAGCACTCCAGGCAGTTTCTTTGTCTGCTGTGCAGTTCAAGTCAGATCATGACCACCTCAACATCGAGGTCTACCTGAGTGATGCTCAGATGGAGCCACTAGTACTGGGCATCACTGCCAACCGCCCAGGGTTGATGAAGACCATGAAGTCCCTGCCTGACATCAAGGCCTTCACCCGAAGGCAAGAAGTGGGTCGCGACCGCCTGCCCCAGTGGCCCTCTGACCAGCTGAGCATTCAGGCTGAGCAGGCACAGATCTTCTACGACCTCATGCCAGGTGACGACGCTATGTGCTTTCCTGCCTGTGACAGCTTGGCCACATGGCTGGCAGCAGCAGGGCTAGGCGAGCACACATGTCATACCGACTCAGCACAACAGCCAGGCTAAGCCCCAAGAGCGTGCTTGGCCACCTACAACACCAGGCCTCCCTGCATCCAGGTATGTCTCATCCTGTGCCAGCTGCACACTATCTAGGAGCTCATTGCACATTTCCATTGATACTTTTCCTGATGCCTGCAGACCAGGTGCAGGACATCCTGTTCAGCCAGAAGGGCTGGCAGGCCCTCGGGAAGTACTTCAGGTTCCTGCACTTCACCTCCGAGCAGCCTGAGGGCTTGCACCGGCACGTCCTCCGCTTTGGCTTCAACCTGCCCCGCCTTGGCCATATGGAGGAACTTGACCCCCTGCTGACCATGGTCATGCTGTTCATCGACGCCGTAGGGCAGCACAAGCTGTCTCCTGATCAAAGAAAGAAGGGGGAGGAGCGGCGGCAGGAGCTGGAGAAGCAGACCACCAAGGTCGGGAATGGGCAGGAGTCGCGTCTGGAGGAGCTGCGCATGAAAAAGGCTGAGGAGGAGAAGGTCAGCCTGGGGTGTGGCTGCATGTGCTCCAGTTGTTGCTGCTGTAATGCAGTGGCGTCAGCATTCTATACTCAAGGAGATGGGGTCATGAGGCAAACAAGAACAAGGTCAGCCAGCCCCAAGGCACCTTCTGCTGGTGTGCAATACACAGAGAGCGGTGGAAGCAGCATCATGCACTTAATTTGGAGCCTTGCGCAATAAGGGCCGAGAAGGGGAAGGGCAGCCTGGGGCCGGCTGCACATGCTGCACGTGCTTGCCTTTACTGCAAAGCTTTGTGTCAATGCGGCGGCAATAAATGAAGGTGACTGTAGCAACTTGCCGCCCAAAGCACACTCTGCATTTGCTGCTACCGTGCTGTGCGCAGAGAGCAGTGGTGACAGCGTCTTGTGACTGCACAGGTATATTGCAACAGGGGCTGCCTGCTGCCCCTGCTCCTGCTCATGCATGTCTATGGGCACAGCAAGCGGGGCAATGCTCAAAATTTGGGAGACTTCTGTGTGGAGGCTCTGACGAAGCTGTGGCACTTTGCTGCAGGAACGCCTGATGCGCATGACGCCAGCGCAGCGGGAAAAGTACAAGGAGCGGAAGGACAAGATCCAGCAGAAGCGCATGATGAAGGCTCGCACCATCAAAGGATGATCTACATGCTCTGCAGCACTGGTGATCAAACAGCAGTCCATCAGCCTTCACCCCTGTTTCGAAGGGAGCAATTGGCTCCTCCTTGCCCCAAATTAGCTGCCCATGAAGTTGTGCTGATTGCCGTCATCAACTGGTCTTCAGGCCTATCCATATAACAGGACAATGGCCAGTAATCTTCATAGGGAGCAAGCCCATCTGATGGTTGACCCTCCATGTCGCCTTTTTTGGGCTAAATATCACCACCCTGGCCGTGAAAGGTGAGTTTGGCGGTACACGGTGCCGGTGGCATGTGTAGCTAGATCAACAGCAGAACAAGTCCGGGCTGGCCCTGACCCTGCAATCAGCCAGCATGGACAGCACCAGAGATCAGGACACCGTACTCAGGGTGCCGCTGTCCAGATCATCTATTCTGACCTCTCTGGCATCAGGCAGGACTCCAGGGCCAAGTCGCAAGCGGCTCACGAAGATTGCTGTGCCTCCAGGCTTCAGCCAGCTGCCTCAGAGCCACGGTTCCCTTGCAGCAGGCTACAGGTGTGATCTGCCAGGGTGCTGCTTGTGCGAGCTCTGGATCACTGTGCAAAATGTGAAAGGCAGCTGGATCTGGCTCATTCATTGCTGCGCTTGTAGCAGTACTTCTGGAGTCAGCGTTCCCCTGGTGTCGTCTTCAGAGCAGTCTTCACAGTTTGCCTCCCTTTTCAAGATGCCCCTGGACATCGCTGTCTGTGAGGACTTTGCAGGCAGCCAGACGCCAAGCAAAACATTGTTGAACGGAACGGGTCTGTGTGCTTGCCTTTGCAGCAGGCTGACCTGCCTCTGTCATGCCGTCGATGACATGAAGTGCTCATTTTGTAGGTGAGATCAAGCCAGAGGCACCAGTGCAGAAGTACATCATCCCCCAGAGACGGCACTGTGCAGCCTCCAGCGGCTCATTTGCTGTGTTGGACGAGCACCTGAGCAGCCCTGCAGCCACCAGGCCTCCTGCAGCCAGGCTGAGGCCGGCCCTCCATGACAGGACCAATATCCCCACCAACGTCTACTTGCCGCCTGCACTTTGCAAGGAGTCTGCGCAGCCAGGTGGCTGTCATGTTCTGCAGCACTGTGCAAGGCCGGCAATAGTGCATGGCAGTGGCCTTCTTTGCACAGCACCCCACAGCACACAGCGGCCTTGCACACCAGTCAGCTCAAAGTCACATCTGGTGTGGGGCGTCCGGCCCACTGGCCCCACTGCTCACCCCACCTGGCTTTTGCTTGGAGTCTTGCAATATGGATAGCCATGCCACCACCCTTCCTAGCATCTGCCCTGCACTGGCCCCACAGCAGGCCCCAGCTGGCTTCTGACTCAGGTGGTGCATGGCCTGGGCCTGCCTAAGGCTCCGCAGCATGCCAGTGCCGCACCCAGCTTCTGCTTCAGGTCTTGCATGGTACAGTTGGTGACCTCCCCTGCACTGGCCTCTACAGCATGCCACGCAACTTCTGCATCGCCTTCAGTGATCTTGGCTGTGCACCTTCATAGGTGCTGGCGCTGCCAGCACACCTCCAGGCAGCAACAGTGACAGGCGCAGCAACGCTTTTGCATATGACCACACAAGCAGCTGGAGGGACAGCAGCTTCCCCACAGACCACGCAGACAACTTGGAGCAGCCCAAGCCGGCAGAGCTGCCGCCGCCAATTGATGACATTCCCCGACTGGCTTCCTGGTGCCATGTCAAAGTGATGATGGCTGCCATGCCGTGCAAGGCGCTGAACTGCACACAGCAGCTGGATATGAGGAGCAGTTTGCTGCGAGACCACAGCCTGAGGCTCATCATTGACATCAGCCTGCGTCACGTGCTGCGGCTGCATCGTTTGCACGGACAGCAGCTGTGCCCTGCAGGCCTCTCGCGGCGAGATCCCAGACCTGCCCCAGCATCTGGTAGACTCCCTTCTTGAGCTTCAGATGACCGAGGCTGCCAGAGGCAGACCCATTCATGCAGCCTGGTACAGGTATGTTGGCAGCAGACCTGTCAGCGGCAGCATGCCGAGGCAGGCTGTGCTACTGTAGCCAGCTGATAATTGCTTGCAGCAGATCTGCTCTATGCAGGGAGAGAACAAGGACTGCTGAGCGCATGGCTAGGCAGAGGGCAGATGCTGAGCACGTAACAGACAACTCCCCACTGCATGGGCGATGGAGAGTGTCTCTGCAGGTGAGAATGTGCTGCCTGCATTGTCATGGCCTCCATCCCGGTGTGCAAGCCTGTTCCTACCCTGCAGACTCTGCTAGAGCAGTCGGGGGCCTATCTCACATTTGAGGCAGACGCAGCAGCTGAGGCAGCAGCTGACTCAGCCACAGGGTCTCAAATCAAAGACGAGACTCAGATGCCTGAGTCTGCGACCTCTTCATGACGTACCCAGCCAGCCACCACAGCTCACTGTCTTGGCCCATGGGGAGCAACCTGCAGATGACTCTGCCGCCTGCACGTGAAGAGCTGAGCTGTTTGCACATGTAACGAGACGCTGCAGCGCCCACAACTTCAGGAGAGTTTGTTGATGACAATGCCAATGTGGTTGTGTTGCAAACACTAGGTTTTCAAAGTGATCTGTGGGTACATAATGTAGCCAGGTATGTCGATCTGTCCAGGCTTGACTGTCCCCCGTCACTCCTGGATGTGCATGGAAAGGGCAGGGGAGTGAATGTGCCATGGTCTGAGAGGGAGCACTGCGAGAGAGTAGATAACTGTCCCAGGGTAAGCCTGACAGACAGCCCACAAGCTCCTGCTCTGCAGAAAAGTGATGCAGAAGCAGGGGTGACCCTGCTGCTAGTTAGGAGACCCTGGCCGTCTCTAACATTGTACATCAGTGCACCATAAGTGAAGCATCCATGCAACACTCCTTGGGCACCCAGCTGTGGCCTGCCCTGTGACTTTCATGTGACAATCATTTCGTGCGACAATCATCGCATAGCCCCCATCATAATGACCTGACTGCACCGCATAAAACTGCATGATGGCCAGGTTCAGCTGTCTGGTCCTCAGTCAGAGCTTCATGAAAAGGAAGGGCAGGTTCAGACGCAGTGCTGGGCATGGTACACTCGCAAAATACACACAGCTAGAGCGCAGGGGTAGCATTTTTTGAGGCCAGGTGGCTGGTGCATCCAGGGCCAGCCAAGCAGCATCGGCAGCTGGGAGTGGCCGGCTGCGCGCCTTCAGCCCCTCTCAGGCGGTTGCTGCAGCACAGGCGGGGGTGATCAGTGTCGCAGGGTTCGCCCGTTATTGCCCCTCGATGGGCCGAGGCCACTGAGCTGCAGCAGCAGCACCACAGCGAAGGCCTGAGCGATTATTCAGCACACGACAGGGGCTCAGGGTGCCATGCAGCCAGCTAGTAGGCCCTGAGCTGCTGGCCAACACATTAGGTACAGGTGCAGGCCGTACAAAGCAATGCCAAAGCTGCTGCTACATGGCACAGTCTTTAGTGCCAAAGCTGGCAGCTCACCCCATCCCTGAGTGATCGCCAGAAACGTTCGCCCTGGATCACCACCTCCTCGCCGAGACCAACCTGCAGGTCGTGGGCCGTTTAGGGGCACTGTTGCGCTTGAAACAGGGACATCAAGCGCTGTCTACACTGATCACAGACACAGAGCTGCTGCTCACCGCCATTCCAAACGCTGTGCGCAATTGAGGGTTGGCTATGTTCTTGGGCTCCACTCTGCATGCAGGAGAGCACAACACGTGCAGCGGCTGCACTGCAGGCCCTTGCAAAGCACATGCAGCGTCGAGAACTTGGTGTTGCCTGAGGCCTCACGTAATGACTCCATTCTTCTTGAGAGCACCCAATGTAATGCTGGTCAGCAGCACCTGAGGGGAGAAGTGGCCAAACGAATTCAGTAGTGCCCAAAAACATGCAGAAATCAGCAGCTTTGCCACAGGACAGCACCCACCTGTGATACAGTGAAGCTGATCCAGCCCATGCTCACAGATCTTGCTGAGGCCCACGGGCAGTTGTCCCAAACTCCCCGTGGATGCTGCTGGGCTCCCCCAGACCACCTGCTGCGCACAAGTGCAGGCTGATGGCAGACAGACGAGAGCTTCCTTTTCAGAAGCCAGGCTTGAGAGAAAGGAAATCCTTCCGAGAAGATTTTACTGCCTGAACCTGCATGCTCTTCTTCCTTCAACAGCAGCCTTGTCATGAGGGCAACCTTGGGGCACCAACGCACTCACCAGGAATTGTCACTCTGGCACCACGCAGGTCCTCAGCTGCCTCAACGGAGAGGGAGGCAACGGGTTCCCTGCAGGGCTCATGCTGCAGCTCTTAGTCCCGCCATGGTGCAGGAGCTGGTGAAAGTGACACAAGTTGCGCCCAGCGCCCTTACCAGCACGGCCAACACTGTGGCCCAAGGTAGCTCCTCACACTGTGAATGTTCAGTTGCCTGGTTTTGTCACACGCTGCTTGCAGCAAGCACCTTCCCTACTATTTGTGCAAGGCTCGCTGCTGATAAGGCTGTCACTCTCTTCGTGACTTGCATGACCTGTCTCGTGTGGTGTGTTGCAGTGTCGCAGACGTTTGGGGGCAATGCGCTGCTCTTCTACTGGATCATGCTGGGCAACAGCGCACTGGCAGGGACCTGGATGCTGCACCTGGCCAAGTTTCTGTGGGAGACAGTCTTTGAGCGGCTGATCTTCCACAATCAGGCAGAGCCAGCCAGGGTGAGAAGCCTGTACCAGCCCGCCGCACGCAACACCTATGCTCGCCACACGCTTGCCATGCCTGCAGCACACATTGCCTTGAAGTGGCCTCAATGGGCATATACCGTGCTGGAGCAGAGAGCTCGCTGGCACAGCAGCTTGAAGCGACCTGCATGGGCATGCAGGTTGAGACTTGATGCAGCCAGCCTGGAGCCTGTGGCATCGCCAAGAGCCTGCCTTGGCCTGCGTGCAGGTGGAGCGGGTGCTGTACGGAGTCGATGTGACTCACAGCCCGTTCTTTGAGCGTCCAGAGATCCTGCGGGCAGTGGAGTTTGCAGCTGAGGCCCACCGCGGGCAGCGGCGAAAGACGGGGGAGCCCTATGTCGCGCACTGCATCGAGACGGCCTGCATTGTGGAGGCGCTGGTGGACCATGCAGAGAACATTGGTCTCATCGACAGGTCTGCGGCTTGGGCAGATGAGGGCTGCTTGCACGTCGGGGTAACAGAGAAGCCAGCCTGGCTGTAGGCCATAGTGGCAGCCCTGCTGCACAGTGCAACACTTGAACCCACCACAACTGCATGCAGATACTTGCTGGTGCTCTGAAGTGTACAAGACACGCATCCTTCTTGGCTCTGCCCAGAGCCCCAAGGCCTCTGTCATGCAGGGCCCAGTCAGCCATCCAAGCAGCCCTGCTGCACGACGTGGTGGACGACACCAGCACCACCCTGGCGGACATCCACGGCGAGTTTGGGGTGGAGGTTGCCACCATGGTCCACAAAATCAGCCAGCTCAGCACCATGAATCAGCTGCTCAGACGGCGGCGCCGCCAGATGGTGAGGCCTGAGTAGTTGCTCAGCTCAACCGTTGCCCTGCTGTGATGCCTGCGAAGATGTTTAGCCTGTGCTCTGATTGTCTGTTCTGCCCGACATGCCTTGGTCAAGCTCAGGCGTGTGTGTTCGGCCCGACATGCCTTTGTCAAGCTCAGGGGTGTGTGTTCGGCCTTGCAATGTTGTGCAGCCCCTGCTGCACCATGCTCCCAGTATCACTGCGGGCCAAGCACTGGGCATATATCAGCCACCTGCACCCTGGGAACGACTGCAGGTGCAAGTTGGGGCCGGCCTGGTTGCCGAGCTGTGAGTCTGCTAAGCAGTTTACATCAGAAGGGCAGCTGCAGTGCTGGCCTGGCCCTGTTGTGACTGCACCCAGCCTTACGTTGCCTCATTCTTCTCCTGCAGTCTGCAAGCAGCTTGGGCATCGACCTTGTCCTCTGCAGCTGCCCTCAGCCTGTCGACATCTCAATGTACCCCCCATGCAGTCTGGGAGCAGCCGCGGCATAGGCCTTGGCCGCGGCGAGGAGACCCAGCTGCGCAGCCTGATCCTGTCGATGATCGATGAGCCCTTGGTGCTGGTGGTGAAGCTTGCAGACCGCCTGCACAATATGCGCACCGTGTTCGCGCTGCGGCAGGACCGCCAGAAGTCGGTTGCAGCTGAGACGCTGCAGCTTTGGTGCGGCCTGGCCGAGCGGCTTGGGATGATGGCGCTCAAGGTGGGGTTGCGCCAATGTGCTTCACTCTGGATGCGTGACACCACCTGTACGGGCTGTGCAAGCTTGCTGTATGTCCTCCCCAGGGGACAGACGATCACTGTGTGCCAAGGTGTGGCATTCACTCCCGCTTGGGTTGCACAGCCGGCCTGCACCTTTCTGAGGTGCAAATGGCAGATGCATGACTGCAGTGTGCAGCCTGAGACCTGCCCTCAGCCTGACTGTTATGCAGTGGCGTGTCGACTTGTGTGTGGGCTCTTGACGGGCACCCTTTTGAGCAGTTGAGCTTGACGCACTGGCCTGGAGCACTTAAGGCCACTCAAGTGCAGCTTTTCAGACGACAGCTTCCTGGCATGCGCTGCAGAGCGGGCTGGCAACCGTGTATGGCGCTGTCCTTTGATAACTTGTGCTTGCTATTGCTGCCACACAGTCTTGTCGTGTGACACATCGTTGGCTGCCCTGCAGACAAATCAGGAGGACCTCTGCTTGCCAATGCTGCAGCTCAAGGACTGTCGGTACCATTCAATGGCCGTATAATATGTCCACAGAGCAAGCTGGTGCTGCTCCGCAAAGCAACACAGAGAAACTGTGGTTTGCAGTCCTGCAGCCCATATGCTGTGGCTGCCTTTTACTGCACCACAATTTCTTAACAAAGCACTTCATCTCCTGCCCTGTGGAGCAAGATGGAGGACCTCTGCTTTGCAGTCCTGCAGCTCAAAGGCTGAGGCTGCCTCTTCCTGCACCACAGTGTCCCAACAAAGCACTGTATCACCTGTCCTGCAGAGCGAGATGGAGGACCTCTGCTTCGCAGTCCTGCAGCCCAAGGACTACCGCTCCCTGCGGCAGCAGCTGGACCGTCTGTGGGGCACGCAGAGCTTCCCCGACCTGTCCAGAGTGCTGGAAGCCGCCTTTGGCGGCAGCCAACAGACTGAGCGGGTCATCAAGCAGCTGGCTGGCAGGCGGGAGTCCCCTCAGGAGCTGGCGCTGCGGGTCGCATACTCCAGCAATGCCGTCAACGCTGCCAAGCTGTTGGCGCCCCGCAAGGTGGGCACCCCCTGCAACTGGGGTCATGTCCACTCTACAGCGTGCATCACAGGCAGTGATGCGTCACCTTGGCAGCAGCAGACTGCCTGCTTGCCTGGGCTCCCAGCAGTCCATAGCGTGCATCGCAGGCAGTGCTGCACTTGAGAGGGATGGCGTGAGAGGCATGTACACCTTACCATGGCTCCGCTCATTAGCGGCTGCGCAGTCATCACCTTAGATAACATGCTATCCTGGGTGGCTGCATACAGCAGGAGTTGGTTGGTGCGCACCCTGCCTTGCTGGTGGTGCCTCAGTGCCCTCAGGGCTGCCGCGCCCTGCTTCTGCATTCCTGCCCGCTGCTTGAGAGACGCGCTACCTTCTAAAAGTGTGCTGTTCTGTTGCAGGTGACCATGCAGCAGGCGCTGGACTCTGCAGCGAAAAAGCCACCGATGAAGATGCGGCCCAGCCGGGCAGCTGCTGCACGGGCGTCAGGCCTCCTCAAGGAGACGCCTGTCCCACCTGAACATGTTACGGTGGGGTATGGAGCCTTCAGGGCTGTGGGCACCTCAGACGACTCAGGGATGACGGGTGCCACAGCAGTGCTGGAGGCGCCACGGGCGCCACCTCAGCAAGAGATGCTGCCCCTGTCCCGGCGGCCAGACATGAGGGCCACCCTGGCACGTCTTGTGGACCCTGTGAGCCCTGCGGACTCCGCAGCGCCGTCCAGCGGCGCCGGTCTGGCAGGGCACACAGCTGCACCTGCATTGGAGCACCAGACTGGTGCAAGCCAGGCAGAGCCGAGTGGCAGCAGCAGGCAGGCCTCTCACGAGGCAGCCAGCAGCAGCGGCAGATCAGTGCAGCCGGACTTTTCGAAGCTCTCTGGGGACCAGCTTCAGGCAAGCTTGTGCTCTGTACAGCTGGGGCTGCATACTTCAACGATTTTCCCTGTGTAGGCACATGCACTGGTCCCTCTGCTGCTGAGAAGGATTGCAACCTAGTCAGCCATAGCATGCTCCTTATCAGCATGCTCTGCTTGAAGAGCTGCTGTGCCCTGTCCCTTGAAAAGTTGGGCATATTTTAGGCAGTTTGCGCAGCCATGCTGAAAGGGCCCACCCCTGGGCTGCAGGTGCGGGCGCTTGTTGTGAGCGTGCTGCCCTTTGACAGGGTGGGCTTCAAGAACCCACATAATGTGCCTAAGTATGCAGAGAAGGGCCTCAAAACCCTGGAAGCATGCGCAGATACGCTGCTGAGCGAGCTACGCATCGAGAGTGTGGCTACGGGGCTCAATGTCAGAGTTGAGGTGGGCTAGTCTCTGCCGCAATTTTGCAAACTCTATACGGCAGTGAAAACATAGTGCCTGCAGCTGTTGTTCACACAAGAAGCTGTAAGTGGTGCTTTGCTGAGCTCATGTGCCGTGTGTGCCTGCCTTCCGCTCAGCAATGAAGGCTGTTGGGCAATCATGCTGCCATGATGTACACTCTGCTGTCTGTGCCTGAACTTCGACATCAAATTGACTGTTGTGCCTGCAGGGGCGCTTGAAGAGCCTGCACAGCATCTACCGCAAGATGCATCGCAAGAAGATCCCCCTGGCAGACGTCTTTGACGCACGGGCCCTCAGAGTGATCGTGGACGACGAGCACGGCACCAGGATGCAGGAGGCCATCCAGGCCTGCTACAGGTAGGAGGAGCCTGCGTTGTGGCTGCCCAACAGGGCACATCTGAGCAGCAAGAGGGGTTGCCACCACCATTTGCTGTGGCAGAGGGCTGTGCCAAGGAGGTCTAGGGTGCACCTTCAGTTGCATGCATGCCCCATGGTGGCTGCCCCACGCACTGTGATGGATTGCCATGTGCCCTCATAACAGAAAGAGCCTGCAACTTGCCCATGGTGACACCAATCCATGCCATGTGCAGGATCTTGACGGAGGCCCAGCGGCTGTGGCGGAAGGTGCCCAATGAGTATGATGACTACATTGCTAACCCCAAGCAGTCAGGGTACCGGTCACTGCACACCTGTGTCAAAGGTGGGGATTGAATTGTGCCCCTGCCCAGCAGCGCAGAGATGTTACCCTCTGCCTGCCGCTCTGAGCACCCAAGCCTTCCTGCCTGCTGCTTGGCACTGCTGTGTCCATGCATGAGGACCTCAGAGTGTCAAGGATTTCGCCCCTGCAGGCCCTGGTGGTGTTCCCATGGAGGTCCAGGTTCGCACCTCGTCGATGCACGCAACAGCAGAGTATGGGCAGGCAGCGCACTGGGCCTACAAGGAGAATACCCCCAAGCTGCTGCCACCCCAGACCTCCGTGCAGGTGAGGTCTGCCTGGGCGCAGCGGGCTGGCTGTCAGGCTCAGGAGCTGCGTGCTGTCCTCTGTGTCAGGCCTGAGTGTCGCCAAAGCGTATGCACTGTCCTGGTACTAGGATTTTATAGTGGCTCTCGTGTCGATGGTCAACTGCTCGTGGGGCTGTCTACGGCAGCTTGCTTCAGTTGGGTCTTGTGCTGGTGCCTGGGCCATATGGCTGAGTTGCCACACACAAGCTGCTCTGCACCCCCTGTTGCACCTGCTGCTCACCCACCCTCTGACAATCACCTGCAGGAGATGCAGCCCGTCATCTGCGTCACAGATGGCAATGTGCGGCATGGAGTCGTCTACAGCGTGGACGAGAGCAAGCTGCAGATGCTGGTGGCTGTCTCTGTTGCCCAGCAGCTGCCTACTCCCCAGTTCGGCTCCCAGGAGACCCTGCGGCCGTACAAGTGAGGCAGTCTACCACTCTCATGACTGCACGGCAATGTGCTGATTGACACCCCTTTCAGGGTGATGCCCAAGCCATCACCAGCTGTGACATTTGCTGAAGCCAAGCATCTCTGCAGATCTCCAATCAATCTGCAGAACTGGCTGCAGGGACTTGCAAAGGCAGGCCAGCAACAAGAAGTTGTGCTGGTGTACTTTGCTCCTCCTGTCTGGTCCCCTGCCCAGCTCTGTGCACGCTTGCAGCTGGGAGTTATTCCCAAGTCAAGCATCTGTGCAGATTGCAAGTGAAGCTGTCGCTGCCTGCAGGGACCTGCACCGGCATGCCAGTGATAGGAGGTGGTGGGCCCCAGGGCATGGGGACCTTCGAGCCTGCCTGGAGGCCTACGCCAGCTGCAAAGACGGGCAGTGGCACCGGGTGGACTTCACAGGGACGGCGCTCAAGCAGAGCACCTGCACACCGCTGGAGGTGGGCTACTGCTTCAGCACCCCAACCTGGGAGGGTGCGTGCTCCAGCTGTACGTGTGGAGGGGCTGCGGTTTATTGGGGCCATGGGGATGTGGCTCGTGCTGCTCATGGCAGCCGGTGAATGTTGGGTGATGTGGGGCCCTGGCCTCCAGCCCTTGCGGTGCACCATGACGGCATCAGGGGTGCACTTCATTTGGGGCAGCCTTGGTGCAGGCCAAGGCCACTGCATGCCTGGCAACTGGCAGTGCTGACGCCTGTTTATGAACAGTTTCTTGGGTGGCGTCGGGCCTGCTGGCAGCAGGCTGCAGAAACATTGGGCTGCAGCTTGGCTGAGCAGCTGGACTGCAGACCACACTTGCTGTATGCCTGGCAGCTGGTTGATCTGAGATCTGTCAACTGAGGCTGCACAGTGTGTCCTGCAGGCCTGGTCAGGCTTGTCCATGACCAGCTCTGCAGACGCCCCTGCAGCCGAGGTGGCCGATGGGCAGGCTCCTGTGCCTGAGGCGGCGCAAGCTGCCCTGCACCTGGACCAGGAGCAGGCCATGCAGATTGCTGACAAGGTGAGAGCTTTGGCTGCTGGGCAGCCTCCACTCCTCTGTGCACGTGATGAGGGCTGTATCCTATGTGCTTAACTCGTTTTCTTATGTCTGGTAGCCCCTCGTGCCCATGCTGTACCAGCACCCCCCGTGCAGTGTGTCATGGTCCAGCTGGCAGATGGGCTGCTCAGCAGTCTTGCCTGCTACTGAACAGGCTGCATCAGCTGTCCTTGGTCCTCTTGGGGGAGTGCACCTTGAAGCCTGGACCCCCTGCAGCCACCTAAAAGCCATTGAAAGCTACGGTGTCCCTTGCTCCAAGTCCCTGCAGATGTGCTTCTTCGCAAGACCCTCTCCCACTACATGCGCCTGAGAGCATTTGTACTTTCACTGAGGGTGCCAGCAAGTGTATGGCTCCCTGAGTCATGCCATCTTGATCGTCCTGCTTCTGACTGCCTGCTGACCATAACCCTGCGTAACATGCTTGTCTGTGATGTGCCTGGATTTGAGCTGAGCCCCTGCAAGGCTCCTTCCTGTGCAACACGCTGGAGTTCAAGAGCAAGATGCGACCCACTTCCTGCACATCACATAGCAAAGAAGCAAGCACGGACCCCTGCTCATGCTCTGTTACCTGTTGCCTGCAGACTGCCTGGCTGTGCAATCTGAATTGGCACCCACACACTGCACAGCAAGTTGCAGAGCTTCAGGCTGAGCCCCTGCCCTCATTTGTGCTGCTGGGAGCCTGCAGATCCTCTCGCAGCGGCGGCACACTGGAGTCCTGAGTGCAGAACAGCACCCACTGTCTGAAGCACAATGCAATGAAGCAATCCAGGGCGCTTGCCCATACTCTGCCACCTTCTGCCTGCAGACCCTCTTCTTGCGCAACATGCTGGAGTTTGAGTCCGAGATGTCCGGCGAGATGGCCGCAACCAGCGAGGTGCTCATCCTGCTGTGGCCCTCGGGTGAGATCGTGACAGTGGCCCGTGGCACCACCGCGGGCCAGCTGGAGCGTGATCAGCGCTGGGCCGCGCTCAGGGGGCAGGCCTCCCAGCGTGAGCCGCCGCCGCCGAAGCAGTTTGTCAATGTGAACAACATGATGGTCCCTGCCGACCAGGAGCTGTGGGATGGGGACTACCTGGTCGTCACCAATGAAATCTTGACCATCTGAAACGAGTCCTGCGCTGGTCGCAGCAGCACACAAGTCGTGCTGACCTCAGCAAAGCAACAGCTGCAGCGCGGTGGCCACGTAGAGGGTCACCGGTAATTTTTTGATTGTCCAGAATCCTATGTGATGCTTTCGGCGGCATTGCTGCACAGGCCCTCCAAAGTTGCTGAGCTGCTCCCAGAGGTCAGAGCTGCCTCACGTCACCAACAGTCTTCTGGCCATCTAGAGTAAAAGGTGCAAGAACCTTCTGCCCAGGAGAGCAAGAGCTTGCTCAAGTTGCAGCTAATGAACCCTGGACCCCCCTGTTTGGTTTGCGCAATCACAAAGGCTAGCAAACAATTGTGAAGTGTTGCCTTTGCTGTATCCCGACTTCCATGTTGTGTACCACTTGATTCTGTCTTGTCTCCTTGTTCTCTCTGTCTGTCTCCCTGCTCTGCTTGCTGCACTAGGTGCATCCTGCGTTCATCATGTATGACTCTTGTAGATGACAAAATGGTACAGCGTGACCAGATGAAAGTCCATTGTCTGGGGGGGCTTCATCTCTTGACTCACAGCAGCAAAGCAGGCATGACATAAGGCTAGCAAACACAGCAAGGACTTCACATGCCGTCAAGCCGGGACAGCCTGCCAGCCATCTGCCATCTTGGCTAGCTACGGTCCAGTGCTCTGCCACTGCTGGGGGCTGTGGGGCCACGCTGTAACTCTGGTTCTGGACACTTGATGAAAAGCCAATCCTATTTAGCCACAGGTTCAGCTTGCTCTCTGGGCTTTGCTGTAGTAAGGGTGCTCTCTGCATCAGGCACTGGTGGCTGCTGCTGCCAGCTGGACACCCAGCTGCTTGGACAGCTGCAGCTTACCACGTGGGCTCTTGGACTGGCACATGACCAGAATCTTGCGCAATCTAGAATGCAACCTGTGGCTCACATCTACACCCCACTTTGCTCAGGAAACAGGTCCAGCAGCCAGATCTGTCCTTCAAACATGACACTTTCGATGCTCAGCTTCCTTGCTTGCCTGCTGCTGGGCACTGCCAGTATTTGCCAGGCACAGGCCAGTGCCAGCGCCTTTGCCTCCGTGAGTACTGTCTGCCTGTGCAGAGGCTGCCAGGATGTCAGCAGCCATCTGCCTGCCTGGTGTGCTCTTGGGCTGTGAGATAGAGATACCCAAAACAGCTTGCATTGGCTTCAATAGTTCCATTTGGCCTGCAGGCCGTTGCCAGTGGCAACACAGCAGAGGCCCACGCGCAGGCAACAGCCATTGCCAACTCTGGCTCAGCCAGCGCTCAAGCCAGTGAGCGTCCTTGCTTTGGCCACTCAACCATCATACCTATGCATTTCTCACAGCGCAGGCCTGCAAGATTCTCTTAAAGCTTGCAAGGCTGCTGCTGAGCATGGCAGCTGCCTTACCAGAATCTGCCACTCAAGAGCAGGTGCACAAAAATGGTGTCACTGTGTTCTCAACACAGCTCCCTTAAATGTGCTGCAGGTGCCATTGCTGAAGCTGTGCCCCTGGTGGCTAACACTGCCGGCTCTGGCGCACAAGCATCAGCCTCTGCACAGGCCTTCGCCCAGTCCCTCACCTCCGCAGGCATCCCCCCAACCACCATTGCACAAGCCTGTGCCCAGGTGAGCAGTTGTAGGTTTACGTCAGCTGAAAGGCATGCCTGACACCCCCTCGCATTGTCTGGCAGCAAGGGTGCTTCCAGCACTGCTCTGCTGACAAACATCAATTTGGCAGGGGCCATGCGGTTTCCTTGCTAGGTGTCTTGCCGCAGTCGCCCTTGAGCACCTGTGCTGGTCAGGGCTGGCAGCGCTGCGCAGCAGTGCAGAGATTGGAAATCGCACACCACGTGCATGCTCAGTGTTTGCTTCAAGCTTTATGGTATGACGGTTCACAGCTGGCGTGCACGCAGCCACCATGCCACCACCAGTGCTGCTGCAGCATAGGCTGGAGTGTGGGCTTGGGCTCAGTGTTGAAGAACTGGGCTTGTTGGTTCCAAAGCCCTGGACACCCACACATTCCTCCCCGCACTGGACCTACACTCGACGCCTCACTGCAGCCCACAAATGGGCACACAACCTGCCGGAGCGTGGCCACCTCACTAGCACTTGCCAGACACAACACATCTGTCTGCTGCAGGCCACTGCCACCGCTCTGACCAGTTCCAGCAATGCCCGGGCGGCCGCCTTTGGCGCTGCAGTCTCCACAGCCGCTGGTGTGCCCAGCAGTCTCTGGTCACAGGCTTCTGCGCAGGCACTGGCCTCGGTGAGTCGTGCACCCCTATCGCCATATGTAACACAAGAACACATAGCTTGGTCGGCCCCAGAGCAGGGGCCCCATTTGTCAATCAGGTTGGCTCTTGGTGGGCCATGCCCTCTTCTTGGTGACTGTAGGGCTCAACCTGTGGGTGGTGATACAACTGCTGTGTATCACCACCCAGGATGCAGTAGTGGAGGCCTGGGCAGACCATGGCTTGTACCGTGAGCAGACAGATTGCAGTAACAAGCCTGTCTGCACCAACATTGTAGCTTGCTGACCCAGAGGCTGGGACTGCAGGCCGGGAGCGTTTCTCCCAGCACCCTGTCACAGGCCACAGCCCAGGCTCAGGCCATTGCCTCAGCTGGCGGGAGCACAGGTAAGCTTGCTTGCGCACCCTGCAGGCCATGTCATGGTGCTAGCCAGTGGTGTAGAAATACTGACACGCCCCTTTGCTGACTCGTGGAATTTTCCCTCCCAGGCAATGCTGCCAACACTCTGGCAACTGCCACTGCGCATGCTACAGCAGCAAGTGGCTGAGGTGCCCAAAGGCTGGCAAAGCCCGCAAGACCCAAGAGTCCTAAAAAGCTGATGCAGTTGAGATGTTCTTTGGCCAGATGCACTTTGTTCTCTGAAGTCTGTCAGTGTCGTGCCAATGGTGATCCCTGCCTTGTTTGCCCGCTTGGTTGAGAAGTCATTACAGATCTGTAACTCTAAAATCACTTGAGCCTTTGACATGTAGTGTACACTGCAATCACTGGCTGAGGTGGTGGGCAACCTGTGCTCCCAGAGGGGGTCAGGCTGTGATGTATTGAGTTGAAAGCGATTGGGTGACACTCCCGTCCAGACCAGAAGTTGCCAGGCAGCGCCAGCTTTTACAAGGAGCTTAGACACTGGACTTTGCCTGATTTGGTGCTGCTGCTGACTGCCCAGCCAAACATTGGTGCCCTCCTGACGCTTGCGACATCCTCCGCATCAGCAGCGGGAGGCCCCCAAGTTGGAGAGCTTCATGAAGTACATGCTTACAAGACACATACACAGCGAGCACAAGATTATGATGCCAGGGAAAACAGCATGTGTCAGGATGCACAAAGAGATGCTGCCAGGCCCATGCACATTGCTGGCATGCGCATCTGCCAGGCCAGTCCTGGCATGCCCAGTCAGAAGTCCATAGCTGCCTCGGATGTGAATCACAACCAGCCTCTGCACTCGGACCTTCACGTTACTGGTGCTGAGGGCCAGGAGCCACGTCGTCGGGCACATGTGCAGCAGGTTCAGGGCAAAGTCTACCAGCAAACGCTTGTGCAGAGCTGCTGCAGCAGATGACCAGCGCCTGATAAAAGAGGCGAGCCATAGGGATCAGGCCAGCTGCTGCGTCCTTCATCAGGCATGACTCAAGAGGGCTTGTCAGACAGTCTAGCTGGAGCAGCTTTGCGGAGACAATGCTTTCGGGGGCCGGGCAATGCCTCAGCACGGCTTGTCAGGAAGCAAACATGGCCGCTGAGAAGCCACTACTGGTACGTATGATGTCTTGTGCAGCCCCACATGCCGATGGGGGCAGCATTGCTCCACTGTGGCCCCTCCAGGTAGCTCATATCAGAGCTGTCCAGCTGTTGACTTCCCCTTCACGCCAGCTGCCAGCAAGACATGCCTTGCTTCAGGATCTCCCGTTACCGCTTGCAATGCTGAAGGCCATGTTGAGGGATGTATGTAGTGCACAGCTGGCCTGCAGGGCGACAGAGCCTCTGCAGTTCAAACAGGAAGCATGGAGGAGAGGCAGTCAAACCAGCCCTGCTGCAGCTGACTTCCAAGCTTGCTGGGAGTGCCAGTTACCCCAAAGCAGGCAATGCAGTATTCCACATGAACAGTGCCCACAGGTTGAGGCAATCACTGTAACGCCAGCTTCTCCTCATTCCAACTGACTGCTTTGTGATCTGGATCTTCCCCTTCAGTGCTGTGGACCTTGTGTGTGGGCGGAAGCACCTAGCTGATGACCTTCAGGTCAGCATGACCCATCTGACACTGGGGTGCATTGGAAATTCACAACCTTATCCAGATGCTCATAAACAGCTAGCAACTTACAGGGTCTGCTTGGTCCCCTGGAGCTTCAGCAGGCAGTCTGAAGCTTCAGCAGGCAGTCCAGTGGCCGCCTTGGACTTCATGTGGGGTGTCTGGCTGGCCGGCCACTTTCCAGAGGGGCTGGAGGACAGGCCGAGCTGGTCTGGGCCTCCTCCAACTCACTGCACAGCCCACGCCTGGAGCATCTTGATCCCCTGCCCAATGTTCACCAATGGCATGCAACCCTTCAAGCATGGCAGCAAGCAGCCCTTGCCACCCTGTACTTGCATGTATCCACCGATACTTGCACAACGTTGCAGAGCCTCTCACAGTAAGCAGCGGAGAGCTTCATTGTTATGTCAGACGGTGTGAGTTGTCAGCCAGTTGCCGTTGTGGCTGGCTGCAGCCCAGTGCTGTGCCACTGCTTGGGGCTCTGGGGACACACTGTCGTGGCCACACTATAGTGGGGCCACACTATAGCTGTAGCTCTGGTTGTGGAAGTCGACACAAGGTCAACTTGTCTGGCCACAGCTCAGCGTGCTCCCTGGGTTGTGCTGGAGCAGCTGTGCTCTGTGTGATAGGCAGCTGGTGGCTGCTGCTGCACCCTGCACACCCAGCTGCTTGGGCAGCTGCAGCTTGCGCATGGGCTCTTGGACTGGCTGCATATCTGCATGAGCTCTTGGACTGGCTGCATATCTGCATATAGACGGTGTATAAGCAGCAACCACTGATTCACATCTACACCCCACTGTGCTCAAACAAGTCCAGCAGCCCGATCACTTCCTCCGGTATGGCACCCTCGATGCTCAGCTTCCTTGCCTGCCTACTGCTGGCCATGGCCAATGGCTGCCAGGCACAGGCCAGTGCCAGCGCCTTTGCCTCAGTGAGTCCCATCTGCCTGTGCAGAGGCTGCCAGGGTGTCAGCAGCAGCTTGCCTGCCTGGTGCGCTCTTGTACTGTGGGATGACGTGATACAAGACGACTGCCTCTGGCTTCACACAGACCTCCTTGGACTGCAGGCTGTGGCCAGTGGCAACACCGCAGAGGCCCAGGCACAGGCAAGGGCCATTGCCAACTCTGGCTCAGCCAGCGCCACAGCCAGTAGGTGTCCCTGCTTTGGCTTTCACCCACCATTTGGATGCATCTCACACAGCACAGGCCTAAAGGACTCTCTCCAAGCTTGTAATGCTGCTGCTGAGCGCCGCAGCTCGCTCAACCAGGGCTGACACTTGAAGAGCAGCAAATCACGTCACCGTGTTCTCAAACCTGCCCCCTTGCCCATGCTGCAGGTGCCTTTGCTCAAGCTGTGCCTCTGGTGGCTCACGTTGCCGGCGCTGGGCCTAGTGCATCAGCCTCTGCACAGGCCTTTGCCCAGGCCCTCACCTCCGCAGGCATCCCCCAAAGCATCATTGCACAATCCTGTGCTCAGGTGAGCCGTTCAAGCTTTATGTCAGCTGGAGGGTACGTCTGACATTACTTGTCCTGCCTCGCACTGCCTGGCAGCAGGGGTGCTTCCAGCATTGCTGTGCTGATGGTCACTGTCATTGAGTCAGCAGGGGCTAGGCAGTCTGCTCGCAAGGTGTTTCGCCATAGTCCCCCTTGAGCAGCACAGGGTCTGGCCAGTGTGGCAGCGCTGCGCAGCAGAGCAGTGGCCAAGTCGTGCATCACGCGCATGCTTGGTGTCTGCTTCCAGCTTTATGGTGTGACGGGTTCACAGCTGGCGTACATGCAGCTACCTCGCCAGCCCCAGTGCTGCTGCACGTAGGCTGCTGGGGGTGGGCTTGGGCTCACTGCTGGGGGAACAGGGCTTGTAAATGTCGAGAACCCAGGGTGCCCATACATTCCCACCTGCACTAAGCCCACATGTTTGATGCTTCACTGCGGTCCACACGTGGACACACAATATTGCGGGAATGTGGACCTCTCACTGCCAGTAGTCTGACATAAAACGACCAAGTTACTGTCTGCTGCAGGCCGCTGCCACAGCTCTGACCACTTCCAGCAACGCCCAGGCAGCCGCCTTTGCCTCTGCAGTCTCCACGGCCGCTGGTGTACCCAGCAGTGTCTGGGCACAGGCTTCCGCGCAAGCATTTGCCTCGGTGAGTCATGCTTCACATCTGTGTCAGTTGCATCACTATCAGGCCTAATTAGACCCAAAGTAGGGTCCTTGTTTTGCGCTCAAACTTGGGCTTTGGTGGGCAATGGCCCTCTTAGGAAACGAAGGGCTCAACCTCTGGGGGTTCATTGCAAGCACCCTGGATGTAGTTACTAGGCCTGGGCAAGCCTTGGCTTGTATCCTGAGCAGATGCCTTGCAATAGTATGTCACTTTGCACCAACACTGCAGCTTGCTGACCCACAGCCTGGGGACTGCAGGCTGGGAGCGTCTCTCCCAGCACTCTGTCATCAGCCACAGCTGAGGCTCAGGCCATTGCCTCAGCCGGCGGGGCAACAGGTAGGCCTGCTAGCGCACTCAGCAGGCCATGTCTTGGTGCCGTCAAGGATGCACGCCTGGGATTGCGGGCACTCCCCTTTACTGACTCCTGTGATGTTCCCTGGACCAGGCAATGCTGCCAACACTCTGGCAACTGCCACCGCCACCGCCGAGGCTTCAGCAAGCGGCTGAGGCGCCAAAAGGCTGGCACATCCCTTGAGACCAAGCCTCCTTATCAACAGATGCAGTCAAGTCGTGATTTGGCCAGATGCGCTTCGTTCTTTGATCATGTCACTATCATGCAAACGGTGCTCCTTTTGCCTGCTTGGTTGAAAATTTACAACAGAGTTACTTGAGCGTTTCACATGTAATATACAGCGCAATTGTGGGCTGAGGTGCTGGGCACCCCCCACTTCCTAAATGGGATAGGCTGTGGTGTGCTGTGTTGAATGCGTCTGGGTGGGACTCCCTGGCTAGCAGACCAGAAGCCAGACAGCAGCCAGCTTCCAGACGGAGCAGCTTCTGCAGAAGGAGCTAAGAACTTGGCCTGATTTGTGCTGCCGCTGACTGCCCAAGGTTTACATTGATGGCCCTTGTGATGCTTGCTACATCCTCCGCATTAGCAGTGGGAGGGCCCCAAGCAAGAGGGCTTCAAAGGGCAGTTGCCAACAGAAGACATACACAGCGAGCAGAAGTCAATGATGTCAAAGGGTCAAAGATATGGAAGGGGTGCACAAAGAGACGCTGCCAGGTGCAGCAGGACCACGCACACTGCCTACTGCTCATCAGATCAGCTAGCAAATTACAGAGTCTGCTTGGATTCCTGGCGCTTCGACAGGCGATTCAGTTGCCGCCTTGGGCTTGGTTGAAGGGGGGCTGGTGTTGAGCTGGCCATTGTCCAGAGGCTGGAGGGCAGGCCGAGCTGGTCTGGGTTTCCTCCTTTTCACTGCAAAGCACACCCCTTGATCATCAGTGACTTCTTGCCTCATGTACTACAGTGACATGCAACCCCCCAAAGCATGGCAGCAAGCAGCCCTTGCCAGCCTGTGATTGTTTGTACCCATATGATTTGCGCACCGACAAGCTGCGGCTGGTGCATATGCCTCTCACCCAGAGCGCCTGGGGGTGGCATGGGCAGCGGAACCCGGATGGCTGCAGCGTCCAGGCCAAAGGCAGAGCATAGCTGCCTGTGCAGGGGCCCTTCTGTCTTGCCCTCAGGGTGAAGGGATCTGGCCACCTCTGCTGGGTCGCAGAAGACAGCCCAGTTCTCCTCCTTGATCTCCGTATCAGCAGGGGCGTCCGGCTCGACAGGGACCAGAGACTGCGCCATCAGCGACTGCTGGCCTGCAGAGTAGACCAGGCTCAGGCCAGGTTGAGGTCTGGGGAACACAGCTGCAGCGCCGCACAAACAGCATGCATCCCATTCCTGCTTCACACTCACAGCAGCAGGCTCAGCTCCGCAGCTGTGGTCGGCCATCGAGCTGCCCAACCCCTTTGCTGACCTTACAGGCAACGCTGCCTCTGTCACACTGACAGCGTTGACCAATGCATGTGCGCAGAGTCCCACCTGCCCGCCAAATGGCCAGTGCCTCCAGCTGCAGCCAATGCAGCGCTTGTGGGCCTTCCTCAAAGGTCATGGCTGTCCTGTTAGACACAAATGCATGTCCGCAGAGCTGACTCACCTGCCCCAAACACGTCTGCCGCCTGTAGCTTCATCCATCGCAGGCCCTCCCTGCTCTCCCCCAGAGGCAGGGCCCGCACGCGCACAGAGCTGTGGCAGCGGCCCGTGCCACAGTTTGGCACCTCCACTGTGCAGGCAGCCTTGGCGCGCTTGCGGGCAGCCGCCAGCTGCTTCTTCTGATCCTCCAGACTCAGCCCGTCCTTGCCTGCCCTGCAGCAGCAGGCCAAATGATTGAGAGTGTCATATTCAGCCTCCCAATGTTAGGCGGCAGCCATCCCTGCTAAGCCTGCACCAGCAAGCATTTGCTGCAGGCTGTACAGCAGCTGCCCACAGGTGCTGCCCTCCAGGTGCAACCAGTCACTGCCCATCCAACACCAGCTCGCACATGCATGAATTCATGCTGCAGGCTGCATCGTCATGGCATCAGATTATTGCTGCGCTCCCACAGGCTCAGCTCCATCCAGTCCACCTTGCGCCAGCAGGCACACCAGAGTTTTAGAGTTCTGGGACAGCTGACGGCCCGTCTGCATGAAGATGCCCTCTCCGCTACATGATTGCAGCTGGAGGGAAAGCAGTCACTCCCAGAGCAACACCTGCCATGTGCTTGACAAAGGCCAGGTTTGAGTGTCAGCTCCGGCCGCAACTGCAACAGGCTCTGGGCTCCGGAATTGGCTTGTGCAGCACATAGCATGCCGCTCCAGCATCTACAGCTGTGCGCTGCTTCTTGGAAGCCCTGTGCCACCAGCAGGGTATTTTGCGCTCGTGTAGCTCTTGTATGAGATGGGGTGCTGTCAAGAGGCCAGATGCTGCAAGAATGACTTGCCGTGCCACCAGCAAGACGCCCTTGCCCTGGCAGCCCAGGAGCTGCAGCGCCAATGCACCGTGCCATCAGAAGGGCTCTCCCCTGCTGCACCCTTGTATATCAAGAGGAGTGTCTGGCAGCTCATGTCCTGCCTCACTCTGCTGCCCAGAGGGCGTGCTGCTGGTGCTGCCTGCACACTGACAGACACTTGCCACAAACTGCAGTGCCAACTGGCAGTGATGCAAGGAGGGCGGCCCCCCGCCCCAGCTGCACAAAAGCACTTGCCAACTCCACCAGCCCAAAGCAGCCAGAGTGAGCTAGTGGTCTGCGGGGTCAACTCACTGTGCCACCAGAAGGGCAACCTCCTGCTCCTCCAGCTTCTTGAGCTCCTCCCTGGCCCCCTTGCGCTGGGTGGCCAGTGCCTTGCGGCGCTCGCTGTCCTCCTTCTGGGCAGCCTCCATGGCAGCCTCAATCCACTCCCTACAGGCAGCAGCAGCAGTTGGTACTTCAGCTGACCATGATCCCGTCCAAGCTTGATACTGAACCCTGCCAATGCCAGGAGGCAGCGCAAACCCCCTTGCAGGATACATGTGTGTAGGGCGGCCTCGAACCACCCCCTTGAGGCAGCGGCAGCAGAGTGTTGCAGAATGCGAGAAGGAGTGACTCCATGCCGCATGCAACATAAGCGCCCATGATGTGCATCTGATCCGGGTAGGATGGTCTAATGGGCGGCCAAACATCAGTCCCTGCCTGGTGCAGCAGCATCACAGTGAAGGGCGTGCAGGTCCAGATGAACACTGCAAAGCCGCAATCTGGTCCTTGCACGAGGAAGCAGCAGGCCTCAATGCATCATGGGCCAGCTGCTGGCCTGGTGCCTGGTGAATTCCGCCTTCAAGTGCCAAGCAGGGTGCCCTGATGCCAGCCAGCCATGCACAGCGCATTGGTCTGAGAGAGGCTCTTGACTTTGCAGAACAGGAACTATTTGCGGTAGTGCAATCAAAAGGTTGGTGGCCATCTCTTCGTAAGGTGAGCTTGTGATGGGCAGGCAGGACATCACTCACGTCTAAAGCCTTACCCTCAGCACAGCATCAGCCGACCTGTAGCCCACTGCGCAATTCTGGAGCCCACCTTGGCAGGCAGGAACACCACTGAGACCTCTGCTTTGCTGCACACTGCGAGGGTGGGTACTTCCTTCCCTCTATGTCCCAGGGAGCACAGTTGCCAACCGTGCTCACCGCATGATGTAGGTGTCCAGCGCTGTGTGCATCAGCTGCCGCAGGATGGCCAGCTTCTCGTTGGGGGGCAGAGCCCAGTACCCGCCAGCACCATACCCAGAAGCATGAGCTCCAGTGGCTGGGGCAGGTTCTGCAGGCACACAGGAGCAAAGCAATGCAGCGCAGTCCTGCAGCTGGCACAGACACACCGCTTTTGTGGGTGCCAGCTGCTGGCGGTCCCGCTGATGCAGGCGCTGTGAGGTGCACCTGAGGCAATTGATGTAAGCTGTGCTTCTTGCACAGCCTGCAAAGCACTACACAGGACGGCTCTGGGGGTGGCGCAAATGCACAACAGAGAGCTGCGCAGCAGCCATGCAGGGTCGCAGCAGAAGGCAGCTCAGAGGCGCTGACAGTGATAGATGCTGACAAGTGCTGCAGCCTTGCGGCAGACAATGGCTCCTGCGCTGAACATCACTGCTGCCTGTCACACACTCCAAGAATGATCTGCAAAGCTGTGTAGTCAGTTCCTGCTGCAACTGATCCCCTGAGCGCTCCCAGTTCAGCAGCAGACACGCGCTGCCGCCACTTACATGCAGCTGACATGTGAACTTGCCTGCAGGCTGCTGCCCCTCCAGCTCCGAATCGCAGCCAGCATCGTTTGCGTCCTGCCTGTTGCTCTTCTGGGGAGCGCTCTGAGTCAGAAGGAAGGTCTCCAGCTCTGCCTGCCAAGTTTTGTCCATGATCTTGCCAGGGATGCCCATGGCTTTCCTGATCTGCAGGCAGAGCATGAGCTGCTGCTTATGGACAAAGGCAGGCAGGCACTGCTTGCTAATCGCGTACTGCTCACCTCTGGCTGCCGTCTGGGCAAGCATTGTGCACAAGCTGGTGCTGCTCTGATGACGCATATGCACACAATGGGTGAGTCAGGGCATGATTGTGCTTGCCAGCTGCTTGTGGCCCAAGCTCAGTGGATCAAGGCACATTATGTTGTGATCAGCTGCTTGAGTCCCCCTGGTGTAAGTGGTATATAGTGAGCTCAAAGTCGTAGGTGTGCAGGCTATTGCAGCCCTTCCAGGTCCAGCAGGTATATCCACAGCCGCACGATACCGTGTCAGGGAGACTCAAAAGTGGACATGTGGTGGAGGCAAGCTGCCATATGGGCTGAAGGTGCGGGAGTCCTGCTTCTGCTATGGGCCCACCAGGTCCATCAGGGCGGTGTGCAGCTGCACGACGGGGCCCGAGCTGCCAAAGGCGCTCCTCAGGCGGGCGGCTGGGGGCTGCATCAGCTCGGCCGCCAGCGTGCGGACATGCATGGGCCCCAGGTCTAGCAGCTCCCCAAACTCCTGCATGGGTTCAGGGTTAGGGTTAGGCACAGGCTCTTGAGGCAGACCTATCAGTACTACCAGGGCCACTGAGCACTTGGCCCTGGTGCGCGAGAGCTGGTGGCGGACAATTATGCAGGCCATCTTGTGCTGCCATTTTCAGGAGCCCCTCCAATCACTGTAGTGGGTTTAGGTGCTAAGCAGAATCATCCTCTCCCTGGCTGTCAAACATGTGGTGCCACCCTTGATACTGACCCCTGGAGCCAAAGCTGAAGCAGGAGATGGCTCAGAGAGGGTTCTCACAGGCACGAGCAGACATCTTTGCGTTCAGCCACCCTTTGACCAGGTCATTGCACGACCGTTACCTGCGTGAACTCTAACACCTCCAGCAGCTCCCCGACAGGGCAGTCGCGGGGCACGGCCAGCTCGCTGCCCATGCTGGTGGGCCATGTTGCCCCAGCCAGGCGCTTTAAAATGCCCGAGGGCTTGCACAGCTTCAGCTCCGTCTTTGCTACCTGCAGCAGAGAAGCCCAGCAACAAACAGTAAGCAGGGTGGCCAGGCTGGTAGGCCCGCAGCTTTCTCAGCAAGGCGTGTCAGGATGCCTGTGAGCATGCACATTTTCAGCTCAGCCTCGGCTGCCCTGCAGCACAAGGGTTCAGCAGCACAGTTCAAGCAGGGCTAAACATCACGTGTGCATGGACCGGCCCATATTTGGACCAAAGGTTGGTGCTTAGCCGCATAGACCCCTGCACCCACAGACTCAGAACCTATGCGGCTGCGTGGTTGTAAAGCTTCAAGCCTGTCTTGGCTGCCTGCAGCTGGAAAAGGTGTCTGTTCGGTGCAAATCCTGAAGGAAGAAACAGCAGCAATGACCTTGATGGTCTGCTTAGTCGATCTGCCAGACAAAGCACAATCTGTGGCACAGATGTTGGACGCATGGCTGGTAGCTTCCCTTTACACGTGCTGCATGCAGCAAGTTGTAGTCTGCTGAAATCTGCAGACTAGACGCAATCGGCCCGCACCAACCTCAGCACTGTCCTGTACAATCACTTGGACGGCGTGGGCAGGGTCTTCACTTTCAATAGCTCCTACAATCAAGCCATACAGTCCTTACTGAAGACATCCTCTTTGGCGCTGCCGTCGCCCTCTGTCAGCTCTCACTGCATCTTGCTGCCTTGAGTGCAGCAGGTCCGTCACCATTGGCGACCACCAGCCTCAGAGCTGCCTGGTGCAACTCACTGGCAGCGGCCGTGGTCTGGGTAGCGTCTCCACATCAAACAGCTCCTGCTCCCCCTCATTGTCAGCGCCGTCCTGCTCCCCAGCCTGAGCTCTGTCTGCCTCCCCTGTGGCAGTGAGGCGACACCTTCCAAAACCTCCATTTGGGCGACCATTCAGCAGTGCTCTGTGAACAATCATGCCTCATGCAGATGTACCATTCCAGTTGAGCTACCAGATCAGAGAGGCCACGCCCAGTGGCTGATGCAAGTCTTCTGAATGGGTTCCTGATCCTTCAGAGGTTCACCCGCAGGCTCAGTGCCACCTATGGCAGGCTTGGTCTGGCTAGCACCGCTTCCCCTGCTTTGACTCGGCCTGCCTACGCGCACCCCCAGCCCAAGTCCTGCCCCTTGCAAGCTGACCTGCGAGGATGACTTGGTCGACAGTGCCTGCCTCAGCCCCGCTGGTGGCAGCATCTCCCTCCTCCTTCTTGGCTTTTGGCTTGCGCTTCTTCTTGGCTGGCCCAGTGGTGCCGTCCAACTGTGCATGCTCCTGCTCCTTCTGGGCATGGTGCACCGCGTCAGGGTTGACTGCCAGCAGGTTTGCCACGGAGGCATATCCCAGTGTCTTAGCTGAATGTGTGAGGATGCCGGTGGGGGCCAGGCCAGCTCTCTGCAGCCAGCTCAGGCAGCGCTTGGGCTCATGCAAGGCGAGCTGCACCTGGCATGCAATCTGGGTTCGATCGCCCTTTCAGAGACAGCTGCAATGGGCCGCCTGCAGCGCCAGTGCCTGACCCTGCAGCACAGGCAAGCTGCTTTGCGGGGGCCAGTCAATTATCCATGCAGGGCTACACCAAATCAGGTTGCTAATCTGGTGCTAGCGGAGGCCGCCATGCTCCCTGCACAATTCAGGACTGCAGGCGGCCTCGCAGCACTGCAGGTGCTCACCTTTCGGCAGTAGCTGCAGCTGCAGGTGCCCTGACACTTGGGGCACTTCCAGCCCTCCTCTGCCGCCTGCACGTCAGCACTGCACAGATAGGGGTACCCCACTGGCAGCAGCACTGCTCTCCAGTCCCAGAATGCACCTCAGGGCAAGTGGGGAGTCTGTTGAGCTTTGCTGCCGATATGGCCATGCTCCAGTTTAAGGGCATGGTCTGAGCAGCGCGAGGGGGCGCCAAGACATCTGTACAAGCATCAAGATGTGAAGCTGGACTGGATTTTGTGCCAGACAGCTGACCTTCTTCTCCTCCTCTGCTCCGTAGCGGTTGGCGAGGCACTTGAGACAATACTGCACAGTGCACTTGGTGCATTTGTGCTTGGTCTCCACCGTCTTCTGGCGGCACTGCAACAGTGAAAGTATAGTCTCTCAGGAATCACACCCAGGCTGTGACTCAATTGCAATGAATTTCGCAAAGCACTGTAGACTGCAGTGAACTCTGTGGAAGCTTGAGACATCACTTGAGCAACCTGCACTGCTTCGCTGGAATGGAGTGGGCCACCTGATGGCAGGTCGTCCCTGTCTCGCTGCAGTAGATACGGCCGCCCTGCACTCGCACGCCAGGGTTGTTGTTGCGCCTCTTCCTCTCCTTGGCTGCCTCTGTCTCCTTGGCTGCAGCAGGCTGATAAGAGCTTGCATGCTGGATCAAGGGCAACTGAGCTGCACAGGCATGTGATCTGAGCCTTGATTGCACTGAGGGATCATAGATCTGAACAATCCCTGGCAGGAAACCGCACCTGGCGCAGTCTTCACTGTTGCAGCTTCGGCCTGCATGTCGGGCAGCTGGGAGGATGCCATTTTCACCCTCGCGAGCACTGTGTAGAGAAATCCAATCTGTTGACCAGTCTGGTGGGAAGACAGAAGGGGAATCGCATATCACCTGGCCTGGCATCATGCTGCATGTGTGGACTCTGTTAATTGCAGTGGCACATGCTGCCGACAAGCAATGTGGCTGGTATACTCACATGATCCCTGAGGACCTGGATAGATCTGCAGTGCACCCTAGAGAAATTTTAGACATCAGTGTGGGCATCAGTGGGGATGTAGTCTCCTGGGATGGTAATACACGTTCCTGTGATACATGCTGAGAAAGTCAGCTTCCATGCTCATCACACTGCTGCGATTGCTGCAGAGGAGAAGGGTCTTGGCGAGGATCACCGCTACCATGTCGGCAGGCAAGCGTGCACAGAACAGCCATCAACTTAGCATCAGAACTCCAGATCAGACTGTTCGTGATATGCAGGATAGATGAAGGTTCAGAAGCCTACCTATCCAAGATACATATGCCAGTGAGTAGCTCCCTCTGACAGAGGAACAACTACTGAATGTGGGCATTGCACCTCATTGATTGCAAGTGCACTGCATACATCCCATAACCTGCATGCCCTTCTGCAGGTTCACACTGCCACACACTTCGATGCACCCTCGCACTACCTTCAAGAAGCTTTTGAGGGCGGCAAGGCCATTGAAAGCATCGACCTGAACATTCTGATAGGTGAGCGGCGGTGCATTGGCAGATCAGGCTGACCATGCATGCCATGGGCATGGGTCTGGTGCCAGGTGGGTCTCTGGGTTGAGGAAGGCGGCAGGCAGGCTGTCAAGCAGCACCAGCTGCGGCACCTGCTAGAGGCTGCAGCCTGAGGCAGCCACGCGAGAGGGCCAAGCAAACCCAAAGTAGTTGTTTGTCACTGGCTGTACAGGTCTGTCTACTGCCTGGGATGCAGCGCCTATGCTGACTCGCTCAACATGTCTGTCTGCTGCCTGGAATGCAGTGCCTATGCTAACTGGCCCATGCTGTTTGACGAACGCTGTCTGCTGCCTGGACACACTGCCACTGCTGCCTGGCTTCAGCCCTGGATGTCTGTCCTTGCTTACAAGGACACTCTGCTGCAGGGCCAGCCCTTGTTGTTGAGACACCACATGACAGCAACATCACAGGTGAGGTGTGCCTGACGCCGCCCTGCTTTGCACCAGCAGGGCAGCCCTCTTGGCAAAGGGCAGCCACAGACTGGTGCATGCAGTTGACCCTTGAGTGGCTGGTGCGAGAGTACACCTGGGAAGTATGCTGTGCTGCAATAGTGCTCTACTTTCTGCTGCAGCTGCTGTGTTGGAGTCTCTCAACATCCCTCCAGGCACCGAGCGTGTGCTGTTCAAGACGCTTAACACCGCAAGGTGGGGAGTGTCGGTTGGCGGGAGCCCATCGTCATGCAGGGGCGTTGACCAGAGAAAGATGGGGCTGCTGCCCCTCACAAGGGCAGTGCTGATCACCCATCCAAGTCTCCTGCTGAGTGTCTCCTGCACTTCTTCACTTTCTGTCTGTCACTATGCTTGGGCAAAGGCCCACCAGATGCTTGAGCAGCATCTTGGCCTCTGCCTGCAAAGTGCTGCGGGGCCTGGCTGCATACAGTGTTGGGCTCCCTGCAGCAGGATACCAGACAATTTCAACTGCCCCCTTGCAGGAACTTGATGTACCAGACGGCCTTCCAGACCGACTACACTGCCCTGACAGAGGATGGGGCTGAGTGGGTGGCAGCCAGCAGCATCAAGTTTGTGGGCATCGACTATGCCAGGTGGGCTCCTGTGGTCTGACCAGCTGCAGAAGGCATCCCTGAAGCCTGGTGCGAGACAGCTGTGCACAGCGAGGCCGTCGCACACCCGCCTGTAGCCAATCTATGAGGACAATGGAATGCATGCTGTGCAAGCGCACTGCTGTGAGCAACTGACCCGTGACATCATCATGGTGTATGACTACACTGGCACCAGGCTAAACACTGCAACAGACATCATGACATGGGAGCTGTGCCGCCTGCAGCATTGCGCACTATGAGGCACTGGGTCCAGGTCACCGAGCACTGTTTCGTAAGGTGAGTTTGCATGGTCAGAGGACTCTCCATTGCTGCAACTCTGACTATAGCGCCCCGGGCAGAGCCTCAAAATTGCCAGCCACAGGGCGTGATTCCAGTGGAGGGCCTAGACCTACGACATGTGGGGCCAGGGCTTTACACTGTTTACTGTATGCCTCTGAAGATTGTGGGCTCCGAGGGGGCACCTGGCCGGTGTGCGCTCTCGAGATAAGCTCAACAATGAAGTAGGTGATGCAGTCAGAAGCCAGCAGTTTGTTGGCCCAGGTTGGCCCCGTCTGCCAACTCATAATGTCCATGCTTGCTGTGGCCTTGTCATGTTTTGCAGCTCTCTAGTGGCTGAGCTCACGTCAGCACATGACTGACTGTAAAGCAAGTCCCGCTGCACAGATGGGACAGTGATTACTGCTGACATCATGCTGATGTGTGTATGGCAGCAACGCTCAGAATGCCATCTGACAAAATGCTTCCCAGTTGCTCAGAATGCCTCCTGACTCTCTGGTCTTACAGATTGACGGCTGGCTTGTCTGGGCTGCACTGCTGCAGGCGCCTCTGGCTGGGTGTCCCAGTCTTGTTGGCCTTGTGCAAGGCTGGCAGCAATGAGCTGATCCTTGCCAGCTGGCTCATCCTCATCACTCATTGTCCTAAGTAGCTTGTGAAGCGCGCTCTTGATGTCACTGCAGCACCAGGGGCTCACTCTGTCGGTATGCCTTGCCGAGCGCAGTGAGACATCAAGTGGTGCTGCAGTAAAATGGATGTGTACATGTAAGTCTCAGGCAGACCTGCAGGAATCTGCTGGCAATCTCAGCAGCAGGCAAGCAGACCCTGCAGGCGAGCGGGGCAGCAGCCAGGCAGGGAGGCACTGCTGCAGGCAAGCTGGCAGCAAGCAGAGCATGGCAGGCATACCTCTGCCCCCTGTCAGGCCCCTCAGGCTGGCGCTCTGCAGGTGCAGGGCTGCCCGCATTCTTCGCCATGACTGCAATGCTGGTTTCCAAGGACTCCAGCTTGGTGCGCAGCCAGTCCACTTCATCCAAAGCCCCTGGAGACAAAAAAGCTTTTTGTAGTGAGCTGCTGCATGCCTCAAAAAGCTGCAGAGCCCTCCAGCATTGGAAGCATCTCCGCAGAGCTCCAGGACTTCCTTCAATCTTCAAAGCCAATGCTTCAAGTCACGCTTTTGAAAGGCAGCAACAGATGTCAGCAGCCTTGAGCGCAGACATGCTGCAATCAAGAGGACCAGCAGCACACTGCCAGGACAACAGGCGATTGTGCAGCAGGCAGCCATGGCGCACATTTATCTCCTCTTGTGCTTGCAGTGCAGCATTGACATTCATCTCTATCAGGACCAGCTTCGTTACCCTCACCAGGGCACCACCACACTTGCGCCTCACTGTTCAATAATTTGCCACCAGCAATCTGAATGGCAACATCTGATGCATGCCGGGCAGGGCTTGAGCCCAACACATCTTCAGTCTCACCATAGTTGCTGGACATCAGCTGCTTAACTCTTGCAGCGGATTGGGCATGCACAGCATGCCCATGCTCCCTTAACCCGCTCCTCACTGTCAAAATAATTGGCAACCACCTGCTTGATGGCCCGCAGCTGACCTTGCATGGCAAAGCATGCCCACATGCTCTTGGCCTGCTGCTTACCCTTGTAGTCGTTCGCTACCACCTGCTTGGACCCTCGCAGCTGCTCCGCATGCTGGGCCAGGCGCTCATTCTCACGGCTAAAGCGTGCCACCATCTGCTGGCTCTCATTCAGCCGCCGCGCCAGCTCGGCGGGCGGCAGGCCCTGCAGCTCTGCTGTGCTGACAGGCACAGGCGCCTGCCCCGGGGAGGACTGGGAGCCTGATGGAGATGCAGCATCTGCGGGGGAGGAGACTGATGCCTCCAGATCACGACTTGACCTGCAGGACAGGGGCAGAAGGAGACTCTCTGTTCAAGGAACACAAGGGAGCCTAGGGTCTGGTCTGGCGCACGCTGCTGCCTCAGAGGGGTGAGGATGCTGTTGAGTCCAGGTCAAGAACTCTGGCTCTCTGACAGAGAGCAGCCAGTGGCAAGCAGAGATGCTCTGCACGCCACTCCATGTTATCAGGCTCAGCGCCAATACACGTCAAGCACTTGTAGAGTGTGCCTTGAGCATCAGCCTCAGAAGTGGCATCACAAGTGAGCCACTCACAACGACAGAAGCAAGCAATGCAACAGGCAGGCAGCCGCGTCAGGCTCTGGGGCAGCATCGGCTGCCGTGCCAGCATTGCTTTCTCTGCTACCTGCAAGCTGTATTGAGCGCACATGAGCTGCTGGTGGGCAGACAGCACAGGGGCTGGCCCAAGCACGGTCGTGAGCTCTTGCAGCAAGCGTTGAGACAGCTGCTGCGGGAAGACACAAGTCAGACCCTCACACTCAGTGCAGCCAGTGCTGGGCAGTGCCGTCATGATCATGGCAGCGCAGCCTGAAGGCTAGCCAGGCTCCACTCCTTGTCTTCAAGCCTCAAGGCCCATTCCTGGCAACCATGGTCTCAGGTGCCCTTTGAGAGGGGAGTTGACTTGCCCAACTCACAAGGCGTTCTGTGGTCAGCAAATGTGCTGGCACCTCACATGGCAGGCACGGCTTGTGCCAACCTGAAACAATGGGCGTGTTGGTTGTGTTTCTGCCAGAAGGCAAGCCTGCTGGGAGTTCAGAGCACACAAGGCATGCAGGCATGACCTGGGCTGCAGAGGCCCCACCTTAGTCAGTTGCATGAAAACACTGCTGTGTCAAAGCACCCAGACTTATTCTATCTCATCATGGCACCCAGCAGATACCCGCCCATGATGCTGTATCAAGTGCTGCAGGCCCCACCTGGACACAACAAGTGTATTGGTTGTGCCGCTGCCAGAGGGCGAGCCTGGCGACCCAGGCGTGCCCTCCCCGTGTCCCCCCTTGCTGCCTAGCATGGCATGGAAGTCTGGCCGCCCATGCCCCCCTGCAGGGCATCCTGCTGCAAATCAGAGCTTCTGCTTCGAGTGCTGGTTATGCCATGCCAAACAGCTGTGTCTGCCGAAAGGCGCGGTTTCGGCCTGCACTCTTGAGCGCATGCTCATCTCTTGAGGGGGCTGAATGGGCGACGGCAGCCACACATGCAGCTACAACAGCAGCAGCAGCTACACATGGCAGGCAGCAGGACATGGCTAACGGCAGAACTTTGGCAGCCAACTGCATGCCGTCAAGGTGGTGTCCACACAGCAGAGTGCACAGGGGATGAGCGGGGCAGGCTGGTGCCCACCCGGTGCCCCGGCGCTGCCACCAGAGGCCAGGTCTGACGACGCCGGCCGACTCAAGCGGCTGTGCAGGGGCGTCGTCATGCCGCTGGGTAGCTGGGCTCCTGGCATCATCTGCAGCAGAAGGGAGAGGGGAGCTTGTGGCCTCACAGGGCATCATCTGCAGCAGAAGGTAGACGTGTGCTTGTGCCCTCACAGCAGAGGGCAATCAGCCTGAAAGCCCCTCAGCACATGCAGGCGCGTCAGCTCAGCTGCAGCCCTTGTCAAGCTCTGGGGAGCAGTGGCACTCTGCAAGACTGTGTGGTGCGCTGCCTGCCACAGCATGGACAGCAGGACGACTTGCCATACATGGCAAAGCTGCCCGGGCAGAGACGCTGTCGTGAGGGCCTCATCCCTGCTCGACAGCAAGATTGAGGTGAGGCTAACCAATTGGCATAAGGCAGGGGCCCCCACCTGATCCCTGAGGTAGGAGTTCTCCTGCCGCAACAGGAAGACCTCCCTTTTCAGCGCTGCAATCTGCGCCTCCTGTGGGTCCATCTGCAAGGGTAGCAGGAGTGGCCTGTGAAGCTCACATGTGCAGCTGGCTCTGTGGCAGGTGCGCTGCTGTGCAGATCGGCGCTGGTGCTTGTCTATATGTCCTTACAGCGCATGCACTGCATCTGTGGCCGCAGGGCAGATCTGCCAATATGTGCAGCATTTCAGAGCAGGTGCGTTGGCAAGACACGAGGCGACCTGCGCACACCCAGCTCAGCTGCATCTCCTGCACCGGCACCGCACCATCAGCAGATGATCCCAGGATGAGGCAGAGGCTAGGTTTGACAGCCTCTTCAGCACAGGCACAGGCACAGGGGGCCTTGTCGCTCAATTTGCTTCTAATGAAGTGCATTCTGCCCTCATTGCCTGGAACACAGCGGACAGTAGTATACAGCTCGCTGTCACCCCTACAATTGCCCTCAAAACAGTGCGAAGTGCGCTGATAACCCCACATGCAGCAAAATCAGCCACCACCTTTCTACATTGACTTCCTCTCAGCAGAAGTTGACCCCCTCTACCTCACTGTGCGCTGGGGTCAAGTTGCAGCCACTCACCGCCACCATGGGCTTGTTGCGGATGTTTTTAGCCCTCGTCGCATAAGACACAGTTGACAGCGTCTCCTCCACAGCCTGGGAGGAGGGCGAGCAGCAGGCGATCATGAGCGCCAGGGCATTGCCCCCCAGGGAGTCCATGAGCAGCTTGGTCAGCTTGCTGTCGCGGTATGGTATGTGCAGGTTGTTCAAGCCTGGGCCCTGGTTGTCTGCTAGCGCCGCAATGACCTGCAGGCGGAGGGGCAGGTAGGGTCTCAATGAGATGTTTGCCAAGCTGTAGATCTGATGACCGGCTGAGACTCTGGAGGTTGCTCAGGCTTGATTCTTGCCTGGCGCCAGCACCGCATTGACCTGCAGGGGTTGAGGCAGGCAGGGTCTCAGAGCAAACTTTGTGCCAAGCTGTGGTTGACAGGCTGTGCGCACTGTTCAGGTCCCGCCTTCGACGTGTGCGCCAGCGCTGCAGTGCGCTGCATGCAGGGATGGTCTGCTGAGCCTGAGGGGTCAGGCATAGGGAGCTGAGCCTTGTGTGGTGACACACAGAGCCTGTTCAATGGGAGGCCCTGAAAGCTGAGTGGTGGGCCAGGCCTGGGTACCTTAAGGAGATGTCTATTTGTACAAAGGGCTGGGCCACAAGTCCACTTTGCGCTGCTGCATTGGCTGAGTCTGTGAGGTGGCTCCTACTCCTCTGACCAGCGTAAACACAGAGGCAGCAACCTGACTGAAGCTGGGTGAGCCAGTCCAACATGCAGCACGCCTCCCCAACACTTCATCTCAGCTGCTGGACTAGCCGTCCAGACAGCTTCAGCCGCCCACCTTGCCCAGCGTGAACAGCGACTTGTTGATGTTGGCAGTCTCCTTCAGCATCTCTCCCGCCGACTTGGTCTCCTTCAGCCGCTCACTCCCCGCCAGGTCCACGAAGCTGACCTTCCCATACTTGGGCATTCCGTATTCAGAGTCCTCGGGTCTGTTGTGCACCGCATCTATGTAGATGGTCATAATGCTGTGGGAGCGCGAGGACTCCAGATTGAGCTCGTGGCTGCCCATGCGGCGGTGGCGCATGCCGCGGCTGATCACCTGGCAAGCAGAAAGTTGAGGGGCTTGACAAGAGATGTCAGAGAAGGGCAGCACAGCTCGCCAGCATTGTGCGTCACTGCCGCGGTTGATCCCCTGGCAGGCAGGCGGGGCGAGCCAGAACTTGGCATTTGAATCAGGCTGACATGAGCGAGCTGGCTTGCACACACTGCAGGTGCAGCAGTGGCACATGCTGCGGCTGATACCCTGGCAGCAGGTGCACAGCAGTGATGCGGTGATTTTTCAGAGTCCCGACAGGCTTGCTGCTGTTCATGCCCCTGATGACCACCTGTAAGAATACAGGCTGCTGGGGTTGCTCACTAAGACCATGTCATATTTGTTTGATGTCACCATGTCTGCTGAATGTCTTGATAAGTGCCAGACGCAGCAGCCCAGCACAGCTGACCTGGCTGCCTCTGCTGACAGGACTGAATGGTGGCAGCTGCCGTGCAACTCATTCACCTGGAGCATGTCGTTCACGTTTACGCACTCCCGCACCGACAGCTCTGGCACGTGGAATCCCTTGTTGGAGTCCCATCTGACCTGCAGAGCCAGCGGCAGTGTTCAGCAGGCTGCTCCAAAGCATCCAGAAGCATCACACAGCCCAGCGTGCCGGCTGTTGCTACTATCTGGGCAACCAGCCTTGATAGCATCGTAGCTGCAGCGAGAGTCCACCCCTCTGCAAAGCACTTCCAGCAGCCCCTGCAGCGCAAGTTTTGTGCAAGAGCTCCCCAGCATGGGCTAGCACCCTTAGTCCCGCTCATACTGGACAGGCATTTATGCAGGGGTTCCATAGTGGAGGGTCAACAGCAGCTTAGGCAACTGCAGCCAGATGCTGGAAGGGCAAAGCGAAGCGACCCCAAAAGTACAGGACACTGAGATGCAGAAAGGGACAGTCTGAGGTTGCAGGAGTGGCTGTCTGCTCGAGGGGTGCCACAAGGTCAAGCTGAGCCTACGTCTGTGAGGTTGCAGGTCTTGACACATGCTGCACTAGCAGGGTTCTAAAACTCCAGCAGGCCACAGGCAGCTCCTGGTTCTGGATGGTTGCCAGGTTCATTGCAGAGCATGAGGGAAGGTCCAGCTCACCTGCAGCTGCTGCTTTGTGAACTTGAGCAGGTCGTACAATGCCTCATTGTAGATCTCACAGTATGAGGCCCTGCAGCGCAACAGGAAGCCGGTGAATATGCAACTTCAGGGGATCGTAGAGCAGTCAATGCCTGCAGACTGTTGCGCAGGGAGCATTGGCAAAGTGCCTGACAGCTGCACATGTTTGCAGGTCACAGAGACATGGTTCAATTGCAAGCAAGCGTTGCCAGAGCGCGCTCTGCCCTGCTGCAGCTTTTACCTGAAGGTGTATTGGCACTCTGAGCTCTGCCGCTGCATCTGCTCATACAGGTACATGACTGCCCGCGTCACGATACCGTCGTCAGTGTCACCTGCAGGCGTGGCCATCCCTCACTGCTTGCTTGCCGCCTTAGCCATGCTCAGTTGTATGTGGACAGAGCTTGCAGTCCAGCACGTATCTGTTGTGGTCTCTGGGGACTACGGCGCCCAGTCCAGGGGCTGGCATGGGTGTGCCATGCAGCAGGACACATTGATGCCGGCTGAACTGCGATCTAGCTGCCTTTGAGGTGGATCACAGGCCTTGTAGCAGGACACAGGCATGCCAGCTGGAGTGCAACCTTGCTGCCTCTGATGGACCACGACAAATCACTCAGAGAGCCGAGAGGACTGCCACCTGCAGAGGCCGCATGCAGGCTTGCTGGTCTGAAACCACCTGTGCAAAGCAGCTTTTCAGGCAGCACAGCCGCTTGACTAACACAAAGGCTGCACCAAGGGCCCCCTGCGGAGCCCAACCTGCGTAGTCATCAGAGTCGATGGCCTCCTCCCGCCCGCTCATGGTGTAGGTCTTCCCCGATCCCGTCTGCCCGTAGGCAAAGATCGTGGCGTGGTATCCCCTCATGGCTGCATCCAGCAGCTGGGTGATGCCGCAGATCTTGAGGACGTCGGACTGGCGGGAGGAGGGGGCCAGGCAGCCGTGGAAGGTGAACTGTCGGGTCATCAGGGACCCCTTGGGGCCCGGCACCATCACCTGCAGGGGTGGCACGCATGCGTGAAAGTGCTGGGCAGGGCAGAGAGGGCTGTGCAGCGCACTTAGGGTAAGGAGCCATGATTTGTAGGTATCAGGCAGCCCTTTGGGCTTGCAAATGTCACCTGCAGGGGGAGGTAGCAGGTAAAGGGCTGCAGTGTGTGTATGCTATCTGGGGCAATTGAAGGCGTACACTGTGGCTGGTAGGGGGCCTGGGGGGCCCTCTATTGCAGGCCCAAGGCAGAGGTGAGTATTGCAACAAGGCAGCCTGAACGAGCTACGTTGACATTTGCTTTGGGTTGGAACAGCTGATGGCGGCAGCCTTGGTGCAGGACACAGTAATTAAGAAGGGCATGAGCTTCAGGCGACAGGTTGTCTGCAGGCCGCGGCAGCATGACCTTCTGCTGCTGGAGCCAGACAGCACCGCCAGCAGTTGTTGGACAACCCAGGGCAGCTGGATTCTGCCTGAGGTCTGCTGCCTGCCCCTGTGTTTCTTGGTCCCCAGAGCTGTGAGCCTCCCCACCTGCATCTGTTTGGGATCCTGCTCGTCCACCTGCGCCCCATATGAGTCCCCAGCCTCCAGCTCCCTCTGGTTCATGGGCCTGATTCTCACTACCACCTGCAGCAAGCATCACATCACAGCTCAGCGATGACCGGCAGTGCTCAACAATGGCAGCCAAATGCTGCACAACCTGCGTGCCAGCCTTGCAATTGCACAGCATGTCCTGATTGCAGGCTAGCCTAAAGTAAACCTTGGAAGGCATCTGAGCCCAGCCACAGTCTCAAAGCAGACACCATGACACCAGTACAGCTGCACTTAGCCCTCCGTCGTGTTCTATACAATTGAAGCATTGGCTGCGTCACCCTGTCAAGTGCAGTCAACATTCTGATGGGCACGCCTGACATTGCGGCGCTCACCTTGATGTTGTCGTTCTCATTCAGGGTGGTGCGTCCCTGACTGGGCGTCCCGGGGTGGCTCCCAGCAGAGATCGGCGGCAGAGGCCGCGTGTTGCTGGCAGGACGCCGAGACGCAGTGGTCACAGCGTTCCTGTCTGCCTGAGGGATCTTGTCCAGGGACTGTCTCATGGGCTTTAAAGCAGACCCTGCAGCAGGGAGGCCAGGCAGCTGCTGTTCAACGGCAGCGCTGGGCTGAGGGAAGGCATCTGCAGCAGGGCAGCCTACTGGGCTGCTGTTAAGGCACTGCCTCATAAGCTTCAGCATGGGCCCTGCAGCAGGGCAGGTCAAGCAGCTGCCGTCCAATGGCAGTGCTGAGCTGAGGTGTGGCATCTGGCAACAGGGCAGGCTAGTCAGTCCGTTCTGCCTGGCGGTCTAGGGACCGCCTCATGGGCTTCAAGGCAGATCCTGCAGCAGGGGAGGCCTGTTGAGCTTGCTGGTACTGCATCATGGGCTGTAGGGCAGCCCCTGCCGCAGGAAGGCCCGGTCAGCAGATGTATTTTTGGGTGTAGTGCTGGGCTTTTAGGGATTCTTTGACATTTGTACTTGCTGCAGTTCTGGGTTTCCGTGTGCAGTGCAGGCCTGGCAATTGACCTTATGGGCAATGCCGGAGCCTGCAATTAAACACAGCAGGGCTTGGTGTCTGTCGTGTGCTGGGCTTGGGTGTGGCATGCGCATTGAGCTGGGCTGCTCATATGTCGTGCTTGCTGAGGAGCTTCAATAATGCATTGGACAGCAGCATAAAAATGGCACCTGGTGTCTCATGCAATGCTAGGCCTGGGCTGGGGGCAGGCAGCTCAGCAGTTCCTTGCCAACAGCATGCTGCATGACCAAGTTGGCTGTGCACCTTAAGGCAGGTCTCTGCCAGCGCGCCCTGGCAGCATGCAGTGTAGCCGAGACTGTGCTGCGAAGCGCCAGATGCAGAGGGGTTCACCTCCAGGCACACTCGCTGTGTTGACGTTCCTGGTGGGTGAGGCCGGTCCTGGCGAGTAGCTCATGGGGGACATCTGACTCCCCGCAGATAGCAATCGTCCTGCAGCAGCATGGCCCTTGGGGTTGAGTGGACACCTGCAGCATGCTGCCTTTGAGGCAAGCTGGCCCTCTGCGGCCAGCAGGGCAGTCCAGGCCAGCGCTGTCAAGCTGAGCTGTGCCCCGCTGACTGCACTCTGCTGTGACAGTGCATGTGCCCAAGCAGCAGCCATTCAAGAGGCAACCTGTGGCAGCAGGGTACACGGGACTCCAATGGACGGCTGCAATATGCTGCACTGGTGCCAGCAGGGGCATTCCAGACCAGCGCTGCCAAGCTGGGCTGTGCTTGCATTCTGCCGCAAGGGTGCATGTGCCTCCCCAGCAGCAAGTCAGAAAGCCAATCTGTGGCGGCAGGGGCCGCAGGGATCATCACTGACGCCTGCAACAAGCTGCACTGGTGCCAGCAGTCCAGCCCAGGCCAGCAGTCTGAAGCCAAAGTTTGCCCTGATAGATGCATCTGGCTGCGACAGTGCATGTGCCTACAAAGCAGCAAGTGAGGAAGCGTCCTGCAGGAGAAGGGTCTGCAGACATCACGACGAGCACCAGGGCAGCTCAGGTCAGCACTTTCGGGCTGGGCGCCTCTTCAGCAACAAGTCAGCCCAGGCGTGGCAGATGAGCAAATGCTTGGGCAACGGGCAAGAGGAGGACTAGTACCCATGTGTAGTGTGGCTGCTCAGGGCAACATGCTGCTGTGGTTGCACCCTGCAGCTGCTAGCTGGGCAAGGCAGCACAAGTGAGCGTCAGGGCAGCATGTGCTTGACAAAGACAGCCCGATGTGCGCTGCTGCTCTTTCCTGGCAGCCCAGCTGTCAGACGCCCAGTGGGCCACTGCTGGGCACAGCTCCAGGCGACCAGTGCCTGGCAACAGGCTAGAGGCTTGCCTGAGCTGTGCGCATTCCTGCTCATTGCATCGGGATGCGCCTGCTGCATGCCCTGCTGCATGCCCTGCTGCAGCATCCGGGGGTCCATCATGGGAGGCAGCGGCGCCAGGCCTGCAGGGTACATTCCTGGCGCCATACCCATCAGCGGGGCTGAGTGCGACGAAGTCTGGACTTGCAAGTGGGGCGGCAACTGCAGCACAGAACAGCACTCTGTAGCGCACCAGGCAGTGTCAGTGCCAGACTCCATGGCCAAGCCGCGGCCCCAGAGCTGCGCTCAAGACAAGCAGGCTGGCTGTTGCAGCACCAGGCATTATAGTGCAGCGAAGCAACTTAGGTGGCTCCTCACAGCGTCTGACCTACTGCTCTTGAGGGCAGGCACTGCAGGGCTCACCATGTGCTGGGCTGCATTGAAAGGCATGGCCTGCCTGGCCCCAAGATTGGCCTGTCGACTAGAGGTCCTGCTCATTCTTCTCTGCTGGAGTGCAGCTGTGGCAAGCCTTGCTAAAGCCTCTGCTTTGCTGACAACATCCCTATCATCATGGGCTCACTGAGCTCTGCCCGGCCCCTGCCAGCCGTTTGGCTACAGTAAGAAGAGAAGCGTTCACACTGATTGCTCAGAGGTCGTTTGGGTCAAGTGGCCGGGCATGCACAAGTCAACGTCTAAGTCTTGGACACATGCCATCTAACATGGCCTCCAGCCAGCGAAGCAAACCTTCATCAAGGTCAGTGTCTACCTGCTCAGTCGAAGCAATCTGCCTATGCCTGAGGGAAGCCTGCCCGCTAATACTACAGGATCAAAAGCACCAGCAGCCTAGAGCAGGAGGCGTCACAGATGGAGGTGACCCTGACGCTTGTCCTCTGCTGGAATGCCTGCATGTATTGACATGCTGATTTTGCTTCCTCTGCAGACCAGGCTGGCAGAGCTCAGGAAGGCGATGGTGGAGGAGAGGCAGAAGCGTGAAGCTTTGAAGTGAGCATGGTCACGGTACTTTCTTGGGCAGTGGGGAGTGTCTCCTGTTGGAAGACGACTTTGCACTCCCCGGCTGCAGGAGACAGGCCGCTCAGGGAGGCTCTGGCACGCTATGGCACAGCTCGAGCGCACTCAGGGCCCAGGCCAATAGCCGGCCCAACAGCAAGCCCAGCCCAGCTAGCAGCCAGGCAGAGCGTCTTCTGCAACGTGCCCAACGCAGCAGCAGTGGTGCTGCTGGCAGGCCTGTGCCAGTGCCCCCTGAGGCGCCCCGGCCAGTGCAGCGCCCTGCGCGACCGCTGGCAGGCATAAAGGTCAGCACATGCGCTCAAGAATGATGCCTGCCACAAGTTGGGGGCATAAGGGATGCATTTGAACTGCCACAACACAGCGCCCTTGATGGCCGCTAGGGAATGCACAGGTCGGCAGAGCTCCTGTGCAGAGGCCGAGTCCTGTAGGGCTATGCCGCCTGCCCTGCAATGGCACTGCATATCCTCAGCAATCTGGACTGCACCAGAGGCAAGAGGTGCTCTTCTGCAGCCTCCTGTGCAGCTGTCGGCTGTGCCCGCAGCCACTCAGCCCCTCAGCCTGCAACTTTCACCATTCCCGGCCTGCGACAAAGTTCAGGCACCCCTGTGCTTTTATGCACTGGATATGGCCCCTACAGGTTTGGTCGGCACAGGCAATGGCTGATGATGAGAATGTGCAAGGTTCTCAGGATTTATTGCTGCACCCTCTGAAGTGCTGCTGCGAGGCCATTTGCCTCCCTGCTGCCACCAGAACGTCCAGAAAGTGCCTTGCAGACTGCCAGATTGCGCCAAACAATGCTGGGCTGCAGACATACAAGCCTTCTGCTGTGTACAGGCTCGGTGGTCAGAGGCGGGGGCTGCTCCAGTAGACATGCAGGCAGGGGCCCCAACTGATCAGTCCCTGGCCCAACAGCGGGCTACAGCCGTCACGCCCCCCCTATCTGACACCACAGGGCTCCCAGGCAGGCGCAGCTTTGCAGGCCCGGCTGCAGCAGGCGCACTGCAGGCAGCTGAGTCCAGGCAGGCAGCAGCCGTGGGTGCGCAGGCTGGCAGCCAGGCAGGGGCCAGCAGCCAGGGCGGAGGGGCCCTGCTGCAGGGGGACTTCTCAGAGGCCAGCAGCCATGCAGCCTTCCTGGCAGCCGTGCAGGAGTGGCGGGGCGGAAAGGGGGGCCCCGAGAGTGCTGCTGCCGAGAGGGCTGACTCACAGCCTGCTGCTGTGAGTGGGCAGGCTGCTCAGCAGACTGGAAGGGACTTCGTGGCAACAGGTGAAAATCTGCATAAGCCAACTTGGGTGCATTCTTTGCAGTCATGATTGTGTGCCTGCAAGGCCGTCACATCAGCTTCGACAGCTAGCTTGAGGCTATCGTGACCTGTGTGCCATGCAGCATAGGGAGCGCCCCACTGTCTGTGACCCCTGCAGCAGCTTGTTTTGGGGTGCTGCAGGGGCTGAGACGCAGACCGAGTGGCGCAGCACCCCAGCCAGCCCTGCAGTGAGTGGCGCGACGAGCTACTTTGCCCAGCTGGTGATGCTGCAGAGTGTGCCCAGGGAGACTGCAGTACCTGACAGCGCATTGCTGGATGGTGGAGACTCAGATGCTGCAGCCAGGTGGGTTGGCCGTGTGCCCTGCTCACTGCAATCAGAAACAATGTCAAGAAATGGGCTTGTGATGCTCAACAGAGCTATGCTGCCGCTGTCACACTCTCTGGCTTGTGTTCTCTGAACATGGTCTTGTTGCTGCCTGCGTCCCTTCAGAAGGAATAGCGTCTTGAAGTCTTCGAGTTGGTCAAAACGCCACCCCTAACTTACTGGAGCTAAGAGCACTCATGCTCCTGCAGTTCTGAGACTAAGCCAGCAAAGCCAGAGGCATCCAGCAGCTCAGACGCTGAGACCAGCCTGCGGCAAGCGCATGACCAAGTGTTCTCTGAACATGGTCTTGTTGCTGCCTGCGTCCCTTCAGAAGGAATAGCGTCTTGAAGTCTTCGAGTTGGTCAAAACGCCACCCCTAACTTACTGGAGCTAAGAGCACTCATGCTCCTGCAGTTCTGAGACTAAGCCAGCAAAGCCAGAGGCATCCAGCAGCTCAGACGCTGAGACCAGCCTGCGGCAAGCGCATGACCAAGTCGAGGGGCCATCTCGTCTGCAGCATGCGGACGCTGCTCAGGCTGTGCCAGACCCAAAGGAACTAGAGGACTGTGACACCATCCGAGTGTCGTCCTGCGATCCCATGCTGTCCCTCACATCAGCCTGCCGCCTGCCTGATGCGATTGTCCTTCCTGAAGGCTAGCTGTAGATTGCTCGCCGTGACTTGACTTCTGACATGTTGGCGTCAATTTGTGCTAGCTTGCTGGCTGATGTCATCCTTCAACCCGAAGGCCAGCTGTAAATGGCTCACTTTGACTGGCACTTAACCTACCAGCGTCACCACAACCACCCAGGTTCTACGTGCAGACATCCACATCTGAGGTCCGCGCTCTATTTGCATTACAACAAAGCATATGACAATGCAAGTGAGAAGGCCAGCTGCAGAATATGCTGCAAGATGTCCATTGGGATTGCCTTTGGAATGATATGTTGCAGCTTCAGATGCGAGTGCATCGAGCGTCCTTTCAAGGATGACAAAACGGTTGCAAGAGGCCCACTTGATCAGGGGCAGGGTGGGTCTTGCTCTTTCCATGCAGCACATGCAGGCAGTTATGCTGGCTGCTTGTGAGCATGTCTAAGAGTCCCGCGGCTTGTCTCATTCTGGCAAGCGGCTTGCCGCACGCCAAGTGCAGCAATGCCAGATGGCTGTCCAAACATGGTTGTGTCATGTTCACTTCTCTTCTAGGCAAATCTTGCACTTCTGGCTTACAAACTGGTGTGGCTGGGCTGCATGCCTTCAAGGAGCAAACATAGGCTTGGGCTGCATGTTTGAAGCTGACCCAGATGGAGATCTCCTCAGGGCGCTTCGAGTCAAACACAGGCTGGGCCCCGAGTTCCCTACCGACAGGCAGTCCAACAGGTAGGCGAAGGGCTGTGAGCACCTCCTCTGCTGTATCACAAGTGCCGAATTTGAATACGGGCCAGCGGCCGCTTCCCACGCAGGCAGCCAACTTCGCAGGGCAGGCCTGTGCTGCTGGACGTGGGTGGGGAGGTCTACAAGTCCACATGGCAGACGCTGAGTGGCAGCAGAGTCTTGCAAAGCTTAGCCGTAGGAGGTGCTGAGAGGGAAATTTTCATCGACAGGGATGGCCAGGTGAGGCCGCCCTTGACCTCTGAGCCCTGTGTTGCACACCGCTGCATTGCAGATGCTTTGCTCAACATCCATAGCGTCCGACATGCTGACAGCCTGGCCTGCTTGCGGCACGTCCACAGACTTCAGGCTGCAGTCGGCTACCATAAGGCCTCTGACAGTGCCCCTTGGCCCCGGGGTCATGTGAAGTCCCCTCACCCCTGCGCGACATGGGAGCCCCTGCCCCTGTAGTCATGGCATGTGGCACTGCCAGCTGGCCAGGCTCCCTGGTGCATTGCAGGGCTGCAGCCCACTGCTTCAACCAACGCTGAGTCACCCAGACCCTTGCATTGCAACCACACTCTGACTGCAGCGAAAGTTGTCTGTCGTCCTCTAGGAGGCTCTGGTACTTTGCCTGCAGCTGTTCCATTGGATCTTGGAGTACCTGAGGGCTGTCAGTGGCGGAGACCAGCACCTGCACCTTCCCAGAGATGATGTGCCCCTGCTGAAGTCCCTGCTGCGGGAGGCTGAGCACTTCCAGCTGCCAGGTGGGTGAACCCTCACCTGCCTAAAGACCCGTCGGAGCTGCCCAGCTTCAGATCCAGTGCATGGACGGAGGAGAGCTGGGCGTGTCCCTGGAATGTTCTGCTTGCATTCTGGGCTCCAATCCCGCCCCAGCCAGCTCTGGCTGGATGACCTGTGGTGCCAGCCCACCTGGCCACACCTGGCGGGCTGTGGTTGCGTCTGTGGTGGCTGCATAAGCCAGCAGCATGCTGCCGGGCACATGGCGTGGTGCTAGGACCCCAGCTCTACGCAGCAATTCATACAACACCCCCTGCCGACAACAGCGGCCAGGCATTGAAGCATTCACCTTGTTTGGGCTGGCAGAAGTTGAGGGCGGTTTTTAGCTGCAAGTTTTCGATAGCCCACAAAAGGTGTCCCAGACCATGCCACAGTGCAACCCGTTTGGCATGCAGCAAGGCACTATGCACCTGCTGGCATAAGGCTTACAGCGTTAATGTTGGCTGGTAGGCAGCAGTAGGTCTGCAGACAGCCTGATGCCAATGCAGCCTGTCAAGTTAGGCCCTGCATGGCCCTGCAGGCTTGGCACGGCTCGTCAAGCGGAACCTGCACCGCCTGCAAGCAGGCCGGGACAACCGCCCCGCGAGCACCTCTCTGGACCTAAGCAGCACCCGGCCGCAGACTGGCAGCCATGAGGTGGAGGACGGCAGCACTCAGGACCCAGGTCGCCAGCGCAGCAGGTTAGTGCTGCAACTGTAACTAGTTGGGCTGATGTGGGGTCTAGTGCTGACACACCACACCTGGGACGCTGCAGCACAGAGGTCCCACTGCTGCATCAGCCAGCACAGTGCTGACTTAGTACGTTTGGGGACCCAGGCTCCCAGCTTTTCAGATGTAACCCTAGCTGAGTTGGTGATGCTGCAAGCTGCACAGGGCTGACGGACCACCCCTGAGGCTGTGATTGCCAGCACGAAAGTGTGTGTCAGCTAGCACAGTGCTGCCATACCTCACTCAGGACCCTGGCCACTAGCCAGCCCAGCAGCTGCGTGTCAAAGGTGGCCTAGCTGGCCTCAGCAGCGCTGCAGGCTGTACAATGCTGACATGGCATACATGGGACCCTGGCCGCCTGGGCAGCAGGTGTGTTTGGACAGTGGGCTGTCTGGGCGTGCTCTGTTGCAAGCTGCACAGTGTTGACCTGACCTACTTTGGGCTCTGACCGCCAGAACAACGTGTGTGTTTGTGAGAGTGACCCTGCCGCAGACCCAGCTGAGCTAGTGCTGACATTCCAAATGTGGGACGCTAGCCGCCAGCGCAGCAGCTGGCTGCTGAAGGTAGCCTCGCTGCCCCTCACAGAGCTGCATGCTGCACAGTGCCGACATGACACTCTGCGGACTTGGGCCGCCAAGTCAGCACTGGTGTGCGGGGGAGTGGACTTGCTGGCCGGCCAATGCTGTCATGCATGCTGCTGCTAGTGGCACACGCATACAAGCTGCACAGACCGTCAGGCAGCCAGAAGCTCTGCCTGGGTCGAGGCTGGTTGTACATTACTTTCTGCTGCAGGAGCCGAGGCCAGGAGCAGGAGCGGCGCAGCAGCCTGCAGGAGCAGGGGCATGGCAGCCACCGTTCTTTTGAGGTGTGCTGGCAGTGACCCATCTTGTCTGCCAGATCTGCCTCCTGCATAGCTGTGTTGGAAGTGACCCATCTTGTCTGCCAGAGCCGCCTCCTGCATAACTGTGCTGGCAGTGACCCATCTTGTCTGCCAGACCCGCCTCCTGCGTACCCATGCTGCACCTCAAGAGACAGAGCAACACCCATGCTGTTGTGGTGACCTTGGTGTGGGACAGCAGGGCTAGCCAGAACTGTGTCCCTTGAGCTGGTATGCACCCAATCAGCTCTCATAGCTGCAGGCTGGTGGAGGCAGATGCAGCAGGGACACGGCGGCGGCTGCGCTGGAGTCCCCTGGCAGGGGCCATGGGCAGAACGGGCCCCCGCAGGCGTCCAGAGATAGTGAGCACGGCTATGGGGCTGCCGGAGGTGCGGAGAGGCAGGGGCGAGCCCCCCTGACCAGTGGGAAGGGCAGGCATCGGCGCATACGGCCCCTGTTTGAAACGCTGTACGTCGCCGTCAGCCACCACAGCCCCAGATTCCCAGAGGTGAGATCGGGCACGGCCCTGCACGCCACCCCTGCCGGGGGAGGCAGCGCCTCTCACAACGCATGTGGCTGTCAGCAGTAGTAGAGCTCTGACAGCCCATGTGCACCATGCTCCAAGCTTCTGCTGCATGTGCTGCACCCTGGCCCAGCTGCATATAAACAGTGTAGGCCACTGGCAGCCCCCAAGTATGGCCCTCATGTTGATGTCGCTGACTATGCTGCACCCTGCCACACTGGTCGGCCCTGTCATCAGTGCCTCACGTCAATGTCATCAACACACCTGCAGGACAAGGTCATGGAGCTGACCCTGCTGGCCAACAAGCAGACTGAGGAGTTTGCCCAGCTGGGCTACACCGCCACCAACGTCAACTCTGGCGTGCTGCATGAAGCAGGTGAGGGGGACCTCACATAAGCATTGGAGGGTTGCTGGACAGCAGTGGTGACAAGAAGTGCAGGGCTGCCATGCATCAGCCTGGCACTTCCATGAATGCGCTGAGTCAGGCCTGCCTTGAATATGAGGAAGGCCTTGCGTTGGAGGCAGGCCTGACTCAGCGCATCAACAAAGATGCCAGGCTGATTCAGCGCATCAACAGAAACACCAGGCTGATTCAGCGCACAGGCACGCATGAGCTGTGCAGCTGCGATCATGGCTGAGTCATGAAGGCACTGTCTGGGCGATCCGAGGGTCATAGCCTGCACTGCATGCGGGCAGCCTTATTGCCCTTCTCGCACATTGCGCTTTTCACACATTGCCCTTTTCACACATTGCGCTTGTCTCTCGACGACCTCCTGCCAACCTCCTACCGATGAGCAGAGGCGTTTGCATGAGAACCATCACATCATATGTGCAAAAGCAGCACATCGCCGCCTGGCATGTGCCACATCGCCGCTCAAGGCTGCAAGCGCGTCGCAGTCCTGATTCGCGATTCCAGACTGCCCTGTTGCCTTTGATGCACGCCTTCAATTTCACGCCATCGATTCCCATTGCCCTCACCACTTCACAGCAAGCTCAGCCCTGCTCATTTCCCAACCAGCAGCAACCCTAAACCCTAAACTCGAACCACTCTTCCTGGCTGCAGGCAAGCAGGAGGGCGCCTTCACGATGTACATACAAGTCGTTCTGCAGGCGCAGGAGATCGTGCAGCCAGCATCCGCCTCCACCGGGCAGCAGCCCAGCAAGCCCGCCGCTCATGTGAGCGGCTGTTGCGCAGTGCAGAGATGCAGAGCTCTGCACTGGCATGGCATCACACCTGCAGCTGCACTGCATCTGGTGCAAGACAGTTGCACTGCCACGACAGCAGCATGGAAAGCAGCAGGTGCACTCCAGCAGCTGATGTAGCAGCTGCACAAGCTGGCTCAGACAAACCAGGTACAGAACCCTTGGCAGGCTGTTCATGCTGGGAGGGAGGTGCTCATGGCCCCTCTCCCAAGGCATGCACACGTGGGTGGGGACCATTGGCACCTGCGGTGTCACCCACGCTGCGTATCTGCATGCAGGCTGCTACACCGCTGCTGCCAGCCACCACCTCAGACGCTGCTGCTTGGGCAGGCGCCCCGTTGGACCTCCAGCCAGGCTCAAACCCTCAGGAAAACCTGCCGCGCCTGCCAGACCCTGGCACCGTCACCCACAGCGCGGTCCAAGGGCGGCCCCCGCTACGGCACAGCATTCCAGGTGCCACTCGAGCCGTGCCCGCCATGGCTACTGGGACTGCACCGCGGCGCCACAGCCTGTCAGGGCCCCCCACCTCTCCCCACATGGCGGCAGCTGCTGCCAGCGTGTCCCGCATGAGGGCCCAGTGCTTGGCGGCTGCCGCCGCCGGCAACGCCGCTCTGCAGCAGCAGCTGCACGATGGCTCGGGTACTGCCGGGTTGGGGCAGCAGAGCAGGGGCCCACTGGCTCCGCACTCTCGCAACCAGGGTGTGATGCACCACACAGCCTCGCCGCAGCAGCGCACTGTGGGGGCGTCAGGAGCCTCCCCTGCAGGCAGCTTTGGCAGGAGTCTGGGGTTGCATACACAGCCGCCTCTGCAGCTGCCGCCCATGGCCCCTGCAGGTGAGCGGGCTATATCTGAATATATTGTTAAGGGTAGTTCAGGTCAAGTTCTGGACCTGCAAGCTCCTGAAGTCCTGGCGCCTTCATGCTGCTCATTTCATGCACTGCAGCTGTCCTCGACAGTCCTGCTTGGTACCTCTGCATCTGCATGGCTGCAATCTGCTGGACTGCCAGTGGCTGCCTCTGCTAAAGTTTACAGTGGCAATGCTGTCCAGAAAACATGTAGTGAGCCTGCCATGCGGAGGTGCCTGCTGCCTGCTGAGGTGTCCCGTGCACCCTCAGCCCAAGAAACATATTGTGAACCTGCTGCATGCGGAGGTGCCTGCTGCATGCGGAGGTGCCTGCCCATGTGGAGAAGGCTGCTGCATGTGCATGAGGACTTTGAGGTTGAGCAGCCTCCCTGTGCAGGGAGCCTGCAGAGGCCGCAGCTCAGCAAGCTGCCCCCGCTGCCCACCCTGCGGGGCAAGGCGCTGGCCAGAGGCGCTGCAGCTGCCCAGGCAGGTGCAGCCCCAGCGGCCACTCCCCGCATGGAGGAGTTTGGGCTCAACTTCCTGCCCCAGTACGACCACAATGGGGACCTGCTGAGTGCGCGGCTGTCCCTGCCATCGCCCACAGCTCTTGACGGGGCCGCCCCGCGCAGCTCAGTCCCACTCAGCAGCACTGGTAAGCAGCCGCCGTGCGCAGAGATATATCGTGTGCCTGCACTCGACCACCAGTGCACCTTGGCATGACACAGAGCAATGGCCAGGCTCAAGACCAGCATGAAGCCAATGCAGGCAGCCCGGGAGCCCCACAGCAGCACCAGTGGCGGGTGCACCTGACCTGTTGCAGTGGACACTAAGAGGGTTGGTCTAGGGTCTAGGGCCAGGGCAGCGATGCCTGATGCCGTGATGACAATGCTGCCCTGCAGGTGAGGCAGCACAGGACAGCCAGGTGCCCCCCACAGCAGCTGCAGCGGCAGGTGCTGCGCAAGAGGGCCTAGTCCAGCGCCAAGCAGCAGCGGACCTTGCTGCCGAGCTGACCATGGATGCTGGCGTGCATGCTGCGGCGGGCCAGACAGTGGCCGACGGGGCTGTGGGGGCTGCGGAGGCGGCGGCCTGGCTGCAGCCGACTGGCGAAGTGCTGGACCTGCACCAGGACCTGCTGACCAGCAACACCAGCGACCTGACGAGCATCCACTCCAGCATCATGGGGCTCATGGGGGCGCCGGCAGCCTCGTCAGCTGGGGCTGCCCGGGGGACGGGCGGCGCTGCCAGCAGCCCTGCACGGCAGGAAAACCGACTGTACTCGCATGCCCTGGACTCAGGTTCCACAGGTGGGCCACACTGTACTCGCATGCCCTGGACTCGGGTTCCACAGGTGGGCCACACCAGGGCTCTGTGAGCATGTGGTATGCACAAACAGTTCCTTGGAGCCTGGCCAACACAGCTTACGGAGCATGAGCTGGGGTCTGCTGGAGCAGGTGCTGCTGTGCAGGTGGACATAGGTGCCTCTCCGCTGCCTTTCACACACACGGTTTGCAGGCACAGCGTCCCAGCATGATGCTCCCGATGGCGGGCAGTGGGCTGGGCCTTGCACAGATCCCGCACAATGCAGCCTGCTTGAACTGTAAACCCTAAACCCTGACCATGCCGTCTGCCTGCAGGCGGAACGGCGTCTCAATGCAATGCCGCTCAGGGCGGGTGGTGGGCCGGCAACGGTGCATATGAGGCCGCCGCGCCGGCCACGTCTGCGGGGCTGAGCCTGGAGGAGGCAGCCGATGGGGTTGCGGGGGTGCTCTCACGCAGCACCAGCCTGCTCAGCTCACAGGACCTGCTAGAGGATCTGGCCGAATGTGTGCTTCCCTTTACGCATGACGCACTTCTAGGTTTGCATGGACGGCCTGGCCAGAGCGCAGAGACTGCTGGCGGAATTGTCTGAGGGCGGGGGGCTGCATCTGTCTGCTTGGCACATGTCTGAAAGGACAGCTTGGCTGGAATACAGAGCTCACAGGCCCTGCTGGACAAGCTGAGGTATCATCCATGCTGCACAAGTCCATCTGTGCCTGGACAGCTTGGCCAGAGCCAAGGGGTGGCTCAGTGTTTGCTGCTGCTTTGGAATGGCCTTGCCTTGAGCTGGTGCTGCTCCCAAAATGTCCTGCCCGGCAAGCAGGGACCTGCAATCTGTGAGCTGCAGCACTTGCTCAAACACCTGCCTGCACTCTACACGTGCATTGCCAGCTGACTGCTGCCAGGGGGTCAACCAGATCTGCGCAGAGCTACAGTCAAACTCCGTGCAGACCTCTGTGCAGACCCTGTCCCTGCTGCTGCAGGTGCGGGTCGGCAGGAGCCTGTTCGAAGACCTTCTGTGCTCAGCCTGCCCCTCCTGCTGCAGGTGCGGGCCTGCATGAGCGCGGTCAGTACAGCAGCGGCTCAGATGTCAGCGCGGCAGGCACGCAGGGTTCCGCCTCAACCGCCTCCCGGCGGGGGCCACCGGCGTCTCAGGGCGCTGGCCTGAAGGTGAGTTGGGAGAGCTGGTGTGGCTTGCTGGCCAACATCAGAGCATGTGTCTTGTGGGCAGGACCGGGAAGTTAGCCCGCCTCCTGCTTGAGGCTTACTTCCAGGCACGATTTAGAGGCCAGGCAGCTCCAGGGCGCCGCTTGGTCAATATGCAACACTGCCGCCACTGGCCAGTTCAGCACTCTTGGTCCTAGTGCCACTGTTCATCATCAGCTTCTCTGAACGTGGTGCCGCTGTTTAAAGTGGCTCAGCTGCTGGTCACGTCCAGAACATGGGCAGCTGAGAAGCACAACCAGCGCTGCTTGCTGGAGCTTCACAAAGCAACCAATGCTACGTGCGCTGCATGACTGCCAGCCAGATCGTCGAGCCACGTGTCTTTTCAATGAGTGCAGGCAAGCCTACGCGGCATATGTTTTGTACCATGCTCAAACTGCACTGCTGCTGCCAACAAGAAGGCGCAGTCGTGCCCTGCAGCAGCCCTACCCCCACAGAATCAATTCATCCCCTTGCAGCAGAGGGAGTTTGTGAGCAGCAGGAAGCGCTGCCTCTTGCTGCATTCACGTCACGCCTCTCCCTCTGCTGCAATGGGTGGTGACCCAGCCAATGCCGTCCTGACCCTCACCTCTCTGAGGGCTGCAGCATGTGACAGTGATCGCTCCGTACTGATGCTGCAGGACGTGACCCTCAAGAAGCGCCACCTGCTGGACGCGCTGCTGGACTCGGACGTCTCCGGCCTGACCACGGCCCGTGACATGGGCAGCGCCACAACCCCCAAGCTTTCGTCGCCCGCCCTGGCTGTGCAGCAGGTCAGCCCGGCCACTCCACACGGCCAACCCCTGCAGGGGCATGAGTCTGACTCAGGCAGCCCTGCCAGTCCCCTTACCCTGCTGCAGCAGCAGCTGCAGAGCCCCCAGGACCAGCAGAGCTGGGCGGCGGCCCCAGTGGGGTCGCACTGCGCGCCGTGGGAGGGCAGGCTGGGCTGGCACGTGGTCACGGAGCCCCTCCCAGCAGCCGCCTGCCACCGCTCAGACCACCTTTCGCCGAGCTCGGAGGGAGCTCCCGAGGCCGCGGAGTCTGTGTCGAGGTCCCACAGCGGTGCGCGGGATCGGTGGTCCGCCGACGCCCCCTGTGTGGCTGCCACGTGGGCTCACCAGCGGCGTGCCAGTGCAGAGACCCACACCTCGCAAGCGCTGTCCAGCCCAAGCACTCTGGCCAGCACGCTGACCCCTGCCGCCAGCCCAGCCAGGAGCTCGCGGGGCAGCCACAGCCCGGCCATGCAGGGATCGCCAAACCCCACACTGGCCACCACCCCCAGGTCTGGCATCTTCAAGCATGGCCTGGAGGTGCTGACTGGCAGCAGCCGCACCCCCAGCCCGCAGCACGCGACTGCTGCTGCTGCCCCTGAGGCTGGCAGCGGCTCTGGGGCACAGGGCGAGGGCAAGGGCAAGCTGCCCTTGGCCCTGCCTGGGTGGGCGCCGGTGCTGCGCCACAGCACGGGCAGCAGCCCGGCCGAGCGGGGGAGGCCAAGTTGCAGCCCTGGGGGCCTGCACCCCCTGCTGGAGACGCCGGACGAGATCCAGCCGGCCACGCCGGATGCTGAGGGGCCGGCCCCTGGGGCTGCTGCTGCCAGCGCGACCAGTGTCAGCGGGCAGGCCAGCGGCAGCCAGCTGGGGGGGCCACGTAGCTCGTGGAGCCCAGGGGAGCGCAGCCTGCGCCAGCCTGGCGGCTGGGGCAGCACTGCTAGCAGCGGGGGCCCGACTCCGCAGGGGCCTGCTGGGGGTGGACACTTCGTGAACCAGGAGCAGGAGGCCAGACGGCTCAGCCTGAATGAGCCACTTCAGGCTGCCAGTGGCTCCAGCGAGAACACAGGTGACAACCTGACACAAGGCCTGAGCTGTGGCTCGGCAGGGACTGATGGTTTAGGGGCTTGAAACGTGTTCTGCAGACACCTGCAATGCTGAGTGCATCCTTGCCAGCCTCTGATGGCAACAGCTGCTGTCATGTCAGAGCAGCAAGCTGACGGTGTCGGACCCTGTCGAACGCTCAACACCTCTCAAGCCTGTTCGGACGTCTGTCATGTCTGTCCCAACAGTGGGCCTGTCTGCTGCCACGCATCAAGCTTGATGCTGTCAAGATGCTGTCATATGTACAGCAGGATGCATGGCATGGGCTGTGCGGAGCCGCACTCTCTGCAACGTGCCCTAACTGTTTGAGTTGATTGGCACAGAAGCCGCACCCTTTTGCAGGTTCCCATCAAACTCACCCCGTAATTATCTTGGTTTATATATGATAAATGGCTCCCTAAGTAGCTCTGCCTGGCTGCAGGGTGGCGCAGGAGACGCACTCTGCTTCATGTTCCCATCAGATGCACCCCAGAGAAAAGTGGTACAACGAATGGCTCTGCCTGGCTGCAGGGCGGCGCAAGAGCCGCAGCCTGCTCAACCGCCTGCTGCGCACCCACGAAGCGCCCTTGCTCGAGGCGGCAGGCCCTGCCCAGGGTGTGCGCGCCTCAGGGCATGATGCAGAGATGGCGCCGGCCTACAGGGTGCATGCCAGCAGCGTGGGGCCAGACAAGGCAGAGAGGCTCAAGACGGCGCCGGCCCGGCACAGCTGGGGCCTGAAACCAGTTGACAAGCCAAGCAGCAGTGACCCTCAACAGAGGCAACAGACAGTAGAGAGTCCACCGGACGGCGAGGTGCAGCAAGGCACCAGCGATGCTCAATTTATTCATCTACCTGTGCAGAACAGTAGGGTGGAGCAGCCCAAACGTGGCAAGCTGTTTGGGCTGTTCCCCATCCCTGAAGCCAGCCACAGGCCTGCCTTGGAGCAGGGGCAGGACACTGCTCAGATTGTTGTGGCCCCACCACCTCAGAACCGGAAGAAGTTCAAATTCCGACTGTGGACCAGCTAGATGTCTAGTGGCATTGCGTACTGGCCAGCTCCAGATGTCTGCGACGGATTTCATGGGGGGGGGGGGGGGGACCGCATCGTAACCCTGTGCAATGTACAGTGTCTGCGGCAGATTTCATTGGGGGAGGACTGCATCGTAACCCTTGTACATCAGACCAAGTACATACTGCTCAAACAGTCTGCTTCTGCCACACAAGCATAAACCCCTCACAGACTTGCCCCCTTGCTTTTAGAAAGTGACTGGCAGAGCCCAATTTTTCCGACTCTGATTTGGCTTGAACGCGTTTGAAGAACAACAGTGGGCTGTTGAGATGTTGGATTGTCATTTTGTGTCATCAATCCTTTGTTGATAGCCTCTCACTATCGTACAAAGCAGTGCGCCAGGTTGCAGTCTTGGAATCCTCTGACACTGCATTATGCACTGCAACAGGGAGGCAGCTCTTCTCAGGTCAGAACTTGAATGTGCAGAAGATTAAGCGGGTGACTGTAGGTGTGAGCACCACACATGGCCATTCAAGGTCTGAAGAGCCTGAGCAGCGTGCACTACCTGGGGTCATTCTGACAGTCTCAGTGAGGGCTCTGTTGTGCTTGATCATGGAGGCTGCAGGCCCTGGAAAGAACTGCCTGTCACTAGCTCCGCCCTGAGTGCCCTGAAGGCAGCGCCAGGCATAGTCACCAGCATGGCTCACATCTATTATTCCCATGCAACAGCGAAAGCGGCAGCCAGAAAGCATTGCACAACGCTCCTGAACCATGGGGACAGGTCATCAGCATGGCCCTAGCTTATCATTCCCATGCAGCAGCATCAGTGGCTCTCTCACCTGCAGTTTTGCAGAATTCCTTGTGAGAAGCATCCAAAATACTCATGCTGTACAAACACACACACACACACACACAGACACACACACACACACACACACACAAACACACACATAGGCACCCTGCCACAGCTGAGTTGCACCTGATCTGCTGCTGCAACTGGATAGTGGTCCCCCGCAGGTTGCGCAGCTCCACTGTGCAGGCAGCAATGGTGCTCTCAGACGCAGTGGAGCTTGTCTCGGCCTTCTTGATACGAGCCTGGGCATCCAGCAGGCGCTGATACAGGTCCCCTCTGGTAGCAGCTGCTGACTTGGCTGCCTGTGCCCTAGCAGTGTCCACTGCTGCAGCCTGCAGGCGGGCAGGGGTGGGGCTTCAAACTGCAGGCAGGCAGGTGTGAGGCCTGAAGCTCTGTGAGCGCTTGGGGCCTGCAGCAGTACAATGGGGGAACCTGGCTGCTTTTGCCTAGATTCATAATTGCTTCTTGGCAGCAGCTGATGCCTCTGTCTCTCAGTGTCTGGTGTATCTACAGATCCTATGGTGCTGACGTATTGCAGGTCATAAGCAGGGCCTCATGCTTCTGCTGGTGGCACACATCTCTCACCAGTGGTATTCAATTACTTGAGAGGTCAATTCTGTTGTCAGGCAGGGTTCAGCCATCACAAAGGCCAAGAAATCCTGTCAGGAACAGACATTGTCCAGGATGAAATCTTTTGGGGTATGCACGAGCAGGAGTGTTGGTGGTGGGTCCATACAAGTCATGAAGGCTGTCATAAAGGCTGCATTTGTGCTCAGGGTGAGTGAAATCTGGGGGCTTTGCTGTGGACTTTGCTGGGGCTGCACTTCTGCTCAGGCATGTGTGACCAGGGGCCTGCAGGGCTTCTGGGACCTGGCTACATTGTGCTCAGGGTTGAGTGAGTCTGGGGCCTGCTGTGGGCGATGTTGGGCAAGCAAGTCTCTGAGCGGCTGCAGACTCCTGCAGACTGACACAGCTGGGCTGTGCACTACCAGCAACCTGAACTCTCTGCCCTGCAGGTCACAGAGGGATGCGCAGCGCTTGCTGAGCCCTGCGCTGCCTGCTGAGGGGAACCTAGGCCCTCAGCAAAGCTTCCCCCTGCCCTGCCATCAGAGCTGAAGACCTGGCAAGAGATGGCTCACCTGAACCTGCTCCTGAGCGGCCAGCTCTGCCTGCATGTGGACGTTGTCATGGGTCACGTGCAGGGCATCCTCCAGGGCGACGTCATACGCCTTCTTGATGCGCAGCAGCAGCGGCCTGCAGGGTGCCAACAGCAGAAAGCATTTTTACAACGCATGCGTGGTGCCCAACCGTCAGCTACAGCACTACCATGGCTGACACGCTCGTGCTACAGGCTGCCTGCAGCATGAGACGGCGCCATCATGAAGGTCTTGCTGCACTGCAGACACAGGCAGGAGTGTGGGCAGCAGCAGCATGCAGCTCAAGAGCAGCAAGTGTGTACTGCAGTGCCATGCATGGTGCTTAGAGGGCACTGCGCGGCACCTGCAGATGTGGGCAGCCCTCTCCATGGCGCAGCAGCGGCGAACTGCGAGGGGCCGTGACCAGCTTCTTCTGCGTGCCATGCATCTCAGTGACCAGTGCAGCATTCCTGGCCTTTCAAAGCAGCAATTCACACCACTCTGGCCGGCAGCAGTTTGCAAACCCTCAACCACAGACACAGGCCGCATGCAATCTTGTGCACGGCAGCAGTGGCCAGCAGCATGGCCATCGGGCAGCAGCCCTCATATGAGCAGCTAGGTCACTGCTAGCATCCCTGACGTGAGCAGGTTGCAATACAGTGAGGTGAATACCTGTAGGTCGTGAAGCTGTGGATGAAAGCCTCGAAGGTCTGTCTGTGAGCGTCCAGAGAGAGATTGGCAGCATTCAGGGAGGCCACACCAGAGTTGCCGTATGCTGCTGACATCCTGCATGGTACAACAGCGTTGTAGTGAGCAGCCAGGAAGTATGTGTGGCATTGAGGCTGCGCAGTATGGGTGGCGAGAGTCAGGAGATGCACAGCCCCAGGGCGACAGCCGAGCTGGCTGCCTGGAGCGTTCGCAACAGCACGACGCGTTGCTGAGGGCCATGCTTGTGCTGAAGTGGCACACTGGGAGCTGCCTGCTGTGGTGGATCTGCTGATAGCTTTGTTGGAAGCCAATGTCTCACATCCAGCCATCATTGCACTCAGAGGAGGCAACCCAACTCGCTCTTTGCAGCCCAATTGAGGATGCAGCGTGTACTGGGCATGTGCTCGGGTAGCAGAACCAATGTATCACAATGTAGCTCCAATTGCACCCCAAAATTGCCGGCTGCACCTCTGAAGTCGCCCTACACATGAAGATGGACCCGCGTGGGTGCACCTGTCGACCTGCTGCGAGCCTGCTAGCCATGCAAGGCAAATCCACACATCCATCAGCTGCAGCCCGCCCGCCAGGACACACAGATCCACGTGTTCACCTGCTGTAACCTGCCAATTACTTTAGACAGGCCCTCCTGTCCACCTGCTGCACTCTGCCAACCAACATACACAGGTCCACTTATCCACCTGCGGCAGTCTGCCAGCCACGACAGACTATATCCACCTGTCCACCTGCTGAAGCCGTGCCAATCAGGAAACAATCACCCACCTCTCCACCTGCTGAAGCCTGCCATGCGATACACAGGCCCACCTGTCCTCCGGCTGCAGCTTGCCCGCCAGTGAAGGCAGATTTGTCTCCCCGCCAGCTACAAACACAACTCACTCCCTGCAGCCCCCGCACACCTGTCTACGAGCTGCAGCTTGTCTGCAAGGAAGGCCTCCAGATTCTCCCGCAGTCGGGGCACCTGGGGCTGCAGATCCTGCTCCTGCCCCTGGTCTGCCGCGCTGTCGTTTGAGTCGAGGAAGCCCTCAGGCTGCAGCAGCTTGAAGGCGTCCTTCTGCCTGAACAGCGCTGGCAGCGCAGCCCTGCAGGTGCAGGAGACTGGTGGGAGTCCCCTCAGGGAGCAGGGTCATGACACTTTAGTGCGTGTAGCGGCTGTCAGCTTCACTGCAACGTGCAGCCACCTAGGCAGCGGCGTATTGCAGCACTTTTCCGCTGTCTAGGCGCTTTACGCTGGACAGCTGACACGGCATGCCACGCTGTGCTTGGCAACGCAGCTCCGCAGGGATGCACACGTGATCTGAATGGTGTGCAGGGAGCTGTGGGGATGACGCATCTGCTGAAGTTGGAGGCGTACAGAGGCAGTGTGTGCCAGTGGTACAGTGCGGTGATGAAGCCTGCAAACTCCAAAACCGTGTGGTGGGCCAACGCATGTTGCAGCGCCACACGTACACACCTGCCCTTCACGAAGGGGTCGCTTTGCATGGTGCTCAAATTGCCCCCAGTGCAGCAAGGGCTCGCCAGGCTCCCAGCTATCATTACTTGCGTGAACACCCCCAGCAAGCAAGTGCTGGCAAGTGCCCACCTGCCCTTCACCAATGGGGCGCTTTTCATGGTGCCCAAATGGCGCCCAGAGCACAGCAGGGGCTCTTCCCGCAAGCTTCAAGCTCCCTGCTGGCCTCACATTCGCTTCATATGCACGCGCAAACCTCAACAAGCAAATGCTGGCAAATGCCCACCTGCCCTTCACCAGCGGGTCGTTTGGCATGGTGCCCAAATCGCGCCCAGCGCGACGGGGGCTGCCCCCAGGCTCCAAGCTACCCCTGCTGGCCCCTGGTCCTTCCAGGCTGAGATGGCTGCGTGACCCTGCTGCTCCCAGAGGGGCGTCCAGAGCAGCCGCTCTGTGGCGCCGCCTGGCGGCTGCCGTGCCTATGCGCAAAGGCTCCCCCTCACCGGACAGCGCGCTGTGGCCGGCGGCGCGCAGATTGGTTTCCTGCAGCTGCAGAGGGCACAGGAAAGGGTGTACACAGGGAGGGGTGGGGCCGGTGGGGCAGGCAGACTACGCAGGGCATGTCGGCAGATCAGCCAATGACACGACTGGTGTCACAAGCTGTGATGGAGTCAGGCCTGCACCATCTGGTACTATGGCAGCACAGTTGCTAGAGCAGCTGCAGGCATCCAGTCTGGCTGGAAAGATTGCTGTTTGTGAGCAGGCAGGCGCAGCCAAACCTCAGGTGTTGCGAGCGGGCATACAGTGCCTGCCACAGCAGACCAGCGGAGCTGTGCAGCTTAGAAGGACTGCCAGCAGATAAAGTGATGGCAGCTCACTTGTTGAAGCGTCCTTGGGCTTGGTCCTGCCTGCTCGTCTGCATTTTCTGCACTGCTGGGCAGAGTGCTGCCCTGATCCTCAGCAGACTCATCTTCAGCAGCCTCTCCCCACTCGTCAGCATGTACTGTGTCCCCAGCTGCACCAGCTGCCTGCAGGTCGCTTGGGGCCGGAACACGCACCACCTTGGACTGCTGCAGGGCTGAGATGCCCCAGCGATGCCTCTTGATGGCTTTCTGGACCTGCAGCATGATGGCAGAGGGGGCACTGCATCAGGGCCCTGTGTAGGCAGGCAGGCTGAGTGCTCGGGCAACCCTCACCAGCTCTGCTGCAATCTCGAGAGGCACTGCCTGAACCGTGGCTCTTTCATCGGCAGGCACATCGAGGGTGATGAGGCGGGGCATGCCCGGAACAGCAATGTTTTTGGATGGATTCTAGCTGTAAAAAGTTCTGCTCCTCTTCTCGGTTCATGTTGCCCATAGCACCTTTCCGCTTGCCAGGAACAAGCAGCAGCAGCATCAGGCACAAAGCTGTGGAGATCCGCTGGCATTTGACTTGCAACTTAGACATCTGACCGACGCAGCTGGCGCAAGCATGAGCTTAGAGCGCCAATGCTGGACGGAAGAGCTTGAGTGGAAGGCAGATCAAAGCAGAGGCCATGCCGGGAGGCTAACTTGATGCATGGCGCTTGAGACATGGAGCAACAGAGCGACCCCCGCATCATACGCCTGGTGGATAGACTCATTGCTGAGACGCGCACCAGCAAGCCCGGCACCTCAGCATCAGACAAACTCCGCGACACAGCAGTGAAGGTGTTGACAGGCCGACATGCTGCGCAGGCCAGGTCCTGGCAGAAGGTGTGCAGTGCGGGGTGGCATCGCCCAATCCCAACAAGTCTTGAGGGCCCTGTGACTGCTCCTACAGCATGCAGCAGAGGTCTCGCCATTGCTCATTGCTCAGGCCCCGACAGCACATTGACTGCAGGATGCCGACCGAGTGGAAGAGGAGCTGTCACAGCAGGCCCCCGACCCGCAGCGCTTTAGGGAGACCTTGAGGCAGTTCAGAGCTGATGGGTGGGTGCTTCACAGCTGCTTGGAACTGTGCTGCACACTGTGCTGTGCAGTTGCTGGCCCCACATCTGCGAACAGGGGCTCTCAGATGACCGACTCCGCACGTCCCTGCCCGCTGCAGAGTATCCCGAGCCGACGAGGTGGTCGTCCTGCTCAGCTACCTGCGCAGGAACCCTGACCTGCTGAGGGCACTGGGCCAGCCCACTCCCGGGCGCAGCCGCAGCGAGGCCCAGGCCCTGCACAACCCCTCCAATGTTGTGAATCGACTGCCCCAGCAGTCGGGCAACGGCCTCGAGCGCTCATTCACCGGCATGAGCGAGCGCAGCGACCACAGCGAGCGGTCCTCCGTCACAGCGCCCAGCGTGAGTGAGAGGTCCTTCAGCACAGCTGCAGAGGCCCCCCACAGCGAGCACGGCGGCCACAGAGCGCCCAGCGAGCTGTCTGCCACCAGCCTGGCTGACCGGCAGCAGGTCCCCAGTGCTGCCATGCCCAGCCACCCAGCTGACCTGCAGAGCCTGCAGCAGGCTGCGCCGCCCTCCCAGGCGCGGGCCTGGCAGCCCTCGCGGCACTCCTCTGCAGACCCAGGGGGTCGCCCAATGCCCACACCACTAACTGGGGCTGCGCTCCTCACGGGGCACCGCCGCCAGCACAGCGGGAGCAGCAGCAGCAGCCTGGGGCCAGCCAGGGCAGCCAACGGGGTGGCTGCCTCAAACGGAGCGCATGGCGGGGCACACAGCCTTATAAACACTCCGGAGGAGCCTGGGCGCCAGCAGACGCAGCTGGGGTATAGAAATCCCATGTTCAACCAGGTGCAATTCATGCTGACCTTCTCCCTGTGCTCAGCGCCAGGCTTGCCTCCTCACCAGGCCTGCTTGCCACAGCTTTGCCAGGCAGAGCTGCAGCTACATGGCCAGGGCACTCGCATGCCTGATGAGCCTGCATCTGGGCCACTGCAATATCATCCAGCCTGTATGCTTGCAGCACACTGTAGAGCTGTGGCAGCTGTGCAGCAACATGCTGTGACTGCTGCAGATGGATGGCGTCTCGCCGCTGAAGCCCACCACCAACTACGCACCCCTGCTGACCAATGCTGTGCCAGTGGGGCTGCCGGGGTCGTCCACCAATGGCCTCTCTCCTTCCATAGCAGGTAGCTGCAATCTTGCTGCTGTACTGCACACAGCTCTGGTGTCAGCATAGGACCTGCCTAGGTAGCCGTTTGCCTGCGCCATGCAGACCCCTGCCTGCAGCCAGTGTTTGCCTGCGTCCTGCAGCGTACGCTGCACCCACAGCAGTCCACACAATCACAGCAGCCCGCACAATCTGCACCCTGTGTGGCCCTGCAGGTGTGGGGGACCTGCTGCAGGCACAGGCGCAGCTTCCCCAGAACTTACAGCTGCCGCCCACCCCCAAAATGCCGGAGTGGTTTGCCTCACGTCCCTTCCTGACAGGGACCAACCTGTTCGAGGCAGCGGGCAGCCCTGAGACGCTCAAGCAGCGCGGCACCCGCCCGCCGCAGGAGCTCGGCACCTTCTCACGCCCTGTGCAGGAGCTCGTTGGTAAGGCTGCCATTGCAGTCGTTCCAGGCACGGCAGCGTGCCTCAGAATGTTTCATGCACAGCGGCATGACCCTTGCATAATGACATGGGCTTGCCTTCAAGAGGCCCATCCCTCCTGCAGGGACTGTTTGCAGAAGGCTGTAGGGCTTTAGGTCCAGATTATCCTGGGACAGCAGGTTTCAGCTCTGACAACATGCTTCCAAAGCTCTCATGCGTGCTGCATCACATCTCCTCCGCACCCTTAGTCCAGGCTGTTGCATACACTGAGACTGCACTCCCCTGCAGTGCTGGAGGATGTGCTGTATGCCTTCATGGGCTGGGAGGGCAAGTACATTAAGCTGGCCCAGCACACGGGCGCAGTGGCTACGCCCAGCCCGGGGGGCTGCTTCGCTGTGGAGGGGCAGCTTGACAGCTCCATGCATGAGCTGCTCAAGCGCATGCTCCCCATCTGGTAAGTGCCTGACATGACAAAGCATGCATTGCTGGACCGGTGAGGCTGATCACCTTTTGCTGCAATGCCAACAACGGCTGCAGTTGGTGGTAGCTTGACACCAGCCAAAGTACTGCTGCAGCGCTTGTAGGTTGCGCTTGCTCTTCAACTGGCCATGAAGCAGTTCTCATTAGCTTCCTCTGCATGAGTGACAACAGAAATTTCTGCTGACCCGTGACTTGTGCGCTGCAGCGAACATGTTGTCATCGTGCAGCGCTTTGTTGAGACTCGATCGGCCTTTGAGTGGGGGTGAGTGATGTTCTTGATATGATGTGCTTAAGTGGTCTGCTTGTCTGCGCAACAGGCCATTGCAGGTGCAGCGCGTGCTTTCGAGCTCTCTCAGTCCATTGCTGTTTGTCACTGTGTCAAGTCTATCAACCGCACTTTCAGTGCTGTGTGTCAGTGCTGTGTTGCGCCTTCCAGAGAATGCACTCGTCCTCCATCTGCTGGTCCCTAATCATCAACCTGGCGCTCTTACGCCAGGCAGAACACATGTGACTGCTCAATACGTTGCATCATGCTGGCTGCAGACGGGTCTGCCATGCTGTGGCTGCGGCAATGCGCCAGGTGTTGCAGGACTGGCAGCTCATGGTCTCCCAGCTGGAGCACCAGCTGCACATCAACCAGCTGACACTACAGGTGCGCCTGCCACCCAGATCGACGGCACTTGCTAGCCTGCGCCTGTGCGCTTGACAAGCTCACAGTAGCATCCATCAACTTTGATGCGGCAGCAGGCTGAGTCAGCTGCCCACTCCCTGTTGCTTCCCTGCAAACAGCGTACCCCAGCATAAGGTGTGAGATCAACAGCTTGCACCTCCACAATGCAACCATGGTGGCATCTGGCCACTTCTGATGCTGACAGCAACTGATCCATGTTGCAGGCCCTGTGGTACTACTGCCAGCCGCCGCTGGCCTCCCTGCAGCTGCTGGCTGCCATCGCTGCCGAGGCTGCGCAGCAGCAGCTGCGGGGGTGTGCCCTGCTGGATCTGCTGTGGCAGCGCAACCAGGCTGTGGCTGGAGATGCCCAGGCGCGGCGCTTGGTGCAGAAGCTGCTGCAGGCAGCTTGCCGGCCCTATTTCCAGTGAGCGCAGTGCCTCGCCTGTGTGTGGAGTGTACACTCATGCCCAGGACTGCTGCATGTCATGAGCCATCTGTGCCACAGCAACCACTGATCCCTGCACAGAAGTCTGTGACACCCTCAGGAGCTGCATGCAGCCCGCTGTCCTGGTTCCATTGTTCCTGTTCTGCTGGAAGCCTATGCGCACTGCCAGAGTACTGGAACCAATGTCCTGGCCCTGCCTCCAGCAAGTGCCACGACCTGCCTGCTGAAGGCCTTCGCCGTAAAGGTGCTGCATGTAGCTTGCCATCTCCCCTCCTGTGAGCACCCTGTCTGCATCGTCGCTGGTTTTCACTGCCAGCTGTCCCTTCATACTGGAGCCGCAATACAGCACGCACGCATGTGGTCTTTCAACTTGGCTTTAGCATGCTGCAGGTCGCTGGAGCAGTGGCTCTGTGAGGGGGTTGTGCATGATCCCCACGCAGAGTTCATGATTGTGGAGCACCCAGTGAGTGCTAGCAGCTGAACAAGTCCCTCCCGGCCATGTCTACATGTCACTTTGTTGAACAGCTGAACAGCTGGTGCATGACACGCACGCAACAGTGACCTGAGCTCTAGAGCCTGGCAAGAAATCCAGAATGGCTGCTTGTAGGGTGCTGAGGATGTGGTGTACATCAGGGTGACATTCTTCATGCCGGTGTGGTCCGCAAGTTCCTTGTTGCACTTGGTGGAGCGCCTAGTGCATCTCCACCGCGCCGAGTGCATCTCTACTGCACCTGCGAGCCTCCCAGCAGCCACAGCAGGCCTGTCTGTGCCCATCAGCCACCTGCGCCGGCGGCCTGCAATTGCAGCAAAAGCAGTCTACCTGACACCGCCTTCAGCGTCTGTGTCCAACACCCTGTCATGCCCTGCCTCAGGGCGTCACAAGGGAGGGGGCCCATGAGGATGTGGGGATAACTTTCTGGAACAGCCGCTATGCTCTGCGCACCGTGAAGGATGCCAACGGAGCGCCGGTGACGACAGCTGCCGATGCTGGAAGGAAAGGGGCCCCCCAGCCAGTGCCGGAGGTGCCCCTCTTCCTGTCAGGGAGTCGCGTGACCATTCTCACTACTGGGAAGTACCTGAATGCGATCAGGGAGTGCGGGCGGGATGTGGAGCGGTCGCTTCCCCCTGAGACACATCTAGGTGAGTGCAGCGTCAGCGATCAACAACGTTACCCAGCGTTTAGGTGATGCCCAGTGCTCCATGCTGGGATGGGTCAGGTCATGAATGGCAGTGATGTAGCAGCCAGAAGGGTGCTGCTGTTGCAGGTGGGAAGCCAAGCTGGTTCCTGCTGCAGCCTCTGGCCGCAATAAGGCGGCCTGTGCCTGGTTGCCTGCCTGTGGTGGCGTGAGCGCGCACGGTTCACCTGAAGCAGGTGCTGTGCCAGACACTATATCTGCCCTGCCACCCTGCCTGGCAAGCTTGATGAGAAGCGCCACACACTTCAGGCAGCCCTCTGGGCAGGCAGCTAAGGGTTTTGCAACACTGCCCTGGCCCTTCTGCAAGGCTCGGATTGGAAGGCCGCTGACAACGTCACAGCCTGCCTGCCCAACCTTGCATGCCAGCAGTCCCGCATCGCTGCCCCTCTGCACCTGCAGAATTTGACGAGGAGGGCCGCTATGAGCGCCACATCCAGGCGGCCTTCCAGGCAGCCAGCGCCTCCCTGCTGGGCCTGCTGCAGCGCGAGCTGGGCCTGCGCCAGGCGCTGACCGCCCTCAAGCAGTACATGCTGCTCTCCCAGGGGGACATGCTGGGCGCGTTCCTGGACTCAGCTGACGAGGAGCTCCAGAAGAGCGCCGTGGACGTGTCAGAGATCCGCCTGCAGTCCCTGCTGGATCTGGGTGAGGCCTCTGGCTGCGGCTCATGCAGTCGTGGCCTGACAGGCTGTGCATGGGTGTTGTCTGAAGTTCAAGCAGGGTGTACCCAGATTGGGGTGCAGAGCTGCTGCAGATTGGGATGCAGAGCAGCGCTGCAGATTGTGTTAGAGATCTGCCTGCAGTCCCTGCTGCATGTGGAGGTGAGTACTGAGCGCTCAGAACCCTACGGCAGCTCTTGCTGCCAATGCGTGCTTGGTCTGTCAAAGCCTGAGGTCACTGCTTTCATGTCAAGCAGGGAATTCTTTGCAGCCACATGGCCCGCTGAGACAATGTGTGGGCTTCAAAGTGTGGCCGATCAGGTTGCTCTGCCACATCCATGCTTTGCAAGCTGTTGTGTGGCGGGTCTGAGGCATCAATTGCAGGATCATGTGCCTGGAGCGTGCGTCAGCACTTGCAGCAATCAGGCCCTCAAACCTGATTCCCTGCATAGCTGCAGTTCTGCCGTGCTGCAGGCCTCCCATCCCAGGCAGCTTTGCATCACATCTCTACCATGACTTCAAACTGTGCCCTGCAGCTGTCTCAAGCTGCAGTGTGGCGGGTAGAACCTCACAGCAATCGGCTTTGCACCATGTGTCCAGGAGCTTCCACTGTGCCCTGCAGCGATGCGCACCCGCAGCATGGCCAATAGCAACATGCAAGCGGCTTTGCACTTGAATGCCTCACTGTGCCCTGCACAGCGTGGTGGACGACTCCCCACAGCAAACAGCCGTGCAACCTCTTTTCTGACACATGACTGTGCTCTGCAGCGGTGCGCAGCAGCAGCGTGGCAGGTGACCCTCACAGCGAGCGCCTGCAGTGCTCCCTGAGTCCCCTGTCCCTTCTGGGCATGCTCAAGGACCTGTACGCCAAGTACGACGCAGCGCTGGGGGCCAACCCCACGGTGAGCACCCTCTGGTTGGATGACTGGCCTGCAAAACCAGGCCTGTTGACCTGAGTGGCTGTATTTGTGTGCCAGGGCGGCTTTGGTATTGCTGCCTGGTGCCAAATGCAGCTGATGCAGCAGGCCTCCTGCTTCCTGGGCCCTAGCCAAGCCTATGCTGCTGCTGTCTGGCCCCTGTGCCAGCCAGACCTGGCAATTTTGCTCTGCTGCAAACAGGCCATGCTGCTGGCTGGTGCTGGGAGAGTGGGCCGCGAGATGGGCTGGTAGCCACAAGCCTCTTGCTTGTGAGCCTTCTCTTGTGCCTAAAAGCTGGCCTCGATTAACGCGCTCAGCCATGGCCTTGTTTCATGTGCTTGGCTGGTGGCTGGGGCCCCTGCTCATGGCTTGTGCTGCTGCTTGTGGCTTGAGTGTCACAGTCGAAGTCAAGCAGTCAAGCTCAAACCCCAAACCCTGTGCTAGGCCGTCCTTCAAGACTGAGAGGGAGCAGGGCAGCCCTTTGAGCTGCCATCACATGCAACGCTTGCTTGATGTGTCTTCATTGGCGTGGGCGTCGGCTTGAGGGTGATGACCGCCACACAGCCCTTTTTATGCACATGCAGGCCTTTCTGTCCCCTGTGAAGTCGTCCCCGTCCTCCAAGCCAGAAAAGGAACGGGCAGCCATGCTGTCTAAGAAGGGCATGGACGCCTTCATCCTCAAGTACAAGGTGGGTGCCTGCAGCTGGCCGGGCTGAGCATCGCATGCCAGCAAGAAAGCCTCTCTCCAGAGGTGCACAGTGCTTCGCCTGCTGTACAACCCAGAATCCTGGGGCAGCTGGCGCTGCCAAGATGCAAATGCTCAGGTGCCGTCCTGTTGTTGCGTCAGGAGCTTTCCACACTGCAGGAGAGTAGAGCACTGTCCTCCGGACTGTTTGAACAAGCTGACCTGATGCTCCAGGCCTTTGAGGGGGATCGAGCTGCAGCGCAAGCAACTGCTTCTCAGCAAGCAAATCTCTGCTGATCACCCTGACTGATCTCACTGTAGGTGGAATGGCCCATGAGCATTGTGGTCAGCAAGATGGCCATGCTGCAGTACCAGCTCATCTTCAGGCACCTCTTTGAGCTCAAGCAAGTGGAGCGCCAGCTCAATGCTGCCTGGCAACTGTACCAGACCACAAGGGGCCTATACAGGCAAGTTCAGCTGCTCCAAACCTGTGTGCATGCTGTGCGGCTAACACATCCCAGGGTTCTTGAATGATCAAGTGCCGGCCCCTCAAAATCTGTCCTCTGTCTCGCTGCAGATGGGCCCACCCCACGCTGCAGCGCGCTTACAGCGTCTGCCAGCAGCTGATGCACTTCTTCCACCAGTACCTGCTGTACGTGACCTTCGAGGTGCTGGAGCCCCTGTGGCACTCCATGTTTGCCCAGTGCCGGCAGGCCACCACTGTAGATCAGGCAAGCCCTTCAAGCCTTTGGCAGCAGCTATGCATGCACTTGACTTGAACACTTCCTTTTTTGTACCTGTCCCCCTAGGCACTGTGGCATGCCTCAGACTCTGCACATTGCATTGCCACATGCATAGTATTGTGGGATCTATTCACATATATCTGGTCACGGGGTGAGCACCATCAGCCATACACAAGGGGCCATTAGCCGCACTGTCTGTCTTACTTGAATGCCAACCCTTTGCTGCAGGTGATTGAGCACCACAGTGCCTTCCTGCGCCGTGTGCTCAAGGGCTGCCTGCTCACGCGGCAGGTGCGCCTGCTGCGCACGCTGCTGGAGCTCAAGCTGCTGGCCACCAAGTTTTCAGAGGGCAGCATCGAGCGGCTACGGGTGGACTTTGAGAGCATCGACCAGGAGGTTCGGGAGGACCCCAGTGAGTGTTCTGCCGTCTTCTGAGGGATGAGCCCCCTGGCAATGGCCCCTCGTGATGGGGCAGCCATCGAAACAGGCCCAGCTTTGGTGCAGAAGGCTGGTGGACTTGAGCCCCAGATGGCTGGCTGCTCCAGGAGGTGCGTGCTGCCTGTCACGTCTGGTGGTGGCCTGTGACAGCATGAGCCAGGTAGACTCCAGGGCGATAGCGCATCTGGCCCCGGCGTGTGTTCCTGGCGCGCTGGGGTGTGAGAACGGCATTTGTGTATGTCTCCCCCCTGCTCTCAGGTTGAAGCAGCCCTCTGAGTGGTGAGTAGTGCACTTCTTGATTGTCAGTGCACTCATGGCAGAGCTGGCCTAAGACCTGATGACACAAGGCTCCTATAGACTGCACATCAGATCTCCTGGCGTCTGCCAGGAGCTGCATACCAGGCTAGGCAGCGCCTGCAGTCGCTTGCAGCATGAGCTTTCAGACTGATTGGCGGTGCAGCAAGGGTCTGAGGATTTTGGACATGGGCCTGTGATGCTTAAAATTATGCATGCAGGTGTGGCCAACACGCACCAGGCGATCACTGCGGCTAAGGCTGAGCGGGCGGCGGACCTGCTGCAGAGCATCGTGCAGGACGAACGCTTCCAGTGGCTGGTCGCGGACTGCGAGACCAACTTCTCGGAGAAGTTCAGGGACTTCTGCTCAGGTACTTTGCAAAATCTGGCCAGCAAGCTGACAAGTGCACTGCCCAGCTTGGCATGACAGAACTGATTTGCTCTGGCTTACTTAAGCCCAGCTGATGCAGACTGTGGCAGCAGCTCCATGCCGGCCACAAGGACCCTTGCTTGACACTGGATACACGCCCTTGCTGTGGCAGAAAGAGAAGACAGCTAAGCGTCCTGCTGCTGCTGGTGCAGGTCTGCAGGAGGTTCACAGGAAAGCCCAAGGCGACCCCACAGAGTCTCGGGAGGACCTGGACAGCCTGTTGAACCTGATCGACCGCCTTGACTTCAATTCCTTCTTCAACCCCAAGCCTGACATCCGGCAGCTGTTTGAGGCTGCAGCGTGATCTGCTGACTGACTTCGATTTGATTCATTTCAAAGAGAACGGAAGGTAGTAGTGAGTGCAACAGGAACCATAAGGGTCTCTTCAGTGCTTTGAAAAGCATTAAAAAAGGCTTATTGGGGGGAAGGTCTGGTTATCTGGTGAGCATGTCATGAAAGGCCATTGATGCAATGAAGATAAGGGAGCTCACGATGAGCACAGCAACAACCACAGGGCCAATCTGGTCATTGAAGAACCCGGTCTGCAGCAGAGTCAAACTGAGTGTGAGCAACCACTTGCAGCGCCACATACATAGCCAGCAGACACCAGGAAGAATGTAGAGGTTCGGGGGAAAGCTGACTGACGTGCATGCCGCTTGCCTCAGGTACAGCGCCATGCACACCGTCAAGCACCCACCTGCTTGCGCTCCATACACCTGCTGCGCCAGTAGAATGTGAACAGGGCGTATGCCACCATCAGGATGGAGATGGGCAGCAGTATGCAGCTGATGAGGTCTGTCGTAAGCTTTGATATGGGGCCTGTGCCTGCGCCAACTGCATTGGCTGACTGCACAGAGTAGCCTGCCAAGGCCGTGGTGATGCCGCCCATGGTGATGGCCATATGGAGCCAGCTCAGGAACGTCCGCTCATTTGCTGCAGGCCAGCATGGGCCATTTAGTGGCAACGCACCACAAGGCTGCTCCTAACCATGCTGCAGATCACACAGCATGCTGCTAAGAGCACTGCGAGCTCACCAAAAAAGGACTTTGGCTCAATTCGCAGCGGGACCTGCAGCAGGGAATCTAGCCCTGGCATCAGCCCATGCAGAAGGCAATCACTGGACATGCACCCTCAATGGAGTCTGGTGAGCATGCACCAGAGGACCAGCTCATACCTTGCGAGGCCGCTGCAGGTGAGCACCCTCTGTATGCAACCGGGTGCCAAACAAAGTGTCAGTGACTGCCGCCATGATGAACCTCCAGGGCAGTGAGTGCAGGAACCTCTTCCGCTCCTTCAAACACTTTCTTTCTTCCAGTTAGGGCTAGGGAGATCAGGGGCCTCAGTTGTGAATCGTACAGACAAGCAGCAATAGCCGTATTTGGACCTTGGCGTGTCTCTGGATATGCGGCCTGACAAGCAGCCAGCAACAGCAGAATTGGAGTTCGAGGAGAATCCTGGTCATGAGGCCGACCACCCATACACGCAGCCAGGAGTTTGGATGGATGAACAGTGTCGCTGGTTGCTGTTGGGACGGGAGTTGCTTCGTGAGGGCAAAGTCAGGCACTGCCCCTTTGGGTGCAGCGCAATGGCACGCTTAAAGGACCCTGTCAACAGCTATGAGAAATTCCTCAGGGTGAGGGTTTTTGGCAGGGGATCAGGCTGCAGTGATGCTGCCTGTGCCAATGCGTCGTGCTGCTTGGTCTAGCAGATTGTACTGTATGCAGGCGGTGGTGAGCCATGCACTGGAGTGCACCGTCATCAAGAAGTGGAACCCTGATGATGCCTTGTATGTAATCTTTGAGGAGATCAAGACCAGCATCAAGCTCTCTGTGGTGCCCCCCAGATTGCGTGAGAAAGATATGAGGGTCGCCACCCTGCGCAAGGAGGAGATAGTCATAGATGGTGCGCAGCCTTGCAAGATGACTGACACGGTTGCTTGTGTTTTGTGTATTTTGGACAAATGAGCATGTATTTGCTCCCGCGAGACTTTACGGCCCACTGCTGCAGGCAGTGACCCCATACCATTCGACTGGAAGCACCTGAAGAAGCCCTTACAGAATTTGCACGGGGCAACCGCAGAGGAGGTTGTGGAGGATGAAGGTGACGACAGGCACGGCCCCACCACACACCAGAGGACGGTAAGTGCATCATCCAGAGCTTGCCTAGCACTCTGTTGCTGTGCCCAGAAGCTGAAGAGAGCTTCTTGATTCATTTTGGTCAGCCATCTGAAAGATTGCTTTTGTCCATAATGCCATCAGGAGGGTGACTGTGGGACACTGCAGCATGCGAGAGCCGCACACTCACCACCATCTCACTGTACAGCCCCGGGCTGCGCTGCAGGCTTTGCGGGCGAGCACTGACGACCAGGGCTTGCCCACGGCCTCTACCAAAAGGCGCACCCACCGAGGTCCAGCTCGCAGGGGCGTGTCAGATGGGGGTGACGCCAATGCGACAGCGCACAGATCACATGCCGCTGCCCTCCACAACGTGTCTGTTCCAGCAGAGGCCGCTGGCAGGTGTCCCAAGCGGCAGGCTAAGACCCCCACCTCTGAGCCTGGGCCCTCATCAGGCGACCACAGCAGCTTGCCCCCAGTTGCTAGCAAGCGTCCCAAGACAGCTGCCCAGCACCAGCCAGCTGGTGCACATGCTGATCAGCAGCAGGCACCCCAAGGGGGCTGGCAGCTGAATGGACAGCTGGATGCGGCTGCTTTGGATGTAGCCACCGTTGTTATGCACATGTACCGCAAAACCCATGGCATCTGAAGCAACACAATACCCGTGCATCTTGCACGTTGCCCCCTCCAAACCTTGAGCCCGCTGTTCAATACCTGCTGAGCCGGTCCTCGAGCTTGCAAGATTATACCGCCATGTTCGCAGCAGTTGTTATGTGTTGCATCCCATCACCAGCTGGTGCCTACAGTCCCCCTGCCATCTCAGTGTGGATATCACTGCAAGGATTCAGTCTCGCTCTGCAGCAGGACCTGTATCAAGCAATCTAGCCTGAGAACCAGCCCATGCACGGAGCCCATATGGAACAGCAAATGCCTAAAGATGAACCAGCAAGAGACTTGGTGAGCATGCACCAGTGGACCAGCCCATACCTTGCAAAACCGCTACAGGTCACACCCTCGATATTGAGCATGGTGTCAGCCAACATCTCAATTTTTGCCGACATATTAGATTTGTATGGTCAGGGCTGCAGCAAGCTCTGCCGCTATTAAAGAGCCTATTTCTCCCACTGTATTGACAGAATGTAGCTTTGGATGTAACTTGTATTTGGGGAACATTATGCTTGGTCTCTGGCAGAAGGGCAAAACAGGGTGTGTACGGAGCTGTGCCTGAAGCAGTCAAACGTCACCCAACACTACTCAGAGGATCAAATGTCCACTGGTCTTGTGCCGATGCGGTGGTCGTCTGGGTGCCAGCTGCTTGACTGAGGGGCATCTGTGGCATGCCCATCCTCTGTGTCCGTGCCAGCATGGAAGCTGCCGGGTCCTGCAATGGCAGCAGAGCTCGCCTCAGGGGCCAAGGTACTTTGCAGGCTGGTACAGCTGATGAGCTCCGGTGCAGAGATATTGCATCTCAAGTCAAGTGCTGAGCGTCCAGAGGCTGCTCATTTTGTCTGGGCTCGCACCTGAGCCCTCCTCAAGCAGCCAGTCGTCAACTGCAGCGCTCGCACCATCTCCGCCCAGACGGCCTGCTTTGCTGGCAGTTTGGTCATCCTCTGCCGAAGATGTCGCGCCTGATGGGTGGAACACTGAGTGGATGACACTGCTGCCTGGGCGAGCCTTGTGAGGTGGCTGCCTGCAGGTCACTGCTCATGGTTGTTTGAGGATCCAGCTAACTTGATTCGGCAGAGCTGCGTAATCATTCTCAGTCTCACGAGGCAGAGGCCCAGTCCTGGCCTGTGCAAAGGTTGAAACAAGCCTGCACACTGGCTGGAACACATGTCTGTATCATGCAGCAGCTCCACCTCATGGTTCCGCCTGCTACACAGCACTGCAGCAGTTTCAGGCAGCCATGATGCTTGTTACACAGCAGCTGCTGCTGACTGAACCAGCTGCCAGGCGTGCTACACAGCACTCACAGCTTGAGACACCACTAGAACGCCTGCCTCACAGCACATGCAGCAGCACAAACTGAATGTTGTGTCTGCTACACAGCACTTGCAGCAGCTTGAGTATGTGCCACCCAGCACCTGCACCTGATTGAGCACTTTGCCATGCGTGCTGTGCAGCAACTGCATACATGCAGTGAAGTGTTGACTCACCTGCCATGCATGCTACACATCTGCAGCAGAGGGCTGCAGGCACATGCACACCGTCATTGAAGGCCGTTCAAGCAGGAGCTGCTGCCTGACCTAGTTTGCACCCCAGCCAGACTTCCACACAGACGGCAATTGATCACTCTGGGAAAGGACGTCCTCAGCGCCAATAGATCAAAGGTGCTGGCTCTGCTCCACCAGCCTTGGTCCATTGCAGCAGGCGCGTCCTGCAACTACCAGGACTGGGCATGCCTTGGCACAGCCTGTCCACACACCGCCGTTCTCTGACACGCTCTCCACACCTGCTAACCTCCATCACAAATGGCAGACGCACCTGGCAGCGCCAGGGGCGGGCGGCCTTAGCGCCCTGGCTGCCTCGACTGCCCTCTCCAGGGGCCCCAGGTCGCCGCTCCCGCCATCGCTCAGCTGCCCAGTGGAGGCCTCTCCGCTGCTCAGCCCGGTCTCCTGCGCGCTGTGCCAGCTGCCAAAGCCCAGGGATGCCTCCGCCCTCACCTGCCTGCGCTCGCTGGGGGCCGCCTCCCAGCTGGGCTCACCCTCTGGCAGCTCCCCTGCGACTAGGGCCTCTGCAGGCTGCTGCTGGCTGGAGGGGCCAGCCTCTGCCAGGCCTGCCCCAGAGTCGGCCGCCTTGCGTGGCTTCTGCCCTGCCTGGACAGCGCCTACCGCGGGCACAGCCTTGCAGTCAGCAGAGCTGACTGCGCCAGCCAGGCTGGCCATGCCCGCGTCCCCTGGGAAGGAGTGGTCAGCATCCAGTCCCCCAGCAGCTGCAGGGCCGCCTGCAGACCCTGCAGTGCCCGGCAACGGAGCAGTTGCCACCTTCCTGGCAGCAGCAGGGTCAGAGGCACCTGAGGCGTCAGCTGCCAGGGGTGCATGCTGTTTTCGCCCCAGATCCTGCCCCTGCTGCTGCTCCTGGTGGCGCTTCCCAGCCAGCTCTGAGTCCTGATCCAGCCGCTCCTGCTGGCTGTCATCATAGAAGTGGTGGCCACCCTCCAGCTCTGCATGCTGGTCCTGCCCTCGCTCATGGGCCTGCCCCTGCGGCCGCCTGTGGTGACGACCGCAGCGGTGGGCACCGCCCAGCTCTGCATGCTGGTCCTGCCTCCATCCCTGCTCCTGCCTCCGGCTGCGGTAGGCACCATCCAGCTCTGCAGCGCTGGAGCCGCCGCTGAGGGGCAGGCTGCCGTCTGAGTAGGTGTCCGAGACCAGCTGGGCGTCCAGGACGGAGCTTAGCGCGTCCAGCAGGGTGCGCTTGCGCCGGGCGGCGCCGCTGGGCGCTGGCTGCCAGGGACCTGGGCTCGCACTGCGAGGGGACTGGCGGCTCCAGTCAGGCATATCCTGCAGACAGACCGGGGAGACATATTTCAATAGTCGTTTACTGCTTGATACCTTCCGGTGGCTAAGGGGACAGCCAGTGCGGGACTGGAGGCCCCCTTTGACCACAAACTCCTGGCCTCGAAGGGGGTTCAATACAGCCCCTGCGCCACGCCGCTCAGTAAGGCCGGCGCAGAGTGGCTCCTACTCTGAGGGCCTGGCAAATTTTATTGAGCCCATCCCGTAGTTCAAGTCAGAGGTTCTAGGCAGCCAGCACCCTATGCCACTGAGCAGAGCAGGTGCAGTGTGGGCGTGTGCTGCAAGGAGAGTAGTGTTGCCATCCTGCACACAGAAGGAGGGAAGTCTGGAAGGCAGCCCCCTCTTAACAGGGTTGGCTCATGATCAGACGACGTCATCCCCCACAAACGAGCTACGCTGCCACAGGACTGCAAGCAAGTGCCGATGCCCTTCATTGGGTGCCACTCTGCATTGGTCCTGCCTCACATCTACACCAGATAGACACGCAACATCACCAAAGCTTTACCTTGCGCATCAGATTGTCCCCTGGCACCTTGGCGGCTGTGCAGGTAGCGGCAGCCCTCTCAGTCCCCTGCACAGCCTCAGGATTGCAACAAGCCACCAGCATCACACATCAGACGATCACCTCACGCAGCAGGGCGTCCCCAGCTGACCAGTAACTGTCCCACCTCGCTCAGCAGGTCACTCCCCAGCTCCTCCACTGCACTGCCTCACAGTTGCACTCAGCAGCCTCACTACCCTTCCTCATAGTCTCACCTCACGCAGCAAGTCGTCCCCAAGGACCTCAGCAGGTGCCCGCACGCTGCGGGGGTGGCGGCGACCCCCCCGCAGGTGCCCCGCCAGGTGCTCGATGTGGGCCAGGCTGCTGTCCATGGAGACCTCGCGCAGGGACAGGTCTGAAAGGTCCACGTCGGTGGGCAGTATGGGCTCTGCTGGTAAGACGCCCTTGGCCACCAGCTGCAGGGTCAACAGGGACGCAGGTGAGGCTCAAGGCATGAGTGGCCACCAGCGGCAGGGAGACTGAGAACACAGTTGAGCTCAGGGACATGGGTGGCTGCCGATTGCAGGGGCTGGGTAACTGACACCAGGGAGGCATTGAAGAGGCTTCCACAGCCACATGCTTGCTTCCTGCCTTGTTCACCCATGAGACGCCTGCCTAAGGGAGATGTCTGTATGGCACCTTTGCAACAGATCTGTGCCCGCCACATGGCATGCTGTGCCTCTTGTCTGCCTGATGACAGGTGTGTAAGTCCCTTTGCTGCTGACAAGTGATGGCATGTCTGTCAAGACAGCCTAGGCAGCGCTGCTCCCTGATAAGGAGCTGGGGCAGGATGAGAGGCAGAATATTTGCTCAGGCACATGGCCCCATGATAATATGCCTGGCAGGACTGTGCCCCCAAGGGAGCTTGCCTGGCGGTGCTGCTCCTCAATGAGGCGCTCCAGCTCTGCCAGGGAGTCTGTGGAGTCCTCGGCTGTGAGGCGCTGGGGGCTGCGGCTGGGTGGCAGCGTGGACCCCCCGCGAGCAGCCCCCCTACTGCGATGTGCCGCTGGGTGCCTGCCAGGCCTGCTGCTGGCAGCAGGCCCCTGCGACTGAGCACCCTCCCGGCCGCGGTGGGCTGGCGGCAGCCTGGCCGGACTGCTGCTGGCGGAGGAGGCCCCAAAGTGCTGCATGCTGGGGGACTCTGGACACAGCTGGCGCACTGGGGAAGCCCGCAGGCTGACCGGCCTGCTGAGTCCTGCACTGCTGGCGCCTGAGGGCTGCACCTCGCCGCGCGGCAGGTGCGGGCGCTGCTGGGCTGCAGCACCACCCTCCTTCTGTGTACCCCCTGCCTGCCAATGCTGCTGGGACGCACCAGTACCCTCCTGCAAAGTATGCTCTGCAAAGGACAGGTCCTCCTCTGAAACTGCCTCATCCGCCAGCTCTGGGGAGTTTGAAGGAGACCTGCCCCGATAGTCCCTATCTGATTCAGGGCTCGGGGGCACCAGCACCACAGTGGGCCTGGCGGCCGCCTGGCTGCGCTGCTGCTGGCGATGCTGCTGCACCTGGCCCCTGCGAAAGGCAGCAGGGTCCACAACAATCGTGCTGCCGCCTGCTTGCCTGTGAGGGTGGCTGCCGCTGGGGGTCATGTGCCCCATCTGGGCTGGAAGTTGGGCAGCTTCCTGCGGCGCTGAGCTGAATGACGGCTCCTCGACAGGCGGAGCTACAGCATCGCTGGCCGGTGAGGCAGCAGTAGCCTCTTGCTGGCCAAGCGCTTTTGCGGCCTGCTGAGCTGCTGGCTCAGGCACGTCAAGCATGGTGGCTCGTGCCTGCTCTTGGGTAGAGCTGCGCTGGCCAGCCTGAGGGCGCACAGTCGAAGGAGACCCCTGCAGAGACACTTACGCGCTTGCAGCAGAGCGACACTGCAGCACCTGGCTGATGTACGACAAAACCTGCAGACCGCACATGATTGTGCGTGCCATGCTCTGCCTGACATCGGCTACAAAACTGCTATGATGGCAGAGAAGAGCATGCTGAGCAGGTTCTACCTTTGTGGGGGCCACCTGCCAGTCCTGCGAGCCAGCCACCAGCCTGCGCCGCATGGCAGGCCGCCTGGCAGTGGCCCAGCGCACCCCCTCCATGCCAGACCCTTCCAGGGTTTTACTACGCGCTCCGCCCTGGGGCAGCCGGATCCAGCGCTGCGGGCGCAGCCTCAGCCTGCCTGCCTGGGCTGCTGCTGCGCTGGCAGCTGCCTGCTGCGTGAAGCGCTGATCCAGCGACAGCCCCTCCTGGCCGGCCCATGCTGCCTCTGGTTCTTCCTGCTCTGCTGCAGAGTCGGCCTCGAAGTCTGCGCTGCCGGTGCCTCTGCTGGGGCGCACCCCTCTCCTGCAGACAGCAGTGCACGCAATCTGCAGGCTGTGCATGCTGTTGGCTGACTGTCATACATTGGCAGGAGAGCATGCTGCACACGTGCTCAAGAATCTGCTGACACTACTGCGGGCCAACTGCAGCCAGAGCCAGCCGCTGTGGAAGCGTTGTTTGCCCCCACAACTCTGTGCAGCAAAGCTTGACAAACTGGCAGCATGCCAACAGCAACAGCTGTGCAGGCCTTCCCTGCACCCCCAACCCTGTGCAGCTTGGTGTAACAAGACGGCAGCATCAGACAGATGTAGCGCTGCACACCTGGACACAAGATGCTGCCGGGAGCTGGCGTCTAATCCCCACTGCCGCTGGGGCGACCCAGAGCCCATGCCCCTCAGCTGCACGCTGCCCTTGACACCCCCCTGCCCCTGCGAGGGGCTGGGCACCCTCCGCAGCGGTGACGCAGCAGCCTCGCGCTCCCACTGGCGCCCCTGCAGGCGGGCTGCGGACAGGGCCCGCTTGCGCTGGGGGCTGGTGGCGTCTGAAGCGGCCTTGTCCAGGTAGAAGCGACCAGGGGGCACCCAGGGGGCATCTGCAGCGAGTGGAGGGGAGGCTGGAAGCGAAATGCTGCATGCCGCGCCGGTCAGCACGCCTGGAGGTGCCCCCTAAGCTCTTGACCCCACGACCTAAGGGGAGTGTCTGCGGCACTTGGGAAGTCACTGAGAGTCACAGCTCCATCTGTCTGCAGCTGCCCTGTTCAGGTAGCGACAGCCAAGGGGGACCCAGGGGGCATCTGCAGCGGAAACATAGATTTGAACCATTGCTTCATGCTGGGCCAGTCAGTGAGCTGAGAGATGCAGGTCTGGAGCAGATGGGTGACTGCAGGCTCCCTATGGCCATGCCAGAAAGCTCAAAAGGAGGAGGCACCAAGCAAGCATCTGCACCTGGCGGTGAGAGTCTCTGGTAGCTCGTGGCCCACAGTGTGCACAAGGAGTGCTACAGGCAGGCTGCTCATTCAACAATATGGGTGTGAGCATGGCTTCATGCTGTGCCAGGCACACGTTTGCCTGAGCGCACTTCAGAGGGCTGCACAGCAGAGTCTGTACCTGGGTGTGCAGGACCCGTGCTGTTGAACCTGGCTCGAGGACTGCCTGGCCCGCAGGCGATGCTGAACGTCCTGAAGCGCTTGTCCCCTTGCACCGGCTCCTCACACCCTGAGCTCGGCATGCACTCCGACACCTGGCCATTCTCGGCAGGGCCCGAGGTGCTGACACCCTCCTCTTCAGAAGTGGCCAGGCCGGTCTGCAGGTGCAGTGTGCATGTTCAGCTCTCCCGCCATAACACAGTCTGGGCGCGATGTGCGGGGCAGCACTCAGTACTGGTGAGCTCTGCTCCAGTGGTTTCAGCAGCAGGGCTGCCGCTTTCAGGTGCCAGCCTCAGAGCGCACCCACACCGCAGTGCCTGAAGTGAACAGGTGCATAGCGCAGTTGACTTGGCCACTGTTGCACTTGAATTCGTCTCAACTGTCTGCATTGCAAAGGCAGCCAGCCTGCACAAGCTCAGTGCACCTGTGGTCCCTGCTTTGCACTTGCTTGTGCGCAGCAATTCCTGTACAAAGAAAGTAGGTGAAAATGTTATATCCAGCACTTGTTGATTCAAGATTCTGGCACATAGGCTGCCAGGCACCAGCAGTCAGGCCTTCGGCATTAAGTGATGCTTGACAGAGCAGTCGCTGGCTTTTAACAGCACGCTTCAGCACAGCAGACCGCAAACTCTCTGCAATGCTTGCTGAATTTGAGTTCTGACCCAACACTGAAGCAGCTGCAGCGACACCCCGCACCGCACTGCACCTCTCAGGGGTGCTGCACCACGCACCTGCAGGCTCCGTGCGCGGCGGGCGGGGCGCTGGCGCGGCCGTGGAGCCTCCGTCTGCACAGCTGTGGTGTGAGTCTGGAGCTGGCGTGGAGGCGGGGCACTGCTGCACCCAGGGGCAGTGCTGGGGCGGGCAGACTGCCCTGCCAGGTCGTCTGGCACGTTCACGCCCTGCAGGCACATGGTGTAGAGGTTAGGGTTTAGGGTTTGTAGGGCACCTTCTGAGCCCCATGGAAGGGACGATGCAGCCGCAGGAGCTCGGCAATGCGCCGCAGACTGCAGAGGTGAAAAATGGCTTTGCTCACAGGCCTGCCAAACATTCAGAAAGGATGGTGCTTGTGTCCAGGAGGGGGCGTCGATGCCTGCAGAGGAGCCCGATGCAGTGCTTGGGCAGAGGCTGATGGCACTGCAAACTGCAGAGGTGAAGATGGCTCCCCAAGCAGCCGCCAGGCTCATGAAAGAGAGAAAAACAAATGCAAAGTCTTGAGCAAGGGCAGACCCTGTGCAGAAGATGCAGCTCTGCACAGCTGCCCCCAATGAGTGGCTGCACAGGATAGCAGCAGTCGCTGTTTAGCAGCACTGCAGCAGTCATGACAGGCATGCTGCCACACCTGTCCTGCACACTGAGCCCTGCGTTTGTGTTGAGGCGCAGCTCCATGTGGGGTCTGCTCAGGAGCCCGCAGTGCCACCGCAACAGATGTGCGGTGTGCCTCCCAGCAAGTCTGTTGGGATGCCACAGCAGCATTTGCGCCCAGCTCTCAGCGCCTTCAGCTTGCCTAGGGGCCACAACACAGCAGAGCACTCACCTTGTTCTCCCCGTAGCAGTGCCACCCAGGTGCTGCATGCGCAAAGGTGTACTGCGGGCTGCGAGGGGGGCAAACCCGCCGCTGCCCCTGCGGGTACAGAGGGGCGGACGGCCCCACCCGCCGCACCAGATTCATTGTGTTCAGCAGATGCTCGGCCTGCAGCACAAGTCTGTTATCGTGAGCTTGATGCACCCTGCCCATGAGACAGCCTGGCATACCCCAATGCAGAGCCCTGCATGTGCTGTGCATGTGGCAATACTGCAGCCAGCTGGAGGCAGAAACCCGTCTGGCTGGCTGTTCAAGGGGTGTCTTGCTGTCCAGCCTGGGGGCAGTGTCTAGAGACGGCTGCTGCAGCCAAATGCACGGAGGGATGTGGGGCCCTGTCCCTGTCATTGCTTGTGAGCAGCGCCCACCTGCAAGGAGGTCTGTAGAGCATCCAGCGGCGCCGGCAGCTCACGAGGAAACAGGTCCGGCCAGTTGGCTGCCAGCCTTGAGCCGTCGGGAACAGCTGCGCCTGCACCACATGCAGGTGCATCTGAGCTGACAGCCAGCGTGATCGTCAGCAACATTCTGGCTGAACAGGCACCGAGCGCCTTGCAAAAGCTTCAGATCATGCCAGAAGCTTGAAGAGCAGCACGTGGCTGCCTGACAGCGCTCGCCACGGCTGAGACCTGAGGGACAGCCACGAATTAGTGGCACGCCTCACCTCGATTCATCGTCAGGGCCAGCTCCGGGCAGTAGGGGCTGTTGAAGTTCACTGATGCTCGGTCAGTCCCAGCCTTGCCCTGCATGGCGCCAGGAAGAGCTGGTGGCAGCTGAACAGCTTGCCTGCACCGCAGGCATGCCGCCATGCAGCACACACTTTGCTTGGTGAGGCTGCTGTGCTGCCAGGAAAGCCCCCCTCACCATCAGAGAGCTGCCGCCTGGCTGCTTGTAGCTGAGGCAGCAATTCACGGGCCCCTGCCTGCAGCAGCGCGGGGAAGTTCATGCATCTGCATGCCTTCTCAGGTCGTCACCCAAGGAGCACCCTGGAGGCCCGCTGTGGCCTCACCTTGCAGTCTGCACGGCCACTGCATGAGGGACAGGCGTGGCTGCACAGAATGCTGGGATGACTGTCGTGTACTTTGAGGGATAGGTGCTGCGCTTGATGCCAGCCAAAGCAATCCTCTCCACATTGTTGTCCCCCTCAGCCTTTCTGCTGACATTGGCACCTGCATGTCCATCATGGTGCTCACTCAAAGCTTTCCTGATAGAATAAATTCCAAAGAAATTGTATGGACATCGTAGAGATACATCAGCATCGCACCGGGCACATTGCTCCACACCATGAGAGGGTCAGGCAGGCAGGTGGGAACTTCACAGCAGTGTGAGAAAGGCCCGCTGTCTCGACCAGGCCCCTGCCGGCAGAACAGGGTGCCGCGCTGACCAGCGGAGCAGCGTTTGGCTGGATGAACGGCACTTTCCTTCTCCCCACAGAGCTCATTGTCCTTTACAAGTCTGACCAAGGGGCCCATGGCGCTGCTTTGCGCACAGTCATACCGCCCATCTTGAAAAAGGCTTTAGACAGGGCCTTCAGAGATGAACTTCACCAATCTGCTGTGAGGGGTGCAAGCTCACAGGCTCAAGGGCTGCCGCAGCTACGCTTGCTGATCACAGCCATGCTGCCTACAGGGGCTCAGTGTTGCAGGCCATGTGGTTGGCAGCTGCCGGGGCGGAACCTCTGCTGGACTCTGACACAGAGGAATTTCTCAAGCATGAGCCCACCACATGGCAGGAAAAGCTGCACGAGGGCGTCATGGGACCCATCCTAATGCTGCTGATTGGCATCCTAGCCTTTTTTGTTGTCATCACGCTATGCCTGGTGGTGTTGATGATCATGGCCTCTGTCGCGTCGCTCTTTGGCGGCAAAAAGACAAAGAAGAAGGACTGACCATTGTCAATCAGCGTATCCAGAACTGAGTCTGGTCCCATGAAGCATTCAGGGTGGTTTCTGAATCATATTGCATTTGATGTGCAACAAGTTTCAGTGCTGTGTTTCCTGCATGCAGATTGCTGCTGCACACACACCCTTGGAGACTATTAAGTCGTCATGCTTCTGGTGTGTAACTGATCAGTCTGTGTTACCAAATGATGTATCAGTGAAACTTGACAGTTCAGAGTACGAGCCCTGGCTTTGAAGCCAGCAAACAGCAGGAGGCACATTTAGTGTTGTCTATGTGTTGACCTGCTGACACGCCTCGGGCCCTGGGAGTCCCAGGATCCCCAACAGCTGAGTAAGCAGTGTGAAGGCCCCCGACAACTGCGCCTTACATTTGACAGGCTGGGAACACGGCCCCAGCCCTTTATGCGCCCCTAAAACGAGGTGCAAAAGTTTGACCTACTCAGCAGGCAATCTGCTTGCATGTCTGAAGTTGGGCGATGAACAATCAGCCACTTCCTAGCGGACGTCTCCTGGGGCTCCCAACCACTAGCAGTCCCCTTCACAGCAAGGTGGGCACTTGCTGGCTAACTGCCGCTCTCGGAGGGCGCTCGATGCCTTGCCTTCCCATTGGAGGCCTTCTGTGCAGGCACACCATACAGTGTTGCTCATCACCATGCTGGCCATGCTGATGGGCTGTAAGCCTTTCATGCGCGCCCATTGACCTGCAGCATCAGGGCGGTAGCGGCACCAGCAGCAAGAGGCACAGCCCTGAGGGGGGCTTTGGCGACATGGCGGCGTCGTCAAAGAGGAGCAAGGAGGAGGGCCCACCCCTCGTCGTGTTCCGCCTGCTGTGCCCCAGCGCAAGGACAGGGTCCATCATTGGCAAGGTGCAGACACCTCCAGCAGTCCCCAGTGCCATTGTGCAATGGCTGCACCGCCACTGCCAGGGTTCGGCAGGGCAGCACTGGCAGCCAGACACCCTGCCTGCAGCAAGGCAGAGCCACCAGCTCATGCCTGGAGCGGCCTGTGGCTGTCCTGGGATGCCACACTGCAGCGCCCCTCCAGGACACAGTCTGCCGAGGGAATGCGCTGGGCTCATGCCAAGGCTCTCAAAGCTCTGCAGCCCTCAATCCCCTGCCTGCCAGCTGCCCCTTGTCACATCGTGCTGCAGGGTGGCGACATCATCCGCCAGCTCCGAGCTGAGACTGGCTCCAGGATCAAGATAGAGGAGGCGGTGGACCGCTGCGACGAGCGCATCGTGGCCATCTCTGCACCTGAAAGGTATGCTGCCCTGACAGAGTGTGCCCCGGCCTTGGCTGACACCCTGAGGGGCGAGGGGGCAGTGGAGCCTAAGAGATGGCATGCCTCATGCATGCAACACTGCTCAAAGGCGAGGGCTGGGCTTGACTGGTATGAAGGGGACACCTAATCTCGCTTAATCAACCTCATTTGAGCTGCTAGTGCTGCTGCCCTGCTGAGCATGCACCAGTGTTCAGGGCCAGGAAGCTCCATCAACCTGCCCATGGCGCTCTGTCCTGCATCATCGCAGCCAAACACTGAGCGCTCGACAGCGGTGCTGGACTCACATGCTAGGCACCCACCTGTTCAGGCCAGGCCAGGCCAGAACAGAGCAGCCCCTTGTCCCTGACAGGATTGTGTGAGAGAGCAGACCTGCCTCCCACACCTCTGTGTCCGTGTGCAGGGCCAGCACGCAGTGGTCTCCCGCACAGGAAGCCCTGTTCCGCGTGCACTCACGCATCATCGAGGGCGACTCTGAGGACACCAACCTGAAAGACCTGGTCATCACAGCCCGCCTGCTGGTGGACAGCAGCCAGATCGGCTGCGTGCTGGGCAAGGGGGGGACCATCATCACCCAGCTGCGCCAGGACACAGGGGCATCCATCCGCATCCTCAGCAGCAATGAAAAACCACTGTGTGCCAGCCCCTGCGATGAGCTCGTGCAGGTGGGTATCGGCTCTGAGATAGTTGCCGGCTCCACTCTGTGGGAGCCGGCGCTGATGTATTTCTGAGCAGTGACAAACAAGCCTCCATGCTCAGGCCCTGCAACAAGCTCGTACAGGTGGGGTTTGGCTTTGTGACTAGCTCTTCTGCCTGAGAAACGGCGCTGATGCATCCTGAGCAGCAAACAGGAAGCCCCGGTAGGCCAGCCTTTGCAACAAACTTGTGCAGGCACTAGCTGTGACTGGCAGGAAGGCACGTGTGCTGCATGTAGAGTTGTGGCGTAACATTGAAAAGCATTTGCGGTGGTCACCCCCAGAGCAGCGAGAGATGTGACTGCTGCTGCTGCTTTGAGTGACACTCTGCTGCCCTGAGAGTCACGTGGTTGCGTTGGGCGCCACTCTGCTGCCTTTTGAGTCCAGCTGCTGCATGAAAATGTACTCGTTTGCCTTCAGAGTACGCTGCTGCCCTGGCAGGCACTCTGCAGCTTGTGCACCAGCACGCTCTTGCACAGAGCCAAAACTCACCCTTCTGTGCAGATCACGGGGGAGCCAGCCAAGGTGCGCATGGCCCTGCAGCACATCTCTGCCCAGCTGAAGAGCAACCCGCCACGCCACTTCTCACAGGTGAGCCCTTCACAGTGCTGGGACGACTGCAGCTGCATGCCAGTCCAGGCCAGGGCAGGGGCATTTGCCGTGCTGACTGCCTGTGCTGCAGGTCAGGCATTGTGCAGCACTGCGTCAGGCAGCCTGTGCCTTCTCAGGGTCTGCACTGGTCAAGCTGAGGCACCCATTCCTGGTCAGTGTCTGCCCCCTCATGCGCTGGCACCGTGTGCATGACCCGTGTACTGAACCTCTGGCAGCCATCCAGCCTTTTGCTGCTGCATGTGGTGGGTTGTAATGCTTGTAACTCACCTGCACCACATGCACTGCACGCCTCCACGAAAGCTGCCTTGGCTCCGTCTGCGAAAGCTGCCTTGGCTCCCAGGTCTCTTGAGCTGATCGATGATGCATGTCTGGTGCTGCAGCACCCCCGCACCATCGCCCTCACCGCGTCCTCAGCCACCGGCAGCGCTGCTGACTCAGCACCTGTGCCAGTGTTTGCGCCAGCAAGGCGGCCACCCACTCCGCCCTCAGCCTCTGGGGATGGCAGACTGCGCTCTCTGCCGCCGCCCCATCCAGGCAGCTCCAGGGATGACCGGCAGCGCTCACAGCCACCCCTTACAGGCCCTTACAGGGGGCAGGCGCCGCCACACATGATGGGCATGGAGCAGGCGAGCCCTGACCATATGTGTGCCACTTGTCGTCTCGCTGGTGGAGCTCAGTATGAGATCACTGGAGGGCTGCTGCATGCTATTAGTCTCTGAGCGCTCAAACATGGAGTACAAGAGACACACCAGCCCAGAGTGCTGGGGTGCGCTTTGTGATGCTGCGCAGCAAGGGCTGCAACTCCCTGTGTATGGCACGGCAGCCGAGGTATAAGCACTACCCTACGCCCTCCAGAGTTTTGACAATGTTGCCGCTCTCTTCAGGGGGGCGTGTTGATCAGTTTCAGGCATCCTTGTGTGTGGCAGGGCGGCAGACGTGCAGGCACTGCCCTCTGACCCTGAGAGTTTCGCAACATTGCCGCTCTCTTCAGGGGGGCGTATCAACTACTTTCAGGCACTACCCTTTGAACCTCCCGGGTTTCACAACATTCCCGCCCTCTTCAGGGGGGGGTACTGATCAGTTTCAGGCTCCTGGTCCCTGTGGAGCACGCTGGGCGCGTGATTGGGCGGTCAGGGGAGGTCATCAAGCAGATCAGGCAGCAGACTAATGCGCGCGTGAAGATGCATGAGCCCACTGACGGTGAGGCACACAGGGCTGGCCAGGGGTGATCATCAAGCGGACCAGGCAGCAGACTGATGCACCCGTGCAGATGCATGAGCGCACTGATGGTGAGGCACACAGGGCTGGCCAGGGGACGTCATCTAGCAGACCAGGCAGCAAATTGATGCACCCGTGCAGATGCATGAGCGCACTAAAGGTGAGGCACGAGGGGATGTACATTGGTGAGCAGAGCAGAAAGGTGCTTGATCTCCCTCAGCACACCTCATGTGATATGGGACTCTGCATGACGCCATCAGTATCTGCTATCTGGAAGCATGCAATGCAGCTGCGGACTGTGAGCAACCAGGGCGCTCCATGGTGCAGGCAAAGGACAGGTGGCAGCCATCTACTGCCCAGTAGCAGTCCAAGGTCCTTCTTGAACTGGCTTGGGCAGTGAGTCCACTCACCAGACCTGCGCTGCGCCAAGCTGCAACATTTTGTTCGAGCCACGGCAGGCAGGGAGGAGCGTGTGGTGGCCATCCCCAGCCTGGAGCCTCCTGCCACAGCCTACAGTCCCTCGTCTCACAACTCCTTTATCGTTGGATTACTGCAGGCAGTGAGGAGCGTGTGGTGGCCATCTCCAGCCTGGAGCCTCCAGCCACAGCCTACAGTCCTGCAGAGGAGGCCCTGCTGCGCTGCTGCGCAGCCGCCCTGGCCTGGGACACAGCAGATGAGGAAGACAAACCCGAAATGCAGGTCCTGCGGCTGCTGGTCACCTCCAACCAGGTAGGGTGGCGTGCGGGCCAGTGGACAGTGGCAATGACAAGGCTTTGGAGAGGCTGCAAGCCAGCACCAGCTGCAGTCTGCTCTGTGCACATCATGTCACACATGTGTCCAGGGGGACTGCAAGCTTTGCATGTAGATCTGGGCAGTATGAGAGGCGTCCGCTCCATTTCACATGCCAAACAGCGACTGCTGCGCCAACAGTCGCCACTGTTGGGACCACAACCGTGCATTGCAGATGGGCTGCGTGCTGGAGTTCCAGCGGTATTGACCCTCTTTCTCTTGCCAAGCTGCCTGTCTACTAATCTGCGTGCTGGCCTTCCAGTCTTATTGACCCTGTTTCTTTTGCAAAGCTGCCGGTCAACCCATCTGCGTGCTGGACTTCCAGCCTTATTGACTCTCTTTCTCTTGGCAACCTGCCAGTCTACCCACTGCTTCATCCCACAGATGCGGCTGCCTGCACCCCGCTGCGCTGCAGCTGGAATTTGTGCTGAGAGTTGTGAGCACTGAGCGCGGACATGCTGCTGAACTTGCCCAACACACACCAGCGCCTGCAGGTGGTGTCCTGCCCTTTTCTTTGTCTCCCCACCTCTTGCCTTTTGTTGGAAGGTAACTCATGCGTTCAATCTCCTGCAGGTGGGCTGCGTGCTGGGCCACGGAGGCACAGTGGTGGCCCAGGTCCGAGCGCTGACGGGGTGCCAGGTGCACGTGTTCGGGGGCACCGATCGCGGGCCCATGCTAGCCCCGGCCGACGCCGAGCAGGTCGTGCAGATGGAGGGCACGCACATGCAGTGCCTGATGGCTGTGCGCCAGGTTGGAAGCCTGCTGCGGGGGTGGCAGGTGGGCCGAGCACTGCTTGGGGTGGTACATTGCCGTTAAGGTGGAGAGCCGGTGGGGAGCCTGCTCTCCAGGGCGCCAGATAATTGTGAGAGTGCACAAGTCATGGCTGACTCCTGTTGTGCGCTGTGGATGCTTGGCCTGTCCCCATGCTCACTCAAGCTGCTCACAGACACCGACATAGGTTTCTGCAACATGCTGCAGCGCCGAAATGTATGTGTCCGCCCTTGTACTGCAGCCAGCAACGCCAGCCTTGCGTCTGCAGGTGCGTGCGGCAACCCGCCTTGCAGCAACAGAGGGGGCACCTGAGGCGCAGGGGTTGCAGCTCCAGCCCAGCCTGCTGCCCATGTGGGGCCTTCAGACGGGCAGCACCCCACTGGCAGCCATGTTGGGTCAGCCCATGCTGGCGGGCAGCCCAGACCTGCAGATGCAGCAGCCCATGCAGCAGCCTGTGCAGCCTCTCCCTGGGCAGGCAAGCATTGCACTCTTGCTTTTGAGGCAGCGCAAGTGTTTCCGACCTGGCTGCCTTGGAGCAAGTCATGTCCAACTGCTGAGACATTCTGTGCTCTATGTGCTGCCCTGATGCTTGATGCATGGCCTTAGCATTGCCTGCGGCAGCTGCAGATGGCAGGCCTGCAGCCGGGCAGCGTGACAGCCATGCTGGGGCTGTCAGGGGTGCAGGTGGGCAGCGTGCTGGGACGCCAGGGCTGCAACATCCAGCAGATCCGTCAGGTGGGCCCAGGGGCTTGCTGGCCTGCAAGACTGCATGGCCCTGCGGAAGGTGTCGTCCTTGTGCGAAGCGGGCGCAGTCAGATGGGAAGTTTTGTGGAATGCAGTTCCTCCACCTCTCGCCAGCAGCAGATCAGCTGCAACTTAAATGCTGGAAGGCTCATTGCTGGCGGTGCCCTCTGCAGATTTCAGGGGCCCGGGTCAAGCTGCACCCGCCCAGCAGCCCTGGCAGCACCGACAGGTGCCTGGAGATCAATGGCAGCATCCTGCAGGTGCAGGCAGCCCAGGCCCTGACACAGGCTTTCCTTCTGGCAGTCCACCACCCAGGCATGCTTCGATTGCACAATATGGAATGAAGACCAAGACTCTTGTATGTGTGGCATGGTCAGCTGCACAGCTGCTGCAGTGCTGCCTGCCTGCCAGGACATCCACGACCACCAGTCCGTCCCTGCACAGCCTTTCCTGCTGCGGATGCCTGCCATAAATCTGTTTGCATGCTACTGATCTCACACCTGATGCAAACTCAGGAGCGGTGCGTCATCGGGCGCACTCCATAACTGAAACGCACCTGATATGTAATTTGATGGACCTCACCATGACTGCAACAGTAAAATACTTGCAACAGTGAAACATCGATCAGAGGTTGGGAAATAATAGAAAGGCAATGCCGCAGGGAACCGAACAGCCGGGTAGCGCCTGGCGCGAAGATATGGGTCAATTGCCACCGCTGGCGGTGGTGGAAAACTCACGTTCTGTCCTACTAGCAGAGCAAACCAAAGCTTTGAGTTGATCTGGCCCAGTCGCATGTTGGAATGGAGCTCAACGATGACGTGCTGCAGAACATGTGCATGGGCAGAGTGTTCAAGGTATTGGTTGCTGTTTTGCAACCTGGGCTTCTCAGCTTGCTCCCTTGAGGCTGAAAGATCCCTTGTGACGTTGAAGCAACTTTAGCTCACCTTTTGGCAACCAAGTCCACCACCAGATGTTTTACTCTTTGCCAGTCTGCTTTGCAGACCACCCCTGCTGTGCGTATCAACAGCCTGGATGTGCATCGCACAGAGGACTTGCTGGTGACTGCTGGGGATGATGATGCCCTGCGCGTCTACAGCACGCAGTCCGGCGTCGAGCTGAACCAGATCTGGAGCAAGCGTCATGGCATCTGCCACATCACATACACACACGACCCTCAGGGCGTGGTATACGCGTCCAACAAGGTGCCACATGATGGCGTGGCATGCCGTAGGACATGTATTTTGTCTCCAACCTGCCCTGTGCAGTCCCTACCCTCTGTAGAGTCCTGCCATGTTGTGCTGGGGACTGCAGCATGCACTCTCTGCCTCCAAGCGGGCCCGATCATGCAGACCTCACTCTCAGACAAGCACTCTCACAGCAGCACCCCTGACGCTTGTTGCTTCCCACCCTGGCGTTCCAGGGGGAGCACATAATCCGGTACCTGTCCATGTGGGACAACAAGTACCAGCGCTACTTCAAGGGCCACATGCAGGAGGTCACCACCCTGGCCATGAACCCTAAGAACGATATGCTGCTCTCAGGGGCACGGGTGAGCTCAAAGCTGGAGCATTGCCTAGCTGTGCAGCTTGGCGCCAGCCTGGTGCGGGGGTCCCCAGGCAGTGCAATGGCCTGCTTCCAGCACTGCATCCAGCAGGGCCGACTCTGCTGTCTGTGGTGACCTGAGCTTGTTGAGACGTTGACCTGCTCAGCCCCCTGTGGGGCCTGCTTCCACTGGCCATGGCGGTGAGGGAACTGCTGCTTGCAGGACAACCAGGTGCGCCTTTGGGATCTGCGCACGCCTGCGTGCCAGGGCATCCTCAACACCCCAGGCCCAGCCTGCGCCAGCTTTGATCAGCAGGTGAGGAGCCCTTTCGCCAAGGAGGGCTGCTTCTGGGCTGCGTGGAGGCCTGGCGCAAAGGCTGAGCTGAATGAGCTGTGCTGCTGCTGGCAGGTGCTGCCTCTGCGGTGATCCCACATTGCTTCCTGACTGGCTGCAAGATGAGTCTGCCATGTCTGCAGGAGGCACTGTTCCTGCTGCAGTGCAACTGCGCTCCTCATCTCCCTCTGCTCTTGCAGGGCCTGGTGTTCGGTGTGGCAGTCATGGGCGGCACCATCAAGCTGTTTGACAGCCGGAACTACCAGCAGGGGCCCTTTGATGCCTTCGGGGTAAGCCAGGGCCTGATGTGCCTTGTGGGCAAGCAACTTTGCGAGGAGCAGCCTGTAGTGCTGCTTGGCTTGCAGTATGTGGTTAGGCCTGGTGACAGCTATCCTCACACTTTTGATATGCCCTGACACTCTGCCTCCGCAGGTGTCTTCTGAGTCCAAGAGTATGGTCACCCACCTCAGGTTCAGTCCTGACGGCAGACAGTTGCTGGTCGTATGTGGGAGTCGAGTCCACATGCTGGACGCATTCACAGGCAAGGCCCCGGGTGTGCTTGTTGAAGAGCCAAAGTGGCCCACAAGCTCCTAGGCTGGTTCTGATGGGATGTCAATCCTACCTGCACCTGCTTGGCTGGTCTGCCTTGGCAGGGTATTTAGAAGTGCACGTTGCTGCAAGGTCTACAGCAGCTTCACGCAGTGGCGAGCCCCTGATCTGCAATGTGCTATGCTGCAGGTGTACGCAAGTTCACAGTCACCACAGGGAGCGAAGCCATGGGGCCAGCCATGGAACCTGCCTTCAGCCCTGATGGCCAATACTTTGGCTCAGGTGTGCAGCCTACACAACTGCCACCATCTGCTGCAGCTTGATATGAGCTTCCTGAGTGGGCCGCACTGCGGCAGGCTTGTTGCACCTGCATTCTCTGTGTGTCAGGCGTGCTCTGCAATAATGCACCTCTTGGTTTATTAGTGAAATCATGCTGTCGCATACACAAAAGTCCCCTGCCTTGCCTGCAGGGTGCACAGACAGGGCGGTGCGTTTCTGGCGATGCCAGGACGGTACAGAGGCAGCTGCGTTGCCAGGCCATGCAGGGCCTCCAGCATGCCTCAAGTGGCATCCCAGACGCATGATGTTTGCCAGCGCTTGCAGCGCGCTTGCTTTCTGGACAGTCAACCCAGCTCTGCTCTGATTCAATTGCAGGACAACTCTAAAATAGCAAATTTTTGTGCTCTGAAGTGGCTGCTCGAGCTCTGTTCGTGTGAGACCCCCTCCAGCCAGTGTCCTGTCCCTCCCCCTTGAGGAACCGTGGCCACGCCCTGAACACCTCTTCATTTGATTCAATTGACAGCTCCTTGCAGAGCAGCGCTTCCAAATGTAATCTTGTTACATAGCATTTGCTGATGGCAGTGGAGAGATGCATGATGCCCGATTGCATGCCCGAAATGAAACAGCCCAAGGTGGCACCACGCCAAGCATGCAGTGTGTTGTGAGCTCAAGCGCTCATGCAGACTCATGCATACTCATTTCAGTGCACTCACTGCCAGTGCTGGAAAGGAGGGGAATCACACCAGTTCAACGAGACCAGACAGGGGGATTTTCAGTAAACAGTCATGCGGGTCTCCCAACATCATTGCTGTCAAGCTCGTCAAGTGGATCCTGGTGCGTCTGCAAGCTGGTGCTGTGAAAGCAGCATGCTGGTGGTGGGTTCCCCCTCCTCGACCGCCATGCTGTTGAACATGGCCTGCAAGGTGCAATGGCTTTGACTGACAGCTTGCACTGAAGGCCAAGTGGGCGGAGCACCAGCCACGCAGCAGTGCCAAGCTTGCCTCTGCTTCAGGATGTCCGTCCAATAAGGCCAACCCCCGACATCAAGGAGTGAGACTGCAACACCATGCTGTGCTGCCCTCAAGTTGACAGCAGGCTCATCATCAATACATCTAAAGAATTTTTGTCCCAATTTGGCTCACCAGGCCATCAGGGAACCAGGGCCAGGACTTGATGACTCCCATGGCCTTCTGGCGACCTGATAGGAGGGTAGGGGTGCGCTGCTTAAACCAGAGGCGACAATCCTCCTCGTCCTGCAGGGTCTCCTGCAGCTTCTGGATGAGATCCGTGGCAGTGTGGTGGCCCAGCTGCTGACTATGGGGCACCAGGGGGTCGGGTAGAGCTCCCTGCGGGGCGCATGCTGTCGCTGCTCAAGGACCAGGGCATGTGCAGAGTGCACCGGTCACAAGCTGCAGGCAGAGTGCCCGTAACAGCACATTCAAGCGCCACCAGGCTGTGATGAGGCAGGAGCTGTGACAGCACATCCTCTTGCTGCTCAAGCATTGGGGATTGAGCGTGGTGCAATGGTCGCCCACAGGCAGAGTGCTGGTCGCAGCGCAGCCTTGCGCTGTGTGAGTCTGGCAGTGCTGCCTGTGCAGCACAGGGCGCCATTGTGCATTAGGCTGGCAGAGCTCAACTGTTGGCCACCACGCAGACTTGCATGCATTTGCAAGCTGCCACCAGCTGCAGGGCCTGACATCTGCCAGCACTATCTCCAGCGCGCCAGATGGAGCGAAGGCTGCCATGAATGGAGAACAACATTGCACTCATGTCGACTGCATGCGGCTTGCCTGGAGTTGCAAGCTGATCTGATGCCGTCTCCACAAGACAGCACCCAGCCGCGTCAGGTATATTCGCCTCAGCTCCAGCATGGCTGGCTTCTGTGCCTCTGCAGCGACAGGCCACGGAACTTGAAGGACAGCTGCTCACAGAGCAGTCAACCGTCACAGCGATCAGTCTGTGACACACAGGTAGCATGCTGGGCGGAACAAACAGCCACTCAGACAGCAGCTAGCTGCCAGAGCATGCAGACCTTCTCAACATGGCAGTTTCCCCCAAACATGGCAGCATGTCAGCAGCCAGGCACCACACCATCAGGCTACAGCTGTTGAACCCCAGAGGCTCCAGATCGCCCAGCACCTCTCGTTCACCATGGCCAATGCCAAAACTGCCAGCTGGCGCACATGCTCTGCACTGCCCACCTGTCATGCCCATTGCGTCAATTGCCATTCGCCAGTGGTCAGTGTCTGGGACCGCCCCTGAGTCCACGTCGTCCAGGCGGCAGGTCTTCATTCGGTGGGCTGTGGCTGGCGCAGTCAGGTCCAGCATGCTCAGCACAGCCGACACCTCCTCCAGCAGGTCCACCAGGCGCTGGTTCTGGGCATCAGTCTCAGGCCCCTGCAGCAGCTCCTCCATCCTGCAGACAGGTGGACTAATGTCGCCGTCCCGGCCTCCAAGCGCAGCAACACCTTGGCAATTTAACCGGTGGTGCGCAACAGGGTGCGCCGTCGTCTACACGATATTGTGCAGCATCATCACTGAGGGTGCCTCGAACTGGCTCAGTGACTGAGGTCTCAAGAGACGGTCTTCCCTTCATGGGTTGGTGGCCAGCTGCAGCAATCCAGCAACCTGAGGAAGCATGGGTGCCCCACATGGTTGCCACGCTGTAGCAAGAAGCTGTCGATGTTCAGAGTGAGGTGCCCACTGAGGGCCCCAAGCCCCCACCTGAGCAGGTACTCCCTCCAGATGTCGATGGCCTGCTGCAGGGAGAAGCCTTTGACCTGCTCCAGCGTGACGTGCGACGTCCGCCCCTCGTGCACGGTCAGTGTGACGCCCTCCTGCAACTCCTCTTCTGTCTTGCCATAGAACTCGAAAGTCCGTCCAGGCTTCCAGCTCAGCTGGCCTTGCAACTGAGCAGGGTTCTCCACCTTCTCCCCAGTGCAGGCCACCAGGACACCCTGCACACAGCAGGCGTGGTGGTGACGGGCTGACCTACTCCTGGGGGGCGCACTGAACCACTGCAGAGGTCTCACAGGGGCTGGCACCCCCAAGGCGCACCCCGCATGGGCTTTAGGGTTAGGGGTTAGGGTAAACCCTAATCCTCCCCCATTCTGTGGGTAATGCTACAAAATGAGCATCCACACAAGGCAGCCCCCCAGTCCCCACTCCCGGCGCAGCTCCACCTGTCTCCAGCGCCAGCTGCTTGAGACTGCAAACGCCAAACAGCTGCCAAAGCTCTGTGAGACTAGCTGGGCACTCTCCCCCTTTGTGCAGCACTGCCATGTGGCTGCAGCAGCCCCCCACCACGGCCCCACAGAGCCTCAGAGCTGGTCAGCCTTAGTCGGCAAGCTTGCATCTGCACAGTCTTGACTATGCTTAAGACCCAGATGAGCCCTTGAGCAACCCACTAGAGCATGCCGCAGCCTCCAAGCACCACAGAGCCCCAAGAGAAGCTAGCCAGGGCAGCCCCTGTGCGACGGACCAAACAGGCATGCTGCAGCCTGCAAGCACCACATAGCCTCAAGATCAGCTACGCACAGCTCGATGTACGGGCAAACCTTCCCACAGCAGCCTCTTGCCATGCATCTCCCCTCTCCCCACAATGGTCCCCCATTCCCTTTCTCATTGACTCCAAGAGGCAAGCTCCCCACCTCTTTGTGCAGCTCCACCATCTTCTCCAGCATCGCGTTCTTGCCCTCAGCCTCGCTCTTCTCCAGCTTGGCTCGCGCCAGCTCATCTGCCAGGGAGGCCACCCTCTCCTCAAAGTCCTGCTGCTTCACCTGCAAGATGGGGGGCTGCGAAAGGTTTTTGCAAGGTCATAGCTGGCCATGAGGAGGGGATTCAGTTGAGCCAGCACCCAGCGTCCGATACCACTCCTCATGCCGACATGTTGCCAACTAGTGCTGGCACCATGCTCAACCAAGATGCAAGCATGGCCCTATAGTGTTGTTGCCAACCCAGACGTGACTCCACAAGTCATGGTGACGCAACAGGCAACCTGCTGGCAAGCTTGCACCACCACCATGCATGGCCTGCAGAGGGAGCCACCCATGCCTGGGACCAGCCACTGCGCGAGCAGCCACGCACCCGCGAGCGCTCCCGGAACCGTCGCTGCGCGATCCTGTTCCTCTCGCGTAGCGTGAGCTTCTCGCCCTTGCCGCTCCCGCTGCCCCCGCTGCCCCCGCTGTGGTGCAGGGGCTCCTCCTCGCTTTTTGCCCTGGCACAAGCTGGGTTGGGGCCAGCAGGCCCCTTGCCATCCGGCTCGTGCCCCTGTGCGGGCTTTGCCTCCTCCCTGGCAGCCGGCGCCCGGACCTTGGCTTTGGCCTGGCGTGCGGCAGCCTCACAGTCGGAGCGCTGGCGGCCAGGTTGCGCCTGCTGCCCCTCCTGGGCCGCAGCCTGCTCTGCTGCGGCCGGCGCCGCTGCCGCCAGTGGTGCCGCGGGCTGTGCCTCCGGTGCCATGGCATTGCTGCCAGCCACTGCGGCAGCGACGTGGCCCTGGCCCAGCAGGGCCTGGTGGGGGAAGCCTGCTGAGGGGCCGGCTGCCGCTTGCAAGGGGAGTTCATCAGGTGCCCTTGGTGTGGGTGACTTCACTGGAAGGCACCAGTCACTCAGAGGCATGAAGGGCGCTTGTGCCTGCCAGGGCGCCGCCCCCGTCCCTAAGCCAAGCATCAGCTGCTGCAGGGTGGGCTGCAACAGTAGCGGCTGTTGGGGGAGGTGGCCATGCGTGAAACCGTTGCTTGGAGCCTGCAGCCAGCCACTGCCCCAGGCGGGAAGCTGCTGCGGCAGCTGTGGCTGGAGCCCCTGCACCTGCTGAGGCATGCTGCCATCTGCCATCGGCTGGTTGCTCTGCTGACCGAGCAGCTCCATGTCTAGCGGCAAGGGGTCTAGACCCAGGGCAAGCGAGTTCCCAGGGCACCCTGGCGATGCCGCGAGTTGGCTCAGCATGGCGTCAAATGGATCCGCTGCAGTACAACAGCCGCAGAAGCTCAGCAACACCAGCAGCATGGTGGACTCAAACATGAGCCTGCTGAATGGAGCCACCATTGCCAAGAGTAAACCATAAATGCCAGGGAAATTGCAGGAAGCTGGCTCTGGGCAGCCAACACAGCAAGCTACTTCTCTCAGGCAGTCTGCAACCCCAGCTGTGATCCCTTGATGTCACCTTCAGAATCTGAAATCGTTCCTGCCCCATCATGGAAGCTGGCCTGCATGCTGCCAGCAACTGCGGAAGCCTCTGACACCTTGGACTGCAGTGAGGCACGAAGCCAAGCAAGATCAGACCTCCCTTGGGTTGCAAAGCTGGTACAAGATAGAAAGGGATTGGCTCCCAGGCCAGACATAATGCTCTTGAGAAGCAAGGCTCTCAATGTGACCCGCCTCCAACCCTCCTTTCTGTCCAGTTGTAGAAAGTTCGAGAGGCTCTGCCCTTATGGCAGCAGCAAGCAGTGCCGAGGTCGGCATACAGTTTTAGCGCAGCAGACAGCCACCACAGAGGCTCCCTCTGCACTTTTGATAGAGCCATGGACAGGGAGCGCAGAACAGCAGCAGGTTGGTCCTCAATGCATGCAATTGCCTGCGCAACCCAATTGCAGCTCAGCTCCAGGCTGCTGCAGCGGTTGGTGCACCACATCTGCAGTGTCAATCTAGAAATGTTGCAGTGACTGCGCAGGCCCTTTCAGAGTTACAGAGGAGGCTGCAGTCCTGCCCTCACGGGCAAGGCGATGAGGAGACACAGAAATGGTTCCTGCGGGATAGGAAGCTGGATGTTGGGGAGGCTGAGCAGAAGCTTACGGACATGCTGCGCTGGCGGCAGGAGTTCAAGTGAGCGTGACATAGCGCCCAGCTCAGCTGCCACCTGCTCAGATGATCTTTTGCAGCCAGCTCCACACTTACAGCATACAGTATGCCATCACTGCGCTGCACCTCTGCACCGCGGCCACTTCTGTGAACCTGGGCAGTCGTGCACCTAATTTTACAAAACAGCATGCTTTGAACCCTGGTCTGGCCTGATGCCCAAAGTGTGCACACCTCCAGATCGTATGGCTCCCAAGCCTCAGCAGCTACGTTCCAGATGCTCTGCAAGGTCTTTCTGGTGTCTGCAGACTGCCTTATGCAGCTCAGCTTATCCAATTGCCTGCAAGTGCTGCTTCCTCCCTTGTGTATGGGGCAGCCACCAGCTTTCAGGCGCCTGTGCATCCTGCAGGGCGGATGACATCGCCTGGGACACGGTTAAGGCAGAGGCAGCCACTGGCAAAGTGTACATGCATGACCACAAGGACCGACTGGGGCGCCCTGTAATTGTGGTCAAGGTCGCCAAGCACATCACCGGTGAGCAGGCTGCCCTGAGGGGCTGTCTCTCCACAGGCACCTGCTGTGAAGCCTGCGTCTGCAGTGCCACCGCTCACAAGCAGGCGTGGCTGCAAAGGCATAGTCATCAGGGCAGCTGCATGCACAGCCATGGGAAGCACAGAGCACACATAACTGCTGCCTGTGATCGTGATGGCAGTCCTCTCCTTGCAAAGACCCCAGGTGCTCGATGCCCTGTGTGGTTTTCAACATTGCGTGCAAACAGGAAGACTGTGCCTGGAGAGTGACCCTCGCCTTTTGCCTGAGGCCATGTTGGCCCCCCTGCAGTCATGCAGAGGCCCATCTGCCAGGCACTGCCCAGCTGACTGCAAGGTGCCCTTGCAGCTGCTTGGACCTGTCAGCATTTCACTCACAGGCACCTCTACAAGTATCTCCTGCAGGCGAGTGGCAGCTGGATGACAGCAAGCGCCTGTGTGTGTACATGCTGGAACGGGCCATCAGCCAGTTGCCGGAGGGGCAGGAGACTGTGCTGGGCATTTTTGACCTGCGTGGCTTCAAAAACAAGAATGCAGACCTGGGCTTTGTGCGCTTTCTGGTGGGTTGTTGGGGAGAGTGTAATCTTGGGCTTTGAAGTCTATGCTTTTGCATAGCCTGGTTGGGACCACAGCATCTCTGCAGTGCCTGATGGCTTGACCTCCATATCGCCTGACAGCTCGCACTCCTGAAGGCCTCACAGCCTTTTGTCCTGCAGTTCAATTTGTCGTCAGTGCTGCTCTGCCCACAGGTTGACTCTGGCTGCAGGTGGACATCTTCTTCACCTATTACCCCAAGCGCTTGGGACAGGTCCTAATGCTGGATGCCCCCTGGATCTTTCAGCCTGGGTGGGCTGTTGTCAAGCCCTGGTTGGGCAAGTATGCAGGCCTTGTTAAATTTGTCAAGGCAGATGAGCTACAGAGCGACTTTTTCACAGAGGACACCTTCCCTACAGATTTGCAGTGACCAGAGAGCTGAGCCAGGTGCAGAGACTGGCACCTGGCACCAATTTTGTCATTCTGATATGAGCTGTGATACTATCTCAGATGCCCGCTTTTATTGATGTTGCCATAAACATGTCGCTGTCATATGTTGCTGAATGCCACATGCAGCAGCGTGCTGTGTGCTGCCTGGACTTGACCTGATCTGCAAGAGAGGAGCCATGCATTTGGCAGGCGGGGTGGGAAATAACGTACACATCTTTGACTGTTTATTGCCCTGAAAGCCCTAGTCAGCGGTGTTGAGTTTCTGAAGGGCTGCTGCTACGTCAGCTGGTGGGGCTGCAGCGTCATCACACAAGAGCTTGCGCAGCTGATCCTGCATTTTCATGTCCATCCAGCCCACAGCCTGCAGCAGAGGTGTACTTAAAATTGCATGTTTGCCGGATGCAGCTCAGAATCCCAAGGGATGGCATGCAGCATGAGGCTGTTGATGCATGCATGGCCACCGGATGCGGCTCAAGTTTGCAGGGGACGCCGTGCAGCATGAGGCAGCATGACTTGGGATACACAATCAAGCTGCAGGCACTGAGAGTCTGACAGAATAAAAACTTGACATGCTGTGTCAAAGGAGCATTAGATCAAACCGAACCCCCATCTGCGGCCTGAGCTTGTAGCCACTGCACACTTTGCACAGCTGCAGGCAGCTCCACTTAGTCTGCAGGCTCCCCAGAAGCATCACAGCAGCCACCCCAACCCCTCAGAATCCCTGACCCTCACCTCCACCAGCTCATGCTCGCCCACCACCTGCGCGGCTCGACGGGCGGTGGCCTTCATCGCCTGTGAGAGGTCCACAGCCCTCAGACGGTCCTGCTGCATCATGGCCACCCGCCGCAGCACGGTCTGGTCCTGGGTAACCCCCCCAGTCTCATCTGTGATGGAGCTCACGAGATCCTCCTGGTCAGCCTGCAGGCAGGGCAGGGACTCTCAATCAGTCAACAGAGCAAAGGCATTGTGGCGGTCCCAGGCTTGTCTGAGCCAGAGGGCACCAGCCGATGCATACAGTCTGGCTGCCAAACACTCATTGCATGGCTGCACAGCTGCACAAGGTGACATACACCTAGTAGACACAGCCTTCCTACTCCACATGGCCCTCTCTTGGAAAGTTGCAATTCCAGAGGCAGCCTTCAGTCCACGCTGTCCACCGCAGGGAACTTTGTGGGCTTTTCGTTTCTGGGTTGCTAGGCATCTGACATGGCCCTGAGCTTCAGCAGGCCCACTTCCAAAGGTCTTGAGGCGTGCGAGGTGTCACACACAGCCCTGAGCCGCACCTGGAACTGCGAGGCCTCTGACATGGCCTTGAGCCCCAGCGAGATGACTCGCACAATGCGCTGCTTGCTCCAGGGGATGCCGAAACTGGAGCACAGCAGAGTGCACAGCCCAATGGCCGCCATGCGCCGCCGCCACCGCCCCACTGCTGCCAGGTGGGCGAGGCCCAGCATCTCCTCTATGTACCTGCAGGGCACATGGGCTTGAGACGCTGTGGGGCCGCGCACGATACCCTTGCAACACCACTCCAGCCTATCGATGCAGGAACATACATGCAGGGCAGTCAACCCTGGGCCACTGTGATTGTTGCTGAAGACTCTGGCAGTGCTAAAAGGATGTGCAAAGCCAAAGCTGGTGTGAGATGTTGCTACGGCACCCTTGCTGCTGACGTAGGCAGCCACAGTACAACACAGGGTATGCAGCACATGGCAGCAGGAATCTGAAAGCCAGGCCTCAGCCGCTGAACACAGGATGACAATGACTCTGCTGTCGAAGTGCAGTGCTAAAGGTGCACATGCTCAGGGCCACAAGTGGCAGAGGCCACAAGACGCCCACCCCCAACCTGTGAGAGCCTGCAGAGGCTGCCCCCTGATCACACCTGACAGAGGCGACATGTATCCAGTTGTCCAGGAAGCGCTCGTGGGCCTGCGGGCCCCCTGAGATGATGTTGGTGAAGGCCTCGGGCTGCGCGAGGAGCACCCTTGTGAGCACGTCAAGGTAGGACTCCACCAGGGAGTGCATCCCTGTATGCAGGCTGCTCTGGGAGTCGGGGCCGGCCATCACGTCTGCAATGGCCCTGCAGGTGGCATGAGGACTGTGAGGGGCTGTGTAAGAGCAGGGTGCTTTGGTCGTCTGGGCGTGTGGCATGGGGCCTCTGGGAGGCTGTGGAAGAGCAGGATGCTTTGGTCATCTGAGCGTGTGGCACGGGGCCTCTGGGAGGCTGTGTAAGAGCAGGGGACTCTGTGAGTGTGGGCATGTGGGCGTGTGGCATGGGGACTCTGGGAGTCTTGGCATGTCACACTGTCTGTGACAGCTCTGTGGGTATAGCAGTGCAATGTGAAGGCTGGGACGAACTAGAGGGACTCAAAGTCTGGGGCCTTTGATGGTGTCTGTAAGGACACTGCATGGGCTGTGAGAGCAGGGGCTTGAGGATGTTGGCCAAGTGGTGGTTCCCTGCAGTGGTTAGGCAGGCGATGGAGTGCAGTATTGACGGCTGCGGCAAAAGCAGATGCTCTCAAAAATTTGGGGGCTGCCAGGAAGTCTGCAAGTGGCATTATCAAGCAGTCGGGGGGCAGGCTGAGCGATGCAAGAGGCAGTGTTGAACAGAGAAGGTTGCAGACGCCGGGTGTGGGCAGACTGGCAGGCCGCAGCAGAGGGCAAAGTCGCCATGGACAGACCAGGCCAGGCCAGGCTATGTGCCCAGCTGGCCACAGATGTAGAGCCATCACAAAATAGGGCATTGTGCACTATAAGTGAGGAGTAAATGTGGGCACGGTGACGGGTGGGCCCCCCTAGCAACTGGCCACAGATGTAGTGCAGTCAAGGCATGGGCACAGTACTTATACTGTATCTGATAGTACTAGTAAGTAACTAAGAGTACTGTGAAACTGTCAGGCGGGCTCACCTGACAATCGGCACCAGCTCTGCGGGAACCTCCCCGCCAGAGTTGGCGCTCATCTGCACCATGATGGATGTGAGGGACCCCGCAGCCTCAGCCTCGCGCAGCAGCTCTGGGCCTTGTGCTGCAAGGGTGCGCCGCCTGACCGCTGCCAATGACCCGGCCTCGCCCTGGGACACGGCTGCAGCACATCGGGATCACCTCATCAGGAGTCATGCTTAGGAGTGACACGGGAGGCGGCTGCAGCGGGTCAATTGTCATGGTCCAACCTGACATGGGGTGCGGCTGTAGCAGATCAATGGCCATGTTCAGACCCTGGCAGGAACCCAGCTAGCAACAGGATTTGGGTCCTGCAGTAGGGGTACATTGTGCTGTGCAGCGCCGCCTTGGCCTCATGTTGGGACAGGGCTGCATTGTAAACTTGCTGTATGAGGCATGCTGACAGCAAGAGGGCCAAGCCCACAAAATGAGACGCAGTAACCTGCCTTCGCAGCAAGCCATGCAACAGGACAGCTTGACACTCCCAGCAGCGTCTTGAGGTGCGCAGCTGTGACGCACAGAAGGCGGAGCGCAGCCACAGTGCAATCCGGGCCTCACGTGGGGACATGGCAACCAGGACGCGCTCTGCTGTCTGCTGCAGGACGGAGGCGATCTCCCCCCGTACTGGCGCCAGCACGCTGGGTCCCCCAATGAGCAGGTAGCTCTCCAGCAGAGAAAACCCAGAGGGTACTTCCTTGCCCTGCTGAATGAGGCTGACCACATGGGGCAGAAGGCCCTGCAGCACAGAGCAGTCTGTGTTCAGCTCCTCGAGACGTGGCAGATGTAAAGTGACATGTCGGCTGGGAGGCTGCCAGCATACCCCAGCCATTGCAGCCAATGCGGATGCCAGGACAGGCTCTTGCATTGCAAGAGACTACTGATTATTGACTGAGGCTGTAGGTGTGGAAGCAATGACTCACCTGCATTCCTGCCAGCACATGAGAGCCACAAAGGCATCAAGAGCAGTGTTGTCGTAAGCAATAACTGCAGTGCACAGATTTGTCACCCTGCAGGCCATTATTGATGCTGCTGGTGCTGGCAAAGCAGCACCTGCAGCAGGTGGGCCCTGTCCCCAGCAGCACCAGAAGCAACAACTTGACAACGGAAGGCTCTTTCACAAACAGACCCTTGTTGGTGCTGCTGCTGTCAGCAAAAGATAACACAATAAACTAGTGCCTGCAGCAGGTCGCCCGGAGCTGACCAGCACCAGAAGAACCATCTGGACCGAAGAAGCCCTCTCACCTGAAGACCCTCATTGATGCTGCTGCTGCCAGCCAGCAGAGCCTGCAGCAGGTGCAGCCCATCCTCCAGTAGCACCTCATGCTCAGGGCTGTTCTCATCCAGGGCTGCCAGCAGCAGGGGCAGCAGGACCTCCCGGATCTGCTCATGCTGTGTGGCTGCTGCATAGAGGCGGCTCAGCAGGTGCGTCAGCACGGCGATCAGGGCGCTGTGCAGGCGGGCGACCGCGCCAGTGCCGGAGGTCTCTGCTGTGCTGCGGGAGCCGGCTGCCCAGATCTGCAGCAGAGCGGAGGAGGTGGGTGGGTGGGCAGCAACAGGTTCATGGGTCAAGGGTCTAAAGTCAGCCACTTGCTCAACGGTGTTTGCCCCAATCTGCTTTTTTTCGGGGGGGCTGCCTGGGAGTGTGCATACAAGGGGTGCTGTGGTTGCAACAGCCCTGTGCTGCCTGCTGTCTTCAGGAGCCTCATAACTTGGAAGCCTGAAGTGACTTGGTTTCTGATGAGTAACTTGATGCCAAGCATGTCAAGCAGGCAAACGCATCAAGTGGGTGCTGGCGGCCAAAAGCGCAAAATATGCTGGAAGCTGTCATGCGCCGCCGCAGACGAAGGCAGCAAGTAATGCAGCAACAACCTGAAGTCAGATGAACTGGTTTCCACCTGTTGCGGCAAGGGGTCACGTCTTTGAAGCACCCCAGCCAGGGCTGTGCACTGTGGCTTGCCGATTCTACCACAGCCAGCAAGACGGTGTGATGCGATCCCCGTGAGATGCCCAAGTCACCCTTGGCGGGCTGTAGCAGAGCCCTCCACATGACACCAGCCCAGCAGCAGCACAAGGGTACCAGTTGCCTCACCCCTGGCAGAGCTGCAGCAGGTATACCCCGGAGAGCACACCACAGTGTTTCCACAAGTTACAGTCAACAGATGTTCAGATTCTCCTCAAACTCTCCTCACCTCTGGAAGGGCCGCTGCAAATGCGCCTAGGTAGGGCTGGGCGCTGTTGCCAGCCACCTCCACCACGACGGTCACCAGCTGCAGCACTCGGACCATGCTCTCCACCTCGCTCATGGCCTTGAGCAGGGCAAAGCACTGCGCCAGCACTGCCCCGACCTGTCCCTCGATGACGGTCATGCGCTGCCGCAGGTGGTTGGGCACCTCAGGCTCTGCCAAGTGCTCCTCAGCCAGGCCTGCAGCAACATGGTCACACAATGACTCGTGGCAGATGGCACTCATGTAAAGTGTAGTGTGCGATTGGGGAAGTCGGCTCTGCCAGGCTGCAGCAAACTGGCTGAGTCTGGGGTGGCAAGGCATCAGCTGGTTGGCCTGTTGTCACTTTGGAGTCTGAGCTCTGCGCTGAGCCCAACTGAAAGTCTCACCTGGCGGCAGGGTGGCCCCCTCCTCATAGGGCGTCTGCTGCAGCATGGCCGGTTCCTGCTGCCCAGTGTGTTTTGGATCAGCAGCCAAACAGTGCAACACACCTGGTAGCAGGATGGCCTCTTCCTCATGCGGCGCCTGCGACCGCCGGGGTGTTTGCTTTGCCACATACCACTTGTGCCTATGTACAATAGCACTCCTGTGCAAGCTTGACCAGGCGGCAGGGCAGCCACCTCCTCAGAGGAAGTCCGCTGCATCATGGCGTGCCCCTGTTGCCTACCAGGTCTAGCCCTGTACACCTCCATGTCTTTGTGTGTGCACGACCCACCTGGCGGCAGGGCCGCCCCCTCCTCGTATGGCGTCCGCTGCATCATGGCATGCTCCTGCTGCGTGTTCTGCAGCTCCTCCATGACCTGGTGGCTCTGCTCCAGCACCGCCGTGACAGCCGTGAGCGCCACCACCAGGTCGGAGCTGGCCATGTGCCCCACGGCTGCAGCATAGGCCTCCTGCCACAGCTCCTGGGGCAGGTCCTGGCCGCAGACGGCTACCAGCCACAGGGCGCGGGTGCGCAGGAGCTTGCCTTGCATGGCGTCCATGCCCTGTGGGTACCCAGGAGATATGTATATGGGATTCATGGCTGAGACGGCAGGGCAGCATTTGGCATGCATGGCCTCCTTGCCCTGCGTGTAGTGTGAAGGCATGTTGATGGCATGTGGGCGCCTCTTGCCAGCCCGGAAGGGAAGGAGCAGAGCTTAAGGAAAGGTGAGGGGCTATGGGCAGCACATGCTGTACCCTGCATGGCATTCATACCTTGCGAGCGACCCGCCCACTGTGGAGGCAGGGCAGGCCTTGGCATGCATGGTGGCCATGCTTGGCAAGGCATGCAGGAGTGGGGGACAGCCCAGGCCCTGCCTGTCTGAGGAGTCCAAGTCTTGCACTGAGGCAGGCATGGTAGAAGTAGCGTCATGGGGTAGCCCCAGGCACTGGTGAGGGATGCGCATGGGTCACATCAGGTCACCTCAAGACAGCGGCTCCATGTCAGCTAGTGGGCCAAGGACATGCAAGAAGGAGGTGGTCCACCTCATGCACAGAGCTGTGGTTGCAGGGCAGCACATCTGGAAAGCAGGCCTCGCATTTGTTGACAATATGTTGGATCAACGGCTCCACACATCGTGAACAACATGCAGGTGCATCACAGACCAGGCAACGCTGCACCTCCAGCCAGAGAGCCATGGCTGGTCACAGCACCCGACCTGTGCATGTGGCCTAAATCCTAAACCCTAAACCCTACAGTGTCTGACCTGCACGTCACCCTGCTGCAGGAGGGAGCGCAGCTCAGTGCGGTACCAGTCTGAGAAGGAGATGTGCTGCCCCACATGGGACCAGCCCTCTCCAAGGATTCTGTAGCAGGCCTCCCGCACCAGGACGTTCTGCGATGTGGCTGCCTCATGCTGCAGGGCAGGCACGGGGCAGCTGTGAGGGCAGGGAGCGCTGGCTGACACCCCAGCATGACCCATGCCGCAGGGTGATGGCTTGCTAGGAGAGTTGCACAGGCAGGCGCACGGCACGCCATGCAGGACAGTAACAAGTGAAGTTCGAGGCCCACTGGTAGCTTTTCTGGGAGGCTCAAGCAAGGCAGGGACTTGCCTGGCTACAAGCATGCATTCTCCTATCACAGAGACTCAAAGCATTGATTGAGGCCATGACCGACAATGGCGATTTGCCTGCTGTAACAGCTTGAGCACAAGTTGAGTGCTGCTTCCGCCTCAATAAGGATAACAAGTGTAGCCCAAGATGAGCAACTCCCAGGGGTTCACCAGCAGCTTCTGGGTGAGCTCCAGCACAACCTGGGTGACACTGCCGCCCCCACGCTCCATCATCACAAGGATGAGGGCAATCCCGCAAGAGCGCGGCGTGTCCGCATCTGGCCCAGTGTCCACGTCATTGCTGCGCAGGTAGCCCTCAGGATCGGTCTATAGGCAGGCAGCACTCATCCATTGTTGTGTAGGCTGTTGGTGGCCAGCAATTGCTGCATACTGGCACCTGCCAAAATGATACCTGCTGTTCCGGCAGCCATCTGACTCTGTTGGGCAGAATTTTATGCCATTGCAAAGATTGTTCAGCAATCTAGGGTCTTGTTACTGAACCACTTCTGACTTCGCTGGCAGTGCAGCTGCAGCCAGCTGGGTGCAGCCGCAGCCAACTGGGTGCAGCCGGCCTAAAACCAGCGACAGCTTGCCTCAGTCATGCTGTCAGTTCACAGGTGCGAAACACCAACACTGGAGTGATTTGGCCTGCTGACGGCACCAGAAGGTAAGTCACACATGCGGGGCAAACCAGCCTTCTGCAAGCTGCAGCTTCTACTGCCAGCACACAGACCTTCCCACTGGGCAGAAGGGTCAACGCACCTCCCACTCTGCCAGCTCATCAGGGGTCAAGATGATGTACTTCTCAACAAGCGCCTCTACCAGGCGCCAGCACTGCCCGCGATCGTTTCCCAGCATGTCTGTGATGGCCCTGTTGGCCTCTACCAGCGCAGGGGTGTGGGCCTCTAGCCGCTCGCGCAGGACTGCCGGGGAAGCTGCACGCAGGTAGGTGGCAGCCTGTGCAAGCAGTAGCTGCTACAAACCAAGGTCATGGCAGAGCAGTGCGACCCTCACGCCCATGTCCATTTGCTTGAAATCCCAACCTGTGGTCTACTCATTCTGGCCCGTACAGAGCAGTAGAGCATACCAAGTTCAAAGCAACCAATTGTAGCAATATGTGTGTCCATGCCAGGCAAGACAGGAGGCTGGAGGCAGAGGGAGGCCTGGAGATCGATCTGAAGCAGCGAGCAGCCAGCAATGCTGCGGGCAGAAAAGCCTCACGGCCACTCCGGTCTGCAGCAGGGCACACCCTAGCGCCCCCGCCTGAACTGACAGGTTGGAGCAGCATGTAGAGCTCAACATCAGCTGCCCGGACCCCCACCTGTCAGGCTGGGACTCATGCCGTCTGCAAACTGATACAGCTTCTGCAACAACAAAACAGCCCCGACCAGCGTTTCACGAGGGTGTCGGTGACACTGCACAGAAGTCTGATCTCACCTGCCAGAATGGGCCGCATGTCCTCTGCTGACCTATAGAGCTTCTGCATGCAGGCCTGGGCCAGGAACTTGGTCAGGAGGATGCGCCGCTTTGGGCGCATGCGGCGCACTGTTTGGGCATCCATGGCCAGCAGGGCGCTGTTGCTGAAGAGGGCCAGGAAGTGGGGCAGGTAGGAGGCGAATTCGGCAGCATGCTTGTCCTGTGCGATGGTCACGCAGTGGACCATGCGCTCAAAGTGTTGGCTGGCAATCAGGGGCCGGGGGTCTGCGCCGTGCTCGTCAAAGGCTGCAGGCAGGGTTAGGGCAGCTGTCAGTTGGCTGGCAGCCAGCACTTGAGGAGCCCGCCTTGCCTCCTGCCTGCATCAAGCTAGGGCTGCCCCTTGTGAACCCAGCCCAGCAACAACCCCCCTTGCACAGGCAATGCCTCTCCCTTGCCTGCCCCCATGCCTCCCCCTGCCTCAGCAGCCCGTCTTGGCCATGAACACAGCTTAGTCCTCGTTCCCATACACCCTGCACCAGCACTGTCTCCCACTGAGCTGTCCAGCCATGCAACCCCCCATTGTGTCTCAAACGCCCCTTACTGCCCCACCGGCAGCAGCAATGGCCCCGCCTGCACCTTCAGGTTCCGACATCAAGCACCCTCCCATAAGAGGTATCTCATGACACAATCTCATGAAGGGCCGCAAGCAGTAAAGGGGGCCAGCTGTGAGGTGGCTGGTCACCAGCAGACCGGTGTGCAGGCTTGCATGCTGTGGGAACTCTGCTGTGCTGTCACTGAGCGCAGGCAGCACAGCAGAGTGCGGGAATCCCAGGCACTGACACCATCAAAGCAGGCTGCAGACTGTGTGCCGCACACAGAACCAGATGCGGGCAAGGTGTCAGGCAATGATGCTGCAGGAAAGGCTCAGGCGGTCCTGCACCCACACTCCTGACAGCAAGGCAGTCCGGGAATGCACAAAAAATGATAATAATCTTATTGTACACACCTGCAGGATGAGTGGAGCCCAGCACCACGGTGGCGTGCGCAATCGCCTCCATCAGCTGCTTCATCTCAGGGGCCAGGCGCTCAAAGGACTGCTCAGGGATGAGGCTCAGCAGCTCAACCAGCACGCTGAGAGCTTTCAGGCCCAGACGCCCCCGGTCAACCTGCCCAGCGCCGCCCTGCACGGTCAAATGACTGAGCCTGCTTGGGCACAGATGCTGGTGTCGATCTTGATTGCTGATGGCATGCAGAGACTGTGATGAGACAGCACCTTGACGCAGGCTTCATAGCTGATCAGCAGTGTGTCCATGAGGTCGGTGCTGACCTGGACAAAGACAGCAAAGTGCTGCTGCCACTCTGACAGCATGACGGGGAACAGGGTTTCCATGCTGCTGTTGAGCTGTTGCCGCTCCCGCGTGATGGATTCTGTAAACGGCTTCATGTCTGCGGGGGCCAGGCAGGCACTGAAGTGAAGCTGGCTGCACGACAGAAGCTCTGGACATGTTCCCACACATACAGGCAAGCACATGAAGCGATGGCACAACAACAGCTCAAAAAGCTCAACAGCTTTTGCCTGTAGCAGGTCATCCATTTCTTTGACCCTGCACGTGTGCCATTCAAGGATGCATTGCATCGCTGCAAAGCGCACCAATGGGCGGCAGCAGCAGCAGAGCCAGCCCTTGATCTGCACTCGTGCGGCGGTGGCATGCAAGCTGCCGCGGTGGGAACAGCTAGACCCGCGCAGCAAACACCACAGTCATGGCAACCCAGCAGCACAGAGCCAAAGAGTGCCCATCAGACGCAACTAACATAGTATGATCCTAGACGTGTGCGCCAGAAGCGTTCAAGCCCCCGCTGTAGCAACAGGTGAAGCCGCACACAAGGTGCCACATCTGCGCCATCCCAGCAGTATGGAGCTTCCAAATCAGCCATGGTCTCAATTCACAGACAGCACTTTGTATTTGACTGTTGCCTGCAGGCAGGATCAGCTGAACCCCACACAGCCCGTCTTGAGCCATCCCACCATGATTTTACTCCCAGGCCAGCCACATGTACTTCCAGCATAGCATCATCATTTGTTACCTCTGCATGCATATGACTGAGGCATACAAGCCATCACTGTGAATACAGCTGATCACATGCACAAAGTTCCAACACAGCATCCCAGCAGGATGGAGCTTCCCAGCCAACCATGATCATCACATCAGGGACAGCACACACAGACTTTAACGCCGCAATTGCGCCAAAGAGGCATGCAAGCCCCTGCCGCTGAACCACACATGAAACCGCACACTCACGCACTCTCAGCAGCTTGTAGCTGCCAAGGCAGCCATACAAGACATTGTAGACCAAAGTCTCACACCCAGCTCACGTATGCCCAGCAGCATGGGGGGTTGCTCCACCACGATGCGCTTGTTGCGCAGCGCACGCACGACGTGCTTGAGAGCCACCAGCGCATGCCAGTGGCGAGGGGCGCTGTCCTGCCCCTGCCACTGCGCCGCACTGGACAGCTCTGCCAGCAGGTTGGGCCACTTGCCGGGGAAGTCGAAACGGGCCACGTTGGCCGCCAGCAGGGCAATCTGAAGGGCGACCCTGTCCGAGGCCTCACTGAAGAGCAGCCCCAGGATGGCGCTGCGCACCTCCTCCTTCTCCTGAGCTGGCAGGCGGGACCACTCCCCTGCAGGGGGCAGAACGCTATGGTGGGAGAGGCTACGTCAAGGTCTAATCTGATGAGAAAGGCCCCTTCACCCTTGCCTAAGATTGGCAGACCTTTCCCTGCAGGACAGATGGGTGGACACAGGCTGCAGGACCAATGCGTGCATTGGACTGCTGCAGGAGCAGGCGATTGACACAGCTACGCCATCCACTTAGCAGGGGCTAGCAGGCAAGAGCGCTATCTTGCAGCACAGAAAGCAACAGGTTTTCTGCTGAGGTATGGTGACATGTGTCCTTGGCTGGGCGACCCAGCAGCACAGCAGGACTGCGTGAGGGCTCAGACTGGTTCAGGTAGCCTCATCGAGGTATGGTGACATGTGTCCTTGGCTGGGCGGTCCTACAGCACTTTGGGGCAGCAGGCATAAAGCTCCTCTGATCTGACTTGTGCCATGTGGGCCTTGCTGATGATCTTAGTGAGCTCCTCCATGTGTTTAAGCTGCAAGTTTCAGACACTACTGGAGATTGATTATGTGACACAGGGCCTCGTAAGATGGCTTACAGGAGCAAGGTCAAGGCAGCTGAGTTATAGCCTGCCGGATGTGGCAGTTGTGACAGTGTGCGCCTAAGACTGCAGGCACCAGCCCCGGCAGTGCAAGCTCACGTGTGCCAAGCGTCTTGCGCCAGGAGCTGCCCACTGCGTTCTTGGCCAGGACAATGGCCAGCAGCCGAGACGCCTACATTCAGACACTGCAGAAATTAAAAGCAGCAGTGCACCCTGCCCACTCACACCCTCCTGACTGCACAGGCACATGCAGTGGCCTGCAAGCTTGTGCAGCCTGCTGAGCATCAGCAGGAAGCCATTGTCACCTCATCGACCTGCCCAGCATTCTGCACGATGGAGACCAGCGCGTGCAGGAAGCCTGGGGTAGCATCTGCCTCCCAGCTCCGCAAGGACTGCTCTGCTGCCACCCTCTCTGGCCCATGACTGGCAGCAGCGAGCACAGCACGCAGCACTTCATCCAGAGACAAGGGAGCCTGCCTCTGATGCTGCATTTCCTGCTGCTGGATGTGCTCCATCATGCTGAGGATGCCATTCATGGTTTGAGGTTGGCACGCTCGTCCGGGATGCGATCCCTTGGAATGCAGCTCAGATCAGCTTTCTGTAATCATGATACCGGGAATCACTGAGGAACGAGCAGAGTTCTGCCACTTGGGTCTCCTCGCTTGACCTACCCTATCTGACCGCACATTCATCAGCGATCACAGCATGCTACTGCGACCAGCTTGAACGCACCAAATGAATTCTCCGTCTACGCCGTACAGCGGTAGCGAACGCTTCAATCAGGAGGAACTGTGCAAAAATACGATGCTGACATCCTGCTGGGTGCTGTTGCATCAGACACAGTCACAAGGTACATATGGCGCAGCTGGGGATGCCTGCATGTTTACATGCTGATGGACTGAGTCTGACACCATATTAGTTGTTGAATGGTGCGTGGTCTGGCAGACCAGGCAGGCGCCAGCCTGCAACGACCATGTGGATGCACCAACCTGGTCAGACCTGTCCAACCCTTGGCGGTGACAGCCTGGACCACGACTCCCTGCCCCTGTCGCCATGAGGCATCTGCCAGCCTCCTGTCAGGTGAGTTGTGCACGAGGCCAACTCTCTCTCTTGTCCTGCGCTTAAGTGCAGTCACAGTGCAAACCGTACTGCAGGTGCCTGCAGGCTGGACACAAAGAACACCAGGCGGCAGTGGTCTCTGTGAGGCGCTTGACAGCATGAGCTTGCCTGCAACCAACAGAAGGTGCAGAGATGCAAACGCACACCGTACCTCCCCAGGAGGTGTGTTTCAGCAGCAAAGTGTGGCCTGCAATCTGCATGAGAGCCTGTTTCCCGCCGAGCAAGGTCAGGTGTGCACTAAGCCACTCCTCAGACATGAGAGGGCGCACCGAGGAGCCTTGAGGAGCTCCCAGCGGGGCAGCCAGGGTGTTCATTTACAAGCAGCGGCAGCATGTAGCACCTCTGCAGGCCAAATAGAGGACGCCAACAAGACTATAGCAGGCTGTGGGCTCATGGGCTTTGGGTTGAGGTGAGCTCAGGATGGGCCCCACATATTGCCTGACTCACACATTTATGAAAGGTCTGGGAGAAAGTCTCGATGGCTTGGTCCTGGAATCCCCCAAAGCTACCATGATTGGCAACACCTCATTTGGAGCACGCTGGGCTTCCCCTGCATGACTACCATTCTGACGTCCACGCTCATCAAGGGGCTGCAGCACATTTGCTGTACATGAGACATATATATTTGCTGTCTGACTGCGCGGTGCCGTGATCAATTCCATCCAGACAGGGAAACGATCACTCCAGGTTGATGTGACATTGGCCATTTCAGGTTTTGAGGCATGTGAGGCAACATTTGATACTTGCATTGCAATTCGAAAGTTGATTCGCAGAAGGTATGGCTTGAGGACTCAGATCACGCATTTGACTTTGGGCACTGTGCAGCGGGAGATCAGTCTGGAAACAGATCACTGCGAGCCATGGCAGCCGTCAGCTCTGGCAGGCGGATGGGCTACCTTTCCCCCATGGACAGAGTGAGCAGCTGAGTCTCCTGAGATTCCCCCACAGGCTCTGCAAACCAATGGATCCTCTGCTTCATCTAATTCTCTGCTGCAGTATGAAAATAAAGAGGTGATTGGGGAGGGCGTGTACGGTGTTGTGTACAAAGCTCGCGATCGCCTGACTGGCCAGATTGTGGCGCTCAAGAAAACACGCCTGGAGCATGAGGAGGAGGGCGTCCCCAGTACAGCCATCAGGGAGATCTCACTTCTCAAAGAGTTGTCTCATGTCAATGTTGTCAAGTGGGTGTACACTACTGCTATTCTAATGACGCTTTTCGCTGTGGAGGCTGCCCTTGCCTGGCCCTGGCTACATGAGGCGGCCAGGCAGCTGGTGTGATGCTTTGCATGGAATACAGGTTCCTGAGGAACCCTCTGCCAGCAACCTGGGCAAATGCAGATGCTGTCTGGCTGGTTGAAGACCCTGCTGGCTGCCAGCAAGCACCAGCAAAGCGCTGGCAATGCGTTTCTAGCATTCAAACTCCATAGCGCTCATGACATCCTGAGTAGCCTGCAGGCTGCTGGACGTGATCCACAATGAGAGGGCTCTGTGGCTTGTATTCGAGCACCTTGACCTGGACATGAAGCAGTTCATGGACACACACCCCCAATTCAGAGAGGAGCACGGCCTTATCAAGGTGCGCCAGCCTGCGAGTTGCACTTCAGAGTGCAGCCTAACTTGATGCTGGTTCTAAAGCGCATACAGCTGCCCTGAGCTGTCCTCCGCTGGGGCAGTTGACTCATGCTCTTTCCTCACCCTCACTCCAGAGAGGGGCATGGCGTCATCAAGGTGCCCCAACTGGCTGACTGTATCACTTTGAGCCTGCTGCAACTTGCCAACCTGCACAGGCGGGGTCTCCAATGCAGTCAGCAGCTTCGCCTCCACGCCTGTGTTCAAGTTGCCACATGAAGCGCTCTGCCTACAGAAGCCAGTCTAGACAACAGCAGATCTGGGGCCTGCCAAACGTTCATTGCTTGGGGGCCGCTGACTCACTCACTGCCTGACTCGTCACAGGTTGTTGGATGTTGGTGCAACTGGGCTGATGGGTTTCCTTGTGTTGCAGCTTTACCTCTTTCAGATGCTGATGGGCATCCAACACTGTCACTCACACAGGTAAGCAGCTTGTCAGTCACCTAGCAAAGTGTTTCTTGCAAGGCACCCTGTCATCAGTTGCTCAGTTCAGTCATGCTACTTGCCTACCAGCATGCAACTGTACCAGTTTGGTGGCTGTGCCTTACTGTTTCTGTTCCAGCCCAGGCCCACAGGTACAGGCCGCTGTCCCTTGCCATTCCTGTTTTTCACTCAGACATCATACCTAAAAGGTGGCCACAACCTGCTGCTTGCTGAACAGCAGACACGTCCACCTGCAGGGTGTTACACCGGGACATGAAGCCTCAGAACCTGCTGCTCACGCGCCACAACAATGGGCTGAAACTAGCTGACTTTGGGCTTGCCAGGGCTTTTGGCGTCCCTGTTCGCGCGTACACCCACGAGGTGGGCAGTTTGGCATCCCTGTTCGCGCATACACCCACAAGGTGGGCAGCTTGGCATCCCTGTTTGCACAAACACCCACTGGGTGGGCAGTTTGGCATCCCTCTTTGCGCATACGCTAACGAGGTGGGCAAAGTCTTTGGCCTGCCATCCACCTGCCCAGAAGCCAGGACCTTGGGCTCAGTTGCGCTGATCTTATGTAGCCTCCTGGGTCTCACGCAAGCATAGCCAGGGTTGTGGCTGCAAAGCATTTTCAAAGGCGGCTGCACTGCATCTGCCCCATGAATCCAGACCTTGTCTGGTGGGCTGCAGGTTGTGACACTGTGGTACCGGGCGCCCGAGATCCTTTTGGGCACAGAGCACTACTCCACGCCGGTCGACATCTGGTCGATAGGATGCATTTTTGCAGAGATGACCAACAATGCCCCCCTTTTCCCGGGTGACTCGGTGCGCTGCCTCCCCCGAGGGCCTGCATTGGTGCTAGGGTTCTGCCCAGGTCAGGGCTGGCTGCTGGCAGGTGCTGCGGGGTACCCTCAGAGCCTACACGCTTTCTTGACTGCCCAACCTGTCAATTGGGCTGCAGTGGCCTCTCTGGCTGCCTGCTGGTCCTTAGCTCTGCGTCGTCTCATGCGTGGCTGTTTAAGGCTATGGTAACTGTAAGTGCAGCCTCCTGCCTCTGAGCTGCCCAGATGGTACTCTTGCACCCAGTCCTTCCTCGCCAGCCCCTTTTAGACTGCTGGACCCCAGCACACTCTTGCAGACTTCTACTACCTGAAATGGCCTGCTCAGCACCGGCAGCAGGGCTTCACAAGCACCCAGCAGCGCCTTGTGCCTGCCTGCAGGAGATTGGCCAGCTGTACAAGATCTTCCAGGGTCTGGGAACGCCTGACGAGATAACCTGGCCTGGCGTGTCAGCCCTGAAAGATTATAAGGAGACCTTCCCCAAATGGCACCCCCGCCCACTGCAGGTGCGTCTGCAGGCAGCAGCCCTGCCCGCTTCGCAGGAGGAGTGGGCCCTGCCTGCTTTGCTGTCCTGTGCCCTCTAGCTATCGCAACCCTGTTCCTCATGCATCAGCCTGGTTGACTGCCCCCAGTTCAAGGGCAGGCAAGCTCTGTCTAGCGGGTCCCACATGCTCAGTCAGCTTAGAAGCTTGACTCTCAGCCCTGGCCTGCCAGCTGGTGCAATCAAGCTCATCCACCATGTGGTTGTACTCGTATCAGCTCAGCCGAGGTGCCCTCTTAGACAACCCACTGACAGCATGCATTGTGCTTGCACAAGCAGCTTCAAGCTCAGCCTGACTGCGGCTCATCTGCTGCAGGACCTGGCGCCCAACCTGGGCCCCGCTGGACTGAACCTGCTGAACCAGATGCTGCTGTATGAGCCCCACGCACGCATCAGCGCCGCTGAAGCCTGCAGGCACCCCTACTTTCATGACATCCTGCCCATCCTGGCACAGCGGTACCCTGGGCTGTAACCCTCAGCCAAGCCCATGTGCTGAGGTGTGCAGTGACCTAGGGCTGTGGTCTGTCCCTGTAGTCCACATCAACCCAGGCATGTGTGAGCAGAAAGACAGGGCTGTAGTCAGCAGCAGCCTCAGGCCTGTAGCATCAGCCTGCAGAGGATGAAGGTGGTGTAGCAGGAACATTGTGCACTGCTCCCAACTGAAAAATTGAGGTCTTGACTGCATGCCCCATGACGCTAGTGCAAGGGCAACTGCATGTGGAGGTGCTGCCTGTGCAGTGCCTCAGTGACCCCCCGTCCATGTCGCACCATTCTTTTGAGAATAAGGTGACTTGATCCAGTGCTGCTGTTTAATGCAATCAATGAAATTGCTGCGGTCAGATCTTCAAAGTGCTTGACAATCAGGCTGGGTCTGTGCCCTTTTTGGTCTGAAGGGGCAGTGTATTCAGAGCGCTCTTCATGCAGCATGCAAGATGACAGCTCGGAACAGCAATTTCAACATCGTCTGCGTAGATGCAGCGGCTGATGGAGTCTTAGGCAGTGTCCTCCTCGAGGCTGGCGGCAGCCAGGTAAGAAGTTCGTCCGGCAGGCCTCACCCTCCAGTTGATGTCAAGGCTAAGCGTCAGCCTCTACTGCTGCACAGACAGAGACATGTCTGCAAGTGTTTCTGCAGGTACAATTCAATGTCCCCGAAGGTTTCTCCCGGCTGGCTCTTGAGCACAAAAGCCGCCCTGGCAGCAAGCTCAAGGCCGTCTGCACCACCAGGCTGCAGGCCCAGCTGGCACGTCCCTTTGCAGCCTTCCAGCTTGCATGCTCCAATGCCTGGTCTCTGCTCCGCTTCTGGGGTTCGACTCTGCCACTCCTGAGTCCACAGCAAGGAGTGCACCTCTACTAGACTTGCCATCTGATGCTTGCAACATGTTCCAGCATGTGAGAGGCCTGTCTCAGATCAGCCAGCTCCCTGCAGGGATTGGCTGGGCTGATCATGCGCTTGAAGGAAGACGGCCATGAGGCTGTGCAGGTCCATGGCCCTGCAGGTCAGTCTGAACTTATTCCTCATGTCACAACGAGGGAGGCCTCAGCTGGCTTGCATCTTGGCCTGGGTTCCAACTCTCCTTTCAATGGCTTCAAAGGGCACACTGGACATGCTGGGGAGCTGACAGTACACCACGAGCATCTGCTCAGTCAAGGCACCTCAACAAAGTCAAGCTTGCCGTTCTGCTGTCCAAAATGCGTGATGGCAGCGGGGATAGCCCCTATCATGGCAGCCGACCCGCAAGCAGGCCCTGCACCCTGCAGGCACTGTACAGGCATCCCTGGCACTGCGCCACATCATCCGGTGGCGCCACCCCAAGCTGATGATCTGCGCTCACCACGCTGTGGACAACCCTGTCGTGTATGAGGTGTGCCTGGCATGGGCTGGCTCTGACAGCTTTCCGCATGTGCACATGCACTGCAGCTGGCTTCTGGAGAGCTCTGTGACAGCCTTGTTGCATGAGGTGTGGGCCTACCTGCCTGGCATGGAGGTGGTGACTAGTCACTCTGTGGTGACTAGTTGCTGTCTGCCCACTTGAGGCGTGCTGCAGCCAAAGGGCAGGTGCACATTGCTGAGGCGTCAGCCATGGCCTGCAAAAGGCTGGCCAAGCCATGCTTCTGATAACAGGGCAGCAGGTTGATGGCTGCTCAAAGCCCGGACCAAGCATGGCTGCCCTGTGCAGGATGCTCACCTTGTAGTGGCAGCGCTGCACGGCGAGGCTCTGCTCTCGTGGAAGGCTCCTGCCTGGCTCCAACAGCCTAGCCGCCGACAGCGGCCAGCCAGCGCAGCCTCGAAGTCCTCTGGAGGGGCAGTCCTGGCCGAGAGGCTCTCAGGCGCAGGCAGCAGCAGCAGCAGCACGTCCAGCTCCAGTGGCAGCAGCACTTCCAGTGCCGGCGGCTACAGCTCAGGTGAGGATGGCAGTGTGGAGGGCAGGCCCCCACTGCCTGCCACCCTGGGGCAGGCAGGCCCAGCAACAGAGTCAACGAAGCTGATTGGACTGCCTCATGGTGTGGATCGGCTGGGGACCACGGGCACTCGGGCTGCGCCTGCCACAGCGGCAGATGGGCTGCCTGGCGTGAACCAAGCCTCGTTCTGCGCAGCCAAATTGCCCCAAGGCACAGCCGCCCCAGCTGGCTCTGACTCCCCAGCAGACTCCTCAGACACCTCTGACACAGACTCTGGCAGTGAGAGCTCAGACAGTGATGAGCTCAGCCCACAACAGGGCCACAAAGGCGCTCAGCGGCATCAACACTTTGCTCAGCTGGACGCCCTGTTCAGCAGCCGCCGGGGACGCTCTGGGGCACAGGCTGCCCTGCGGCTGCTGGGGGCAGAGGCTGGCTGTATACAGGGGGCCATGGGCAGTGCTGGCAGCCGTGGGCAGCCCTCTGCCCCTGCTGCCGCAGCTGCTGGGCATGGCAGGGCCGCTGGGGCTGGACGCCCAAACCCTACAGGGTCTGCAGGCAGCCCGGTAGCAGACATGAAAGGCCTCAGGCCGCCTTCTGCCCTTGCTACGGCAGCCGGCGAGGATGGCCAGGCGGCGCATGGCTGCGGGACTGCAGTCAATGGGGCAGCCGGAAGGGCAGTGGAGTGGCAGCTGCTGCCTGGCAGTCCTGCCAACCCTGTGTATGGCCGAGCAGGGAGCCACGTAGCAGCAGGTGAGAGGCAGGCCCCTCTGCCGTTACAAGAGAGCATGCCAGTCACCAGTGGAGTGGTCAGTGCAATGACTGCTGACAATTGAGGCTGATGGGGAGGCTGATAGGAGGATGCCTGCCATGCTATCGAACCAGCAGGGTTACCCCACAAGGGTTCAGGGTTGAGGGCAGGGGACATGCTGCCCATGCCTGGCGCTGCAGTGTCCCTCAGCTGTCTGCAACAGGCATGATGCTTGGCCAACTTGCTGTGCAGGGCGTGGCTCAGCTGCACAGACTGGCATCCTGGCCTATGTCTGCCACATCGCAGCATCTGACCAGCTGGTGCTGGTAGTGGACTGTGCCAAGCACAGCCAGCAGAGGCAGCTGCAGCAGCACCCAGCCATGGCGCTCCTGTGCAGTCAGCACACCCGGTGAGCCGGCTGGTCAACCGCGTTGCTCAGGCACTTGCATGCTTAGGCAGCCAGCGCAGTCTGTCCAGGTGGAGAGCTCCATCTCTTCTGTATGTCCAGTGCTGCTGAAGTGCAGTCCTGGTCTGGCTGCATACAGCCCCTCCTGCATTGCTGGTCAATGTTGACCATGTGCAGTCTGGCCAGCTAAAGCAGGCATACTGGTTTGCCAGGTCTTCTCAGCGGCTGCCAGGAACGTACCTGTCTTTTGTGGGGCGGTGCAGGGTGGCCACAGTCCTGCACCTGACGCCTGCAGCCGTGGCATTGAGCAGGAGCTACTCCGCCTGGACATCATCCCTCCCCGGCCGCCAGGTCAGCAGGCTGTGCAAACCCTCCTGAGCAACCCCTGGACCTGACGATGCGCTGACGCTGGCCCCAATATGTACCTTGGCCTGTACTGTCTGAAATGCATTCACAAGATCGTCTGCTGAGCAACCCCCTGCTGCAGACTGCCTCTGCTGTCATGGCCTATGAGCTGACAGGAAGGTCTGCCACCAGTGCTGGCGTGCCCCATCAACCTCATAATGAGCTCAACTGGCTTTTCTTAGGGAAGCTTCATACAGACCGGCAGCAGGTGGCAGGCCTTGACTGGCCACCCTCTGCTGCTGTGCAGGTTGTCTTTGCCGCTGGCCTGCCCAAGCTCCGGCAGCAGCACGGCTTCATGGCGGCTGCCCGCCTCACAGCTAAGCTCAATTTGCTGAGCGCAGCTGTTTTCCCGCTCAGCTGGGGGGTGCCTGCCCCAGGCAGCAAGCCTCCGGGCCTGACCCCATCTCATGCTCCCGCTAGCCACAGCAGCAAGCCAGGCGTGACTGCAGCCTCCAACAGTAGCACAGAGTCACTAACCCTGGCAGGAAACGCTGCTGCCGGCAGCGCCAAACCTGAGGCAGGCGATGTGACTGCTGCAGTGCAGCAGCATGCAGAAGGGCAGACCCAGGTCCACAATCAGCAGCTGCAACACATTGACCGTGCTGGCCAGCCACCAGGTGTCACATCTGTCAGCCACAGCGCCAACCCTGCGCCCAAGCAGGCAGGTCAATGCGGAGAGTTTCTGCTGCTGGCGCGCCTGCATGGAGCTGCTGCTGGACGGGGTCCTGCAGCGCTGGATCTGAGCGCTGTACCTGCACAGATGGACGCAGGTGGGCGCTCTGCTGTATAACTTAGTGCCATGGCCATATACTTGGCCTGAAGAGAGTAACAAAACTCTGGCAAATGCTGTACAGTCCATCTGTGCCTCAGCACTGTCAACTTTGATCTGGTGGCTCTTCGGTGCGGTGAAGCTGCACCAGTGCAGTACACATCAGATTACATTATCTGCCTGTGATGACAGCATGCCTGGCAAAGGCCTTGCAGCCGTACCTCAAGCCTGCTTGGCACACCCAATGCTGCAGTCATATCCCAATCCTGCTTGGCATAAGTGTCAAGTGTGCTGCTTGGGCAGTGTGATCCCTGTAACTTGTGCCGCCTTGCCCTTCAGGGGATGTGCAGCAGGAGCTGCTGGAGGCCATCCCAGATCTGTCAAAACTGATCAACCGCCTGCAGCAGGCCCCGTCTTTGCAGACACCGGTCCTGCAGCCACATGGTACTCCGCCGCAGTCCTTCTCGCCGCTGCTGCAAGGCGTCCCACCCCAGCCCCCTGCTGCACACATGCACTCGGCAGGAGCTGCTGTGCCACATACCCACCAGGGACAGCTGAGCCAGGGACAGGCTCAGCATCAGTTCCTGCAGAGGGACGCTCGGCAGCCTGACCAGCCCAGTATGTTGCCTCAGGCGCCGCGGCCTCAGCACCAGCCACCAACCTCAGGCTTCCCTGCTGCACTGCCAAGCAGCTTCCCACAGCACCACTGTCACCCCAGCCACAGCCTCAGCAGCAGCAGCGCCACTTCCCACACCACAGCCACGGCTCAGCACCAGCGGAACCTCTACCTGACTGTGCCTGCCGGCGTCGTCCCCAGGGCCCCCCCTGGCTATGCTTTGGTGCCCCTCGTGGGGCACCAGGGGTGCCCCGCCCCTCAGCTGGTGCCGCCACCAGGTTTTGCTCTGGTGCCGGTCGCCTCAGACGGCTCGCTGCTGCACTCGGGCGCCATCCTCCCCCCGGGGCAGCAGCAGGCCCCACCCACCATGGTGCCACAAGCTCCCAGCAGCAACAGCGTGCTGGCCAGCGCTGATGCTAGGACCAGGCCCAGCTTGAGCAACATGGCCGCTGCAGCGCAGCTGCGGTCTCGCCTGGCTGCCACCCAGCCGATGGGTGCCAGAGGTGACGCCACTGCCCTGGCCCAGAGCGCTGACTCAGCCGAGGCTACCTCAGGGGCAGACCCCAGTGGGCCCTCCGCTGCAGATGTGGGTGGCGGCTGTGGGCACCCCCCAGCTCAGTCGGCTGCCAAGCGCAAGGCCTGGGAACCACCAGAAGCGCTGCCTGAGCAGAGCTCCGCTGGCCCCTGCAAGCGACTGCGGGCTGCTCCCAATGGCAGCAGCATGGGGCCGCAGCACATCCACTTTGACAGTGATGGCGAGGAGGAGCCGCCTGCTGCCGTGGGCGCGGCCAGTGCTCTGCAGCAGCAGCAGCACGGCAGCCGCTGCCAGGAGGGGTTCAGTGTTGTCCAGCTGCAGCAACAGGCCGGGCCAGATCCGGGACGGCCTGACCTCAACTGCAGAGCAAAGTCACTGGCTGCCATGCAGCGGGCAGGGCCAGGGACTGGCAGCCCTCACACTGGCTCCGCACCTGAGGCGCAGGCTGCTGGACAGGCTGCTGGACAGCAGTCCTCTGCTGCCCTGCAGCCGCCGCCCCCCATAACTGCGCAGGCTGCTGCTGTGGGAGCCGCAGCCGCGCCGGCTGTGGCACCGGCAGGCAGGGCCGCTGGAGAGCAGGTGCCAAGGCCGCACGCAGTCCCCGAGTCCCAGCATGTGCCCAGAGGCGTCCTTGAGGATGGGCGCACCCAGATCGTCTTTCTGGGCACTGGGTCTGCAGAGCCCTCCAAGTACAGGGCATCCAGCAGCATCCACATCAGGCAAGACCAATGCCTTCATTGCCTGCTGCACAGCCTGCTCACATGAGTCACTGGCCCTGAAGTGGAGGGCCGCACCGTTTCTGGGCTTTGCACTTCAGCTTGCCTGTGACTCACAGGCTGTGACAGGGTTGTGGTCAGGCTGAGCATGTGTGCTGGGTGCAGCCCTGCAGACACAGCACTAGCTCATTTCTTAGGTTCTGTCAAGGCCCAGTCACAGCCTTGGCCCCGCACGGCTGATCTGTTACCATTTTGGTCGTGTTGTCTTCTGCCTCATGCAGGCTCTCGCTTGTGCCTGGGTCCTGGCACAGCTGATCTCTCACCTTGCCCACCCTCTGCATGAACTTGCTGCGTGTACAGGTTCACCCAGGGGCGCTGGCTCAGCTGTCCTGAGGCCTATGCTTGATACCTTGCATGAGGTCCTGTCCCCTCAGCAACAGCTCAACATGCAGGATTGAGACTGAATTGCAGCCTCACTGCCACAGCATTTGCTCACTGTCATCAGGTCAAGGCTCAGAACAGCTGATCCCTCACGAACCAGCCACCCTCTAAGCTCCCTGTGGTCTGTGGTCTTATGCAGGCTTGGCCATGGCGGCTTGGCGTGGGTTTCGGCTGCAAGCCTGCTGACGCAGCACCTACTCATTCTCTCGAATTACTTTGAGGTCGCTGCCTTGTGCAGGCTCAGCAATGGGCATGGCATCCTGCTGGACGCTGGAGAGGGCACATGGGGCCAGATGGTGGCGCGCTACGGCCACAAAAAGGCTCAAGCATATGTGAGCAGTGTTCCTTTTACATGTGACCTGAGTGGGCACTTTTTTCACCGACAGAAAATTGTACAGCAGCCCAGGTGGCCTGCACACATGCTACTGTAGGGCTGTCAGCACAGTAGTTAGACTGACAAGGTGCCATTGTCAACAGCCAAGGCACGGACCCTGCCTGTTAGATGTTGTTGAGCAGCTGCCAGATGCAACTGGCCTATGAGACGCATGTCAGCCACGAAGATGCCCTGCCTGATACCTGCAGGTCGCCTCATTAGCTTTTGTCTGGGTTTCCCACAAGCATGCTGATCATGTGCTTGGGCTGCCGGGAGTCCTAGCAGCCCGGCCTTCTTTCTGCCCTCCCCTGCTGGTGAGCCTGAGCATAGGAGTCATGATGATGCCTCCCATGCACATTGCCTGTTGCCTACTGTGAGACAGGCTGCTAAGCCCCTTAGGCTTTGCAACTTTCTCAGTGTGCTGAACATGTCACTGTGTGCTGCGATGTCCAGCAGTCGACATCTGCCCACCTTGTTGCAGGTGCTGTGTCCTCAGGTTGTGCAAGTGTGGCTGAGTGAGGTGGCGCCTCTACTGAGGTTGCGCTACGTGGCTCAGCACAATCTGGCATTCAATGACCTGGGGCAACCACTTCTCCGGTCACTGTTCGCACTCACAGGCAAGCACACGCACGCCGCTGTGCATGGCGTTGCAGATGATATGAGTCTGCATATGCTGCTGCCAACGCAACAGTCTTTGGAGCTGACTGGAGGCACTGATAGATCCGGAGTGCTTGTACCCACCCACCAAACCAGATGAGCCCCAAGTTTTCAAGAGAAAAATGACCCACCTAGGGTCAAAACCTGAGTGAAACAGGCGCCCCATCTCGGGTGTGACCCAGGCCTGATCCTCTGCTGAGGCGTCTGCAGGTGTCTGCCGCGTCCAAAGTGTGGCAGTGCAGCACTGCCATGATGCTTATGGCGTGGTGCTTGAGCATGGCAGTGGCTGGAAGCTGGTGTTCAGCGGAGACACAAGGCCCTGCCCTGCGCTGGAGAGGGCTGGAGCAGACTGCACCCTGCTGATACATGAAGCCACGTTTGAGTCTGCTCTGGCCCATCAAGCAGTGCAAAAGCGCCACAGCACCATCTCAGAAGCCATTGGTGTCGCCACCAACATGCGAGCATACCGAACAATTTTGACGCACTTTAGCCAACGTTATGCCAAACTTCCTGCTGAAATGAATTTGGAAGGCCCAGCAGCCTCAGCCATTATGATTGCCTTTGATGGCATGACTGTTGCTCTGCAGCAGCTGCCTGAGTTACCCGCTCTGCTTCCTGCTGTGGCTGCTGCCCTGGACCCGCCTCAGACTGAGTCAAAAGTTTGATTATCAGGTTCTTTTCCAGCTGCATTGGTCAAGAGCGCCTTCAAATTTAATCATTTGTTAAGCTTGGCTCAAAACACTTGTGGGCAGTTGCATCACACATGGCGTCAGGCATGCAACAGGGCTGAAAGCCTGCCCAGCGCTGGCTGGCAGCTGCTGTGCTGCACCAGCTTGAGGGCGGGCAGCAGGTCTCGTGCCTCAGTCAGCCAGATCTTCCACTCGCACAGGTGCAGCAGCTGTATCTGCTCCCTGATAATGCTCTGTTTCCAGGTGGCAATGGCCGCTGCCAGGGGTGTGCTGGGTGACCGGACTGACCTGAGCTGTGCGGCGAGCTGCTGCGCATAGTCTGGCAGGAGGATATCCATCTTGCAGCGGTATTGAGAGCTGAAGCTCTCTGCAGGCGGGCAACACGCAGAGCCATAGGGAAGCAGCACCATCTGGTCTACTGACTTTGCTGCCGCACGGCACATGCCTGCGGAGACTGACTGCACCTATAATGTGTCAGGCCTGCAGCTGCGTTATGAAAGCAGACTCCAAGTGCACTCGACGCCATGCTGAATTCATGCTGGCTATGCATCAGGCACATGATGCTCGGCATCACCAACGAGTGGCTGTTGCTTGGGGACCAGTCCATAGAGCTGGGGCACGAGCTGCCATGGCTTTGGACCGACCAACAAGGCAGGGCTCTGGACCCGATCAAACTCGACTGGAAGCATCCAACAGCAGCATCGTGCACCAACGTATGCGTGCCCGCCACCACCCCACGCACAGGACACTGCACAAGGTTGCATGCTCACCCAGCGTCCAGAGGCACTGTTCAAGGCACTGTTCAAGGTTGCATGCTCACCCAGCGTCCAGAGGCACTGTTCAAGGCACTGTTCAAGGTTGCATGCTCACCCAGCGTCCAGACAGCGGCCAGCAGGGTCATGCTGTCCAGTAAGGCGACGTCCAGCCTTGCTCTCTGCAGCAGCGCCAGCAGCCCCGCCAGGGTGAGATCCACAGGGGAGACGCCCAGCACTGTGCAGGCCGGCAGGGGGAGGTGGCCATTGCGCAGCAGCTGAGACAGGGTGGCTGCCACGGGGTGGCTGCAGCAGGCTGCGATGAGTGCCTGCACGCAGAAGCAGAGCAATGATGTTGAACTGCAGCCTGTGCAGGCTGACATGGGCAGAAGGCCAGGGTGCAGTGGGCAAGGGGGTGGCCGCCAGGGAGCAGATGTTGTGACTGGCAATGGTGCCTGGACACTGCAGCGCAGAGGTCTGTATGCTTGTGGCTGCTGTTGTTGGATGAGCAGGCTCACACAAGTCTCAGATAGTGTTGAAACAGGTACTGCAGGGAAGTCATGCAGGAACAGCTGGCTTATGTAGAGGCTTGCAAGCCCAAGCAGAGATGAGGACGCTGGTCTCACAAGCCATAGCATTGATAGCTTTGTGCAGATGTGCAGGCCATGGCACACAGCAACATGATGGCATGCATCATCCCACGCAGTCCTGACTTGTGCAGGGGCAGTGTCTGGCTGCTGTCCCAGCTGGAAGGCGATATGCTCTGGGGTCACTGACAGGCTGCCGCCGTTCCTGGAATCCTGCTCCACGTTCAGCCACTCGGCCAGGGGCGGCGGTGGCTCTGCTAAGCCTGCAGGTGAGGGTGTGGCAGAGACCAGGGCAGGCTGGTGCTGGTGCTGCAGGTGGTGGTGGCAGCCCTGTGAGGCTGACAGGTGCTCGTGGGGAGCCAGGCTGCTAGCAAGCACGGGGCTGAGGGTGACTGTGGGGCTGTCGGGGACTGTCTCCTGCAGTGTGGCTGCGGGGGTGTGCCTCCGCCCTGCTGGCCACTGGGGCTGCGAATTGTCCTGCTGCGCCTTCTGGCAGGCTTGGCCCAACCAGTCCCTGGCCTGGTGGCCTGTGCTGGCCTGCTCGCCAAAGCTGAAGTCCCTGTCTGACTGGAGGTCCAGCAGGCTGGGGCTCTTGGCCTCAGGCTCTGCCTGCCACGCCTGCCTGTTGCCAGCTGCCTCCGCCACTGTGCACAAGCCTGGCTGGGGCCACTGTGGCTGGCTGGCAGTGGGGGTGACGTGTCCCTGCTGCTGCAGCCGCTGGCGCGCCTCGCCAGCAGCGTGTACGGCGGTGGTTCTGCCTGGGGGTCGGGTGCCCTGCTGCTGCAGATCTGGGTGCGCCTGAGCCGCGACATGAATGGTGGCATGCAACATGCCAGCAGCGGTGTACGGGGCCTGGCTGCCTCCAAAACAGTCCTCCAGTGCACTCTCATAGATGTACTGCATCTCTGCCTCTGTTTCCTGCTCTGTGGCGTGGTGCATCACCTCCAGGTCTGCCTCACCAGCAGCCTCAGCAGCCAGGTCAGCAAGCAGCTCAGGTGCCAGCTTGAGTTCATTGCCTGAGGAGGCTGAGCCAGGCTTCTGGTCCTGCCATGCGGCGTGAAATCTGCCTGGCCTGTGCTCTGCAACGAGGCGTGCGTAGGGCTTGGTGCCTGGCGCTGGCTGTGCATGTAGTGCCGTCCATGCTGGCTGCCCCCTAGAGCCTGAGTCTGGCAGACTGGCCTGGCTTGGGCGCTCTTGCCTGCATGCCGCCGCATGCACAGCTGAGAGGTCAGTGGGAGCATCAGACAGAGCCTGTGCAGCCTGCATGGCCTTGCCTACAGGGCAATTGCCTGCAGGGCAAACGCCAGGGTAGCTGTGAGGCCTGCGCAGGCGCCTGTGCCGCCTGTGTGGCTGCCTGGCTCCGTACTGCTTGCCAAGGTGGTGCTGCTGAGGCAGGCACTGGCCTTGCTGCTCTGCCGGGCCGCCATGGGTGCCAAAGGGACTGTCCTCCTGCACATCTGTGTCGTCAAGATCTGCAAATGCAGGGTCGCTGCTGCGCAGGGGAGCAGCAGCTGTGTGGTGGCGCTTGGCTGGGGGCTCTGCCTCAGCTGAGCCATGGCTGGAGCGCTTCCTGCAAGAGGACAGCTAGCACTGATGCGCTAACAGCTCTGTGCTGCGCCCATGAGCACTGCTCCGGGCAGGCCTGGAGTACCTGGCTCGTTCTGGCTTGTGCACCAAAGACTCCCAGCACCCCCTCAGAAACTGCATGTTCACGATCCAGCCACGGCCAGGAGTCCTCTGCGCTCCTGCCTGCTGCCAGGCGACGATCAGAAGCCTTCGTCGCGGGATGAACAGGCCTAGGTCAGTTTCCCTCCCAACTGGGAGGAGTTGCAGCTTCTCAAAGAAGCAGCAGGACCTCAATATGAGCCCCGATGTCATTCTAACCTCGACTCTCAAGCAATGTAAGCCGTACAAGCATCACAATGCAGGTGTCAGTGCCTTGTCAGCCTGACCACAAGCATTTCCGAAGTTCAAGCATTTTTTAAGTCAGGCATTTGTCGATGGAAGCAGAACATGACCAAGAATCACTCAAGTTTGACCTTCATGCTTTGCAGGTCTGGCATTGTCAATGACCTGCATGCATTGGTCCACCACATCAGGGCTGACCAGGTTGTACTCCCAGAGGTGGACCATATGCACCATGAAGCACCTGCGGAGGGGCATGCTGGCACAGAGGTGGGGCGCATATGCAGACACAAAACCCAGGCAGGCGCTGGGGACGTGAGCATCTGCATAGACCGGATAGCGGCGCAGGTAAATGTTCCAGTTCATCATGAGCTCCCTCTCTGGAGTGGTCAGATCCTCGCGCATCTGCAGCTTGGACTTGAAGTTCACCTGCAGCCAGGCGGCTCAGCTTGGTGTGCAGCCATGGGTCAATGTGTGGCTTTCCCAGCTCCATGGCCAGCTCAGATGACGCTTGTCGCAGCCTTGCCTGGCTGTATCAGCTGTCACTCCACTCAGAGAAGCGCCATAGCGCACGTCCATGCTGGTTGAGCACGGCAGCAGCCGCTCTGCCCCTCAACATGAGCAGAAGAGCCCCACCGTCACAGTTGACCATCGACATAAGCTCAAGCATTGCATATTCAGCTGCATGCACTGAACATTGACACCTCCCATCACACAGCAGGCACCTCTTCACCATTCCTGCTCAAACAAACTCTCACTGTTCCTCACCACAGTAGTATCAACCCCCACACTAGCCCTGTGCTCACAGCCTGTCCCACAACGGCCAAGGACTTAAGTTCAATACTTTCATGAGAGTCCCTGCCCTCAAAGCCTGCAGAGTGCCTGACAGCAGGGCTACCACGACCCCCAGTCAGCCTGCAGCAGAAATTTTAGCGCTCCCATCAAAACCTGGTGCCTCCTGTGCGCACCTCAGTACTAAGGCTTGTCACGAAAGCCCACCTGCCAGGACTCCTCATCTGTCTCGTCATCGCTGTCAGAGGTGCCCTGGGGATCCTGGAGAATCCTCTCAACCTTGCTGATGCGCATGCCAGCCGTGCTCTGGGCGTGATAGTAGCGCCCTGCGAGGAGCACAGCCGCAGCGCTCAACCTCACCGGATGCCTGCGCCTGTGGGCAGGGGCTTGGAGCGATTCCTCCACCTGCAGGGTGTTCTGGGGCTCAGATGCGCTGTGCTGCACAGCCAGATGCGAAGGAGCCAGCTGTGAGAGGGCTGGACTGATCTGCTACCTGCCCAGCTACCTGCATTGGGGCTATGAGCGTGGTGAGGTGGCAAGGTTTCAATGTCACATGTGCAGATGTCCCTGGCCTGCAATGAGCTCTAGGAATGATGTGAATTTGATGTGAGCAGGTCTGATATCCCTAGCAGGTGGAACATGCCGGGTCTCATTCATCCGATGAATAGGGCGTGCTGCCGTATGCAGCAATAGAATGCTTGCTGTCCAGAGCAGCAGCGGGATTTACCAATGGCTGCCAACAAGGCAACTATAGGTGCTGCCGCTGCACTGCTATCTGATGACATCTGTCTCAAAGGGTGCAGTGTGTCATCAGCGGCACAGTCACATCGTCCCGACAGAACATTGTTTGGGCTCTGCTCACCTCTGGTGTGACAAAGGCTGGCTCCTCAGCCCTGCTCCGCTTGCGCTGCAACCGTTTCAGACTCCCGTCAGCAGGCGCCAGGAAAGGGTTGCGCTGGGAGGCCTGCTGCGCGTCCCGCCCGCCAGTCATTTGCTTGCGAAAACGCTGGGCCCAAGTCCTGCCCGGAACAAATGCAAACATCTGCAGCAGGGCCGGATCCGCATGTCACTCTCTGCAGCGGCCAGAGGCAACCGCTCTCAGCATTCGGCAGAGGTGCGCCCGCCATAATGCAGGGGTACTCGCAGCACAGGCTGCATGCTGCACCGGCTGAAGGGGCCACATAACATGCATGCAGCTCAAGTGCCGCAGCTGCAGTAGCGCCAGGCCCGCCGCCACAGCGGGTCCTCATCCACACAAGTGACACACCATCAAGTCTAGTGAGCAACCTGCCACTGGCTTGCTTCCTCAGCATACAGAGCAAGGCGCACCTTGTTGAAGTCCTGGACATACTTGTTCGCTTCCAGGCTCTGCAGAGTTCCAGAGCTGTCAAAGAGGCCTGTGGGGCAGGCCACTCGGATGGTGGGTGCCTCAGGCTGGGGGGGTTGCTGGGGTCGCTCGCTGAAGTCATACGCAAAGAGGTCATGGCTGGCGCAGACATGCTCCTGCAGGCCCTGCAGAATGATGAATCCTGCTCAAACCCTGAAGCAGCGTGTCCCAGCCACTGCCCAACTTTGCCGCTAGGATGCAGTGCTGAAGCCTGCAGGCATGCCTGCAGTGAACCGGCACCAGAGACTGTCTTTTGATTGCCCAAGCTCACCGCTAGGCTGCAGCACTGCAATTGGCAGGCAAAGCAGGTCCATTTCGGCAGCTCCTCTATGGCACACTGGCTCAGGCTGGGTCTGAAGTGGTACATGTAGCGCAGAAGCGAAGGGGAGGGGGCCTGGGACCTATCTTGATGCTTGGGGGCAACCTGTAGGACATAGCAAACATAAGGTAAGCAGGCATCTGAAATAGCTTCTGACGCTGATAAGGCATTGTTGCGGAGAGGTTGTCTTTGAGGGCTTGCTGCCCGGCTGAATGCCAAGTGTGAGGGAGTTGCCATCATGCCCAGGCTCAACGCCGGAAACTGAAGCAGCGCGCGGCGCCGCAGAGGCAGGAGAGCTTGCCTGAAGGGTTGAGTTTGAGGGTGGGTCTGCTGTTTCTGAGTACTGGCAGGTGTGCAAGTCAGCCAGGTTTCCTAGCTGGAGGCAGAGGCGGCAGGGGAGAGGCTGGCTGTGACTTTGGGCTGGGCTGCCTGGCTGCTTTGTCAGGCAAAGGGCGTGGCCGCCTGCAAACCGATTGCTGGAGCCACAGTGGTCTGCTGGGGAGGGCACTGTGGTGAGGATGCCAGGCCGCGGAGTACACTGCACTGGCAGGCAGACAAGCCATCAGAGGACTGTCAAGGACAGGGCGTCAGGCTTGCACTGGCAGGCAGAGAAGCTACCAGAGGGCTGTCAAGGACGGGGCATCAGGCTTGCACTGCATTGGCACACACTGAAGCTCTCACTTGGAGGCCAGAGGTGTGATGATATGCTAGGCAGCCTGACAAAAGCGTTTGACAGGTCCAGGAGTCGCTCTAGAGGGTCCAGCCTTCTGAGGCGGCCAGGCTGCCACAACACATATAGGAATAAGCAACAGGCCACCCTGTGCCACAAAAAGAGCAGCTGCAAGGCGCACCTGGCGCACGATGTGATCTGCGCCATTGAGCAGCTCTGGCAGGGGTTGAAAAGCCCACCAAAGTAGAGTTCCCACAGGAAGGATGCTAAATGCCGCCTGTGCATTGGACTCTGCAGAGTGAAGCAGAGCCTTGTCATGCAGATGGCTTCGTTGACAAGTTAGCATCATTATGCAGGCTGCCTGTGCACTGAACTCGACAGGAGTGGAGTATGGCATGTCCTGCAGAGGGCTTGGGATTTCAAGGTTGCTGCCTGTGCACTGAACGCTGCAGGAGGAGAGCATAGCAATGTCTTGCAGAGGGCTGCACCGACGGCAGCTCTGCAGCTGTGCAACAAGGCAGCCTGCCACAGGCACGCTATGTCAGCACACGCCTATCTGATCTGGGGGCACACTCTGCCGTTTCCCAGCTGCGACCCCAACATCTGCAAGCCAGACAAGACTTCAGACCTCACCTGATGTGAGGGGCACGCTCTGCCGTTTCAAACGCTGCTCAGCCACAAACCCAGCATCTGCACACCAGGCAAGGTCTCAGACATGGCTGTAGCAGCTGTAAGAGAGGCAAAACATAGGCAAGTGCTGGGATCCAATGCCTGCCACCTTAGGTTGTACCTGCATGCGCTTCTGTGCCAGACTCACCCTGCGGGTGGACAGCCAGGATGAGCAGCCCAAGACCTTCAGGACTGCTGCATCTGAGCTGTAGTGAGCCCCTGGCAAGGTTGAGGTCAGGCAAAGCTTGCAGGATCTGCACACTGTGTGCCTGGAAGACCTGCAGCAAGGCAGAGACGGCAGAGGTGACTTTCAAGGTGCTGACCATGCGGCAACTTGACATTTGCATTTGCTCTGCCTGCACGCTGACAATGTGTACTTGAGTTACCTGGGCCAGCAGATGCAGACAGCCAAGCGCTTCCCAAAGCCTGCTTACCTGCTTGCTGCCTATTTTCATTTGCTGTGATGTCACCACTGCCAGATACGACAAGCTTCTCTGATCTTGTGTCACTGCCGAGCTCAGCTCTACAAGAAGCTGCAGCGGCCTGCAACTGCGCATGGAGGCTCCATCAGGAAATGGCTGCCATCAATGATTGGGCAGGGAAAGCAGCAGGGGCAGGCCCACCAGTGACACCAGAAAGGCATGGCACTGCAGAGCTTAATAGGAGAGCAGGACCGGCCAAATTGTGGGGAGCAAAACCCATACCTTGCAGCCTCAGGCTGCTTTGGCCTGCTGTAGCACAGGGTGCGTCGCAGGAACAGCGCCTGCAGTCAAGATGCCAGCAACAGCATGAGCTCTGGCTGCATCTTTGAAGCACTGACGCACCATCAGTGATGCGCGGCGCTAACTCGACAAGGCTCAGCACAGGGAAGGCTGCCTGGAATCCCACTGGAGTCTATCTTGACTGACCTGCCTGTCTTGCAACAGCTTGTACAGCGTCATGGGCTGACAGAACACCTGAAATACAGAGAGCGGTCAGATGGTGTCTAAGGTGATGTTATGCAAGCGAAGCCAACTGATTGCCAGTGGAGTCCAGCAGGGACAGGCAGACAGGTGACAACAGCATGGCATGGTATGCGCCGCATAGGCTGACCAAAGGCTTGCCTTGAAGTCCTTCAAGAGCTGCTGCTGGCTGTGGCTCTCCAGTGCCAACCCAGACAGGGCAGGAGCCATGGCATCCTCTATGTCTGCATGGGCCTTGTTTGTTCTTGACAGGTTGTGTGACCCTGCTGCAGCCATGGATCGAGTGCTGCAACAGGGCACAATACTTGCTATACAGACTCAGACTTGGTTCTCCATCTGTGAGCCAGCAGTCTTTTGTTTTGTTCTTGCTGCGATTGCGCAACCGGGCATCACCAGCAACGGCATGGAGTGCAGATCAAGCTGTTGTAAATTTCGGAGGCACAGTTGGTCATATGGTGGGTGTAGATGTTAAGTCTTCGTTTGAGGAAACGTGGGCATAAAGCCAGCTCCTTCCAAGCAAGAGGGCTCAGTCTGAAACTCCATTAGTGATAGGTCAAAAAATGACTTGCATTCGTTCCCCAAGGGTCCCACAGAAGCGCTCAATTCAACAATACAGACAGATGCTGGCCTGGTAGCAGACCAAAGTGATCCAAAGCAGCATAGAGCAAATAAATTGACTGCTGCTGTGCCTGATACTGCTGGCCAGGATGGCATTTTCGGGTGCCATCAAACTTGGCGACCTCAATGACTTCATTGCCCCCTCCCAGGCGTGCGTGGTGAACCTGAAAGGCCAGGAGACTGCAAAGATCCAGGCAGCGCCTGCAGAGGTGAGGATTGTCCTGTGTAAGCCAGATTGGGCGGGCTGCAGCTTCACAGGAGACCACTGCCTGGCCTTTGCAACAATGCTGTGACAGTTTGTCATGCGGCATTGTTGTCACCAGGGACAACTCAGCGCCGTCAGCCCCATGCGTCGGCGTGCAGGGTGCAGTGAAGCTGCAGTCATGCACACCTCTCACCTGCCTTGACAGCTCCATGCATTAACTTGCAGGATGCAGTGCAGTTTCAGTCACGTGAGCCTCCCAGCAGGCCCGCTGGCTTTCAGCAGACTCAGGTGGTGTCTGGCAGCGATGCCGTGAAGGTCACACTGAACGACTGCCTGGCATGCTCAGGCTGTGTCACATCGGCAGAGACAGTCCTGCTGGAGCATCAGAGCATCGAGGAGCTGCAGGTTGCCCTTGCAGACCCCCAAAAGACAGTTATTGTCTCAGGTGAACACAGGCACTCTGTTGCGTCAGGAGCACTGCTGTCATGGTCATTGTGTCAGGGTGGGAACAAAGCCTCTATGCTGGGTCTCCAGCACTGTTCTGCAGCTGTGATGTGGGGCATGTGGAAACTCATCTGCGTGAAGCTCAAGGGGATCTCAAACCGTGATGATAAGGAGCTGACAGCGTGTGCTGGAAGCAACGGGTTGCTAAGCTTCATCAGCCCCTGCTTCTGCCTGGACCCCACTCATTTCTATGCCTTGCTTGCAGTCTCGCCTCAGAGCCGTGCCTCCCTGGCGGCGCTGCACAACATGTCCCCAGCAGAAACCTTCAGGCGGCTGACCCACTTTCTGAAGGGCCTCGGCGTCCGGCAGGTGTACGACACCAGCTGCAGCCGCGACCTGGCTCTGCTGGAGGCAGCCCAGGAGTTCTGTGCGCGGTACCTGGCTGCCCACCCTCAGTTGGCGACACAACAAGCCCAGGCAGCGTCGGTGACAGCGCAGAGCGGGGTGCAGCAGCAGGCATCAGGGTTACCCGGCCCTCAGCCGGGCAGTGCATCTGATAGAGAGCAGGCTGCAGGTGCTGCCCAGCAGCAGAGCCTAGAGCCGTACCATTCCAAGGACGAGGGAACAAGGCAGCCCGCTGGGCATGGCACGCAGGTACCTGCCATTGCCAATGGTTGGCATCAAGCACCGGCGCCTCCTCCAGCAGCATCTTGGCAGCAGCCATTCCCTCGCCTTCCCAGAGGTGCCTCCCGGCCCAGCCAGGATGCTAGTCAGGGGCCGCCGCTGCCCATGCTAGCCTCAGCGTGCCCGGGCTGGGTGTGTTACGCAGAGAAGACGCATGGCGACTATGTGCTGCCCTACATCAGCACCACCAAGAGCCCTCAGGTGAGCACCCGCTGGCTGCACAGGCCCCATACCCTCTGTCAGACATGAGTGGCCTTTCAACCCTTCAGTGAGCTCATCTGCTTTGGTGCCAGCTTGTACTGCCTGATGACAGCAGTTTCGTGTCATCATGGCCCTGCTCGGACGAAGTTGCCCTCTGGAATTTTCAGCTCAACCACCAGGCGGCCAGTCTCCGTCCGCCTTGGCCTTGATCTGGTGATCTGACCACTGCAGCAGCAGTCTGGTGCAACATCTGCACTTCCTTTGCAAGACTGCAGTCACCAGTTGCTAAACATCATGTCCACACCCAATTCAATTACTGGGCTTATTAAATTGCCTGCACCTGCCAGCTTCCAGTTGGCACCAGCACAGCTGCCCACAACCCTGTCGACGCCTGCACCTGCCAGCTTTCATCGGCACCAGCATAGCCTGCCCTCAACCCTGTCCATGCCTGCACCTGCAAGCTTTGCTGGGCACCAGCATGGCTGCCCACCAATTGTGTCCACACCTGACTGCCCCTGCAGGCTGTCATGGGCACCATCGTCAAGCGCCACCTCTGCAGGCAGCTGGGTCTGTCACCCAGCCGGGTATACCACTGTGCCATCATGCCCTGCTACGACAAGAAGCTGGAGGGAGCAAGAGATGACTTCAAGCTGCCAGGTGGGTTGTTCATGTGGCACCCACTCAGGGCAGCTCTTGCCTGGCATGAAGGTCGGTGCGGTACCTGCAATCAGATTGAGCCAATGTTCCTAGCTGTGCTTTGACAGCACATGTACTGCCTGGAACCACCCTTCTGGGGGCCATCTGAATTGAGCAAGACAGGGCAGCACGTATGACCTTCAGTCTCTGTCACTGCCCGGTGTGCTGCCCCTGCTGAGAGAGACAACCTAGAGGCTGCCGGAGTGCGGAATCAAGCAAGCTGTCTCACTGTCTGCCCACTGCCCCTGCAGAGACAGACACCCCAGAGACAGACTCTGTGCTGACCTCGGGCGAGTTGCAGCAACTGCTGCAGCAGAGAGGCATCCTGGACCTTCAGGACGTTCCTGAGGCCCCGCTGGACAGTGTTCTGAGCAGCGTGGACGAGCAGGGCAAGCTGTATGGAGTCCCTGGCGGCTCAGGTGGGGCCCCAACTCAGCTGCTGTTCAGCTGCTGCCTCCCAGGCGCTGTTTTGCACAGGTTGCTGCACCTCCGTCTGCATCTGGCACTTGTTGTGGCAGATTAACATTTCTACCACATATACAACATTATGATCTTTGAGCCACCCATCTGTGCTGCCAGCAATGCCGCCAATGCAGACATCCTGCTCCCCCTACAGTGCTGTCTGGTCCATTGTTCTACCCCTGAGCCCGCTTCATAGCTCAAACAGGACCAGCAGTCCTGCTGTGCCTGCCACTGCTTTTTATGCAACCGGACTCGTCTTGCCAGTCATCATCTGGCTTGGACACAGACATTCCTGAGGCACTGGCGTCCCAGCTGGCTGCCCATGCAGTTGTCACTGTCCCTAGCCCCAGCAGCAGTGGCTGCCAGTCTCTGATCACCTAGCCAACCAGCACAGGGCAGGGGCACACCGCCCTGCAGACTGCGGCAGCCTGGCATTTTACAATCTGTATGATGCTGGCAGCTGACCCAAAGAAGAGGAGCAGAGCTTCATGCCCTGCAGGCGGCTACCTGGAGTTCATATTCCGCACAGCCAGCCGCCAGCTCTTCGGCCGAGACCTGCCCCTGGGGCCGCTGCCCATGAAGCAGCTGCGCAATCCAGACTTCCAGGAGGTCAGCCTGGAGGTTGAGGGCAAGCCTGCGCTGCGCTTTGCCGCTGCCTACGGCTTTCGCAACATCCAGACGCTCATGCGCAAGATCAAGCGGCGGGCATGCGAGTACCATTTTGTGGAGGTCATGGCATGTCCCTCAGGCTGCCTGAACGGCGGCGGCCAGGCCAAGGCGGGGCAGGGTCAGACCTCCAAGCAGCTGCTGAATGAGCTGGACACCAAGTACCACCACCAGGATGTCATCCTCCGGCATCCTGCAGACAACCCCGTCGTGCCCCTGCTGTATAGACAGTGGGTGCATGGTGCTGTGCACAGCCCTGCTGCACAGGAGCTGCTGCACACCGGGTATCACATGCGCGAGCGGACCGTGTCCTCCACAGTTGGGGATTGGTGACCTGCGCATGCAGGCCTTGTATTGATTTCATCATTTTTAAATGGAGTTGAGTGGGTCTGAACTTCGAGGTCAGGCTGCCGAGTGTTCCTGGCTTTGCTGACTACCTCGACGGATGAATCTGAAATTCATCATTAGGCGCCAGGATCCAAAGTACGCAATTTCATGACCTAAAGTAACCAACTTACTATGTAACACCCTGCAACAAGGCGTGACACTTAAAGGCCTGCTTCGCGGCAGAGCTCACTCATGTTGCACATGCCCCACCTTTCCTGAGTGATGATGGATCTGAAGTTATCATGAAAAAAGTCAATGAACTGCCTCCTGACGGCACCCCGGTTTTCACTGGCCACCATGCCATTCCGTTGCCCTGCCTGCCACCACTTCAGTGACCAGCGGGGACACTTCGTGGCGCACATGAAGCGGCGCAGAATTAACTGCAAGGGGTGGGACCTCCTGACAGACTCTGAGCAAGACCCAGACAGACAGCAGCTGCATCACGAAGCAAGAATATGAGGAGGCACTGGCTGCAGCAAAGGCGCAGAAGGTGTGTAAGTTGTGGAAGCTGGCATTCCCGCTCACAGAGGGCCTTGGCTCCAGCAGGCCCACAGCTCTCACTGCTCAGCAGAGAAGCGGGAGGAGGAGGTCCAGGCCAAGCCGAGTGTCCAGGCGTCAGCAGCTGTGTCACAGCCATCAGGCATTCGCTTCAGGAACATTGAGGTGAGCAGAGGAAGTGGCTTGTTATACGGGCAGGTGAGTGCACCAAACTTACCTTAAAGGCTTGCCCCCTGCGTGAGATGTGATTGTGTGGAGTGGAATCTGACTTTCTGAGTGAAATGCAACACTGTTCAGTAAGATATGGCTTTCAGCAGAGAACTGTGACGCGTGCAGGGAAATGGCGGTAGGAATCGTGTATGCAGATCAGCATACAATGAAAGGCTTGCTCAGCTGCTCTGCTTACGCTTGCCAAGCAGCTTGGAATCACTACTGTACTTGCCGCATAGCTGCTGCAGTGAGCTGACTGTCCTGGTGGCGGGGCTGCGCTCACGTTCCATTTCTGAAGCCCCGACAACAGCAGCCATGGTGCTTCCCAAGGCATCCATGCCTCAGCAGCAAGGCCATTCTTGAATCTTGAGAAGGCCGTGCTGCTGGCCCTTGCTTCCTTCTTGCTGCCATGCCATCTGCGGAAGTCTGAAGGCACTGCTGAGATCTTGGAGAACGCCTCAAATGCTTCTGGCACTGTTTGAAATTCTGAAAGCTTCCAGACCTGCAGCTCACAACAAGGGGAAGTACAGTCTGACCGGTACACAGGCGCTCAAGCTGAAAGGCAATTCGACTGCACACCTGCTTCTCTAACAAAAAGGAGTCCCTCTCATCCGAGGCGCTCAGCGCACTGAGGGACTGAGGCGGCAGAGTAACGCCATAGCTGGCCTGTGAAGCCAGAGGCAGCCATGGGATCGGTTTGGCTGATGCTGGGGGCTGGACACTGGAAAGAGGCACCTGGAGGCAGCATCACCACCAGGGCCAAAGGCGTGGCCTCCTTTCCACCCAGCGTCTTGAAGAAGAAAGCCTGCAACATGGAAGGGCAAAGATTCAGAGCAATGCATGTCTGACTACAACACCTAGGGGCGGCAGCGCTCACCGTTGGGTTGGTGAACAACAAATTATTGTCGCTGAGAACCGCCTCAGCAGCAACGTGTTTGTCCCACGTCTCCTGCCGCAGCTGCTTGCCTACAGCGCTCCGCAGAAGGCGACTGGCCGCTGGCGGGATGGTGCGAAGCCACTGGTCCCCATATGAATCAATTCTCAAGCTGGCATTCTGCACAAACACTTGCCGCAGGTGGTCGATGGCCCTCAAGGGCGCCAGCAAAGGATGTGCAGGGTGGCATCGCATGCCAGCTTGGCGCAGTAGCACCGTCAAGCCTGGGATGATGCGGTCCAGCACATCCTCCTCAGCCTGCAGAAGACAATCAGATCAGTCCCCCCCTCCCCCAATTTGGTGATTTGTGTGAGAAGCACTGGCACTGCAGTGACCTTACCATGAACTCAGCCTGACCCAAACGATGATTCTCGTGCCACTCCCGTCCCCAACCAGCCAGCCTGTGGGCTGTGTCTGGGTCAAAGATGCAGTACAGGTCTGTGGTGTCAGACTCATGCCTGCAAGGCAAAACACTGGTCAGCTGAGGACAATACTGTTCAGAATGCACAGCATGGCCTGAGTTGCCTACCTCGCCGCCATCTTGATCTCCGCTTTGTTGATGCCCACGCTCTTAGCTGCCTCCACACCATGCTTCTTAAATTTGTGGCTGACCTCCCCTTTAGCTGAGTACCCATCAAGCCTGCCACAGGGCACGCCTGCAGTGTAGCAAGCCACAGATGTCACCAATAGCCATGTCCGAAAGCTGCGGCATTAATGCACTGGCTCACCAGCAAGTTCAAAAGCCTGCCGAAGGTGAACGTTGAGAGTCTCTCCACTCATGGGCTGGTTCCCCTGCATGCTAGGGGCGGCAACAATGAACTTGGCCAGATCCTCAAGTTTGATGCCCCTGTGGAAGGTGGCGACAGCCAGGTCGGCAAGCGCTGCCTGAGGACAGATGCGATGGTCCCGGTACCTGTGGCAGGGGAGGCATTATGATTGAGAAGACACTGCAGCACACTGCCCAACTGTGACTGTCCTGACAGCATGAATGCGCATACCTGACGACACCAGGAATATCCACCTGCCCAGGTTTCACAGTCTTCCCTTGCATGCTACCAAAGAGGATTGCCACAGAGGGCACTGGGCTGACATTATCCTGCGTCCTCAGTGCCAGGCAGCTCCAGGGAAGTTTGCGCAGGTCATCAGAGCGGCCCAGTGTGGCTGGCATGAAAGTCATTGCCATCCTCAGCAGATAGGCCCACCGCCACTGCTTCTGCTGGAAAGCTGTTTGCAGGGACTGGCGAAGCTGCCCTGCGCTCAGTGCAGCATCCACCTGCAGATGCAAGCAACAAGCTGGTGTCAGACACGCCATCATTCTGTTTGCAGAAGACGCTCTGGCCAGGCCGGTACTCACCTGAGCTGCCACTTGCGCATTGAGGTTCTCAGCCTGCATCTCCATGCCACGTGCACGGAGCAAGTCCCCTGACTGCCTGGAGATCCAGGGGTGCAGGTACATCTGAGGTGATGCGGCCCTGTGAGTGCTGCTCTCTGCGGACTTCCTTGAGGTGGCATAGGTAATCACTGCATGCACCAGGCCAAAGGTTAGGGAGAGCAGGACATGAACGCAGCTCAGATACAGCAGTGGAGGGGCCTCTCACCCCACGCTGCTGAATGAGTAGCGAGCACCATTCTGCTGCACTGCCTCATCCACAAGCCACATCGAGAACTCAAGAATCTTGGCCTGAGACATGAGGTCGCCATCAGGGTATCGGTGCGCCTCCTGCTCACAGTATCTCTGCAGGATCACGTGCGTGTGAGTGACATGGCCTTGGAAGCCTCAAGGGGGCCATAAGAACAGGAGTAGGCCATGCAGCGCCTACCCTCCAGAGCTTGGCAGCTGATTTTTCAGCCTGGACTGTGTTCTGTGGCTTAGCCGCACCTTGACGGGCATTGATGAGCTGGGTGAGCTGTGGGATACGAGCTTCCTCCTCAGGAGTGTTTGGCATTGCTGCTGCCAAGCCAACTGCTGCGTCTGAGACTGGTGCTCCATTCTGCTGGCCCAAAGTGTCTAAACTGTGCACACCAGGGGCAGAGGCCGGCACTGGCTGGAGATCATTCACCACTCCAGACAGGTGTCTGCAGGCTTGATCAATGGCCGCTCTGAGGGCAGGGGGGCTGTTTGGGGAGCAGCTGGCACGCAGTTGTGCTGTGTAGTCGTCAGCTAGCCCCAGGCTGACGACATGGTTGATGTAGCTGCTGGTCTCAGCAGATGGCACCTGGTAGTGCTGCATGAAGGTCGATCCAGGGCACTTTGGCGCGCTAGGGTTCTTTGACCTAGTACTTAGGTCATGACTCAGACTCTGAGATCCTTGTCTTATGTGCTTGCAGATCTCACAGCCCTGAAACACCTTGCGGTAACACCTGAAGCTCTCGACAAGTGGAACCATGCAGCTCCTGTTGGGGAGGCACCCCTCAGGTCCACCCTTGTGTGCCTCGCGCAGCCTTATTCGTGGCTGTGGCATGAACAAGCCAAGGTCTGACATCCCATGTGATGCAACTTTGGCAGAAAGGGAGCCTGTCGGCAGCACCTCCTCCCTGCAGGCCTACCCATGCCCTCAAAAAGCGCCTCGCCACCACAGCGCAGACTGGGGATTCAAAGGTGATTGCTGCGCACCAGGCGTGTTGTGGGTCCATGACTGAAACAGTGCCATGCGGCACAGGTTGATGGCAGGCCCTTTTTGGACAGGGAGGTGGAGCAGGCCAACTTGCTTGACTTGCTTAGAGAGACCCCAGACAGCATGCTGCTTGTCCTGGGCCCTCGCAGCGGTGGCAAAACCCGGCTGCTCCGAGAGGTCCTGCTGAGCGGCAAGCTGGACACCCCAGTGTCATGGTTCAGCGGCCGTGATCAGAAGCTGGAGGATGCCAGCATAATGGCTCAAGCCCTGACCCGCGAGCTTAATGCCCAGCTTAATGCTCTGGAGAAACTTGGGAAGGGGTTGAGGACGGCAGTTTTGGCAGCCATCAATCTCAAGCTGGGAGTCGATATCAAGGCGCCTGACGGCAATGAGACCCTTAAGCTGCTGCCTGGATCACTGGTAGCATCAGAAGCACCCACCTCATCCGTCATAAACAGTCTGATTGGTGCATTTGAGGCTCTGCTGGAGACAAGGAGTGCAGCCTCTGGGTCGCCGCCAGTCATCTGCATTGATGAGGTTAATGTGCTGATGGACTGGTATGAAGGTGACAGAGCGTTGCAGACTGATCTCCAGGCTCTGCTGAGGTTCTTTGTCCAGGTGGGATAATCTGCTTGATGCTGCATTACTTTTGCTATTATGTGAAAAAATAGAGCTTCTGGACGCCTTTGCTCCATGCAGATCACCAAAGAGACGCAGCGGGCCCATGTCATCCTTGCCACCTCCGAGTACAGCTTCCTGACCTGGCTGACAGAGAGTGAGCCTCCCAGCTGTCTTGTTGGCGCCATGCGCTTGCAGCAGCTCACCTTCCTGTCTCATGTAGAGCTGCAGGAAGGCTTCTTCACCACAGAGGTCATTGGGGATTTCCCTGAGCCAGAAGCACGCACATATCTCCAGAGGCTTATGATGAGCAAAAGCAGAGAAGTCACTGACAAGGAGTGGGCCAGCGTCTTTGCGGTGCGTCACAGGTTGCTCTCTCCTGTCATCTGGTTTGGCGCAAATGTGGTTGGAAGTGGTGTCGTCTGCTGCATTGCAGGTCTGTGGAGGCAATGCTGGCTTTCTGAACATCACTGCCCGGTTCTTCAGAATCACAGGCGATGTTCAAGCAGGTTGGTCACTGATCCTGGCTGTGCATGATGTCCAGCACTATGCTCGATATGATGACAGGATCACCCATATCTGTCACAGCTCTGAAAGCGGTCCCGCGCCGCGCCCTGGCCAAGGTGAAGGCAGGGCTGAGGGGCCGCCCTGGCTGGAGCGCAGCCCAGTACACGACCGTGGTGCAGCGTCTGGCTGAGGCGCCCCACGGTGCAGCAATCGCAGACGAGTTGTACTCCGAGCTGGACCCTGTGAAGGAGGCTGCTGAAGTAGCTGTGCAAGCCATGGTGAAGGCCAACATGTTAGCCTACAGGCCGGCATCAGGTAGGCAAGGTGCTACTTGAAGCTGTTGCCTGTTAGCGCGCCAAACAGAGCCCTTCATTGGAATCAGGCCTCCCCTGGACTGCAGCATGGGCAAGGGACATCCCATTGGAGGCCTTTGGCCCAGACGAGCAGGACGTGGTGACTGCACCCTCAGCCACACATTTGTATTGCATGCGCCGCCTGCAGAGGCGCGGTGCCTTGAAGATAGCTCCTGAGGTTAGCAAGTGATGGTGCCGTGAGAGGCAGGTGCACATGGAGGCCTGCAGTTAATAAGGGACATTCCAAAAGAGGCCTTTAGCCCAGTACAGGAGGACTTGGTGGCAGCTCCGTCAGCCACATGCCTGTACTGCCTCTGATTTTTGCTTGAGGACAGCTCCCTTTTCTCAGCTGCTCAAGGAGGATGCCAGTGCCGATGGTGAGTGTAGCAGGGCATGCTTACACTTCATCGCTGCCTTTGGAGGCGTGCTTTTGACAAGTTGATTGCTGAGGTGCAGTGCCAGTGACATGTTGTGTATGGTATTTTGTTTGAATCCACGCCGAAGCCTGCTAATTGTCGCTGTCTGACACCTAAGCTGTTGCATCTGCTGGAAATGGTGTCATTCAAATGCTGCAGGCAACATCTACTGCTGCTCCAGACTCATTCCTTGCAGAGCAGCTGCTGAAGGACAACGCAAAGAAAATTGATGAAGGGAAGAAGGAGATTGATATCCTGCGTAGTACTAAGCCAGAAGGCTGGCAGGTTGAGCTTAACTACCTGAGCGAGGAACTTAAGCAGCTGCGCGAGGAGAGGCTGGTGCTGCTGCGTAAGTTAGAGACATAACAGCTGTCAATGTGGAGGGTAGTACAGGGTTTTGAAATGAATCTGAGAACTTTGTGTGTTGTCCAAGTTGAACACTTGCAACCTGTCAAGGTGCAGGGCTGCCACCAGATCACTTAACAAGTTGTAGCCAGAAGACACCTGTAGCAACAAGTTTGTAGGTGGACTGGCAAGGCCTTTGATGATCTGACACTGCAAGGTGTCACATGGCCTGTGATAATATGACCTGTTACAGGGTGTCACATGGCCTGGGATAACGTGACCTGTTACAGGGTGTCACATGGCCTGGGATAACGTGACCTATGATGGGGCTCCCTGATCGTTACAGCTCGATGGCAATGCATAGACATCAAGGAATGCAGTAAGTCGCGGGCACATCAGAGCCTGGGCCAGCCTGGCCATGACGCCGATCCCTGCACCTCTGAAGGTACAGTGGACCTGTTGCTCATCATTGAATGCAACAAGAAGTGCAGGTTGCTCATGAGAAGCTGCTTTGCAGGCAGTACAAACAGCAATATGTTTCTCGAGGCTCTAGCTGCCTTCCTGATGGTTGAGCAGGTGAGCTGGCTGCCAGGGCCGCTTGACTGCTGCATCTCATAGAGTTGCGGGCCATGGCAGCCTGTCAATCCATGCCTGCACCACTGAAGAGAATGTCCGCTGTTGCTGCGGCCTTCTGCCGCCTGGTGCCTCCTGCTGTAGCCTTCAGAATGCACAGTGCCCCTTGCCACCTGCAGGCCGGATGGGTCTTCAACATTCTGCTTGCGGTTGCGCTGGTGGTCTGGCATGTGGCGCCGCTGCCAGCAGGAGTCCTTGTGCTGCGCGCAATGTCTACCATCAGCGCCCTCATGCAGCAGATTGACGAACTGCTGCATCTTGCTCAGGCTGAGGCAGCTGCAGCCCAGCAGGCCTTACAGGAGCTGCACGCCCTGAGACAGTGGGCTGCAGCACAGGGCTTGCAGTTGCCGGCATTTACAGGTGGGGCACTGTACGCTAACTGCATGCTTTGGGTGGTGAGACTTGGTGCGGCGCACCTGGCAAGGCCATACGGAGCTTTGCTTGAGGACTTCATGCTTCAACTGGTGGCACAAGTGATCTTATGTGTCAGGCTGCAGCACTCCAGGCAAAGTTCACACAGAGCCTCTTGCAAGTCTCTTACTGTTCACTTGCAGCACAACTAATGCGAGTCTCTGTTACACATACCTGTGCTGTGTTCTCTGCTGCAGGAGTTCTACGTCTGCCTCAAGCCAGGCCTGAATTGATTGGCTGTTTGCAGGGCATGAAGGAGAGTCTGAGGGTGAGCAAGTGCAGGACCCACCCCCAGGGCAGGCAGAGCACGGGCAGCACGCTGCAGCTGGCGAGCTTGCAGACAGGGCAGGGCAGCTGGTCGCAGACGTGCTGCATGCCATGCATGAGGCCAGGCCACTTGACACTGTCGCCAGGTGAGGGGCTGCAACCCAAGCCTAGAGCATCAGGCAATACAAGCTGTTGGCGCCTGACTCGCAACCTGAAGAGGGCTGTGCAGGGTTCTGTCAGAAAGGCAGGCTCAGCGCCAGCAAGCGTGGTCTAAACAGGCCTGTGCGGCATTGATGAGTTGCACCTGGCAACTGGGCAACTTGTCTGCGCAGGCCAGTTCACCAGACCTCATAGTATCCCCCTCTCGTCCTTTCTTGCAGGGGCTGGAGCGATGGCCGAGTTCAGCAGGCTGGCAGCCTTGGGGCGCAGCTGGCACGCATGCTGGCAGGGGGCCCAGCTGCTGTTGCTGATGCAGCTGCAGCAGCAGCAGCAGGCCCTCATGGGTCGCCAGGGCGGCCACCCCGCAGGGCAGACTCCCCCGTGGCAGACCCACGCAGCGTCGTGGGAGGCCGCACATGTGCTGCTGCTGGCCCTCAGGCTGGCCTGCGACTGGGGGAAGTGGCCCCTGCTGGTGAGCCCAGCCTGGTGGTATCGGGGCCAGCAGCTGTGCGCAGCCCTGCTCCCAGCAGCCTGCATGCGGCGGCTGGACCCCAGGCTGAGATGCTCGCGGCAGCAGTGCGCTCGGCCCACCACAGGCTGCTGGCTGGGGCGAATGGGGCAACAGCACACATGCCAGCCTCAGCACAGGGCAAGTCACTTGGGGCTGTGCAGATTCCAGAAGCTATTCAAGGCAGTGCTGCAGCCGCCGCTGCTCTGAAGGCTGGCCAGCCTGCCAGATCAGCTCCCAGCCAGGCCACTGCTGCAGCACAGTTGCAGCGCCAGGACAAACCAGGCAGGGAGCGGTGCTCCAGGCACAGCCTGTGGGGGCGGTGGGTCTTGAGCCTGGGATCGTTGATGGGGTTTGGACGTGTCCGCGCTGTTAGTAGTGGGGAGCAGCTGGCAGCTGGGGCGGCGGGCGCTGAAGACGGGAGCGCTAGTGTCGCGTGTTGCAGGTGCCCACAGCCCTGTTCGTGCTCGCTCAGAGATCTCGCCTGCCAGCTCCAGGCTGAGAGTTGGCTGCAAGCCCTGTGCTGTGAGTGACAGCAAGAGTCTCTTTGCTGCAGGGTGCCACAGCTCTCATATGCTTTCTGTTTTCTTCTAGCTGGCCCATGGTTTGTCCAGCTGCAAGCATGCAGGAGCCCCTGTCACTCCAGAGAGAGCTCATGTGTTGCCCTTTGGGGACTGCAGGGAGATGTCACCTGCAGCAGAAGCTGCAGATACCCCAGGTGTTCGGAGCTCAGATGAGTCGCCCCGGCCGTCATCAGCTGACAGCAGTGCAGCAGTTGCCCATGCAGAGGCTGGCGCAGCCCTGCGGGCAGCTAGTGGTCCTTCTGCGGGTCCACCAGCAGGTGGTGAGGATAGCATAAGCGCGCTGCTGCTCTGCTGGTCAATGAATAGTTTGCCAGCTTTTGTCACAGCACATGAGAGCATTTTGAGGGTGAATTTTCCATGGGCACACTACCTTTGCTGTTCTGCCGGCCAGGAAAAGCTCTGTCTGGCTGCAACTACTGCCACACCATGTGAGAGCAGTGTAAGGGTGACCTTCCAGCAGCCCCACAGGCTGCTTGTGACGGCTGCAGATGAGACAGTGCAGGAGGCAGACCAGGGAACAGCAGCTGGAGCTGCAGGTGCTGGAGGTGGCTTCCAGGTGGAGGTCTGCCCCCGACAGAAGATGCCAGCGCCGCCAGCTGTGGCCAACAACACAGCTGTGGGGACTCAGCCCACCCCCACCTCCTCTCAGACAGGCTGTCAGACCAGCCTGCCTGGTCTTTCTGACAGCCACAGCCCCTCAGATCCCCAACGGTCCCTGCCCAGCCGTGTCCAGGGGCGGCTGCTGGCAAGGGGCCATGCTGCCCTCGGGCCCAGACAGACCACTTCTGGAGGCCTGGCACCCCGCAGTTCCAAAGAGGCTGCACCACCCGCCAGCACCTCCACAGCGCTGCATGGCAGCCAGCAGAGGACCTCTGCCTGGCCCATGCAGCTTGCCACGCACCAGGACCAGGAGGAGACTGCAGGAGGAAGCGGGCGCCTCAGCAGCCAGCGGAGGGCTGGTGGGTTGGGGACACAGGCCCTGGACCGCGGCGACAGCGCTGCCGAGCAGCACATGCGTTGGGCTGAGAGGCGGCGGCAGGGCGGCATGGGGGCGGACAGTAATGCTGTTGCTCTGGGGGCGTGGGCAGGGAGCGGCTGCAACAAGGGAAAGCAACCCTTGAAGTCAATCATTGAGGTCAGTGTCATGATTCTATGCGTTTGGCTGCCCAGCTTGTGTGGCCACGGCCGGCTTCTGCATCCATGGCTTTCGCAGCAGAGGTGTGCTTCAAGCAGGTCAGATCCTCTTTGAAAGAAATGGAGGACAGTTATGACTGGCTTGCCACATTCCCTCATCCCTGGCAGAAGCCACTGCGCTTCACAGCATTACACACTGCTAGAGGTCGCCTCCATATCACTGGATCAGCCTGCAGCAGGCCAGCCACCCAACAGTCACCCCAGTTTGCCATCAATGCAGAGCAGCCGGGAGGACGGGCATGCCCTGGCGCAGAGCTTTCCAGCCCCCACCTCAGAGGGGTACAGCAGGGCAGGGCAAGTGGAGAATGCCTCAGCTGGCGCAGCTCCAGACAGTGCCCTGCATGGTGAGCTTGACCAGCACTGCAAGACCACCCTCGGTGCCCTCATGGTGGGCATGCTCTGCTGGCTACGCAAAGTATCGTCTGGAGCTTACAAACACTAGACCTGGCCATGAACTGCTTTCTCAGCCCAGCAACAGGCATTTCAGCAATGGCTTTGTCTGGTGTGTTGCTATCGTGGTCGAGCACAGCTTGTTCTAGGCCATTCTACTTACCTTGTTGTTCGATAGTCTCTTTAGGAGTCAAGGCCTCCCCTCACTGGTGTCTGCAGGTGGTGCCCACGCCAGCGCAGCGCAGCCCCAGGCGGCCAGCACCAGCACCAGCGCCCTCCCCAGCTCAGAGCAGCGCCAAGCCGCTGCAGCCACAGCAGCAGCCACTCTGCAGCGTCTGCAGGCGGCGGCAGCCTGCGCCGCGCCCGGCGCAGCCCCTGCACTGGCCACAGCTGCGCCAGGGGTGGTCTCTCTGGCGCTCCTGTTCGCGTGGCGCAGGGCGCCATCCAGCCTGCGGGGTCGCGCCCTAGGGTTGTTGAAGTTGGCCCAGCTTGCCCAGCTGCAGGGTGGTCAGCAGCAGACTGAGGCAGGAGTAGGGTTCCTGAAGGTGGCCCAGCTCGTGCAGCAGCAGGGTGGTCAGCAGCAAGCTGAGGCAGGAGCAGGACCTCTGAAGTTGACACAGCTCGTGCAGCAGCAGGGTGGTCAGCAGAAGAGCGAAGCTGGAACAGGTCGCCACTCTTCACATAAAGGTCCAGAGGGCGGGCTTCAGCAGCTGCAGCAGGTGGGCTGCCATGCCTCAGCTGCTGACCCTGAGGGAGGGTCTGGGGGCATGCAGCAGGAGCTGCAGGCTGGGAACTGCAGCAGGACCTGGTGCAGTGAAGTCAGGCCACAGCAAGCACAGCAGGGGACTGACACGGACCGGCAGCATCAGCAGCAGCAGCAGGAGACTCACAGGGACCCTACTCACAGGGACCCTGCTGCTGCGTCTGCACCTGCTGCCAGCAACAGCGGGCATGCTACACAGGTGGGTCCTGGCAGTAGGAAGGGCAGCCCAGACCTGTTTTACATGCTGTGCACGACTTGTGTGGGCTGGCTGTGAGTTTCTCATTTCTCCTGACGGTCAGCCACCTCTTGTTGTGCGATGTTATATCATCACCCTTGTCGGGCAGATTGAGTTACATCATACCACGGTCTCAATCTGCAGGAGGTCACTGCAGCGGCTGCTGCCCAGCCTGCTGGCAGCCCAGCTGTGGGTGGGCCCCGCTCGAGTAGCCAGAGCGTCCAGGTGGACGCAGTTGAGGTTGACGAGCTAGTCCACACCCAACTGCGCGAGGCCCAGTCAGAGTTGCAGTTCATGGTGAGCAGCGATGTGTGAGCAGCGGTGTGTGTGGGATCTCCCCACTTTGCGCTGTTGTGGGCTGCCCCTGCAGCGCTCTGTGAGGACCTGCAGGCCATGGCGGCATCAGTGCTGATCTCAGGCTCACTGCTGGTGGTGCACTCCAGTCTGACACTCATCGTCGCTGCTGCCCCTGCAGGCCAGGAGCTTTGACCAGCTGGAGGTGCGCTACGCAGCGCTGGTCACAGAGTTGAAGGGCTTGCTGGCGGTCGTCTACCCCCAGTCAGGGAGTGGTGAGCTGCTCTGCCAGATGTGAGGGCTACCTTTTGAACAGGGCGCTGCCAGACTGTACAGGCAGTCCATCACCACCACAAATATGCGGTTCCTGCAGGTGGCGTGGTGCACCCTGTTGGGCCAGACCACCTGGGCTCCGCCCTAGGAGCATGCATGCTCTAAGCCCTTTTCTGGACACTGCTAGCCTGAAGCGGGAGCCAACTACAAACTCAAAAATGTGCTCCTGCAGGTGGGGCAGTCCACCCTACAGTGGCAGCTCATCTGGCCTCGGTCTGGGAGCATGCTCTGAGCCCCATGCTGGACACAGCCAGGTTGCGCAGGCAGCCCACTGCCATGCAGCAGCTGCAGGCTACCCCCTGTCCGCCGGGCATGGTCAACCTCGCCCTCAAGTTCAGGCTGGCAGAGGCGGAGGCCCTGCTGAAGCATGAGCGCTGGGTCAGCGGCAACTTGCAGGACCAGGTCGACTGTCTGAAGGTACGAGTGGGCGGGCTTGCTTGGCTGTCAAATTGTGTGCAAGCTAGATGTCCCAGGGAGAGTCATGCCGGCCTTGCTTGGCGGTCTGATGAAGGCAGCTTGCAGCCCGGAGACCTTGAAAGCAGAAGCAGCGCATGCTGCTGCGCTGCATCATGTGGTGGCTGATACTGTTTGTGTCAGATGCCTGACCATTGCGACATTGAATTGTCAACAGATTGAAGTTTGGTTCGGGCCTGCAGCTCCTCAGAAATTCCTGCCGCCACTACAGCAGGCCGACAGACTTAAAACGCATGCAAGAAGGTCATTTGCTACAGCTGATGTACTCTGACTGCAGCTGACAGGAGCCTGCATCTGGTTGCAGGCAAGCTGGGTGCCTGCCTCAGCTGTGCTGGAACATCAGTCGTATCAGGTGCCCATCAGGCCACGTGATGCTGAGCAGGAGGTTGCCGGTGGCCAGCAGGTCAGCAGTCGCTTGTGATGCACAAAGAAACCATTCCTTTCTTGGCAGTCGCAGCACTGCCAGCAACTAGCTTTCCCGTCAGAGGGCAGCCAGAGAAGGGCAGCAGGGCTGACCTACATGCCACAACTGTGGCCTGTCACTGCAAGACAAGGTGCTTCGCACTTAGAGTGGGCAGCAAGCCAGCAAGTGGTGTGTCTTATGTTGAGCTGCCACTTGTGGATGCCTGCAGGCCACCAGCGAAAGTGCAACATACTCCTCAGCAGTGGTCAGCGCTGATTGGCACTTTGGCCTCCGTGGGCACCTGGCGGCCATGTCTGAGGTTCTTTGAGCTTTTATAGACCTCCATCGAGGAATTTGGTGCAGGTATAGCCTGGAGCAGCTGAGATCAGATCAGCTGGCTCTCCTCTGAGCTGTGTGTGAGAGCGGTGAAACAAAGTGAAAGCAGTGGTCAGAGCAGGCACTGCACAAAGTGAGCTGCATGACCACTTTGGGACATCACACAGAAACAACACCAGATGTGTGCCCCCAACATCCCCAACTTATAGTGAGATGCATGGAGAGAGGATAGCTTACAGTGTTGCTGGTCTGACATGTCTTGCAAACTTGATGAACAAAACATGTGTTCAGGTGTAGACCAGGCAAAAGCTTTCACTACAGGCTGCTCAGTGCCATGGCAGTTTGGAGAACGGGTCAGTGTGTTGCTGCCTATGCAGATGGGTGGGTTAGTGTTCAGAAAGATCACTCGGCTGCTGAAAGAATGTTGCCGTGACTGCAATTTGTGGCTGGGGCTGCACAGCACCAGCGGATGCTTGAGGGTGTTGCAGTCAAGACATCAGGGATCAGAAGCAAAGCAGGCAGGCACACAGGCAGCTGCCAGTCGTGGGCGGTGCAGTATGGTGAGAGGTCCCAGCAACGGTTGTTTTGGTGGCAGAACAGTATGGCAGTGGGTGCTGCTGAGAGCCACGACCACTGACCTGGTTATACCGAGTCAACAGACTTGGACAGCTGGATCTTGAGGTCGTCCAGGTTGTCTGAGCTGGCAAGGCTGCTCATCTCAAGGGCAGCCTTGCCCAGGGCCAGGTCCTCCTTGCCCAGCTTGCCATTGCATGCGATGATCTCCTGAATCTCCCCCATGTCGTAGGAGGCCAGGCTGTCGTGCAGGTCAACCTTGACCTCCTGCCCCTTGACTGCCTCCTCAAGCTGCTGCACCTCCTCCCCCACGGTGGGGATCTGGCCTGGGCGGTGTACGTTGTCATAGGGCACCGGGGGCAGGGGCTGCTCGTAGCCACGCAGCATGTGAATGAAGGCCAGGATAGCAGGCTGCAGGGGAGTCTGTCAGCAGTGCGTCTTGAAGCCAAGCAGGCTGAGGTAGCTGCCATACGGGCACCAGCTGGGCCAGAGTAGCAGTGCGGAGGGGGAAAGAGGGCTCGCTTTGATCGATGCAACAGTGCAAAGGTAGCCAAGAGCGCGTGCTGCCCAGCTAGAACAGAGAGGCAGTGCAAGGGGACAGGGGAGGGGGTTGCGTGCTGTTCCCTCTTCTAAAGCAAATCTGCAAGGGTAGCAGGAACAATGTGCTGTGCATGGGTGCAAAGGGAAAGCCTTGGCTGCTTAGGGGAGGCAGCAGCTCTTCAGGTGTTGCTGTGATGGCAATCATGCAAGTGATGCTGACAGCAGCAAGCAGAAGCCACTCACCCAGTTAGCAAACCAGACCATGAAGACCTGGCTGCCCAGCACAATGTAGCCAGTGCTCTGGTGGATGACGTTGCAGCCGGGAATCATCAGCACTCCGTAGAAGATGGTGAAGCAGACTACAATGGCGATGTTTGCCCAGGCAGAGGCTGGGAATGCAGACGTGTTGCCAGCAGCCTCGGAGCTGCGTTTAAGCCTCTGGTGTACTTGGAGGGGTCCAATCGGAGCACCAACCCGTGCAGCACGACCCACCCGTAGATCTGCAGGTGCGGGAGGGGAGAGTGAGTCTCCCAGATAGATGCAACAGATGGGGTGCCAAGTGGGGCAAGTTCAGCATCTGAGGTACCATTTGCAAGGCTGTTCGTGCAGACAATACATGGCAATCATTGCGGGCCACAAGCAGAGGTGCTGGGGCAGAGCACAACTGGCAGGCAGGCGAGGCAGCGGTTCTGTTTCTGGAGGTGCAGGGGCAAATACTAAAAACAGCAGCAGATGCAGCAGCAGGTGGTACACAGCGGTGCACACAGGCGCTGCGCGTTTCGAGGCAGACATCTCTCAGGACAACACTACCTCAGCTGCAGCAAGCCACTCACCGGTAGGAAACAGAGGAAGCTCATGAGCTGCTCCACCTTGAAGCGCAGCTGCACACGGGGGAGCAGGACGACAAACACCAGGGTCAGGTAGGCTGAGAGTGCTGGGCCATGGAGAATCCAAAGCTGGATACCGAGTTGGCGCCGTTGAGCATCTCTGCAGGGCAAGCGATGAGAGGACTCAGCTTACGGAGGCAGCACACACAGCAGTGCAGTGGACTGAGCCAAGCTGTTCTGCCTGTGGGCTGCTCGTGCAGGCAAAGGATGGCTGCGCAGGAGGCGAGGAGGCCAGATTTTTCCTTCGAATCCAGTGCTGCAGCGTCTGCAGCGCAGTGCATGCCAAGCATCATGCTGGCCGCTCAAGAAAGAGACAACAGTGCCCCGAGCAGGGCGCAGCCAGCAACACTTACTGTCAGCTGGCAATGGTCAGTGAACCTCACCATATGTGACATGAGGCGGCAGCTGTCAGGAGTGGGAGCAGCTGCTGCGGTGCAGTGCATGCACAGCACAACGTGAGTGTCATTGGTGCTCAGGGCAGGGGGCGGATGGCAGCCTCACTGTATGCGATGAAGCCGGCGGTGGTGAGGCCCATGGCCATGAAGACGGCTGTGCAGACGATCCAGGAGGCATTCCCGATGATGAAGCACCCCTTGACCTGCCAGGAGAGCTTGCTGTTCCACACCGGCATGAAGCACAGCACGTGGGCATTGCCGACCTTCCAGCGCAGGCGTTGAGCGTACAGCTCAGGCAGGTTGTTGGGGGCCAGGCCTGCAGGGCAAGCTTGGGGGCTCGCGGTGTGGGGTGTGGGTGTGCAGGGAGGTGCTGGTCAGGCAGGCAATGGGAGCGCTGAGGTGCAGGTGAGGTAGGACCCGGCAGCATAAAAATACGGACCAGGCAGGACTTGGGGGAAAGGTGTTGAGGTGCAAGTGAAGGAAGCTGCTGCTGGGAAGCAGGCGGCAGCAATGTGTGGGCTGCCACACGACCAGGCCTGCCGCTGACCTTCTGCCAGGGTGACATTGAGGAACTTGGATGTCCAGCCCAGCTGGTCCATGTAGACGGTGGTGGGCACATCCTCAACAGCGTAGGTGAAAGTGGACCACCCCTTGACAGCCATCAGGGCCTCGCGGCGCATGACGTAGCCGGAGCCGTAGCAGTAGGCAATGCCCAGGCCGCTGAGGGCGGGCAGGAAGAGGTCATAGGCGAAGCGCAGGGGGGAGTCCAGCATTCGCACCATCTGCAGGGCACGGGACACATGCCTGAGCAGCCCACTTAGAAGGGTGCCTGAGCAGCCTACCAGAAAGCCAGCCATACACCCACTGACAAGGCAGAGGGCACATGCCCAAGTGGCCTGTCATGATGTGAGGTCAGTGCCCAATGACAAAGCAGGAAACCCTGAACCCTGAACTTCAGCATGCGCACCATCTGTAAAGCAAAGGTCCACTGCCTGAGCAGCCAGCCAGAGAGGCGAGCCAGCGTCCAGCGACAAGGCAGAGGGCACATGCCTGAGCAGCATGCTAGAGACGGGCAGGCCAGTATCCAGGTGACAAAGCTGGATGCACATGGCCAGGCAGGCCGCAAGCTATGGTACAAGCACCCCTGACGCAAGCCAGCACATGGCCAGGCAGGCTGCAAGCTATAACATCAGCACCCCTGACGCAAGCCAGCATGGCCGCAGTTGGCCAGCTGCATGCCATGGCAAGCCAGGAGGGAACCCACCAGGTTGCGCCCGTTGGAGAAGATCTGAGGGGTCTGGATCATGCAGCAGCGCCCGAGCACGTAGCGGTGCTTGTCCAGTGGGTTGGGCACCAGCATGTGGGGGATGGTGCGCACCAGGAACTGCTTGCGGATGCAGAAGTCTGCAGGGCAGGGCAGGGGAGCACACATGAGCTTGGTGGCTGGCAGGCAAGTGGACGTTCTGGGTTGGCGGGGAGACAGAGGACTGCACACAGCACGCAAGTGCAGGGTGCAAGGCAGGCAGGCTGCGGCTGTGCCACAGACATGCACACAGCACGCAAGTGCAAGGTGCAAGACAGCAAGCTGAGCTTAGATGCAGTTGGCACTCCTGGCCTGCAGCAGTGGGCTTGTCACAAGATCATAACTCACCAGCATCAAAGACGGCAATCAATTGAGCAAGACAGGCAGGCTGTGGCTAGACTAGCACCACGAAGTGCTTTAGTGTCTGAGTGGCCCCCTTAGCCTGTATTACAACGTCAAAACACACCAGCATCAAAGACGGCGAGCGGTTCGGCGGAGGAGGCTGAGAATGCGTAGTTGAGGTTGCCACCCTTGCCGTGCTTGCCATTGGGGCGCTGAAGGTACATGAGGGTCACGGCATTGGGGTTCTTTAGGGTCTGCAGCACAGTTCAGGGCAAGGGTGACAGCTGCTAGGGAGGGCAGGCCTGCAGACAGGTCCACCGCAGAAGCTGCAGCACAGCACAAGGCAAGCAGCTGCTGAGGCGACCTGCAGGCGGCCCTGTTCTGCCTCCTGTGCTCAACATACAACCTAAATCACTCCAAAATTGCTGTGGGAATCGAAAGCACATGCCATGCCAGATATAGCGGGGCTGCTGACACCTGCTGAGCACAAGCATGGCTCACCTGCAGGCGCTGCTGCACTGGGTCGTGGCGCCCGTCGTCCAGCACCCACACCGTCAGCCTTTCAGCAGGGTAGTGCAGGTCTAGGGCGCTCTGCACTGTGGTTCTGCAGGGCTCCTTGTAGCGGGGCAGGAAGATGTCCACTGAGGGGTACTTGCTCTCATCCATGAAGTCGGTCAGGTGGAACTCCGCCTGCAGAGATGAGGGGTCATGGAGGGGTTGATGGAGAGCCTGAGATGGGTTTTGATGCTTCTGTATGGGCCATTGGCAAGGCACATGAGCTGCCGGCCAGCAAGCGATGCCAGGTGTGCACTGGCTGCAGCCTTGGGTGCTGGCAGGCTGCTTGCTTGACAGCCCCATGAGGCTTATGCAGCCCAGCTCATGCCAGGTTTGCAAGAAAGCTGCAAGCACTTAGTAACCAGGCTTTATGTCGTGTCCACTCACAGGCTCCTCCTATGGTACATCAGGAACATCGCTAAGAGGCCGGAGACGACGTAGCTGATGATGATGGCAGCCGCGCGGGGCACAAAGAGGAGGCCCAGCTGCAGAGGCTTGTGGGTGGAGGATTGCCAAGACCAGAACAGGAAACCTGCAGCAATGCGCAGGGGTGTGAATTGTTTGGGGACAGAGGCAGTGCTGCAAAGACAGCTGCTGCATGGACACAGCACACTGGAATGAGCTTGGCATGAGTGGAGTGTGCAAAGGCATCATACCACAGCCTTATTGTCACTGGTCCTTACCAATGATTGCATCCTCAGTCCCTCTTTGGGAGTTGACAATGCCTCCGGCTACCTGGAACACGGCCCAGCAGGTGTAGAGGAACACAACCACCACCACGTGGAGCCTCACTCCCTGGCTCCTCTTCCAGGCATCAAGGGCAACACCCTGGACAGGCAAGGGCAGCTGATCGATAGGAACATGCTTGGGGGATTTGCTCATGGTGGTGCAAGCTCCTCAAGGCAGACTCAAGGGCTGCCAACGAATTTGCTGTTTGCAGGCTCCTTGAAAGAAGCACAAGGGCTGCCAAAGCTGGTCTTGACTGGTGAGGTAGGATTGTGTGAGAGACATGGCTGAGTGAGATCAGCATGGGGTACGGCATCCCTGGATCTGCAAGGCTGTTGCCGTTTGGTCCCGGGATGAGATCTTGCCAATTTATGTAACATATGCCACGATGGAGCTGACCTGTGTCACACCAGGCCCATGCCTGTCAAACGCCATCTTTCCCCGCAATACAGCGTGCAAGTTGAAGATCTGCGCTGCAGGACGTGTTGCTGCACATCCATTGGGCTCTCGTGTCTAATTGCTCGTTGAGCAATTGTCTGAGATGATCGCCTGCTTGCCATTTGCTTTGTGAGCAGCAAGGACCCTTCACTACATGAGCCAGCGCAGCCCAGAAGCCCCACATGTCACAAGTCATGCAGCCAGAAAGTACTTCAAAGGCGCTGCAGGTGGCTGTGTTTTGGCAAGACGCTCAGCTTGATGGCTCCAGTCCCCAACAGAATGTTGCCATGAAGTGCACAGCGTGCATGTGAAGGCAACACGTGCGTGACACAATGAGCAACACATCACATATGCCGCCTTTAGCCTGTGAAGTGTGCATGCTGCCTGGTTTTGCCTGGAGGGTTGCCTTCACTGCATCCTGAAGCAGGAGCTTACTCCAGGAACGTAGTTCTGTGGCTTCATCGTTCGAAAAGGGAGCCTTTGCGGTCAGTACTCCAGGTGTTCCAGGACAGCGTGTGCGCAGCATGGACCACAGCTGTGGGTCTCTGACTCATGTCCCATATCCCATGTCCCAAGCCCAATGGCTTCTTCTGATCTGTGCTGACAGTCCAGATCAGGAAGGATGCACTGGCTGCGGCAGGGCTTAACACCATGCTGCCTTGATGTTGCTGCCTGGCGCCACAGTCTCTAGTGTCTGGTCCTGTTGCCCTCCCAGTCCCATTCTGCTGCCACATCTGCGTGGTCGTAGGCCAGGTCATTACAGGGGCATACTGCTCTGCCAATTGAAGGGGTGACTGTTGCCATTTGTCCATACATAAAACGTAGACTGCCACTCGTGCAGCTGCCGAGCCTTGCAAATGCCACTGGTCCAGCAAGCCTTTGCGTGTGTGGTGAGCCTGGCCAGGTGGCCTGGTCCCACTCCTGCTGCAGGTGCAGGCTCAGGCGGCTGGTACTGGGGCCAGCCTTCTGCCCCAGACTGCCAAATATGCTTGCAGGCATGGCAAATGCTGCGCCGCTATGCTGGAGCAGGCGCGCAACACCTCGCCGAGGTCTCAAATGACAGGCCTACTTTGGTGGAAATGCTGAACATCTTGGCGTGGCCTCACCTTGCGACCATGTAGCTCTGCAGCGGGACCTCCTCTGCGGCTTGAGCAAAAGTGTTGCTGTGGTACCTCATTGTCTGCACTGGGATCTGGCGACTCTAGTGTCACTATGCAGTTACCAGCCAGACTCAGCATTGTCTGAAGGCATGATCACACATCATGACGCAAATGCATGTGCATGCTTCAGCTGGGTTTGTGAAAGAGCTGCAATGATTGTTTGGTTTGTGGCGCTCAGGCCATCAATGGCAAAGTTTTCTGTCAATCCTGTCAACATGTTAAACAAATGCTGCCCACAGCCTTCTGAAGGACCCCTTCTGCAGATGCAAGCAGAGTTGCAGGCTAGCTAGCTGCTGTGAGCTGCATGCTGCGCTCATGTATTGGCAGTTTGAAGTGCAGACACATCGCACACGCAACTCAGAGATGCGCCTCATCCTGGCACTGACAACAGCATGTTGACAAACAACAGCATTGACCTTGCTGAAAGAAACCAAGCTGGCAGTTGCACTGGTGAAGCTGCTACAGTGCTGTCTGCCTTCTGACAAGATTGAAAGCTCCTGAATCCTCTCCTGCCAGGGCCTGCCATCTGGACCCTTTCAGGCCACAACTTTGTGCAATTGTACTGCTACAGCACCAGGGTTGAGGTCTCCACTTGACAGACAGTCCCACAAGTCTGTTGCCACTGGGCAGTGCACAGCGAGGGATTTGCAAGCACACACAGCATGGCCAAGGGGAAACGGCAGTATGGAAGACGGACGAAGATGCCTCTGCACTCCTCTGCAGTATGCGCCTCACCCTGGCACAGACTGCGTCTGAAGATTGTACTGATGAGGTTACTCAGTGGATCTTGCTTGATGTTCTCTGACAATCATGACAACTTCAGAAACTCTCTGCTGCCACTGCCTGCCATCTGGACCCTTCCAGGCCACGAGCTTGTTTGACTGCTTGGTTACATCACCAGGAGTGAGGTCTCCGTTTGACAGAGAGTCCCACAGGTCTGCTGCCTCTGGGCACTGAACAGCCAGGGAGTTGCAGGCACACACACTCCTGCTAGATGGAAAGGGGGAGCCAGAGGTCTTTCCAGTGCGACAACACGGTGACGCCTGCCATCTGTGCACCAGGCCAAGCTTGCACTCGTTTTGCACGACCCAGTGCACCTTCTTGTGCGAGCCGAGAGTGACCTGGTCTGGGTGCCAGCCACGCCTCTTGTTGGCTTCCCAGTCCCACTCAGCCAGCAGGTGTGGTGCTCCAACACTAATGCTAGGCTGCCTCGGTTTAGTGCAGCGGGCCTCATGGGCACATCGGGGGCATCCAGCCCCATGATTTGTTCTTCTGTATACAGGGGCGGTCCAGCTGTGCCCACAACGGCCACACCTCCAGACTGCCTCGCTTGCGCTGCCTGCTGCCACAGTCTCTGGTGTCCTGTCCCCATTGCCCTCCCAGTCCCACTCTGCTGCCACCTCTGGGTGGTTGTGGGCCAGATCGTTGCAGGGACAAACTGCTTTGCCACTGTCATTGGGGCAGCTGTTGCCCCTGAAGCGATGGCTGACTGTTGCCTGCCACTTATGCGGCTGCCCAGTCTTGCACATACCGCTCCTCCACCAGGCCTTCCTATTGCTCTGGGGCGTGACGATGATGCCGCCCAGGTGGGCGTTGGCCGCATGGTCCCACTCCTGTTGCAGGTGCGGAGCCAGTCTGCTGGTGTCGGGGCCAGCCTGGTGCTCAGACTTGCCTGCAGACAAAACACTTATGTTGTGCTGCTGTGCGCACCCAAGGAATGAATCACAGGACTGCTGCACAGGTAGACATGCTCGCCTTGAGTTTCTCTCTGACCGGCCTCACCTGGTGTAGCTGCCTGGTGGGGCCTCCTGTGCATCTTCGGTAGCTTTGGTGTCAGGTGTCTCATGCATAATCTTGGCAGCACAGCTGTATTCTGGGAGCTCCAGAATGGACGAGTGGTCATGAGCATGCTTCAGTCTGATGATTTCTTGAGAAGGGCAGCATGGCACCACAGCTGTGGGCCCCTGACGTAATCTCCATGCACAGCCCATAGGTGCCTCTGGCCCCTTTGTACTCTGTGCTGACAGTCAAGATGAGGAAGGCTACAGGGGCTGCAGCAGGGCTCCTATCGTGCCCACAGAGGCCACAACACCATGGCTGCCTTGATATCGCTCCCTGGCGCCACAATCTTGAGGACCTGTCCTATTGCCCTCCCAGTCCCACTCTGCTGCCACATCTGAGTGGTCGTGGGTCAGCTCACAGGGGCAAACTGCTCTGCCAGGCTTGAAGGGTGACTGTAGCTGTGTGTCCTTATGCGAATTGCTGTTTGCCACATGTGCGGCTGCCCCGCCTTGTGAATGCCACTGGTCCAGCAGGCCCTCCCCCATGCTGAAGTAGGCTGGTGATCCTGGCCAGGTGATGTGGTCCCACTCCTGCTGCAGGTGCAGGCCCAGGCGGCCGGTACTGGGGCCAATCTCCTGGCCCAGACTGCCAGTTTGCTTGCAGACTCGGCAGGTGTGGCACTGTCCTGAAAAGGCAGGTGGGCAACACATCAGTGAGGTCTTGACTGACAAGTCTGCTGTGAGTGAACCTTCTAATTGTCTTGCCATGACCTCGCCTTGTGACTGGGCAGCTCTGCAGTGAATGAAATTGCAAAAGCCTCCTCTGTGGCCTAAACAGAAGTGTTGCTGGGTACCTCATGCCTGACCTTGGCTGGATGACTGGGATCTGGCGTGCACGTGTCCAGTATGGGCAAGTGGCCACTAGTCTCGCCACCAACTGAAGGTACAGAATGCATGTCAATGTAAACTGCAAACTTTGGCTGGGCTTGAGGAAGAGCTCAGCGGATCATGTGGTCTGTAGCTCAGGCCATCAGAGGCTGAATCCTCTGTCGCCCTTGTCAACAATGATGGCCTTGTGGAGGACCACTTTTGCAGGTGCAATTCGAGTGGGTGCACACAAAGCACATGCAGTATGGGAGGCAGAAGAAATGTCATTGCACACCTCTGGGGCGTGAGCTTCCTGACACAGACAACATCAGAGTTGACCTTGCTTGAGACATCCAAGATAGAAACCATGCTGGTGAAGCTACTTTGTCGATTTCTCTTCATGCCTTCTGACGTTTTTAACAACTTCATCAATCCTCTGCTGCCACTGCCAGCCATCTGGCTTTCTCCAGCATACCTGTTGGCGGTATTGCCAGGTCACATGTTAGGGGGTCAGGCCTCTGTTTGACAGACAACCCCCACAGACCTGCTGCCTCTGGGCACTGCACAGCCAAGGAGTTGCAGGCACACAGAGCCTTGCCAGATGGGAATGGGGAGCCAGCCTAGTGATGCCTGTGATCTGTGCACCAGGCCCAGCTTGCACTCATCATGCACGACCCATTGCACCTTCTTGTTTGAGCCCAGGGTGACCTGTTCCAGGTGCCAGCCGTGCTTCTCATTGGCTTCCCAGTGCCACTCGGCCAGCAGGTGTGGTGCTTCAGTGCTGATGCCGGGCTGCCTTGTCTTCTTGGAGCCAGCCTCACGCCACACCGGGGGCATCCAGTCCCATGCTGTGTCCTGTCAAACGCATGGGCACTCCATCTGTGTGCCACAGAGGCCACACCTCCAGGCTGCTTCAGTTTGTGCTGCTTGCTGTCACAGCCTCTGGTGTCCTTCCCCTACTGGCCTCCCAGTCCCACTCTGCTGCCACTCTGGGTGGTTGTGGGCCAGGTCGTTGCAGGGGCAAACTGCTCTGCCAGTCTTGTAGGGGCAGTTGGTGCCATCTGAGCGATGGCCGACACTTGCCTGCCACCTGTGTGGCTGCCCAGCCTTGCACAGGCCGCTGCACCACCAGGCCTTCCTGTGCCTCCAGGGTCTAACAATGATCTTGCCCAGGTGGGCGTTAGCCTCATGGTCCCACTCCTGCTGCAGGCATGAAGCCAGCTGGCTAGTGTCAGGGCCAGCATGCTCATCAGATTTGCCTGCAGATAGAGCAGGTGTTACGCTGCTGTGCTCTGGCAGCAACAAGGCCTGCACAACAGTAGTGCAGCAACAGGCAGGTGCGCTGGCTTTTGAGTGCTATTGATCGATCCTTGCATGGCCTTGGTTGTGATGGCTGTGTGGTAAGCTCATTGGCAGCTTTGGCAGCGTTGTGAAAGCTGCGTAGAGCTGGTCTGCTTGGTGTAGGAGTAGTCAGGCTGCCGCATTCACTGTGCCACTTGAAGGTGGCCTGCTGCAGCTGCATGTTGCACACAATGCTGCCGTAAGGGCTGCACGTTTCGCCTTTGCTGCGCTCAACCTTTAGCGCTAGCAAGTGTCTAAGGCAATCAGCTGGGCAGCATGAATTAGTTGTCAGGAGCCTGTCGTGCCAAAACAACACAAGCATGGCCAGTTTGGTAACCACTGCTACCTGCTTTGCAGGTTGATGTTCATGATTCGCGTGAAGCCTAGTCTATGGGGACCATCGGGCTGCACATGAGAGCGTCCAGAGCGGCCGCACACCCAAGTCTAGGTCAGCCAACTCCGTTTCTGGAAGTCTTCCAAGGAGACCACTTAGAGAGAACTTGCCAACACTCCAGATCGCCAGCTAGACATCACAGCAGCAAAGTTCTGCGGTCAGGCAAGTTTCACCCCAGACGGCCCAGTGTCCATGCCTGACGTGCCTGCTACTGAGATGCTGGGACACTTCTGATGCACGGGCTGCATCTCATTTCAGCATTCAAACATCAAGCAGGCCTTGTTGGCGCTGCAGCACCAGGAGCTTCCTGGACACCATGCTGCGCAGGTGCTGACCTGCTGCGCTGCCTGCAGAGCGGCTTTCAGGCAGGATGCTGCCCAGCAGCAGCCAGCAAGCTGCCGCCCCACAGTGCCTGGCTCCATTGGGGGGACTGTGGCAGTGCTCCCACCAGCACAGGAGGCGGAACCAGCAGACGCATGAGCTCCGGTGCTCTGCCCGGCACTCCAGCAGTCTGTGGGGCAGCAGGCTTGAGCTGCGGTGCGACCGACAGGAGCGGCATAGGGCGACCAAGCGGCGCGGCACAGCGCAAGTGGTCAGGGCAGAGCAGGTGCGTCAGGGCTGCACGGGGGGCGAGCCTGTGGCCAGACTGCAGCTGATGCTGCATGGACTGTTGCATGGCCATGGGCTGAGGCACTGGTCCATTATATGGGATTGCCTGGGACCGGCGGCATGGCCCGCGTTGCAGGCAGCGTGACCTCCCTCCATGCCCTGCTGCAACAGATTGCATCTGGGCCCTCAGCAGAGATGTGTGGAGAGGCAGCTACCTGGCAGCCAAGCTGGGTGTCAGCTCTTCACTTGGGGCAAATCTCACTGCTGAGGCTACACCAGCACTTGGAACTCTCAATCAACACAGGCTGTGTACAGTGTCAGCGGTTTCCATACACTTGAGAGTGTCACATGGGTGCAAGGTGTCAGGTTCGCATGCCAGCTGCTTGACTCAGCTGCCATCCAGCGGGTGAAGTGTGCTGCTGGCTTGCTGAGCTGAGCTGGGGTCCTCTTCACGTGGGCAGCAGCGACAGGGTCAGGCAGCTGGCGTCACATGTGGAGCGAGGCCGCTGTCTGCAGGGGAAGGCCGATCCCCGGCAGGGCATGAGCAGACTGCTGCAGGGCAGCATGAGGGAGGGGATTGGATCTGCACACGAGCCAGCTTTGTGGCACCCTGCAAGTCCTTGCAACACGTTCACTTCTGCGCGTGCCTGTGCAGGACTTCTACGATGTGCTGGGAGTGGACCGTGGCGCCGACAAGAAGGCCATCAAGACGGCCTACCGGCAGAAGGCGAGGCAGTACCACCCGGATGTCAACAAGGAGGATGGGGCAGAGGAGAAGTTCAAGCGCATCTCCAATGCCTACGAGGTCCTGTCCGACGACTCCAAGCGGGGCATCTATGACCGGTGCGCAGGGGTTCAGTGTTGTCAGCTGCTGTTGATGGCCACCTTGGTACAGCTTCCTCTGTGCCCCCTTGATGGAGTACTGCTGTGCTGTTTGCCAACTTCAAGGAGGTCACTCACAACCTGAGAGCTGGGGCTGCAGGATGCTGCCTGCTCTGATGATGTTGTGTGGGGCACCTGTGACCATCGAGGAAGCAACAGCCTGCTCACTGGTCTGTTGCCGCGTGGGGGCTCGTGGGGCCTCTGTCTTGCTGTCTTGCTGGGTGAAGGATGCTGTTTCAAGGCCCATGCGGACCATGTGGGCGCTGGTGGTCATCAGTCTGGGCACATTGTTCTGCTGCAGCGCAAGCTCTGGCGGCATGCTCCGGTCAGTAATGTCTGGCATGATTTTGTTGATCCAGGGCGTGACAACACGCACACCTCAGGCAGCGCTGTGTGCTGCAGTGCAAGGGGAGCTGGCGCCTGCAGGCTTGCCAGCATGCAGGTCAGGGCAAGCCCTGGGAGTCTGCAAGGGCTGCCTGCAAGGCATGCTGGCACCCATTGCCTTTGAATCTCCAGAAGGGCGCAGTGCAGAATTGTGAAGCGCGCACCAAGTTGCTGCCCCTGGCAAGCAACAGACCCAGGCCCGCACCTGCTCAGATGATGCGCTCTGATCCTGGTTCAGCGCACTCTGATCCCCTTGACTTCCTCTCAAAGAGCAAGTGGATGCCAGTGTAGCATCAAGGTGGCCTTGCTGACCAGTGCTCCGGGCTGCTGCTGCAGGTATGGCGAGGCTGGCCTCAAGGGTGGCATGGGCGGCATGGGGGGTCAGGGCATGGGCGGCATGGGCGACTTCAGCAGCCCCTTTGACCTGTTTGACCAGTTCTTTGGGGGCGGCGGGCGCAGCCCCTTTGGCGGGGGCGGCGGGCGCAGCCGCGCACAGCCAGGGGAGGATGAGCGCTATGACCTGCAGCTCACCTTCCTGGAGGCCGTCTTTGGCACCAAGTGAGTTTTTATGGAGAGCATGGCGAGGGTCAAGGTCTCAGAGCCTTTCAGAGAGCCTGACGGATCTGGATTGGCCAACAGTCCGATTGTGTGAGCGTCTCACTGTGCTGCGCCTCTGTGGCCTGCACTCAGCACCCTTCTCCGCTGACCGCCATGAGCCCTTAGTGGGCCATAGCCCTCTGGGGAATGACAGAGACAGATTCCCTGCACCAAAGTAAGCTCACAAGAACATGAAATCTTATGGGTATTGTTCACTTATTTGTACAAACCCTTCCTGCAGCAAGGAGCTGGTGGTGAGGCGCCCAAAGGGCCTGCTTTGCCTATCTCTTCTGCAGCGTCGAGAGCGGGCCCCGGCCACCTACCTGCTTCACCTGTGCCTGTTCTCACAGCCACCACTGCCTTCTGCCCTGCAGCAAGGAGCTGTGAGCCGTCTGGAGACCTGCTCTGCCTATCTCACCTGCAGCATCGAGAGCTGGACTCGGCCACCTACCTGCTTCACTCGCATCTCTGCTCAGAATCGTCGCTCCCTCCTGCCCTGCAGCAAGGAGCTAGACGTGAGCCGGCTAGAGGCCTGCTCCACCTGTACTGGCAGCGGCATCAAGAGCGGTACCCAGCCGTCAACCTGCTCCACCTGCAATGGAGCTGGGCAGGTCGTATCAGTCACCCGCACCCCCCTGGGCGCCTTCCAGCAGGTGGGGTTGCAACAGGCAGCGCATATTGGCACAGTCGAGACAGCACACCTAGCCCTGACGGGTCAGCATGTCAAATAAGGCAGCACACCCTGCAGCTGCACACATGCTCACGCTGCTTTGCTTTACCACCATGCCACACACATGCCACCTGTACCAACTGTACTGCTCCCTCAGCCAGTGCGTTCCCAGACCCACCCTCTGCAGGTGGCCACCGTGCCACACACATGCCACCTGCTCCAACTGCACTGCCCACTCAGCCGGTCCAACCCTAGAGCCACCCTCTGCAGGTGGCCACCTGCCCTGATTGTGAGGGGGCTGGCGAGCGCAGCACGCCCTGCAGCACCTGCGGCGGCGATGGCCGCGTGCGGCGCAGCAAGAAGATCAGCCTGCGCGTGCCCCCTGGCGTGGACACCGGGAGCCGCCTGCGTGTGCGTGGGGAGGGCAATGCCGGCCGCAAGGGTGAGGCAGGCACAGCATGCTCATGTGCACAGCGATATCAGTCAACCCCGGGTCAACACTGGCAACCGGCTCTGTGTAGGGGGAGAGGGTAACGCTGGCTGCAAGTGTGAGACATGGTGCGTCACGCCATGCCATCTCATGCCAAGACATGTTGCGCCAAGCCATGCCCTGTCATGTTGTGCCATGCGGCCACCAGCGTTCGGCTGCACAGCGCACAGAGAGCAGCGCAGCGGTGTGAAGTTGCTTGGAGAACACCATCAGGCGCAGTCATGCGCATGCTGTCATGGACCCATGTGATCAGTTGGTACAAGCACAGGGGCTGCCGGCAAAGGCCTTTAGGCATCAAGCGTCATGCCATGCCATGACAGTGCAAGGAGACCAGTCTGTGGTGCTGCCTGGGGTGGACACCAGCTGCACGTTCCTGAGAGGGCAGCGCTGGCCACGAAGGTGCAAGGCCAAGTCATGTCGTGCCAGTTTTCAACCTTTCTGTCCACACAAACTACCCTTATTTGGGGCCTTTATGTTGTTTGCGACTCCCTGGCTGTGGCCTCTGTGCTGCTTTGTGCTAGGGCCACATGGCATGCGCTTCCCTGCTGTGTGCTGGGGCCACATGCCATCCGCTTCCACCCATGACGGGCTGTTCCAGCCTGTGAGAGACGTCAGATGGGCTCTGTGGCCATCTGCCAGTGTCCTGGTGCAGGGCAGCGGCATGGCCCCATGCCGGCATGTGTTGCTGTGCAGACTGCCTGTCAGTGCATCCTGCCTGCCAGGGCAGTGCCACCTGTTGCGCCGCTGGCCTACTGCCATGTCTGCTGTGGTACAGGCAGCCAGGTGTGCAAGCTCCGGCGCTACGCACCGTGGTGCCTGAATTTCGCCCCACAATGCCTGCATCGCGCGTCTCAGGAGGCCCTTAGGCTGGGCCACCCTGGAGGCTGCAGTGTTCTGAGCTGGCTGTTTGTTGCCTGCACTGCCCGCCCTTGTGCCTGCACCGCTGTGGTGTGCTCATCCATTGTCTGTCCCGGCTGCAGGCGGCGAGACTGGGGACCTGTACGTGTTTGTGTCTGTGCGGGAGCACCCAGAGCTGCGGCGAGAGGGCGTCACTGTGCACTCAGATGTGGGCATCTCCTACCTTGAAGCCATCCTAGGTGAGGGCATGGGTGCACATGGGGTGGCTAGTTGATTGGCTGACGGGAGCCATGTGTCGCGAAGCTGGTGGAGTGCTGTGCATCTCTGAAAAAGCTGTCTGTGGCCTGTCTCATTAGCAACGTTCATAGGCACTTCAAGCCATGCCACGCTCCTGCAGCGTGCGCAGCTGTGCCTTCTGTCTGCTCTCTCATGGCGTACAGTCCCCCACCAGGCATGGTCCAGCAGACCCAGCTGAGGCTGCACCACCAGGAGCCCACCCCCTGCAATTTGCCTTTTTGTGCAACTGTCCCTTAACTGCTGCCATCCCACCTGACACTTGCAGGCACCACAGTCAAGGTCACCACAGTTGACGGCCTGGTGGATCTCAGAATCCCATCAGGCACTCAGCCAGGCACCACCTTGGTCATGTCCAAGAGGGGTGTGCCCCGGCTTGGGCAGCAGACTCGTGGAGACCACCAGGTCAGGCTTTGGGCCTGTGGACCAGGCTGGCCGCGAAAGTTTGCCCAGAGGACTGTTCGTGTTCATGTTCTCAAAGGCATTGCCGGAAGCCAGCCATGGAAACACAGCTGAGGCCTGTCACACTGTGTGCTGCAGGTCCATGTACGAGTTCAGATACCTCAGAAGGTCAGCAATGAGGAGAAGAAGCTGTTTGAGGAGCTTCAGGAGATGCAGGCCAAGCAGCCTGTGGGCGCCAATAAGAATGGCAAGGGGGGCAAGAAGTGGCCATTTGGCAAGTAGTCTAGCTTGCAGCACGCATTCTTTCCAGGTGTCACAGCTTCTTCATTGCTCTTGAAATGTACTGTTGAAAGTGTTTTGACTTCCAGCTGCCCTGGCGCAGCCTGGACCAGTGTCTTTTGCATGCATAGTCTTTGGTACTTGCAACATATGCTCTCACATCCCATAGCCAAACACCATCTTGATCCTGCGGAGAATCATCTGGTGCCACCCATTCCTTGTGGTGGCCTCCACGTCGGCATTACCGTACCTGCAGGGTTGTTCCAGCGTAAGTGAGCCCTGTGTGTGGGAGGAGGCACACAGCACAACAACGAACGATTTCACTCCGCTCCAGGACATGACTCACTCGTCTTCATGAGGAATGCCAGTGTGCTTCAGATGCATGATGGTGTTGCCTGGACTGGGCTCCTCCAGCGTGATGCAGACCTGCACATGGAAGCCCAACAGAGCTGGCAACCAACCTCACAGTGAAGTGCACCGACACCCCGTGACTGTTCAATGAATGCTGATAGCGTACCTTGGACCAGGCATCCTTGGGCCAATTCCTGCAGCACCAAGTGGGGCAAGCTGAGAGCCGCCTGCACGTCGAGGGGCTGGCCTGAGACAGGCAGGTTGCAGTTGCTATAGCTGCCTGCCTGACAGCCGGCAAGGGCTATGGCACCCGCAGGAGATTCTGAGTCCTTGCGCCTGTGAAATGCTGCCAAATCAGGACATGTGCAGACTGAGCAGGGTCCCCACCTGAATCGCCACTGCAGTACTAGCCTCTTGGCTGGCTCTAGCTCCTCAAATTTGCCTTGCACTGTCCCATCGAACAGGGAGAGCTGGCCCCCTGGCCGCGGCTCTGCCTTTGCAGGGGCCTGCGTGTATGCCTGGATGCGCCCGGGGTTGGTGAAGCACTCATAGATGTCCTGCAGGCTGAAGGCCACTTTAGAAGGTGTGCTGAGGGGTGGAACGCTAAAGTGGCAGGCGAGAGGGTTTGTGCTGAGTGGGGCTGATCAAAAGCTCATGCGTGTCCTGCAGAACAAGGGGAGTTGTGCTGAAGAGTGCAACGCCAAAGTGGCTTGCTGGAGGGCATGTGCTGGGTGGGGCTGTTAGAGCATCTGTACATGTCCTGCAGAAACAAGCGGGGGAGGGCAAGCATCCTACTGTGCCGCTTGGAGAGGCAACTGCAGCATGCTGGAGGGCAACCCGAAAGGGGCTGGCAAAGCCCTCATAGACGACCCGCAGGCACTGGGGAGCTCATGGCTTGTGCGAATCAGTGAGAAGGCCATGACGGCCTGGTGGAGGCCGCGAGCGGTGCTGCACAGAGCGTGCTTGCGCTGGGCAGTTGCTTGCGCTGGGCAGTTGCTTGCGCTGGGCAGTTGCTTGCGCTGGGCAGTTGACGGCATGCTGAAGGGGTCGTGCTGGGCAGGGCTGCACAGAGGATGCCAAAGCTTTGCAGCTTGCCGGTAGGCTTGCGCTGGGTGAGGCTGCTTGGAGAATGTGGGGTGTGGCAGAATGTGGGGTGCAGGTGCAACGCTGGCTGCAGACAGTGGCCACCACCAGTGCCTGTTAGCCGCTCAGGATGTGGTCACCGCTAGGTTGGCCTGCTCGGGCTGCGGCCGACAGCCCTTCACAACCCCTAAGGGAATGTAGGCACAGCAGTGTAGGTGATTGAGGTGCCACCCCGAAAGGTAGAGCCCACAAGCTCAGGCGCCAGTGCCGAGGTTCGGGGCAACCACCACCTAGTCTCTAAAGCGCTCAGTGCACAGCTGGCGAGGCCGTGATGTGAGACCGCACAGTTCAGCACTGCAGTGGGCTTACCTGAGCCCGTGCATAGAAGCGCTCCTCCAGCAAGATGGTGTGTGTCTCGGATGACGACCCGCTGCTGGCTTTGGGTTTCGGCTGAGGCGCCTGCAGGCCATCTTGTTATTCATTGTGATTTTGGCAGCCACTTGGGGGGTGAGGCTGCTTGCGAGCGCAAGAGCACTGCAGGCGGGAAGCCCCTTCTGCTGCAATAGGCTCACAAGTCGCAGTGGGGCTGTTGCTTCTGTGAAGACCAGCAAGCTAGCTTGCCGTGCACATGCATGCAGATCAAACGGAAGCGGCGTGGCCAATGGCCTAGTACATACGTGCAGGTGTAGCTTAAACGGAGGCAGGAAGGTCCATGTCACAGAACCTACAGGCCTCTGCACCCCCCAAGACCCACCCTCAGCTGATCTGGCGGCTGCAGGCCCAGGTCAACTTGCCTGATACAGGCGTGCATCAAAGCCAATGACACAGTGATGACGGGCACATGAGGGACTGCAGAACCCGCCCCGCACCGCAGCTTTCTTAGTGGTTGATGGGTTTGCTGCGGCTGGGGCTGCAGGGTGGCTGGCGGCCGCTGCGGCGTCCCCATTTGCCGACTTTGCGCCTTTGGCCAGGGGGCCCCCCGCCTGGACCTCTTTCACAAACTGTTGCACGGCCTTCAAGAAGGTCTGCAGCACAAGACACAGGTGAGTCGTGATGCTGGTCGAGCTGCCAATGAAGCGCTGCAGCCTGCAGGTGATTTCTGTGCATTGCTGGTGTGGAAGCGTGACTGGAAGGGCAATTGTTGATCTGCCTCTGGCAGAAGACAGAAAAGAAGTCCAAGGGGGGGCCCCAGCACCAAAATTGTCAACAGCCATGCGTGACAGCCCTGCTTGAAGGTCGTGTGAGTAGACTGTGCAGGGTGCCACTCATCAGCTGTGCAGGGTGCCACTCATCAGCTGCACAGGGTGCCACTCGTTGGCTGCAGGCCTCAGTGCACAGTGGCCTCTGAAGACCCGCCACCGCCGTCCCTGTACACCCACAGGCATCTGATTGTACAGGCCCCTTCTTACCTGCTTGCCTGTTCCCAGAATGACATGATACAGGTTGATCTCTGTCAGCCTCACTGTATGCAGCCTTGCGTGAAGTGTGCAGCATGCAGAACTCGACCCGGCCGCTTGCCTGTTCCCCAAAAGACTTGCTTCAGCCGCATCTCTGGCAGCGTCACTGTGTGCAGCTCCTGGCGTGCAGTGTCCAACACGCAGTTCATGGTCTGGCTGCTTGCCTGTTTTCCAGGACAGCTTACTCCACACTCATCTCTGCCTGCCCCACTGTATGCAGCTCTGCACTGCTTTTGCAGCAGGCGGCCCCTGGTCTGCCTATGTGCATGTGCCCTGCCCTGCTTCAGGCATGTCTGTCCTCATCGTCGCCTATGGCCCTCACAGTGGCTGTGCCCAAGGCAGCGCTTGGCTGACCTGCTTGCTCGCACCCAGGAAGGCCTGCTTGAGCCGAGTCTCAGCCTGCCCCTCTTTGCTGGGGGCAACCCTCAGCTCCGGGTCCTCATCCGCATTCTCATCTGCCACGTAGGGCAGCTCCCACGACCCGCTCGCACTCCCTGCAAAGGTGCACAGCAGGCGGCTGGCTTGGGCGGCTCATGCATGGGCCGCTGCTTTTGCTGATGCTCTGGATCTGCCAGCGGCACGCATCGTAGCAGGTACAGCGCGCTTCCCAGCATTGCCTGTACTCTGCCCTGACAGCTGTGTGTTGCAGCGGCCCCTCACCGATTGATTCCCCGCTGCCATCCTTCACCTCCCCCTTCCAGCTGCCTTTGACGTGGAGCTCATAAGTGGGTATCAGTTTCTGCTTTCTTCTGTTGATGAGCACAAAGCCCTCCACCGAGTCCACACCTACACACGGCATCCTTTGATGAAAGCTGAGCATCTACATGCGTCTGCTTCTTCATGGCACGCAGGGTACCTGTGGTGCTGATGTGCATGTTACCAGCGCCATCTGAGAGGGTGAGGCTGCCCAGCAGCTCCTGCAGGGCAGAGATTGATTGGGCCTCGGAAGCAAAATGTTGACATGGCGATTGACGCAGCAGGGCGACTCATGGTACCCTCAGAACAGCAAAGGCTGTACGTCTTTCTCCAGAATGCGGTCAAAGCAAACAGGGCCAAGGACATAACCATCGACCTCGCAGGCAGGTGCACACATCTCTCTTACATGCTGCTGCAAGCCCCTGTAGCAGGCGACTGCCCCACCTTCAGCCTGGACTGTGCCCACGGCATCACGTCACGTTCCTCCCAGTGCCAGCCATGCACATTGGTGCCTACATGAGCTCGATGCTGTTCTTTGTGATGCCAATATTGTGACGGTGCTTGCAATGGATGTGGCACTGACCGTCTGCTCTCTCTTGCACCAGCCACCGGGGATCAGCCTCATCAAATTTGGCCATGAACTATGATGAGGGGGGAGGGGCTTCTTTATTGTTGCTTGGTGAAGGGCTCAATCCTCCGCAGAGCACAATGAGGCAGATCCTGGATGCGATGCGGCAATGGAGAACAGCCAAGCTTTTGTTGTAGAATTCTAGAATGAAAGTGTTAAACGCCAAGACTCATATGCTGCCGGCATCTGGGCATTCATACATCACCTGCAATGTGCTGACAACAAGACACTACATTGCTCGTGATAATCGCCGCTATGCTGCGAAGGGGCTCCAGGAGTCTCAGTGTCGCTCTCTGGGGATTGAAAGCCCAAAGTGAATGTGAGAGCACTGATCAAAGCTGCTGCATCAAACAAACGCATCCCAAACATTGCCATTACAGGCACAGCAAAATCCAATGCTGCTCGTGCCTTCTCCAATCAGCCAGAGGACACAGTCTATGGCGGGCCCAGCCCCGCTGTGGCCAAGCGCATCACGCTGAAAACCCTGCGCAGCATGTACGCCAAGGGGGAGCCCATCAGCATGGTCACCGCCTATGACTACCCCTCAGCCGTGCACGTGAGCCTGCAAGCAAGCTTTAGCAGTCATGGCAGGCACCAAGGTTTGCTCTGCAAACAGTGGTGCTCCTCAGAGCACAGGGCCTCACGCCTGCCTTGCAAGCTGGGTACCACCCGTCCTTGCCTGTTGTCCGTAGCCTGCAGCATGCCAGGCAATAAGGTGGCAGCTTGACGTGGCCTGCAGTTGTGTACTACCGTTGCGTTTCAGCATTCAGATTGCAATCTGCCTGTGCATATGCTTAGTGGATGCGATGGCCTGGCAAACGTTGCCTCGTGTGCCAATTTGAATGTACTGCAAACACTGCTGGCTGGCTGGCTGTGTGCAAAGGGACACAGCTGGTGGACCACTGCAACTGGCAGTGGCTGCTGTATGCGGACATGCACAACACCAGCTTCCTGGCTGTGAGTCTGGCCATGTCTTGCCTGGTTGTGTCACTGATAGCAGCTATGCAGTTGCTAGAGCTGCACATCAGAGGCTGCTGGCGCTTGCCACACAGACTGCTTGCTGCCACACAGCAGGAGACAGGCAAGATGCTGGCCGTGTTCACATGCAGGGCCAAGCAGCCAGTCAGCTGCTGTCCCCTACAGGTGGACATGGCCTGCAATGGCCTGGTACAGTTTACTATTGCGACATTCTCTCCTGTACTGCAGAGACAGAGAAATGGCGGGCCTGGGTGTGCTGCTGCCGGTCTGTGACCTACTGTACCTGCTGAGAGTGGATGCAGACCCTTGCAGGTGGACATGGCGGGAATCGACATCCTGCTGGTGGGCGACAGCGTGGGCATGGTGGTGCATGGGCATGACACCACGCTCCCTGTCACCCTGGAAGACATCCTGGTGCACTGCAAGGCCGTCTTCCGGGGGACGCGCAGGTGTGGGACCCTGCTTGCAGTGCAGTGGGCAGGTTGCTTGGTGAAAGAAGCAGTTCGTCAGGGAAGGATCAGTTGCTTACAGGCATCCTTTGAGCATTCCATGCAGCTCAGCGTGACTGGTGCAAAGCGCAAATTCAACTTGTCTGCAGCTTGCTGCACTGGCTGAGCAGGAGGGCATGCGGCGCTTGCACTACTGCCTTTGGCCGGTGCCTGTGCGCTGCTGGACTGGCCTGGCAGGGCCTCCTGGCCCATGCAGACTGCAGGAGTGGGGCACAGCTTCAATGCCAGCCACTGCCATTGCGGCTTGCCGTCCTTGGCTTGCCTAGCTGGCACATCCTTGCTGGCCTCTGTGCCATCTGCCATGCCCAAGCTCCTCACTACCGCAGTCTATGAATCAGGGCACATGGAGCTGCAAGTAGCCCATCAAGCCATGGCAGATGCAGAGGCAGCATTGGGCCTGAGTGTCGATGCCAGCAGCTGCCAGTCTGGCTGTCTGTTTGAGGGTCAATGGGTTGACCTGTCCACAAATCTCACGCAGCTGCCATCAGCCACTGGTGCAGGTGCCTGCAGGCCCTTCCTGGTGGCTGACCTGCCCTTTGGGAGCTACGAGGTTTCCGCCGAGCAAGCAGTGCGCAGCGCAGTCAGGCTGCTCAAGGAGGCCAACATGGACGCCGTCAAAATGGAAGGTGGGGGCGGGGGGGGGGGGGCGGGGGGGGGGGCTTGCTTGTGCATTTCTGGTGGTATGTGTTGCTTTTGGGCAGCTGTTGCTAACGCAGCGCAGTCAGGCTGCTCAAGGAGGCCAACATGGACGCCGTCAAGATGGAAGGTTGGGGGACGGGTCTCAGCTTGGGGCATTCCTGGTGGTACGAGTGCTGCCTTTGGGCAGCTGTTGCTGGCTCACGAGGCCAATATGCTCACAATCATGGCGGAGGGTGGGAAATCTCAGTTTGTGCCGTCCTGGTGGTACGAGTGCTGCCTTTGGGCAGCTGTTGCCGGCCAGAGTAGCCAACATGGAGGTCCTCAAGCAACAGCCACTGCCACCTTTCAGCACCCTGGGACCAGTCCACATCGCCCTGCAGCTGGTGCAAAGTGACCCTCGGCGTTGCAGGTGGCGGCCCTGTGAGAACGGCCTCTGTCAAGGCAGTGGTGGACGCGGGGGGTGGCGGTCATGGGCCACATAGGGTTGACTCCCCAGTCAATCAGCGTGCTGGGCGGCTTTGGCCCGCAGGGCAAGACTGCCGCCGCAGCGCTCAGGGCGGTCAGGGACGCCAAGGTGGGCAGAAGCACCGCCTCTCTGCCTTCAAGTACTGGGGCCATGCAGGTTGCTCATAAGCCCTCTTCCCCCTTGCCAGAGGTGGTGGCATGAAGGCTTTGCTGGAAGAAAAGCTGGTGTGCTGCCGCAGCACTGTCTCGAAGTTGAATGGCCCCCTGCAGGCGCTGGAGGAGGCGGGCTGCTTTGCCCTGGTGCTGGAGTGCCTGCCCAACACAGTCTCAGCTGCGGTCACCTCCGAGCTCAGCATACCCACCATCGGCATTGGGGCCGGCGGCGCCTGCAGCGGCCAGGTGACCGCCCAGTGACCTGCTGCAGCAGCTCAAGCGCTTCGCATGAGGCTGGCCTGCAGGGCAGCTGCAGGAGCAAAGAGACAGTGGGACACTTGGCAAGCTTTGAATGACGCAGAAGAGTATGCCGGCAGACCAGATGCTGGAACATTGAGGCAGTGCAATACGCTGCAAGCTGTGTATGGCGCAGAATGCAGGCCAGCGGAGCAGCTGCAATGTCAAGGAGGCAGTGCAACCTTGGCAACTGCAGTAGCAAGGAGGTGGTGCAATCCTTCGCAAGCCGTTGGTGGCATCTGTGGATGTCACCGCCCTGAGCCCCCACTGCGCAGGCTGCACGTTCCTGCAGGCTCAGCCCTCGGCTGCCAGGGCATCTCTGCACCCTCAGCTGCCAGGCAGTCTCTGCAGCCCACAGCTGCCAGGGTCATCTCTGCACCCTCAGCTGTCTGCACCCTGCACATGCTGCAGTGTCAGCTCACACCACACCCACCCCTTGCACCTTGCCATGTAAGAGCTGCACTAGCCACTTGCCATCACTCTCATCCCTGCTGCAGGTGCTGGTGTACCACGACCTGCTGGGCATGATGCAGCACCCCCACTACCGCAAGGTCACCCCTAAGTTTGCCAAGCAGTTTGCCAGCCTGGGCACAGTCATCCATGATGCCCTATCCCAATACAAGGCAGATGTGGCAAGTGCAGCCTTCCCAGGGGAGAAGTTCTCGCCCTACAACATCTCTGACGCTGAAGTGGAGACGCTGCTGCGCGAGCTTGAGAAGCAGGGCCTCAATCATGCCGCCCAAGCTGTGGCTCTGGGCAGAGATGCCAAGCTCAGAGGGCAGCAAGGAGATTCATGACAAAGTGCCTTATGTCTCTGCCACTTCAGCCAGTGGTGTCCTCTCAGTGTGCATCTCTCTGTCACTACTTAAGAGCTTGTGAGGTCGAGCAGCAGACTTACAGTGATAAACAGGTATATAGAGACTATGTGTGCACTTGTTCGTCTTCTGAACAGCTAAATGCAACTTCAGTCGCGCTGGCTGTGCATAAGAGCAAATCCAGGTTGTGTGGAATGAAACTTAGAAGAGGCTGACGCAGGTCATGAAATGAGCAGGAACTCAGCAGGACACTGGGGGGGAAGACTGAGCGCGGGCATCATGCCAACTTGATAGCAGCAGCGGCTTGGCTGGAGCCACCTGAGGGCTTGGCTAGCTCTGACATGACAGGGTCCAGCACTGGGTGGCCTCCCGGGGTGCCATCCCTTGTCTTCCTGCGCATTCGGGTCCAGGGACCGACCTCGGGGTCGGTCACAAACTTGGCCACTACCCAGGTCCAGCTTGAGTGAAAGCTGAGGGTGTTGTAGAATTCAGGAGCGATGGCGCGCAACTGCACAGCAGCAGGCATTTTGAGGGACACAGGAACAGCCAAAACAGGGTGAGTGACTTTCACTTTGCAGCTTCCACAGCTGCCGTGGAGACTGGCTGCAGACACAGCAGCTGCAGGCTGGCTTGGCCACAGGGCTGCACGCTTGTGACAAACATGCATCAGCCAGCAGGCAGACTGTGTGCCTCGTGCACTGCTCTGGGTGCAGCAAATGGAGGTCCTTGCCTTGTGCAGCCGCGTGTGGGGGATCTGGGGGAAGTCGTGGTGCTCATTGTGGTAACCCACGTTGTAGGTGAGGCAGTTCAGGGGCCCATAGTATGAGTAGGTCTCCTGGCCCTGCAGCATAAGCAGCAGGATCAGCTGGTGGAGCACGACAGGCAAAGGTATGACAGGCCACCTGCTTGAAGGCACAAGGCCAGCGACGAAGCCAGCCGCCGCCAAGTGACTAAAGGGAACAGAATAGACAAGGATACGTCACTCAAGTGTACCACTAGGCCCTGCCAATTGCGCTTGCTTGAGCCATGAACACACGGGCAGGACGGCTCAGACTTGCACATCCCACTCAGGGCACACAATTCAGCAGGAGGCAACCTCTTCGACTGCAGGTGCATCCCAGCAACTCATCGGCCACAGCCAACACTTGCCCACCTTGAGGAACATGTAGTGCTCTGCAATGAGGTGCCCCGCAATGGGGTGCAGGCCGCCCCCAAACACTGTCCCCAGCAGGAGGTACAGGAGGGATTTGACGCCCAGAAAGTAGAGGATGCCCACGTCGAAGGCCAACACGGTGGCCCAGTTGATGGCATCTGCCAGCCCCGGCTCCTTGGGGCGCATCAGCAGGGGACGCACACCGTACACGATGATGTAGACAAAGGTCCAGGCAAACTTGGCGAAGAAGTCGACAATGATGTTGGCCTCGGCAAAGCTGGGGAGATCCACATCCCAGCCATCCACGCCCTGCACCAGGACGGCATTTGTGAACAGTCTGGTCTTGGACGTTGATCAAGGGAAAGGGTATGCAGCATGGCGATGCTGGGACTCTATCCTGTGAATGCTGAACACAGACCGAAGCTCAAATGCAGCAGACTCAGCCTCGCATGTCACATCCCAGCTGCATTGTGTTCACTGCAGCAGTGCCCTCCAAGTGTAGCATGCTACCTACCAGACTCCCTGGCAGGCTGCTGTGCCAGCCCTGCTGCTACTTGGAGGCCCCTCAGCAATGCTGACTGCCTGACAATGAGAGCTCGCCACCATTCAAAGGTATGAGAAGGTATGACGCCCCAAAGGCTCACCAGGTGAGAGTGATGCTCCTGGTGGTACTTGCGGAAGGCGACGGCCATGGGCACCACGACAGGGCAGTTGGACAGGATGGAGAGGATGCGGTTGTACAGCGGTCGCTTGAAGGCCAGGAAGTGGGACAGCTCGTGCTGGGCGGACAGCAGGTTCTGGTTGGCGGTGCCGCCGACTGTGTAGCCGGCGAACACGATCTTCCACCAGGGCATGTCGCGCACCATGTAGGCCATCACGAGCTGGAGGCAGCAGACGAAGCCAACCTGCAGCAGTTGGAAGGAATCCGTCAGAGGGGATCCGTTGACAGAGGCAGCGCGGCGCATGCTAGCCTGTTGCCCACAACACAGCGAATTGACTAAATCTGAGTCAAACTCTGCTGAGCTTTGGCTGTGGCAGGCAGCCTTAGACCAAATGCGTGCTAAAGTCACGCGGGCATGTTGCCCAAGGAAGCTATTGGGGGAGATTGGCACAGCTGCAGGAGGCTTTGCAAGTAGCATGCCTCTAGCATGGCAACTGCCTCTCCAGCGGCACATTGCAACCTGGCACAGCCTGTAAGACAGAAGCAGCCAGAGGGGAAGGACGAACACACTGAGGCACACGAGATGCATTCTCGAGCAGAAAGGGCAGCGATGTTACTAGAGCTCTACCCAGCAAAGCTACACGCAGGGCATGCAGCTTAGCCTGCAATCTAAGAATGTGGCTGGACACTGACATCGCTTGGTGTGGCCGCCGTGCGGAGGCCAGATGTGCATGCATTGCAGTCAAGCACCACCCATTCAGCAGCTGCCGCCCCTGTCACATTCTCAGAGGTGGACAACTGCTGTCTGTACAGGGTGAGCTGCACTGGTGGTGCACAAGACGGCCATATGGGGGCACTGTAATGGCGACACCACTGCTCTGCAAAGCCTTCAAAGCTGTTGTCTACAGAGCATGTATGTGCGCCAATCGATGCCTGCCAGGGTGCATGTGACTGGCTAATGCAAAGTGAATCCCGCCCCATACAAGATGAATCAAGCAAGCTTGTGAGCAATGTGGAGCTGCAGACATGTCAGCACCTAAACAAGACGCACAGCACATAAACAAGAAGGCTAGCCAGCAGACAGGTCCAGCACAGCCAGCACCGGCCTGGACGTGTTTGCAGAGCCACAAAGCTGACAGTCAAAGCCCTTGCAAGTCAGTCTCAAGGGCATGCACTGATGCACTTCAATCTGGCAGCCCCACAAGGACACCTGGAATCGGTGGCCTACCCTGTGCTGCCTGCACATTCGACTATAAACACCTATGCTTATGTCAAGGAGCATCACCTGGACTGCTGTGCTGTGGTCATATCCATAGAGCGCCCTGACTTTGTCTCCATACTTCGCCAGGATGGCCCTCCTCCTAGCTGCATGGGGCTCTGTGGTGTCTGTCCAGAAGAACTCCTCACTCTTGGGGGCAGCAGCTCCCATTGCTGCTGCTCTGTGCTCGGGCGGGCTGTCTGCACTTGCTTCTGTGCACTCAGCTAGTCTTCTGGCGGGTCAAACAGCACCAGCCCTGTCGCCACGTTGATGCAGCAGCCTGAAGTTGATTCAGGTGGTCTATGCAGGTGCTGACGGGCAGCAGGCGATGCAGATTTTCTGCCTGATGGGCCTTGCTGAGTCTGCTCTGCGGCGTCTTTAGTAAGCTGATACTGAATTGTCTTATTTCTGCTTCTTTGCCTCCTCAGCAGAAAACAGCACAAAAGCTTTATGTAAAGCTTTGGCTGGAGCCCGCACTCGTGGCTGCAGGACCCAAGCCTGGCTTGGACAAGTGCTGTGGGTTGGAGCTGGCCTGCAGCCCTCACACCACGGCAGCTGTGAAGGCAGAGCTCCTACAACCAGTACAAGGCACTGCTTGTGTTTGCTGTGGTGGCCTGGACCTTGCCTTTGGCCTGCCACAGAATGGCTGCTTGACAATGAGACCTGAAGGGTGCCTGGTTCCAGACTGACCAGAAGTGGGGCATCATTGGCAGCTGGTTGCCTGGCAGAAGGTTACAGAGGCCACATGAAGATGCTGGGTGGGCGTAATAGCTTGTCTATCGTTTGCACAAGACGACCTGCTAAGCATGAATTGTCATTGGGAGACACTCTGTGGACACGTCTCATTTTGGTACAGACAACAGCATGTTTGACCTTGTGTGAATCACCCCAGCTGGTGATTGCACTGATGAAGCTACTTATTCACTTTGGCTCGGTGTCTTCTGACATTGTTGACAACTTCAGCCACCGTCTGCCGCCACTGCCTACCATCTGGAGTCTTCCAGGCCACGATTTTGTTGGACTGCATGGCTACATCACCAGGAGTCAACTCTTCGTTTGACACAAAATCCCAAAAGTCAGCTCCCTCAGGACATTGCACAGCCAAGGAGTTGCAGGCACACACAGCCATGCCAGATGGGAAGGGGGAGCCAGCACTCTTTCCAATGCGATTGAATGGTGTTGCCTGCCATGTGTGCACCAGACCCAGCTTGCACTCTTCCCTGCGGCTCTCCCAATGCACCCTGATGTGCGAGCAGAGAGTGACCTGGTCTGGGTGCCAGCCACATCTCTCATTGGCCTCCCAGTCCCACTCAGCCAGCAGGTGTGGTGCTCCATCACTGATGCTGGGCTGCCTTGTCTTCTTGCGGCGGGCCTCATTGGCACACTGGGGGCATCCAGCCCCATGGAATGTTCTGCTAATCACAACGGCGTTCCATTTGTGCCCACAGAGGCTGCACCTCCAGTCTGCTCTGATCTGGCTGCCTGCCGTCACAGTCTCTGGTGTCCTTTCCCCATTGGCTTCCCAGTCCCACTCCGCTGCCACCTCTGGGTGGTTGTGGGCCAGATCATTGCAGGGGCAGGCTGCTTTGCCACGGTCATTGGGGCAGCTGGCGCCCTCGGAGCGATGGCTGACTCTTGCCTGCCATTTGTGCGGCTGCCCAGTCTTGCACAGGCCGCCGCTCCACCAGGCCTTCCTGTTGCTCTGGGGCGCAACGATGATGCTGCCCAGGTGGGCGTTGGCCGCATGGTCCCACTCCTGTTGCAGGTGCGGAGCCAGTCTGCTAGTGTCGGGGCCAGCCTGCTCATCAGATGTGCCTGTAAACAAAGCAGGTGTTGTGCTGCTGTGCTGTGACAAGAAAGATCCTGAATAATAGTAGTGCAGCGCCAGGCAGTTGTACTCGCCTTGATTGCTACTGGTTGATCTGTGCAAGGCCTCAGTCAAGGTGGTCGTGTGGAAGAGGCTCTTCTGCAGCTCTGGCAGCTTTGTTGTCAGGTTCCTCCAAAGTGGACGGGTGGCCTCAAGCATGATCCAGTTGCTTTGATGATGGAACGGGGCAGCTTGAGACCACAGCTGTGGGCAGCTGACCGGCATCAGGTTTGCTCTGAGTTTGCAGTGGGTTCACGTCGCCGGTGTCCGGGGAATCATGTCATGCGCTGGGCTGGAAGACGGGCCATTCAGTTTACTGTCTAACCGCTGCTGGTGGCGGGTGTCTGCTGGGTTGTAATGCGCGTGACAGCATGCTTCAGTTTTCTGGATTCTGAGAGCATGCTGGTGCAATCCACATGTAGCCATGCTGGCTGTGGCAGCTGTACATGTTATCTGCCTGAACACCCCTTAATTGACATGATAGGAAGTATATGAGATCATCCACCATGTCACCAAGGGATCTCTTTGCCTGCAACAGGGGGAGGCAGGAATGAGACTTCAGTGGGAAACAAGAAAAAGTGCAGCACAAGGACAGCCTAGCAGCGGCTGCACCTGCAAAATCGTGCCATGTGCCATTCAGGTCCTTGCCGCCCTCCAGCACATTTGCAATGAGGCCTGACACGCTCTCCTGCACGCTGATGAACCCGGCGCCGCGAGTCATGTCTGTCCTCACCTGCGCCATGGAAGGATCTGCACTTTGTCCTGTGGTGGTGCACCTCTACAGCTTACAAAGCAGGCCTGACTCAGCACGCCGTGCCAGCAGCAAGGCGCTTATTCTGTATGGAGTGCAGCAGCACAGCAGGGAGCACTCAGGTCTTGAGGTGAACACTTTGCTGTTACTGAAGTTGAAAGCTCAGCTGCCATGCATGTGTGGACTGCAGGCAAACAGCAGCACAGCGAAGACCACTCACGTAGCCAGGGTGTAGCAATGTTGCTGTGATCTTCCTGTCTGCAAGCTCAATTGCCATGCACTTGTTGACTGCAGGGCAGCGCAGTGGAGTCAGTTAAGGCGCAAGCATTGAATTCTGCACAGTCATGCTGCATTATACCAGCTGTGCAGAGCAAGATCTGCGCAACATCATGGCACAAGCGTTGTACGTCCAGACTGCAGCTGTGCCCAGACCTTGTGCTGCACGCCACACCAGGGCTCAAGAAGCCAATGTCCAGCACACAGTCCAAGAGCACAGCAGTCAGACATCTGCAAAGTCATGTGGCAGCCACGGACGCAGCCGGGCAGCTCACTGTTGTTTAGTGCACTCTTTGAGGCTCTGTATGGAACATTGCCGCCCGATCCGTTGTCGGCCACACTCCCCACTACAGGGGCAAGTGCACTGGGGCGTCAGCTGTCTTGGATGCTGTGCAGCAGCAGCCTGCTACGTTGTGCACACATCTGCTATATCTGACTGGCCAGCACAGCACTCATGCCCTACCACTGGCACTGAAAGCAAAGCTGCCAGTTTGCATGGGAGGCACTGCCAAGCACAGCTCAGAGATCCATCAGCACAACAGACTTGCCTTTTGAGGTCATGTTGCCAATCACAGTCCCTGGAGGGCCAATAAGGCCAGCTTTCAAGAGATGCTGTACCACTAGCAGGGGCCCAATTGCATTGACCTGCACATGCAAGAGCACACATGAGAACCAGCAGGGGCCCAACAGCGGTAACCGGCACAGGCAAGTACATACATGAGGGCTACCAGGGGCCCACTAGCACTGAGCTGCACACACAGGTGCGAAGGTGAGGAATCAGCACTGGCACAACAGCAACTGCCTGTACAGGCAGGTGCAGCAATGAGGGGACATAGGCTTTTGAATGGTGCAGAGAAGGTGCTGCATGCCCTGGTCATCAAGAGCAAGTCCACTGGCAGTGCAGGGCCAGGGCCAGTACCAGGACCTTGAACTCAAGCAAGACAGGATTCGGCACATCAACAGGCCGGATGAGCAGCTTGCATGCACTGACCTTGTAGTCAAAGAGCATCTGCTCTGCTGTGGCTGTCTCAGTGTCTGCTTGGCCCAGATGCCCTGCAATGTTGAGGACATACTGCAGCCAGGCGGTGCAACTGTCAGAAAGGCACCTAACAGCAATGAAGAGCAGGTGCTCAATCCCACATCACAACAGCAGAAGGCTCAGTGCCGTGCCTGCGCTCAGCGGCAGGCACACGTGCCAGGCACCACAGGCCACATGCACTGGCACTGCATGTATGATGTCTGCCAAGCAAGCTACTCCTTTGTTTGCAGAACAGCCCCTGACCAAGATGCAGATGGCCTGACTCATGCATGGTTTCAGACCCTGGGGTGTGCTTACGCAGGACCAGCAGTGTGGGCCATTCAAGCAGCTCACAGGATCATGCACCATGCCTTAGAGCCCCCTTGCTTGCCTGTTGCTGAGTCACATTCAGCTCTATGCTGTGAACACATGACCATGGAACAACGCAACAAGCCCCTGGCCTATCCAGCTGGTCTGTGTTTTAAGCTCTCAGGGTGTGCGCGAGGCTGTATAAGGCCATTGCCTCACGTCAAAGTGCTGTGCGTGGCTGCCCAGGCTCTTGGCCCACTGTTGGATGGCCTCTGGACTGGCTACATCCAGCTGGGTGATTGTCACGTCCTTGAGCTTGGCCAGCTCCAAAGCCTTCTGGGGCTCTCTGCAGGTGGCCACCACTGTGTTGCCCTTGGCCGCCAGCTGCCTCACAAACTGCAGGGCAGGGTGCAGCATCGTGACATGCCGCATACAGGTAGAGTGCATCTTGGCTGCTGCCCCGCAGTGTGCATCAGGCAGAGCATGCAGCAGCTGATGGCGGGCATCAAGACTTTGTATCTGAATGGCGCGAGCTGCTGGTTTGCAGGGCCAGCTCACCTCAAGGCCGATGCCTCGGGATGCGCCCTGGACGAGAACAGTCTTCCCCTTGATCTGGGAGCCTGCCATCACAGCTAGGCGCCTGCCTGCATGGGTATGCACAGCCTTGACTGGGGTGCTCCCTTGAGGCTGGAGATACTGAGCTATGCATGGACCATGTGAGCATCACAGCAAAGCAGCCCTGCTGCCCATACAGAAGACCAGGCATGCCTCACCTCGAAATCGATGTACAGAGCTTTTCTGGAGCCTCAGGTAGCAGGTCCTGTATTGAGAAGAAGCAGATTATTTGCATCTGAGGCACATGCATGCTGACGGGTGAGGGGTTTCCAGAGCTCACGTGCCGTGCAGCGAGGGCGTACGCAGCCCCGAGGATGTTGACAGCATGTGACTGTTGTCGGCAGGGGCTTGTTTAAATACTTGAGAAAGAACGAACGTACACTAAATTGTTGGGTGGTTGAAGCTGATTGCCCCACTTCGTGACTCAAGGCCGGCAGCTTTACCCCAGACTAGTGCAGGCATAACTCACTGAACAGCTGCTTTGCCGCTCGGCAGTTTCCGAGGGAGCGGCCCCTGCACCCGTAAACCTCTCTCCCTCCTAAAGCCTGGTGCATGAGCTGCTGAGAGAGCGCAGCCAGGGCCGCACAGCCATGCACAGCCCACAAGCACACGGGGAGGCTCCCTACGGGCCTGCCCTGGACGAGGACGTTTACAGCGAAGGTAGCAGTCAGGGCTATGGCCAGGGGCACAGGGAATACGACCAGGAGGATCAGTACAGCCACTATGGGGAGGAATTGGTGAGTTTCCTGAGGCCACCTGGAAGTTGCACCAGCACGCAGCCTTAGCTAACCGCGCGACTGGGGTCTCATACAATGCCCTGCTGGCCCTGCAGGCGTCCCAGCAGCCTAGCTTCACAGATAAGAAGGAGAATCTAGGCTCCTTGGCCAGGTATGCGCTGTTCCTGCACCAACCTCAAATGCAATCATCTCATGCCTGCTGCTCGGCACTTGACAGTGCAGCACCACCTCGGCGTGTCCTCTTTGCAGACGGCCCTGGGCACATTTCCACCTTAGATGCTACCCATGACGCGTGTCATTGAGCAGATTGTTCAAGCAGCTGTGCTCTGTGCAGGCTGGTGGAGGCTCTGGAAGACATGGACGGAGCTGGCATGGACGAGTACTCTGACATGTCCACCGCAGACACTGCTCTCCTGCAAGACCCCAAGGGTCACCACCGAAGGGTGAGCAGCAGCAGCAGCAGGGTTGTCAGTCAATGATATCTGCGGCTGTGCAGGAGGTGTGCAGCAATGCTGCCCTGAAGCGGGAGGCACAGACTGGCAGCCAAGCCGGCTGACTGCCTGCCAGCCTGACACATACCTGCGCCTGCTCTCTGGAACACAAGGCAGCAGCAACACCGGGCTGGGTGCCATGGCAGCTTCGCAGAGTGCCCATGTGGGGCGGCAACTGAGGCCTGCTGCTATGCCGCCAAGCTTGCCACCTTACCACAGGCTGTCAATCATGTGCTGTCAGCAGGCTGCTCAAATGCCTCCCCTGCAGCAGCCCCTTGCTGCAGTTTGCACTCTAAGACCCCACCTGGGGCTCCAGCCCTGCATCCCCATGACTCCTCATTATTGCCCCTTCTGCAGGCCTCAAGTGCCATGTTGGAGTCAGACTATGCCATGCCGGTCAAGTCCAAGAAGGGAGCCATCCCCTTCTTTGACGAGGATGAACCGGAAGCATACTGTGCACCCGCCTTCAACTCGGGCGTGGTCGACATTGAGGCACCCATGGTGGTGGGGGAGACTGGCGAGGGCGAGGAACCGGAAGGTGACTGCCTATGCAGTGCTACCTGAGTTGTGCATTGCAGGAGGCAAGGTAAGCTGCTGGAGCCTGCGGCAGAAGGCGCCTTAGTGTGGGGGGGACAGCGGGGGACGCAGCTCGACTGTGCCTGGTTGTGAGGTGCATGGGAAGAGCCTGCTTGCTGGTGTGTCGCCACCTGGCAGGTGCTCCTCCTGGCTCTACTAGCTGCCGTCAGCAGCCTGGCAGGGCCGGCTGATGCTAAGGGGCCGAGATGCTGCGTGTCAGACCCCAAATGCCGTTTTGGGGCATCACACTGGGGCGCCTGTGATTGGGATCTGTGCTGAGACGGTGTAGGCGGACATAGTCCAGGTGCCTCAGAGCTGAGCAGGGGAGGACTAGGGCAGCTGCTGCTGCAGCTGCGCCGCCTGCAGATCTGCACAGCTGGTGCTCTGCCACTGAAGTGCGCAGCGCCAGCAGCAGAAGAACCCCGGCCACCCTCACCTGGTCGGCGCAGCAGCCCCCCTGTGCTGTAGCACTGCAGCAGTCCCTTCTGAAATGCCTGTGCCCTGACCGCCTGCAGAGCAGCAGCAGGCCCACAAGTACCGCAAGCGCATCAAAGTCAACTGGCTTGGGTGCACCATCATGTTTATCTACCTCGTTGCCCTCATTTTCTACATCTGGGTGCGTGTGACCAAGACCCTGGGCCTGGGCAAGTACACCTGGTGAGTTGGGAGTCCATGGCTTCAGTAGCACCAAAGTCTTGCAGTCGTGATGAGGTGGAAGCCTGCTACCCTGGCAGTGCCGCAAGTGTTGCGCCAGACTGATTCACATCTCAAAGCAGGTCTGCTGCTTTGAAGGCTGTGCAGCTTGAGGCGGCTGTGCTGCCCTCTGTGCAGCATGTGCTGGTCTCCAAATCACTGGCACCACATGCTGCTGCCGCCCCCTCCTGCTGCATGCTCCGTGCAGCAGCTGTGCAGTGCATCACAGCTCAACTTGCAGCAGCTACCCTGCGTGCTGGCGCTCATCTTGGGCGGGTGCTGACAGTACACTGTCTGTTTCACCTGGATGCCAGGACATTCTCTACCCTGTCTAGATGCTCTGCACAACTGACTGCCGACAGGCAGCTGTGACGGCATGCACCTGCTTCAGGCTGTGCAGTGTGGCAGTAGCTGCGGCTCTGCAGCAAACTGTCAGGGTGTGCGCCTGCGTCTGACCAGCCCCTGCCCGTCTGCAGGTATGGTGTGCTGATCTTCATTGTGGAGATGATGGGAGCCACCACCACCCTCCTGTGGGGGCTCAACATCCTCCTCGACCCCGTCAATGAACCGCTTCGGCAGGACCCTGACAACCCAGGGCTCACCATTGTGAGTTTCTGTGTTTTGGGGGGGGGGGGGGGGGGGGGCCTGCCACCGGCCGGACATTGCTCTGACATTGACAGCGAAGCGCCCCAAAGCAGGCATGCAGTCACACATTGCCCAAGTCTTTGTGCATACCAGTGCAGACACAGTACCTGGTATTTTCAGCGCAGCCACGACTTGATCAGGCTGTGCTGGCTGCCCTGAGTCATGGAGCACTGGGAGCTGCCCAGAAGCTGTGCCTGCCTCCATGTTGTCGTGCGTGTCGGCTTGCTTCCCCCGACCAGAGCTTATGCAGCCTGCAGCCTGGCAGCTGCACGGCGGAGCACCGGCCCTGCCAATTGTTTGACACCAACCACCGTCCTGTCAGATTACGTAAACCCCTCTGCAAGTGGAACGCCACCCACTGCTTGCGCATATGCATGACGACGGCCACAAGACCTCATCACACATGCAGCCTGCTGTAGGGCCAAGGCTGCCTGCTATATCCCATGAGGCTGCCTTTGCAGCAGGCGAGCCGCACCTCCAGCTGTCAGGCAGCCCGCGTTTTCACACGCTGCCTCCACCCCCACTACAGGTGGACCGCCCATACCATGTTCGTATCCTCGTCCCCTGCTACAGCGAGCCGCTGGAGATTGTGGGCGCAACCGTGACCGCCGCCCTCAAAGCCTTCCTGCCCGCTGGCGTGCAGCGCACCCTGTACCTGTGTGATGATGGAAAGGACAGCATCAAGCGCAAGTGGTGAGCTTCTGAGGCCTGAGGGCTCCCAGTGCAAGGCAGGAACTGCTGTGCCTGGAAGCGGTGGTCCAGATTCCCACATGGCAACATCAGGCGCAAGAGCTGCCTCAGTGCTTGTTCTGGAAGCTGTGGTCCAGGTTCCTGCCTGGCAACCTCAGGCGCAAGAGCTGCCTCAACGCTCTTCCTGAAAGCCGTGGTCCAGTTTTCTGCCTGACAACATCAGGCGCAAGAGCTGCCTCAATGCTCTTCCTGGCAGCTGTGGTCCAGATTCCTGCCTGGCAACATCAGGCGCAAGAGCTGCCTCAACGCTCTTGCTGAAAGCCGTGGTCCAGTTTCCTGACAGGCAACATCAGGCGCAGGAGCTGCCTCACCGCTCACCTTGGGGCTGTGCAGCCAGAGCTTGAACTGCTGTGTATTTGCCCCAGTCCTTGGCTGGTTCTCAGTGCCGGCCTTGAGCGAAAGTTGAAGTGGGCACCTTTTTGCAGCTGCTGGCCTGCGTATCCCATTGCAGCCTGATTTCATGTTCCGATTGCCCATGTGTCTTGCAGGTGCGACCACATGGGTCCTGAAGTGGTGTACGTGTCTGGGCGGAAGCGCACCCCGGGCGAGATGAATGGAAAGTCTGCCAATCTGAACAACTGCCTCAAGCAGATCTACCCTGATGGCGTGCCCATCCCCGGCACCGAGCTCGTGTGCATCTTTGATGCTGACCAGGTCGCCAATGTGGACTTCTTCTGCAAAATGCTGCCCAAGTTTGACGCCGGTGAGTACTTGTGGCCTGGATAACCACATCACACATGAAGTCCAGGCAGAGCTTTAGCAGCTCTAGCACTAGGACTTGCTTGTCCACTGCGACCTTTGTATGCAAGTGCATGCTGTGAGCACTGGTGGCAGTGCTCTGAGGCTGCAGCTTTCAGCTGCCGTATCAGCAGGTGTGTAGTTTTGAGCACTCCTGAGCTGTTACCACTCTGTGATAAAACCACTCATCGCAGCCTTGGCAGAGTGGGTTTGCAGAGCCAGGGTGCTCAGCCCTGAGCTGTGCCTGCTGCAGGTGATGATGTGGGCATGGTGCTCTCGCCCCAGGCCTTCCACAACGTCAATGTGACCGCAGACATCTTCAACCACTGCAACATCAACTTCTGGGAGTACGCGCAGCATGGCTACGACGCTCTCGGCTTCATCTCCTGCACAGGTGTGACAGACAATCAGATGGGCGTCTATAGCAGCACGCCTGCATGCCAGCCAGCACCAGCAGCAGCAGGCAGTCAGAGGCCAGGCTGGGCCATCAGCGGATGGTGTAGCTTGCCAGCAAGACATTGGGATGCCAGCTCACACTTCCTGGCACCCCTTCCCAAGCTCGTGAAACCCTTTGCCCGGAAAACCCTTTGCCCTCCCTCACTGGACCCCTACAGTCATGCTGATGGTGCCTTGTGCTGTGCAGGTACCAACTTCCTGACCCGGTCAACTGCCTTCCAGCAGGCCGGCTGGTCCCCAGAGTTCACACTGACTGAGGACTTTGCTCTCGGCATGGAGCTGAAGAAGCACAAGTGGCACTGCAGGTGGGCACTCCGAGTGTGGGCCTGCATACGTCAAATGCACAGGATGGAGGCGCTGCGATGACGTGGCAGCAGATGGTCTGTCCACTGCTGCGCCGCGTGTCGGCGAGCAGTGCTGCCTCCATGTGGCCCTGCCCAGGCGCCCTGCAGCGGCTTACCTGTGGCACCGTGATCCCTGTTCTGTGCTGCATCGCCTCTCAGGTCATGTGGGAAACCTCTGTCGTCATGCTTATCCCTTGGCAACTCCAGCTGAGCGCTGCAGCAGCACTGCCCATGACGCAGCATGCATGGCTGGACACTTGTCACATGTCTGGAGCTGGGGCAGAGCACACCACCTATGCAGGAGGGCGTCAGCACAAGCATCGGGCCATCGCTTTGCGTGCTAAACGCACTGCACTGCACAACACTTAGCAGAGAGCTGCAGCATGAATGCTGCACTTGTTCCCATGAGTTGGGCCCTCTGCCAGTAGTATGCCCTGCTGGCCATGGCCTTACCCACTCACCGACTCAGCCAACTGCAAGACTTCAAGCGTCCACATAACAATCCTCTCAATGTGCAGGTATGTGGAGGAGTACCTGGCCATTGGTGAGGCCCCCGAGCAAGTGCGTAACTGCTTCCAGCAAAGATCGCGATGGTGCAAGGTGAGAAGCAGCAGACCAACAGGTGTTCAGGTCCCGCACAGCATCTAAGCTGGAGTGTGCCGGGCCTGCATGCACGCTGGGTGCAACAGGGTGGCGTTTTGCTTTTAATAGTATGGCCCTGGCTGTAGGAATGTGGTGGTTGGCTTTCACCAAGGGCTCTTCTGTGGTCTGGAAGTCTCCTGTGACAGCACAAAAGCGACTTCTCCAACATTTGGTGGTGCCAAACTTGCACCCTTGCTTGCCAGCAGGCATGCCTGTCTGTCAAACAGGTTGTACCTGTGGCAGCCGTCCGAGCGCAGGCTGACTGCCTCACTGCAGCCTGGTCTGATTCGGCCCTTGCTTTACAGGGCAATACAGGCTGTAGTGCCTGGCATGCATTGAATGCAGCTGCATGCTGTGCTTGCTTTGCTGTGCACTGTTAGTGTGACCCCGCTCCACCTTTGCTGCCTGCAGGGCCACTTCCAGATCTGCCTGTCCAACGAGCACTGCCCCCTGTTCCAGCGCGGGCTGCCCCTCTTCCAGCGCCTGATGTACTGCTCCGGCGTCTGGGCTTATGTCGTGGGCGCTATCACTACCCCCATGTTCATTGCCATCCCCCTGGTGACCCTCCTGATGTGCCAACCTGCTGTGCACAGCCCTGACATGCAGCAAGCGCGCAGTCTTGTCAAGCCGGCACACAGCCACTGCAGGCTGTGTGCATGGGGCCCATCTGAAGATTTGGACTCTCTGACTGCTGTGCATTTGCAGCAGGTCCCTGCCGTTGGAGTTATGGCAGAGCGCATGCGTGCCGGGCTGTGCTTCGAACATCAGAGAATTGTTCATAGTGTGCAGGCATAGTATGTGTGTGTGCCCAGCGCTTTGGCCACTGCGAGCCTAGTGGGCTGCAACAAGAGCAGCAATGGCAGCTGCATGCTAGTGGTCAACGAAGTGACCCAGGAGCAGCAGTGGGTGCTTGTTGCCGGTGACAATGGTCTCAGCAGGAGCAGCAGTGGCACAGCTTCAGGCCAGCGCTCCAAACTGTTTGATTAAGGAGCAAGCTCCCCCTGACCTGTCCCCTCACCTCTGCAGGTCACAGTGTGGGCTGGTGTCTTCCCCATTGTGGTCTCCTGGTGGGCGGCTCTGGGCCTGACCGCCTACATGGCAGCCCAGTTCCTGGTGCTCAACTACTGCCGCAGCCGCAAGCACTTCAAGCCCATCTGGTTCAACTCCGTGTCCAACAGCATCCTCTGGTGAGGCAGGCTGACTTGGTGATTGTGCATGACTGCGCTGTTCCTGCAGGGTGCTTCTGCTGGGCTGCTTCTGCTCCTCAAGCCCTAGACCCCTGACCCTGTGCAGGGCGCTGCTGCTGGGGGGCTGCTGGTTTCAGGTGGAGGCCAGCTTGCTGCTGCTGCCTTGCGTTTGGAATGTCCATAACATGCTGCTGCCTGCAGGCTGACTGCTGCCCCGAGTTGTCACCTGCTGGTAGAGGCACCTCATACGCTTGAGCTGTCCTGGCACAAGCTGCAGTCAGCTGCCTGCTCCAAGACATAGGCTGAGGGCTTCAGGTTTTTCAACACCTGGGCCTTCCTTTATAGGACTCCCCACCTCCCCTGCAGGTTCACCTTTGTCAAGGCTTGCTGGCGCGCAGCGGGCAGCACGTGCGGCAAAGCCATTACCTTCAAGACCACGCTCAAGGGCAGCAACCTGCTGATGAAGAATGGCCTGGGCGATCTGTGGATGCCCATCATCTGCCTGGCTGGGCTGCTGGCCTCCCTCGGCTTCGGTCTGCACAAGGTCAGCGCCTGTCTTGACTGCTGGCTGCTGGCCGTCATGGCCTTTGATTTGCTTGACGTTAATGAATGTTGGGGCATTGCCGCCTGCCAAGGGCTGCAGGCCTCCTTTGGCTTCACTCTGCACAATGTCTGCCTGTCTTGATTGCCTGCTGCTGGCCTTCACGTGCTTCAGTCTGCACAAGGCCGCCGCCTGTCCTGAAATGCTGCCTGGCGAGACTGCTGCTCATCCCGGGCTTAGCCCTTTGCAAGGTCCATCCCTGTTTGCACCCCTGCTATAGCAATGGAAGTGTGCTGCAGTGTAGCATCTGCCTGCCCTCGTACTGCATTTGCATGTGTACCGGCCAACTGCATGGGTGTGCCAAAATTGTCTGTGGACAGGGCCGCATCCTGCTGCAGGCTTTGCAGGCCCCGCTTCAGCTGCCCCAGCATCTGCCTGACTTCCCACAGTAGCCCCTTGCAGTTCAGAACTGTCCTGCAGCTGCCTGCTCACACTGCGCCCGCCTCTGCTTCTGCAGGTCATCTCACAGGGCAGCGTGATCACCACCCTCACCCTGTCGCTCATCTGGATCGTCTACTCGATCATTCCCCAGTACCTGCTCATCCACTATGCCTACGTGGGCCGTGGGACCACTCTGCGCCTGGCCTGCACCGTCGGCTTCTACCTCTCCACTGTGGCAGGTGTGGGGCAGCTGGACAGCAGGGCTGTGCAGCTCTTGGGACACTCCTGCCTAGAAAGTCAATGGTGCCCGCTGATGTCATGATTCTTGGAGCAGTAGGTGCACAGGCATGAGAAGTGTGCAAGGCGCAGACCTGTTGGTCAAGCAGCTGTGTGCACAAGCTCAAGCCTGCTTCAGAGCACTGTCCAGCTATGTGAAGCTGTTGCTGTGCTGCAACACTGCAGCTGCACTGCAGCTGCATTCAAGATCACACATGAAACAAGCAAGTCTGGCATGGCCCGCATACTGTCCCATAGCCTCCGGGTGGGCATGGCAGCACTATATGGCACTACTCTTTCTTTAGAAAGAAGGAACTAAATGGCTCCTGCTGCAGGGCTGGCTGCCATCATCCTGCTGTGGCTGGTATACCCACGGCAGTACGACTTCAGCCAGCTGGTGGGTCAGAGTCAGCTGTTCTACGATGCGATGAAGCTGGGATCTCTGCCGCCCCACAACCCCATTTCTTGGCGCCAAGATGCCCTCGTGAATGCTATGGGCCCCCGGTCCCAGAACTGGACCAGCTGGGCTGCCCCCAACGGCAGCATTGCTGGCGGCATGATGACGGGCGAGATTGCAGGTGGGTGACAGCCGCTGCTAGGGCTTGTGGAAGGTCTTCAGGGTACTTAGCACCGGTGTTGGTATCAACATTTGCATTGCGGCAAGCTGCTTATCAGCCAGCAAGTCTGCAGCAAATAAGACCTTTCCCACACAAGCAGATCCCACAGCTGCCGTGCAAGCAGGCCGGGCTGTACATGCCAGCGCCTGTCTGTGGCTGCCACAAGCAAGCCTCCATCTGCACCGTATTGTTGGTGTCTTTCATGTTTGTGTTTGTTTGTGGCTGCCCAGCCGTGCTCTGTGTGCTTGCAGGAGACCTCACAATGGTGCTGCCCACCTCCTTTGCCACCTCCATGTTGGCCTGGGGCATGCTCACCTTTGGAGATGTGAGTTCCATCGGTTCTGTCAAATTGGAACTGCCTGTGCTCCGCGGTGGCGCCGTCGCCGCGCAGCTGCCGTCTTTGCTTCTGCCTCTGCCACCTCAGCTGCTTTTGTGTGCGCAAGTTGCTGCCTCCATGAGCCACAGCTGCATACACCACCAGGAGCTGCATTTGGGTGAGCAGTAACCCTGGTCCCGTGCGGCCCAGTGCCTCAGCTGGCTTCTGGGCAGAAGGCACCCACCAGGCAGCCACAGCCTCTGCTGGACTCTGCTGAAGGCGTCACGTCACCTGGTGCCTCTGCTCAAGTCTGCAAGTGCACCTGCAGGGCTACAACAAAACCGAAGGCAACTTCCAAGCGGGCCTGAACAATGTGCGGTGGATGACCGACTACTTGCTGAAGATCTTCATGCCTGACCCTAACAATGGCACGCCAGATGCACCAGAGTTCATCATCATCTACCAGGTGGGCACATGGCCCTGCTTTGCTGCTCTGCAACTGCTTGCCTGATGTGCCAGAGGGTCATCATCACCTGCCAGGTGGGCACTTGGCTCTGCTCTGCTGCTCTGCGCCTGGTGAGTGGTGGGCCAGAGGTCTTCATCATCTGCCATGTGGGCACTCTGCTCTGCTTTGCTGCCCTGCAACTGGTGGGTGATGGGTATTGATGCATGACGCCTCCTGCCCAATGAATATCAAGCCTGCTGCCTGTGCCATGACCTCTGGCAGGGGCACCCTAGTGGCATGGACTCCCATATGCAGGGTTGTGAGAGCCTTTCAACTAGGGCCAGGGCTTTACACCAGCAGTGCGGTGAAGGGCGCCCTTGGTTTGAGGCACCTGATGGCAAGGTTGAAGTCTTTGATGTGATGGCTGCTATTTGCAGTGCTGGCCCTTTGCGTGCACACCGGCAGCTTTTGTTGCAAAGGCCCGGCACCCTGACTGCCTCCACCTGCCTGCCTGCAGTCCGGCAACTACACCGTTGAGCAGGGCACCTGGAATCGCCCAGAGGACCTGGTGGCCCCGCGCCCCTCCTATTTTGTCTCCACCTACGACGGGGCTTCAGACCTGGCGGGCCAAATGAGTGCCGCCTTCACCTCCACCGCCCTCCTGTTCGAGAACAGTGACCCGGCGTACTACAACCAGCTGATGAACGCTTCCTTCCTCCTGTATGCAGCAGGTGAGTCTTGGGGGCTGCACCAGGGCTGTGTTGCTGTTGGGAGGTCCCCGAGGCTGCACATAAACCTGACCGGTGGACGCCTCATCATTGCTCCACGTGGCAATGGCATGCTACACCTACAGACGTATCCCGCCCTGCGCCTGCATGCAGAGGCAGGCTGCTGTCCGCAGCAAGGAAGCTGACATCATGGTGCCACACACAGAAAGCAGCCCCTGCCTGCACATTGCTGGCCCAACCCCCACACTGCTCTGCTGCCTGCAGGTGTGCGCAACCGCGCACGCTACACCTACAACCTGATCCTCCCCTGCACCACTGAGATCATCCCTGAAACCAACGGCCAGGCCCCCACGCCGTGCAAAGAGCCCTGGCTGCTCACCAACGGCAGCATGGTCTACAGCGGCTACGGGAGCTACAACTCCAGCAGCTACCTTGACGACCTGGCCTGGGCAGCTGCCTGGCTTTACAGGGCAACTGGGGACAGCGCCTACAGCGATGATGCCTACCAGTGAGTTGATGGGGCTCTATTCTGGGTGGCAGCCTGCCGGCCCACAGCTGCCCCAAGGCTTGCTGCTTTGAGGAGGGGACCTGAGGCCACACTGGGTACGGCAGCCTCCTGGCTTCGCGATGCCCCAGAGCACTAAACCTGCAGGAGCGATGCCTGCCAGTGTGAAACATTTTGTGGCAAGCGTGTGGTGCTGTCCTCTGTTCAGCCTGCATGCTCAGCCTGTTGTCGCAGCAAAACAGGCTGAGCTGGGGCCATGCTGGCTGGTTACTCTGTCAGGGCCGGAGACCTGTTGGCAGCAGTTGACAGGACAAGAGGCAGCCCCGCGCAGATTGATGCCTACAGCGCAGCAGTTTGGAAACCACTGCCTGCCAGGGACCACTGCCTGAGCGTCACACCTTCCCCAACCACTGTGGCACTGCAGCAAAACCCTTAAGAACCCCATCCACTCCTCCCAGGTCCTACCTGCGGCATCCCAGCCATTGCAAGTCCTGCTGGACGCTTGCCTGCTTGATGGTCCCAGCTGAGCTAATGACCCTTCAGAACCCCGCTGACACCTCCCCAACCCCACCTGCAGGTGGTACACCAGCCATGTCAACAGTGCGGAGGCCCTGCTGGACCCCTACCTGCTGGTGGACTGGGACAACCTCATCTGGCCCGCCACAGTGCTCATGGCCAACCTGACCGACGACACCACCTTCCACGACCAGCAGCAGACCTTCCTGGCCAAGTGGCTGTGCACCACCAGCAACATCCAGTTCACCAAGAAGGGCAGGAGCTACAACCTGCTGGACCCCAGCTTGCCCCAGACAATGAATGCCGCCATGCTGGCCATGCTGTATGGCGACATGATCACCCCCAGCACCAACCCTGTCCAGGCAGTCAAGTACAACAACAACAACCTGGCCACACGGTACAAGTGCTGGGCTGAGGGTCAGGCGCGCTACATCCTGGGGGACGAAACGCAGAGCTACGTGGTTGGCTACGGGACAAATTACCCCACCCATGTGCAGGTGGGCTGTGAGGGTGTTGGCTGAGTCGAGCCAGCATGTGCACATGCTGGGTACAGTGTGACCAGCTTCAGACGGTGTGTTTCTGTGCTGCCTTGGGGGTTGCTGCATGAGTGCACATGCCAGGCCAGGTGGGAGCAGCTTGGCTTGGGCTGCAGCTGATCCGTACCGGCCGCGGAGGGGCGTTGCTCTGGTGGTGCTGCCGAGCATGGTGGGACCAGCTTGGCTTGGGCTCCAGCAATGTGTGCTGCGTTGGCTGCACACAGTGCGTTCTACCTTGCTGTCGCAGGCTGTCACTGCCCAGGGTTCCTGACGTAACCTGATTTGACCCTGCTCTGCCTACAGGATCGCGCGAGCAGCTGCCCTAACTCCCCTGCGCAGTGCAACGCAGTCAACGCGCTGTACTCGCCCAAATCGAACCCCAACACCCTCACAGGGGCCCTGGTGTACGGGCCTGGTCTCAACGGGGACTACTTTGTGGACCAGCGCACTGGGAACAGCACCCTGGTAGGCATTGAGTACAATGCAGGGATGACTACAGTCATGGCCGGCCTGGCGCAGCAGGGCGGCTCCTACGACCTCTGCCTGCAAGGCTTTGGTGTGTTGTCCAAGGGCATCAGCATCTGCAGCGGGTATAATGTAGGCTAGAAACCCCCCTCCTCCTGCTTCATCAACCCCCAACGAGATGATATCCATTTCATTCTTTGCGGCGCCACTGATGCAATGGCATGATCAACTCCTCAAATGCACACTCAGTTGCTGCAACCCATGTCTTTTCGCTGCCAACTATTCCTCTGTTAACTGAAGACCACCAATTTCTGTATGAGTAGTAGCTTGTAAGCTTGGCCATGCCTGCTGCCAGCAGCTGCCAGTGGCAGCTTGACCTCCTGGCAGCTTGAACCTGTTGGACCAACACAGGTCCATTTTGAACCTTGATTAAAGCCAAAATGGATAAATGGATCAGGTCGAAATCAATATTTATACTTTCTGAGTAACCTCTACATTAGGACTTGTAGTGCTCACCGCTTCTCCTTGCATAAAGGACGAGAACAAACAGAGCCGCACTTATCAGGCTTGCGACTGCCGGGATCCCGCTGGCCCAGTGGCCCGCTGACGTGCAGCCCCCTCTTCGAAGTCTTTGAGGGAAGGCAGGCAGCCAGCCCACGCTCCCAGAACAGGAGCCAGCAAGCTTTCTAATCTGTCCAGCCCAGGACCTGCAGGCAGTACGCCACCTTGCTGGCACTGCGTCTTTCTTCCTGTGCGTGGCCCTGTGCAGTGATCATGGTGCTAGCCTCAGTGCTGCACGTGCAGGGCCAGTCGGCAGCATGCCCTGCAATCTGCCCCTGGTGGAAGATGCGGCGATGTCCCGCATCGCAGGGCAGATGGCAGTGGCCTATGCCTCCGGCACGCTGGAGACCAGGACGGCAGTTGCCATCAAGAAGCTGTTCCCCAGCGCGCAGTATTTCAGGTGCTTTGTACTTCGCGGTCACTGATGAACGTCACAGATCATAACAGCCTGAGTTGCACTCTGCTCCAGGACCTGTATTAGCTGCCTGCAGTCCACAGGCTTGCACATGTCTCAACACTGGCCTGCATGAGCAGTCGGCTGACGCCTCCTCCTCATGCACACCTGCAGCATGTCAGTTCTGGCTGGAGGCAAGAGCGGCGTCCTGATTTCAGCAGACATGCTGGCAGCCAGCGCAGTGAAGATCAGCTTCCTGCCAGTCAAGCAGTCGTTGGCAGGGCAGGCCTGCACCTCTGGAGAGCGATACCAGCAACTGCACTGGACCTCTGAAGGGTGAGCCTTCTTGTAAACGTGCTCCCCTGGGCTGCTGTGGGCATCCATTCATGGATGGATGGATGTCATTTGGGAGGTAAGCAGGTCACAGCAGCTGCCATGGGACGGCGGTAAGGGGCTCTGCTGCCCCTGAACAAGGGCCGTACGGCGTTGATGGAAGAGGCATGCAAGCGTCAGCATACTCCAGCTGGACGGTGCCGGCATTGGGGCTGGCCAGCCAGTGACTTGTCTGGGTTGCCTTTGGCTTGTGTCAGCCACATTTGATGGGATCGGGAAACAGTGCACCACGTGGAGCACACTATTGTAAGCGCTTCTTGCTTCTCCTTGGTATGCAGGTGGTGCAGATCATGCATGCCAGGCTGCTGGTGCTGACTCTCTGGCTGCTGCATTTTGTCTGCAGCATGGCAGTACTGCCCATAGCAGGTCCCAAGTGCGGCGCAGGCCCCCGCTCTGAGGACCTTGGGGGCAGCCCTCAGCAAGCCGCAGCTGCAGCTGCCTGTTGGCAGTGCTACCTATGGGCAGGTGCATCTTGGCGTGACAAGTGCAGGTGTTCCGCAACATGTGCTTTTGAGGACTGGGAATCAATCTAAGATCACAGCCTCCTCTGGGACATGTCTGCTGTCAGCGCAGGACCTATCCCGCCCTTGGCTGCAGGCCCCTACGCTGCAGGGCCAGATTTGCAGGCAGCCCCACAGGCGCCACATCCCACAGCCTGATCTGGGGCTTGTCTGCCCTCAGCACATGTGTTCCGGCTTCATAACAGGGCCCCACTGTCTGTCTGCAGGCCCCGCTTTGAGGACCTGGAGGCGGCCCACAGCAGCCACGGCTGCAGTTCCCTGGTGGCACTGGCCATCCCAGAGGCTACGCGGACTGGGTCAGGCTCGCTAGCCACGACAGCCTCTGGAGGCCTTCTGTCGGGCCCCGGGGCCGTGCAGGCGGCTGCGCCGGCCATCGGCGCACTGTCCCTGGGCGTGGCTGGCGCACAGCAGCTGGACGACACGTGAGTCCCGGTGCTCTGCCCTGTGTTGTCAGCGAGAGCAGGAAACCTGAGCTTATTGGGGTGGGTCGCATGGGCACCACAGCTGCTGGGCAGGCTTGAGGAGCAGCTGGACAGCTCAGGAGTCCTGTTTTGGGCTACATTGGCTTCAGGGGATACGGGCAGGCGAGCACACTGCCCCAAATGCACTGCAGCTGTTTTCGAATGCCATGTGTGTCTTTCTTTCTTCCTTCTCCTTTTCCTTGGGTGCTGAAATTCTTGCGGGCCCATCTAGGCTCAGTCTTCGCCAGGAGGGGTGGATGGGTAGCAGCTGTACACCATGTGATTGCCGACTGCTGTCTCAGACTGGCTGAAAGTCACTGAGCAGTACTTTGTTGCTGGCCTTCATTGGAGGGCCGCCGGTAGGACCGGGATGGCACTTGAGGTGCTTTCTCTGCTGTTGTTTGGAATGGTTCAGTGGCTGGCACAAGAGCGGTCAGGCATAGCTGCCTTCTCATGAGCAGCTGGCCTGGCTGAGCGGCACATGGTAGGCTGGATGAGCGGCACATGGGGCAGTCAGGAGATGCTGCAGCAGCACGTGGTGCCCACGCTTGTCACTCACAAACACGGTCTGCCTGCAGGGAGGCCATGCTGCTGCTGGGTATTGCAGACGGTCTGGTATTCTGCGTGGAGCAGAAAGGCATGCACTACAGCAGCTCTTGAGTGGGAGAGGCATGCAATTAGAATATTCCCACCTTGCTACCCGCAGGGACGTTATGCTGCTGCTGGCCCTGGCAGACGCTTTGTCACCTTACGTGGTGCGCTACGTGCACCACATGGTGAAGGATCTGGAGTCGGTGTTCATGCAGCCTCGGGTGGCGCAGTGCCTGTGCGGGTGCCGCTGCGGCCTGTGCGAGGACGCAGACAGCGAGCAGACGCCCTCAGGTGAGCCCTTTGCCCACCGCCTGCAGACAGGCCTGCGATTGGGCGGGCTGCTCAATCCTGGCTTCTGTCACTGTGACAGGGGGCCAGTTGTTACGTTAGGCAGGTGTCAGGTAGGCCCCTTTGCCCAGCAAGGGTGCGGGACTGGCCAAGGGTGCCCATTTGGTGGCTTCAAGCTGCCTGCAAGCAGCAGCCTGTTGCCTCAGGCCCTTTCTTCCTTGGGGAGGGTGGTGGGGGTGGGAGATGACAGGCTCTCACAGTGGCATGCCGCTGTCCTGATCTGCACAGGTCTCCCTTGCCAACCTGCTACCTGTCATTTGTCGCATGCTGACGAGGCAAGCCCCTGCAGAGGTCACCAGGCACGCCACCGATGATGCAGCCGTCACTTGGTGGGATTGGGCTGACCCCGAGGAGCAGGTCGACGCCTCCACAGAGCTCTTTGACTGCGATATCTTCTCGCACCAGGCAGCCCACAACCTGAAGCCTCTTGTCGATGATGATCACGGTAGCTTCAGGGATGCAGGCAGCGCCAGCAGTCGTAGCGCTGCTGCAGGAGACAGCTCGGCCAGGGAGCATGCACCATTGACCAGGGAGCTGATGGAGGTGGGCAAGCTGGAAGCTTGTGTTTGCGGCCTTTGCTTGGTGTGACAGCCCCGCCAGAGTGCATGCGCCATTGACCAGGCAGCTGATGCAGGTGGGCACGCTGGAAGCATGTGCTTGCAGCCTGTGCTTGGTGTGACGGCTTTGCCAGGTTGCACCAAGCCTCTGATTGTGCAGCTGATATGTGTCTCCGGAGCTGATGCAGATGGGCAAGCTGGAAGCTCTTGCTGCTGTGCAGGTCTGTAGGCTGCCTGCTGCTGCTTATGCGCGTCAGGCTGCAGGTGCCTCTGATCATGCTGAGTCTGCTCCTGTCAGCACCCAGCCGCTCTGCAGCCAGCAGGATACCTGATCGTGTTGGACACAACTCACCTCAGCCCCTCACTACTCTGCAGGAGCACGACTTTGCAGAGCTGGGCCAGCAGGTTCTGTTCCACAGCCGCCCCAGCCGCCACCACCCCCACGCAGGGTCGCGTCAGCACCGCAAGAGCTTCCAGCCATCTGCTGTGGGCAGTCTTGACACTTCCCTGACGCTCTCAGGTGGGTTGCTCTGACACCTCCTGAAGACTTTGCCATCTCAGGTCCATGTTCACGGCCTGAAGTGTTTACCCATCCTGCTCAAAGCTCTCAAATTGAGCTGCTCAGGTGTTTGTCAGACTGAGCTGCTTATGACGGTGGTGGTGCTCAATGACGGGCCGCAGTTGCTGCAGGTCCGCATGGCTGGTGCTCAGCCACCTGCCTGTTCCTCGAACGCAAGCATGTCATCAGCGACCCCGCAGAGAATGAACTCCATTGCTGCAACATGTAAATTTCGCTGCCTGCCTCCACTGCAGGCCTGGTGCCAGGGTTGGACTGGCACTCAGCTAGTCACGGCCGCCGCCGCTCTTGCCAGCGCGACTCCCTGGACTCTGCCCTGCCCCGGCTGCAGCCGGGGCAGCCAAAGCTGCTGCGCATGCACACTGGCACTGGCACAGAGCGCTCCTTGCGGGCGCGGCGGAGCGAGGACTCAGGAAAGCCCACCAGCTGCAGGTGAGGGGTTTTGCAGTGACTGTGTAGCTGCAGCTGTAGGTGCTTCAGTACTGGACACCAGTGCAGCGATCTGGTGGCTGCATGTGATCCCATGCCAAGCCTGCTTGACCCTGATGGGCTGCCTCAGCGCACTGCATGAGGCAGAGAGCTCCAGCTTGCCCTGATCTGCCCAGCCTCATGTTCTTCCCTGTCCCTCAGCCTGCATCGCTGATGGAGCCACCACCTCAACCAGAGACCAACTGACTGCCACTCACCCTGCCTCTCCTCCTGCTTCAGCACCAGTACCTGAGCGGCCTAGGGGTCCCCTGCTGAAGAAGCCCTCACCACAAGCGCACATGCACTGAATGCCACTCACCTCAGATGCTCCCCTGCTGCTGCAGCACCATCAACTCAGCGGCTGTGGAGCAGCTGCTGCGCCGCTCCCTGGACACAGGATGCCCAGCCCCTGTCCTCAGAGCTGGTCCTGGCCCCAGACCCAGTGCCAGTGTCAGCCCTGTCCCAGAGCTGGGCCGCGGCGTCAGCCTCAGCAGCCTTGCCCAGGCCAACGTGCTGGTGGACGAGCTGGTCAGGGCTCAGGACACTCCCTCTGCGGAGGAAAAGGTGCTGGCAGCAGGGCTGGCCCAGGACCGGCCGCAGGTGCAGCGGCCGGATCAGGAGCAGGGGCCCACTGGGTCTGCAGATGATCGGTGGCTCAGCCGGGCCACCAGCTGCTGGCCAGAGCACAGGTGGGTCCCCCCCAGGCACCAACGGCTTGCCTTTCCGCCACTACAGCAGCGTGGCACCTGCACTGAGCACAGTGGGTGCCCCTGCACCTGAGGTCATCGGTCTGCCATTCCAGCAGCAATGCTGTAAAGCAGCTCTGGCTGGGCTGGCAGCTGCTGGGCTGAGCACAGCTGTGCGCCCCTGCATCTGGGCTGGCCTGTCTGCCGCTTTGGCAGCACTGAACAAGCCCTGCTGCCTTCATTGTGCACCCTGCGATATTGGCTGCGCAGCATGTATCTGCCTGCAGCCCTGGATCTCCTCTTTGTAGCTTGTATTGTCTGTGGGCCTGGGCATGCCCTCGCTTTCCAAGTATTGCTGCACACATGCCAGTGCGCCCCTCACCTGTACTGCTTTCCCCACATGCTGACAGCTGCTCACTCCGTCTCTGCAGCCACGGCCCCCATCAGAGTCAGCCAGACCCAAGCGCAGCCGAGTGCGCCAGCCATGCTGCCACCGCTGGCTCCGGCCCTGCACCAGCTGGCGAGTTGGGCTCCTTGGCAATGCGTAGTCGCCCAGCTGCATGTGCTGCTGACTGGGTCAGCCATGCAGCCACCGCTGGCTCCACCCCTGCACCAGGTGGCAAACAGGGCGCCATGCCCTGCATGCACAGCTGCGCTGACAGCACAGCGCCACCCTCCAGTGGAGCCGTCAGCGTCAGGAAGAGGGCATCAACAAGCTCAGATGAGCCTGGGGCACAAGCGTCTGCCACAGCTGGTGAGGGCGCTGACGACTGTGTGTGGTCTCCCAGCACAGACACCCAGCAGGGGCCTCTGCTGAGGTTTCTGGACGCAGCTCTGGAGCAAAGCTTCCAGCAGCAGAAAGCACAGCATCCCAGCAAGGTAAGCGCCTGATTTGGATTGCAGTCAGGGAGTCGCAGTTTGCCATGCAGTGGGTCTGGCTGCATGTGCAATGCTGTGTGCAACATAGTGCCTAGTGCGCCGCTGCAGAGCAACTTGGCCGCAGCCTGCTTAGGGTTCAGGGTCTCAGATGCTGTGGCTAACACCACACAAGCCCCTCCTCTCTTCACCTCTGCCTTGCATTCTACCTCCCGCCCTGCTGCAGGCTGACTTGCGTGGGGGCATAAAACCTGACTTATTGCTCTTTATGCTGCTCTTCCCCTTGCCCCTGCTGTACGCGGTCTTAGTGTTCAGCGTGGCACATAACCGTTCTGATGCTGATGGGGTGCACAGAGCCACAGTACTCACTGTGCCCATCACTCCTGCTGCAGTCAGCCGTCATGTTCAGTGTGGTGCACGCCATCGTGTTGGTGCTGATGATGTGTGCGGAGCCAAGGGGGGTCTCAAGCTTCAAGCTGTGGGGGCACAGTCTGGCTGTGTTAGCACCCTCCCTCCTTGGGCTGGTCATGGGTGCAAGGTAAGCTGTAGTTGCAGTGCTTCAGTTCGCCATCAAGTCCAGTTGCAAGCACTGCTGGCCCCTGTTGTGGGCATTTCTTCTTGAGGGCTCATCTGCTGCACATCTACCACCCTGCCCTTTGCAATGGGATTGGGGCACCTCACAGCCTGTCTGAGCACTCAAAAGGTGCTGTGCCTGACGGCTGCCTCGCCTGCTGCAGGCACCTTATGACAGCTGGCCCTGTGCTGTGTCTATTGGCCTGCTGCGTCTTTCGGGAGATGGCCCTGGCAGGCATGTCTCTGCTGAACAGTGCACCAGCGCTGGGGCATATTCGGTGGATGCTGAGCGCTCTGGCGGGCAACATGATCATGGTCAGATGCCTGGGCAAGAAGGTGAGGCTGACCCTGGTGGCCTGCAATGTTTCTGGAGATTGCTGGTGGTGCTGTGTGCTTGTGTGACGAAGCTGCCCTGAGGTAGTTACGGCTGGAGGGCTTATCAAACACCTCTGTGTCATGACTGCTGCGGCGAAGATGTTGGGTCGTGCATTCACACGGCGCGCTGGCCCTGATGAGCTCACTCATGCCAGCAGCATGCGCGGCAGACACGATGCCGCATGTTGGTCATCAGGAGACGAAGCATCAGCCCTTACCTCGCTTAGTGTGGCACCGCAACCCTGATGCATCATTCTCTCCTTGGCGGCTCACACTGGGCAACATGGGGCTGATGTGCTGTTGCTCTGCTGCAGGTGGATTTTGGGCTGTACTGTCAGATGCAGGGCGTGCTACTGGCAGTCATAGTATTCAAGGTCCTGACTGCTTTGCCAAACGTGTGGATATGCCATGTCGTCCTTGCAGCAGCAATGTTGACCGCGGGCAGCCTGCTGCCTGGGGCATTACTGTACCATACTGAGAGGCTGCAACGTCTCACTTTCCTGAGTGAGCATGTAACCTCAGCGAGCGCTACTGGTTGATGGCCCATGAATGAGGCACTCACATGAAGTTCACTGTCTGTTCCGCTGCCTCACCCCCAGCCATGATGCACACATTTGATTATGGTGCAACTGTTGCTGAGCTTATGTTTATCTGTTTCCTGTACAAGTGTCTTTGCAGTCACCCTGTTCTCACAGACAGATTGCTTGCAATTCACTGGGAATGAAGTGAGCTGTGTATCTTGCTGATCCATCCATAAATGGTAACAAGTGGAAAACATCTGTGACAAGAGCCATCAGTTCAGTCCAGCAAATAGTGTGTCTCAAGCTCAAAGACAATGTCACTCAGTACAATGCTCTTGACTGTCAGCAGTTGCTTGTCAGCCATAGTGCCACAGCTCAAGCCTCTAATGGGTTTTCAGAAGTTGGCAAGTTGCCACCGCTTCTGATGTAGTGCTTATGACAGAACAGCACAGCGTCACACTCCAGCTGATGTGGAGGGCGCTCAGATGCTGCCTTGAGGTCCTCTGCACAGATGGCAGTGTCAGCCAGGAGTGCCATCAGATTGATTTGCAGATGAGCAGCACAGCTGCTGCCAAACAGTGACATAGCAACCTCAGTCTGAATGACAGACAGCAAGGAATGTGTGCCAGTCACCTCTTTGTTCCCAACCACAAATCTGCAGGCATTCCAGATCTCTTAAACACCTGCAGCTAGATAGACACTGGTGGCAGAGGTAGAAGCAATGCCCGCAGCAAACGCACGCAGCACGCTGATGGTTACAGCCTCGCGCATCCAGCAATGGCAGCAGGATGCAAAGACGTGCACCCCACAGCAGCTGGCATTGTGTGTACCTGGTCACCAGCCCTGTACTAACAGCCGTCAAGATTGGGTATTGGACTGCCAGCAATGGCAGGTTGCTGCAGCGCTACAGATGCGCAGCAATGGCATAGTGCCAGATGGATACCTGGATTACGCAGATTACTAGAGCAGGAGAAAAGATCATGCAACACATGTTTGCTGACAGGTAACTGTCCAAATGAACTGCCTGACAAGCAGGGCTGGCATGAGCCCAGGTGGTCAAAGAGTCCATTGCAAAGCTGCCTGTCAGCACACACGTCGTGCATGTTCCCTTGTCCTGCTCTAGCATTTTGCACAATCCTGGTGACCAATTGTTACTATCCCATAGCTGCATCTGTGGCGCTGCAGCAACCTGCCCTTGCTGCCAGTCCAGCATCCAGTCCTGACGACTGTCAATAGAGGGCTGGTGGCAAGGTACACACAAACAATACCTGCTGCTGTAGGGGTGCACCTTGTCTGTGCCTCCTGCTGCCATTGCTGGATGCACAAGGCTTCACATCAGCATGTACGTCAGCTGTGCAACTTCCTGGGCTCTGTTGTTGCTGCAGTGCCCTGTAGTGCCCTGACAATAAGGTGGCAGCAGTGAGCGCCACCGTGCGCACTATATGCTGGCTCCTGCAGCAAGCCGAGACACTGGTGGCAGAGGTAGAAGCAATACACAAGATCCTCGTCAGCAGAACCAACCCATCACAAGTGGGTGCATCAGACACAAGTGTCTTGCGCCCAGAGCCATGGATGCTCAGTTGTACCATCTGGTTTTGCAACTCACCCTAAGGGTGAGCCATCCGGACGCGCCAGAGTCTGGCACAGCACTGTCTGAGGCCGTCAGTGATCACATCAACCACAGAGGCCTGACATCAATCACAGAGGCCTTGTCCGAGGCAACAAGGTCGCTGCGGACGGTCTGACTCAGAATAGTCATGTGCCCACTGCTGCCTGTCGAACTGCGCGGATCGGGTTGCATTCGCCCTTGTCAGCATAATTCAAAGTAAGGGTTTGACCACCTAGGGTTGTTTGGCAAAGTGAGGAGGGGCAACGTAGGCATTGCTTGAGCTCAAGCGCATGAGGAGGGTCTGAACAAGCAAGTGTCAAAATGGATGGTCAGTGACTTCAGGGAGGCATGTCGCAATGCACACTTTGCTTGCTGACATCAAGATGAATGAGTATGTCGGTATCAAGAGGAGCTGGCTCTGAATGACTTCACTGGACTGCATCTGCACAAGCAGAATGGATGCTGTGAGATCAACTGGCTTGGCATATGCATGCATGTGGAGGACTATTGCTGACCTGGACGGCAGGCAAGACAACACATGGCAGCAAGCAATGGAGCAGCCCACCTTTGAGCAGGTCAAACAGGCCTGGTGCCTGGTCAGCGGCCTTCTTGACGGTTTCGGCGGCTGCCCCTCCCTTCTCAGATAGCGTCTCCTGGGCTGACTGGGAGATGGGGGCGGCCGGGTCAGTGAGCACTGGCAGGTTCTTCAGAGGGTTGGGCACATTGGCAGAGCTGGGGGCAGTCTCCGGGGCCACCTGGGGGGGCTGCTTCTGCTGCTCTGAGTTGGGGCTGCTCTCTGCAGGCAGGCACAATGTGTCCTTGTCAGGGGTGCAGGCAGTGCAATGGCTGGGGCTGCTCTCTGTAGCGACGCCTGCATGTGTGTCCATCAGGCAGGCAGGCAGTGGTATGCTGGGCCTGAGCACCCCAACCACAGCACTGCATGGAAGCTGCTTCTGCGGCTTCTCTGACCCAAAGCTGCTCCTCTCAGGTGGCTGTACCCTTGATGCAGGACACTAGCAGACCCAGCCTTGCCGGCCCTCAACTTTTCCAACCCAGACAGGCAGACAGCGCAGTTGGCCTGGGTACCCAGTCAAACACTCACTGGCTGCAAAGTTGATGGTGTCAGCCTCCCGCTTGCTCTCAGCTTTGTCCTCAGAGGTCTTGGGGGCGGGGGCAGAGCCCTTCTGCTGCAGCGTGCCTGCGCCCTTCTGCCCCTGCTTGGCAGCTGCAGGCAGGAGGCACAGCGAGATGTCTGAGGTGGGCCCGGCAATGGGTTTACCGTGTGAAGGGACACCAGTGAGCAGCAGCTTTGATTGCACACTGGTCCAGCCTTGTCCTCCCTCTCACAACTCCATAGGTGGGCCACCCTCCCCAGTGCGGATCCTTGCCAGGCGCAGCCATCAGAAGAGGCGCTCCGCACCCTGCTGCTTGCGCTTGAGCACTGTCCTGTGCTGCAACTTGGAGCGCTTGGGATCAAGAACCCAGGCTGCTCATGCTCAGGCAGTGCCCTGTGCTGTTGCGTGAGTGCTAGAGTATGAGGGCCAGCGCAGCAACCCACAAGACGTCCTCGCAGACAGGCACTTCGCAAGCCCGTGGCACAGCCATGTGCAAAGGCACTCTCCATCTGCTGCCTCCGCTCAAGCAGAATCCTGCTGCCCACGCTCAGGCAGTGCCCTGTGCTGCCGCTCAAGAGCTAGATTGCAAGACCCTGCAGCCAGGCTCCCCCCTATACGGCAAGCAGCCCCACCTTCGCCGCCCTCCCCCGAGAAGATCTTGACGGGCGCAGGCGCAGGCCCCGGCCGGGCAGCCCTCGGCAGTGGAGAGGGGAGCCGGGGGACGTCCCCCTGCACCGTGGGCCCCACGCTGTACTTGGAGGCCTTGCGGGAGGACTCCCCAGTCAATGGGGCCTTCAGTTTGAATTCGGGGTCGCCCACGCCGAAGGGCTTGCCCTTGCGCTCTGGGTCCAGAGGGCTGTCCCCCTGAGACTGCTCCACCTTCTTAAATAGCCTCTGCAGGAGGCAGAAGCAGGACGTCAGCTTTGAAGGTGGCAGCGCTTGACGAACAGCGTCTGCAGGGGTGCCAGGAAGATGGTCCACAGCCCCTCTGCAGGGGGCAGGAGCAGGGCGATTGAATGCGACGGTGGCATCTGTGCACAGTGAAGGAAGCACAGGTGCACCCCTGACAGCTTCTGCAGTGCAGAAGCACGGAGAGTCAGCATACTGCACCAACTGGGGGACGGTGTTCGTCTTGAGACTGCTACATGCCCTCAGTCAACCACTGCAGGGGCACCACAGAGGCTCTGTGGGCAGGGAAGAAAGAGCTGCATAGGGTGGGCTCACAGAGCAGCTGCCGCCAGGGCAGTCAGGGCCGCGGTACATCCACACAAGCTGCACTGAAGGAGCCCCTTGCGTCTGCTCAGCCTTCTCAGAGGACCACGCCAGGCTGCAGGCAAGCATCATCAGCAGGAAGCGTGGGCATCAGCATGCAACCTGGCTGCGCCAGGCAATGCTGTGGGGGCTTCCAGACAGCCTCTGCAGGTCCAGAGACAGCACGATGTGCATGGCGTGGAGGCCGTGTGCACACTAGGAACTTAGTCTGCCCCGCACAGTAGCAGCATCTGCTGCACCGCCTGCCAGCATGCTGCTCTTGTCGACATACACACACAGGACTTGTGCCGCATGCCCTGCTATGAGCTGGTTGTTGGCAAGCACCGCAACTGATTATTAGAGGATAAAAAACTGCCCTAAGCAGTAAAGCAAGCTCCAGTCATAGAGTCTGCTGCCACGGCTTGGGAGCAGCCAACACTCCAGGGGAACCTCTCGTCCAGAGGGCTGCAACATGCATTGCCAACTTTTCTTGGAGCTAAGGGACTTGTGCTGTGCAATACTGTAGCATGACGAAAGCCACTCAGCTGAATTTGCAGTCTGCCAGCAGGGAAAGGCATCTCTTGCATCTGGCAGGCTTGCGCTGTGCAAGTATGCGCACCAGCAAGCTCCCTGAGTCTGTGAGGCATCACAGTGGGCATTCATTCCCAGGGATAGCATGGTTCACCAGCCACAGGCAGGCAGGGACACTGTGATGATACCTGGATATCCTTCTGCACCCATGCAGCTGTGTTGGTCCAGTCAGCAAATGCTGCGCAGCATCCGGCAAGATTCTCACCTCCAGCTGTGTCGTAGTCTTCTCCAGCTGGTCACTGGCTGTCTCCTTGAGGCTAGCGGCAGCCACTGGCTGCGCCATCAGCACAGCGGCGGCCAGGGCAGCTGCCATGGACTGGCCCAGCTGCTTGCCAGCCTGATGCGCATGGCACCTGGTGGGGCCGGCTGCTGATCGAGATCGCAGGTACAGGGGCCGGCAGCTACCTGTGGACCTGGCATGCGGCGCCCTCAGGCTGCATCCACCGTGCAGTCTGCAAGCCATGATTTGAGGGATGAGCGTCGAACTGCAGAGATCCACTCCAATGCCTGCAGTCCTGCGTCTGAGGCTGGGATGGAAGCACGTTTTGAATGCTACTTCCTTAGATTGATAATCCACTCAAGACTGAAAATGCTTTCACAGCTCACACAGACAAGTGCTGCCCCCAGGAAGCTGAGCAGAGCCATGCAGCTCAGAACAGTCGCAGTCTGAAGGAGATCGTTCGCTTTCTTGCCATGCTGTTGCAGCTCCTTCACAGGCAACCACCTGCAAAGTTCACAGACACATTCAGCTATTGAAAGTACCGCTCCCTTACATGCTGGTCCCTGCACGCTGGTTCTGTGGGCAGCGCGCTTCTCACCAACAGAAGCCTGCTTGGAGGCCATTGTGATGACTGGCGGCTGACAGCCTCGCAGCAGAGGGACAGCAGCTTCTGAATTCAGGCCGACAAGTGGGGTGTTGGCCAGATTACTGGTGAGGGGCTTGGGCTGCTTCTCATGTGGCTGCAGCTTGATTGCTGTGGCAGGCAGCAGCTCATGGGTTGCAAGGGAGCTGCTCACGGCTGCTGTGGATGGCTGACCTGGTGGCTGAAGCAGCTGACATGCTGCATGGCCATGGGCTAAGCTGGGCACAGTGCACTGCTGTTGGAAAGTCAGCTGCCTGCGCCAGTCTGTTCTGCATAGTGTGGAAGGCAGTGGAGCAGGTGCAAGTAGGCGGCTCGCGAGCAGGTGGCTCTGCAACAACATGCTGTTTCTGCCAATCATTGAGAGGCTGCCTGCGGCATCTGCAAGCGCACGCCAGATGAAGTCCTTTGCCACACAGGTGCAGGACGCCAGGCTTGGGCAACCAGCTGTCGAGCTCAAGGCTGCACTTCACAGCACCATTCTGTTACGGGCCAGACCTGGCACGCTCATATGAGCATGCATGCTCATGCCCTGGTCTGTGGGCAGCCATTCACGGCATGTACAACCCTGGCCTGCATTCCGTCTGCTGTCTGTCTGCTTGCTTTGCATCATGCAGACAACTGTCTGATGAGACATGCCTCCCCTGCCTCACAGACCTCCCAACAGACTCACTCAGCAGCCTGCTCACCCTGACTCCTGGTGATGACCACATATCCACACTCACAGGGTTTGAATGATTGGAGAGCAGAGTCGCCAGCATCTAGTAGCGGGGTAACATGCAAAAGTTGATGCTGTGTACACTGTGGCCTGTTCCGTGAGCTCAGAACTCAAGCAGGGAGGCACTGTGCTCATCAGCGGCTCCTGCAGGCCTTTTGACTGCTTTGAGACTGCTGACCAGCTGCAGCACAGCATTCTGCATCACGTTGCTGAGAGTCCTTAGCAGGCAGGCCTGCTGACCTGTCATGCCTGCTGCGAAGCCCAGCTTGCACCCTGATGCGCCGTGAGGACGCCTCCAGCACGAGCCGTGTGAAGGTCATCACCGATCTGAATGGCTGTGCGCTGTACTTCAGCCAGAATGTGGTGCCCGGCAAAACAAGCAAACCTTAAGCTTAGCCCTTCCTCATCCCCTTCCATGACCAAATGGAATGCATTAGCACCTGCTGCACTGGGACTATAGTGATATGACTTCCAAGTGTCTGAAGACTTACTGCTACGGTCAGGGTGAGCGGCTGATGCCTTTTGCTCTGCTGGTGCCACCTGGTGCAAAGAGTCTTGGAGCAGCTGAGAGTGCTGAAGCACAATTATAGACTGTAGTTGTACACAAGGCACTGTTCATGGTGTGGGCTGGCCTGGAAGCATGAAAGCCCTCGAGCACCTGATCAGGTTCATCATTGACGAAGCCACGAGGCATGATTTAATGGTGGCTGAAGACTTGTAAGAAAGCATGCTAGGCGCTTACGTGTCCTTGCCGATGTAGTAGGCGTGCACGTCTGGGTCTCCACGCTGTTGCACCCATTCATACATCAGGGATTTGGGCCGCAGAGGCTCCTTGAGACCTTGCTTGCAGGCCAAAATCATCACTTGGTCGTGCACATAGTACCGGCGGCCATTGATCTTGTAGTACACGCCCTCCGTGTCCATGTACAGCGTCTTGTCACTGAACCAAGGGATGTGGGCGTCCACCACGCAGGGCTTATCGTCGTTGACGATCGGCAGTCTGCTAGGGGCGTGGTGTCGGAGCCAGCAGCAATGATTTATGAGGCCTTGAGCTGTTTGATTTTTGAGGGCGGAATCTGGCTCAGGCTAATCTAAGAGCGGAATGCGGCGGCCTGCCAGAACTGCTTGTAGAGGGTGCATTTGTGCACAGTGAAGCACTGGATCCGGGTGCAGATGACCCACACTGGTGGGCGGGGCAGGGGCCTGCATGCCCTTTGGAGTTAAGCAGCTGGCCATGGCTTTCAACCACTCGATGGGAGGCCTCCATGCAGGCAGGAAAATACTGAGTGGCAACAAGATCAGCGAGGAGGCTCCACACAGCACATGTTGCCATCGCTCTGTTGAGCAGGAATGCAGAAGCAGCATCATGTGCTTGCGCCCTGGTGTTGCAGGACACGCAGAGTATGGAAGTGGAGCTGTGCAGACCGTAGGCCTCTGGAGCAATGTGCTGCACCGCACGAACCAGCTGAGAGCCACCACTCATGCCCTGAGGTTTCAGTGTAGCTGAGCATGCTTGTGGTGGCAGCCCCATGTTGTTTGTTGTCTGCTGCTGTGCTTCCAACTTTGTGGGGATGGGTCTCTTTGCAGAGTACCAGTCACTGATAGGCTGGACTCAACATGCTGCTCACGGTCAGGGGTCGGTTTGTGGGCCATTGTGATGCACTGGAGGCTGACACGCTGGCAGCAGAGCTTGTGATGTTGGGCCAACAGCTGGAGCGGTTTGCCAGGTTGGTGGTGAAGGGCGCCTCTTGGGCCGCAGCTTAAAGTCTGTGGCAGGCAGCAGCTGAAGGCTTGCATAGGAGCTGCTTATGGCTGCTGTCAATGGCTGACCTGGTGGCCTGAAGGAGGCAACATGTTCCATGGGCTGAGCTGGGCACACAGCAGTGCTCTTGAACAGTCAACTGCCTGCGGCATCTGCCAGCCTGCCCTGCATAGGATGGGATGCAGTGAAGCAGGTGCAAGTAGGCGAAGTTCAGCAGGTGGCTTTGCTTATTCATGCTGTGTTGGCTCATCTCAAAGACGCTACCTGCAGCATCTGCCAGCGCACGTTTCTGAAAGTCATGTGCAACAGAGGTGCAGGACATAAGGCCTGGGCAGTCAGCTATTGAGCACAAGACTGCACTTCAGAGCACCATTCTGTTACTGGGCATGCTCATGCTCTGGTCTGTTGGCAGCCATGTGCAACACTGGCCTGCCTCCTGTCTGCTGTCTATGTGGTTGGATTGCATCATGCAGATTAACTTTCACCAGGGGACCAGATGCAGCCAGGGAATACCCACGTGCTAGCTGGCGCTACTGCCGCATTGCTGAACATGTTCTCTGTACCCTGTGACTGTCTTTGAGGCAAGCGTCCAGGCCCTGTCCCACCCTCGCCAGCAGGTGCGGCCATCGCACGCTGTCTGCACAAAGCCAGCAGAGCTATCTGCGGTGCAGCAGGAGCTGCTGCTGTTGAAATGCTGACGCGGTCACGGAGGCTGATCTAGGCTGCTTGCTCATCTAAGCTGGAAGCTGATGCCAGTTGAACCTGACGCCAAGCCCAGCTGACCTGCATCCTAGCACAGGTTACAGCGTCTGAGACCAGTGACTGCTCCCTGCGCATGACTGACGTGCAGCACGCTGCTGAGACGCTCTGCTCTGCCTCAGCATTTCTGGACACTGTGACCTGTGTGCAGGATACGTGCAGGGCATCCACCAGCACGGGCCATAGCCGCGGCAGCAGCCGCAGGCCAGCCAGTCTGGGCAGCAGCAGTTGTGCAGGGCAGCACTACCCTGCAGATTGAGCCTGCCCACCCACTGCAGCGGGATCCTGTCAGGCAGGCACAGGTGCAGGCCTTCCCAGCAATGCTGCAGGGAGGGATCAGCCCCATGACGCAGCATCTTCAGGCGCCTAGCTCTTAGGCACCTGGGCATGCGGCTGGTGATGGCAAGGCGAAGGCAGTGCAGGCCGAGAAGAGCAGCCTCCAGCAGCAGCTGTTCATGAAGGAGATCCCAACTGCTGCTGCTGGTGTCCCCAGCTCAGTTCAGGGGGTTGGCTGCCGCGTGGCCAAGGACCAGGCTGAAGCTGACGACAGGGCACAGCAGTTGCACAAAGGAGGCATGTCGCGCCTCAGCACTTGCCCTTGAGCAGTGCTGGGACACATGACATGCTGAGCGCTTCGACACATGGCTCTCCTGCTGCTCTGGGCCTCACGCCGCAGCAGCTGGCTGACGAAGGTGCTGTAAGCAGGAGTTTGCCTAGCTGCTGCCGGCAGGACCAGCAGGCCCTTCCAGTCGCCAGCTGGAAGCTCTGCAGAGTGCGGCACTGCAGGTCAGCAGCAGCCAGCCACCACCTGGTGGTGGGTGACCCAGGCTTCAGAGCAGCATAATGGGCTGAGCCCAGGCGCAAGGCGTAGTGCCTCATCAGGCAGCTGAGAGAGCATGTGGGCTCAGGCCAGCCGCAATTGTCGGGCAAGCAGGCTGCTGGTGCCAGCCAGGCACTGGCTTGGCCGCCTGAGCAGCAGCGTTGGCAGGCAGCCATCGTAGATGCTGTTGCCTCTGCATGGCATCCCATCGCCACTGTGCAGCGCAGGTCAAGCAGCCCTCCCCAGCAGCACAGGGAGATGCCCTTCAGCCAGCAAGCTGCAGAGACTGCCACTTCACTCAGCAGGGAAAGGTGCCTACACCCCAATGCAGGTGGCAGCAACCCGCCCTCCAATTGGCAGGCAGAATGCAGGTGGGCATGCCCCAGCATGAGGCACATGGCATTACATAACGGTGAAACGCCCTGCCAGGCATATGTTGCCACTCACAACGACTGCTTCCTGGCTTTTGATGTCTGCCACCTAGCAGGCCTGCTGGCTTTGAATGAGTGTAAACTTTTTACACTCATGGTGCAAGCAAGTGCACTTTATTAATCGTGCAGGTCAATCATGGTCACACCAGTGCATCTCCAAAATCCAGCTCACATGCAGCAGAGGCAGGTGGGCTGATGCGTCTTGCTCTGCAAATGCCACCTGGTGAAAGATCTTTCTGAAAGTCTTGGAGCAGCTGAAAGTGCTGAAGCACAGTTACATGGCGACTGTGGCTGTATACAAGGCATTGTTCATGGTGTGGGGTGGCCTGGGAACAAGCTCCTCAGCAGATTTATCATCATGAAGCCACAAGGCATGGTTCGATGCTGGCTGCAGAGTAGCATGCTTGGCAGCGCTTATGTGTCTGGGCTGTTGTAGTAAGCCTGCACATCTGGGTCACCATGCATTTGCACCCACTCATCCATAACAGCTTTGGGCCGCAGAGGACATTTACGACCTTGCTTGCAGGCCACAATCATTACTTGGTTTTGCACATAGTATCGGCGGCCATCGATCGTGTAGTACATGCCTCCATCGTCCATGTACAGCGTCTTGTCAATGAACCAAGGGACCATGTCGACGTCCAGCAGGCACGGGTGGTCATGGCCGACAATAGGCAATTTTGCCATAGGCGGGGACTTCGCGGGGTCAAAGCCAGGGGCCATGACGACATCCCAGGGCATTTTGAGGCCATGAGCTGTCAAAGTTTGAGGTTCACAGATGATATAACGAAAGTGGAGGAACTTCAAGGCCCGGGATCTGCCCGAACTGCTCTGACAGAGCTTACATGTGTGCACATTGAAGTACCGCGTGCAGGCAAGTGACCCACATTGGTGACTGAGGCTGCATGCCCTTTGGAGTGGAGCAGGTGGCCAGGGCTTTCAACCGCTCGAGGAGAGGCCTCTATGCAGGCAGGAAGATACTGAGTGGCAACAAGATCAGTGAGGATGGCGGCAACAAGTGAGCAGGCTCCACACAGCACATGTTGCCATCGCTCTGTTGAGCAGGAATGCAGAGGCAGCATCATGTGCATGCCCCCTGGTGTTGCAGGACACGCAGAGTGTGGAAGCCCAATGTGCAGACAGTGAGTCTTTGGAGCGATGCGCTGCACCGCACCATCCAGCTGAGAGCCACAACTCATGCCCTCAGGTCTGAGTGTAGCTGAGCAGGATTGTGGTGGCGGCCGATGTTGTTGCTGTGTTGCTGCTGTGCTTCCCATTTTGGTAGCTGGAAAGTGTCTTTTTGCCAAGTGCATGTGGCCCTCACCCTGTGCCTCTGAGTGTACAGTGAAACATTGAGAAGCTTGATCCTGCCCTGCACAGGTGCATAGACAAGGCAGGAGGTCTGGACCGGTACCTGCTCAGCACCAGGGAAGACCATGTCCAGTCTGACTTGGGCATGAAGCTGAAGGCCCAGATTCACGCTGCCAGGCAGCAGCACCAGCAACTGCCACCAGCTGCACCCGCAGGAGTTGCTGAAGCCGCGGGCCCAGCACCAACTGCCTGACACCCCTCTTTGAGCTAGCAACAGTTGATATCCCAACCTTATGATTGACTTCCTTGAGAGTACTTCATAGAAGACTGCGCAATACAAAGCCATGGCTCAGCAACGAGCCCTCAAAATCGTGACTTGAACAGTGCAAAGACAATGCTCAGGCTCAGTGACATCAGGTTGACAGTCAGGCAGTGCAGCAGGTGATGGCCAGTGGAGATGTGTTCTGAGACAGGCTGATGAACAAGCAATGCTAGGGATGTTGAGGTGACGACAGGCAGAGCCAGAAAGGTATCATAAGTACAGGTCTGAGCCTGAGAAACTGCCGTCCTGCGCTTTCTGCGCATCAGCTGGGAGGCTTGAGCATCCCTTCTGGTGGCAGCTCGGTCAGCAGCCCATCTGCTGTTGCGTCAGGCTTGAGCTCCTGCCGCACAATGGTCACGCTCTGACAGCCATCAGGATGCTCCACAATTACAACTTGCTCTATGGGTGGTTGCCGTGGTCCATCGTCCTCCTGACAACTACGTGCAGCCTCCACCTGCGAAACAGCAGCGGTGCGCAGCTCAGGGCACAGCTCAAGAAGACTGCCACAGATAGAGGTGAGGCATAGGCTGCAGCTGAAGACTGGATCATGCTGTGAGTGCTTCAAGAGCATGACGTCATCAAGTAGGTGCAGGACCTCAAGGCCAGGGCTTCATGCCAAGGCAGGGAGCCACCAGGTGGTGCAGCCAGCTACGGGACAAAGTCACCTCTGGGTGGTCGGCACGGTGTTGCAGCGCTGCTGCACGTACCCAGCGCTGTCTGATGCCCACAGAGATGAGGATGATGAGCATCACCGCGCCAGAGGCCAGACTGATCGCCACAAACATGATCGTGAAGATGTGAGATCCTCTGCAGACGTTTCACCAGAAACTATTCAAAGACGGGCTATGGTGGTGGATGAGAGGCAATGCAAGTGCAGGTTACTGCACTGCCTGGGGCAGGCAGCATTGCATAATGCACGTGGTCGTGGCCCCAGCAGCACTCACTTGCCCTCAGGGAAGAATGCTGGGGTGTATTGTTGCCCTGGGACAGGCCCAGGCGGCTGTGGAGCCTGGGTCATGCTGGGACTAGACATGCTGTGTTGGCGCTAGATATGGGCCTGCTGAGGTGAAGATTTGTCAGCTCCCCTTTCAGCCAACCCTTGACAGCCCCTCGCAGGGTGTCTCCACAAAGGAGCAGGCCCCGGGCCAGGCGCCAGCACCTGACGGCAGCTGATGCTGAGGATGAAGTTTGCGCACCTTAGATGGAAAGGTGCCCTACAGACTCGTCCCTGTGGCTGGTGGCCCTCCTCGGAAGGAAATGAGAACGTGGGCTGCTAGATTCATACACGTGACTAAAGCAGGTCTTGTAAAACCACCATGGTATGAGGTCCTAAAGTGCCCATGCATACCTCTGAGGGAATTCCAGCAGGAATGTGGCAGATCAGACCTGCCTTTGGGTGTCGATGTAGGTCCCAGTTTTGTACTTCAAGGCCAAGTTCTGCTCATGACAGCCACATCAGTGCTGCAGGTGCATTTCGTGGACGCAAATGTCAAGCCAGCAAGCAGCAACCCGTTTCTGGAGCGCAGCCAGCATCTGAGCGGCAATCGGGAGCCAGCAGCAAGCAGCAGGATGCCCCTAGCAAACCAGGCAGCAGAAAGAAACTGCATTCAAGCTGGGATGCAAAGGAGGCAGGGCGGTCCGGCCAGGAGGGGGACTTCCTGAGCAACCTTGGCAGCAAGCAGGACTACAACATCAATGTCACCCACGGTGTGCACTGCAGTCCCTCGTAGCAATCGCCCGTGCGTCTCAAACGGCAGGGCGCCTGCCCTCCCCGGGGTTCTGCAGCAGGCACTGTTTCCAGATTTCCAGCAATGGGTGCCCAGTGCCACAGCAGGCTGCTGAACAGTATGCCAGGCCATTCCTCAGTCTGCATCAGTGACATCTCAAATCAGGATGCATGCCATCTTCAAGTCTGCAGGAGGCCATGCAGCACACAGTGAGCTGCTGCAGCGTCTGGCGCCTGCATTCCACAGCTGGCTGCCCACCATCTCATCGCTGTTCTGCAGGACAGGGGATCGACCACCTGGACAGCCTGTTTGTGGGCAACTTCCTGGGGCGGCAGAGTGACATTGGCAGCGGCGAGCTGCGGGACTGGGCCTTCAGGAAGTTCAACCACCTGGTGCGCCATCTAATTCAGGCTGATGAACCCTCAGGCTGATTGGAGGCTGCAGAGGGCAGACTTCCCTTTGACACAGAGCCGCCAGTGCTGGCTCCAGCCATGCTTGCCTTGTCACACACCACTTTGGCCACCCCATGGTCGGTCCAACCTGATCAACACACTTCACACTCACTTTCCAACAGAACACCTGGCTCCGCCTGCAGGTAGGAGACTACTATGTAGCCCCATCCTATCTGGATGCAGTCGCGGTGAGCCCCAACAGCTGTGATGCCCAACTGCTGCCAGCTCAGCACACTGCTGGGTCTCAGAGCCTGCGCAGCTGGCTCTGCATGGGCCATGACTGGTCTGCAGCTGGGGACCTCCCTGGTGCCTTGCTGTGCAGGTGCACATCACGAAGAACTTCCTGATGCGGCATGGCGCATTTGGGCCCCATGTGAGTACCATAGTGCAATCTGGCTTGTGGGGCTTTTACGACGGAAGGGCAACCTTGCTGGTGAATCGGAGCACACGCAAGGATGCAAGCAGCTCTTGTTGATTGTGTTCTGTTTCATCAGCCTTTGCTGTGCGCACACTTGCTGAGACACTTGCTGCGCACTTGCTCAAAGATACGCATGAGAAGGCAGTGTTCTGGCAAACACTGCATCCCTTCTTGCACTGGGTGCTGCCTTGCAAGCTGCCACGGCCATGGGGAGCTAATGGCCCCTTGCACAGATGCCTGCGTTGTGGCAAATGACTGAAGAGGCCCTGTCATTCAGCACCATGGCTGCGTGCCCGGGCCTGCTGCGACGCTCTGCAAGCACAGCCTGCATACCTTCTTTAGGACCCATCTTGTGCTGCTCTATGCTGTCCCCCATCTCCTGTGTGCTGCTGAGCCGGTGCATGGCATCGCAAAACTCCAGCTGCAGCTCCCATGCACCATATCTGAACTGCTGGGTGCTGCATGGCAGGCCTGCTCACACCACTGTCCCTCACTTGCCATGTCCTGGTGGGAAGGTGGGCAGAATCATGAGTCGCTGTTGCTCCTGTGTGCCATGACTCACCTGCTGTGAGCTGCATGGCAGGTCCGCGTCCCCCTCATCATGGGCATCTGGGGGCCCAAGGGGCAGGGCAAGAGCTTCCAGGCCGAGCTGGTCTTCAAGAAGCTGGGGTGAGGGCCAGCATGGCAAGTTCGCAACGCCCAGCAGGGCAGCTCGCCACCAATGCAGACTGCTTGAACCCTGCTCATGCGCCCTGCAGCATCCAGCATCACGTCCCTGTGTGCAGCCCTGCAAGTATGCACACAAACAGCTCAGGCCTGGCCACCGCCCAGGTAGGGCTCTTCGGTCTGCACTCGCTTTTAGCCATGCCTCCTTGAGAAGGGCAGGGGCTCAAGTCAGTTTTGGTGGTTTGCTTACAACCACCCTGGAGCAAGTGACGTCATTTTCATTGAATGGTGATGCAGCTGTGGTGTGCCTGCTCTGCAGGATTGAGCCCATCATCATGTCTGCTGGTGAGGTGAGCTGCTCTGTTGTTCCTGAGTGACTGGTCCACAAAGAGCCTGTGAGGACGCTGGACACACTGTCACTCTCTGCAGCTTGAACATGAGTGGGCTGGGACTCCTGGCCGCCTCATCAGGGAACGCTACAGGTCAGGGAACTGGAACCACCTATGCCATTGCGCCTATACCAATGACACCTATCCATACCAATGAACTCTCCTTTGTTAGACGATTTCTAGGGCCACTTGTAGCACTGCTGTGTGTCTTGCTTTGCTGACATGGCCAGTGCTTGACATCTCAGCAGATGGTGTGGACTTTTAGGGTGGCAAACCCTCATATGTATTGGGAACCTGCCTTTGATGGGCTCTGAAGCAACTGACTGTGCCTTCAGGCGTGCAGCAGAGATTGTCAGAGTACGAGGCAAGATGAGTGTGCTGATGATCAATGACATTGTGAGCCCTGGCTATCTGTTTGGGACTGGCTCAGGTGCTGCAGCAATGCCAAATTCACCTGTCTTGACACAGCAGACCATGGCACTTGTCTCATAGGAGTTGACTGTGTTCAGAGCACCATCCCAGCATGACGCCTTTGGGTCTGCCCAGGCAGACACCCCAACATCTGTCCAGCATTCCCATTGGGGTATTGCGCCGAGCAACTCATTGCCCTGCTGCAGGATGCTGGGCTTGGCCACTTTGACAACACACAAGTGACCGTAAATAATCAGGCAAGAGCAGAGTGGGATGCAGGCTGCTGCTTGTTGCACCGCTGCAGCAACTAAGCTGGTCTCAATGTTCCATGCCGCCCCCCTCAATTACAGTTTGTCCATTCTTTGTACCTCTCACTGGACTTGCAGCCCTACATTCATGTGCAAAGCACTTCCTGACAGTTGTCGGTCGCACAACACCTGCTTCTGCTGAAGCGGTGCTGTGGGAAGCAATTGACAAGCTAGTTATGCACACCTCATGGGCAAACGTCATCTGCGGCTGGCGATGACTCAGGTGTGCACCTGCAGATGGTGGTCGGGACTTTGATGAACATCTGTGACGACCCCACAAGGCAGGTCTTCCTTTCTGGCTGCACGCTGCTCATCTCCACCTGCGTGATCACCACCGCCTTGCGCAGGCAGCATCTGCCAAGCCGCCTCCCAACTGCGCTGTGTCAAATGCTTTCCCCCAACCGCACTGTGTCAAGGAGCCCCTGCATTCTTGTTGCTGCCTTCCCCGCAGGCAAATGGCTAGGCTTGTCGGCCATGCAACAAACCAGAGGTGCTGCCTGCAGGGTGTCCATCGCTCAGGAATGGCGGGAAAATGACCGTGTAGAACGCGTGCCCATCATTGTGACTGGCAATGATCTGAGCAAGATCTTTGCTCCCCTCGTCCGAGATGGTCGCATGGTGAGGGTGGGCTTTCGTGCTGCAGCTGCTGCCGTGCCCCATGCCACGCAGCGGCAACTAACGAACCTGCCAAGTGTGGCTGCTCAGCAACAACTGACACAGCGGAGGCTGACCGACCCAGGAGGCAGTGGCTGCCCTGCATGATCCCACACAGGGCTGCTCGCCCTGCATCTAGCCATGCTGCAGCAGCTCATCAGGCAGCAATGCGGTGGCTAACCTGCACCAAGGCACGTCAAGTCTGGCACGCCTGTATCTGGCCGCAATCACACTGTGCTGTCTGCCCCACTTCAAGCTGCACAGCAGTGCATGCTTTCTCTGCTGGGCCCCAGGGTACTGCATGGACAGCCTAGTTGGGGCCTTCCTTCCCATGCGAGTCAACCCCTGAGCAGCTGAGAGCTGCTGCGTCTGCCCCAGGGTCAACCTGCCTGGCCTCCAGCACCGCAGCAAGCTGCGGGAGGGCCACTTGATGTGACCTGTGCACATGAGCTCCCTGCTCTGCACGCAGATTGCGCACCTGCACTCTGCAAGGCCCCGGCATGTGCTTGCTACCCTGCTTTGCTGCAGAGCACACTTGCCCTCGGGTGCATGGCCTGTCCTTCTGCTTGTCCTGCATTGCTGATGCAAACACAACCTTGCTTGTGATCAAAAACGCGTGTTGTGTTCTTGGAAGGACAGGAGGGGAGAAGGAACAGGTCTTGCTTTACTGAAAGCACCTGCCTCATGCTGTTTGATGGCGCGCCCTGCAGGACAAATTCTATTGGAAGCCCACGCGGATAGACCTCATCAACATCCTGCATCAGATGTACCGGGTGAGCTTTCCACCCGGTACATCTTGCAGCTCAGCTGCTGCAAGTGTTATTCAAGCTCCAATAGCTTGTGTCAGCAAGCAGTGTTGCCTTCTACATCTGCTTCTGGCCATCTTCAAACGCTGGCAGCCAGGCACAGCTGCTAATTCTGAAGACACCTCTGCTTTCTCCCCCTTGCTGCAGGATGATGGCCTCACTACAGAGGACATCGGGGGCTTGATTGACAACTTCCCTGGGCAGCCCCTCGACTTTTTCGGCGCCCTCCGCGCCTCCACCTACGACAACCAGATCAGGAGGTGGATCACGGAGGATGTGATTGGCACAGACAACTTGGCCGACGACGATGCCAACTGGGCAGAGCTGGGGCGGAGGCTTGTGTTCAAGTGAGGCCTGCGGGCGGGGCTGGCCTCGTTGCGTAATTGCCCATCTCAGGCCCGTGGGGCTGGCGGTCAAATGTCAAGGGAGGCTACGCAGAGGGGTGGTTCAGCATGCCTTCTGCCTAGGCCTAGCTGTAGTGGTGATGGAATGCAGCCAGCAAAGGTGGTGCTGGCGCGCCTCAGCACATAGAGCACAATGCAACCATTGGCAGCAGACAATGCAGGTTGTCTCAGGGCGCGCATCTGGCCAACAGGCTTTGCATGCTTGCCTGCCTGCGACAAGGCTGCTTGCATGGGCCCCACCCTGTGCCCTGCAGACTTGCCCTGTCTACACACAAAGTAAAGTCAGGTAACAACCCAGGGTTGGGCTGCTGTTCCTCTCAGGTCTGGCCCTGGGTGGACCATGGCCCCCCTCAGACAATCCAGGGCTCAGCCTGATTGTGGTGGGTGGTTGCAGCCACCGTGCATCTTGTATTCCCCAAGCTGAGGTATCGGCAATCTTTGTAACCGCAGGGACAAGTTGCCAGTCTTGGAAGCTGTGACTCTGACACTGAAGGACCTGGTGGCAGAGGGCGATCGCCTGGCACAGGAGCAGGACTTCATCAATCAGCACAAGCTGTCAGAGGTGTGTACTGACTGCATGGCCGCAGACTCAATGACAGAACAGTGTTGTGCATGGCCGCCACTCAGAAGAATCCGTCAGATGCAAGTTCCCTGCTTGCACTGCGGGGCAGACTTTGCTGAAAAGACAATTAGCACTGTCAGCAGCTGGTTGTCCCTGTGCAGGAGTACATGAAGGACACTGGGTACAAGGGCAAGAGCCTGTTGGGGCTTCAAGGATAATCAGTGCACTCCCACTTTTCACTGCTCTTCACACTTCTACAGAGGCACCGTATTGGGTGCTTGGTTGAATTAAAACTTGAGAAAGAACAAGTGAGAGAGCAGCTGTCATGACTCAGAACCAATTCATTGCCATGTTTGTGGCACTAGCTTGATTGCGCATGGCACACGTCTGACAGTTGACTGCCTGAATTGAATACAAAATTGCCCACTGCCAGGCCGAAGATGACAATGAAAAACAGACCGACATTGTAAGTCATCACAGCCAACATGAGCAGGTATGCCAGCCCTAAATTCATGGCATACATTGCGCTGTAGGCTGCCTGCTGCCAGCTCCTGCCACTGCCAAAGGTTCTGCATGCGCATCACATGACAGACTTGGAGTCGCACCAATCTGAGAATCGCTGGAGCGGGGATTGACGCTGCTAGACTTAGGATGCAAGCTGAACCCTGTTTCGAACGGTGCCTGAGGTGCTGCAGGCAGCACTGTCTTTGGGCACCTTGGTAGCACTCATCAGAACGGCAACACGAGATGGCATGCAGTACTGGACTAGCAGCCTCGTGCAGCACGCACTGGGATGGCTGCAAGCTCGATGCTGCCAAAGGGGCTGCTGAGCTGTGCAGAGCGTGAGCATGCTGCCCCACCTCTCCTTGGCTGCTGGGTCGTGGCTGGCAGGGCCCAGACGCGGAGTGGCTCGCTCCCCTCGGGCTGATCCTGTCTCCAGACCCCTGGCTGACCCCGGTTCAAGTGGCTGGTACTCAGGCTCTGCCAGGTAGAGCTTGTGGAACCTTGCTCTGTAGCAGGTGAGCGCCTCGTGGATCAGGCATATGACCACCAGCACCAGGCAGGTGGCGGCATAGCCGCCCCAGGTATGGGTGTGCCACTGCTTGAACCACAGCGTAACCGATTTGCTGGCCTCAAAGGTCATCTGCACGACAGTTTGGGGTTGTGTGAGCGTGACTGGGCGGCAGGCAGCAGCGGACAGCCAGCCGCAGGCAGGCTGCAGCACACGAGCTTGCCTGCATGCTCATCATGTGCATATTATTGCTGGACATTGCAGCGCTGGGCTGGTCAGCCAGCCTGGTCAGCAGTCGGGCTGCACTGTACTGCAGGCCTAGCAGCAGCAGCCCAAAGCCCACTATCAGGCCCAAGACGTGCAGAGGCTTTTGCTGCTGCCTGAGCCTTCTGCCTGGTCGAGTGTGCTGGTGTGGTTTCTGGGCTGCCAGCACGGATCCCTGACTGTTCGTCGCCTAATGCTGGTACCAGCATGCCACTATGGCTCGCGAGGAAGAAGAGAAATGAAACGGGGACTCGGGATGCTTGACAGCTTATGCCCATTGATGGCAACTCTCAGAGTACGTTGCTCGATCTGTCCAGCGTTTCACATGGCTATAAGTGGAGTTAGAGTGGCTGGACAAGTCATGAATTCGGGCAAACATTCTGCATCCATTGTTTAACCATCCACCAGCGTTGTGCCCAGACGGTCAAGCTCTGTTACGTGGACTGAGTTAACTTGCAGCTTCCCCGAATGGATAAACGCATCTTGCATGGCTTGGGCCACTTGCTGACCCTCCTCGGAGCACCCCACCACTGCAACACATGTCGGCCCTGCCCCACTGATGGTGCAGCCATACGCGCCTGCAGGCAGCAAAACCCAGAACATGAGCTCATGTTGTCGCACAAGTGTCAGACTGCTGACAGGAGATAGGCAGTGGGCAAGGCAGCCGCTGGCAGTGTTTCCTGCCAGCTGCTGCCAACCGCTGACTGCACCTGCTCCTTGGTATGCTGTCACTGAGGATGCTTAACCAATTAATCAGCCCCAGATGTTCAGTACTGGAACACGAGGCGGCGTAAGAATTGAAACTGAGAGCAGGAGCCCTGTTTCGCTCAAGTCTGCTCCCTAGGTGGGCTTGGAAGACACATGACCAAGCCGATGTTTGGGCCACCACCATACGTCTTGTGGGAACCCACCTGCTTTCTTAGCAGCAGCCTTGACAGCTGCAAAGCCGGGGATGAAGGCTGCCCTCACTGGCTCCACAATCACGTCCGAGTCGATGCACTCCCCCAGCCGCTTTGCGTTCCCCTGCAGGATGGCGGTCGTCTGCAGTGCAGCAGAACAGCTGCTGAGATCAAGCGCCTGATGCGACTCAGCTGCACCTGTAAGCTGAGCTGCAAGTGCATGCTCCTCACAGCAGCAAGAAAGAAGGTGCTGCCTTCAGGCCTGCCCGCCCTGCTGTTCAACCAAAGCCAAGCTGCTGAAATTCCCTGACGAGCTTATTCATGCCACCCAGCCACAGTTTTTGCTGATCACACCATGAAGTAATGCATACGTCAAGACATGCAAATGCTGTGCAACATGGTTGTTGCCAAAGTTGGGGTGGATAGCAACTATTGTTTTTCACACAACTTCAATGCAAGAATGCCCCTCAAAGGCACATGCAAGCCTCACCAGTGCTCCGCTCATCATGCTGTTGTGGATGGCCGCCTGCATGGGCACAGTTTCGGGCAGCACCGCCCTCATCTCGGCCGTCGGGCACTCATACACTGGGTTTACCAGCACCAGGTGCAGAGGCTGGGGATAGGTCATCTCTATGATGTCCAAGGGCTTCAGACTCCTGCAGCCAGCCTGCAGAAGGTTGCAGCCCCGATGTCAGGCACCGGTCCCTGCTTCTGTAGGTCCTCTCCACAGGGCTTCAGAATCCTGCAGCCAGCTTCAGAATGCCTCACAGCCCTCGGCGTCAGGGTGCTGCTGCTGGCCGCAGGCATGCAGCTGTTACTGCTGGTGGTGCACCTGAGCTGTGCAACACAGCAGAGCATGAGGTGGTCCTCAATAAGGCATTTGCACCCGAGCGCTGCAGGCCTAGATGCTGCAATGGCGAACTTGAAGGCATCCTCAAACCTTACAAAAGCATTCAGATGTCATGCAAGCAAGCTTGGCCTGCAGGAGCCAACATTGACCAATACGACGGCGACACAGGCAAAGAGGGCACCAGAGTTTCTGCCTGACAGCTACAGTCGGGGAGAGACAAGCTGAGGCACAACCTGCAGGTGCAGGTGTTACAGCACCCCCCACCTGATGAGTCGGAAGCTGACTTGATGCGTTGACAGCATATTAACTACAAAGACGAGCACAGGGTGCAGTTGCAGGTGTAAGAGCGTCCCCACCTGATGAGGCTGAAGTAAGCTTTGACTGGCTGACAGAGAAAGACAAGCTACATGCCAAAGGCCGCAGTTGCAGGTGTCATACCACAGCCCCACCTGATAAGTGTGGACCCTTTTTTTTACCGGCAGCATGATGATGTCAAAGACGAGCTGCAACATAGGCTGCGGTCGCAAGTCTGAGAGCGTGTCCCTACCTGATGAGTGTGAATCCGCCCAGCAATGCGGGGCCGATGTTGTCTGCATGGTACCCGCTGACAGCCTCCTCTGATTTGAGGCCGGCCAGCACGCATTGTTGCTTGGTCAGGCGTGTTCCCAGCAGGGTGTTCACTGCCCAACAGGCTGCTGCAGCGCTGGCGGCACTGCTGCCCATGCCGCTTCCCAATGGGAGGCCCTGCAGTCAAAAAGAGCCTGTTGGGGAGGGATGCCTTCAATATGGTGCCTACAAGCTGCTTGTGCCGTTGGCCGGCAAGCTGCTGCAGCGCTGGTGGTGCTGCTGCCCATGCCGGATTCCTTCGGGAGGACCTGCAGTTATATCAGCCTTTTGGGGAGTGATGCCTTACATATGCTGCCCGCAGACAGATGTGCCCAACTGCACAGTCAGCACGCTCACTGGCAGAGCAATCTGGGCAGCCGCCCAGGGCCACATGGACCTCCTGAGCTGCCGCCAGCAGCTGACCCCACATTGCTGGAGTCACTGGGGCTGTCTGTTGGCCCCCTTGAGGCAGCAGGTGGAGCAGCTGGCAGCAGAAGCAAACCACTGGCGGCACTGCTGCCCATGCCACTGCCCAGTGGGGACCCTCTAGACACAGAAAGACTGGCCTTGGGTGCTTGCTGCTCACATCTGGCAGAGAGGCAGGCACATGCAGAAGGGTGCAGGGTGCAGCACGGTGTGTGTGAAGCTTCTGCCCCAATGAATTCCCTGCACTCGAAAGGTTGGGACTGACTGACTGCCTGCCTGCCGGGCAGGTCCAGCAGAAGGGCAGGCAGATGACAGCAGCAAGCACCCACAAACGGCCAGAAAAGGGCTTCCTCGAGCATTACCCTGCTTGGTGGCTGAAACAGAGGCCTGCTAGCCATGTGCAAGTACATGCTGCAGGAGGCCAGCATCAGCCAGAGGGTGAGAGGGTGCAGCAGAGCGCCTGCCCTCTTGGCCCCTATAGGGTGCCCATTGGAGAGCTGCAGCTGCGGGGCCGCTACATTGTGACACAGGCTCCCGCACTGCCATGCCTGCTGGCACAGCAGCAGTGCTCGCCCCAGAAGGTCTGTCACTGAGCCTTTGCTCCGCGCAGCACCTCCATCGTGATCCACAAGGTAGCAGCCAGGCTGCATGCAGCAGTGCAGAAAGGGCTGCAGGGCGGGTGGACCACACGCCTCTGCACACCTTGGCCAGGGACAGAGATATGGCTACGTCCACAGAGTGCCCTGCCGCCTTGTACATGTCCAGCGTGGCCTGGGCAGCAATGCCAATGCAGTTCTTGGCTGGCTCCAGGGAGAGGCGGCCACCATCGCCAGTGATGTGCTCGATGGAGAGGGTGCCAGGTGTGCCTGGCACAAGTTTGGCTGTCACCCGGTCGCCCATGCCCTGCATGCGTTGAGGATGCATGCATTGGGGGCGATGCGGCTTTTGCAATTCAAAAGGATGTCTGCTGCTCTGTGTATGCAGAGCACTGCAGCCACACACCTTGATGGCGCAGCCTAGCCAGTCGAAGCCTGGTCCCAGGTTTGCAATGGTGGCAGGGGCAAAGGCGGTGACCTGCTGGTGGCTTTGCTGCTGGGCCCGTGTGGGCCCTGCATGTCTGGTCCTGACATGAGCCTGCCAACGAGGCTGCCGCCTCAATGGGTTACGCTGGTGATGGCATGCAGTGAGATCCTGCAGGCGGGCCTGCCTCCCAGTACTGTGCATGCTAAACGTGGGCGGTCTCAGCACTGCGCCAGGATGGCAGATGGCCAAACGCTCATGCCAGCTGTGGCCAGGTCTCACAAGCGGTGGCAAGACCTGGAGAATAAGCTGCTAGCTCAGCAATCCCAAACGGGTCCTGCAACCGGATCTGCAGCGATGCTGCCCCAGCAGCACACCTGCCACGGGCAGGTTCAGCAGCCTCTGCCGGCACGCACCCCAACATGCAAGCGAGCCCCTCGGCAGCACAGTGTGCTGCAGAGCAAGCGGCCAAGGCACAGCCTGACGGTGCCAAGAGTGTCCCAACTTGAGGCACAGGAGGTCGCAGAGGCAACACCCAAGCCCCAAGACCAGGACGGCAATGGCAGGCCTGATGACATCCGGTCCAGGGCCGTCTCCAGGGGTGAGGGCTGACGTCTGGCACACCCAGAGCTGTATGTGACCTGCCTTGCAGCCGTGTGCAGGGCAAGCGCTGCTGCTGCCGTTGCTCTCTGTGTGCTTTGCTGGCTTGTGCTCACTGTACGCTGTCCCCCTGGCCGCAGCACCCAGTTTCAAGGGACACCAGTTCAGTGCCAAATATGTTCCTTTCAGCAGTGTCCAGTCCAGGCAGGCCAGTCAGGAGGAGTACAACCTGGATGAGGTTGTTTACAGGCAAGTGCAAGAAGATGCTGCTGCAGAGCAGCTGCACTTGTCAGGGGACGTGAGCTTGAAGAGCCCCTCACACCATGCCGGGAGTTTGGGCGCGCAGCTCCGACTAGGGGCAGGTGCTGTGTCAGCCCCAAGCCCCTGCCAACATGTCAGAACAGGACCTCCACTGGCGCATGCCCCCACAGCTGTCAGGACCTGGCTGTGTCTGCCAGGCGCAATCTGAGTGCTCCTTATTGTGCTGCCAGAAGGCCAGCAAATGCTGTTTGTTCGTTCTTCTCAAGGTGTGCGTGTGCCCACTGGGCCCTTGCAGTAGCCTGCTTGGGTTGGCTTGCAGCCCTTAGCGCACCTCACTGTACCACTTACTACATCTAGTACAACAAAGTAGGTGTCTGTCTGCATGTGTTGTCAAAGCTCTGCTGACCGGCCTGCAGGGCCACTGGCAGCAGATTGCTGGATGATTGCAGGACGGTCGACCTGATAAAGATGGCAGAGCATTCATGGCCCTAAGCACTGCAGCACCTCTCTCAACAATTTGCTGGCCTGACTTCCAGGGCCACAGATGGCGGCCTGCTGGATGTGGTGCACGACACCGAGGCTCTGCGCAACGTTGACGGCAAGGAGTGGCGGCGCCTGTTTGACTCCCGCGTGGGCAAGACCACGTGGCCCTTTGGCTCAGGGGTGTGGTCCAAGAAGGAGTGGGTCCTGCCGGTGGGAGCTGCTGAGTGTTTCGTGTTCAGCAAAGACAGATAGCATGCTGTAGTATGTGGCAGCCCGACATAGCCGGAAGCCTCCTGGGAATGCTACAGCACACCACACCATTTGCGTTGGTTGGTCAAGCACCCTGCTGCAACACGCCACAGCAATTCTGTGCCTCCTCAAGCTTACCCTACAATCAGCAGCACCACTGTACTGCTTGCTGCTGAGGTACCCAACCTGGTGGCACCTGTCCAGCATGTCAGGCGGCTGACTTCTGTCAACTCAAGGCTGCTGATCTTGCCATGCTTGATCCAGGCTATTAGCTTGCCGTACCATCTAGCAGCCTGATATGGCCAGGAGCCTCTAAGAACGAAGAGCTGCCTTGCCATGCTACAGCACACCATGGTGATTGTGTTGATCGCTCAAGCACCCTGCTGCAATGCTGTACCTCCGCATGTGCCACATGTCTGTAAAAGACTGCACCGCTTGCTGCTGAGGTTTCGACCTGGCGGCAACTGCTGACATGACAGGTGGCTGACTTCTGTCAACTGAGCATGCAGCAGTACTGACACTGCACCTGCCTTCCCGCTCTGCAGAACATCAGCGATGATGATGTGGTCAGCATGTTCGAGGGGAACAGCAACTTGTTCTGGGCAGAACGTCTGGGCCGTGAGAGCCTTGGCATGAAGGAGCTGTGGGTGAAGCAGTGCGGCAACAGTCACACCGGGTCATTCAAGGATCTGGGCATGACTGTGCTGGTCAGCCAGGTGAGGCTGGGCATGCAGTGCAAGGGGACTTGAGCTGGCAAGTAAGGCAAATTTGGGGCATGACGGTGCTGGTCAGCCAGATAAGGAGAGCATCAGCTGCCAGCATGGGGCTGGCAGTGACAGGCAGTTTCAGAGGTTGAGCAGCTCCCAAACAGGTGAGCATCTCAAATTCGCCGTCCAGGACAGGGGTACATGCAAAGTGACAGCCTGGACTGGCAGCAGTGCAGCGCACCGCTGCAGCTACATGTGGGCAGGGGCAGTACGCCTCCCGCATATCAGTACTCCTGACTTGCAACCTGTGCTGAGACGCTGTACAGCTCCCCTCTGGCGCCTGCAGGTCAACAGATTACGGAGGATCAAGCCCGATGCGGTCCAGGCGGTTGGCTGTGCGTCCACTGGGGACACCTCAGCCGCTCTGTCCGCCTACTGCGCCGCAGCAGGTGAGTGACCTGCTTTTGCTCATGACTGCATGCACTGCTGAGCAGCTTGCTGAGCAGGCTCCTCCACTAGCATCTTGCGTACCATGCCCTGCACAGACAGCATGGCCTGTCCTTGAACCTTCTTCAAACTGCTGTCCCAGGCGTCCTCGTGTATCAACTGCATCCCCATGTGCTCTGGCCCAAGCTGATCCCTTTTGGAGCACAATCTTCTGTGCAAACCTTGCTGTCAGCCGCTTGCTGCCCACAGAGGCACAGACACCGCTCTGAAAGATCAAGCTCAGGCACGGCTCCCCCAAATGCTGTGCCCAGCACACTGTGTTGATTCCCCAGCTGAGCATCTTCTCTGCTGCGCCCTGCAGGCATCCCTTCCATCGTCTTCCTGCCTGCCGACAAGATCTCCCTGGCCCAGCTGGTGCAGCCCATTGCTAATGGCGCAATGGTGCTCAGCATCGACACCGACTTTGACGGGTGCATGCGCCTGATCAGGGACGTGACCGCAGAGTCGCCCATCTACCTGGCCAACAGCATGAACAGGTGGGGTGGGCAATGCAAGGCTCCCAAAGAAAGCAACTCAGCCTCAGCTGCAGGCGCAGCTGCCTAGGCTTGCATGTGACCTGCAGGGTGACATGCACAGGCATGTGGGCACCCGTGTCCACCCCTTGAAGGCCCATTGTGTCTGCCCAAGAAGAAGAATTCATTGGCAGATCTTGTCCAGCATGATATTCCGTTGCCGGGGAGGCCTTGAGCGCAGCTTGGCTGCAAGCAGCTTGCCTGGCAGCTTAGTATTGGCCCATAGCACCAGTGGACCTACAAGTTCACGCCATGGTGTGCCATCATTCAGAGGGCCCTCTACAATTTGCTTGATCTATGTTCTTACAGCCTTGGACATTCCCCTTGGCTGCAGTCTGCGCTTGGAGGGCCAGAAGACGGCGGCCATCGAAATCTGCCAGCAGTTTGACTGGCAGGTCCCTGACTGGGTGGTCATCCCAGGAGGCAACCTGGGCAACATCTACGCCTTCTACAAGGGCTTCAAGATGTGCAAGGACATGGGCCTGGTGGACCGGATGCCCCGCCTGGTGTGCGCGCAGGCCCAGAACGCCAACCCCCTTTACCAGGCCTACAAGAAGGTGAGGGGAGTACAGCAGGGCTGGTGCTGCTGGGGTTGGGCACTGCAGATGGGCCCAAGCAGCGTGCACGTGAACTGTGCATGGCGAGGGCGTGCAACGGCCCTGTGTCTGCCAGTCATGCTGATGAGGCACACATGATTGCGGCAGCAGCACTTGCGCATGTCTGCATGCCCCACTGCCACTGGGAGTAAGCAGCGTGCCAGGGCGCTGCATGGTGTGCATGCAGGCAGCAAAAGCCTTGCAGCACGATACACTGATGCCACCCTCCTGCCTGTGCCTACATGGCTGGGATGCAATTCATCGTGTCCTGCATCCTGGCCTCCCTTGAGTTCTGCATCCTGGCCTCCCTTGAATGCAGCACAAGACACCAACACCCACCCACCCTTGCCCTGCAGGGCTGGGACACCTTCGAGCCTGTCCGGGCGCAGACCACCTTTGCCTCAGCCATCCAGATCGGCGACCCTGTCTCCATCGACAGGGCGATCCTGGCGCTGACAGAGACCGATGGCATCGTGGAGGAGGCCAGCGAGGAGGAGCTGATGGATGCAGCCGCTAGGGGGGACCTGACAGGTGTGCCTGCAAACCTTTACCTTCTCCACGAGGCCAGGGAGGAGGAGTTTGACCTGAGCCCTGTTAGTGACTGCTCAACAGCAGGGACTGCACTGCATAAGAGGAGCTTGTAGTGCTTGTCCAGCCGTTCTGCACTTAGAAATTGGCAAGTGGGACCTCGTGCACGATTGGGGAAACTGCACAGGTGCGCCCTGTTGTGTATTGAACCTGTGTGCGGACGTGGCAAGGCATTGTGGACCTGGCCAGGCCCCCTGCTCCCTGCTGGCCAAAGCGATGCGGCAGTTTGTGGCTGAACAAGGCACTTTTGCACAAAGCAGCTTGTGACTGTGGAGACCTCACGAGGCAGAGGCTCCTCGCTCGCTCATTGGCATGCGCAGGTCTGCTTACAGAAAAGCCTGCCCGATCAGCAGAGAGCAATGTGACGTTGGAGCTGAGGGATGCAAGATGTGGCTGCACGATGCACGTTTCATCAGGCTGCTGCTTTGCCTGCACCAGGAATCAGCCTGCGGCTGCAGCCTGCCTGAGCCTGTTCCCTGCCACTGCCTTCAGGCATGTTCAACTGCCCCCACACCGGCGTCGCGCTGGCAGCTCTGGCCAAGCTTCGTGACAACGGCACCATCGGCAAGGATGATAGAGTGGTGGTCGTGAGCACAGCCCATGGCCTGAAGTTCACGCAGGCAAGCTGGGTGTGGCCGAATCCTGTCTCAGCTGTGACTCGGCAGTCCCACTGCTCTGTCACAGCTGACAGGACCGCCGCAAGTGGCTTCCTCTGCGCTGACTGGGAGCACCACTTCCTTGCTGCTGCTCGTTTTGCAATTATATGCCTCACATGGTTATGTCCACTGCCTGCAGTCTAAGGTGGCATACCACAGCAAAGAAATTGAGGGCTTTCAGCATAAGTATGCCAATCCCCCAACCCCTGTCAAGGAGAACTTTGGCTCTGTAATGGATGCTATCAAGCAGAAGTTCCCTGAGATGCGCAAATTCACATGAAACTTTGACTCTTGATTGTGATGCCTGGTTTGTTGAGACTTCATTGCCATCTGTCCTGCTCCTGAACGCTGCTGGTCAGTCAATTTTGTGTTGATTTGCTCCATAAAAGCAGTCTACCATTAGTCTGTCAACACTGCATACATTCACCAGGAGGGCCCTGTTGTCTCAATGAATTGTTGGGAGGCTTACTGTCAGTGAGGTGCTGTCTGGAGTGTGGCAGGGGCTAGCATTCATCCTCGCGCAGGAGCAGATTGGGTATGCCCTTGCTGACAGGGAACCTTCTGCCTGTCTCGGGGCATATGAGGGCGCCCTCCTCAAGCTTGATCTCCAGCAGTGCATGGTGGAATGCTTTTTGGAAGTCCTCGTCATCTTGCAGCATGGCCTCTGTGGCCTCCTCTGGCAGGTCTGTGAAACCCATCTGGACGGCTGCCGCCCGCAGCACTGGATACTGTATTCTGCTCCACATGTTGCACAGAAAGTCTGGGTCAAAGTCTGCCTGGGTATTCTCCACCTTGATGGGCTCGATCTTGAAGGGGTACCCATTCTTTACGCCCTTGATATTGCAGGCCAGCATGTTATGTGTGAGGAGCTTCATCTTCCTAGCTTCTCAGAAGGGCGCCGGCAGCGCAGTGAGCCTGCATCAGGTAGGCTGGCTTTACACTTTTAGTCTTGCAATGGAGAGGGCTGCTGTCAAGTAAGTAAAGGGCTGACAAGCTATAACTAACAGAGGCATGATGCAGCAGCTGGCCAGAGCACATCAGGCGGCTGGTCACTCCCCATGGCCCAGAGTGCAACATGTGGCAGCAGCCGTGCTACAGCTAGCCGCCCCTGGAGGTCAGCATGGGCAGGCTGGTTGTGACGTGCCATCCCCAGCCTGCTTTGATGACCTCCTGTCTCTTCCCGCCTAGCAGACCTTAGGCCTGCCGGATGAGATCTTCGTGACAAACTTGGCACTGCAGCAAAGCACTTTAGCAGGGCCCCAGCTGCCAGCCGCCCAGGGCTGGACGAGGCCAGACTGCTGGCTGATGGTTGTCTGCATCCAAGGCACAGCTGCTCCACAAAGGCTGCATGCCGCTGACAGTCCTGATGCCACCACTCTCGCACAGCAAATTGAAGCAAAGTGCTTCATCCCTGGGCGAAATATTGCTATGTCCTGCACTCCTGCTGAAGCTGTGTGTTGAAGCCAGCACACCTCTTAATGAGGCCTCAACGTTCAACAACATCCAGGTGTTTGACAGGTACCAGATTATACTTGTTAGGGATCTCAGTGCCATGTGCATGTCTCATAAAGAGTGCTCCACCATTGATGGCCCAGTACCTCTTGAAGAATGGCATTGACATACTGACAAATCTCAGACCAGCATCCAGCAAATTCAAGTGTTTAACTGAAACGTCTGTGCTGCACCACATTGTGCATCAATGCATCTTAAAATGGTATGTCAATGCTGCGCTCAGGTGCAGCACCCAGCTCTCAGTTGTGAATGCAGCAGTGCTCTTCATACATCTGCTCACTGATAAGGCTGGCATCTGAAACAAAAATAGACCTAAGTGATGCTGCAGGATGCAGCTAGCAGATTGCTTCAGCTGCCTGAATGAAGCAGGGAGTGTTCTCATGCTCTGGGAAGGACTCTTGACCTCTCCACTCTCATAAATCTGGCAGATGCAGCACACTCCTCTCTCTGGGGCAATCTATCACTTGATGTTGCAGCTGTCTGTGTCCTCAGGCTGCCTGGCCTGCATATTCAACAAAAGCATGGCTTTGACAGCACCTCTGACAGCATGCAGGATCTGTTGAGTTCCCAAGTGCAAAGAAACAGCCTGCCTGATTGCGCCCGCGGGCAAAGGGGTTTCGGTCGCAGTCGTCCAGTCCAGAGAAGACGTGATTGACGTGGCTGTGGCAGGCCTCGTCGGCGCGCACCGCCAGCAGCAGCTCCCTCATGCCGGCATCCTCGCCCAGTCTCCAGTACATCTTGGCAATGTCAGGAGCCTGCAGGGCAGCGTGCAGCCTGATGTGACAGAGGTTGAGAGGGCCTGCTCAGCCTGGGTTGGCAGGCAGGCCAGGGGGCGTCAGCAGCCTCTCTGAGCTGTCCTTTCAGCTCTCGTTGGCCAGCATTCCTTTTGAATGAAGTTGTGTGAAGGTAGCAGCTGTTCAAGGCACCCAGCAGCAAGTTTCTGTCAGCGTCAGGGGCCTGCAAAGCACAGCAGGGCCCGAGCAAAGCCCTGCAGTGCAGACAGCACCAGCTCAAAGCAGTCAATATCCCCGTGTCATCTGCAGCTGTCCAGCAGCACCATGAGCTTCCCTGCAGTTTGGGCAGGCCCCTCTCAGAGAGAACATGGCATGCGATGCTGACATCTTGCGGGCAGTGCCACAGGAACGCCTGTCCTCCTCAACTACCGCAACTACTCAATTGCTCGACCATTCAGGCTGAGGCTGCTTTGCTTTGCCTGGGACAGGCACTGCTGCCAGCTCCTGAGCTGCACCCAGCCGCCACCCGGGCTCTGGCTGCTCAGGCCTGTGCCGCAGACCATGGAGTGGCCAGAGCACACCAGGGCACAAGCTGAAGGTCAAGGTGTGGTGACGACAGAGTCGGCAGTCCTGGCGTGCTCAGCGCAATGCATGCTGCACGCTGTGTGCCCTGCTGCATGTACGCGCAGGCAGCAGTGTGCCAGGTTCCCTTGACCAAGACAGGTAGAGCTGCGCTGCAGCTCCCAGCAGACAACACTGTGCCACCCCACCCCAGGGTGGGTGCAGGAGCACTGCATGCAGATCAGACACCCACCTAGGGTTAGGGTTAGGTTTTCTGCCAGCAAGGGGTGCCAGCATGCGATGTCCTGCCTACATCCCTGCCTAGGTGGGCAGCAGCTCATGCATCACGCCAAGGACGTCAGGGAACCGGCCGCCTGGCAATGCCCTTGCATGCAGCCCTGCCAGGAACTGGAGCTAGAAGTATGGGCAGCCCAAATTCAGTGGACCCCTTTGCCTGAAGATGGGCCTGTGTGCTCATCCACAACTTGTATGGCATGCCTGGGGGTGTTGACAGCCTCAAATCCTCACCTGTGTATGTGCCCAGGTGGGCAGGTTCTCCACATCATGTATGGCATGTGTGTATGTCTTCACAGCCTCTTCCTCCAGGTACCCCACAAAAGCGTGGCAGCTCTTGGGGCTGATCAGATAGGCCTGCACAGGGGCACAGCAGTCTCGCGGGGATCGCTGCAAGCCAACGCCAGCAGTGCAGACGGGCAGGGCTGGCTCTTGCGGCTGATGAGATGGAGGCTGGTATGCAGTGGTGAGCTGCCAGGCGCTGCCTCCGCACCAGATGGCGCAGATGACTATGGGGAAAGTTGGGGGGGGGGGGGGGGGGGGGGGGTCGGGGGGGGCAGCATCAAAGGGGACCATCACAACCCAACACCACAGCCAACCAGCTCAGCCGAGTACTGCAAGCAGCCTGCAGACTTGATTCGGCACGGGATGGCGTGGGGCAAGGACAGGGCAGGGCAGATGTGCAGGCTCACCAAAAGGTATGTGCTTACAAATGTTTCAACTCAAGGAGGATATCTAGAGCCCAATAACATCACAGCCAATGAGGCTCACCAGTAGGTACATGTTTACAAAAATGCCCTGCAGCCCAAGAAGCCACAGCCTCAGTGAATGCCAGCAGGGAACCCAGGTCTGCCTGGCACAGCCAGCTGATTGTTGACCATGACTGTGCTCATGCACCCCTTGTGCCCCGCAACAGCATGCATGCCTGTTAGCAGACACCTGCACCCCGCCCAGCTATCAAGTTTCGGAAGATCAAGCTCAAGGTCCTGCCCCCACTCAGCTGTTGAACGGAGCAAGTGAAATGAGCCCCTGTAATGGACGTGGGCCGAAACCCAGAGGCCCCTGCCTCAGCCCTCAGGTGCCCACCTGGCCCAGCAAGACCAGGCCCCTGAAGACAGGCCCCGGCTGCTTCAGCGCCAGGAAGGTCAGCAGATGCATGCGCTCGTTCTCTGCCTCCTCCAGCAAGGTGTGCACCCAGCCGTGGTCCCGCCTGCGCAGCAAGCACAAGAGCTTGGACTTCTGCTCGAAGTGCAAGTTGGATGCCATGTCTGCAGGGTGCACCACATCAACAAGTAGAGTGTGGCCGCCTTGCAGTGCACAGGCAAGCTTTGCAGGTCGACCAAGCTCACAGGCCAGCACAAAACCTCAAAACAACTGTTGTACTGCTCAAGGGCAGCATGCCATGGTGTGGCAGAGCGAGTGCAGACGATGAGGGTGTTCAGGCTCCTCACCTCATCTTGCGCAAGGAGTGAAGGTGCCTCAGCATTGCAGCCACCATGCCAGGGACACCTGCACCGGCAGCTGAGCGCCTGAGCACATCTGTCGCCAGGCCACTGCAGCACAATGCATGGTAGCTTAGCGACCAGAACCTTTAAAGGTCACAGCACGTGCGCTCCAACTGCAATTGGCAGGGCATGCTGCACAGTCAAGCTGTCCTGATCTGGAGGACCTCAGATCTGGGTGCACTGCTGATTTGGCTGCCTGCAGAGTTGGCGTGTGGGCCGGATTTTGCAGTGTGCGCCAAACCATTTGCGAGGTCCTGTGCTATGTGTAGATGAACAACCATGCAACTGCAAACAGCACAGATGGGCTGCACAGAGGCAGTGAACGCCTGCCACAGTCTGAAACAAAAGGATACAGGGCATCTTGCCAATGGCTGATCGACAGCTGGCACTCGCTGTGTATGGGCTTGACACAGCCAGAGATCCAGGTCACAGTCTTGCACTGAGGATGCAGGATGCCGGTACTGGTCAGCACGCCACCAGCAACCCTGCCACCTACAGCTGCTTGGCTGTAGGAAGGCGGCCTGAGTGCCACAGTCTCATTTACAACAGAGGCTACGGGGTGCAGGCCAGCAGGCACACCGCAGCTGCTGCTTGCATGCTTATTGCAGCCACTGATGGACATGCCTGTCATGTTGTCCAGGCAAAGCACCCGCTTGAAGGTGATGTGCTGGCATTGAGGTCCAGCAGACTGCAGGAAGCATGGCTCACCTGCCACAGTCTCTAGGAAGAGGATGCGCTGCAGCCACTTCTCTTCGCTCATGCTTCTGTCGGGGCGGTAACCAGTCAGCAGGTCAAAACTTCGGCGCATCAGCTGCACTGAGTAGTAGCCCATCTTCTCATAGCCCTGCAGAACATGGGGACGCACCAGTGCAGTGGTCGAAGGGATCATCCAGCCGGCGAGCAGCGCAACACCTGCCACGCGTCACGCTGCTGCAGGAAAGCAGCCAGCTGTGAAGGCAGCAAAGGCAGCAAATGCAGCCCAGAGGGCCAGGCAATGCAGCAAAGAGAGCAAGCCGGAATGCAGACCAAGGGGTGGAAGGGCACAGCAGCATGACTCACTGTTTTGGGCGGTTTATGGCGAGGGACTATACTTTCTACGTACTCCTTGCTGTAGACTGGCTGCAGGCAGCACAGGTGTTGGCAGTTGTCGCAGGTGTGGGACAGCAGGCATGAGCTGGTGCAAAAGTCTCAGCATTAGTGCTGCAGCCTACTTGAGCAAGCACCACAAGTCTGTGCCTGCTCATCACATCCAGCTCAGAGGTGCAGCCTAGGGCCTGATGCAGACCACAATGCTGCTCAGCAGGGGGTTATGTCAGAACATGTGCAGACAGCAATGGCTCCAGTAGCCACTAGGGATGCCTTGAGCTGGGCAGCTGACATGTACATGCACTGCAGATCTGACTGGGGCTTGATGCTCGCGGGTACAATGGCGCAGCGCCAGCCGGGAAAAGCAACCTGTTGCTCCATATGGGGTAGTCCATGATGAGTATGCCAAACGAGAGCTTGGAGTCTATCTGGTGAGTGATGGCACCAACAGACCTCATTGTTGCATGTCAAAGTTCCCCCTATGTCACTGGACTACTGCTCATCCCAGCAGGACCGTGGTGGTAGGGGGGGACCAGCCAAGCTGATGCAGGAGTCGCCTGCCTGCAAGAGCGGGCTGCTTCAGCACACAGTCGCAGCCTTAGTGCACACCTGCCTCACATGGCCAGCTGTCCTGTCTTAGAACACCGTGTTGAAAGACGACAGACTAAGGTTGCCCCTCCAGCTGGTGCAGGCACAGCCCACCTGCATGAGCAGCCCGTCTGCACCAGCAGTGGCCTCAGCCATGACCAGGTGCTGTCAGGGCGGCATGTAGCAAAGATAGGCAGCCCCAGGGCAAGGGCACTTCATCATTTGGATTGCAGGGGCAGGCAGCCTTGTGCTCCTGCCCCAGTGTTTGTCCACCAGGAACAGGGGTGGTGATGGGTGACTCAGTCTTGTCTAAAGCAGGCACAGCCCACCTGCATGAGCAGGGAGAACCCTGCATCTGCGGCGGCCTCGTCCATGGCCGAGTGGTGGTCCATGCCTGCGTGGGGTGAGATGACGCCGTCCCCCTGCGTTCCCTGGGGGTGCCTGCCGTCTGCGGGCTCCACGGCAGCATTGCTCTTGGCGGGCCGCCCTGGGGTCTCCAGAGGCTCCTCGGTGTCCTCCACAGTGGCTGGCTGCAGGCAGGGCCATCACGCGCCAGTGTCAGGAGCAGCTGCTCAGATGTGGTGTGTGTGGGGCAGCCAGGGGTTCCTCAGTGGCCTCCAGACTGGCAGCAGAGGTGCCAGGCACCGGTGCAGGGGCTGTAGTAGGGGCATGACTGAGTGTGGCAGGCATCTCCAAGGGTACAGGGATGACTTGTACAGTAGTGACTGCAGCCATGGCATGCATCTTGTGACCTGTAGTGCACAGGCTAGACACCTTCAGAGGCTGCACTGTCTGCTGTATCACAAGTGCCTGCAGGCATGCCACACAAAGGGAGGGTAAGGAGGAGACAAGAAGCCAGCGCAAAGCTGGTATCCCCGCCAGCCAGTGAGGCATTGCCAGTGGGTCGGCACTGCCCTTCGAAGTGACAGGCTGCAAAACATGCAAACGCCGCAGAATGGTGGTGGTGTTGATGGGTTCCTTGACTTGCAGCACAGGCTGCGCAGACACAGGCGAGATAGCTGCTGAGCGGGCCCAGCAGGTGCAACTCCTGCTGCCAGTCCCATCTCAGCCTCGCAAGTGTTGAATGTGCCCGAAAATCGGCAATGACGATGGTGCAGGGAAGCAACGTGGGCATGACATTCCATGTGTGCAGCATAGCCGGCGTCGGTTGACATTTGAGGCATCGCAGGGTGCTCTGATACGCTTGAAAGCACGTCTGAGTGCTGCCGAAGCAAATGCTGTGCCTCCACAGTTACAGCCTGGGTTGCATTGCATGCGGTACACAGACAGGGCAAGCGTAGCAGGGCTCACCTGAGCAGCAAAGGGCCGACGCTGTTGGCAGGTCATTGATGCGCCAAGGGAGCTGACCTGGCTGCCGTGATGCTGCATGGGGAGCACTGTCGGGCTACTAAGACTACGGCTCAGGGGCCAGCCTGGTACCAGTGGGAAGCGGACAGGGAGACAAGCAGCTTCCTGCCGGAGCATGCTTGCCGCAACAGCTTTGCCATGGCACAACACTCGCTTCATCAGAGAGGCCTGTACCTTCCTGCCCGTCACAGATCAAGGTGTGTTGAAACGAGTGAAGGCAGCTCCTCACATTGTCAAGCTATATATATAGCGAATTTAGAGTCCTATCCACAAACAATTTCAGAACATCATGCAATCCAATCCATATATTGGATGCCATGCAGGGCCATCATGAAGTGGCACAGCTGCAATGCAGGTGCCAGCACCAGCCCGCAGGGGGACTGGGTCTGCTGCCGCCATAGAATAGCAGCTGCTGAAGTGTATCACCTATGTATAGCACCATGAGCGCATCCAGTATGAATGCTTGCAAACTGTAACTGAGGTGCCAGTCACGAGGTATGAGCCCTGTGCCTTGCTGCCAGAATCAGACGTTGGTGGCCAAAACCTGTCTCCAAACATACTGCCAGTGTCAAACTCTGGCAGTCCAGAATCCGAGCTGATGACTGCCCTAGAGACACCACTTTCTTTGGTCCTCATCTACTTGTGATGCGCCATGGAAGAGCCCAGAACAGAGGCACCCCAACAGCAGCCAAGACGCCCTCCACTCTGAGTCACGCAATGTGACGCATCATACGTGAGGCCTGCTTCAACCTCCAAGGTTCCACATTGGCCATGTCTGCCCAGTGCTGCAGCTGCGGCTCTGGTGCATGCGCAATCTTGGCTTCTACATACTCAGCCAAGGCCCGTGCTCTGTAAAAGCGGTTGAACCAGATGGCCCCGCCTGTCACAACGGAGATATAGAAACCCAACTGCAAATAACCTCCTGGCAAATTGAGCTTCTCAGCCAGAAAAGGGCTGTAGAGAGGTGCATCAGTGTTGTACTCAACTGGTACCTCTGTACCTGCACAAGTCGAGGGGTGGAAGTGAGTGTTGCCATGTGTGCCAGCAGGCAAACATCCGACCATGTGATGGCTGGCTGAGTGGTCCTAAGTCAGCTGCAAAAAGGCAGTGTGTGAGCAATATGCATGTGGGCTTTTAGGCGGCTGATGCATGAGCAATCTCACCTCTACGCTTGCACCACTGTCTGCTGGGCATGGCATTCATGTGCTTGGCTGTACCTGGATCACACACTTTGCCTGGGTCTGCAAGGGCCACTGCAAGTCTTGGCAGTTGCAGACCACTGCAAACAGCCATACCTGGCAGGCAGACCACAGCACCTGCAGACCTCACCTGGGGCCTGAGGCTACCATGAACCCCTGGCAATGGATCACATGCATGCTGAAAGGCAAGTGATGCTGTTACAACACAGCACAGATCCTTGTGATACTGAACCTGACCTGCTGTCTGCCTGTCAATCTCCGCTATCACGTTCTGGGCCTGCATCTGAAGGTGTGCCACCAGATCCCTATCGTATCCTGCGCCTTTGTCCAACTCTTTAACTGCCAGGCTGTTGAGATTGTGCAGGTCCTCCTTGAGCTGATCCAGTTCTGACAGAGATGGCCCTGCCATGTCGACAGGGGCTGCAGGCCAGAAAGACAGAGGAGTGGTCAAGCTCGCATCAGCTACTGTCGACAGAAAACAGCACAGCTGCGAGACAGGCAACTAAGTGCTTGATACAGCTGTTCTTCATTGCCCACACGGATTGGTCGAAGGTGCGTGTCTTTCAACCAGGTGAGCGGCTTTACCCACTGGCAATCAGGGTCAGTGACTGCAAACACTGCAGCTTACTGATTGATCTACGTCTTTAAGTCGCCCCACTTGCCATGTTCGTCCCACATTTCGTCTTTTGAACAAGAAGGAAATGATGAAGAAGAAGATGAGACGTCTGATGAGCGTCCCACCTTGGAGCAATTTAGCTTCGATCCTGTACAACATAAAAAGGCATGCATGGTGGAGGACCTCAGATGACATTAGCATCTCTGAGCTTGTGTACTTCCTCTGGATTTCTCCCAAGTTCTGCAAGGATCTCTGACGTGTGCTGTCCCAGCGCAGGTCCTGCCCAGCGTGTGCACCCAGGCGTGCCCACCATGACTGGCAGCATGGCTGGCAGTGTGTACTCCTCCTCACCTGCAGCCAAAATGCAGCTCAACACAGGGACCCCTAAGCCAGGCAGGCATCCAGCACATCATGAAGCCCGTGCCAGCGGCTGAAAGCACCAGCCAGCCCAGCAGTCAACGTTGTGTGCAGGATAGAGTCAGAGCTCATCGTGGGACTCACCCTCAGGCGCTGTTGCCTCCTCAAACATGTCCCTCTGCTGAAACTGCTCCTCTTTGTAGATGTCTGCAGTGCTCAGGATGGGCCCGGCCGGCACCCGTGCCTCTTTCATTGCTGCCATGACCGCATCAAGGGTGTGACTCTTGACCCAGTCACCCAACACCTGTACAGAGGGGCTAATTTGTGTATGAAGAGGCACTCACACAATTCTGCAGACATGCTGCCAATGTGCCACTGCACTTCATGCTGCGAGCAGGTGTTCGCCTGTCCATTACTTTGCAAGGCCAGCATTCTTTCGGAGGCGCCTGGTCTAGCCAGGTCATGCAGAAGCATTCTTGGCTGCTTCAGCATATGTGAGTGCCAATGGGCCAGAATGCAAACACACCTGGTAGATCTCCATCTCTCTTTGACACCTCTGTGTGTTGGTGGCGTAGTCAGGGTTCTGAGCTCCCATGTCGGGCCTTCCCACAGCAGCCATGAGCCGCGAGTAGATGGAATCGCCATTACCACCTGCGCATATGGCGTGACTGACAGAGTGGAGGCTGGAGCCTGACACAAGTACCTCATGCTCGTCTCGATGCTCATACAGGTGGTACCATGTGCAGGAGGGCTATGACTCCCCAATGCATGTTCAGCGTGGCGTTGCTAATTCCAGGTGACATAAGATCTGAGATGCCTCACCAATGATTATCCAGCGTCCATCCAGCGTCTCCAGCGTTGCCGAAGGCACCACACCTGCACACCATCACGGCTTCTGTGCAGCACGCCATGATTCTTGCTCACTGACAGGCAGCTCTGCTGCTAGTCCAATACGGTAGCAGGCACAACTTGCAGAAGGACCACACTAGACTGGTGCTGCAGTAGCCCAGATGATCCTGCTAGGCTTGGCCAAGTCAGAGTAAAAGCACTGCTGGTCATTTCCACCTGAGATGGTGCTGCCAGAGGGCGGCCGATCATGGCCATGGTGCACAAGCTCAGGGATGCAGCCCTCCAGCATGTTAAACATGGACTCTGAGATGCTGGCGTCCACCACCTGCACGGCAGGCTCTCAGAGGTCAGGTTGGTCAGCAGTGTGGCTGGCTGCAGTTGTTGGTGTACACCTCGTCTAGTCTACTGATGATGGCCTCTGGAGTGCTGGTACCTACTGCTTGAGCGGCGGTCTTCAGCAAATGGGAGCAGGGGTGAGCCAACAGGTGTGATCTCTAAAGCCGTGCTTTCCGGCACTTGATTGGGCTCCAACAGGCCATGCATGTCACATGCAATTCTTCCTGGAAGCACAGGTGCCACATGTTGGTGCACAGGGACCGTCAAAGGAGAAGCTGAGCCCTTTTGCTGCTCTCAGGAGCATTGGACTAGCACCAATGCAGGGCCTTCCATGCATGCACAGCCCACACTGTCTGTCAGACGGCACCAATACGGTCGTCCACTGCCCAGCACATGGAGGCTGTATGTATGGGTGAAGAGGACAGCACCAATGCAGCATGGCACCCAGCAGCAAGACAAAAATTTTGCCCATCAGGCAAACAGTCCCAGGGCACAGGGTAGAGCGCCAGCATCGCTTCAGACTCCTTGAGAGATGGCCCAGAAGGCACACGCTTGCATCTCGTAAGATCAGGGGGGATGCTGCCAGGCTGGGGATGCTGCTACACAGCTGATGCGTTTACAGACTGCCACCTGCAGGGCTTTCTCACAAGCCAGCTTGGGCTCAGGCCTTGCAGACCTAAATCCTGGATCTTACATTCTAAACAGCCCACCTGGCCAGGAACCTGCTTGTTGTGCGTCTGGCGGTGCAGCAGAGCCATGGCGATGCCCAGCGCGGCGTGCAGTCCTGCCAGGGTGTCCCCCAGGGAGATGTTGGGGCGCACAGGAGGGCGGTCCGCGAAGCCGTTCAGGTGCCTGCCAGGGCACTGCACACAGGTTTTCTTCAGGGCCAGGGCCGCCAGCTCTCTCTTTCCATTCTATTGCAGGTGCCATGGGTGGCAAGTACTGCTGGGGACAGGCTCGTGTGCCGAAGGCAGACTGCAATCCCTATCCTGGTGGCCACGCCTTGGTGTCAGCCAGCAGGATGCCAATGCGTGCCAAGCGCTGCATACCCTGTCAGAGGTTTGATAGGTGGCGCCCTGGCACAGTGGGCATCCAAGAGGCGGGGATGGCAAGTGGTGTCACGCTGCCATGTGGATGACACTGTGGCTCTCACCTGAAACCGCCATAGGCTTCGCAGACGCTGGCATAGCCAGGCAGGCTGGCCTTGGGCCCGGTCTGCCCATAGCCAGATATGCGCGCATACACCAGCTCTGGCTTGAGGTCCTGCAACAGGTGATTGGCACAGTCAGCAAGGCTGTGTGACAGGTAAGGTAAGTAGCTTTTGTAATTAGCAGAGTCCAATGCGTCTACGTGAGGCGCGGTTTTGCAGTGCAAGAGTTGCCCTGCTTGAGGTGGCAGCTGTCCTGCAGGAGACACTTGGGCTGGTGGAAGACAACGCCAGTCAGCCCTATAGGTCAGGTGTCACCCCACAGACATGAGTGACCTGTGGAGTCAGCGGCGTGCCCTGGCCCTTAGCGTATGCATCATCAGCGCTGCAACTGAGACACTTGAGGCTGCCCTGTGCCTCAGCAAGACAAGGTGGCCCCCTTGCACGCCCCTGTATTCAATAAAAGCCGTCTGCCTGCTCTCTGACCTGCTGTACCTCTGGCATGCGGCCTGCTAGATTCCTGGCAGCCACAATTGCGGTCTTTTCTTGGCAGACACTTGCTTACAGCAACAATCATCACGAAGCACAAGGAGTTCATGAACAGGAATGCACATAATGGTGACCCTTAGCATATCAACTCCTGAGGAGATCAAGACGCTGGGCCCGTGGGCAGCAGCACATTCTGTTGGTGCCTGCATGCCTCACAGCAGGGACACACACTGCTGCACAGCAGCTTCAGCTGGATTGCAGCCCACATTCTGGGCACAATTGCGAGACCCAGCGCAGATTCTTGGCCATGTGCTGGGCCTCACAGTGCTGACCCTGTCCACGTTGCCACTCCCTGACACACCTGCGGGCCCAGGGTTCTGTCCCTCCATGACCCCAGGGCTGGATTGTTCTGCTTCTAAGCTACTGCAACCTGAACACAGCTACCATCCGATCCAGGCTGTGTCTCTGCCAGTAACAAGGAGTGGTCAATGCCCGCTTCCCCTTGGACTGCTTGACCACACCAGACTGTCCCACGGCAACCACGCTGAGGGTGTGCCGCAGAGCGTGCACTGGGTGAGGATTGTGAGCTGACGCAGCATTCTCCAGCTGAGACGCCGCCAAAACGACAGCCAAGCATGAACAGCCAGTGCCTAGGCGCTCACCTGAGGCCCCAGCCCCCACTTCTCCATAACCCCTGGGCGAAAGTTCTCCACCAGCACGTCCGCCCTGTCAGCCAGCTGGCGGCAGATGTCGCGCCCGGCCTGCTGCCGCAGGTCCAGCGTGAGGCACCGCCGGTTGCGCCCCTGCAGGGCCAGCACAGCTTGCTTGGAGCACAGCTCCTGCATCTCCTTGGTGGCAGCTGACGCAGGACCGCGCTTGCAGCAATGCCCCTGCCGGCGACTGAGCGGAAGGCGCCGCTGATTGCTCCTCTGCAAGAACGCACTGGCCTCAGTAGCTGCAGGGGGCATGGTAGCAGGGGTGCAAGCCTGTGGACAGGAACCCTGACTACGGTTCATTTATCATTTGGGGACACGCATTTGCAGAGCAGGGGATTGCACCTGCATGCAGGAGGTCTGTGTACTGGATACTAGACCTGCAGTAGTTGATGGGTGCAGCTCGCGGTCTCAGCGTGGCTCAACCAGCCCAGCAGTCCGATAGCAACAGGGCCCTGGGCAGCACATGTCTCGCAGCCTCCAACAGCAAGTGCTGTCTGCTGGCGCTGCTGGCCATGGCTTCAGCAGCACAAGCTGGTGGTGCGACTCACGTACGAGCGCCACCAGAGGGATGTCCCGGACTTGTCCACCATCCGCAGCGAGCGCAGTGCATCCCCCGACCCTGGAGGCTCCACCTTGATCACATCGGCTCCAAAGTACCCCAGCACTGCAGCAGGGCATGACAGAACCCCTGTTTCACACACTGCACCACTGGACGGGGGCAGCCATGTGCATGCAAGAGCCATTCGATATGCAGCATGCAGCACGCTTGCAGAGAGCCTGTTGGTAGAGGCCTGCTTGTTCGCATTTAAGACCCAGCACAGCAGTCACCTGCGCCGCAAAAGTTGCCTGCCACCACCTGGCCAAGATCCAGCACCTGCAGCATGCTCTACATATATGATTTGTTGGTGATCATCTGCAAATTTTCTGCTGCATTGCTGCCACAGCAACCATTCAACAAGTGTGGTTGCTGCAGTACTCCCACATCATGTGTGGCACCTTGATGCCCTGCAGTGGCCCAGCAGGTGCCTTGTGCTCCTGTTTCTTCACAACATCCTGATGACTGCTACACAGTCCTGCTGACTGTTGCAACTGCTGTGATAATTGCCAGGGGAGGGTGTTCCTGGCCCTTCTCAGCATGCTGCCAGATCTGCTGTCAGATCAGGTGCACCAAATGACCTAAGCCATGGTTACTACTTGCCTTCATTACAATTTTGGCTAAAAGTCTTTTTGCATCTGGGTGCATACCCCTGTTTGGAATAGTGCAGTCCTGTAACGAGGGAATTACAGTATTGCAATTTATTCAACAGGGGTAGCAGGGCACTACTAATCAAAAGTTTTTGGAAAACTGCATGGTTTGGTCCGCCAAGTCATGGTTTCTGAAGCTAAGCAGTTCTGGCCATGGCAGGTGGCCAACGCCCAAGCCATCTTGACACAAACTTGGGCTTTGCTGAGCCACCCACTGTGGCAATCTACTGGCCTTGCCAGTGCTGACACTGTTGGAGGCAGCAAGCACCAGGGGTCAATGCTGCAATCTATGCAGTGTAGTAGCATGGCTCACTTACGACAGCCATCAGGCATGCTGGCGCTGCTGGTGTGGTCTGCACACCCTCCTCTGCCTGGCCCTGGAAAGGCACACAAGCTTCTGCCAAGCATCTCCGCCGGCTGCATAACCTGCATTGTTGACCATGCTCGCCATTGTGGCTGGTGGCTGGTTGTCGCTGTCACTTGAGCGCGCTACCCCACCCAGAGCTCCAGCTTGGCGCCAGAGTTTCCACAATAGCTGGGACCTTCCAGTGCACTTGAGCAAGTCGTAGTTCTGACTGATAGTGTCATAGGATGGCAGATGCTCAAATGCAGCTCTCTATCGGGGATCAAGTCACTGATATGCCTGCCTTCAGGGCACCTCTGGTCTAACATGGGCAAACATTGTTGGCAAACTGGCTTTCAAGTATCATGCAGTAGGTCTTCTTCTTGTTGCAATATGTTAGGGTTGCTTTATCTTGACAAGATAAGGTGATTTCGGAACAAACGAGTCTCTCTGGGCCACAAAACACCGTTCCATGCACATATTGAACCTGTGCAGCCTTGGACTAGTTTGCTCAGATAATGTGCTAGCAAGTCTCCCATGCATCCACCTAAGCTGCTGCATTCCACACCAGCAGGGGGTATTGCATTGGGCTTTTCTGGCTCCCAATGAGCGAAGAAGAAAGCTGGCTTGCGCGCTAACAGTTTGCACTTGCATGTGCACCGCAGTGCATCCACAAACTCAAGCTCTGCACTTCTTCGCAGACTGTTTGCCAACAATGCATGACATGCTGTGTCCAGCCTAGCAAGCACAGCATTTGCAATACCAACGGAGAGTGGGGGCGAACTCGCGCAGCTCAGGTACTCCACTGCATCACGCACATAGGTGCATGCATGTGGATACAAATGGACAGACACAAGCTTGGTGAGGTCGCCAACTTGAGGGCGGGGAACGAGCCGCACAAGCTCAGCCACTTCTGGCTTGGTGGCAAGCAGTGTCTCCAAAGCAGCCCGGTGAACACTGTCCGGCAGCCCAGCCCTGGCATACAGATCCTCAAGCTCAGACTTGTCTTGTTCAATCTCCCACCGACGCTTCTGAATCCAACCAGGCATGCCGAGCACTAGGACATCGATCTGCCATGCCTGGGCCACCTCAAACAGTTCCAGCAACCCCTGCAGAGACCTGGAAGAGTGAGCGCAGCACGCACAGGACTAATGCTTGCCAGCCTGACAGAAGAGCTCACCTTATTTGTGAGGGCCGTGACAGCATCCTCCCATGGAATTGCCCAGAGCAGCTTCTCTAATGTGCGCATGGTGGTAGGCGAGCAGTCCAGGGGGAGGGCCCCTTCCACTTACCTTGCTGCACTCAGCAGCTGCTTGCTGTGCGTGAAAAGGATGTTGGTTGTGGTTCTGATCTGTCCCGCGAGCTGACAAAGGTGACCTCGCGCAGCTCGAGCTGCTGTTTTGGGTTTGTCATATCCTCCAAGGGCACAAGGGGCGAGGCAGGTGCAGACGTGGTGGTTGTTCTGGCGCGTTTGCTGCTGCCTGCAGACAGTCAATCGATGACGACTCACAACTGCGCTGGCACGCATAACACACACACTTTACACACCTACCTTCACAAAGATGGGCACACGTTTTGCTGTTTCATGGGGGCAAGTGCCTCATGGTCTGCTTACATTAGGCAATGACTCCTGGTCAAGGATAACCAAGCAAGGCTGTGGGCTCACCCCCTGTCATGGGCGCTGCTACACGAGACAAAGATGTGAATAGAGTTGCTTTGGCTGGACTTGACGGGGGCTTGAGCCCCAAGCTGGCCAAGAAAAGCTGCAGGCAGGCCAGCAAGTGCACTCAGCTGAGAAGGCCTCTTGCCAGAGGGACAAAGGCATCAGTTGCTAGACCACCCTGCCACACGAACATTGGACCCACCTTTCGCACTTGACTGGAGTGGTATCTAGATTGTCCACTGCCAGCCACTCGATTTCTCTGTGATCTTGACCTTCCTCTGCGCATGTGTCAGGTAAAACATCATCAAGCTCTGACATATTTCGACCGCCGCCTCGCGTGCAGCCCCTGATGTGACACCAGCAGCAGCTGGTACCCAAGGGGCCAGCTGATTCATTGCAGCTGGGCATCATGAGTGCAGGCCTGGGAGGAGTGCTTGCCGACTTCAAGAAAGATCAGCAGAGAAAAGAGGCTGCCAAAGCCACTGCAGAGAAGGTGAGCATGCCTCACACCGCAAAGATGGTTGTGCTGCAATTTGCACATTCTTGATACACCTCCAGCAGTGCCTGTCACCAGCCCATTACAGCACTCATGTGCAGCAGTTACAGGCAGTGCTTCTGCTGTTGTGCCTGACCCTCTGCCTGCAAGTCAAGCTTCCAGGTTGGCTGCATTTCTTGTTTCTGCAGAAAGCGGTCAAGGATGGCATTGCCAAGGGGAAGCGGGCGGGCAAGGGTCAGGAGCCTGCCAAGCCTGCTGTGCGGCAGAGCACGCGGGACTTCCTCACCACTGGGAGAGCTCCCATGCGGGGGTCAACGCCTCTGGGCAAGCAGATCAAGGTGACTGCCTGCAGTGCTGATGAAACACTGAGAATAGGAAGGGGCAGCAAGCAGGCCAGTGGAGCAGTGCTGCTTCGGCCTGTGGGCAGGACTGGGCGCCTTTAGGGGCAATGATGCACCATGTGCACAGCAGTAAGCATGGCGCCTGCATTACAGACACTGGGGGCTTGGTGGTTTGAATGTCAACTGGGCTGGTGCTCCAACAAGTTTGCAACACAACAAGACTTTGCTCATCATCTTCACCAAGATGTAGCGATCTTCACACTGCGGGAGCTCAAAGGTCTGAACAAGTAAAAGTGAAAATTGTTTATGTTGGAATGAATGCTACGCTTGTGCATGGCAAGCAGCCAGCGTAACAACCATTCCACCTGTTGTGAGTCACCGCACATAGGGTTGGTATTGCTGAGGCAGACTGCAACCCTCTATGCCATGCCTCTGATCATCAAGCAAAGCACTCCTTTGTCGCACTCATGGTGCGCCTAAGTAGTGTATTGCTACCGTGGCACCAGGCGTGCCCGTATGGGGGCCGTCCACCATCCTCTTAAGCCTGCAAGACATCTGTTCAATTGTCCTGCTTTTGTGCTGCACTACATCTTCCTGACAACTTCACTGACCCCTGTGGCAGATGGCAGACTGTTCATGTTGTGCAGGGCAGTAACAGGCCTGCAGCAGCTTTGTCTGTTGTGGTCAGCACAAGCCCCACCCGCCACTCAACTGCTACAACCGCTACGACCTGTCTGGGGGCTTGGTGTCATGACAGCCCTGTAGAAAGGAGCAAACAAACATGCTTGTAACCAAAGCGCCTTGCTGCTGCAGGACATCGTGGACCACCTGGAGTCCACCCGAAAGCTGATGACGCCCGCAGCCCTGCGGGAGGTGGTCCTCCATGACATCCAGGCCAGCCCTGAGCTCAGGGAGGCCCTGGCGCGTAACCCCAAGATCGCCCTAGATGCACAGGGGGCCTACCGCTACAAGGTGGGCGGCCTCCCAACCCTGAGGGTTTCCTCAGCCTGGCCCGGGCCAGAAGGTGCTCGCTGTGGACATCCGCTGGGCCTGTTGTCATCAGTGGGCAACCAACAAGTGTGCCTGAAGACATGTTTGCCTCACAATGGCCTTGCTGGGTGGACACCCCCCAAGGTGCTGCTGAGGTGTAGGGGCCACACTACCCACCCAGGTGGGTTAGCTTGAGGTACTGTCAGCCTCGCTCTGCTCAGCTGGTTTCACCTGAGTGGCCAGCATGATCCACCATGTTCCACATGGCTGTCATGCCCTTGGGGAACTGCTGGGGGTGTGGGGGCTTTGCTGGAGGTGGTCATGTCTGCAGTGCTCAGTGGGACCTCTGCCGCCCTAAAAGTTGTGCTGCTGGCCCAGCTGAAAGCTACACCGCACTTCTAGCAGGCCCTGACAGGAATGTCCTTGAGGTGTTTCCTGTCTGTTCTGGTCATGCCCTCCTGGCCTGATTGCAGCCTGAGCACGACCTCCAGGACGCCTCAGAGCTGCTCAACTTCATTCGCAAGCAGCCCCGCGGGTGCCCCACACAACAGCTGCTGGACTCATACAAGGGCGTGGAGGACGACCTCAAGGTGGGCTGCGGCCTTAGCTGATCAGCAGACACATAAGGGTGCTCCAGATTGCAGCAAGGCAACCAGGTGAGCTGGTGCTTGAGCTGATTAGCACAGGCATTGCTTGCTCCAAGATGCAGCAAGGCAACCAGGTGAGAGCTGATGGTTGAGCTCATCAGCATCAACCTTGCTTGAACCAAGCTGCAGCAAGGCACCACAGTGGGCCCAGACCCCACCTGATAAGCACAGGCGTTGCTTGCACCCATCTGCAGCAAGGCAAGTGCGCCGCAGCCAGAAGGCATGAACATGCCTGAGCTGCAGACGACGGTTTCTGAGTGTTGTGACCACTCACTGGCCTGCAGCTTCAGGTGTGGCAGCTGTGCTGCATGGTGTGGCCCCTGCACTGTGCACAGCTGTGTGTGAGACCGGGACAATGCACACTGGTCAGGCATGTGTTGCCGCTGCTCCTGGAGGCCCTGGTAATCTCTGGATGCGGCTTCATGTGCAGCAGTCATGCTGGAGAGTGCGGCGCCTGCACAGCCTGCTGTGTGCGTCAGAAGCAAGCAAAGGCTGGCTGGGGCTGCTGACCAGCATCACTCTTGCCTGTGCAGGTCTTGCAGAGCGAGGGCAAGATCTGGGTGCTCCCCAACCCAGAGCTGGGCAGCGTGGCCTTCCAGCGGGACCAGCAGGCCGAGCTCACCACCAGCCAGGACTTGCAGGAGTTCTGGCACAGCATCAAGGCGGGTCTGAGGGTCCCTTGAGGGTTTCTGTTCCACTGCAGCTGCTATGCCTCATGCTTGTGGGGCAGTCACCTGCTATGTCCTCTGCCATGCAGCCCTCTGCTGTCCGCTTCTTGCTCTGCTGAGCCTGCTGTCCAGCGTGCAGTGTGCTTGGCAGCTTTGTGCATGAGCCTGATGACATGTGCTGCAGATCCCTGAGGACCCAGCGCTGGTGGTCACTGAGCTTGAGAAGGCCAAGCTGCAGCCAATCCCGCGCAGCGTGGCCCGCAAACGTGTGGCGCCCCCGCCCAAAGAGAAATCGCGCAAGCGCCAGAGGATCAGGCTGGACACGGCAACTAACGTGCATATGCCAGAGCTGATCCAAGGCACAGGCCCTGACCTACAAAGCATCGACTGAGAGTCGCTCTTCAGATGAGCCAGCTAGTGAAAACAAAACAGACAGGTTTCAGGCATATATTGTTGCCTAGTTCAAAGCCGTTTTATGACATCAATTCAGGATGGTCCTGAGCCATTTGTGGGCTCACTGCCAAATGCCCAGGAGGTCCAGCCTGTGAGCACGCTGCCATAGTCTGCTGCTGAGGGGTCTGAGGTGCCCCCCTCCTGGGGCACCTGAAAGATGCTGCTCGCACGCGCAGAGGCTGCAGCCTGGCATCGCCTCTGCTCCTCGGGGCTGAATTTGAGGATGTTGGCCACGACTGGCAGGAGAGTCACAGCTTCACCTGAAGAGGGGCATGAGGGAGATCCCAAACGAAGCGTTGTCTTGCCCACTTCAGTGTCCGAATGCAGGCACAGATCAAGACCACCTGCCTGCTCAATGAATTTCTCCACCTCCAAGCAGCAAGCCACTGGACTGCCGACTTTTACCTGTCTCGTACATCTTGAGGAGGATGTTCTTAAGGTACTCAAGATCTGCGCCCCTGCCCTCAGACACCTTGGCGCGCTCCCCCGCCCGCTCCACCTCCCGCAGCACCTGCAGCACATGTTCAGGCCCTGTTTGCACGTATTTAAGGGGCATGCCAGGGCCCTGCTCAAGAACAGCGGGGTTCCGGAAGCTGGTCACTCCTGCACATCATCTGCATGTGGCCCTCACCAGCTGCAGAAGCATGTTGGCCGCCAAAGCAGGTCAACATGCAGGACGCCAATTGCAACATGCCAGCACCAGAGGCCTGCCTCAGAAGTGATGCCCCTCCCACAGCAGAACGGCAGGCAGGTGAGTACTTGCACTATGCAAGGCAATGGCGTGTCCCCCCTTCTCACGTCAGCCCAATCTAGATCCGTCAAGGGTCACTTCCTTCAGGGCGGCGGCCTGCTCCTGACGCAGGGCCCCCAGCCGTGACTGGCTGGCACGCAGGTTGCAACTCGTACCGTGCCAGGCTGTAACGTGTTCCCTCAATCTCACGTCAGCCCAGTCAACCTCCCCAAAGGCTCACCTCCTTCAGGGCAGCGGCCTGCTCCTGATGGAGCGCCACCTCCCGCTGCAGGTCTGCCACCTCCGCCTCCAGCTCCCGGCAGCGGCGCCGCGCGGCGCGCAGCTCCTCCTCGCGCCCCGCCTGGCGCTCAGCCAAGCGCAGCAGGGCCGACTCCTGCAATGCAGCAGCCTGAGCACATGAGGGCGCAAAGGTGAGAGGAACAGCTGATCCCTGTGCCCAGCCAGGCGCCCTGCCATCCGTAGCTGGGCCGACTCCTGCAGTGCACCAGTGTGAGCTTCTGAGGGCGCAAAGGTGAGAGGAACAGCTGACCTGTAGGCCCAGCCTGACGCAGCAGGGCTGTCTTCTGCAGTGCGCCTGTGTGAGCACATGCCTCTTTTCAAATCTCGGGCCTTCACGCCTTCACCAAGGGCTTTGCGGTGCAGCCGCAGGCATGCAGCTACAGACGTGATGGGCCAATGGTGGGAAGGGAAAGCTGACCCTGGCACCCTGCCAGCCCCAGCAGGGCCAACTCAGGCAGAACGTTGGCGCTGATCAAGTGAAAGAAAAGGTTTCTGAGAGCCCTCCTTCTTTCAATCAGACCTTGGTGCAGCCTCATGAATCCAGCCCCCTGCGGGTCAACTCTGCGCAGGCCAAGATGCCCGGACGCCTTGCAGATTGCCCCAGGAAGAATAACGATTCTTGGAGGTCAGATCATGCCTCCCAGTGAACCTGCCCTGCTGCCTCAGGTCAGCCAACAGCATGCTGCCTTTCAATATCAAGAGTGCAGACTCCTCACCGGGAGGCCACCCTCCTGAAGCAGATTGTCCAGCAGGCCGGACTCGCTGCCCCGCTCGAGGCGGCTGCTCATGAAGCTGCTGGTGCTGTCCCGCCGCGGGAGGCCGCCACCTGTGCCCCACCTGTGGCCTTCGCGCACCTCCTGCTCTGCTGACTGGAAGCCTGCGGTGCACAGAGGGGTTTAGCTTCAGAAGTTGAGATGCGTTTTATCATTATCAATGAGCAGTGAGCCAGCAGTCAGTCTGTGGCGCGTTGCAGCCATACAGGCTGCGGCAATCAGCACCAGGGCAGGTGTCACAGTTGGACTTAAGCCAGCATGCACTGTGTGATGCCTTGCAGCATTTAAGGCTGGGGCAAGCAGATTTAGAGCAGGCCTCACAATTTGGCATTGGGCTGGCATGCCTTGTGCAGGTCTCTGTAGCCTCTAGAGCTGGGGCAAGCGCAATCAGAGCAGGTTCCACAATTGGCAACGGGCCAGCATGCACTGTGCAATACTTTGCAGCCTTGGGCTGGGGCAAGCGGCATCAGGGCAGCTTCTATTCAGCAATGGGCAGGCATGCACTGTCAAGGCACAGCACAGCATATGGTGCTGAAGGGCCAAGCTGCCCAAAGAGAGGTGAAGCACTTAGACCTTCACTGTATATGATGCGGGGGCTGCAAGCGCTGCACTGCAGGCTGGGGAGTGTCTCAGGTGCCTCTCTTTATGCTCACAGGTGAGTCCGCCCTGAGGCTGATGCTTTGCAGTGCGCCTGCTGGAACCTCCCTGATGTGCCTGGGATCTTGTTTCTCACACCATGGTGACTCAGGATTTTAAGCAGGTGGCTTGCCTGGCAGGATGGAGCCTGCAGCGCTGTGTGCCTCGGGCAGAGCGCTGCTCGGGCGGCGCCTGAAGCCACCCCAGTCTGCGCCGTCGGCCTCGCTGGGCGCCTCTGCTGCTGCCTGCAGCCACCGCAAGCCAAGCTTGCACACGCTTTGCAGCAATGGAGTACAGCAATGCACAGCAAACTGATGCCCTGCTCCACGGCGCAAAAGCCCTGGCCCACCGCAGCCCAGCTCAATGTGCTCTGCGCACCTCACAACTTAAGTGAGACAGCAGATGCAATCAGAGTTGATGATCAGGTGCCTGCAACCACCTGTGCATACTTTGAGTGGGAGATTTGGCCCGCAACTTAGCTTGTCCTGCATACATGGTGAGCACCATTTTGGTCACAAATGCGGCTGGCCCTGCTAAGACTCTGCGGGCACCACCTGGCAGGTCAAATATGCACTTTCCCTGGGAACAACCTGGTCCTCCAAACGCCCAAATCAGGTCAGTCATAAGTTATACTGCCCAACCTCACCTGTGTAGACTTGAGAGCCTCCACCTGGGAGCGCAGAGCTGCGTTGGCGCCCAGCACCCGCGACAGCTCCTCATCCTTGGCCTCAGCCACGGCCTCACTGGTGGACCTGTGGGCAGGCAGCAGCTTACAAGGCGCCAGGTGCAGCAGCACGCTCTGGGGGCTGGTGGCGGCTGATGGAAGCTGACCTGCCAGTGCAGACTTCTGTCTGCACAAAGCAAGCAACGGGATGTAATATGCCCACCTGAAGCTCTCAGCCTCCTGCGTGGCCGCCACCAGATTTTGCCGCAGGGAGTCGATCTCAGCCTGGGCTGCCTGCAGCTCCTGCTGGCCGTTCTTGGCCAGCACCTCCTCCAGCTGGGACTGGGCTGCCTGAGCCCGGGCCTCTGCAGTCTCACACCTGCGGGGCAAGAGGTCACTCTGTCAGAGCTGCCCTCAGGACGAGAGTTGAAAGTGTATCTGAGTCTGCCAAGACCCCATTCAAAATGGTTATCTGAAACCCAGGACGCTTTATCGTGTTTTTGGCTATGATCTGCGCGTAAAGCTTCAGTGTGATTGAGGCCCATGACGCTGCTGAGGCCTCAATGGCAGTCAGGCCTATGCCAGTCTCATATCATTAGGGCAGTGGATCTTTTTGGTGTCATGAGGCGATCGATTGCACAGTGGCAGTGGCCAACACATTGAGTGCGTGTCTTCCAACCCTCATGGCGCTGCTGACGCCTGTCTGCCGGAAAGGCATCTCAATGAATTGCATACGGCAAATGACAGCCAACTTTGCAACATCCTTAGGGTAGCAGTGCATGCAGCCTCAGCTGCTGAGCAAGCCACTGGTGGCCTATGGGTGCACGACCCCAGAACGGCATACAGGGAACTCTCTGCCTTGAGGTTTAGAGTCCCAACCCCACCCCACCTGTTGCGCCACTGCCCCACTGAGCCTGCAGCCGCCGCGGCCGCCTGCTTGCTCTCAGTGGCCAGCGTGCGTGCCTCCTCCAGCTGCTGCTGGAAGCCCTCACGCAGGTGGCGCACCTCTGCTTGGCTGCGCTCCCGGGCGGCGTCCAGATCCGTCAGCGCCTGCACAGTGCCACAAGTGACGTCAAGACTTGTCTTCAGATTGCTAGCATGGGTAGCTGCCCATGCCTTTAGATTGTGAGACACATGATTGTCTTGCACTGTGCAAGCTGCACGCCTGAGCTGCATAGGCAGCTGTCAGCACCTGCACAGACCAGGGTTGGATGTTACAATTGTGTGTGGCGCAATCTGCAGGGCCGGACGGCATTGATCCTGGAGCCAGCTCCGTGAGGCCTGCATGGCCTCTGCCGTGCATCAGCAGTCAGGCCGCACACTGCTTTGCAAACAGGGCAGCGGCCTCATGCTCAGCTGGCAAAAGGGCAGCAAAATTGTGGCAAACACAGGTAGTCAGGCCACAAATGGTGTCTCCTGCCGCTCGCCACAGGACAGGTGCACAACATGGCTCGCCTGCTCAGCCTGGGCATGAGCCTCTGCTGCCGCCGCCTCCTGAGCTTGCAGCTGCTGCGCGTACTCCTGCTCCAGGCCCTCACGTGCGGAGGTAAGGGCGGCATCCTTGGCCTTCAGCAGTGCATGCGCGCGTGCCTGCAGTGTGTACGAGTCCAGTGTGGGTTTTTAACCCAATGGGAGTATTTTCTGCTGCCGCCCATAATTGCATCATTGGCGGCGGCAGCGCTGCAGCACAATACAGTCCTTGAGCTCTTTGTCAGCCCCTCTGCATTCGGTCAGGGCAGCCAAGTATAAGCAACCACCAGGCTGCCTCCAGCCTGGGCTCCTCTGCACGCGGCTAGGGCAGCCAAGGGGCTGTGACCACAAGGCAAATGTGTCTCACAAGTCCCTCCCGACTGCTCAAGATATGTTCAAGACTCTGTTCAAGTGTGCCCCCTCCCCACCTTGTAGTCCTTCAGCTCTGCCTCCAGCATGGCCCCCTCTGCCTGAGCCTGTGTGCAACGCCCCTCGGCAGCAGCCACAGCCCTCTTGAGACCCTCCTTCTCAGCTTCAGCCTTCCCCCGTGCCTCTGCTGCGCTCATCTCCACCTTCTTGGTTTCGTTGACCTGTCTGCAGGTAGAGCGAGGTGTTTGTGTGATACACAGGTGGCAATGCTGGAAAGTGGAGACAGTTGCACGGGCGGCGCTGACTGCAACTGGAAGCGCCTTGCTTCCAGACCCAACACCTCAGGGTGTAAGGCAGGGGATGTCGTGCTCGCTGGCCACCAAGATGCAGGCAGCGCCCGTTTTGCTGGACACCCCTGCCAAGCAATGTGAACACCAGACTGCCCCTGGCAACTGGACCCACCTGTCCAGCTTGCGGCGCAGGTCAGTGATGGCCCGCTTGACCTTCTCCCGCTCAGCCTCTTGGTCCCGTCGAACTTGAGCCTCGCCCGCCATCGCTGCCTCCATGTCCTTTGTGGCCTTCATCAACTGCACAATCACGCAGCTGGTTGTTCAGCTTGAGCTTTGCACCTGACATGTGGCTTTGCACAGCCTCAGCCGCTCACCCCGTCTCCTCTGGGCATTGGCCGCCTGCACTGTCAACAACCTCAATGTGCCAAAGCATGACACACTGGAGCGCATTCGAGCAGCCACCACATTGCTCATGTGCATTGGCCAGCTGCAGCCTGGGCAGACAGGTGCTGTGGGCAGTGCTGGTACAAGAAGTGCGGGGCAACAGCATTTAAGAACGCCTGCAGAATCTGCTTCAAAGTTGTCGGCCAAGCTCATGCCTTGTCACAGACCGGCCATGAGGGTTGCAAACCAGTCACAACCCAATTATGGCATGAAGATATGCCGCACGCTTGCTCATGCCGGCCCTGGACGAGCACATGTTGATCCCCCTGGTTGCTTATGCCTCACCTGCTGCTGCGCCGTTGCCAGTGCCTCTGCAGAGCTCAGGGCGCTGGCCTGAGCAGCAGCCACCTGACTGTGCAGCTCTGCCACATCTGGAGGTGGCGGCCCCTGCAGCGCAGGCAGCACAGGAGGATAAAGGACAGCCTGCTCTGTGATTGGGAGTGCAGCTTGGATGTTTGGCAAAACAGGGCATGGCAAGATCATGCAGAGAAGGGTATTCTTGTTAGGCTCACTGATTTGCAGTAAAGTGCAGAATGCGATAACATGCATACAAAGCTGCTGGTGCGTGTCTGTCTGCCAGGGCAGAGGGGCGATCAGACGCGTTTCAACGACAGCTCACCTCCTGTGCAGAAGCAGGGTCTGAAGGGGGCACCTGGGCAGGGGCGTCCCTGCACACCAATGTTCCAAGTGTCAGTGCAGCTTGTGGGTTTGCAGGGGCAGCATTTTGCACTGACTGGTCAGGCTACAACGTCCAGTCTGTGGGCGGCCAGGCTGGCGGCTTTGCCAGGAGTGCCTCAGATTGAAAGTGAGTCAGTCAACCCCACCTGTCAGCCTGCACAGCCTGTGGGGGCGCAGGTGAAGCGCTTTGCAGCGTGAAGACCTGGTCCTCTAGCGTGGCAGCGCGCTCTTGAGCCGCCTTCACTGCCGCCTCCAGCTCCAGCATCTGCAGACAATGGGGCCAAGCGTTGTCGATACTGATCTCTACTGACAACTAAACAGGATGCACCAGTCACAGCTCTGTCGAGGCTCAGCGGCACTGGGCTGGTAAGATTGCGCAGATTCTCAGGTGAAGAGGTGCGTGCGTGACAACGTTCATGCAGTGTGGCAGCCTGGGCTGCACGTGAGCGCCAGTGGCTGCCCCTCACCTTCTTGTTGTACTCCTGCTGCTTGCGCCGCGCCGCTGCAGGACAGACAGAAGCACCTTCAGAGGTGAGCTGGCCCGCAGCGAAGACTGCCTGGACTGAGAAGTCCTCAAGGTGCAGGCTGCATTGCAGCGCAGGGTACAATCCAGGCTGCCAGACGGGGAGGTGCTGCTGTGCATGCCAGTGCCCCAGAAAGAAGGAAGAATACGTACTTAAGCGCTGCAGAAGGTCAGAAGCGGGCTGAAAGACCAGATGACCTCCTGTCTGCTCAGACTGAATGTGTACAAAGCCCTGCAAAGCCTCACCCTGCATAAACTTCTTCTTGGCCTCCACCATGTCAGCCTCATGCTTGGCCTGCTGGGCAGCGACGAAAGCTGCTGCCTCATGCGGCAGCTCACCCTGCTCAGCTGCCGTTGAGGACATGCCAGGGGACACACCGGCACTGGCAGGTAGCGAAGCCGTCGACTGCATGTAGAAAGGGATGCCAACTAATGGGCCTGTTGTGGCAGCATGATGCAACATGGATGATGCAATGCAATGGGAGGAGCAGGCAGCAAAGCCACCGACTGGATACGGGAAAGGGAGACAGTTGAGGAAATTGTTGTGCCAGCATGTCATCATGTGGACAACGCAACGCTACAGGAGGAGCTTGCAGGGCCTCCAGGGGTGCTGTGCGCCAGCAGACATGCTAAGCTACATTGTCTATACAATCTGGCTCTGCCGGATAGATAGGGCTGCACTACAGAGCTGGCAGCGCAGCAGGGTGTTGCCTTGCAGGCCTTTGCCAAAGCGGCCCCACGAGATCAGTCTCACCTTTGGGGATGAGGGAGCAGGAGCATCGAGCATGTCAGCCAGCTGTGAAGGGCTAGCCTCCAGAATGCTTGCAGTCACTGGGCCTGTGCTGGCGACCGCCATGAGAGCAGCGCTGCTGCCCAGCTCAGCTTCCAAAGCAGCAGCAGCAGCGGCAGCAGGGTCTGCCTGCTGTTGCTGCTTCTGCTGCTGCTGCTGCTTTAGAGGCTCGCTGTGGGCAACGGCGGCCAGGTCAGCCTGGAGGTCAGCCACCTGGCGCTCAGCATGACCGTCGCGGGCATCTGCGCTGCGCAGTTGCTCCTGCAGGCTGCTATCATCACCAGCTGTCTGATGCACAGCAGCGCTGCCCTTGCCAGTCGTTTGCTCAGCAAATGCACCTGCAGTCCCTATGTCTGCACCACCCTGGGCAGCCTCCTCTGTGTTCAGCCTGGAGGTGGACTCATGCAGCTGCCTCTGAAGCTGCTCAACCTGCTCAGCAGAGGCTCTGTGAGCTGCCTCCACCTGCTGCCGCAGATCGGCAGCCTCCCTCTCAGCTAACTCTGCCCTAGAGTTGGCGGCCCGGAGCTGAGCTTCGAGGCCAGACGCCACATGGGCAGCCTCCTGCTGCTCAGCAGCAGTGGTCTCAAGCCTGCCTGACTGATCCTGCAGCTGCTGCTGGAGGCTGTTGCGCTTGTCCTGTGCTGCTGCCAGCTCGCTCAGTAGCTCCTGAGCTCGCTGCTCAGCAGGGCTGGCGGACTCTGTTGCCTGCTGCAGCTGGCTCTGCAGCTCACCAAGCTCGGCTCCTGAGGCTTCGCCCGCCTGGGAGGCTTGAAGCAGCTGCTGTCGAGCATCTGCCAGCTCCTGCCTGGCAGCATGCGACTCCTGCTGCACAGCTTCCAGCTCCTGCTTGGTGGCCGCCAGCTCCTGTTGCACAGTAGCCGGCGCCTGTTGTGCAGTGTCCTGCTCCTGCCTGGCAGCATCAAGCTCCTGCTTTACAGCACTCAGCTCTGCATCCAGCTTCTCTGAGCGAGCCCTGGCTGTGGCAAGGCCTTCACACAGCTCAGTCAGCTGCTGCTGCACGTCCAGCGTGGAAGCGCTGGCGTCCTGCTGCAGGCCAGCAGTCTGTCTCTCTGCGGTCTCTGCCCGGTTGAGGGCGCCTTGCAGCTGTGCCTGCAGCCCTTGCACCTGATGCTGGCTTCCCTGAGCTGACCTCTCAGCCGCAGCCAGGCGCTCCTCAAGCTTTTCAAGGCCCGAGGCTGCTTGCTCAGCTGCCTGCCTCTGCTCCTCCAGCCTGCCCTGCAGCTCCTGGGTTGCCTGGTCTGCCGCAGCGAGGCGCTCCTCCAGCCCCTTGCGGTCGGCGGCTGAACGCTGCGCTGCCTGCTCCTGCTGGTCCAGCCTGCCCTGCAGTTCTAGGGCTGCCTGCTCAGCCTGCGCCAGGTCCTGTCTGCTGCTGCCGGCCTGAGCCTGCAGCGTCTCCACCTCGGCCTGATGGGCACTGATGTGGTCCTCCAGTCTGCCCACCTGCGCCGCAGAGATGGCAACATGAGCATCAGGGAGTGAGCATATTATGTGTGGTGCAAGGCCCAAAGAGAGCCATGGGACTTGTGCAGATCATGTTGATGTCAAGTCAGGGTTGGTTGGTACAGCCGCGTGGCCATGACCAAAGCAATCTGCTGCTCAAGTGCAGCCACCAGCCGGCAGCGCAGCCACTGCTGTCAGGCGAGGTTGAGCAGGTCGCAACAGCCAGCAACATCTGTCCTGGGAAAATCCAGTCCAGGATGACTACTCATTGGCGTATTCCCAAACTAGGCAAGCAGAAGATTTGGAGGTGGGTCTGTGGATGTGATGCAGGTCCTTCTTGGCCAGTGTGCGCCAAGACAGGCTGGGGCGACCTCTGCCTGTGCCTTAAAAGCATGTCTGGCAGTTGTCAAGGTTCTTCTACCATATATGCTGCTGCCCAGCTCAGGATCGCTTGATGCACTCAAAGGCCGCATTTGCAGCAGGATGTGATGCATCAGCATGTGGCCCCCTCTTTTGTCCCACCAAGAGCCTTTCCAAAGAGTCTGTGTACGAGGCAGACCAGAAGCAACATCTTGGCTGGCCTGTGCAGCAGACAACTCTCTGTTCCAAGAGCTGGACAAGGCAAGGCATGAGTGGCAGACGCATGTGTGTAGCTCTACCTGTACATGGGCAGCCTGCACCTCCTCCCCGGCCTGCTGAAGCTGGCGCTCGCACTGCATGCGGCTCTCCCGCAGCTGCTCCTGAGTGCTCTCAGCCTGCTGCAGGCGGCGCTGCAGGTTGCTGACCTCCTCCAGGGCAGTCTGGAGCTGCTCTGGACCCACCTGCAGGAGAAGGCCCTAACAGAGGCTTGAGCGTGCAGGACTGAAAGGGAGCCTGTGACAAGATGGGATCTCATTCAACATGCAGGAACAGGCAGGCACCTGCACCTGGTCACACGCAGCCCGGCAGCAGACCGGCAGCATGCAGTTGATGCACGCAGCAAGCCACCAGGGGTCCCGACCATGATATTGACAGCCAAGTTGTGGAGCTCGCAACCCCGACCTCTCAGCCCTCGCAACCATTCTTGCACCCACTGCAAAGCCTGCAGTCACCTGCTGGCTCTCCAGCTGGGCCTCGGCGGCAGCCAGCTGCTCCTGCAGGCCCTCGCAGGCAGCCTCCCGGGCCTCCAGCCGCTGCCTCAGGTTGTCTGCCTGACTGCCCCCATTGGGCAGCGCCTCAGCAGCTCCACTGCCACCTGCCTCCTCAGGGCTGCCCTCTGGCGCTGCAGAGGGGTCCAGGCTCATCACCATGTCCACTGGGCTCTGCTCCAGGACCGGGTGGGCCACCTTGGTGGTCTGCTGCTGCTGCTTCAGCAGATGGGCCTGCACCAGGGGGTTCGAAGATGAGAGGAGGATTAGAATGTGCACCAGACAGACAAATTGTCAAAGTTGGGATGGCTGCCACTGCCAACATCGCATAGACAAAGCAGCAGATAAGACAGCATTTTCGAGGCCACGCATGCTATCCAGCTTTCAGGCCCTGTCAGACAGCTGCAAAGCTGCTGTAATGGACAGACGACCCCTGGCCGCCTCTTGGGTTTGGAGCACTTGCATTGCTGTGTGGTATACGGCCGTACCTGCAGAGCGTCAGCCTGGCTTCTGGCCTGGGTGGCCTCCTGCCTGGCGCTGGCAGCTGCAGCCTGAGCCTCAGCCAGCTCGGTCTGTGCAGCTGCCAGCTTGTCCTGTGCATCACGCGGCCCCTGATCTGCTAGAGCTCCAGCAGCCCGATCAGCAGGGCTGGCAGCCTGCTGGCTGGCGATATGCAGCCCCTGCTCCAGGCTCTGCAGCGCCTCCCTGTGATTGGCTTGCTCAGCATGGAGCTCTGCCCGCAAGGCCTCTGTCTCTTGCTGGGCCACTGCAAGGTCCTCTTTGAACCTGCCGCCGGCCTCAGCGTGCAGCACGTTGGCGGTCTGCACAGCAGCCAGCTGCGACTGCAGGTCAGCTGAGGACCGCCTGGCCTGCTCCAGCTCCTGGCGCATGGCAGCCAGCTCAGCCTGCAGTGCAGCTTGCTGATCTGGCGCCGCAGCATACAGCTTCTTGGCTGTCTGAGCAGAGGTTAGCTGTGCCCGCAGCTCAGTTGCGTCCACCCTCGCCTGCTCCAGCTCGTGCCGCACACCACTGAGCTGCTCCTGCAGCTCAGACAGCTCCTGCTGCTGCCCTTCAGCGCTCTCGGCCAGCCTGGACAACGCACTGTCTCGTTTCTGGACCCCAGCCTGCGCAGCAGCCTCTGCAGCCGCAGCCTGCGCCCTTGCCTGCTCAGCAGACTGCTCTGCAGCTGCCACCTGCGACTGAGCCTGATGAGCCACCAGCCGGGCCTCTGCCAGCTGGGTCTGCAGATCCACCTGGACGTCATCTGAGTCAGCCTTTGCGGCCTGAAGCTGCTGCTTGAGCTGCTGCTGGGAAGGAGCCTGCTGGCTGCTAGCCTCAGCTGCCGCGCTCTGAGTGGCGGCCAGCTCTGCCCTCACAGCAGTGAGCTGCTGATTGAGCTGCTGCTGGGCCTCAGCTTGCTGCCTGCTCTCCTCACCAGCAGCCGCAAGCTCTGCCCGAAGGGCATCAGCACACTCCTGAGCAGCAGCACTTGCTGCCTCCGAAGAGCTCAAGGCCTGCTTGTCAGCCAATTGTTGCTCTTGGACAGCAGCCAGCTGCTGCTGCAGAGTGTCCCGCTCCGTGACCACCTCCTGCCGGCTGGCAGCAGCGCTCTCCTCCAGGGTCTGCACCTGCTTCAGCAGCTGCTGGACAGGGTAGCTCTCCTGATGCAGGCGCTCCTGCAGATCCTCGATCTCTGAGGCGCTCTTCTGCCTGGCAGCCTCCAGCTGCTGTGTGTGCTTCTTGAGGGCGGCACTCAGCGCAGCTTTGTGCTCTGCAGCCTGCTGCTGGGCAGCCCGCAGCTCTGCTTCCACAGTGCTGAGCCGACCAGACACCGTCTGCTCTTTCTGCAGCAGCACATGGAGAAGCCTCGCTGTTTTAGGCTGCTCACTGTCCTGACTCAAGCAGAGCCTTGATAAATCACAACCAGGGAATGGTGGATTAGGATGAAGATCTGTTTGTGTGCAGCCTCAAGCGCAGGACTTGTCGCTCCCAGCTGCAGCAGTCCTTTGCTGTGCCCATTGGCTGGACTGCAGCACCAGTTTGCACCCTGGTGCCCTGCAGTCTCTCAGATGCAGTATGCCAGCTCACACCTGCCCCTACTTGTGCTCCAACTGTCCACCAAAGCGCCCCAGCCAGCATGCCCAGCAGGGCACCCATGTGGCACAGCCAGATCTTCTCAGTTGGTCAGCACCTCAGGGTGCCCCTGAAAGCTGGCTCAAGAGGCCCCCACACGTGCCCCACACCTGCACAGCCTGATCCTGCTCCTGAGCCAGCATCTGCAGAGATCTCGTTCTGTGCAGATGCCATACTCTCTCAGAATTGCCCTCCCTTCACCTTTACAAATATTGAGCAACCTCAGCAGGGTATCCCCTGGTTGCACCCCACGCCATCTCCTGCACAACCTTACCTGCTTGCAGACCAGCACCCTCACAGCAGAGGCAGGCTTGCACGGCGCCCTCAAATGTCTCCCACCTGCACAGCCGCGTCCTGCTCCTGGGCCGGCACGTACAGGGACTATTGTGGGCATCCGAAGCCCTATGTACACACAGCCTCCTGGGCCAGCACGTACAGTGGCTGACATGGGCCTCTGAGGCCCCTATGTACACACAGCATCCCGTGCCAGCATTTACACAAGGGCTGACATGGGCATCCGAGGCCCTATGTACACATAGCCTCTCACCTGCACAGCCTCGTCCCGCTCCTGGGCCAGCACGCGCAGGGAACCCTTAAGGCCGCTCAGCTGCTCCTCAGCAGCCTCCCGCTCCCCCATGGCATCCTGCAGCTGCTGCTCGCGGGTGACCAGCTGCTGCTGCAGGTCGCGCAGCGCCTCCTCGCTCTGCTGGGCCCCGGAGTCGCGCAATTGCATCACAGCCTGCGCCCCCTGCTCTGCTGCAGAGCGCGCTTCCTCCTCAGACCTGAGGGCCCCCTCCAGCTCAACAATTCTCTTGTCGCGAGCCTGCAAAGTCACCAGTGGTTGTTGCGTCATGTGTGAAAATGGAGGGACTGAATTTGTGGCATCATCATAATGGGGTTGCTGCAGTGGAGCAGGCTACTGCACTTTGCGCAGGGCACTTGGGGGCCTGCAGTGGCACCTTGAGCTTCTTGAGGCAATCCATGGTGATCTTTTGAAGCTCTTCCAGACTGGCATTGGCCAGTTTGTCTGGCAGTCCAGACTTGGCTCCGGGCTTGGAGGGACTGGCATTGGGGCTGGGGCCTGGAGTGCTCATTTGCAGATCAGAGGGGATAGATCTCTGAGAGGTGCATGCATTACTTGCGGTGCTGCTTGGGCAGATCTGGATTGACCAGCGCTCGGTGGCGGTCCACACGAGTTTGCAGAGAGTTGCAGCATGCAACCTAGCATTCCATATGTATTCCTATCTGATCTTGCAGACATCCTTGGCCCTTATGAGACTTATCGCAAGCCATCAGGACTTGCTGCGAGCAAGCTGATACTTCTTGAAGTGTTGCTGCACGTCAGCTTTGTTGCAGGGGGCAGTGGCTAGACATGTGGCATAGCCTTCAGGCTGTTCGATCCAGAGCTTATGCTGGACACCAGCCTCCTGCAGCTTTGATGCCAGATTGCGCAGCTGTGTCTCTCCCTTGATCTCCAGCACCACCTGCAGGTTGGCAAGGCAGTTCAGGGCGACGACTGCAGAAGTCTCAGGATCTTACAGTCCACACTCCAGACCAGGGCAGCCCCACCTTGTGCATGCTGTCCAGTGCGCTGCCATTGCAGTAGTGCTGTGTGGCTGCCTCATCCTTTGTTAGCCACAGGGCGGCCGTTGCTGCATGGCAACCCTGAGCAACAATGCTGCCCAGTGGCCACTCCAGCTCATTCCAGAGGTCCTTTCGCAGCACTACATACTGCACAAGGTTGCTGGGACTTCCCTGATCTCCTCCTGAGGCCTGTGCTGCATGAGCCACTGACATGAAGCTTCTATGTTTTCTTTGCCTCAGACCTCGACCCAGCCTATGCTGCCTCCTGAGTGAAATCCATAAGGGCCTGGTGGCGCATCCCCTGCATGACATGGGAGCTGGGATGACCCTTTCTAGCTGGCGTTGCTCGGCGTTGACCGAGACCTAACCAGGAGAGTCATGTACCCTGCCCTCCCCTGCCCTGACCTGGCCTGACCTGGCCTGCCCCGCCCTGCATTGCGCAGGTACAAGCTGCTGTACTTTTCCCTCCAGTCTGTCGTGCCCCAGATTCTTTGTGGATGCAGAGTTACATTGACATGCTTGACTCTTCACAAATCTGCAGACCAAACACACAGATCTTGGTCTTCATCCATAGCAGGTGCCCTTTGCAGTTTATTGACTGAGATTGAGGCATTTCTGATTCTCTGTGGGTGCACAAGGCAATTGTTCCTGTGCAGAAAGCAATGAGCCCTTCAGGTGGGCATGTGATGTTGCCTCCACTCTCTTCACTCGGGTCCACTCTGACAACACAGCGCCCACTGCAGGCACACTGCCACTGCAGCTGCTCATCACAGTCCTGAGCTTCCCTGCCGGGTTCCAGAGGCATAGCAACATGTGCCTGTGTCTCAAGGCTGTGGGCCAAGGCTGCAGGGCTAGCAGTGCCGCAGCGTGTGAACGTCTTGACCGACAGCATGCAGGTGATGCTGTACCTGTTGAGGAAACGTCACCTGGGGGCTGGGAAGACAGCGTGGCTGAAGGCTTCAGAGGGGCTCATACAGGGTGCCCCTTTTGCTCGCATATGTGTCGAGGCTGAAGCGCTAAAAGCGTGCCACATCCTTTCGTGAGTCTGATACCATGTGCTGGTGGCTGCACACGCTACTGAGGCTCACACAGCAAGTTGTTGTATGCAGGGCATCCGGGCGCACCTTCCCTGCAACATTGCTTCTGATGCCAGCTAACATCAAGTACGTCGCCATGGATTTTGAGTCCTCAGCAAGCCTGCAACAGCCATGCGGGATGTGCCCAGACCTGGCTCCGCTTACTAGACCGGCGCAGCTTGAGAAATTGTATCTGGGCTCCCCACTTGATCAGCCCATCCCCCAGCTGCCTGCACTGCAGTCCTTACGAGTAATGACGTCAGACTTGCAGGCTCTGTCCTCTGCCACAGCGACGCTGACATGTCTTATCCTGGTTGCACCTGACATCGACTTCTGTCAGCCCTACACCCTTGCTCACTTCACGTGCTTGCAGCCCCTCTATGTGGATGCACAGACCGTCCGCAACTTCAAGCCTGAGGTATTGCCCCCCACCTTGCATGAAATAACAACAGGATACCCTGAGGAGCATACCACTCTTGATGAACCCATATTCCCTGTCGGCGGTACCATTGACAGACAGAGAATGTGTGGCTCATGAGTCTATGCCTTATGCAGCACTGAGATCAGATGGACCCACAATTCACTGCTGTAAATCCCTCCCTCGCCCTGAAACCCTTCTCTTAGGCGTTGTTGCAGCATGACAACTGCAGCCAGCAAAGTTAAGCCAGCAATAGTGGGCTCGAGCAGGAGTGGTTGGTGTAGGTGCAAGCAAGGCACTACAGAAGACTACAATGTCACAACGCAGGACTGCTGTGCCCATTCAGGATTTACTCGTGCAGAAAAGAAGTGGATATGCCATTGACCCAAGCTGTGAGACGCCAGCACGTTGTGCTTGCGTGATCTAGCCCTGCGAGCTGTCGTGACCTCTCTGGCCTGCTTTCTGCCAGGCGCACCGGTGGTGAGGAACCGAGCACTGAGCTTAACTTCAGACATGCCATAGGACCACCAGAGGTGCTGCCATGACCGAGCACTGATCTGGCAGGCAGAAGCCTGTACTCACAAGCCTCTTTGGCTGCTGCCTCCATGTCACCTCGTGCCTTGCCTCTTTGCTGCAGGCCCTGAGATTCTTCTGCCAAAATGGATGACGGGACCAGACGCCTGGTTTGGGTGAGGCTGTGAGGCCTTGAGACTGTCATTATGCTTTGGACTGCCAATGCTCAGCCATGCCCCTTCCAGGGCCTCCACGTGCTGCAACACCATATCCGTGTGCCCCTCCTCTGCAGCAAGCTCTCGACGAGGGCCAGCACCAGGCTGTGTATGACTCTGATCCCCACTGGGCGCAGCATGAGACCCCAGAAGGCTACCTGGTACGCAGCTTGCTGTGGAGCCTGCTGAAGTAGCCTGGTGCCTTGACTCGCTGCCGGAGCTTGCTACTGACAGGGCAAGCATGCCTGGCCAACAGCAGCCTCATTGCCAGGGCGCAAGGGGCCACCTGCTGCCTCTGTCTGGCCATGACTGCTGACAGGGCTGGCTCTTGCGGCGCAGTTTTGCCTGGACTGGGAAGGGCACCTGCGCAAGGCTCACTTTGACTCCAGGTGAGGGAGCACCTGTCATAGCGTGACAAACTTTTGGTGTGCCCAGAAATCTCTCTTTGCCAGCACACAGCGCATGAGTTACAATCGAGCAGAGCTTCCTGTTGCGCAATGGTGCATGCAGGCACTGCGGTCCTGTTGGCTTCTGCCTCGGCCTCTGCAAAGGCTGTACATGAGGTTCATGCGGTAGACACACACAGAGAAAGAGGGGGGTCTGCCTCTGCACAGGCTTGCACAGGCTCTACATGAGGCATGTGTGCCATGCATGCAGAGTAGCAGGTGTCTGGCCCTGCACAGGCTTGCATGCACCAAACTTTGGCAGATGTGTGCCTGCTAATCCTGCAGGGTGCGGAAGCTCCTCGCTGCACAGCCCGACGTCGTGCAGCTGGACGCTCTGTGCGAGATGGCCCGCATGAGGCGCAAGATCACAATCCACCATCCCTCTGGCTTTCTGATGCGCGCTCTTCAGGTGGGGCCCTGCTGTGCTGCGCAGAGCAGCAGGCACTCTGCCAAGCCCCCCTTTACTCAGTGGCTCAGGGCTACCTGCCGCCAACCGCTGTCTGCATCTGTGCAGCGTGCCACATGGCTATCAGGCCTGTGCCTGGCATTGCGTGGCACTGGAGAAGGTTTGCCTGACTCAGCATGGCGCCACAAATGGCAGATGCTGGATTCGCAACGCTTGTGTGATCTTGTGTGAAAGCCCATCAATGACACTTATTGCCATCAGCATCAGACGCTGAAAGCAACTCTGCATGTCTGCTTTGCAGAAAGCCAGGGCTCACTATGACCAGCAGCCCCGTCAGGAGCGTGCTGCCACCGGAAATGCTGCGGGTTCAGCTGGCCTGGGCATGCGCCACCTGGAGGTGAGGCTGCTTTCAGACAGTTTGCGTGCCAGCAAGCTGCACGCCCACCTCCAGAGCCAGCGTGGCTTCGCTCACCTGCAATCACTGCACCTGTCTGCAGGCCAGGCGTTACCGCCGCGCAGCAGCAGCTACCTTGGCGCACCCTGCGCCCCTTGCGGCAGGCAATGCAGGTGTGCCACGTGCGCACCCTGCGCCAGGCAATGCAGGTGCGCCCCCTGTGCCCTCTTGCGCCAAGCAATGCAGGTGCACCGAATGCGCCACCTGCACCAGGCGATGCAGGTGTGCTGCGTGCACAGGCTGTCAAGCACCAATCCCCTGTTGTGCTGCCAGCTTGGCAAGCGACAAGCTGTTGCAGGGGCCGTCCAGCCATGTAGGTGCCTGGGCGACGGCGTGCTGTACCTTGATGTCGAACGGGCTGTGGGGCGGCCACCATGCCCGAGGTGCATTGCAGATGGTTGTGCAGCATCAGCCGGCGTGTCTGGTCCAGTGAGCCTGTGCACCCTGAAGCTAGCTTGGCATGTCTGTCCTGCAGGCTGTGGTTTGCTGGACGGCGAGGCCAAGAACGTGCTGTCTGCCATGTTCTGCAAGATGAAGCTGGCCCACACCGAGGCCCGTCAGAGACCGGAGGCCCCGCCCCGTGCTGAGCAGCCCTCTGACCTGCGCCAGGCACCGCAGCCGCAGGCGGCAGCGCGGACCCACCGGCCAGCTGTTGCCCCAACCAGAGGCATGGCAGGCAAGGGTTGTGCGGCTCCTACCCCTTCTGGGTGGCAGGATTGACAGGCAGTCATGCCTTGCAATCAGGTGCATTGTGCATCCCTCATGTGACCCTTTACTTGGCAGAGTTCATCATGCAGCACTGCTGGCACCAGTCTTGTATGCTTTCAGAGCTTCAGCAGCCAGCAGACCTGCTGGTGGGCCCCCTCCTCATTCTTTGGCAGAGGCAGCAAGGTGACTTCAAGCAGTGGTGCACATGGTCTGCTGTGATGCCATCATGTTGTCTAGCAGGCCTCATTCCCCTTCATGGAACGGCTTTTGTGTTGGCTGTTGCTTTGACGGCTGCTGTCAAAAAGGGGTGATGTTGCTACAGGAAGCCCAGCGATTGCGAGGCGTAACACCCAGACAGGACCGTCGCCAGCACCGCAGGCGAAGAGACGCTGGGGCTGGAGGTGACTGGACAGGTGTGCACATGCCTGTTAAGCGCTGGAGCCCAACACCACAGGCCTGTCTCAGGGCCTAGCACGCTGTGAAATCTGTCCAGACATTGCCTTGAGTCTACATGGCCAGCTGTGCTTGGCTTTGGCAGAGCCTGGTAGGGCGGCACTGTGCAGCACAGCCAGGCAGCCAAGCGGTCAGCTGGCCAGAGGGCAAGCCATGTAGCAAGACTCGCAGAAGCATGCAGCCATGACACGAGGCCATTGCATCAGCCCAGTCTCATGGGACAAGGCCATCAGCAACTGGCAGCTATTTGAGGATCCCAGCCACGGAAGCTTGTCTGAGCCAAAGCCTTTGTAGTCTGCTGCGTTGCGGGTGATGGGCTTTGCAAAGATAGGCGTACAAGATGTGGGGTTGGCATGTAGGCCCAACTCTTACTCTGTCACTCTTTGACTCTGGAAGTCCTTCCTGCAGGCTTCGCAGGTGCTGCAGACTCTGTACAGCAGCCGCATCCTGCAGCTCAACGACCTGACCGCAGACGCCAGATCTGACCTGAGCAGCCTACCTGCGGAGCTGCAACTGCAGGTGCGCCGCAAGCCAGGCCCCTGCAGCTGTCTTGACGGGCTCACACCGCCAAACCTGCCAGGCTGTGTGCTTCACTAGCCACAATCAGATTGATCTCACAGGCCAGCCTGATGCTTGTTGACCTGGCGGCAAAAGGAGAATTTGGACCCCAGCTGTTTCTCCGTGCTGCAGGCGCAGCGCCAGCCATTGTGAGCAGTGTCACTATGATCCCAGACGCAGCTTTGGTGCTGTTGGCTGTCTGCAAGAGAGGACCCCAACGCTTGCATCCTGCTGCCCTCAGCCATGCACAGAAATCTGCAGACCTCATGAGCAGATTCACCAAAATTGCCCGCTTTCTCACGCACCTTCACAATATTCTCCATCTGCTTGTGCTTCACCAGCAAAGCTCTGCAGCAGTCTGAGGTCACAGGCGGGCCAGGTGGCTGCAGGCGTTGATTGCCTTTCCTGACAAGAGGCCGCAGCGATGTCTCAGCTGCAATGCTGCATGTATGATAACATCAAGCTGATCTCACAGGCAGGCCTGATGGCTGCAGGTGCTGTGCGGCTTCTTTGATGAGGGGGCCCAGGACCCCTGCAGTGTCATCTGCCAAGCCCCCGCAAGTACAGACGGCGCCAACAGCAGATCAAATATGACATGCAGCTGGCAACCGAGTGCGGCCTCTGGGAGAGTCAGGTAGGAGTTGCACAGTCAGGGCGCTACTGCACTTATGAGACGCCTGCGTGCAGCTGATGCCCCTGATGCCCCTGTTGGTGCATCAGAAGCTGCACTGCCACCAGCAACAGCAGTCTGATCACTGAACAAAGCGGGCAACCAAGTGTGGGCGCAGAAAATGTCAGGTGGGAGCTACACATATGCTGTGGCGACATCGCCGCACAGACCATCTTCCCCATTGTAGCTGCCGGGCCACTGCCATGTGTGCTTTTGTGCTGGTGCAACAGACCCTGAGGTGGGCTTCCAGCCTTGAGGAGAATGTACCGACACCAGCAGCAGCAGTCTCACCAGGGTTCCAAGCCCAGCCTCAGAACATCTGCAAGCAGAAGCTGCAAGCATGTCATGTGGGAAGACTCCCAGCACTGCATGCTCTGCTGCCTCCCGCCAACTGGAGGCTGCCGCTGCATTGCTGGTACATCTCCAGTGGGCAAGGTCCTGCCCCACATCGCAGCACTGCAGCCTCTTGGCAACGGTGCATGCAGCTGTGAAGCATGCAGATCTGCCCTTGACGCAGTGCAGCAGGTGGCTGCTGCAGCGGCAGACCCCTTGTCTGCCGCAGGTGCTGTGCATGTGCAGGGCTGCGTGAATGCAGCTGAACAGGGCCCAAGGGACAAGACTGACTGGAGCATCCTCGGCGCGAAGGGCTCAGCCTGACCCTGCTGCTGCCCGTCAGGCTAAGGGTGCACCTGCTGCAACTGGCAGGGCAGGCCCTGAGCCCCACCCTGGCACTGCAGCGCAATCCAGGATCAGTCGAGCCACCCGCTTTAAGTGGGATTGAATGGTCAGTGCCCATCAACAGGGAGCGTGCATACGCAGGGAAGACTGGATGGACACACAGCCCGCAGCTGCGGCGCCTTCAGACTCCCTGTGGCTTCCACACAGAGTCTTGCTATGTCAACACTGCGACCTTCAACAATGTCCACAGTTGTTTGCCATGCCTGGTCAACACTGAAGAACACGGAGCTCACAGACTGACTTGCCTACACTGGCTGCCGACCCTCACGCTGGGCAGCTCTCAAGCCGTCTGCACCTTTGTCCTCAAATCTCAAAAAATAAAACAACATATTTGGTCCTCAGATTTGCTGCTCGGGCACCTCTCTGAGATCCAGTGATTCACATGGAGTCCGCCGATACACGTTGATCACCCCAAGTCAACCCGCTTGGCCTCTCTGCCTGAAACCCCCTTGGTGAGGCCTGCTCTCCCTGCCTGACATGGGTAGAGCCAGCTTGCATGCTGCAATGACGATGCAGTCTGCTTCATGGCCAGAGGCACTGGGCAGTCCCACTGCATCTGCATGAAGCACCCTGAATGACATGGTAAACCGCCTGAGGTCTGCAGCCTGCCCAAGTGCCAGACTGATCACTGCATTATTTCATGTGTCTGCAGCAAGCTTGATCGGGTGCTGCGGGATCTCCAGGTCAGCAGGCTGAGCAGGTCTCAACTCGTTCAACCGACCTTGCTTCCGGCTACTTGCCCGTTTTCAGCACCTCGTCCACCTGCTGAAGCAGAAAGCAAAGTACCGGCCCGTCTTCCGCTCACCCGATCCCAACACCCCAGGCATGTCTTCATGGATGCCCTCGATCCGCCTGCATGAAGCTAGTGCACTGCGCAGCCTCAGCCCGAAGCAGCAGTCCCTGTCACCACCTCTGCTGCAGGTCACACAACCAACCATAACCATGCCTGGCAACAAGCGCAAGAGGCAGCATGAGGGCGACATGGGGGGGTCCCCTGCCATCACCTTGAACAATGCCGAGAAGGCTGCGCGCCTGGCCAAGGACATCAATAGTCGGGACCCCAGGGACCGAAACCGTGGTCCCTGTGTTCACTGCAATGCCACAGGTGGGGCAGCAGTGCAGCAGCCTGGCCTGGACCTGACGCATTCATGCTCAAACTGCGTTACCTGCATTGTAGTTCCTGCTGCAGCCGTCCCTCTGCTGGTGGACCCACTGATGGTTCAGCCTGGCCTGACAGCCGCTTGCAATTGGGCTGCATTCATGAGCTAGACCCATGGGAGAAGCAGTCCAGTTGCTTGGCCTCCTCCCCCTCCTTTGTGGCTGAGGCTACTCAATCGGTCCGGCCGCAGAAGCAGTACTACAGCCTGCACTGATTGCGATCAGCCAAGCAGCTGTGAGAGGTGTGCTCACTACACAGCTTGGCTTACACAGCAGCAATGTGGGGGTCCAGTCCCACAGCCTGCGCCAATGGCAGGCAGCTGGTCAGGTAGCCCTGCAAGGCCTGCACATTGGCATGCAGCAGGGCCGGTCTCTGTGTCTGCGGTGGGGCAGCGCTGTTGTTGAAGGTCAGTTTTTCTCACGCTCCACAGACATCCACACCAAGAGGGAATGTGAGCAAAGCTGTGGCACTCGCAGACATGTGACCGATTGCTGTGCAGCCTTGTGCCCAAAAACACCGGGCCATCAACACTGTCTGCTGCAAGCTGGGTGCTGCTGCTCTGAGTCCGCCCTCTGCTTCACAAACAACGTCTGCTGCAAGCCAGGTGCTGCTGCTCTGAGTCACTCCTCTGCTTCTGGTCTGCAGCGTCGCCCCAGTGGAGGGACGGGCCTCTCGGCCTGAAGACCGCCTGCAATGCGTGCGGCATCAAGTACAAGCGCGACCACCTGCCAGGCTACCCGGTGAGGTCGCTTGTTTGCCGTGGGGATATGCTGGTGGCAGGTCGCAGTTGAGCGTGCGCGCTTGGTACGCCTGCCAGGAATGGATCCGTGCTTCTCTGCAGCTGCGGGTTCTACTGTCATGCAGCTGGCCAAGGCAGCCTGCAGGCTGCATGTAGAGTTGATGACAAGGTCATCGTTGACAGGCCACAGCTGGGGCCCAAGGGACTGTCTCATGAATGTTGCATAAATGCTGCACTGAACACCCCAAGCAGGCTGCCAGGACCTGCTCACAAGAAGTGGTACGCAAGGCAGACCAGATCTTGGCTGCAATGAACAAGCGACTCTCCGTGCTTTTGCTGTGTAGCTAGGTGAACTGATTGCTTCAACATGGCTGCGCTCAGAGGAGGCCGACCGACTGCAGACAGCAGTATACTTGCATGTGACCCTGCCTCTGCATTGCAGCAATGGCACCTGGTGCCTACTTCCAGCAAGTCTCAGGAGAGACCTGCAGGTCACACTGTTACTTTCTTAAAACTCACCACATGAGGGCATCTGCAGGCTGCAGTCAGCATGGCGCACCAATGTCGACTTGTCTCTGTAGTCCTGCGCAACAGGCAGCATGTTGGCAAGCTTGGCACATCTGCTAGGCCTGGGCACCCCAAATCTTGGAATGTGACATGAGGTAGTGCTGTGCCTGCAGAACCCAGACAAGGCAAAGAAGGAGCAGCATGCGGCCAAGCGCCGTCGTGCGAGCTCAGAGCTGTCTGAAAACGACGTCATCTACCTGCCCAGTGACGACAGTGGCCCCCACGAGCCTGGTGACACAGCAGGAGCAACCACCGACCACCACACACTGGGAGGCCACCCAGAACAGGCAGCACAGGGCATCGCCAGGCCTGAGGTGAGCTGAGCACCCCTGACCTCGAAAAGAGCTGTGAGCCCTCTATCAGGGCATCCGTCGCTGTGCGGCATGAAGCAACATTTGTTATGTAACATGAGCAAGTGGTAAGGCCGACCTCGACTTCCCTCCTGGCCAGCGTCATGTCAGTCTCTTTTGCCCACCTGACAATATTTGTACATCTTGCGTTTGGATGTATAAGGTGATGCATCATCTGCTGCATTGGCATGTGTGGGCCCTCACAGCCTCTCCCACATTTGAGTCAGGCATCGGAGAGGGCCGCGGATTGAGGCGGCCACAGCCACTGCAGACCAAGAGCTGCCCTGCTCTGTCTGGTCTGCTGCATTGCTGCTGGCAGAGGCCACACTGCTGCAGTTTTGTGAGAGTTGAAGCGGCCCTGTTCCCCTGTCTGCAGGGGCGGCAACCCCCCATGTTGCAGCATCATTTTCAGCTCACTGCTCCTCACACTGCCGTCCTGCTGCCTGCAGGGGCGCCGTGTTGTCAAGCAGCCGCAGTGGCCGGTGGACACAGTGGACACAGAGTGCGTGGTCATCCCGGACAGCGCTCAGGGCAGTGATCCCAACACAGACACTGCTGTCATTCCCAATGCCACCCCTTGCTCTGATGTCGAGTTGGGGTGAGGCGCCGCCATGCAGCCTGTTACCTGTGCCTGACGCTGTGCAGCCCTGGCAGCAACCCTGAAGGGCAAGGTGTCTGCTGCAGCTCTGCGCGGCAGCCTGCAGCCATCAGCCAGCCTGTTAACAGATACAGCCCGAGTCAGCCTTGCCTGTCGTGTTCAGCACTCAGCCGCCAGCCAGGCTTTGTCTGGTGCAGCCAGATGTCAGCCCTTCTTACCATGTAAGCCACCTTTGCCAGTCAACCCACCATCCATGGCCTGCAGCATGGAGGCAGAGGAGAGTGCAGCCCAGGACCTGCTGCACCTTCACTTTGGCAGCAGCGGCAACCTCGCCGACCGGACTTGGTTTGGGATTGCGCCCACTGCAGTTGCGGACAGGTAGGGAAGCAGCCAGTGCCTGAGCCAGTGCAAGCCGCATGCCTGCCCCTCTAGCAATTGCCCTCCAGCAGCTCAGCAGCTGGGTCATGTGAGATCAGCCAGCCTGCAGCACCAGCGCAGAGCTGCTGTTGCAGGCAACCTCTTTGTGGCACTGCCTGAAGCCGCCCTTGTGATCGCAGAGGCATGAGCTCAGTGGATGCAGGCGCTGTGGGGACACTGTGCTGCATGTGGAATCACTGCAAGGTGGGACTGCATTGCCAGTGGCCAGTATGCAGAGGGTTGATTTCATGTGTAATGTGTGTGGCCGCCACAACGTCATGTGTCTCTACAGGTGCAGCGCATCTGGAGCTGAAAAGCTCCCAGAGGTCACTGTGCTCTGCCCAATATCCCATGAGCAGCGCCTTGACATGCATGACTTGGTTGTTGACATCAGCTAATGCTCCCTGAAGCTTGGGTATTGCCCCGATTTTGGCCTTGAACAGGGTCGAGCAAAGCTTGAAACAGCACAGGTATGACCCTGGGCGAGAGTGGCCCATCATGCAAGAACACCAGCTCAACAATAGGCCAGAGACTCAATGAAGCAAGGGGGATCTGTCATGCCAACATTCAAGCTTCATGTGTTGCTCAGCGACAAAACAATCTTGAATATGACGTGACCAAAGACTGAGCTCAGTAGTCAACTTTGCAGTTTCACTTCAGAGATTTGCTGTCTTCTGACATTGTTGACAACCATATCAACTCTCTGATGCCACTGCCTACCGACTGGACCCTTCCAAGTCACGCGTTTCCCTGACTGTACTGCTACATCACTGGGAGTTAGGCCTGCATTAGATGCAAAGTCCCAAAAAGCTGCTGCCTCAGGGCACTGCACAGCCAGGGAGTTGCAAGCACAAACAGCTTGGCCAGAGGGGAAGGGGGATCCATGCTTCATTCTTATGTTTGGCGCTGCCTGCCATCTATGCACCAGACCCAGCTTGCACTCATCTTGCACGACCCAGTGCACCTGCTTGACTGAGCCCAAAGTAACCTGGTCTGGGCGCCAGTTATGTGTCTCGTTGGCTTTCCAGTCCCACTCGACCACAAGATGTGGTGCTCCACTGCTGATGCTGCGCTGGCGTGAATAGTGGAAGCGGCTAGCCTCACGCTCACACCGGGGGCATCCAGTCCCATACAATCTCGTTCTTTTAGACACAATGGCGTTCCATCTGTGCCCACAGAGGCTGCACCTCCGGTCTGCTCTGGTACTGCTGCTTGCTCTCACAGTCTCTGGTGTACTTTCCCCATTGGCCTCCCAGTCCCACTCTGCTGCCACCTCTGGGTGGTTGTGAGCCAGATTGTTGCAGGGGCAAACTGCCCTGCCAATGTCGTTGGGGCAACTGCTGCCCAACGTGCGATTGCTGATGATTGCCTGCCACCAGTGCGGCTGCCCAGTCTTGCACATGCTGCTGCTCCACCAGACCTTCCTCCCACTTTGAGGAGTGATGTGATGCTGCCCAAATTGGCGTTAGCCTCATGGTCCCACGCCTGCTGCAGGTGCGCAGCCAATTGGCTAATGTTGGGACCAGCCTGCGCATCAGGCAAGCCTGCAAGCAAAGCAGATGTTCTGACTGCACTGCTTGTGGAACCAAATGACAGGGCAGCTGCATCAATCAGGCATGTCTGTCATGACTTCTGCTGATCTGTCTCTGCATGGCCTTGCCTGGTGGTGTGGCTGCCTGGTGTAGCCCCCCATGCAGCTTTGGTGCCAGGTGCCTCATGCATGACCTTAGCAGCGCAGCTGGGCCATGGCCGCTCCAGAAGGGGCAAGTGGCCTTGGGCATGATGCTTCAGTTGCTTCAGTCTGACGACTTCAGGAAGGGCAGCATTGACCCACAGCTGTGGGCCTCCTGACCCAATGCCATGCACAGCCCACTCTTGAGTGCCTGTGGCCCCTTTTTTCTCTGTGATGACCATCCAGACCTTCCAGATGTACAGGAAACGAAGGCTGCACCAGGGACTCCTGATGTGGCCGCAGAGGCCATACCTCCATGCTGCCTTGATGTCGCTGCCTGGCGCCACAGTTCCTAGTTTACCCTTGTGCCATTGCTCTGCCAGTCACACTCTGCTGCAACATCTGCATGCTTTGTGGGCCAGGTCGTTGCAAGGACACTTCCCTCTGCTGCTTTCAGAGGGATCAGTGTTGCCATGTGTGCACTTGCAGGTTGTTGCTTGCCATCTGTGCGGTGGGCTTGACTGGCAAATGCACTGTTCCAGCCGACCTTTCCCTACTCTGAGGTATGCTAGTGATCCTGCCCAGGTGACATGGTCCCACTCCTGCTGCAGGTGCAGGCTAGGACAGCTGACATCGGGGCCAGCCTTCTGGCCCAGGCTGCAGATTCTGCTTACAGGCATGGCAGGATGCTGCCCCTGCTATGCTGAGTCAGGTGCGCAACACAGCGCTGAGGTCTAGGTGACAGGCCTGCCCTCAGCGGGGCTGTTGAACGTCTGCCAGGGCCTCACCTTGTGACCATGTGGGTCTGTATTGATGCCTTTATAGGCAAAATGTTTTCTGTGGCTTGGAGCAGAGGACTGGCATGGTACCTCATGCAGGACTCTGTCTGCACTGGGATCTGGTGCCTCGAGTGTGACCATGTCTTTACCAGTCAGACACAGCACCGCAATCCTTCAGCTGGCCAGCTGAAGGAGTGTAGTACACATCAATTGCATGTGCACACTCCAGCTGGGGATGTGGAACAGCTGCAGTGATTGTGTGGTTTGTGGCTCAGACCGTCGAAGGCAAAGTCTTCTGTCACGGCACTCCTGTCAACAGTGGTGGCCGCAGCCTTCTGAAGGACCCTTTTGCAGATGCAAGCAGAATCGCAGGCTGCTGTGAGCTGCATGCTGCAATCATGCATGGGCAGGTTGGAAGGCAGACACATGTCGCATGCAAACGGAGCTGCGCCTCGTCCTGGCACAGACAACAGGATGTCTGACCTTGTCTGAAGTATGCAAGATGGGATTGCGCTGATGAAGCCAATCAAATTGCTTGATGTCTTGACAACGACAACAACTTGACCAACCTTTGAGTGCCACTGGCTGCTATCTGGACCCTTTCAGGCCACTAACTTGTGCAGTAGCACTGCTACATGACTGGGAGTCAAGTTTCCATCTACACAAGAGTCCCACAGGTCGGCTGCCTCTGGCACTGTACAGTCAGGAAGCTGCAAGCACACACAGCTTGGCCAAAGAGGAATGGCAGTATGGACCCTGGCACGGACCATGTCATAACTTGCTCGAAGAACCCAAGATAAGGTTGCACTGGTGAAGCTACTTATGCAATTTTGCTTGATGTTCTTTGACAAATGATGTAAACTTCATATACTTTTTGCTGCCACTTCCTGCCATCTGGAGTCTTCCAGGCCACAACTTTGTTTGACTGCTTGGCAACATCACCAGGAGTGAGGTCTCCATTTGACAGAGGGTCCCACAGGTCTGCTGCCTCTGGGCACTGCACAGCCAGCGAATTGCAAGCACACACAGCCATGCCAGAAGGGAATGGGGAGCCAGACTTCTTTCCAGTGCGACTAGGTGGTGATGCCCGCCATCTGTGCACCAAGCCCAGCTTGCACTCATTTTGCACGACCCAGTGCACCTTCTTGTGCGAGCTGAGAGTGACCTGGTCTGGGTGCCAGCCATGCATGTTGTTGGCTTCCCAGTCCCACTCAGCCAGAAGGTGTGGTGCTCCAACACTGATGCTGGGCCGCCTTGTTTGAGAGCGGCGGGCCTCATTAGCACATTGGGGGCATCCAGCTCCATGATTCGATCTTCTGTACACAGGGGCGGTCCAGCTGTGCCCACAGAAGCCACACCTCCAGACCGCCTCGCTTGCACTGCCTGCTGCCACAGTCTCTGGTGTCCTTTCCCCATTGGCCTCCCCGTCCCACTCCGCTGCCACCTCTGGGTGGTTGTGAGCCAGGTCGTTGCAGGGGCAAACTGCTTTGCCAGTCTTGTAGGGGCAGCTGGTGCCCTTTGAGCGATTGCTGATGATTGCCTGCCACCTGTGCGGCCGCCCAGTCTTGCACATGCCGCTGCTCCACCAGACCTTCCTCCCGCTCTGAGGAGTGATGGTGATGCTGCCCAGGTTAGCGTTAGCCTCATGGTCCCACTCCTGCTGCAGGTGTGGAGCCAATTGGCTGATGTCAGGGCCAACCTGCTCAGCAGATGTGCCTGCAGACACAGCAGGTGTTGTGCTGCCGTCCTTACCCAAGGAATGAATTGGGGACTGCTGCACAGGGTGGCATGCTCGCCTTGAGTTCTTCTCTGACCGGCCTTGCCTGGTGTGCCTGCCTGGTGGAGCCTCCTGTGCAGCTTAAGCGGCAGCTTTGGTGTCAGGTGTCTCATGCGTGACTTTGGGAGCACAGCTGGGGTCGGGTTGCTCCAGAATCGACTGGTCTCGAGCATGCTTCAGTCTGATGGCTTTGTGAGGAGGGCAGCATGGACCACAGCTGTGGGCCTCTGACCCATGTCCCATGCACAGCCCATCAGGGGATCAGGAAGGATGCACTGGCTGCAGCAGGGCTGCAACTGTTACAGAGGCCACAACACCATGCTGCCTTGATGTTGCTGCCTGGCGCCACAGTCTCCAGTGTCTGGTCCTGGTGCCCTCCCAGTCCCATCTTGCTGCCACATCTGTGTGGCCGTGGGTCAGGTCAGCACAGGGGCATCCTGCTCTGCCAGTCTTGGAGGGGTGACTGTTGCCGTATGTCCTTTGGCAGATTGTTGCTTGTGCGGCTGCCCTGCCTTACAAATGCCACTGGTCTGGCAGCCCTTCCCCCACAACGAAGTGTGCTGGTGCTCCTGGCCAGGTGGCGTGGTCCCACTCCTGCCGCAGGTGCGGGTTCAGGCGGCTGGCATTGGGGCCGGCGTTCTGCCCCAGACTGCAGAATCTGCCTGCAGGCATGGCCGATGCTGCGCCGCTATGCTGAGGCAGGCACGCAACACTTCGCTAAGGTCTCAAATGACAGTCCGCCTTCAGTGGAAATGCTGAACACCTTGGCGTGGCCTCACCTTGTGACCATGTAGCCCTGCATGAAGCCTCCCCTGTGGTTTAAGTTTTGCTTTGGTACCTCATGCATGACCTTGGCTGCACCACTGGAATCTGGTGCATTCAGTGTGGGCAAGGCCTCGTCCAGTGTGGCCATCTGGTGGCCAGCCAGACTGGCCACCAGCTGCAGCTGAAAGCATAGGTTCCATGTCAAGTGCTTGTGCATGCTTCAGGTGGCTGGTGGAAGAGCTGCAGTGATGGTGTGGTCTGTGGCTTCAGGCCGAGATAGGCAAAGTCTTCTGTCATTTTGTCAGCAGTGGTTGCACACAGCTTTCTGAAGGACCGTTCTTGCAGATGAAAGAAGAGGTGCAGGCTGCTTTCAGCTGCATTCTGCGCTCATGCGCTGTCACTTCAAAAAGCAGACACATCGCGCGCGCAAAGCAGAGATGTGCGACATCCTGACAGACAACAGCATTTCAACGTCGCTCGAATGATCCAAGCTGGGATTTGCACAGATGAAACTACTTGTTCATGTTTGATTGATGTCTCCTGACAAGTTTGACAACTTCAAACACCCTCTGCTGCCACTGGCTGCCATGTGGACCCTTCCAGGCCACGACTTTGCCTGATTGCACTGCTACGTCACCAGGAGTCAGGTCTCCGTTTGTGTGAGAGTCCCACAGGTCTGCTGCCTCTGGGCACTGCACCGCCAGGGAGTTGCATGCACACACAACCTTGCCTGATGGGAAAGGAGATCCTTGTTTTCTGAGGACTCGATGACTTGGTGTTGCCTGCCATTTGTGCATCAGGCCCAGCTTGCACTCATTTGGCACGACCCAGTGCACCTTCTTGTCCGAGCCCGAAGTGACCTGGTCTGGGTGCCAGCCACATCTCTCATTGGCTTCCCAGTCCCACTCTGCCAGCAGGTGTGGCGCCCCACTGCTGATGCTGGGCTGCCTTGTCTTACTGTGGCGGGCCTCACCGGCACACTGGGGGCATCCAGTCCCATGATGGTTCCTGTCAGACACAATGGCGCTCCATCTGTGCCCACAGGGGCCACACCTCCAGGCTGCCTTGATGTCGCTGCTTGCAGTGACAGTCTCTGGTGTCCTGTCCCCATTGGCCTCCCAGTCCCACTCCGCAGCCACCTCTGGGTAGTTGTGGGCCAGATCGTTGCAAGGGCACACTGCTCTGCCAGCATCGTAGGGGCAGCCCGTGCCATTTGTGCGATGTTGGACCGTAGCTTGCCACCTGTGTGGCTGCCCAGTTTTGCACATGCCGCTCCTCCACCAGGCCTTCCTGTTGCTCCAGGGCCTAACGATGATCTTGCCCAGGTGGACGTTGGCCGCATGGTCCCATTCCTGCTGCAGGTGTGGAGCTAGGAGGGAGATGTTGGGGTCAGCCTGCTCCTCAGATTTGTCTGTTAACAAAGCAGGTGTTGTGCTGCTGTGCCCTGACAAGAAAGAGTCGTGGACAGTAACGGTGATGGGGCATGCAGGTGTGCTTGCCTTGAGTGCTACTGATCTGATCTTGAGAGGCCTTGCCTTGTGTGGCGGCATGGTGGAGCCTCATGTGCTGCCTTGGTGCCAGGTGCCTCATGCATGACTTTGGCAGCACCACTGGGATATGGCACCTCGAAAGGTGGGTGGCCTCAAGCATGCTCCACCTGCTTCAACTTGATTATGTTCAACCTTAGTTCTTGAGGAGGGCAGCTTGGAACCACAGCTGAGGGGAGTAAACCCAACTCCATGCACAGCCTTGTGAGCCTCTGGCCCAAATCATCGATGCTGCTTTTGACCTCCCGGATGGAGTAGCGTGTATCATATGATCAGATCACGCTGTCAGATGAGCTTTCAAGGTCATTCAGGTAGTGCATGCGAGGGCGGTTGCTTGACCTGTGCATGAAGCTGAGTTGCCATCGGCTTCCACAACCGCAGAGCAGATGGCTGGCCAGTTTTTCACATACACAGTGGCGATCTCAGAGCACCATCGTTTGTGCAGCAGCCAGGTCCCCTGCTGATGTGAGTCCATGCCTGTGATGCACAGGTCAGAGTCACCGGCATCATGCAGGTTCACACATGCCAAGGTCTGCAGGTGCCAAGGAGGCGTATGGAGCCTACTCCTGCCGCCAAGAAGCTGAAGCTGCAGAACGGGACAGCACAGCAGACTGCCCCTGTTGCTGGCCAAATCCCACATGTCCCCGCACAGACCAGGCAGCAGCCAGGGCAGCAGGCCGTCCCAGCTAAGGCCCCCAAAGGGCAGCAACAGGCGCCCGCTGCCGGGCAGCAGAGTGGGAAGAAGCGCAAGCAGCAGGTGGCCAGTCCCGAACACCTGGTGAGTGGGCTGCATCTCTGAGTGCCTGCCATGAGGTGCTGCTGTCTTGAGGGGTGCTGGTACACTGCAGGGTGCCGTGCCGAGGACCGGTGGCCCGCAGCATGCTTGGTTGACATGCTGAACAGGACTGCTGTGCTGCTCTCAGAACGGACTCCCTGCAGCTCTGGCTCGGACATCAATGCATGCCACAAAGAGGGGTGACCTGATACAGCACACCAGCTGCCCTGAGCACACCCTCTGGGGCTGAAGTGGCCGTCACAACGGCTGCCTAGGCCAGTCGCCCTGCCATGCATCCTGTTCTGACACCAACCCTTGCCCAAAACCCCCACAATACCCCAACTGCAACCCAGTCCTTCTTGTCAAGCTTACTCGTCGCAAACACCTGCAGCACCGCATTAGGGTGCAGCGCTGCCCGCCCAGAGGCTCTTCTGATAGCCAGGGCTGCCAGCATCACGCTGGCCCGCTCATCATTGATCATGTTAGACTCCTTGACGGTCACGCGCCCACTCTGCCTGCCGCACTGCAGACGCACTTTGCGACTTCACCAGTGTCCCAGTCAGACCTTTTTTATCTATTTATGTGGAGGTGTTCAGGCGCACCTGCACTCCCTCACTGCCGCGCCCTTCCCTGCAGGTGCGCGTTGCAGTGCAGGAGGCCGCCAAGCTGGGGGACATCAGCGCCGGCCTGGCAGCCTATGACGCAGCCACCGCTCGCAGCATCCCAATCATCGGCAACGTGTACGACATTCTGATGTACCTGTGCGCTGGCGGGGATGACTGGGACACAGGCTTCAGGCAGCAGCTGGCCGCCCTGCCGTCAGTGCCACACAAGACGCCCAAAGGTGAGGGGAGCACTGCCCTCCGCTGGCCAGGGCCGGGGGGGGGGGGGGGGGTCAACTAGGGTTTAAGGTTTGGGGGCAACTTCATGGCGCGAGGTTGCTAGCAGGGTTGGGCTGAAAGGGGGTCAGGGATCGACGGGTGCCCCAGCCGCCTGGAGCACCCAGCGCTCACAAAAATGGGAGGAGCCCTGGCACGGGCATCGCTGACTGGGATGGGGGAAGGTGGGGTCAGGAAGGAAAGGCATCCTGAGAGAAAACTGCACCCTGCTCCAGCACTTTGCAGTAACAGGAGGCAGCATATGCTTCAACTCACATGACACATCTCCAGCGCCGGCAGGCAGCAACTGCGCACTGTTACGCACCTGCTCTCCACTGAGCGGTTCTGGTGCGGTCCTGGAAGAGGAAACACACAGAGGGTCAGCCCCCTCAACAAAGATTGTTTCTGACAAGTGCAGACAGCGTTCTGATCTACAAGCATTTGATGTCTCAAAAGCACATGCAACCACGCGCCTCCTGTGCGCTGCAGAGACGCCAGAACGCCTCGAGGAGGCGGCCGCCCGGCTTGCCACCGCCATGGCCGCTTTGTCAGGCTGGCACCCGCCAGCTCGAGCAGGGTCTGCTGCTGCCTTAAATGCAGCCTCACCAGAGCCTGCTGCTGCCACAGAAGCAGCCCCAGCAGGGTCTGCTGCTGCCTCAAATGCAGCCCCATCAGGGCCTGCCGCTGCCTCAGAAGCAGCCCGACCAGGGCAGGCCACCACCTCAGAAGCACGCGCACCCAGAGACCCCACAGCCCCAATGCTGAAGCCGGCCGTTCTGTCCGCTGAGGAGCTGCACGCGCGGGGGCAGGCTCTGTTCAGCGAGCTGCACCAGCAGCACAGGGCGGGGTCCAAGCCCAACGAGGTGGCCTACCTGGCGCTGTCTCGGATGGCCGCGGCTGCGGGGAAACCCCGGGAAGCCCTGTTGGCTGCAGAGGACGGCATCCGCGCAGGCTGCCAGCCCAAGTTGCGCGCTTTTCAGCCGGCTATGCTGGCCTTCTCAGCTGCCGGGCAGCCCACAGAGGCTCTGCAGGTGTGAGCGCACTGGCCTGCCTGCTGCCGGCCAGAAATGACCTTCTCAGCTGCTGGACAGCCTGCACATGCTCTGCGAATGTGAATGCACTCGCCTGCTTGCTGTCGGCTGAGATGTCCCTCTCAGCTGCTGGATAGCGCATGGAGCCCTGCAGATGTGAGCGCCTTTGATCTGAGTGCCTGCCCCTCTGCGCTGCTGCTGGACAGCCCACAGCGGCCCCGCAGGTGTGTGCCATTGACCTTCTGGTGGCATGATCTGTTGGCACATTGCAAACTTTGCACCAGGCAAACTCGGCCGCTGCAGGGACCATCGTGGCAGGTATTGCTGCCGTCATGCAAGCCAGGCAGCCTTGCTCACTGCAGCTCACTCAGCCACCCGAGCATGTGGTGAAGAGGCTTTGAGGTCAGCAGAGACTCATTTCCAGCGCTTTGACCGACCGCAAAACAGTCTTTTGGACAAGTATTCGCCGGCCAGCTGCAGCTTTGACAGCCACATGAGCTCATGTGGTGCACAGACCCAGCGTCCAGCAGAGACTCACCCCTAGCGCTTTGACTGGCTGGAGTAAGAAGACAGCCCGCCTTTGTGCAGGTGCAGCGGCGCTGCGAAGAGCTGCACCTGGACCTGGTGGAGACAGACTTTGCCGTCCTGCTGGAGGGGTGCCAGCATGGGGCGACCTGGGGGCAGGTCAGCGCGCTGCTGCAGGACATGACTCGGGAGCTGACGGCGCTGCAGCCCAGCACCGTTGCAGCAGCGGAGGCCTTCTTCAGGTCAGCCTCGAGCTTGGTTCGCATTTGCTAGGGCCCCTGTCTGAGCAGCTGGTGGTGTGTGCGCTGCCTTGGGCAGGTTGCATGCTGAGTGCACAAGCACCTGACTGGACTGGTGGAGATGGGCAACATAGAGCCGCCCGACTCGTCAGAGTAGCCAAGCCCTTGTCAAGGAGAGGCCATGATGGAGTCCCGCGCATGGCTCCCCCCATTTGTAAGATTGCAATGGTGCAGGGCTTGATCTGTCACGAGCTCACAAACTTCTGCAGTTGTGCCCTGTGTGTTGCAGGTCGGAGACTGCTGCAGCTGCCTTTGCACCTGGAGGGCCCCTTGCGGGCCAGGGCAATGGATGGGAGCTGACCTCGGCCTCAGTGGACGTCAGCGGGATCTGCTCTGCCTGCGGCGGCCGGTTGCAGGTTGGTGACTTGTTGAGGTGGAAAGACAGACAGCCCTCATTTTGAGGACACTTTCAGGGTGTACCCTGGGTGTGTTGTCCTCCAGGCTTTGTTGGCTGCCTTGCTGGCAGCACCAGCACTGCATACAGGTGAGCCCACACCTCTGCCTATTTTGATCCCCACCGCTTGGCCCAAAGTAGACGCCTGCATTCTCCCTGATGGCCTCGCCTGGCAGCGCCAGCACCACAGCAAAGAGCTGCTGGATGCTCAGCTGCAGCCAGCAGGCTGAGCAGCCACGTGGGCATGGATCTGACCATGAGGCCACAGCTGACAGCTTTTCTGAGGTTGTTCGTTGTGAGCAGCTTGCAAGGTGACTACGCCTCACCCAGGTCAGACGCACGCCTGCTCCTGCCTCAACCCTGTCCCAAACCCTAGCCCTGTGCAGGCCAGCGACCTGGAGGCCCCCGAGTGGGCCACCTTTGCGGCCGGCATCGCCGACCTGGCGCGCCAGCGCGAGAAGCACCCCAAGGACTTCGCCCTCTTCCAAGACTGGCTGTCCCAGCACGGGCCCTACAACGTGATCGTGGATGGCGCCAACGTCGCGCTGTACGGGCAGAACTTTGCCGAGGGGGGCTTCAGCTTCGCCCAGCTGGCTCAGTGCCTGGACCTGGTGCAGCGGGACCTGCCGGGGGCCAAGCCCCTGGTGTTCCTGCACCAGTCGCGCCTGAAGCACCCCCTGGCCAAGCAGCCGGGGGCTGCGCTGCTGGTGCAGAGGCTGCAGGCTGAGCACCAGCTGTATTCCACCCCCTTTGGGTCCAATGACGACTGGTGGGTGGCCTCCGCCTGCCCTGCCGCTTTAATGCCCTCCGCAGGCTGAGCACCAGCTGTGTTTCACGCCCTTTGTCTATTCAAGGACTGGGGGTGGGGGGGCTCCAGGCTTGCCCTGCTGCTCTGGTGCCTCTGCAGGCTGTTCACCAGCTGTACCCCAGCTGTAAGCCCTGTACTAGATGCACTTTGGCCCCGACAACAATTGATGGGGGACCTCCGGCTTGCCCTGCTGGCATGGGACGGCCATGCTTGAAGAGGACGTACTGCCAAAGCCTGCGCTGTGCTTTGGGTTGCTGTGTTCAAACAGGCAGATGCGGTTGCTGTTGCTGGGTCGCCTAAGTCATTGGCAGGCACACAGCCTCTGGCTTGGGAGAGGTAGCACAGCTCTGGCAGTGCCTGCTGCTGTGATGTTGGGGTATAGCGTTTGGCATGTTCTGGCCATGCATGAGAGCGGTAATTCAGAATGCATTTCCATTGCCAGCTACACCCTGTTGCTTTGAGTAACGTGCGTCGCTTCTGTTGATGTGACTTGAGTGCAGTGACATCAGCCTGCACCTGAGACATCTTGGCTGGCAAGTGCAGCATGTGGCAAGCTGTTGTGGTCCACTTAAAGACTGAGTCCTTCCCTTCTGCCTACAGGTACTGGATGTATGCAGCCGTTGCTGCTGGCCACAAGGGCTTCATGGTCAGCAATGATGAGATGCGTGACCACATCTTTCAGTTGCTGGCCCCGCGGTACTTCCACAAGTGGAAGCAGCGCCATCAGGTCGGCCACGCTTGTCTGCAGCAAGCCTGTCTTTGTCGCTAGTTGCTGACAATTTCTGGTCTTACTGCCGCAAAAGTGCATAGATATTAGTCAAGCAGGGGCTGACTTCAGGCCTGCCTGAAGTGTTTCTTGCTGACCTGCTGCACATGCGTTTGCACAGCCCTGCTGTGAGTCTGAGCTATGAGGTGTTCTTTTCGATTATCCTTTGCTGCCGCAGTTGAGGTACACTGTGGCTGAGACTGGGTTCCAGCTGATGTACCCACCGGTCTTCACCACCTGTGTCCAGCAGCTCTCCAATGGGTCCTGCATGTTCCCAAGCGCTGAGGGACACGAGTGGCTATGTGTCAGAACGGAGAAATGTATGGATGCAGCCAAATGAAATCAGCCCCTCCCTTTCATGTGTTTGTTTCATTGAAGCCCTCACTACATTCATTTTTGCACACTGTCAAAGTCAAGTCTGCTGTCCCAGCGTGGCCAGCTGCTGCAAGAACTGCTCGCCGGTCAAGAGCTCTGTTGCGCCGTAGACGATGCTTCTGGGTGGTTGCGCTCTGCTTGCCCACCCTGAAAGAGACTCATACTCCAAGTAGTTTCCTCCTCCCACCATGAAAACAATGGCCTCCTTGAAGGGACCAACAACCCTGCTGGTGCCGTTGAGGGGTGCCTGCGCAGCAATGGCACAGGGTCAATGCCTGCAGTGCTGCTGACAAGCACCTTCACTGGCAGTAGCAACCAGCTACACCTCTGCCCGATGCAGTGACGCTGCACATTGCAGACTATGGCACAGCAAGTTCTGCACAGCTGCAGAGGTGGCCGCAAGCCCAGAAGGCTCCCTTCCAGGATGCCAGTGTCAAACAGTTCTGGCCGCTACGGGAGCTCTCGGCAAACGAGACGAGCAAGGCAACATCCCTTTGACCTCGACTACAGTACCGCCACCCCTGTGTGCAGTTGGCAAATGCTGCTGGGTGCGCCACCTCACATGCCTGCTTCACGGTGCGCTTCGCAAGTTGCTTAAAGCCTGCTTCACGGTGCGCCCTGCAAGCTGCTCAAAGCCTGCTTCACAGTGCGCTCTGCAAGCTGCTGAAATGGGTTGTTCTTTGGAACCGCAACCTCACCTTGGGGTCAAGGCTGACATAGGCATCGTTCTCTGGAGTGGCCTTGGCCTCCATCAAGCTCTCAACAGCAGACGTCACGGCAGCTCGCTGCTCCCCAGCAATCAGGTTCTTCACACCTGCAGCGTGTTGGGGAGTAACATTCGGCACAGTTTCCTTGGGAAGAGGGACATGCAAAGACCAACCAGCCGCTTTCAGAAGTCCGATTGAGCCCTCAACATTCACTGACTTTTGAAAGGTGCAACCACCTACCCTTAGAGATAGCGTCGAGGCCCTGGCCCCCAAACAAGCGCAACTGTTGAGTCCTTCCCACAGAACTCAGATGGAGCCCACAGCAATCCACCCTGACCTCAAACTCCTGCACCCACCCACCTTTGGTGACAGCGTTGAGCCCCTGCCCAAAGGCCTTGTCGGCCCACGTCAGCAGCTGGCTCTGCGAGGAGCTCCCCCCTCCCAGCCCGTCCACCCCCGGCTGCGCCGCGGCCTTCCCCGTCAGGTTTAGGCTGCGCATGCGCCGCACGTAGTTGAAGGCGGCCAGGTCGGCGCCTCGCTGCTGCAGGGCCTGGGCCAGGCGCTCCAGGTCTGTAGCTGCTGGCAGGGCCTCGCAGGTCAGCAGGAGCACCAGGGCCAGGCGCAGCGCGTCGGTGGGAGTGCCCCTGCTGGTCTGCAGCATGGAGAGGGGTTTCCTCAGGGTTTCATGCAATGGATGCTCAGATGTGTGAATGCACAAGTGCTCCTGCTGGTCTGCAGGGCGAGCGGGGCTCTTCAATGCAACTGTTGCCTGAAGGTTTGAACATATCCTAGCCGTTCTTGTTGCGTGAAAACCTCCCTTGTATGACTTGTGGCGCTTGATCTGCGCCTGCACTTGATGCCTGCAGGGATCCTCTGGGCAGAAAGAGAGGCAATACTCAGTGCAATGCAAGACAGCCACACATCTGAAGCCACATGTGGCTGAGCTTTGAAGGGGAGGTGCACCACCATGTGGGCTGTTCTGTGCCCGTGCACCTGTCAAAGGTTGTGAGGGCGTGCAGCACGAGCCCACCTGCAAGAGGTTGACGACGCCGCCCACGTCCCCCTTGCCCAGCAGGCAGGCCTCCTCTGCGGTGTAGAACTTGTCCAGGGTCCTCCCCTGGATGGCGGCCAGCAGCGCGTGCAGGATGTTGGTGTGCTTGTCAATGATGCGCTTGCGCTCAGACAGCTGGGGCAGGCGGGTGACCGCCGACATGAGGTGGCGGGTGTTGGACTGCATCTGGGAGCTGGGGTCGATGTCGGGGTCCATGCTGGCGCCCGTCTGGCGGTTCAGATCCTGCACCTCCTGCAGGCACAGCAAGACAGGTTCGTGCTGGCGCTTGTCTGGCAGCTCAGGTCCTGCACCTCCTGACAGAAAACCCTGAACCCCGGGAGAGAGGGCTGGTCAGATGCCTGGCTGTGATTGATGGTCCTGCACCTCCTGCAGGGGACAGGAAGAGAGCGGCTGGTCAGATGCCTGATTGTCATATGGACATAGCATAAGCATATTGCACCCTTGCGCCCATGTAGGCCCTGCACGTCCCTGTAGGAACAGGGAGCGAGAGCGGGGGCTGGTCAGACGCCTGAGTGTGATTGATGGACACAGCATGAGCACAGGATGCCCGTTCAGGCCCTGCACGTCCTGTAGGCAGGCAGTCACCTTTGAGAGGTGCACAACACCGTTATTTAGACCGTACACCCTGAGACACCAGGATAAACACCCCATGCTATTGTGAAGGCTGCTGCCACACTCACCGCTTTATACTTGTTGAGCTCGAGGTCGCTGTCTGCAGCAGCCTTGGGGAACTGGTCCCGCCCGTGCTGCTCCCAGAAGAAGTCGCCATCCCCGACCTGCAGGCAGGAGTGGTGCGAGGGTTCAAAACGGGGTTGGCAGGGCAGCAGAAGAGTCGCTCCCGCTAAACTGCGTGGCTCCCAAACAGCTGGGGTGGCGGCCACACAGCACCACATGCGATCCTGGTAGCTGTCCACGCGGCCACCCACGCTGCCTGGGTTGCAGCAGCCCCATGTGCAGACACAAAGAAAGAAAGCCCCCCGCTGCAATGACACTCCTCGACTGTGGATGGCACGTTGCCATAGCATGCAGCAGCCCAGGACCACGACAGCATGCTGGGAAGGAACGGTTGAGAATCATGCAGAGAAGAATGGCAAGGTGAAAGCTGAGGGACCCACGTCATAGCGTCGTCTGGACTCCTGTGGCATCAGCTGCTGCCCGGCAGGGGCCTCAATGGTCAGGCTGTTCAAGTGCAGGCCCAATACGTCATGTACCAGCGGCTTGTACGTCCAGGTGTGCTGAAGAGCCTGCAGGCAGAGAGGGGAGCTAAGAAATGATAGTACGAAGGAATTCAGGGCCTACTAACTTGACACGGGGTGTAGGTGCCTGCCATTGCATGTCTCTGTATGCTACAGAGCCTGCAGGCAGAGAGGTGAGCTGAGGTTTGGGGTGTGGGGTTCAGATCTAGGGTTTGCAATTGCTTGCCTTAGTGTGTTCCAAGCAACAGTTGCTGTGCTTCTTGCGCCCTTGTGCAATGGAAAGGCTGCTTGCCACAGGCACAGCACAGCATGTGTTGCTGCAAGCTTCAACCTCAGCAAGTGCCAAGCAAGGACAAGAGCATTGTGCGGGCAAACCCATCAGGCAACGTGCATGCGCGTGAATGCGTGAGCAAGAGGATGGTGCCCAAGGGATTGTACCGGCAGGAGAGCCAGAGTTTGACAAACGCATGTGCGAGGCAATCAAGCAGCATGTCTGGGCGTGCATACGGTTTTGTCATTGACTGTGCCAGCACTGAAGATTGATGTTTGTCAGACCGCAGGCGCAAAGCCAGCAAGCGGCATGCCAGGCCTCACAGGTGTGAAGGCAAGCAGCGCTGTTGAAAAGTTTGCCAACAGAAGCTGCCCTAGCCTCGAGGGGTCCAGGATAAAAGATGCACATTTAAATGCCACTAAGCAACTGGGGAGAGGGCGTCCTGCTCACCACAGAGAGCTCAAAGTTGCGCTCGAAAAGGCAGAGCAGGGGCCGGGACAGGGACGCTCCCAGGCCACCGGTGCCCTCTGCAAATAGGTTGCTGCGCTGCCTCAGATGATCGCGCAGGCGGGTGTCCAGCTCACGCCCTATGTGCTCAGCCGCGCCGCTCTGCAGGATTTAGGCTTCAGGGGTCAGGGTTGCAGGGTCCTCCAGCATGGCAGCTGGGGCTGATGTAGACACCAGCACAGCGGCAGAGCAAGGTACCAGAGCGGGGCATGCAGCTGGCAGGCCTGAGCTTGACAGCAACCTTGACATGGCTGGCTGCAGGCAGAGGCAGGAGCTGGAGCCACACCTTTGCAAGGCTGCAACAGCAGACTGAGTGACCCCTCTGACAGTGGGAACAGCTGGACACAGGAGGCACTGAAACACCGTAACGTAACCTGGTAGAGGCACAGGCCCTCACCTTGGGACATTTGATGATGGGCACCACTCCCAGCGTAGCCACTGCACTGAACAGGCCGTCCACCACTGAATTGATGCACGCCTGCAGCAGCCAGCGGAGGGCACGATCAGCTTGCCGCACTGGTGCAACAGAGGCGTCTGGGGTGCGGAGTCTTAAAGATCACAGGCCCAGCATCAGCTGTGATTGTCCAGCCCGTGATCGCTGAAGACAGCTGCTCTGGGAGTGCAACACAACGTAATTTGCATGCCAGGCAGCTGACGGCAGGCCCATCTCTCAGCCCTTCTCGGCAGTCTCACCTGAACCTGGTGGTCCTGCACGCCGGGGGCATTCAAGTCCACATAGACATTGGGCAGCCCAAGGCTGAACAGCCCAGCCTCCAGCGCCCGGAAGGCCAGAAATTGGTCGTGCACCTTGGCAATGCGCTGCTGGCACTGCTGGCGCACGCTGGAGGCGGCCAGCTTCTCCATCAGGGGGCGGGGGACGCTGAATGCAAAATTGAGGTGCAGGCTGTCGTACATGCCGGCAGAGGCGTCGGCGACCTGCAGGTGAGTGGGGGCACATCAGGGTCAGGAGTGAGGGTTCAAGGGCACGCCAAGGATGAGGTGCAGGCTTGAGAGCTGAGGTACAGGCTGCTAAATTGCAGGGTGCGATGAGCAACTGCCCGGGCACACGAAAACAAGGTGACGTCTGGTACAAATGCTTCCTTGCTTTTGCTCAACACAACCAACACGAGACATTCCCTTCACTCAAAGGAGGCACCAATGACCTGCAAGCAGAGAGAGCCACTCAAGTTCAGATCAGCGCTTGCAAAATGCCACTGCTGGTCGCACTGCAACATTTTTGATATGCCGGGCAGAGGCAGCGGTGGCCTGCAGGCACAGAGGAGCACATGTTGAACAGACGCAGGTTTGAGAGCTGGCGTGCGGGCTGTTGCACATGAAGGCTGCGGGGCTGTTGACCTGCAGTCCGTGCGGGCACAGACCTAAGCCAGGGGCCAGACTTTGAGGTTGCACTGCAGGCTGTCAAAAGATGCCAACGGAGGCTTTGGTGCCCTGCAGGCAATCGAACAGCAGCTCTGCATGAATGAGCTGCTCCTGTCCGGCCAAGCAGCACACAGTCTGCATCGCAGCGTTCACATTGGAGCGTTCAGCAGCCGCCAAATTGCTCTGGATGAACATGATATATCGTTGGCAGAATTGACCTGCAGGTGGTTGGGGAGCAAGGGAGAGGGTTGTATGTTGGGCCGCCACGTGTTGTGCAGCATTCCTTGTGGTGCAGGCATGACCAAGGCAGCTTAGCTGCACGCAGCAAATCGCTGAGCTCAGGTGAGCTGAGGTGTGCTTAGCTGAGGTGCACTTAGCTGAGGTGCAGATGGACCCATGGGCTGGACACAAGCCATATAATGACGACTCACCCTCTGATTACACAAACTGCATAAGGTCCACTGCTGCTCATTCAGCGCTGTCCGGCCTCCCAAACAGACCATGTGCAGCATGCACACCACAGCTCAAGCTCTGCGTGCAGCACACTGTGCAGCTCACCACTGCAGCAATGTTGCCCTCGGTGGCTGTGAGGAAGTACACCGCTGGCACGTCTGGGATGGGCTCCCGCGGTCTTTCCAGCGACAACGTCAGCGTGACGCCATGCCGCCTCAGCTCTGCCACCTGCAGGCGGCAGGACAAGGGATGGCTGCCCCTATGTCTGCGTGGTCGCTGGGCAGGTGGCGCGCTGTTAAAAGGCCCGCAGAACAGGCCTTGATGCAGGGTTCAACAGTGGCTGAGTGGACTGCGTGACAGGAACACACAAACTGCCCGGACCCTGACTCTGCATGGAGAGGTTCAGCGTGATCTGAAACCAGCTGCACAGGCGCACCCCAGCCTAGCCAGGCTGCACACTCTGGTGCAGAAGTCTACTCTCACACTCGTGTGCAGAGGTGCAACGAGACCAGCTCCTCTTTTGGCAGGACCACCGTCATTGGCACTAAGAACACACAGATGCGTCGTCTGCGTCTGTGTTCCCAGCACTGATTTGTCTGCTCTCCCCACCTAAGCTGCACCTCCCTTCCCACCTTGAGCAGCGGGGCAATGATGTCCTTGGTAAAGCTGTCCAGCACTAGGACCTTGTAGGTTTCATCGCGGCCATTCTGCTGCTGCTGCTGGCTGTGGACGCTGCCCGCGCTGCTTGGCCCGCTGCCTGGGCCCGACGCAGCATTAAAGTGCAGCATGCGCACAACAGCATCTGCAGGAGAGCAGCAGCATGCAGCAGATGAGGTGCAGAAGAGGCTGACAGTACCAACAAGCGTGGCTTGCAGGTGCAGCAGGGGCTGGCGCTTTGGCATTCAGCGCATTGGTGGGCGATTAGCTCAGAATGATTTCAGTTCAGTGCTAGAGCTCAGTCAGCAGTGACCCATGGCATTGCTGCAGCTAAGGACAGCATTGCTGCCTACACGCCCCTACTCACCAATCTGCTTCTGTCGAATGTTGAGCACCATGGAAGCAACTCTGTTTCTGGTTCAAGGACCAGCCTTAGTGCCTTGATCTCCAAGTCATCAGAGCAGGTGTGTGACGCAGATCAGATGCTTTGCGTGTTTCACAGTGTGACGTTGCAGACCAAAAGTATTTCCTTCTGCAGAAGCAGTGTCTTGTCTAGAGGATCCGCCCATGTCAGATAGGGACACTCTGACCTTGATTACATCTCATAGCTCCTGCCCACATATGATGCTGCAAGATCCTTGTGAGGCCAGATATTACAAGAAACAAGCTGAGACTGTTTGTAAACACCTTCGGACGGCGGCCTGCCCATGGCAACAAGCTGTTAGAAGCAGCTGAGCTGACCCGGCTCCCCAGCCAGATGGTTTTATGGAAAGAGGCCAGCCGGGCAAGTGCAGTGGCAAGCTGCTGGCCAGCAGCATCTGCTGCTGGCCAGCAGTATCAAATTCGCCGGGTGCGCTGGCCCCAGATGTGGCAGGGACAAGTGGTGTGGCTGCCAAATAAAATGGGCCTATTGCCAAGCTGTTGCAACATTAGCTCTGCTGCAGCAGTTGCTTGCTGCAATGGTGGCCATGTTGCAGGAGCAGACTGCTGCAACGATAGCTGTTATGCAAGAGCAGACTGCTGCAATTGTGGCTGCAAATCAACACCAGGCTGCTGCAATCAGCATGGGATTCAGGGGATCAGGCATGGGCAGCGCTCCACAACACCTGCCTTCAGGGAGAATTCGATGTAAGCTGATTGCAGGGAGGGTGGTGGGGCCCCTCTTGTGTTGTCGCTGCAAGCGCGGCTTGGCCTATCATTGGTGTCCTCAGCATGCAGAGGACACTCGCATTGGCCTGTGTTCGGGCATGCACTGGCTGTCAGGTAAGGTGATGGGTGCCGCCTCAGACAAATCCCTGCTCATCCAGTGCAAGAAATGCTGCGTGAGATCATGATACAGCCATCATCCAGGAGAGCCGCAGCAACCTCTGCCACCGTCATGTGAAATGCAGCAAGCCATGCACTGTATTCTGCGTCCATGCTGTCCATGCTGCTCGTAGACACACAGGGTGGCACTGCTGGACGCCCAGCAGAAGACTAAAAGGCTGCATGTGGCTGTTGCCCATCCGGTTCCAAATGCAGTCCAGCAGCACGATGGCAGGGGCAGGTGCTCAGCACCAGTCCTGGCCGACTCAATGCACTCGTTGCCGATTGGTGGCTTGGCCCTCCGGGACGCAACAAACAACACACTAGCACAGCGAGGCCTTGATTGCGTGCAGATCGTCTGACAGTTTGGGTCCGAACCTAAAGCACGTCCCTTCCTGCAGGCGGCTTTGCGCAACCTTTACACCTGAAGGTCCTCTCCATTTAGCTGCCAGCTGAGCAGGCACCATGGGGTGAGAGCCTGCCCCTGCCTGGCTGCTGGTAGCCATCCTCGCAGACACGCGACCTCAACGATCTGGCTCCTTGCAGGAAGACCAGGGGATTGGGAGCCGGAAGAAAGCTCAGGAATCACCGCAGGAAGCAACTGTGGGCAGACAAGGACTACAAGAAGAGTCACCTGGGCAATGAGTGGAAGAAGCCTTTCGCAGGCGCTTCTCATGCCAAGGGCATTGTTCTGGAGAAGATGTGAGCAGCAGGCAGTGCCCCTGTCATGACAGCTCCTCACACAGCAATGCACCTGCTCTCTGTGCCTGCCTCCACACGCCAACATCTGTGTTCTGGACAGTGCCGGAGCTTACAGGCTGCCGCTATCTAGAGTAGAGTGCAATGGCACTATATTATAGCATGGCACAAGTGCTGAGCAGCCTGTCTGCTGCTGAGTGGTGAGGCAGCACTTGGCCTCTGCAGCTCTTGTCAGCACCACACCCGGCGTGTATTGGCACTCATGTTGTGTCGCCAACTTGCAGCAGCTGGTGGCTGGTATTGAGCCACCCCTGTGCTGTCCCTGCAGCGGCATTGAAGCCAAGCAGCCTAACTCCGCCATCAGGAAGTGCGCGCGAGTGCAGCTGATCAAGAATGGCAAGAAGATCGCAGCCTTTGTGCCCAATGATGGCTGCCTCAATTTCATCGAGGAGAACGTGAGTGGCGCGCCCGCCGCTTGTATGCTGTGCAGCAGACAAGCTGCTGCACGCCATGCGCAGGGGCCTGTTGTGGTGTCTGCCCCTGCACAGCATGAGCAGCTGCACTGCACGAGCAGCATGGGCAGCGCTGTTTGCAGCAGAGCAGCAGGTGGCCACACTATACTACGCCTGCGCTCATGGCTGCCGCTGCCAAGCGACCACTGACCTGGGCGAGGCAGATGCAGGTGCAGCGTGTTGATGCAAAACAGGCTCTGCTGTAGAGGAGGGTGTGCTGTAGGGCAGGTCCTGCTGTAGGAGCGTCTGCTGTAGGCAGTCCCAGACACTGCAGGATTTGACCAAAGCTGGACCGCCTGGAGATGTGTTGCACAGCATGACTCTCTGGCGACTCCAGGAGGCAGCATCCCCTGGGATGTTTGGCAACAGACTTTACCTGCGCTACCACTGTGCAGTGTTGGATCTCGCATCAACCTGCCTCTGCACCTGTAAAAGGCATTCGAGCCGGCATCTGGAATTGTGGATCATCCTGTGCCCCTTTCAGGGCAGGTGCCTGGATAAAACCAGCTGCCTCAGCAGGCAGGGTGGCTGTCAGGGCCCCCCCCAGCCTGCTTGCAACTTTCAAGCAAGACAATGCTTTTCACGCCGTTCTTTTGCTTACCTGGCACACCCACAGCAAGTGCCCTGGATCAGCTAAAGCTTGTTGCACCCCTCACATGCAGGTGATGTGCCAATCGGGGCACAAGTGCCAAGGAAAGCGCACCACGGGGCGGCCAGCGTGTTGTGCTTGGCATGCCGGCCCCTGCAGTCGCTGCAGCGCCCCTCTCCCACTGGCCCTCACAGCTCACTGCCCCTGCAGTCGCTGCGGCGCCCCTCTTCCACTGGCCCTCACAGCTCACTGCCCCTGCGCTGCCTGCAGGACGAGGTTCTCATCGCAGGGTTCGGGCGGAAGGGCCACGCAGTGGGTGACATCCCCGGAGTTCGGTTCAAGGTGCCAACCTGCAGTGTCACCTGCCCTCAGTCAAGTCACAAAACCCCATGATCAGCGGGGGTATTGCTGTGCATGCCACCAAGACCAACAGCCTGTCCGCGTCGGGTCTCGCCTCGGCACACTACTTTCGGCAGCAGTGACTGTCTGTGTTGCCAGAGCGGCGGTGGTGGCTGCCTGGATCGATGGTGCATGGGTCGTATGACCAGCCAGGGTGCTGCTCCCTGTCTGGGCTGCACCCTGCTGCGGAACCATGATGTGTGCTGCACATGCATCCAAGCCCAGCTGCCGGTCGGCCTGAGGCCAGCACAGGTTCCATGTCAGAGCACAACAGGCAGCAGGAGGACGCCTTGTGTGTGCTCCCCTCTACCCCACCACCTCCTGGCACCATCATCAACTATCCCAGCTGCGATGCACGTGCCTCACGATGCCTGTGCATCTGTGCTGATGTCCTGGCGCTGTCATGCTGCAGGTGACCAAGGTCGCCGGCGTCTCTCTGTGGGCCCTGTTCAGGGAGAAGAAGGAGAAGCCCAGGAACTAGATGGACCGTGATGTTGTTCTGCTCAACGGTGTAACATAGCATGCATGCCTGCTCAGCCTGATAGCAGCGCGCATCCTGAGCCCCACCATGCCCTGCTGAGGTACTGTAAACGCAGAACACCCTCGTCCAAGCTGAGCTGACGCATCTCTCTTCGTCAGGCAGCTCTTGCAGGCTTCCAAGCTGGTGACTGGTTTTGGGGAAACCCACATGCCAAATTTGACTTGAGAAAGACACCTGGCAGGAGAGCCAAAAGGTTAAATGGTGAGTATGTGAAGAACACAGCATTGTGCACAGCCCAGCATGAGTTATGACTTGAGAAGGACTCATACTGGTGCTGGCAGGCTGCTCAAGTGGTAACAATCCATCCTCTGTCATATTGGTGTGTAAGGGCAGACTGTACAGGTTCATCAAGGCACTTAAGCAATCAAAAATGTGGCCAGGGCGTGACTTTCTTGTGGGTCTATTTAAGAGGCATCCTTCAAAAAGGGTTCAAAAAAGTTGAGGTACGATAGACATCGCTGCTGCGGGAAAGACGCGGGAAAATCAGTCAGCTCACACGCTGCAGGTACAGCTTTGCAGCAGCAGAAAGACCAATGTCATCACATATCAGGCTGTGCTGCACGAGGGGGGGGTGAGAGTGCTGGGCGCGTTGCTGGCTCTACGAAATCACTTGGGGCGGCTGGAAGCCCGGCGGCCCACAGGTGACTACTGTTAGTTTTGGCACAGGTTTGCAGACGCCTGGGAGCCATACAGGGGGACACAAGGACTCCCCACCGCTATCTCTCAGGGCCTAGTAGGTTTCAAGCATGCAGAGTCATTCTGCACGCAGCTTGATGTAGGGGGTTCCAGCCTCAGGTGAGGCTCTCGCTGCCGTCTGCGCTCAGCTCCTTGTCGTCATGACCCATGGGGGCCTTGCCGTTGCCCACATTGCCCATCTCCATCTCCTGCTCGTAAGCAGCCATGGCTTCCTTGGACCCCTTGGGCATGGGCTTGCCCTGCTCCTTGGCCTCTGCCATACGCTTCTCCAGGACCAACTTCTCCTGGAAGCCCAGGCCGCCGCGGTTGGCAAACCTGCAGGTTTGTTTGGTTCTCAAAGCTGGCCAGGTGCAGAATGAGGCAGTGAGTGGGCAGGCAAGTCGTGGCTGCCTTTCTGCAAGAGCTATCGCATCTGCATCAGCTGCACTGACGACCAGCCGCCTGAACTTCACCATGAAGCTGCCCCAGCACAAGGTCTGACCAGGCAGCTGCCAGCAGTTCTGAGGCCTCATCTTCCTGGTAAAGCACTCTCAGGGTAGCTGCACCCACAACTGGCCGCGTGACTGCACCTCAAAGCTGCCCAAGAGCAAGGCATGACCCGCTGGTGGTCTCACCCCAGCATGCCCAGATCAGTGAGGCACTTTCACACTGCCCAAGGGCAGCGTTCCAGCCTACAAGCAACACGCAGCCAAAAGAGCAGGCAGCCGACTGGTGGGCATCACCTCTTCCAGAGCCAGCATGCCCAGATTTGTAGGGCACTGTGACACTGCCCAAGGGCAGCATTTTGGCCCAAAAGCAACACGCAGCCAACACAGCAGGCAGCCGACTAGTGGCATCACCTCTTCCAGAGCCAGCATGCCCAGATCAGTAGGGCGCTGTAACACTGCCCAAGGGCAGCATTTTGGCCCGAAAGCAACATGCAGCCACACAGCAGGCAGCCGACTGGTGGGCATCACCTCTTCCAGAGCCAGTGCTCCCGGAACAGCAGGGGGCACTCCTCAATGGGGGTGCCCTTGGTCTCCACGAACAGCGCGGCCACCAGGATGGTCATCACGATCACACAGCACGCAAAGAAGAGGAAGGTGAAGGGCTGCAGGGGAGCAAGAAAGAATGTTGCAGTTGCAAACACGCATACCATTCTTTGTGAACCAAGATTGTGGCGTCGAGAATGCCTCAACATCAGGAGCAGGGCTACCTTGAAGGCAGCACACTGCTCCACACAAACACAGCTCGACACCACCATGCACGGCAGCAGCAGGCCCACCTTGAGGGAGCAGAGCATGGTCAGGAAGGTCTGCGCAATGACGGCGCTGAACAGCAGGTTGCAGAAGGAGGCGACGGCCAGGCAGGCGCTGCGTGTCTCCAGCGGGGCAATCTCGGAGGGGTACAGCCAGGCCAGGGGGCCGTAGCTGGCAGCATCTGCAGGGCAGGGACGGCTGGGGTTTTAGGGTTTATGGTCTAGGGTACGAGAGCATGCAATGGTACGCCTGCTGCATGCTGGGAAGCATCGCAGAGATGCAAGCAGCGCAGCCATGATTCCAGCGAACCAGACGACAAAGGCACATCTGCTGCATGCTGGAGCAGTGTGCAGATCTCAAGGCAACGTATGCTGTGGAGGCAGGGCTCCCAGTGGCCCTGGCTATTTGGGGTTTAGGGTAATGGCTTGCGACATGCTGAGCACTGTGCAAACACTGAAAGCAGCGCATGCTGTGCTGGAGCTGTGGCAGGCAAAGACGGCTGACAAACTGCAGCCTGGAGGTCGTCAGGCCTTGACGGGGACTCACATGCTCTGCAGACAGGGGAAACGAGACATGTGAGTCCAGCATCGCTGCAACCACATGAGAGACAAAGAGAGAGGCAGTGCAGCAGTCGGCTTGTGCCAGGCAAGGTTTGCCAGAACAGGCATGGCAGTGCAGGCCTCTTCCATCCGCAGGGCCATACAGCAGCATGAAATCCCTCTGATGCATGCCAAACACGCTTTTTCAAAGGGGGTCACTGCTTGCATGGCATTGCTTGAGCAAGTGCAGCAGCAGGTTCCACATACACAGCAGGCAACCTGGTGCGACCACTCACATGTCGTAGAAGCAGATGAAGCCCAGAGTGTACCAGGCGAGCCAGGTGCCGGCCACGCCAATGCCGTACAGAGAGAAGCAAATAATGAGGAGGCCAATGGTCATCTGGACGCCAGCCACAATAAATAGCGGCTTGCGGCCCTGCGACATGCACCAAGGGTGCTCAGGTGCGATGCACAGGTCAGGACTGTCCGGCAGATGGCAGATGGGCAGCAGGCCGCCAAAGTTCATAAGGAAGGGGCACTCACGAAGATGTCGGCTGTGATGAAACTGAGGTACGTTGAAAGCTGCAGGCACAGAAAGTAAGCAGCAGCTCAGCAGGGGCCAGATGACACACAGCACTACCACCTTCAGGCCAATAGCTGTGAGCAGTGAAAGGCAAGCTGCCTAGGGCCCCCCTCTCCTCTCATATGGTGTGCAGGTAAGCGCATCATATACTACACACTTGAGCCTGGGAAATGCAAAGAGAAAATACAGCAACAAGTCCATGCCCTCACTGCTGATGCCGGCCAGGACAAGACGTGGATTGCAGCTGCAGTGCTAGATCACAAAAGTGGGGCTCTGCTGGACACTTACATGGTTGCAGGCTCCAAGGATGATGGCCGCAACCAGAGAAATTGTGCTGGTGGTCTGTAGGCAGGCAGGTGCAGCTCAGTGACAGGCAGGGCAGTTGCAGTGCTGAGCAGAAATGAGGAAGTGATGATGAGAAAACGAAGTATGTACAGCACAGAGTGCAAGCTGTGGCAGGCCATCCAGCACTCACTCCCAGAGCTAGGAATATCTGAGGACCTGCACCAGTTGTTGAGACCTCAGCAGCTACATTGGAATGCAACACTGGATGCATGCTGCACATGGCTCATTGGCAGCGTTTTGCCTGACAGCAGAATTCCTCTGAAGGACCGCCCAGACTACTCACCATAGAAGATGATAACTGCACGGCAAAAAGAGGCGATTCAGTGCTCCAGGCCAAGCAATATCTGTTTGAGAGAGCAGGAAACGAGTCAAACTCAAGTGTGCTGCCAGGCAGCTCTGTGTGTGGTCGCCAGAGCTCATGCTTGCCTACGGCTCGAGGCAGCCAACAAATGGATGCAGCCAGTGCCTCTCACGCAGCACCCCTGCTCACTGTTGATGCCCGTCCACTGCTGGAAGGAGGTGCTGCAGGCCGAGAGCACCAGCTGGGGAAAGTACTTCCAGGAAAACAGACGCGCCCACTGGTGCTGGCACATGTTGGCCAGCCGGGCAGCCTCCACCAGGTCGTCGAACTCCTTGTCCACATCCTTGGTGCCGCGCACCAGCTCCAGGTTCTTGCGGGCCTGCAGCAGGCACAGCCTTGATGACACATGCACTAAATGAAAGCCCTGCAGCCCGTTTTGGTGACATATGCACTTAATGAATGCAGCCATCTTGGTGCCACAGACCACCCCCAGGCGCCTGCGAGTCTGCCGGGGAGCACCGATTCATGGGGTTACATCACAGTTGTGGCTGTCAAAACGTTTGCTGGCTATAGAAAGTCCAGAAAGACACGCTCTGATGTGCTAACACCTGCCCTGCTGCTTGCAGCAGCGACGGCATCCTTGAAGTGCTTGCAGCCAGACCAGGGCGAGTGATGATGGCAGGGCATGAAGGGCATATTCCAGCAGCAGCCTCAGTGGCATGTTAGGCAGCCACCAGCAGCCTAACTCCCAGGCAGGGCAGATCAGGGAAACCGACCTGCTGCTTGTGGTGGTCAAAACTTGAGCAGAGAACTGGGGCTGCCTGGCAGGGAACACATTCACTGGCCAAAACAATGAAAGCCGACCTGCTGCTTGTGGTGGCCAAACTTCAGCAGAGAACTGGGGCTGCCTGGCGAGAAAAACATTCACTGGCCAAGACCATTGAAGCCGACCTGCTGCTTGTGGTGGCCAAACTTCAGCAGAGAACTGGGGCTGCCTGGCAGGATCAAGTTTCACTGGCCCAAGACAATTGAAGCCGACCTGCTGCTTGTGGTGGCCAAACTTCAGCAGAGAACTGGGGCTGCCTGGCAGGAACAACATCCACTGGCCCAAGACAATTGAAGCTGACCTGCTGCTTGAAGCCGCGCTCCAGCAGAGAGTTGGGGCTGTCCGGCAGGAAAGTGCCGCCCATGAAGAGGACGAAAGACGGCACAAAGGCAAAGCCCAGGGAGAGGCGCCTGCAGGGCAGTGGCGTCCCGTCAACCCTTGGGGTCTAGGGTTTAGGGGTGAGAGCGTGAAGCTGATGGTGAAGCTGATGCTGGTACGCCAGCCCACTTCTTCCCCAGCAAGCTGGGCGGCAGCGCTGGAGTGCAAAAGGCTGCAGGCAGTAGGGTGGAGTTAGGGTGGAGTGCAGCAGGGTGGTCTCACCAGCCCCAGCGGGACGCTCCAGTGACCTCCACAATGAGATTGATGGTCTGTGCCACCAGGATAAAGAAGGTGAGCACTAGCTGGAAGAGCTGGTTGAAGCGCCCCCGGTGCTGGGGGGGAGCCATCTCACTGCAGAAGGCCAGTCCAACTTGTGAGGTGCCTAACAACAGCAAACCTCTGTCAGAACAAGCTGATGGTCTGAATCCAAACTAGAGCAATCTCTGCTTGTAAAGTAGCTCATGCGCAGTTCAGGAAGATGAAAGAAGACTGAAGGGGGCAGGCGGGGGGACTGGGGGAGTGCTCAAGCCGTCCGCTGCCTGATGTTGACTGGCTGCTTCATACCGCGGCAAAGGCTCATGTCCTGGCATTTGCAAAGCTGGGCAAAGCAGGCTGTGCAGGAAATCAGCATTATGCAGGCACCAGCATGCGCAGAAGGATGCACAGCTGGACGGGTCAGACTGGCTTGCCTGTTGTAGATGGGGACAGAGACTGAGGCAAACGAGATCTGCATGCAGAGGGCAACGTCAGCAGCTGCCGTCTAGAATCTGTGGTTGAGCAGGCTGCCCATGCAGCTGCATGGACAGCCTCATGCATTACTTAAGCAGGACAGCCTGGTGCAGCACAGCCTGCTCACTAGCCTCATGCAGGCCCAATGCAGGACAGTCCGGGGCAGCACGGCTTGATGCAGCCTCGCAGCAGAGGGGCCTGCTGCAGCAGAGCCTGGTGCAGCGCAAGCAGAGTTGCCGCTTACCGCAATGCCCTGCAGGATGCGCCCTACCACGATCATGGCAATGTGCTCGGCAGCAGCAAGGAGAATGGCTGCAAAGGGAAAGAAAGGGTAAACGCATGGTTGGCAGCTGCAGTGGTGGGATGGAAGTGTCAAGTAATTTTGTGCCTGTGCTTTGCTTAAGATGCACTGCGGCTGACGCAGCCACAGTGCACGGCACTCCAAGCCTGCTGCAAGGTCTGCGCCATCTGCAGTCCTTGTGCCATGCTAGCTTGAAAGGACATGAGGGACGCTGCCACTGCAAGGCTGCCACTGAACATGTTGAGCCGCACCAGCTCCTTGGACTCAAAAGGCACACAGTTACAGCTTTGCATATACTCTGCTGCCTCAGCCTGCGCAGAAACTCATGTTGCACGCCTCAGCCATGACCAAGGGCTTCTGCTGTGGTGCTGAATGCAGGCAGGCTGTGTTCAGCGTGCAGAGCCCCTACTCTGGGGCTCGATGAAACGTGCAGGCTGTGCTCGGCATGACTGGCCTTGAGTCCCTGCTGCCTCATCGTACTATCATGTATTTGGCAATTGTCTGTCTGGCTGTCCAGGGCGGCCCCACTCACCAGCAGTCATGAAGGCCAGGCCAGACAGCTGCATGACCCTCTTCCGCCCTGTGTGCCGGTTGAGCCAGGCTGCAGGGCATGGCAGCAGCTCACTGGTGGTCCTCCTGAGACCAGAATTCTGATTCAGGTTCTGTGTGAAGTGCGACACACATGGCCTAGGACAGCCTTCTGGAGGCAGGTACACACCACCACCACCAACCCCTAGACCACCAAACAGACGAGAGTGCCACAACAAGGACAAGCGCATGCAGAGGGGGCATACGCAGGGGCATGGCACACGTGGGTGCTCCCAAGACCTGGGGCAGGTCAGCTCAGTGCTGCCACAGAGGCTGGCGTGCTGTGCATGCAGACAGGCAAACCACTTTCAAGCTCAGCGGCTTCTGCAGTGCTGTGCTGGCCACGCTAGGTGGTGGCAATGGGTGCCCGCCAGGCCCAGGCCAGAAGGCAGGCAGCGCACCTGTGGTTCCTGAGAGCTCGCAGATGGCGCCAGCAATGAACAGCGCCGAGGTCATCAGTTGTAGGGTTGCAGAGTTGTACTGACAGTACAAATTTCCTGCAACCAGCAGAGCCTGGCTGAAACTGCGGCGGCTGAATGCTGATCAGTGACCAGAGCCGCTCTGTCAAGTGCACCTCTGAGCGATGCATCAGTCTTCAGCCAGCTGAAGCAGCCGTGCTGAGGAGCTACAGGGAGCTGCTGACCCTTGATTTAGCAGCTAGCTCCATCAGCAGAGCATTGCAGCGGCATGAAGCAGCATGTTGAGAGCAGAATGCAGCCAAGGCATCTGGATTGCACAAGGAGCTGTGTGCTAAAACAGGTTGGTGCAGACCATCCCAGCAATGCTCACCAACTTGGACTTGTGTCTTGGTGACAAGGCTGGGGAAGAATTTTGTTAAGAAGCCAGAGGAGGACACCACCCCTCCCATCACACCATTGTCATAGCTGTGGGGGCAGCAGCACGGGTCAACACCCTCAAAGACTGCTGTGAGATTGGGATAGGCCAGCAGGGGGATGACGGCTGAGCATGGCAACCATGTCAGTTTGCAGAGGTGGCTGTTGGTAAGCAATGCAGCAGTGGCAGCTCACCCAAACAGGGCTCCACCAGACGCCGCAGTCAGACAGCAAAAGAAGCACCTGCATGATGCATGATCGCATCAGCAGGCGGCAAACAAGGTCACGCCATCGAGGAATTGTTGCTTACACCCAGGTAAATTCTGCATTGTAGCCGTGCACATTCCCTCCAGCAGCTGCGCCTGCCATGAGGAAAGAACCTGCAGCAGAGGGAATGTTAGTCAACTTTGTGCTGGGCCTGAGCCCTCGCGGAGCATGTGGCCAGGCATGTTTCAACAGGCCTCCTCATGCAGAATAGCTGGCACAGGGACTGGGCAAGTTGGGTTGAACAGTCTGCAGGCACTTTCTGACAGGCCACCATGGGCCACTGGTTCTGGCTCAGGTTGGTGTCTCTCTCGAATACTGCTAGTATGCCTCACTGGAGTCGGACAGGGAGCCCTCACCGTGGTTCTGGGCTCAGTGCCCGGCTTCGAGAGGTGGTAAAAGTCTGATCTGGATTCCGAATTGGATGCCGCACTGTAAGCTGCTCTGCGCTATGCCGAGCCCTGCCTGTCTGTGTATCCGGTTCCTAGTGTCGCAGCTTCCTCAAAGCTCTCCAGACTGACTTTTAAGTTTTTTTCTCCCTGGCCAGCCAGACAAGGCCGAACGATTACATCTGTTTATGTGACATGAGTTGCAGGGGCTCCCTCATGCTGTAGATCCATTCAAAACTAGCCGAACCCTGTATCTTGACTTGCATGCCAGAGGGTGCTGCTACACCTGGCTGCTCAGGCGCCACTGCTGGGCATCCTGCTGAGCACGCGCCCCAGAGGGTGGTGCATGGGGGCGGCGGGCCTCCTGCTCTGCCAGGGCTGACAGGCTGGGCTTGGAGCCTCGCTGCGGAGCAGCCTGCAGGACGCACTGGGTATCTTGGTTCAGCAACTTTATAGATTAATCTGTGCCTGGATAAGCGACTAGGCCACATTCCAACCCTGGTAGGTGTGGTCAGCAATAAGGTCACATATGTTTGACCACAAATGCCATAGGGCCCGCCAGTGGTGACTTGCAATGCAGCAAGCCAGGAATTTGTGCTTCTTTGTTCAAGCCAAACTCACCACGGGTGGGGCGAACTCAGCAGCTCCAGCGTCAACTGTGGCCAGGCGTTCCCCCCCAGCAAAGTGGTGGGGCGTCTTGACCCCCAGCCACTTGAACATGCGGGTGTCAAAGAGGCTGCCAAACTGGCCAAAGCCGTACAGCGGGAGCACCATGGCTGCAGCAATGAGCCCCCCAAAGAGCTGCCCAAACACATAGATGAAGGCTGTGTCCCAGTAGCAGTGGAAGACCTGCACCCATCAGGGCAGCTATACACTGGCTGGCACCAGCCAGAGCGCTTACAGGGGCTGGCAGCACTAGATGTGTGCAGTGCAGACAGATTGTCAGGCAGCCTGACACTGTGCCACGCCAGGCCAGCCACTTGCAGGTGCTGGCAGTCTCATTTTTGTGCAGACAGCATGTCGTGGCCGGGAGTTGCACTGCCTTTGGGCCTTCTTGGCACATAAAGCACGGCCCAAGCAGCTGAGCCAGACATGGTGCTTGCACTCCACTGTGCAAGCAACACATGCCCCAAGCAATGGAGTCACACATGCTGGCTGCACTGTGAGGGACGGCAGCAGCTTACCATTGCGGGGCCCAGCACACGTGCAGGGTTCAGAGCTGCTCCTGTGAACTGGCCACCTGGGCACAGTCAGAGCACGTGTGTGTCAGCCTGCTGCACAGCACAGGGCACTGGAGACTGTTGAGTGATGGCCACCACTCAGAGGCGCACCGATGAAGGCACTTGCGAACAGTGAGAAGCCGACGATGAGAGGGCCCACATTGCCGTGCCCAGGCTTGGTGACTGCCACCGCAAACACAACAGACACCTGCAGCAGCAAAGGATATTGCCACCTGCGTGGAGTTGGTTGCCGCACTGTGCAGCTGGGGCTTTGAGTGCTGGGCCTGCTTAGCGCGACAAACAGAAAGCTGTGGAGAGTCTAGCTGCAAAGCTGGCTTCACAGACTGGTCTGCTGCCATAGCACTTCAGCTGCAAAGGAGCCCATGTCTTGGAATCCAAAGTGGGTTTGCTGTTGTCCGCACTGCCCTGATAGGGTCTCCTTGGGGGAGCTCTGTTTTGCTGCAAGCTGCAGGGCTGCAAACCACAAGCTCGCAGGAGCTGCAGATCGCTGCTCTTGTGGAGTGTAGTCTGTGCCTCACCAGCACAAAGGTCATCAGCGCCTCCCACCAGAACAGCTGGCCCTTATTGATATACACACCCTTGAGGTGGGTGAAGCAGCCAGGGCCATCCCCTGAGCCCACGTGCACGTGAGGCAGCAGCGCGCTCTGCAGCCAGAAGCGCTGTCTCAATCGGACGCAGAGAAAACCTGGCTGCTCAGGCCAGCAGGGGAGCTGTGCAGTTCCATCAGGTGGAGCTAAAGCTAGAGAGCCGCTATGCATCAGCATGAGGAGTTAAGAGCTCCGCTCCAGCAAGGGGTTGACCTTGCACATGACAATTGCCCAGCGCCAGGCACCAAAGTTTGAGACAGCAGATCAGCTTCCCAGGCTCAAGTGAAGGCTGTCACAACTTCTCAGGCCATTGACATGTGCTGGCACTGCTGGGAGTTGATGCAGGCATCTCCACAGCCTCAGCAGTAGGGGCAGCAACGGCTCGCACCTCAAACAGGGCACCAAAGACCCCACCCAGGACCTGGGCGATGGCGTACAGCAGCCCTTTGCCCCAGGAGGTGTGCCCAGTCAGGCAGGTGGCAAAGGTGACGGCAGGGTTGAGGTGCCCGCCTGACACGTTGGCTGTGCAGTACACTGCAGGCCAGGCAGGCAGGCAAAATGGATGTCAGTGTGTGCATGCAGAGAGGGCACCTGAGGTGCTGAGTGAGATGTTGGCACCAGCCTGACAGATTGGCAGTGAACAGAGGCAGGTGGGCGCAGTGAGGGGTCGGCAGGTGCATGCTGAGAGGGCACTTGAGGTGCTTGACGAGTTCTTGGCCGGCCAGGCACCGGCTGCGACAGATTAGCAACGGACAAAGGCAGGGAGGCACCACGCTGCTTGATGTGCACAGCCTCTGCACAGGGCACGCCCTTGAGCCTGGCAAGCATGGTTCTGCAGCGTGACACAGTGTAAGCCAGCACCTTAGACGACTAACACCTCGCAGGATCCTGGTCACAGAGCTAAGGGCTTCAGGCTTGATGGCTGATATCCAGTTGGACTGGGTGCAAGCAGGCTGCCTCAGGTCAGCAGGCTCGTGCAGTCTAATTAGAGGGCCTCACCCAGGATGGCCAATGTGATGCCGTTGCCGTAGGCAGCCACAGAGTCGGGTGCATTGCCTCCATAGATCTGGAAGATGGCCATCCCAATGAACTCGGCCAGCAGGGCCGCCCACAGCTTGCGGCTCCAAGTCGTGACCTACACGGGACGTGTGTCAGCCAGGAGAACACCCTGCTAGGTGTACAGCACATGTGTCAGCAGCAGAGCAATGCTGTATGACCCACTGCAAGGGCCTCAGATTGCTCACACTGCATGATGCTGCTGCAGCATCATCACAAGTGTCATGCAACTTAGAGGCACAGCTGTCCTGATGGCTGTTGAGCACAGCAGCTGTGCAGACAGAGAGCTCGCCTTGAAGGGTGCAAAGAGGTCCCCAGGCCTGTCAACAGCTTCCTCCGCTAAATCCTGCACAGCAGTGAAGGTCAAGCACTGAAATGCATACGGACGCTTTCCCATCTACTTTTAGCTGTCTGCAGCATTAGATGGCTTGCTGGCAGGGCCGCCAAGCTCAGCAAGGCTGGAGAGGATGCCCCATGGTTCACGCAGCTTGCCTGTGTGGTGCATGTGCAGGGTGTCCACGGCCGGCCAGCTGACCTGTGTGGACAGCACTGGCTCAGCAGCCATCTCGAGGAAGCTGCTGACAGGCTTGGTGCCCCACTCCACGGCTGGCTGGAGGAAGCTGGCATTTTCTGACTCTGCAAAGCCCTGGTCCGAATGGCCTGCCATGAATGTAGCCTGCACGATGGGATTGCTGCAAGGTGCTCAGCACTCTCTTGGCAGGGCTGCAATGGGGAAAGACCACTGCAGCACATGCACCTCCGCCTGAGATACGCACCCTGGCAATTGCTCCTACCCTAACACTGTGTCCTCTGCAGAAAACTACAACAGCTTGTTGCTGAGTGCGCAGAGCAGCTGCAAAGCATACGTAGGTTACTAGCACTCCTATGCGACACCATTCGCTGAGAGCCAACACTCAGCCAGCTGATTCCCTTACAAGATAAAAAGCTGGCAATTCCTGTATCGCAAGCTGCATCTGCTTAAAACTGCCCACAAAGGTAGTCAGCTTCATCAGACTTCCAGTACACAGCTGAGGTGGGAATTTCAGATGCTGCATCACTGTTCATCAAGTGCATGAGCAATAGCAAGGTGAAGGAGGAGCTTAGCAGTCACAGGAGGGATTGTTAACCTGAGGGCGGGGCAAATATTCGCAATGGGCATAGAGGGTAGCGCTGAACTGCGACATACGTTGCTCAACGCAATGCTGAGACGGGTGTGCTGAGGCGTTTGTGCTGAGTCCATAGCACGTACTGAGGTCCCGCGGGCACAGCAAAGTGGTGCCATTAAGTGATTCACTGTAGGGGCTGAAGAGGGTCCAGCACCTGTGATGCATTATTCTGAAGCCGGTCCCCGTCCTCCTTCTTGCGTGCCTTCTCTTTGGAGGGCTTGCTCAGGCGCGTGGGGTGGTGCTCTGTGGCAAAGCGCAGTGCTGGCACCAGCGCTCTGTCACTCAGGTGGTCCTCCATCATCTGCAGTGCGCAGCAGCTGTAGTCAGCAGCAGGCTCTGTGTGTGGGGCTTCGGGGCCATTTGCGCACCAACACACAGAAGCGCCTGGCAAGCCCAAGCTGTGATCTCATAGCTCGCCCAACCAGAGTCCAGCACCACTTCTCATGGCGGCACCCCTCATGTCGCAGTAGGAGTGTGGACAGGAGGAGATTGACGCCCCACTCACGGCCATGCTCCCAGTTACTCACTTGGCTCAAGGCTCGCAGGCCCTCTTGCTGCGCCACCAGCTCACCAACACCCAGCTGCAAGCCCTGTCTACCCCACATCTCATGAGCGCCCCAGGCAGCATTCCCGTGCATGGCAACCAAGTGCGGTGAAAGCCTGATGTTTTGCTGTAGGGATCATAAGGTATAGACTGACTTCACAAGTGCATGGTGGCCCCATGTGCAAGCCAGCTGACCCTGCTAGGAGCCACGATCACTGGCGCAGGCTGAGAAGGCAAGCGCATGCTTTCTGGCCACCACCGGGGGTGCTGAGCACCACTCAATCTGAAAGGCAACCTTTGCAGGGGCTGACCCACAACGCTCTCTGGCCGCCACCAGGGTTGCTGAAAACCCCTACCCTTTTCCAAGCAAACCCCCGGCCCCCACTCACCCGCTTGGACACCAGGATGCCTTCGCCGATGACCTCCCGGGGGCTGACCCACACAGCGTCCCACTTCTTTCTGTAGCTGTCCCCCCCTTCCCTGCCCCTTTTGAGCACCTTGAGGGGGCGCATGAAGATGACCTTCCCGGGGGGATACATGTTCAGCCCGCGCCCCTTTCTATCCTGCGCCATGTGGTACCTGCAGATGGGCAGGTGTATAACAGCTGCACTCCTGTCGAGACAGGGGCAACCTTGGCAGCAGCAGTCACAGATGTGGAGGAGCTGGGCCTGCTGAAGCTGCCCCTGCCCACCTGTGCCACAGCCACCCCATGGCACCAGGTGCCTGAAGCAAACGCCTCGGCAGCATTGCTGCCTCTGCGCACACATCAGCTATACATGGAGGGAGGTGGCAGCTTTGGCAGCAGCAGTCACAGATGTGGAGGAGCTGGGCCTGCTGATGCTGCCCTTTCCCACCTGTGCCTCTCCCAGAAGCAGCAGACATAGGTGTGCAGGGCAGCAATCTCGAGCGACTCCCACCTCCCAACAGCAGCACACCAGCTGCCAGGTTGTTGCAACCCTCTCCAGTCATGTGTGTTCGCAGCATGGCTACCCCGCAGCAAACCCCTGAATCCTGAGCCCGCAGCGCAGCAGCCAAGGACTATGTCATCGGTGCCAACAGGAGCCCAGAGGTAGAGCTGTCAGCCTTCAGCTGCTGCAAGCTTCCCATACCATGCATTGCATCTACCACGCTGGAGGGGCCAGATGGGAGCAGGTGATGCTGACCACCTTCACTGCTGCAGAGCAGTCTGGCCCATGTGCGTCTGCAGATATGGGTCATTTCTGGTCTCTCTGAGACTGAAGCAGCTCACCTCTCGAGCATGCCCTTGGCCTCTCTGGGAATGCGTTTGTATGAGCAGAACAGCTTGTCAGGGGCTGGTCGCCGGTCCTTCCACCAGAAGCCGCTGAACAGCACATGCAGCTTGTGGTACCTACAGGGTTCAAGGGTGCAGTAATCAGACTGAAGGCTGAGCAACGCCAGCCCTGGGCAGGCAAATGGCAGAATGAAGCTGAGAGACGGCAGCCCTGGGCAGGCAGATGGCAAAAAGAAGGGCAAATGTTGGACAGAAGGCGTTTTGCGGTGCATGGCAACAGGGCTGACAGCCACGCTGCGCCGCCTGTCCATCTCTCCCAATGAGCTGCCGCTGGGGCCAGACCAGTGCTGGGGTCAGAGGTTAGAAAATCTTCCAAGGAGCTGACTCGTGCACTCAAAACACCTGACGGGCAGTGCTTTGTGGATGATCATGTTTTTTCACCACACCAAAGGTCAAATTGGCAGCAACCTGCTGTGCAGCGCTGCCAGGATGACACAGCTCCTCAGCCACTGGTGCATGAGGAGCAGGAGGCCATACTGCAGATGAAAGGGGTGGAGTCCGTCCAGACAGCCCTTCACAACCACCTGAGTCCTCCACCAGACATTTGTGTGTGTCACAATCAGTGCAGCCCCAAGCAGAAGCGCTGGCCTGCAGCATGCCAGAGGTGGACAGAGCCCAGTCTTGCTCTCTCAAAAGGGGATAAGGCGGCTCAGCTTGCTGACTGAGGCCTGGCTGGTGATGTCCCTGCAGATGTTCCTGACTGAGCAAGCCAGCCACCACAAGACCTGTGACACTGACCTGCAGCGCGCCAGGGCGGTGACCATTTCGTCCATCAGGCGGCTGAGGTTATTGACGGAACCCCGACTGACGGCGTCTTTGCCCACGACAATGCTGGTGCAGAAGGCGTCCATGACCTTGTTCACGTTGCGGCTGACTAGGCCCCCAGGGGGGTTGAATGCCCAGCACTTGACGCCTGCGGGGTGGACATGGGACCAGGGTCAGGTCGGAGTGGTGGGCTGTATGGGGACTGTCAAAGAGATGGCCCCACAGGTGCGCACAAGCAAGCTGACGGGCTGAAAGCAAAGCTGACTCTCAGACCCCAAAGGCAAGCCAGTGGCTCAAGACTGCAAGATGCTCATGACACAAGGGGAGGCATCAAAAGGGTGCCTGACATTGCAGGTCCAGCAGCGTCAGGTAGGCTATGAGGGTGCCCTCCACGCAGGCAGCCATGCGGGGCAGGCTTGCCGGAAACCCTCGCCTTCAGCTTCAGGGAGATGAGCGTAGCCCTCATTGGGGGATTTATCACACAGGCACAGCCATGCGGGCAGACTTGCCTGGGAACCTCTCCTTCAGCTTCAGGGAGATGAGGGCAGCCGTCCCCGCTCCCAGGGAGTGTCCTGTCACCACAAGCCCATACCCTCTGGCGTCCAGGGCCCTCTCCATCTTGGCCCCAACGCCCTGGCCGGTCAGCTCCTCACTGCACGGCACAGGCAGGGTGTGACAGAGGCGAAGGCTGCATGTCTGTCAGTTGCAGCACAGAGCCCCAGTTGTTGCAGGGAGCCTGGCCGGTCAGCTCCTCAATGCACGGCACAGGCAGGGTGTGACACAGGCAAAGGCCTCATGTCTGTGAGTTGCAGAATAGATCCCCTGTTGTTGCAGGGAGCCTGTTGTCGCAGGGCTGCACCAGGATGTCAGCTCCCTCTGCTTTGTGCATGCCTGCTTCTGACTGAAGTGGGCCTCTGAGGAGGCCGCCAGGCGCAGCTGTGCCCACCCACCTCTGGCTATTGTAGTCAGCGCCGTGAATGAGCGTACGCAGGATGCCATTTTCATCCAGATCCCTGAAGATGTTCTCAGCAGCAGACACCATGCCGCCATGACCGAAGGCATTGCGCAGACGCTCATTCTGCTCCACCACCTCCTGCAGCAGGACAAGCAATGTTGATGAGCGAGCACATGTCAATGCTGCTCACAGGGTGCAGCCATAGCCAACATTTGCCACCCTAAAACGCAGTGGTGCAGGTAGCACACAACGCAGGCTGGCCCTCCTGCAGCACTGTGTGCATCCAGCACACAGCCCTCAGCCAGCAAGAGGACGAGGGGGGGGGGGGGGGGGGGGGGCGGGGCTGCATAACCCCACAAATAGGTGCAGGAGTGAGGTGAAGCCACGTAGCAGAGTGGAGCACATCAGCGCGCTATGCAGCAGTCACGTCTGGCAGCCAGCTGTCCAGGGGCTCGGGGTGGCACACTGCATCTGTGACCAGGTCTGCCACCGTCATGGTCCCCCTCAAAGCTAGGATGATCTTCTTCAGCTTCCTGCAGCCCATAAGACAGGCTCAGTAGAGTGCATGGCTGGCCTGGCCCACGCAACAGCAGAGCAGGGTGGCCACACATCGATCTGGCCACAGCAGGCCAGGCTGAGTTACTGGTGCCATTAAACGCCCAGCAGCAGGCAGTGACGATGACAGCAGCAAGTTCCCCTTCCTTTTGGCACACAGAGCCAACTCAGCCTCCAGGCAGCGAATGGGTGGGCGACAAGCAGACACATCGGGACTCCGGCAGTCAGGCAGGCAGGCAGGTAGGATGCAAAGTGTAGGGTTCAGAGCCCATTGAGTAACTCCCAACCAGGGAAGTCAATGTCATGATCTTGCAGTCAGTCAGTGCAGGCAGTGCAGGTGGCAGAGTTGCTCAAGCTTACCTGTCCAAGCAAAATTGTCCTCAGTCAGTCAGGGGACAAGAAGTCAGTATGGCTTCTCAGTCAGGCAGGGCAGTCTAGGTTGCAACACCCACAATGGTCACCTGTCGAGGCAGATCATGTAGGGGATGTGGGTGAGGGCGGTGTTGTCGTGGCTCCAGAACAGCACGTCCTCCTCCGGCAGCCCTGTGAGCTGCATGATCTCGCTGGTGATGCTGTCGCTCGTGATGACCTTTCCCGCGCACAGGCCGCAGGTGCAGGGCGCGCGCGCACAGCGACTGCACAACAACATAACGGTCAGCAGCGCTGCCTGTGTGATGTTGGCCTTGAGCATTCCGCGCGGACCGCGATCCCAGGAGCTGAGCTCATGATCCTGCTGTGCGTGTCAGCTGCCTCAGGGAAGCATGAGCAGGTAATGTGCCTGGTGACAAGCAGCATTACAACATGTTGGCCAGGGTCCCAAACCCCCAGCTCAAATCACAGCTGTGTGATGAAGCTGCCTCAGTGAAGCACGAGGGATGCCCCAACAAGGTGCCTGGTGACAGGCAGCGCTTCAAGATGTCGTCTGGGATGTCCTTGCCTGTGTACAGGTCTGCAGGGCAGGTGCACACAGCAAGACCAGCAAGTGAGCGGTAGGGCTCAGGAGGCACCTCGAGGTTGCCGCTGCAGGAGAGGTCACACCATCAGTGCACCACTTCCAAGGTGCCATTCCCTCACCATCTAGGATCAGTGCACCAGTTTGTGATGGCATTCGGGTGATGCAGCAGGTCCCTGACATCTTGGAGGTGGTACCAGCATAGGCAGGAGCAGAGAGCTGCAGCTGGGAGGTAGGGCTGCCTTTAAGGGGGCACTTTATGTGGGCTGAGCACATGGCGTGTGACTCGCACAGGTGACCCATCTCCCCCTGGACTCCCTCCGTCCTTTTAGGCCATTGACTTACCTGCGATCGGGGCGGTCGGTGAGGGTCTGCACCGCGTAGACTGCCACAGCATACTTTGTGTACTCCAAGGCCTCCTCCAGAGTCTCCAGGTCTACAGGGGGCTTGTCCCCTGCATGGTTGCCAGCAGTGTTATACTCAGCTGCCTGCTGCCTCTGCAATAATAAAGTGCAGGGCCAGCACCACTGGTGTACTCAAGTGCCTGCTGCCCGCAAAGCCAGGGTGCCACAGCCGGCAGCAGTATCTAGTTCAAGTGCCTGACACGCTTGCAACAGCTTGGAAAGGACCCTAACTGTACCATGCTTGGCTGCCCACTGTACGCTTGTCTGAAGCAACATGCAGCCCTGCCCTTCAGGCCAGCAGCAGCTACCAGCAGTGGCAAACAGCTGGTGAGCATTTGGGCAACTGCTTAAACTCAAAGGCCAACCACAAAGGCGAAGGCCAACCACACACATTGCAAAAATGCAGTGGGAGTGTAAACAAGCATGTGCTGCAGAGACAGAAGCACCCGTCCTTGCAGCACGCCGGTCAGACCGGGCTGTGCAGCCTTGGCTGAGTGCTGAAGCTAGATTACTGAGTGGCCACCAGTGATCAGATGCTGTGCGAGGCACAGCAGGTCCCACAGTCTTTGGGGCAGTCAAGCAGAATGATGGTGTACAAGCTTGGGCAGCACGGCCATTCAAGTAAACCCACCCATCTGCAGCTGCGGAGCTCCTGGGGATTCAAGCGCCACACAGGAGAGCGTCACTGCAGACAGCACCCATTGGCAGCACAGCATGGCTCAGGGAAACCCTGAACCCTAAGCTCCCAAACCACACACAGGAGCGCATCACTGCAGACAGCACACTTGTGCAGCGCAGCCATGGCTCAGGCAAACCCTAAGCTCTATTCCCTGAGCTCACCGACATAGGACTGGGCAGCCTCCTGGGCGCTGACGCCCGGGATGTCGATGCGGATCTGCTCAGCCTCAGCGCTGGGGGTGATGATGGTCGGGAACTTTACGGAAATCTGGCGCTCCAGAGGGACACCCTCCAGCGAGAGGCGCGAGCGTGCTGGCCCCGCCTGTAGCTCCAAGGAGCGCTGAAGCTCTGGGTCCCCAGACTCCCTGATGGGCACGCCGTGGTTGTCCACAATCTGCAAGGTAAGGTGCCGAGTTGAACGTGCTCCAAAAGTTGAGCCCCTGCAGGTTGCCAGAGCTTCTTGCTTACCAAAAGACATGTTGTGCTCGTCCACTGCCTGCACAGGGGTATGAGGCAGGCGCAGTCAGGACTGCGATCGCTGCAAGAGACTTCCTGATGCCTTCGCAACCATTCTGCCAGGCCATAGTGCTGTGAGAAAAAGCAATGCTGGCGTTTATCCATTCAGCATCCCCCTTGCAGCTCTCTGTCGGGCACAAGTGCTGGAGCACCATCCGCACAATCAGCTTGCTGCCCTGATGGCTGGGGTTAGAGGGCCTGCAGCTGAGATTGCAAGCTGCCTGCCCACCATGCCGACACTGGTGTCTGACCCAGCAGGTCGTGAGCAGCTCCTCAGAGAGGCACCATGCACTAAGCACAGCTAAGACCTTCGAGCGGGTGATGCATTGTGGGGGGCAGCAGGCCACCAGAATCTGGCCATCAGATTCTGCAATGGCCCTTCAAGCTCACCCTGCCGCTTCTGGTGACGTTGGCCAGGCTGAGCTCAGAAGGCGCTCCCAGGAGGCCGCCTGGCTCATTCAAGCCCTTCTGCAGCAGCCCTGCAGGCAATAAGACCTTTGGTGGAGATGCGATCCCGCAATGAGGCAGGGCGCAGCCTCTCAAGGGGCAGTTGTGTGCCGCACCTGCCGAGCCCCCGCTCACACATGATAGCATCTGGCTGGCCGCCACAGGTGCACAGCAAGCACACCAAATTGTGAGCTGATCCCTCAAAGAAGCAGGCAGGTGCACCAGCCATGCCCATGACTACACCGCGCTGCACGGACCTGCACCTCCACCGCCAGGATGCCTGCCTTGTTTGACGCATCAAGTGCCTCAACCTGCCTGTGTCCCTGGTGCAAAGTCTTTGGTCACTTGTTGCGTCTGCCTCACCACAACAACCCTTTGTCACATGCTTCACCACACAGGTCCACCTGAAGCTGACCATCTTGCCCCCAACAGAGCCAGCAGGCCATGCTGTGCCAAAGCCAAAGGTCACTATGATATGTCCCTCTTCACAACCCAGGAGAAGGAGCTGACCCGTCTGAGCTGGCATGTGCTGAAGGTGCCACAGCGCTTCGTGCCTGATTAGCCATCTGACAATCCAACTCCCTGACTGCCATGCTGCCTGACGCCCTTCTCGGATGGGGTGCTGACCTGTCTGAGGCGGCGTGTCCAGGGGAGCCACTGTGTCTCGTGCCTCATCAGCCGTCACAAAGGACTCAGCCCTTGCAGCAGCCTGCTGGTGCTCGGCTGCCTGCCCTGCTGCGTGAGCCTCTTCTGTGTTGTTCAGCATTCCAGAGGACAGGTCCGCCAGGCTGATCACCTTCACGCCATGAGCACCCTGCAGCCAGGAGGACATGGGACTGGCAGTGGCTCTGGAGGACATCATGCCGCACAAAGCATCCACAGGGCTAATGTGCTGTTACGCTGGAGGGCAGGGCTGCCAAGTTGGTCACCTGCCCTGAGCAATCTGCAGCCAGCACAACGTGGGATAGGAAACAGCCACAGTGGGCAGGGCTCTTGCATTGTTGGGCTGGTGGGCAGCAACTGCCAGTGCACAAGCACTGAATCACAGGAACCTGCCCGTCAGTGCCAAACTGATCAAAAGAGCCCACAGAGCGCTTGAGCTGGACAACCTCCCAGACAGAACATGCCCTGGAGGTGACTCCACAAGCTTTGTGGACAGGCCCTCCTGAAAATCAGTAAGCAGTGACTCCACTGTATCACACTGACTGCCACTCAAGCATTGAGCAGCTGACATTGGGGCTGCCCTGCACCAAAACCGGTGGAAGGGGTTGGGCTTCTCAGTGCTGGACCTGGCACAAATGACTGGTAGTGCACACACCCCCGACTTTTCCACGGACTGGCCGTGCCCACATGGCAGACATCCAGGCACCTCACCGGGCTGGAGTGCCCCGAAAGTGGCGACAGCGGCTGGTTGGCCAGCGCTGCAAAGGGGGTGTCCCCGATGGAGCACGCAGAGGCCGAGTCATCGTCCAAGACCCCTGTCTCCATTCCATCCGTGTGCTTGGACAGCTGGGGCCCACTGTTGTTCTTCACAGGGGGCGTGCGGGGCGACCCGCTCGGTCGCCGGTCTTTCGACAACTCCTCCGGGTCTCCATGCCCATCAGAGGCAGCCTCTGAGGTGGCTGAGGGCGGCCCTTTCTGGTCCTGCTCTACCTGGGCCCGATTGGCCATCTCGATGTCCTGTCTTGACGGAAGAGGGCATCTGTCTGAGTCTGGGACCTGCGGGTGGCTAGGGCGGCTGCTAGGGTTGCTGGGGTGGCTGCTGGGGGTGCTGGAGGGCCGCTTCAGCTGCCCGGCCTCCATGGCCTCAGCTGCGTCCTGGTACTGCGTGGTGGCTGCCTGCCTCCACTTCTCAGGGTAGTTGGCTGGCAGCGCCACTGGAGCTTCCTCTGCAGGCAGGGGCAAGTGATGACCTACATGGAGAGAAGCAACAAGGATGATGATGATGCCTGCCAGGGGTGGGTGGCAGTGCCTTCACCATCTCCCCTGCCACTGCGAGCGACCTGCCAAATGCACTGTGGCTTCAGCCTTCACATCATACACATGGCAGCTGGCCTGGCAAGCCTCGTGCTGTGACACCCATTACTGCATGTAGAACCTAACTGCCATCCTGCTGAATGCACTTTGGAAGGCACTGCATGGCAGACACCCAGTGCTGCAGCTGTGCATCAAGACAACCCCTGCAGCCAGGCATGCAGGTGCAGCAGAAGGAGCAAGGCTCTCCGTCCCCACCCTTCTCGTACTTCCTGTGCACTAGGAGTTTCATTTGAAACAGACAACTGACCTGTTCCTGTGGGGGTGAGCTCCCCGTCCCGCATCGTCACATCCCTCAAATTAGGGGCGTTGTCTGTGTCGTCACTCATCACGCTCCCTTCTGCAGCGGCATGCCATGCTGTTGCACTGCATCCTCTGCCTCAAGACATGGCTCGGTTGTGCATACAGGAGGCATGCCAGCCTCAGCCACACCTGATCCTATTCAGCCTCGTTCAGGGACTTGACTCAAAGCCAATCAGTCGGGCACAAACGTGTTGCTGAAGAATCCAGCCTTGAACAACCTTGAGACCGGATCAAGCAACAGCACATCTGTTGCTCGAGAATGACACCCATTGGAGCCTAGTGAGGCTGATTTGAAGACCTCAGTTCCAAGCCACAGGTCCATGACAACCATGTGGCTGCCTTGCCTCACCTGTCCTTGAATGCCACATCTTCTGGAGGCACATGTGAAGATGAGGCATTGCTGAATAAACAACAACTCCAAGCCACGCAGCAGCGCACCTGTCTCGACATCCACTTTGCTGTCCACTTCTGTGCGGCGGAAAGAGCAGCCCACCTGTTTTGTTGTCACCTTCGCTTTTCATGTCTGCGGGGCTCACAAAGCAACCCACCTGTCTCGTTGTCACTTTCATCCTCTACATCTGTAGGGCGCACAGCGAAGCCCACCTGTCTCGTCGTCAATGTCACTGTCCATGTCTGTGGGGCGCACAGACCGCGAGCTCTTTGACACAGTCGAGGACAGGTCTGTGGTGGCCCTCTCCAGCACGGGCTCCAGAGCGCGCTTGATGCGCATCCTGCGGCGCCGCTGCTGGGCTGCGGCGGCCAGAACCAGGGCGCAGGTGATGTCAGATGGGGCGAGGTCAATGCCGCCCATGATGCCCGACACCCACTGGGCAATGCTGGGCAGGGGGGCGGCCCTGCAGGCAGAGGCGGAGCAGACTGTGGCAGGCGACAGCAGACAGGCTTCAGCAAAAAGCAGGTTTGACAGCAGCCTTGTTCTGGCATGCGCTCAATGCTCAAATGCAAGCTGGGCAGGGGTGATCCTTGACAGGAGATGGGTGCACAGGTGGTGGCAGGTAATAGCTCCTTGGAGACAGCAGCATGGTTAGCAGCAGGCAAGATGAGGGAGCCTATGGATCCAGCACATGGCCACACACAGGGCCATGCAATGCTGCTTGACCATATGAGTGTGCTCTTCTTGGTGGCATGGAGCTGCTGGTCTTCCAGGCATTGCATGACAGCCCCACAGTTGGAAAAGAGACGTAATTGTTTGTTTGGACCAGAGATGTAAGCATTTGGTCAGAGGTGCAGGACCGTAGGCAGCCTCAGCAAATATTGGCTTGCAGCTGTCGCCGTCTGCTACGCTTCACAAGTGGCAGGCAACAGAGCCTGCTTCTGTCACAGGCGTAGCAGCTCTCACTAGACTGACCTGTCCTCGACCTTGGACGTCATTGTTTTGTAGCACCCACACAGGTGGGCAACGCAGCCGCAGCGCCGTTCCCAGTTCTGGACTTTGTCATGGTCTGGATAGGCGTTGTAGATGAGCAGCAGGCACAGCCTGCAGGGCAGCGGTCACATAATCCTGAGCATGGTAGTGGTTGTGCAGGCCTCCCAGCCTATTCATGTAGCAATACAAAACAAGATGCACATGAAGGGCTGCAACTTGACAATTTGTCAGGGGCAGAGGGAACCCATCTGGCTGCAGCGCATCCCCGAAGGCTGTAGGAGCCATGTGTGCAGGCAGGCAGCATGCAGCGCATCTTGCAAACTGCAACCTGCAGTGCCTGGACCAGCAGCGCTGCCACCATGAGGCTGCCCCAGGGGCCTGGATTCCCAGCTCCACAACGACATGTAGCAGTACAATGCACAGACAGCGCATCTTGCAAACTGCATGCTGCCTGCCTGAACCAGCAGCGCTGCCACCAAGAGGCTGCCCCAGGGGCCTGGGTTCCCAGCTCCACAACAACATGTAGCAGTACAATGCACAGACAGCTTGCTTGGTGGGAATGCTGCCAGACTGAACACAAACTACATTTTAGCTGCAGTCCTGCTCTGGCCAACAACAAAGGCAGCTCCAAGCGGAGCAGGCCATGGCCTTAGGATGTGCTGGCAGACTACATTTGCACTCGTCTGCTCAGCTTGCATGCCATGCAGGCACACATCTGTTGGCAAGCAGCCTGGCTTTGAGCCTCCCTGCAGCACACATTCCGCCAGTGGCTCTGCAAAGGCAGGCATGCTCACGCTAGCAAGACTGAAAAGATCCAGGTGGAGTACACCATGGCCTTGATGACTCGGGGGATGTAGCGCGCATAGGACCCGTCCCAGCAGCTAGGGTAGACGGTGTGAGCCACAACTGTGCCATAGACTGCGCAGCAGAGAGTACGTGATGGGTCAGTCCAGGGAGCAGAGGAAAGCAACAGCTAGCAGGTCAAGACAGGCACAGGCTGGCAGGCAGGCTTGAGGTCTGGGTAGTGAGGTCTGGGCAGAGTGAGGACTGGACAGAACGACGTCTGGGCAGAGTTGAGGTCTGGGCAGACAAGAAGGAAACAGCTCAGCTCAGGCTCACTCATGAAGACCACTTGCAGGATCCAGAGCACAGTCATGACGTACAGCAGCGGGGTGGCTGCGCGGCGCTTGCGGACTTCCAGCGGCGTCCCTGCAGCATTGGGAGCCAGGGGTCACACGTGCTGAGCAGGCATGACAAGGGCCTGCAGGATGCCTGTCCTTTTGAGTGAAAGTTTGCGGCCAAGTTTGGCAGAGATCTGATGCTGGTGTGGTGGCTGTGGGTTGATTGATGCCTCCACTTGCGAGGCAGGCAGTCAGGAGCCCTTGAAGCCAATTAGCTGAGTTCAATCAAAACAACAACAGGCTGACCACCACCTGGTGCTATTGTACAAGGTGCAAGCTCGGCCAGACATCGGCAGCACTCGGTGAGACAGGGAGACTCATGCAAGGTTGGAGCAAGGCATGCAGACGTAGGCTCACCCTGAAACCCTACCCACGTCAGTGCAATCTCCCCCAGCAGGCTGGCTGCATAGATTGCCATGAAGGCGCCCGCCACTACCTGCAGGAGCAGCCAAAACCCATGTGCAGGTCACAGAGCAAGAGCACCTCGCTGGAGCTGCAGCCTCCCACCATGCATGCCTCCGCCCTAAGCAGGCCCAGCTTGCATTGAAGCTGGGGGTGGCAGACCAGCCTTTGTCGGGTGGTCAGATGACAATCGTGCAGTCAGGTGGTCAGGTGGTCAGATGACAGTTGTGCAGTCGGGCGGAGGCGACAGAGCAAGCATGCTCAGACATCCCTCAGCACCAGTTGTGCTGCTTCCTTTCGACGGCTGCCAGCAGCTGCATGGACCACTGGCAGCTGCACCAGCAGGGCTTCACACCCACACATGCAGCCATGCTGCGAATGATTGTGTGAAGCAATACTCGCTTCTGTCTGTGGGGCCATGCCCCTTCTCAGGATGTGCTTAGCAGTCTAGCACCGGGAGTGCTGCTTACTCTCAAGGGCTTCGCAGCAGCTGCGTGGGCCACAGGCAGCCCCACAGCATAGACAGCAACGTCATCGCTTCGAAGCAGCCCCCACAGCCAGGCAGCCTGGGCACCTGATCCTTCGGCAGCTGTTCAGCCCCTGCCTGCAGCGCTCAGCAGCCCAATTCGGGCGCAGAGATTGCCTGCCGGCAAAGCTGGTGTGTGGTCCTGCTCTTCCAAACATGCTCTGACCAAAGTGGATCGGATTCCTCATCAGCAGCAGCAACGGTTACCTGAGACTGATTGACGCTTCACTTTGTGCTGGGCAGCGGAGAAAGCAGCAGCGACATCCACAGCTGCCCACTGTAGCACTCAGCTTGCATGACCGCTGCCTGCCATGCTCTTCAGCAGGGCCTGACCAGCAGCAGGGTCTGCTGCTGCTCTTTGTCAGGACCCAAGCGTCCCTCACCTGCAGCTGTATGCCCCCCTGCCTGGCTCCAGTCTTCAGGACGCAGTCCTCGCTGAGGATCTTGTAGCGCCCAACCAGCGCGCCAAACACGATGATCCAGATCACGTGGACGACAGCCCCACAAATGCCGGGGATAGGCAGCATGTCTGAGGCCATGTGCCATCGCCGCCCAAAAAAGACAAGCGCCGGCATGACCTGCAGACAGAGGACACTCGAGCGAATCCAGCAGGGACTGCAGGCTACAGGAGCAGCCGCTTCGGGGCGGGCAAGTGTGCTGGCACTGGATTGTTTCGAGGTAACCTGGATCTCACCGCTGGCGTCCAGGGGGACTTGACAGGAACGTCAAAGGCGGCAGAGACTTGTCACGCAGCTGCAGGACAGCTGCGCTGCTGGTCAGGACTCTGCTGTAGCCTGCAGGGGCAAAGGAGCTTGGATGCAGCATAGCAAAATGCATTGAGGAGCTCAAACGAGACCACCCAATGGCATACTGCCTCACTGACCATAATCTCCCAGCAAGTTGTTGGTCTGGCTGGTCTTAGATGTGTTACAGCTGAGCTATGTATACTCCAACCAGTGCGGTGAATATGACGTGTGCTGAGCCACCTGCTCAGGAATCACACAGCAGGCCAGGTGGCTTGTTGCGCCTGAACCTTGGTTCACGCACTCAAAACTCACAAACTGAGAGCAAGCTGCTGCAAGAAATGAGCCAGACGCATGCAACCCTTCTGAGGTGCCTCAAGGTGTGCAAGTCATTGTGAGGAGGCTCAAAGAAAGGAAGTTGCCTTCGGATCGGCCATCATTTTTGCATATATGGGGGGTCTTGAGACATTGGTTGTGTTGTGGCATGACCCTGCTTGCAGTGAACTAAGGTTTGATTTTGCTCCTGCATCCGCCATCTCTGTACTGACTGATGGTTATCAAGCACACACCATCTACGTCAGGACCCATTGCCAGGGCTCAGAGGTATCATAAACTTCCTGCAAGCCTGATGGACTCTGCCTAGGCAATTCACCTGGTCTCACCAACTGTAACTGACACCATCACCTTGGCCCTGGTGTTTCAGCTACATCACCTGATTTGGCATGATCTGCACCAACTCTATGCCCTTCTTGTGAGCCCAGACTGCAGATGTAAGTCTCTGCATCACTCTGCAGGTGGTAGACCTCCCAGGCATAAATGCTCTGTGCCCTTAGTCTCTAAAGAATAAGCAGCTGTTGCCACATGCATGAGGCGCACAGCATACGTCATCTACTCTGCAGGTATAAGCTCTCCATGCTGCTCACATGTGCAGTGGACGTGACGCCATTCGAACATGCCGATCTGTTTGCATAATGGAGCACCTTCAGGGCGCAGCCGCTTGCGCTGGAGGACTTTCAGATGTGATGGCTGCAGGCACAGCAACTCACCAGCCTGGAGAAGGTCTGGAAGGGGCCTTCCAGAGGCAATCCCGCTGGCAGCAGGCCTGGCCAAGCTGCCCTGCCTCTTAACTACCTGGTGGGGCAACGGGGTGCTCATGTAGAAGTTGCCCCACCTTTGCCATGTCTGGGGACAGGTAGGCTCTTCATCACAGACATCACAATTGGAGCACAAATAACCTGCTCTGTCATGCAGGCAGCAACTCACCAGATAGTTGTTGTGTCCAGCCGCCAGCTGCAGGTGGATCTGTGCAGGTGCCCATGAGCTTGACATGGCAGCCAGCAATTGGCAGAAAGTCATCGACTCTGAATGGTACCTCTGCTGGAGGGATCTTTCATTGCAGCACCTCCAGGCTGTTGTTTATTGGGGGCAGCAAGCAGCTGCAAGTTCACTTGGCACTGTCCTGCCATAGTTCACGAGACAGAAGGACACACCAGTGCTGTGGTCGCTCTCTCAGCCAGCCACACTCAAATTGCTGAATAGCAACCTGCAGGGCCAGGCGCCAGGCGGCAGACACATCACAGGTGTGCTCTGCCCCCTGCTAGGTCATTAGCAGCCCTGATACAGATCTCCAAGCCAGCAATCACCTGCTGTCCACCTACAAACCTTTGGTGGAGGGGCACTTGTGACATGCTAGCCCCCCACCAGACCAGCTTCAATGTACTGCAGCCTCTCAGATCATGATGAGTCGCAATGTTTCAGTTCATTGTTCTGTACAGCTAACATCATGTCTCCATGCTCACGGCAGTCTGGAATGCATCATGCGCAAAAGATCTTGGTGAGGCAACATCAATGGTGGACCTGAGCTGACTCTTAGCCATAAATGCTCAAGGTAGTGTCGAGAACGGCAGTAGCTGCCTGCAGCAGCCAGAGGGGCCATATCAGCATTGCTCAAACCAAGCGGCAGTGCAAGAGAGAATTTGAACAGGGTGGATGCTGCCAACTGGGCTTGCAGCGTGACTTGGGCTGACAGTCCATGTCCCAAGCACGAGCAATTACTATTAAGCAGCTCTTCTCACCAGGTCCCATCTGGGAGCTGGCTGCGGTTCAGGCGCCCAAAGCAGCCTCCTGCAATCACAGCCTGCAGCACCAGTGAGTGGAACTTGATGTGCTTACCCCATCCTGCCAGAAGCAGGCAGGCAGCTTCAGGAAAGAGCATGGCCTGCCAAACACACCTGCTGGCCACCCTGCTGGCCACCACCCTGGCCACTGCCACCAGTGCCTGTCACAGCACCCTGGGTGCTGCCCTGCAGCAGCAATAGCCAATGTCTGAGGCACCTCAGTCAGGATTTGTGCAGTTGAAAAGTTCTGGGCGGTTGTACAACTGCTGGGCCCAGGTTGTGCAACAAATTGGCCAATGACTAACCTGCTCATAGCTTGTGTTGCCAGACTTCTGGCTATAGGCGTTGCCAGTGCCCTGACCAGTACCAGCGTTGCCAGTCTTACCTGCATGATGTTGGCCCTGCAGGCAAAGCAAGAAATGGTTGCAAGCAGCCTGCACGCAAGGTAGGGAATATGGCTTGTGGAGCCCAAAACCTTGAGAGCAGTGTCAGCCCTTTGGCTGTGGTTCTCCCTCCACGCATTGCTGGCAACAAGTGCCTGTTCCCAGCCACCTCCCCGCGGTACATTGTAAAAATTATATGGTGCAGGTCTGTACCCCTGGACCGCGGAAGGGTGGTCAACGCACCGTCCTCCTTGACTGAGGCGGCGCAACGATGTCAGATGTGGGCCTGCGCTGAGAGGCTGGCCTCTTCTGCGGCCGCCTGCCAGCGCCTGAGGCTCCCGTGCAGCGCTTGGGTGGAGGCGCCAGCATAGGGGGCTTGGGCAGAGCCTGCAGAATTAGTCAGGGCTGCAGCCAGGGATGGGTGTGCAGGCCAAGGGATGCCTCCATGTGCGACCATACAGGTGCATGCGCCCCTCAGGTGCTCGGCCAGGCAGGGCATGCAGGCCCGGCAGGCCAAGGAGGCCTCCTTCAGCGACCATACAGGTGCATGCGCCCCTCAGGTGCTCGGCCAGGCAGGGCATGCAGGCTAGTGCTGCCCCGCTGCAGAGCCATGCCGATGCACTCTGCAAACCACTTGTCAGGTGGGGCATGCTGGCGATGACGCCGCCACACATGCAGCCATGCTGTGTCTCACGTCCCCATGTGTCTGCCAGGCAGGGCATGCAGGCCAGTGCTGCTCCCTGGCAGAGCCGTGCTTCGAACCCCACCACCCAGGCTGTCACATCGGGCATGCGGGCCAAACTTCAGCCATGCAGGTGCTCACAGCCTCAGCTGTCTGTCAGGCAGGGCATGCAGGCATGTGGAGACAGCCTACAGCCCCACCCCCTTTGCGAGGCAGCCATGCAGACCTGCGCTGCCTCCTATATGCTGCCACTAAGGTGCATCACTCACCGCCAGGTCCACAAGGGCACACTTTCTGCCATTGTTGCCACAGTGCTGTCCCACAGACACACGGGCACACTTTCTGCCTTTGCTGCCACAGTGCCATCCCACAGAGGCGCACAATGCTGCCAGGCAGCAAGGCAGCAGATGTTGGGGCTGCCCACCTCGGGACTTGGCGCCTTGGCAGCAGGGGCTGGCGCTGGGGGCTGGCAGCTCTCCAGGCACCTGGGCACCAGACGCCTGAGCAGGGACGTCTTGCCTGACTTGCGGGAGCCGCGGGCCTCTGTTGCTGTCGCAGAGGGCTCAACCCTGGCAGGGTTCAGGTGCAGGGGCTGACTGGCGTTGCTGGTGGAGGCAGCAGACGCCGCCAGGCCACCCTGGCCCTGCAGTGCAATAGCAGCACACTTCGACAATGTACGAAATGAACGAATCCCATTGCCTGCTGCTTGAGTGTGCTTCCACTCAGGATTGATGCGTGCGGGTGCCATGTGCTGTGGCAGCATGCTTTTGACCTTACTGAGGCGCAACACACGTGTGTTGGCGGGCAGGACATGGGCGCAGCCCTCAGGTTGTGGCCCTTCCTCACCATGAGGACGTCAAAAATGCACTGCAAAGGCCATTGGACACCATGCAATACTGAACACCCTTGAGCATGCTACGACAAGCTACCTCATGCAGGTGCTGGCGGGTCTGCCCTGGGGATGCAGGTGTGGCAGCTTTCTTGAAGTTGGACGTGGTGTGGGAAGCCCTGGTGGCGCTCTTGGTGGTGCCTGGCAAGGGACTCTGCAGCAGAGAGCCAACAGGCTTCAGGCCTGCTCTTGGTGCTGCCATTCCCAGACAGGCTGCAGTCATGGCATGCAGGTGGCTGGGCAGCAGGCAGCATTAGAGCAGGCCATCAAGTGCAGAAGCGACTGTCACACGCCAGGGCAGGCACAATGCTCCTGAGGTGCCTTGTCAGCGCAGCTGCAAGGGACCGCAACAGGTGATGGATGTCCTCTGCAGGGCGGCTTGCGACATCCTGTGTGACCAATGGCAGAAGAAGCAGCAAGGCAGACCTGAGCGTTCACCTCTGCGCGCAGTCCGTCCTTCTGCCGCAGAATGCTGTGAGCCGCAGGGACTGGCTGCTGCTGCCCATCTGCCCTACTGATGCGAGACGGCTGCCCTGGGGTGGTGCCCGGCTGGGCTGGCAGCCTGTGGGTGGCAGCCAGGGGCGTCTGCGGGGCCCCTGCACTGGCGGGGCAGCCAGGGGCTGCGCTGCCTGCTGGGCGGGGCCGCTCAGCTGCAGCTGGGCCGGGCCGAAACCTGGACTTGGGCAGGCTGCCGTTCTGCCATGCTGGCCTGGAGCGGTTGCTGGGGCCCTGGGTCAGCACTTTGACCCGGTGGGCTATGTAGGGGTCAAAGGGAATGCCCTCGGGCAGCACCTGCCAGACCTTGCGGGCGGCAGCGCCAAAGCGGGGGGGCTGCTCGCCTGCGCGGGCCGGGCGCCCGTCCACGGTCGCCTCTGCCAGGGCGAGCCTGTGCTGGGCGCAGAGCTCTGCGATGCAGGCCTCCTGGTGGCGCCGGCGCTGCGCCGCGACCTGCAGCTGCAGCTGGCGTCGGGGAGCCTGGCGGGCTGCAGCCCCCAGCGGCGCGCCACCCTGCAGGGCCGCCACCTTCAGCTGGCGGGCGCTCTCCGCCTTCTGGAACGTGGCCTGCAGCGCTGCCAGCTCCTGCTCGGCGTGGAGCCCGGCAGCCTGGCGCTCAGCGCTGAGGGCATCTGCAACTCCAGGACAGGACAGCGCTGAGTCAGGGGCGGTGCCTGGGCCTGCCGCCTTGTGGACCACCACAGCCACAACAGTTGCCTGCTGCTCCTCAGAGGGCTGCTCCTCAAAGGGCTGCCCCACCTGCAGGCAGGGTGGAACTGTCTGCTTCATTGCTGTCGACAGACTCGTTTGCAAGCTGCGGCGAGGCAATGTAGGCCTTCCTGACCCATGCTGCAATTATGGATGTCGCTTCACAAGACCTCGTGCAGGTCATCCTTCTGGCCCCAGGCAGTGTGCTGTGATGCAGGGGACCAGGGGCCTGCCGTCTACGCTCAACCCTTTGCACCTGTGGGGTTGCTTGGTATTTGTCAGTGTCAATGTCGATGGCTGCAACCGCAGCTGGCGCGTCGCGCCCCTCGTGGCTGGCCTTTGCAGCACCCTGCTGCTCCTGCACATGCCAAGAAGTGTGTGGGGCTGAGATCAGTCAAGCAATGGTGTGCTGTGGCCCAGGGGCCAGTCAGCAAAGTGCTCATGCACCTGCGGCAGAGGCGAGGAATGTGCAGCCAAGCCACAGCTAGCAGCTTGTATAGCACGTTGCAGCTGGTTACAATGGTTGTCAGCTGGCATTGCATGCAGATATGCTTTACAGAACACACAGTGCCTGCAAGATGGCTGACAGCATGGGCTCACCATCAGCTTCACCTGGTTTGACTTGGCTGGCGTGCCGTGCTTGGGCGGCCTGGCAGCATCGCAGAGCGGCCGCGTCTTGGAAGCCAACCCCACCAGGAGGTTCTCCTGCAGGCATCTTGCAGTCAGCCGTCAAGCTCTGCGCAGCGTGCTGGAGAGCCCTTACAGCTGCAGCAGGCTGCGGCCAGCGTGGTAGCAGTGCCTCATCATACTGCGCCTGGACAACTCTGCAAGTTAGAAAGCGAGGCAACAACGTGATCTCAGGTAGCCATGCTGGGTGCTGCAGACCCAGCTGAGGTGAACTGCTGCTGCAGACAAGACCGTGAAGCTGTGCGCACCTTGGCACGACCAGCGCCAGAGGCCGACCCCGTCGTCAGGCCCGCTGCAGGCTGCGCTGCCTTGTGGCCTGCTGCAGGCTGAGCTGCCCTTGCGCCGGATGCTGGCTGCGCTGCCTTTGTGCCGGTGGCCCGCTGCGCTGCCTTGTCGCCTGCTGCAGGGTGCGCTGCCTTCTGGCCTGCTGCAGGCTGACCTGCCCTTGTGCCAGCTGCAGGCCGCGCTGCCTTTGCGGCGGTGGCACGCTGCGCTGCCTTCTGGCCTGCTGCAGGCTGACCTGCCTTCATGCCGGCTGCAGGCCGCGCTGCCTTTGCGCTGGTTGCACGCTGCGCTGCCTTCTGGCCTGCTGCAGGCTGCTCTGCTGGCAGTGCTACTGCAGGCTGCCTGGGGACAAGCACACCCACTGCGGCATCACTGGATACTGTCGCTGCCTCCAGGGCAGGCACCTCGGGCTGCGCAGCCTCATGATTCCCATTGGTGGGCGGTTCACACTCGTCAGAGCAGCTGAATGGCCACACCGCAGAGTGGTCAGCCGGCCACTGCAGCAGGGCAGCCGCCTGCAACGGCAGAGAGCAAACGTCATGACCTGCTCAAGCAAAGGGAGAGTGCCTGGACAGGGTGCAGATGGCTTATCAGGCTGCATTGCAGGTCAGCCGCAAGCGCAGTGGTCATTGCACGACCACACAGGGCTGCAGGGAATCAACAAACTGTCAGCCTGATGCAGTAAAAACAAGCTCCCGTGGTGACCTGAGATGATTGCCTAAGTTAGCTGCTGCAAAGCCTGCACACCACTGTCACCAGCAGAGCAAGGTGCCAACATGCCCTCCCTAGATCTGGCAGCCCAGCTGACAAACGTCAACCATCTAAACATGGTGCCCCAAGGCAGCAACTGCTTGCCTCTGGGCTGTTGACCTCAATGAAGCGGTGCCCGAGGACCTCCTCCAACTCCAGTACCACTGTGTTCATGGAGCCTGGCTGCAGGTCCACGACCTGCATGCAGCAAAAGGTATGCGCTGCTGGGGTCGCAACGGAGAGCTCAGGTGCGTTGCGCCAGGGCTTGTCTGGAGTGTGCAGCAGAGCGTGCCTGTGCCTGCAGGGCCTGTCTGCAGGTCCACCTCCTGCAGACATGCAGGGGATCGACAGGTGGCCACTGCTGAGGACGCAGCGCAGCGCGCTGGTGCTGTACGCCAGGGGAGTGGGACTGTGCAGAAGGGCATTCCTGTGACTCGGGGAGGGGCATGGGCGGTGAGCACAAAGGCCCTGCAGCCTGCCACTGCTGCAGGGCCTTGAGACATCAGGCATGATGTGGGCAGGTATGCACAAGGTACAGCAGCAGAAGACACATGGCGGGCCATGGCCTGCCAGCATCACATACAAGCATGGAATTGGCCACCCTCCAGACCCTGGCAGCAGGGCTCTCAGCTTGATGTGGCCACATGCCCTGTGCCAAGATGGGGTGCCAAGCCGAAGTGGACGCACTGCGAGCCTGGGCCCCGGGGCTTTTGACGGTCATTGGCCGACAGTGTAAACTTGGGTGTTGCTGTGCAGTGAACCTGAGAAGCTGAGAAGAGACTGAGGAGGCGCGACCATGCATCTGCGCCCATCTGAAGCTTCCAGGGCAGGGCAGCAGCTTACAGTGCTGGTCACGGAGCAGGAGCATCACATCAGGACCCACCGCAATGCGGCCTGGCTGTCCCTCCCCAGCCCGTTTCCTGCTCCATTCACACCCCTTTCCCCTCAGTTGAGACATCGCGAGCCTCCATGGCAGCACCTCTGTGAGGAGACCCAGCCTGCCATGCCTCGCTCCTCAGCTTATCAGCTTCAGTCAGACCTCACATGAGAGCCTCAGCTGAGCCCACCTGAAAGCCACATTAGCAGCTCCCAGCTCTTTGAGCAGGGCAGGGTCTTGAGGCCTTCCTCGTAGAAAATGCCTGGCTGGTTGGGCTTCATTGCGGCCACATACTCCTGCAGGGTGCCCACCTCTGCTGGCTCTCCCAGTCGCCTGACAATGGGAAACTGCATGACACACACAAAGCACACTAGAACGTGAGTGTCTGAGGGTGTGTATGGGGGGCGAGGGGCTACTTCGATGCAGTTGGCATGCACGTCGACCTGATCTGCAGGCGTCAGGCAAAGATCAGCCACGCGAGCAGCGCATAAACGCATGAATGCAGCAAGGGGATTTGCTTCCCAGACCCAACTTCGGATCACTGGCTGATGCAGAAGCGGGGGAGATCTTTTTAGATGAGACAACACCTGCTACATTTCCTGTCACTGCAAAAAGGGTGGCAGGCAGACTCTGTGAGAGAGCAGGCTGGACATGCCAGGCATGCAGACCAACTGAGCCTTCAGCTCAATGGTTGTGCGTATCCCAGCACTGGAAAGCAGCCCTCAAAGCGCTAGGTCAGGAGCTCACCTGACCAGCCCCGCAAGCTGGCGGCTGTGTTGGTCTCCATGAACAGCATTTCGGCCCAGCAGCCTCTGGCAATCTTGCCAGACCAGCTGCCGGAGCAGCAGCTTCTGGCAGTGCTGCCACAGCAGCTGCGCCTTGAAGCTGGCTGGGAAATATGCGTTGCCAGCTGTCATTGCCAGCAGGTCGCAGCATGCAGCCGGCACTTGTGTGGCCAGCTCCTGCAGACGAGTCACCAGCAGGGCTGCTTGAGCATGTAGGTCTGCTTGACTTTCACTCCTGAACCAGAGTGCAGTCTTGCAGCCGCAAAGCGGGCCTGCACAAGATGCTCAGGCAGTTGTGCGATGATGCCTGAGAGCCGCCAGTATTGCTGCTATGCGTCAACTGCTGCTGGCCCTGTGTGCTGAGGTACATCAGGTGTTGGCTCCTCAGTGAGGCCATGGCGCAACGTCATTTGCCAACTTGCAGCTTGTACTCACAGTTGAACACAGGCGATTGATGTGCACAGCATGCCAGTGACTCATGCGACTGGCTGCAAGCTATGTGCCAGCTTCAGCCTGTAGGCACTTTCACTTGTCCGGCACCTAGCGTCAGAGGGCATTTGCCATTGCCCCTTTGGCAGAGCTGCAAGCTGCAAGCTGAGTAGCAGCAACATGCTGAGTCCCCCCTTTGTCAAGCAAGATGCCCATCAGCAGGAGATCCAAACTCACAGCTGTAACGTAACCTGCCTGAGGGTTTTGCCCACAGCAGTGCTACCAAGGAGTTGGGGGGCACCCAGGCACAGGGGCTCTCACAGCTGTGACATGAACCTGCCTGAGGGTTTTGGCTACAGCAGTGCTACCAACGGGGTTGGGGGGCACCCAGGCACAGGGACTGCAGTATGCCATTCCACGCACGCCACCACAGCTTCTGATCTTGACTCCATGCTCTGCAACAGGTCTGCCAAGGGAGTGGCAGCAGACAGACCCGCATCCTGTGCACCCCCTTTGTCAGCACAAGTCGCTGCTTACGTCAAGTCTACCACCCTCAGCTCCCCGCTCTGCAGCGCTCTGCCGGGGGCACAGAAGCAGCATGCCCTTGTCAGCACGACTCATCACTACACCACAGCTCACCTTCCGCAGCGTGCAGCTCTGCAGCAGCACCGACAGGGGAGTGGCAGCGTCCAGCGCAACGACGCCCCTGATGAACCCAAAGCCCGTTGGCACCGACTGCAGGGCGCTGGCCGCCACGCGCCTGCCCGCATGGGTGACGACAAGCGCCTCGCCAGCCTCAGCTGCGTTGGGCTCAGCCAGGAGTGGTGCCCTGCAGTGCAGCAGTCAGGCAGGCTCAGCAATGAGGCTTGAAGTTTGACCAGAACCACCTTGTATGTGTCACTTGAGCACTCGCTGCCCAGGGTGGAGTGCTGCCCTTGGTCTGATGCGCATGAAGACTGGGTTGAAGGCAAGCAAGTCCTGGCTGGGGTGGGCAAGCCACAAGCAAGTTGGCCAACACTCCATCATCTGAGCAGAATGTCGGGCAGGGTGCCTTGGAGGGGGAAAGCCCAGGGGGCCGGGGGGGGCCGGGGGGGGGGGTGAGGAGGGAGCCCAAGGGGAGATGGAGGGCGGCTTTCTTGGGGCGGGGTGGATCTTGCTTATCAGCAGTACAGACGGGAGTGGTGCCATTTCGACGTGCGGCTTGGCAGCCAAAGCTCTCTCAAGTGCCTGGGTCGGGGAGGATCTTCAGCCCACTGTGGCAGGTGGAACCTCTGTGAACCTAGCAGCGATAGAGTTCAGGTGGAGATGGGCAAGAGTCAGCTGCAGGTTTGTGGCGCGCAGGATATTGGTGAGCAACAGCACGCAGCTTGCAGGTGAGCCGGCAGGCCATGCCAGCGCAACAGCAACATTCATGCATGCTGCAGAACTGTCCACTTGAGGCTGAAGTGTTTCGGACAAGCCTTACCCTGGCATGAAGAGCACTGCCTTGTAGCCTGGCCCGAAGATCTCAATCCCGGCGAGTGGCATGTGGGGCTGCAGGAACACAGCCCTGAACAGTATTGCCCCTGTCACCAGGCCGCCATCCGCCCAGGCCTGGACTGTGGCCATGTCAGACCCCTGCACAGCAAGCCCCCAGGGGGTTGGCCTCTGCCATGCTGCTGTGGCTGGGCATGTGTTGGCACTACACATGCTCATGCAGCAGAGTCTGCCATGCAAGAAGGCTGCACTAGGCCAGCCAAGGTGCTGCAGTGATGTAAACAACTGGGTGGCTGGGGGTCCAAGGCAGAGCTGCTTGAGGCCCACCGTAGCAGCCACTGGGCGGGGCATCTCAGCCATGGGGGCAGGTGAAGATGGGCCTTGCACATGTCGTCCCGTGAACTTCGTTGTTGTGGTGTTGAGCGGCCAGAACCCTGCATGCAGTGCTCTTCCTGATGAAGACCAGTGCAACAACGCCGCAGGTATCCCAGTGCGGGCATCTCATCGTGCTCACCGCTGATTGTTTGAGGACGGCCTGCATGTTTCTAGTCTCCGCCACAGTGGTCAAGGCTTTAACTGTGCCAGAGCCATGTAAGACGGCGCTTTGATGGTTGACCGTCTAATGATAATGTTAAAGGCAGAAGGCAAGTGCAGCGGTGGCATATCTGCGGCAACAGGTCAGACCTGCAACTGCTGAGGCAGGCAAGCACATGACCGCCTGATTTAGACTAGCCTTGAGCCTACATGACTGCCTGACCTGACAGACATGGCTAGCTTGAAGTCTGCTAGATCCGCAACAGGAGTGGCACCTGGAGAGCCGTGCTCTCCTCCAGGCGCAGACTATATCGGTACTGGGTCACACAGACGCAACAGGAGCCAGAGTACTGGCTTCCAGGGCGCAAACACTTCCTTTGGGTGAGTTGGGGAGAGAGGTCTGTGAAAGGCTGGTCTGCTGCTTCCCAAGCAGCATGAGATGTCACCAAACCCATTCTTGAAATTGTACTGGGTAACCCCTGGCACCAGCCTGACTGACGCTGTGGGGTCTCCTACAAGGCCCGTCGTGCAAGCCAATTGCAGCTCTTACAGAGCAGCTAGCCATGCGTATCTGTCCCTGCCCGCAGGTTCAACCATCCCTACTACAGCGATCGCACGCTGCTCATCTTTCATGAGCGACAGGCAGGCGTCAAGGGCTTGGCCAGCGACGAGCCGGTCCTGACCCTGCATGTGGGTCCTGGGTCTATTGTTCATCTGCTGTTGGAGGGCTGAGCCCAGCCTGAGTCATCCACCCTCTCGCCTGCGGTGCAGGTGAACTCTCTCACACTTGCAGCCAACTCTGAGGTCCTCAGGTGTGCAAGAATTATCGAAAAGTGCATGTCTCAGCAGAAGCTGCCAGCAGTTTCTGGGCTGCCATCCTTGCAGCATACAGCAGCAGCGCCCGCACAGCACACCTGCCCTCACCACCAGCAGCCATGATCACTGGCATGAACCTCTGTCACCAGATGAACACAGGGCAGAGGGACCTCAGCAAGTCTGCCATGCTGCTGCTCAACTCTCCGCACTGCACACGCCGGCACCTTTGCTGCATGTAACTGACTCCAGAGCTGACCGACATTCCAGCGCAGATGGCCACCTGGCCTCCATGTGAGCTGCTGCAGCACAACGCTTGGCCCACCCCCTGCAGACGCAAGCTGGAGGAGTGGAGCGATGGCGACAGCCGGGAGCTGCACCTCGAGGTGACCCCGGGGGAGGAGCGCACACTCGAGGCGCTTGTGCGCTTCTGCTACACCAAGCAGATCCCCTTCAACAGAGGTGGGCTGCTGCACAGGGAGGCACAGGGAGGCCGCTGGACAGCGAGGTGGGCCGCACAGGGAGGTGGGCTGCACAGGGAGGCTGCTGCACAGGTAGGTGGACTGCACAGGGAGGCTGCTGCACACAAAATAGGCCAGCTGAGGATGCCACTGGGGGTGCAGCAGGGGCCAGCAATGTTGGACCCAGTTCTGGGCAGCTTGCTGGCTGCATGCTCGGCGAGGCCATAGCAGAGTCGCTGCGCAGATCTTGGCTGGGCTCTAGGTGCGCAAACTAAGCTAAATAGCGGCGCAGGCCCAGGCTCAGAATGGGTGACAGGGCTCATTGCTGCATGTGGAATCCAGTGCACAATGGTATACGCCAAGCAGCACTTGCAGGCGCCCTTTGGCCCAGACTCGGCAAGGGTGGCAGGCCTCAGTGCTGCATGTGGCATCCATTGCACAAGGCCTGTACGCCAAGCAGCACTTGCAGGCGCCCTTTGGCCCAGGCTTGGAAAGGGTGGCAGGCCTCAGCGCTGCATGTGCACACGGGCCGTGCGCCACGCAGCAGCACTTGCATCGGTTGCTCTGATTTGCCTTCTGCTCTGTGCCTCCACTTCACACTATGACAATATCGCTACCCTGCTGCCTGCAGATAAGGATGTGCTGCGCCTCATGCAGCTGGCAGATCGCTTTCTCATGGAGGACTGCGTGCGGCGGTGCGCCACTCTACTCAACCAGATCCCGGTGAGCAGATGCTGTTTGAATCGTCACTTGAGCAGTTCCAAACTTGCTGTGGTTGATTGCGAGGGCAAATGCTTAAGTTTCACCCTTATGGCAATTGTAGCGCCAATCAGCAGTTAGCTGCCGCGGCTTTGACTGTTGGGAATGGCTGGTGCCATTGGCCAGACTTCATTACTGTGAGCAGGGCATGGAAGCACCACACAGGCAGAGCAGACCCTTCTGGATGCTGTGTGGCCAACACGGAGCCCAGCAAGAGCGCTAGCTGCACTGTTGCAGCCCCCGTGTAACGGCCTGTCAGCGTCACAGCATTGTGATGTGTCCATAGCCACTAACAATGGTCACCACACCTTGCCTCTGCAGCATGACCTGCTAAGCGCACAGTGAAACAGTGCTGCTTGTGATGCGCTCCGCTTCCTGCTGCACAACATGACATGCTGAACACTGCCGCTCACTGCACGGCAACCTCAGACCTCAGGACCTCCCTCCCCTGCTGCACGCTGAGCATTACAGTGCTGCTCACTGTTGTGCAGCACGAGCTCTGAAGCCTTGCAGCAGCCCCTCTGCACAATAATTTTAGCAAAGCCCACTTGCCCTGCCTGCTGCCTGCACCAAAACATGCTGGGCTGTGGCAGCAGCCCCACTGCTCACTGCACTGCATCCCCAGAGCTCATTCCCTCCTCTCTCCTGTGCTGCAGCAAGCCAAAGGACTGAAAGCAAATGGCTGCTGGGCCCCTGGCAGCTGCTGACTGCATTGCATCCCTAGAGCTTGTTCCCTGCTGCCTGCAGCTGACAAAGGAAAGAACTGAAACACCCTGCTGGGTCATGGCAGCAGCACTGCTGCTCACCTGCCCTCCTGCTGGCTGCCTGCAGCACGACCTGCTGAGCCTGGAGACCTGCTACCGCTTCCTGCGCCTCCCTGCGGGGCTGTATGGGCACAAGCCCTTCAGCCGCCTCATGCAGCGGGGCCTGGCGCGCCTGGTGGAGGAGTTTGGGGACTTGGACGAGGTATGGACCGACGAGGAGCGCCAGGCAGCTTTCCTGGCAATGCCCCTTGAGGCGCTTCAGGTGGGGCTTACCTTGACTTATCATCGCTCACTTTACTTACTTGCTGGTGTGGGGCTTGCTTCTGCTGCTCTTGGGGGGCTTGGGCATTGGGGAGGTGGCTGTACACTGGCAGGCAGAGCTGGCAGGGGCGTCCAGGCTGGGGGAGCTTGACTCCTAACTAAGTTGGTTGCCTGGTGGCTGTGAAAGACTTTTTGGGGCTAAAATGTGCAGTTGAGCCATGACTCAGCTGCAGAAGAGGGTGTACACTTGCTGCCCTCAGGAGACTTGAGCATTGGGGAAGTGGCTGTACACCGGCAGGCAGAGCAGGCAGGGGCAGTCAGGAAAGGACTGGGGGAGGTCAGGTATCATTTGGTTGCCTGTCGGTTGAGAGCTAGGTTGGGTGCAGAAGTACATGCGTCCGGCCGTGGCTCAGGCCGCGCTGAAGGTGGGCACCAATGTCCTGTCTCTTTGCAATCTGCACGAGGGCCAGCACATTCTTGAGGCGTGCTTGTGCCTGGAGAGACTGCATTGCTCCTTGTGGAGCGCTGGCTCAGGCATCTGCGAGGGGACCGTCCTACCTGCGTCAGCTGGCACAGGACTTCTCAGAGGGGACTGTCCTGCCTGCATCACCTGGCACTGGAGTCTCTGAGTTTGGACTGCCCTGCCTGTGTGAACTGGCACAGAGCCCCTGAGACGGGACTGCCCTGCCTGAGTCAGCTGGCACAGGAAGGGTGAGAGGGGACTGCTCTGCCTGCGGCAGCTGGTACAGGAACTCTGAGCGGGGACTGCTCTGCCTGTTGTTGCCCATGCTGTGCTGGATCAGCTGCCAGCCCTGCATTGCAGCTGCTGAGGCGTGCCTCCACCTGCTGCAGATCCTGCTGTCGACCCCCCTCCTGCGAGTGACCACAGAGAACACAGGTGGGCCTGCTGCCGTTGGTATACAGTGCATGCTGGTAGGCCCCTCAAGTATGGGCCTGCTTGCCCCTGCTGTGCACTGCATGCTGGTGGGAGCTGGACCTGCCCACAGCCCTGCATGGGTGCAACATCACACAGCCAACTCAAACCACCTTGGAGCCAGGCAGAGCTGCCAACACCTGGCTGGATCTGCTTGTCTTGGATGGCTTGCCATCCCAGGGTGCCCAGCTCAAGACCTCCACACTGCAGGCCTTCCTGTGCTGCCTGCTGCATGCCTGTGCAGTCAGGTTCCGGCAGCCCATCTGACTCCCCCTGTACCTGCAGTTTTTGTGGCGGTCAGCCACTGGATGCACAACGCGATGAGTCAGAGCCTGCTGGACGACGCTGAGGATGCCGCCCTCAAGCTGGGCATGCACATCCGCCTGCCCATGCTTTCCAACGACTTCCTGCACTTCGTGGCCATGGAGGTGAGCATCGCTGACATAACATTGTCTAGGTCTGCCAGTGGTGGAGCAGGTCAGGGGTGTGACAGGATTGCACAGCAGGTACTTGGCGTGTCTGCCTGTGGCCAGGGAGGTGACCCTGAGTGGTCGGTCTGCAGAACAGACAGTGTGTGGAGTCTCTGCCTGAGGCCTTCTCAGGTGAGCTTGTGGTAGGCTTTGCAGATGACGCACTGTGTGCATTGGGCTGTGGGCATGAGCTTGTGGTGACTTTGATGCAGACTGGGCATTGTGTGTGGGTCTGCCTTTTGCCATGGATATCAGCATGTGGTAGGTTTGCAGATCACACAACGTGTGGGTCTGCCTCGAGCTAAACCACTGTTGCGCAGCGCTGCCTGCCCTGTGTGGGGGGTTGTGAAGGCGTGCAGAGCTGGGAAGCAAGCACAGCTGCAGGCTGCTATTGCAAAATGAACAAGGAAAAGAGGCAAGTGAGTCCAGGTGCTATACCTTCTGATTGTAAAATTGCTGCCTGGTTAGAGGTTCTGCACCTTTTGGCCCTGGACGGGCCCCTATGACTTGGCTGCCTTCTACACTACTGACTGAATGTGGTGCCCATGCAAGTGCCTGCCGCGGAGGGAGGTGGCCCATGCGTCTCTGGCTGAGCATGGTATACTCACACACTTCGGAGCTGATGTGCGTCCTCTCTGGCAAAGCATGGAACCCTGGCACCTGTGAAACTACTGGCGCCACCGAAGTGTGGCCTGCATTTCTCTGGCTGGGCACGATGGTCTCCATCTCTGTTTGTTGGGCCATCTCTGTTTGAGGCTACACTTGACCGTAGGATCACGAGTGCTCCCCTGTTTGACGGACAGGCATGCAGCTCAGCGTCCCACAGGCTTCACATCGCCTCCTTGCTGCCCGCAGGCAACCTGGCTGCCCCAGGACCTCAAGTATGGGCCCCAGTTCCGGGCGGCCACGCGCTTCAAGGGCGCCCACGCCGACCTGAAGGCCCAGCTGCGCAGCGACGACCGCCCCGAGGCGCTGGCCTACCAGCCGCGGCCGCAGGGGACCGGCAGCAGCCAGGGCATCATGGACTGGAAGGTGGGTTGTTGTGTGACAGTGATTTCACTGCCATTGACGGTCTCTGTGTTTGTGTTTCCAAGCCTGGCGGCATCCTTCAGCCCTCCTGCTCACTGGCAAGATCATTATCAGTGACCTGACTGCAGGTGCCCATCATGCGTGTGGGGCGCATGCGGCGCCAAGGCGAGGGCAGCAGCGTGCGCGTGGCTCCTGAGCACTACCTGTGCGGGTACTACTGGTACCTGATCACCCAGTACAACTCGGGGGGCACCTCCCTGGGCTGCTACTTGCACTGGACGACCAAGCTGAGCAGCAGCTCCGAGATGTCGCCGCCCGAGGCCTTCGTGCGGGCGTCCATCTCGCTCAGCCTGCGCAACGAGCGCAGCGGGGAGGAGTACGTGCACGTGAGTCTGACAGCGTGTGGTGTCATCTGGTGTTCTTTCTGTTCAGTCCTCCTGGTACCTTAGGCCAGCAGGGAGGAGCATGCGCATGTGAGCCTGGCTCTGTGCTGCATCTTGCTTGTTTGGATGCCTGCTGGGGGAGACCGAATCTCCCATCTGCAGAAGCGTGGCAAGTATGCGATTGTGATCGTTTGCCTTCTATCTTAAAAGTGTTGGCTGCCGGGGGATGAGCAGGGAAAGGAGCACATGCCTGTCTGCTGTGACGCCACTGTGCAAATAATCTGCCCTCAACACATGCAAAGGGGAAGGAGTACATGCATATGATGTAACTTGGACTGGCTCCTATGTGCTGCTGAACTTGATATGTAATGGGCAGCTGTGGGGCGTGCATGCGCTCAAGCGGCACTGCAGCCCTATTTGGGCTGGCTTTAACCAAGGTGTGCCATTGCAAGTAGTGTTCAGCATTGGGCTTGCTGCCAGCTGTGGCATCAGATGCCGCCACTTGGTGCTGGCAGGGGTACTGGCCTTTGGGCAGCTGCGCATGCTGCTGGGCATGCATTCGCAGCAGAAGCAAGGCACGCAGGATGCAACTTATCGCACGGGCCTGGCACGCAACGCCACACAGAACACAACTGCTGTTAACAGGAAGTCCATCTTGCTTCAACCCGTTGTCTGCCTGCACCTGCTCCTGTGTGCAGTGCAGCTGTTTAGCTGACAGGCGCCAGCGACTTTTGCCTCTGCGCTGCCCCGCCATCAGGTGCCTCCACCCAACTCGTTCCCTGTGTGCTCCCAGGTGGCCAGCATGACGCGCGAGCAGAACTTTGGTGGTGGCCTGGGTATGGGCTGGGGCAACCCCTTCAAGGTGGACCTACCCACAGAGAGCAACGAGGCCGACCTGACGCGGCTGCTGGACCAGGCTGGCTGGGTCGTTGACGGCTTCCTGCATGTACGCTTCACCGTAGATGTGAAGCTTGACGAGTAGAAAAGAACCCTGAGCTATCCTGCAGGCTACGCCCTAAGCCACACATGCTGCCCCTCCCCCAAGACATGCACCTGCCTCTGCCCCCCACAGCACTGCAACGCCCCCAGCCAGAGGCCATTGTGTCTCCTAAACAGGACCGATGTGCAGCTGCTCAATTGCTTCTGTCTGGCACACACTGTCAGGGAAGCGTGCCCCTCCCCCTACTTTTCATTGTCCAGGTGCTTAGTAGTGCTGAGTTCAGTGATTCATGTGTACACCTCCTGCAAGCCTCATCATCTGGTCTTGCCCCACACCTCGTAGGACAACAATCCTTCCCCATATGGACGTTCACCAGTCAGCCTTTTCCACAATACAAACGTATGAATGGATCTTGCATTTCAGCCTAGTATTTCAACAAACGTTTTGGATGATTGTGCATGGGTCTTCCTTCCCTCGAAGAATTCACCTCACAGCCTGGACAGCAGCAGAACGTCCAGTCAAAAGGTACTGCAGGGATGTGTTATGGGTCACAATGCAGCACAGTCAGCATTGCAAGTGGACAACAGAAGGCAGCACAGCCCAGCACATCAGTGCCAGGCAACCTCCATCTAGAGTCAGACTACAAATTGGAAAACCCGCAACAAGCAAAGGATCAGGAGCCTGCCCCCAACTCGTGACTCTGCCTGCCTGTCCACCCTGAAGCACATGTTCTGTGCACCCCACTGCTCATGCCCAAATCTGAAGAAGGTCATGTCACAGCGGCAGCTCTCTTGCAGCTTGTTTGGGGGAACATGCGTCGCTGCGCAAGTGAAGCCAGGCAGCACCACCCCACTCACATCTCTGCCGTATTCCTCCAGTCTAGGCACGTGATCTATGATCTGGTCCCCATCCTTCTTTTTCTGGCTTTTGACGATGCCGTCAATGATGCCGTACTCCAGAGCATCCTTGGGCTGCATGTAGAGCGGGCGCTGCATATCCTGCAGGCAGCAGACCTAGTCAGTGGACCGTGTTGCCTGAAGGGGATTGGTCCTGGCTGTGCTACAAGACCTCAGCAGCGACAGTTGGTGCATGAGCAACAGGCAAGGCCGCCCCCTTTGTGGGCTGCACCGCTGCACTTGCTGCAGGCAGGCACTCCAGATGAATGTATTCAGTGATGCCATCTTTGGTGCCAGAGCCCATCTTTGGATGCCAGAGCAACCTCCACAAACAGCAGACACCTGCATGCTGCACACGAACTTACAGCCTTGCACACCTTGGCCGCCTTCTCAGTGGTGTGCATTGTCGCCTTCTTTCACAGGCCCCAGCATTGCTCCATACATGTCACAGGGTAGGCGCCACCCTAGAACATGGGGTGTCACATTTTGTATGGCCCAACGAAGGGCAGCACGATGCCCTTAATCCCTCTGAGCATCTACTGAATGTACAGGAGAAGCACGGCAAGCAGCAGGACAGGCCTGAATCTGCCTTCTCTGCTCTGCTGGTGCTGGAGACAGCTGGGTCACCTTGGCCAGCTTCTCAGTGGTGTGCCCTGTGGTCTTGGACAGGATCTTGAGCAGCGCCTGCTGGTTGGCCAGCACCTCCCGCCACTTGATCTGGATCTCGATGGCCTGCCTCTGCCCCGTGGGGGGCACCCGGGGCTGCTGGAGCATGGCTGCAGGGCAGTGACAGGGATCACCCCACTAGGGTACCAGCTAGGGTAGCTGCCTTTACAGGTGACTGCAGCGTGCTCGAGACGCTGCTGCAGTGGGTGTACAAGCTGTGCACGCAGGCAAGCCTTAGGTTGGTTTTGGCATGTGGGGCGCCACGCAAGGCCTGGGAGGGCACCTTGCAAGCCCAGCAGAGCAGATGAGGATGTTGGGTGAATTCACGGAGAGGCAGTGCTCCACTCTGAATTCCAGGCTGCAGCTGTGGCAGCCCAAGGGTAACCCTTACCCTGGCAGGGAAGGGCAGCAAGACAGCAAGAGGCAGGCCTCCCATGTGGCACTGGGCAGGGCAGGCAGGGCTAGCAGTGCAGGACCCTTGTGGCCGATCAAACAGCAGCATGCAGGCCTTACCAGTGGCGTTGGGCTGCATGAAGCGCTTGCCCTTGTGGCCTGCTCATAGCAGCATGCAGGCCTGACCTGTCGCACTCATTTGCAGGCACGCGCATGCGCCTGTGGCTGGCTGACTGCAGCATGCATGCCTCAAGGGCTGCATGAAGTGCTTGCCCTTAGTGGCCAGGCAACAGCAGCATGCAGGCCTCACCTGTCGCATTGGGCTGCATGAAGCGCTTGCCCTTGTGGCCAGCCGACAGCAGCATGCATGCCTGCCCCATGGCTGCGCCCACGCCCACGGTGTGCACCTCGTTGTTGACGTAGCACATTGTGTCGTAGATGGCAGTGCCCTCGGTCTCGAACCCAACCTGCGTCACAGGGCCAGCTGTGCAACATGGTGCCGCGCAAAGCAGCGCTTCTCTGTGCTCAGCACAACATGCAGAGGCTAAGCACAGCAGTGCCTCAAGCCGACAGCCCAGCCCAAACACTTGTGCTGAGGCAAGCTTGCCAGGCTCGCAGCACTGCAAGGAGCCATGTTGCTGCTGGTCTTGCAAAAAGCCACGTTACTGCTGGTCTTGCAAGTAGCCGTCCATGCTCAGCACAGCATGGCAGAGCAGTGCCTCAGTCAGGAGATGAGCCAACAGTCCAGCTCACGCACATCTGCTGGGCAAGCTTACCAGGGTTTGCTCAACTGCAAGGAGGCACATTGCTGCTGGTCTTGCAAACAGGCGGGCCTGGCAGCAGCACACTGCACTTTGTGAGGGCTCACCGTCTCGCCGTCTGCACGCGAGGTGCCTGTGGAATTGATGTACAGAAACATGGGCTTGGTGCGATCCCGGTACTGGAGGTACAGCAGCTCTGCGATGATGAGCTCTGTGACTGCAGGGACCAGCTGCAGAAGGGAAGGGGACTGTAAGCATGTCGCTCAGAGATTGCCAGGGTGGGACAGAAGTACTCCATGGGGCTAAAGTTGCATCCAGAAGGGAGTATGCAGTGTGTGGCTGCATGCAGCGCAGCTCAAGAGTGCAGCTCAAGGCCGCCATCAGGCTGCAGGGTTCAGCTGTTCTGGGTGAGCACGACAACTGACCCATGATCCTTGGCAGTTGCTCTGCTTGGGAATTGCTTGTACAGTAAAGTCCGCAGTTGCGTGATAGACCTCTCAATCAAGCGTGTGGCTCAGTTGCATTGGAGACCAGTGTAGAGATGCAGAGCAGAAGCAGTAGCTTAGGCCAGCGATGCAATGCAGCCTGCGCAGTGGCATTGGCGCTGCTCTTGAAGACTGCCGCTGCAGGCTCTCACCGGCATGCCGAGGTAGCAGATGCGGGCATCTAAAAGGAGGGATGGCAGGTCAGGGGGTGGCGTCCTGGGGCGGCGACCATTGCCGCCATACCCCACTGCTGCAGGGGCTCCTGCGGCCCCCCGGACCTCTGGCATCTGCAGGTCGGCCTCTGGCACCCATAGCTGACCGCTGGCTGGGGTGCTGCTGCTGGCGGCAGCGATGTGGCTCTCTGCAGCAGGATACACGCAACTCTTGCCAACATTCAGCATATGCTGGCCAACAGGAACAAATGAATGCACCAGGTCACCTAGAGAGCACACAGGGCCACTGCTATGCTGGACAAGGCAGCGCCTGGGGCTGGTGTGAACCCAGGACAGCCTGGTCTGTTTGAGCGGATGCCTGCACAGACAGGATCCGGGCAGAGATTGCGTTTGCATTGTTGCTGCCTGATCACCACCCCCCAGCTGGAGGACCTAAATTACCCCAAGTCTTGCTGATCTCACAGCTCTAAAATTTTCCTTGCAGCGCGGAGAGGGGCAGTCACTGCCGAAATTCCTCACAACTGAAGCAATGCAGCTCCTGTTGGGGAGGCATTTCACATGTCCAGTCGTGTGTCCATCGCGCGGCCTGCTTGAAGGCTGTGTCAGCTCCATGCAAAGGTGTGACACCTTCGTGTTATGCGGCTGGTAGAGAGGCACCTGTCAACAGCATCTTGTCTTTGCAGGCCTGCCCGTGCCCTCAGGAAGCAGCTCGTTACCACGACACATGCTCAGGATCCCAAGGCGAGTCACAAAAGGTAGGCAGGTTGTGGGGCCAGTGCTGAGACGATGCCATGCTGTTTCAGATTGTCAATGACGGGCCCTTCTTTGGCAGAGAAACAGAGCAGGCCCACCTGCTTGCCCAGCTGAAAGGTAAACCCCACAAGATACTGTCCATCGTCGGCCCTCGCAGCAGCGGCAAATCCCGATTGCTGCGAGAAGTTTTGTTGAGCGACAGGCTGGACACCCCAGTGACCTTCTTGACTGGCAGAGTGGCCGAGCTGTCACATCCCAGTGTGCTGATTGAGAGGCTGTGGCGCGACCTTGACGCCCACCTCGATGCCCTGGAGGTGCTTCAAAACGGGCTGAGGGATGTGGCCAAAGCAGCCATCATGAACAAGCTGTGGGTTGGTTCTTGGCCAGCTCCAGCATCAACCGCATGCCCTATGAACACGCTGATGGTGGCCTATGGTGTGCTACTCACCATGAGAAGGGAGGCCTCGGGGTCCCCACCCGTCATCTGCATTGACGACGCCCACGTGCTGATGGGCTGGGAAGTGACTGGCACCTGCAGAGTGACGTCGAAGCGCTGCTGTATTTCTTTGTCCAGGTGAGTGACCTGCTGGCTGCTGCACATGATTGCCTAGTGATCACCATGAGCGATTCATAGGTCTTCAGTGGTCTATGCAGATTTTTGCAAAATCGCCCCGAGCCCATGTCATCTTTGCAACGTCTGACTCCACCTTTGAGGCCTGGCTGGGAAACAGTGAGTAGGCAAGCTTTGTCCTCGGTCGCCATGCTCTTGCACCAGCTCAATCTGTTGTCTCATGTAGAGCTGCGGGGCAGCTATTTGTGGACATCTTCAGAGGACCTTGGGGACTTCCCTGAGCCAGAGGCGCGCACATTCTTCCAAGGGCTCATGAGCAACAGAAGACAACTTAGTGACAAGGAGTGGGCCAGCATCTTTGAGGTAAGTGTGGTTCACCTTGTTTGGTGCACGCTGTGCCAGGCACTGCCTTCTGCTGCCACACAGGTGTGTGGGGGCAATGCTGGTCACTTGATCACAACTTCCAGGTACCTGAAAACCCATGAAAATGTTCAAGCAGGTGCGTGTCTCGTGCTAGATGCATGGCCTTGTGAGTCTTGCTTCAATCTGCTGACATGTCACCCATCTGTGTCACAGCGCTCTGCAAGGTCTGGAGCAGCCCCATCAGCGAGGTGGAGGCAGGGCTGAGGGGTCAGCCTGGCTGGAGCGCAGCCCAGTACAGATATGTGGTGCAGCGTTTAGTGGAGAGCCCCCACAATGCAGTCATCAGATACGACTTGTGCTCAGAGCTGGGGAAGGGGGCTACAGCGGCTGTACACGCCATGGTGAAGGCCAACATGTTGGCATACAGGACGGCATCAAGTAGGCCATGTGCAGATTGAGCGTGCTCCCCGTCAGCGTAAGGAGAGCCCTTGATCAAAGTCGACGCCAGCCCTGCGCTGCAGAGTGGGCAAGGGACATCCCGAAACAGGCATTTGGAGAGGATCAAGAACGCATTGTGACAGCACCCTCAGCCGCACACCTGTTTAGCATGCGACTCCTGTATGAGGAGGGCTCCCTGCGGTGAGGCACTGATATAAGATGCCAGTGGTGGCAGCATGTGAGGCTGCTGACTGGTTTGCACCTCCTCACTTGACAGCCATGTTTAGGAGGTGCTCCTGACACGACTTGTGCTCTGTTGCAGACAACATTCAGCACAAGAACAACAGTCCTCGAAGTGGCGCTCCAGGTGGGAGGGTTCTGACACAACAGAGCTGGCCCTGCTGGAGTGCCAGTTCGAGGACGCGGTGGGCAACATCAGCACTGTGACAACAAAGATGAAGGACTTGCGCAGCATCAAGCCAGACGGCTGGCAGGGTCAGCATGCACACTTGTGTGAGAAGAAGAGTTGTTGCGGCTGCTCAAGGAGAAGTTGCAGATGCGTGAGGTGGAGCTCCTGCTGTTGCGAACATTGATCAATAGCTTTGATTGAGTTGAACGCTGTCAAGATGCTGGCTTCAGGACACTGCTCTATGCTCCCTGTAAGAGTACTCACGAATGTTGATGTGTCTCAGGGGCCTCTTAACTCAAACACCAGCTATTGCTGCTTACTTCACTGCCCGCATGCGCTTAAAAGGTAGCTGCACCTCTGAATGCCTGCAGACAGCTCTATTTTTGCTAGGGAGTCTGAACACCGCAGACGCCTGTGCAACTGCGCAGACATGCCTGCCAAAATGTCTAGTACAGTTTGTTGCGCTTACAGATCCACCGAGGAATGTTTTGAACTTGATGATGCTCTTCGTTGATTGTTGATCAGGTGTCTCCAGGTCACCATGATTCTTCTTGTTGGTAAGACGTCTTGCCAAGGGCAAAGCCTGAACTCTCAAGACAGGCCTCAGCAAGCCCTTCAAATGCCAACAAGGGCTGTAACAAAGGAGGCTACTGAGCCTCGTGCTGTCTGATTCTTATCACTGCCTCGTGCAGGACACTACCCGCTGCAAGGTGCTTAACTGAGACGCTGTGCCCTTGCTGCTGTGTGCAGATGACCTGGCGCTCATCAGCCGCCCAACCCGAGGGGCTGCAAGCCTGTTGCATGCATTACATCAACTGAGCATCCACAGACAGCATGTGAGCAACAAGAAGACTCTGGTGCTCCAGCATTGCAGGCTCGCCCTGTCCAGTCTGCCCATTCTGTACCATTTATCACACAGCAGCAAGCCCCAACAGAAGGTCAATGACTTCGAGTACCCTGGTCTCATCTTGGACACCCAGTGTGGGTTGATGGAGGCCACTGCACGGCTCTATTGTAACGAGTACCTGCTGTTGTCAGGGTGGTGCAGCTTGACACTGGAAAGCACATTCAAGGTCACTGGATGGCGGCAACCAGGGGTGCAACCAGGTGCTGGGCCTAGTCTGCGTGCTCCCGAGGAGGGACCTCCGCATTGCCACCTGGGTTGGGCTGCGCATCTGCTGCTGCCGCGGCACGCTGGGCGACAGCAAATGCGGCTGCCTCCTCTGGGTCCACATTCCAGCCAGGCTGCAGACACACATGCAGAGTCAGGGGTGCTGTGACACTCTCAGCCACGATCCTGTGCAGCACAGGAGGATAAGAAATTGCTTGGCAGGTCGTGCATCCACAGCTGTGCCTGGTGGGCCGCTGGACCGCTGCTGGGCATCTGGGCTCAGTGTCACGATGGCCCAGCAGAAGCTGACAAGCAGAAGTAGCAGGAGCCAGCACGCCACCTGCCTTGCATGCAGCAGATTGGCCCATTGCATCAGACGCCACCAGCACATGCTCGCTAATGCCTCTCTGCTGGAATGCATCCTGCCTGCTCGCTCACTAAGAGGGACTGTTGTGACCACCCTGAGGTCCCTCGCGAGCTCAGTGCCCCTCAATCCAGCTCCACTGTGAGTCCCACATAGAACGTCAGTCACCACATCACTTGCAAAAAAGCTAACTGCCACATAACAGCTGTACCGCAAGGCTGGTGGACCATCCAACCACCACATAACCACTCACCACAAGGCTGGTGAAGAAGCTGACCACCACGGCCTGCAGGGACCGCAGAAAGCCTCGCGGCTGTGGCTGTGGCGGCTGCTGCGGCTGCTGCTGCTGCTGCTGGGGGTTGCCTCCTCCTGCAGCTCCCTCTCCACCTGCTGCTGCTGCTGCTCCTGCTGCAGGGCGCTGGGCTCGGGGTCCCGCGCCTGCCACCACACCGTTGAGCATGCGGCGGATGTTGTCCAGCCCGATCAGCCAGACAATGGCTGCTGCGAAGGACACAAACATGAGGCGTCCCGGCGGGAGGTGCTGCAGGCATTGAGGGGCCTGGACGTCAGGCATTGAAGATGTGCTAAAGCGGCAGCCTTGGCTCCGTTTGGCATGCCTGCGGCTGCAGTGGTCCAAGGCAGCAGAGCCTGCCAACGCCGCACGACCTGGCCCAGCTGGTCGCTAGAAGACGGAGTGGGCCGCCGTGAGTATGCAGAGTAATGAGTGTGTAGAGTCAAAGGAGCGTCTCCACACAGACCTGGCTTGCAGAGCCTGGCTGGCTGCATGTATGACAGGGCTGGACTATCAGTAAAGAGTGGGCTGCCATGAGTGTGCAGAGTTGAGGGGAGGTCATTACACAGACCTGGGTTGCAGAGCTCTGGCTAAGGAGCATGAGGGAGGTCTGCACTGCCGTGGAGTTCAGTCAGGCAGTCACCTGAGTTTCACTCCAGCGCATCCAAGCGGAGACAGTCTACACTGACTTGTGCTGGGAGCGAGGCTCAGGCATGGCAGAATGACCAACGCAGAGGTGCTGAAGAGGCAGGTCTGCGCCAGGATGCGGACAATGCACTGCAGTCAGATGTGGCGTCAGGGGCTGCTCACACTGAACATGCTCACTGCATGACACAGCGCTGGACCCCTGGAAGGACAAGTTGATGTGCAGTCATCGAAGCTTGACAGTGCTGTACCGCTCTCCCCTGCATGCACCCGCGAGGTGCAAATGTGAGGGAACCTGGCCCACAACTTGCACAGCACAGCGCAGCTGTGCCATGGTGCAGTGCAGCCCTGGGCTCAGCCTGGCAGGAGATGTGGGCCACGCTCACACTGGACAGCTGAGGCCTGACGTTCGGGGCTAGGGTCTGTGATCATGGCCAGGGGGCTGGATCCTGTTGCCCCAGCGTCTAAAGCCTTGCTCGTCTCCAACGGTTCCTTCAGTGCTAATAACAGCGTTGGCAGAGGTGCCTCACGGCCAATGAAGCCGAAGAACAGATTCCCCACGCATTGCCCTGACAGCTCTGACGTGGGTGGGGCTGTGATCTCACCTGCCACAGCATGAAGGTGACCACCAGCGCCTGCAGGAGCGCCTGCACATTGATGCGGAGCATGCGAACGCGCGGCGCGGGCGCTCGTGCCGCTCGCCTGGCAGCCCGCTCTGCCCGGTGCAGCAGCTGCTGGTGCTGCTGACCATGAGGGTTCTGCCCATAGGCAGCCAGGCCCTGCCAGTCTGCAGAGTCGAGGTTTAGGGTTCAACCACCACTGCTGCATGTCAGGCTGGACACACAGAGCAGCCCTGATGCGTAGTGTGCAGCTGTAGCTTGGCACTCCCCCCCAACTGCGGGGCCATGCACCATCACTGTGGGCAAGGGGAGGGGCTAGCGAATCGTGCCCACGAGACCCACTCTCAAATCTTGGCTGACCCAAGAGGCAGGCTCAAGCAGCTCTTGTTCAAAGCCGCCCCCTATACATGAAGCCCCCTCACCTGCAGCCTGAGGGTACATCCCTGCCTGCGGTGCTGCAGCCTGCACTGCCACAGGCAAGCCCTGCCCCGCATAGGCCACCATGGGGTAGGGCATCAGCTGCATGACGGGAGCCAGCTGCCACGGCATGTAGGCCACAGCCCCGGCTGGCTGCTGCGGCTGCTGCGGCAAAGGAGCGCCCCCTGCGGCAGCCTGGTGTGGTGGCTGGTGGGGGGGGCACTGGTGCCAGGGCAGGGACTGCTGCGGCTGCGGCTGCGGCTGCGGGGAGGCCTGCGCTGGGTGGGCTGCCTGTGGCTGCTGGGGGCCCCACTGCTGCTGCCACTGCTGGGGCCACGACACCACGGGCACCTGGTGCATCTGCAGCATGTCGGGGAGGGCAGCACGTCAGAATGCGTGCGCTCAAAAGTGAACCAGGCAGGCTGCAGAGGCCTGACAGGACCCCACTGTGGCTGCATGCCAACGCTGCTCCATGCGGCAGCCTAGCTCCCAAGCGTGGCTGACCAGCCAGCAAAGCTGCATGTCAGAGACAGTTTGCTAGAAGAGGACAAGGAAGGAGAAGAAGTGAAGACCAGAGGAAATATCTGGCTCCGCTCAGCTGAAAGCTGATGCACAAGGAACACAGCAACTCAGTTCGCCTGGTATGGCATGGACGTGTCTGTGACTTCAGCAACCGTAGCTGCACGCAGGTAGCAGCCGGCCTGCCTGGCAGCAGTCAATGTGGCTCCTCTGAGCAAGCCTGGATGCTGATACAGGTACACACAGAAACCCTGTACTGCCTTGAACCGGCGTGAATCTACAACACCTTCAGCAATCACAGCTGGTTGCAGACAGCAGCCCACCTGATAGGGCATGGACATATAGGCCATCATATGCGGCAGGTGCGCTTGAGCCGCCGGCGGCTGCTGGTGCTGCTGCGTGGGCTGAGGCCCTGGCTGTGGCCCTGGCTGTGGCCCAGGCCCAGGAGGAGCGGCATGATGCACTGGCTGCGTGCCAGTCAGCGAGGCCAGGGCAGCACTGTAGGCCGCCTGCATGGCCACCTGCTGCTGGGAGTAGGGGTTGCCCCGGCTCAGCTGGGATGCCATCGTCTGCACCAGATGGGGCATCAGTGTGGAGCAATTTGCAGCCCGCACAAGCAGGACAGAGCAGTGCTAGAGCTAAGCTCTCAACACATGATGGGAAGTTCTAGCTGACCTGAACCAGAATGGCTACACCACAATGCAAAGCATGATTGCAGAGGGAGGGAGCACCCATGCTGCACACGTGGACGCAGCACGAGCTGACAGCTTCCCCCTCACTGGTCAAGTCTCATCACCCCAACCCCCCTCATGCATGTAGGCAGCGAGATGACAGCACTCCCAACAATGCACTGCAGCATCGTGTCAGAATCTTATCACCCCACCTGACTCCAGTTGAGCACAGGGACCTGGCCTGCCACAGGCACCTGCTGGCTCCCAGTGGCAGGCCCCCACTGGAGCCCCGCCCCTGGCACCTGTTGCTGGCCCTCTGTGCTTGAGCCAGACTGAGCGGCAGGCTGCCCGCCTCCCTGCTGCTGCTCTGCAGCCTGGCCGCTGCCGTCCTGGCCTGCTCGATTCAGGGTTTTTGCCTGGTGCTGCTCCTGCTGCTGCGCAGTGTCAGCGCTGGGCGCCGGCACAGGGGTCGCCGGTACTGATGCTGGCTGAGAGTCTGGGGGCCGCTGAGCTGCAATGACAATGTACAGGTCCAGCGACTCTGCTCCTTGGTTGCCCTGCAAGCACACACAAGGTCGCTGTTGCTGCCTGTGCATGTGTCAGGGTACTGGCAGCATTGCGCATCCATGTGTGAGCAGAGTTCCACAACATGCTTTGCTGCCCTGCCAGTCAGCTGCTGATGCACATCCCGCGGTCATGGACACTGGTGTGACGCGGCAGCATGTGCTGTAGCCCGCAAGGCGCACTGTGCGCTGAGGACAACAGCAGTCCAATGAGCACAGATGCGCTGCTCAGCTCACCCTCTGCAGGATCTCAAGCAGCGTCTCATCTCCCTTCTTTAGTGTCGACCCTCCATGTATCAGCTGCAGGATGCAGTGAGGCTTCTCAGCAGGTGCTCGGGACGCTGGATCAGCTAACAATGCAGGCATCTGGCGCACTCTCAGCGCAGACAGTTCAGGAGCTCCTGGGTATTTGTGCTGCAGTATCTGTTTCAGCTGGTCTAGCTGGGTGTTGCCGGGCAGCTTTAGCTCCAGAGGGTCTTGCTTCAGGAGAGGATCTCTGATCCTGACTTGAATGTCACCGCTTCCAGCCATATTCTGAGCTTCAGGTGCCCAATGGTGTGCTGCGCGAGATGCGAGAGGCCAAGTAGCAACCTAATGGGGGCCACGCGACACTTCCACTGGCAGCCATGTTGAAGACAGCCGCAAACAAGCCATGCAAAATCGTGCACCAGCAGAAGTGTTGCCATCTTGCCCGGACAGGCTGCAGGGTGAGTCGACCCATAGTGGTCACCAGATCTGGTGCTCGATAGCCGTGGCCCCTCTCACAAGCTCAAACACCTTGCTGCAGGCAGCCAGATGTGCAACAGTGTGCGTGATGAGTCCTCTGCAACAGGGTCTGAGCCAGACTGTGGCAGGTGACCTACAGTCCTCCCCTATAGCTCTGAGTGCCACCGTGTCCGCTTTGCCACGACAAGCACCTTGAGGCCATGTTGCCTGGCTCTGCAGAAAGCAAGTCTTTGCAGCAGCACAGGCACCAGCTGACGCAGCAGATCAGCGAGCAGTCACAGGCTTTGGTGCCCGGCGGCCTCACCCGCGACACTCTCTGCGCACTGGAGGTCAGTCCATCGTCTCTAGGGTAGCTGCAGACACTTCAGCACAAACAAGTGTGGGCCCAGCTCCTGTTGACCGCCACTGTCAGACGCCACAGGTCCTGCACCTCTGCATGTAGCTGACCTGACCTCCTACAGCAGGCTCCTGATTGGCAGACATCCTGCTGTTGTGTTCCTGCAAGTCCAACCTCTGCATGCAGCAAGTGATACGAGCATTCAGGCCTCCCTCCTGGAAGCATCCTCTCCCGTTCCCTTGCCAACCTGTTGACCCTGAGGTGGCTCTCATGCAGGAGGAGCTGCGGCAAGGGGGGGCCATGGCAGCCCTGCGGCGCTTCAACGACCTGCTTGAGTCCCTGCCGGCGGACAGATGGGGTGAGCCATATCAGTCTGCCCGGGCCGCCTGAAAATTGCTGTTACAAAAGCGCGGATTCCATCGCACAGCCTGCACTGCAGCATGGCCCCACCAAGACCGCATGAGCGTGAGGCGCACAGCCAGCCTGGCTGAGTGGCACACCGCCCACAACAGCATCTGCCCTGCAGGCTGGGATGCCTGCCACAGCCAGAGCAATACCTGGGGGCCAGTATTGCCCCATGTCTTACTGGTCGCTCAGACTGCATTGCCTCAGCTGCTGTCTGCTGCCGCCACAGCCCTGCAGGGGCAGGCAGTGCAATCTTGGTGACCAGTAACACAGGGTGCCATTGTTGCTGTGCCCCATCCATATTTGCTGCCACAGCCCTGCAGGGGAGGGCAGGGGGCCTGCCTGACAGTGGGGCAGATGCGACATGCGTAGATGCTACAGGTGTGTGGGTGTCAGTGCCTGCGGCACCAGCCACTGGGGCTGATGTCAGCCATGGGACTGAGCCTTTGAGCAGTCCGCTGCTGCACTGTGCCGCCCATATGGCTCCACACTGCATCTAGGTAGAGGAGCTGCTGCTGCCTCTGCAGGAGATCTGCTGCTGCACATCCACAGCCTGCGTGGCCTCACACTGCATCCTGCTCTGGCTGCAGAGGATTTCCTCCTGCCTGTGCAGGACTGCTGCTGCAGCACACCCACGGTCTGAGTGGCCTCACTCTGCATCCTGCTCTGGCTGCAGAGGAGCTGTTGCTGCCAGTGATGAACGAGTTCGCCTTCAACCTGGAGTCCTTCAACCCCGCTTTTACTGCCACTCTCCTCAAGGTCAACCGCTGCCGATGTACATCTTTTCAGCGCAGCTTCACAGCAGTGTCGCATCCACAGCACTGTCTTGGCAACCCTGCCTCTCAGGAGAAGAAGCATTTGCCGCTACACAGCCTTCGCAGTGCTGCCTTACAGCTTTGCATGCACCGCACTGCCTAATCATCCTGGTTGATTTGTCCAAGCATTTCAGAGCTGGTGGGGCTCAGGGACTGCCAGAGGCTGATGCATGTCTCCAGTGATTGGCATGCAGCCACAGAGACTGCCCCTTCTTGTTGCCTGTGCCGGTCCAGTACAGCATAGGAGACAGCCTTTCTCAGGCTGCTGGCTGTGTATGGTGACCAGGTGCACTGTCAGGTGTGCCTCGCCCCATAACTGCTGCAGGTGCGCGCAGCCAGGGCTGCAATCCTCCCTCATGCTGCTGCATGCCTAAGGCCTTGTTACATCTAGCTTGTGCTGTCGTTGCTGCAGGTGCAGTGCAGTATGGGCTACAGCGACTACATCCAGCGGGATGAGGCCCTCCGAAACCTGATTCAACCGCTGGCAGGGGAGTACGGGATGCACAATGGAGAGCCCCAGGGTGAGCTGGTGCAGTGCATTGATCGCATTACCTGTGTGGGGTCCTGCACCCTGCCTGCATGGTGGTGTGGGATGCACCACCGGTGGCCCCAGGCTGGGATGCTTTTGCAGTCAGGGGACTGTCTGGATGGAAGCAGTGCTTCCTACAAGACAAAAGCAGTGTTTCCCACAAGACACAAGCACTGTGTTCCTGCGTGTTGGATATCGTGAAGACAGAGTACAACCTGAGTTCCTGTTGGGTGGCAAAGGAGGAAAGCAAACGGCAGTGCTTATGTTGAACTGCATCTCAGTGTGTCCTGGATGGGTGGGCTTGAAAGACCCAAGAAAGAGCCAAGAAAGAGCCAAGAAGGACACATGGTGAGGCCCACGGGAGCAGCTGCCACAGTTGCATCACATGTGTGCATGGCACTGAGGCCACAGCAGCAAGCTCCATGGTAAGCAGCTGCCACAATCCAAGGCCCAGCAGCTGGCTGAACCAGTCTTGGGTATTCGTCATCAGCAGGATTGAACTGGACCTCAGAAGGGCATTTGCTGGTCAGGTATAGAGCTCCCTGCTCTCTGCACCCATCTGAAGACCGCCGACTTGGCCTGCCCGCCTGATGAAGACACACAGGCAAGGCGCCGGCAAGTCAGGTCTTGTCTAGATAGGCTGGACCCATGACTAGCCCCAGCTGCCAAAACCGTGGCCCACTGTTCCGTTTAGAGCTCTGGTCAGAGTGCCATGCAGAGCCAGCAGGTCCTCCTGCCCCTGCAGGCAGAGTCAGATCTGTTGTCGTCACCTCAGGCAAGACGTGCTGCCGTGAGGTCTTGCGAGCAGCGTCTACTTTCACACACTAACAGGGCCTTCTGTGTTGGTCCTCTCCGCAGGCATACACCCACCGCCTTCTGTTTTTAGAATCCTACCAGGACGTCCTGCGGCAGCCCTTTTCATAAATGCACAGGACCTTCTGTGTTGGTCTTCCCTGCAGGCAAGACCCACCGCCTCCTGTTCTCGGAGTTCTACCAGGACGTCCTGCGGCGGCCCCTGGAGCAGGCCCTGGCCGCCCAGCCCCGCCCCGCCGCCGCTGTGCTGCTCTTCCAGCAGATGATGCGGGACATCTCAGGCGGCGGGGGGCACCAGGATCCCATTGAGCAGGTCTGTGTCCAGAGTGCCCTGTGAGCAGCTTCTGGGGGGCCCACATAGCATCAGGGGACCTTTGAGCAGGCTCAGACAGGCACTCGCTGGCATTGCATGGTCCGCTCTGCCATGGTTTGCGCTGGCCTGGTGACAGACTTATCTCCTGCTGTTGGGTGTATGCCCAGCAAGGGCATCTCCTGCACCTTCAGGTACTTTGTGGTCTGCCCTGAGCCTTTGGTAGAAGGCATGCAATGAGTCACCCTCATTGACAGTATGTCAGCAACCGGTTAAAGCCTTGCTGCAGGCTCAAGCAGCTCTCCTTCTATTCATCATGCTGCGCATTGCCTCAGCTGTCCGCTAGCTTCCTTGAATCACAAGGTATGAAGTGTACCTGCAGGGCTGCTATGCACTGGGCTACAACCTGGCCATCGAGTACCTGGCTGACTATGAGAAGACCTGGATGCTGGACAGCTTCAAGGCCCTCAATGCGAGGGTGCTGGCCCCTGCTGGGCGTGGCATGACTGAGTGGATGTTCCTGGAGGTGTGGACTTGCTTGCTGGATGCTGGTGGTTGGCCTGCACGCCAGATGAGCTGGCTGGCTCGAGATCCCCTGGGACTAGGCTGACACAATGCAATGCCCTGCGACGAGGCTGACGCAGCTCCATTGCCCTGCAGGTGCATGCTGAGGGAGAGAAGGAGCATGCAGCCATTGGCCACAACGCCGTGCTGCATTTCGTGCCAGCTGAGCATGAGGGCATCCTGCGGAAAGCCATGCGCCAGCATGATCAGGACTTTGCTGCCTTTTACAACAAGATGGCAGATCTGTTGGAGCAGCCCTGACTGACTACTTCATTTCATGGCAAACGTTCACTGACGTCAGAATGAAGTGGCTGGCTGTCTGAGACAGTGACTAGCGCCCAAGCCAGCGCAGCCAGGACTTGGCACTCTTAGCCGGGACAACCCCCTCTCTCATGCTGACAGCAGCCTCTTGGTGCGCTGGCTCCCTGCCCTGCAAATTGGCAAGACATTGGCAACATCACTCCTTGAAGCATAGACTTGCCTGAAAGGCCAGACCGGCTTTCTGCCGCCAGCAGCAGTTTTTGCCAGCAGCAGAAAGCACGCGCCCGTATGAGCGTGGAGAAGCAAGAGCGTGCGCAGTTGACAAGGCTGCCTGACCAGACACATAGCGAGTCACCACCAGGGTTTGAGCAGGCAAGCATGCAGCAAGCTAGCACCAGAGGGCAATGCTCACATCGCTGTTCCCGAGCCACCCCTGCTCCAGCATCAGCTGCACATTCTGAGGCTCCACCTTCCTGGCAGGCGCCCCTCGCTTGCTGCGCCTGTCCGCAAAGTACCCATCGTTGCCCCACCACTGCAAGCGGAATGAGCAAGGCTGAGGCAGGAGCAGTGTCAACCAGCAGAGTCCAGTTGCACCTGTAACTGTAAGCACCTGGCCCTCGCTGCTGCAGACAGCAGGCGAGGCCAAGCAAGCAGCAGCATGCACTATAGCGCAGAGGCCTGCCGAACAGGGTGGAGTCCCACAGACTGAGTAGACAGCGCTCAGCGTGTTCAGGGCCTGCATGAGGTTGTGCTCATGCCTGACAAGACACAAGGCTGCTGCCCCAGGCGATGGTGCTGCTGTCAGGCAGGCAACACAGGCGGAAGTTAAGTGCCGTGATTCTGCCTGGGCATGCAAGCAAAGCTGAGATATTGGGCAAGCGCTATCAGCCTGCTGTGTACTGCCTGCATGCGCACCTGTGAGCTGGCAGCACTGGCATTAGACTGCCGCGACCCCTGGCTCTGGGTGTCCCACGCAAAGCTGCTGGAGCTGAGGTGGCTGGTGACGCTGTGCCAGTCCTCGCCACGCTCGCTGGGCCTGCAGGGCAGTGCATTGTTGCTTGCTTGTCTATGGGGAAACCAAGTCCACAGCCCACAGGCAACGATGCGGTCAAGGTACATACAGAGGCCTGATGTGGTTGTAGGGTAGCATCATGGACAGTCCCCAGCCTTTGCTGATGGTTGTTGACAGTGACAGCATGAAACAGGGACTCTGGGGCCTTTGCGCCCAGCTTCAAAACGCAGCTTCCACAACCAATGCATATCGGTGCAACCCTTTGTCATGCAAGTGCAACCGCACACTGACACCAGCAGCCTCAGCATGATACAGCCCTGTCTGTGTCACATTGTTTGGTAAAGTGCAGGACCCACACCTGACGCTGCTGGTCGTCATGGGGATGGGCATGCTGCCAGCACTTGCAGCTGCCCGGTCAGCCATTGGCAGTGTGCCACCGCGGGGGCTGGTGCTGAGTCTGCCGCTGAAAGCCACACTGGCACCAGCGCCCGGACTGGCGCCGCGGCTACCGCCAGCAACCATATTGCCGCCAGCAACAGTGACACCAGCGCTGGGGCTGGCACTGGGCCTGCTGCCAAGAGTCAAACTGCTGCCAGCCTTAGGACTGGCACTGGGCCTGCTGCTGAGCGCCACATTGCCACCAGCACAGCGGAGCACCGCTAGCCCGTGTTCTGGCTGCATGTCGTGCCTGCCACTTGCAGCTTGCTGGGGCATTGCAGCCTGCGGGTCAAGCGCTGACTGCGTGCCCTGCCTTCCTTCTGCATCCTGCCGGCACATCACCGCCTCCCACGGGCCAGCCTGCGCTGCAACCTCAGCGCCTGCTGCTGGAGTGTTGCTGGCAGGCAACTGCATACTGGCAGCGCGGCGCCCAGGCTTGGCTGCGGCTACCACCCTGGCACTGCTGGCCGGGCTGGGCCCCCTACAATCTGGGCTGGCCGTCCCCAGGTTCAGGCTGAGCGGGCTCAGCGCCTTGTCGCTACCCTCCATCACGGTGCTGCCACTGGCACCGCCTGCCACCGCAGTGCTGGCACATGGACCTGGGCCCAAGCCGCCAGCTGTCAGGCTGGAGCTGGCACCTGCAGCCGCGTCCCCTGCCTGTGCCTCTGGATACGCCTGCCTGAGGTCGATCCTGACTGATCCAGCTGGTGAGAAGGCAGCAGCCTTTCCTGGGCTGCCTGCACGGGCCTGTACATGATAGAGGACGTCAGATCACAGAGTGACCATGCTGTCAAGTCAGCCACATGGCCACACTGCCGTCCAGCACGTGGTCCAGCCTCTGCCCACACGACAGGGTCACAGCGTGTAGAAACAGACTGTCACACCATGTGTGCCTGGTGCAGCGGGCAGCAATCAAAACTGCAGCCACGGCTTGGGAGCAAGTGGCAGTTGCCCCTGTCACGGGGCCCAGCTCTTGACCAGGCAGTGATTCACTTACCTGCAGTCGAGCCACCTGAGCCTCCAGGGCTCGGATGGTAGAGTCCCTGTGTGCCAGCTCCTGCTGCAGGCTCCTGGTTGCTGTGCTGACCTGCGTGCTTGAAAGTAGTGCTTGGCTGATCCGCAAACCAGGCAGGATACTATAAAGGGCCGCCATTTGCAGACATCCAGGCCCAGAAAGCATAGCTTGGATGGTAGATGCACCCAGCAGGGTGCGATGAGGGGCTGCACATGCAGCCAGTGAGTGCAGTGGACATCAACACCCAAAAAATAGAAGGCTGCTGCAATGCTGAAGCAAGGCAGCTGTGGCAGGCAGCCGGGAGGCAGAATGCATGGAGCTGACCTGATCCATCTGGTGCATGGTGTCCATGGCCAGCTCAGCAGCAGCCTCTGCCTCCTGCAGAGAGGGACTCAAAAGTGACATCTGGGACTGCTGTGAGATGTCTGGAGTCCTGCTCCTGAGCAGTGAGGTGACATTGAGTCACGGCAAGTGAGCAGGGTGCTGACCTGAACGGCCACCTGGGCATCGGCTGCCTGCTCCACATACACCTGCAACTCCACATCATGGGACTCCTGCAGGCGGCCAGTACTGCTGCATGAAGCTTAATCTCTGTGCGACATTCACACAGCGGCTGCGCCAGCACCGATTTGCTGCCGGTCCGAAGTAACAGCCCACAGCAGGGCAAGCAGTCGCCAAACAAGCAGCTTGAATCCCGGTGGGTGGGAGGGGGCATTCAGGACCTTGTGGTGGAACTCGGCTTGCTACAGCAGCTGTACTGTCTAAACACCAGGAAGCTATGCAGGCAGAGAGGTGGCAGCTGTGTGGCTGACCTCTAGGGTGCAGACACTCAAGTTGCAGCCAGTGCTCAACTGCAGGCACCAACAGGTGCACTGCACAGGCAGGCGGCGCTGCTGCATGTCACCTCCAAAGTGTTCATGTTGTTGTGCATGACCTCTGCCAGGTCCTCCATGGCCACCACCTCGTCTGCCAAGGCAGCCATCACGGCGCCTTGCTCCGCCATCTGCAGGTAGGCAAGCTTGGTGTCGCTGTGCTGTTAGTGACTGTCTGGATGGCATCCCTGCTCTGCTCCGCTGCAGGTGGGCAACCTGAGAACGCTGCACTCTCAGAGGCTATCTGACTGGCATGCCCTGTGCACCTGCACGCATGCATCTTGGTGGCGCTGCACTCTCAGTGACTGTGACTAGGTCACAGCCGGGCTTGAGAGAGGCATTGAGCCACTGGTCACAGCTACCGTGCTTTTCGTCAGAGGTGGAAATCATAGTCAGCCTCATGAAGATTGCTGCCTGTTCTGCCAGATCTGGCCTTGGCTGCTGTCAAATGACGCAGGAAAGTCCTTCCAGTCAAGCATGCAGGGCAGCAATTGGCTTCTCATGCTGCTTGTGCTCACATCAACCCCTGCGCAAACCTGCTGCCGCAGCATGGCATCTAGTGCTGCGCGTTCAATGCTGTGCGTATGTGTGCTGTCCTGACAGCCATGACCGATGCTGAGTGCAGGGCTCACCTGCTGCTGCAGAAGGGCAGTAAGCGCTGTGCGGCGCTCCTCCTCACTCATGGCAGCCACCTTTGCATCACACTGCAGCGCCGCCTGCTCGTACAGGGACAGCTGCTCAGGCCCCGCTGCCAGGCTCTGCTGCAGGCGCACCTGCACAGCGTAGCATGCTATTCGGGCAATTTAAGTCTATAGCAGGCCGTCAGAAACCAGCAACAAGACAGCACAGCAACCAAACTGAATGAAGGTACATCCACAGACCATGTGCAAATCCAGCAGCCAGCCAGGGAAGATGCATTGCAGTGCACGCTCATATGTCACTTGCCACCAGGCATCACTGACAGCCATATGATGTTATCACCAGCAGCCATGCACCTGCCGCAGCTGCCTGTAGGCGGCCAGCACATCACTCTGGTCGGGCCCTTCAAGGTCAGCCATGCCCACAGCTGCCTCAGCAGCCTCCCCATCTGGTCCGTCTTGCACACTGCTCTGATCTGCCATGACGCTTTGCTGGAACCCCTGCGGAAGCAGACCAGGGCCCAGCACAGGCACTGCCAGGTCCGCAGCCAATGCTGCAGAGGTGGCATTCTCGGCAGCTACAGCAGCATGGACTCCAGCCTCATCCAAGGCAGCGCCAGCTGCCGCAGCTGCCGCAGCTGCCGCCAGTCCAGCAACAAACTCTTCAGGCACAGCGTCATCGCCGAGTCCCGCAGACAAGCAGCCTAGCTCCTGCAACGCCTCTGCCTCTGAGGCAGTAGCGCTGCCTAAGCCATGCACTGTGCTGGAGGCAAGGTGCTGATGCTGGGGCGCTGCAGCCAGGAGGGCTGCATCAACGTCCAAGCCTAGAGCCTCCACCACTGAGTCTGCTTTGGCTGCAGCATGTGTGACAGCTGCCAGGGCTGTCTCGTCCAAGCTGGCTGCTGCAGCCACCAGGCGGCGGTTCAGCTTGTCCCCAGAGCCCTCAGAGCTCAGGCTCAGCAACTCAGCAGGGTCAGCATCAGCCCACTCTTCGCAGCCTGCCGCAGCATCCCCCCCAGCTGACACCCCTATCACACCCTCTGCACGCAGCAGCCTGACACAGGCCTGGGGACTGAGCCCCAGGTGAACAGCCAGGTCCACCACAGCATTGTCTGGCAGGTCTGCCAAGCTGTGCGCAGGCAGCTCTGCGCTGTAGCAGGACCCCGGGGAGCGCGGGCTTGAGGCATCCCTCTGCTGGAAAGCTGCAGCAGGGCGGCTGTACTCAGCACCCTCTGACGGCTGCCACAGGCCCACAGGCTCTTCAGCATCTAGATGTGAGTTGCTGCCCAGTGGCTGGTCTGCTTTGCTGGTGACCTCGGCATGCCTGTCCAACGCTGGCAGCGTCAGTGGACTGGTGGGCGGCAGCGCGCCGGTCAGACGCTGCCAGCGACTGGGCTGGTCAGCCCGCCAGGGCCCAGGCGTGTCGCTGTTGGCCTCTGACTCCAACGCCATCTGACTCAGCCACCTGTCTCGGTACCCCTCTGCCTCGCTGCTGGCCCTGTCAGCACCAGGACTGCTGCCAAAGGCAGCAGAAGCGCCAGCTGCTGCCCTGACAGCCTCACCGTATGAAAGGCCCAGGCTGTTGTCAGCCAAGCCAGCCTGCAGGTACTGCTGCTGCCAGGCGCCTGCGCCAAAGTCGCTACCTTCAGTACCAGCCATGGCAGAAGCGTACCCTCCACCCTGATCTGCCAGAAGCTGATCTGCCAGAAGCTGCTGGCTGCTGTCCAGCAGAGCCTGCTGCATGGCAAGATCGTTCACTGAATCGCTGAGGTCGCTGTCAGTGAATGAGGTGTCTGCCTCTGCCGCTGAAGCGTGAGGGCTGTTCTCCCTGCAGCAAGGGCATGTCATGTCAGTAAACTTGGACATAGTCCACTGTTCAGGCGCTGCAACCTGTTCAAACCGTGCTTGCTAGTGCAGGGTCAGCTGTGTGCTGGTGCAGAGCAAACCCTGCCAGCAGGCCATGCCTGGGACTTTGATGCAGCTTGGCTGGGGGCGGCCACACTAGCTATGTCAATTGTCAGCTGCTGAACATGCCAAATGTCCTGGCTGCCTCACAAGGGTGACTGGAGCTCACGCACTGTCGCTGACCTGTCCCAGACACCAGCCATGCCACCAAAGCTGCCGCCTGCTGCCTGAGCTGCGCTGCTAAGGTCGCGAGCTTCAGTGATGCTGACCACCTCTGGCACCACAGCATGCGCCAGCACTGCTGAGTGCGCTGCCAGCTGCCGCCCATAGGACCTGAAGGTGCCTGGCACTGCCTCCCCTTCCAGTGCCTGTGCCACTGTGTAAGCGTCTGCTGCAGCGTCTGGGACTAGCACCAGCGGGGCAGGTGACTGATGCAGGCCCTGGAAGGAGGGGCTGCTCAAGGGGCTGCCTGATGCGCAGTCCACCTGCATGACAGACTAGGTGGTGCTTGGGAGAAGGAACCCGCTGGGCAGACCTGCTGTTCATTGCAGGAGAGCACCAGCCTGCTGCATGTGCATGAGACTACATATATCAGGCGTGTCACATGTTAAATTCTGCAATTGTGCTGAGTGCAGTGGCTTGACATTGCAGAAGCTGAGCAGCACAGGTAGTACTTTGAGCTGCGTTGTTCTGCCTGCTCACCTCAGCTGCTGCTGCCAGTGCTGTTGGTAGCCCCAGAAGGAGATCAGCCTGCTGACTGTGGATGACCACTCGCCCCTCACTGCTGCCATCCCCGCCTGCTTCCCACACGCTGTTACCCTCAGGCTGCAGGGTCTCCACCTGTGGAGCAGGAGGGCAGAAGTTTTCAACACTGCTCTGCCTGTTGTAACACAGATGTACACTTCAGACCTGGCCACATCTAGGGTCATGTGCCGCAAGGCCTTGCATGTCTGATCACGCAAGAGATTAGAAGTCAGGACAGCCAAGCAGCAATGTTGCTGATCATGCTATCTGCAGCCAAGAGCTGTGCGTCAGTCACCCACCTCCGTGTCTGCCACCCAATTGGCTGCCATAGCTGCCTCTGCAGTGGCAGTGACGGCCTGCACATTGGCCAGCGCCAGCTGCTGCTCCGCTGCCACAAATCTGAAGCTGTCTGCTCGCGAGGCCATGCTGGCAATCAGCCCATCAAAGTGTGCGACATGCTCTGCCACAGCCTCCAGCTCAGTCAGCATATTGGCAGTAGAGATGGGCGACATGGCTGCTGTGCCCACCTGCTCAGCTGCAGACTGCCCTGAAGCAGCATCGCTGGCAGCAGCTGCGCCAGGCAGGACACCCGCTGGTGCAAGCGTGCTGCGCTCTGCAGGCTCCGCCAGGGCTGCTGCGTCATAGGCAGCATTGCCTGCAGCCTTGTCTGCTGCAGCAGAAGCTGGCAGCTCCTGCAGGCCTGCAATGTCAGCAGACGTCTGGGCCACCAGCTCTGCAGACAGCTCCTCCAGCAGGTCCACACAGGTGGCTGCTGTGCTGCTGCGAGAGGCTGCCAGCAGCTCCACAACCACCAGTGAGGGTGATACTGCGCTGCTGCCCTGCTGAAGGGGTGCAGACTGAGCCTGCTGGGTTGCTGCCATGTCACCCCTGCCAGGCACATGTGGCAGTGTACTGCCTGCTGCAGCTGACACCACCGCCTGCGGGCCTGCCGCATCAACACCGCTCCCAGAGGCCGCTTCCGCAAGCTGCTCAGGCCGGCTGCACCCTGCACTGCCTTCTGGCAACTCTGTTGCGCTTGTCCTCAGCACAGAGGCAAGGGGAGACGGCGCCTGTGCCCTGCTGGCACTGGGGCTGGCCGCTTTCAGCAGGGGAGGCTGCCGCATGCCTCTGCCCGACAATGGGGAGCCACCCGGGAGGCCAGCAGTCAGCACAGCATCGTAGAAGGGGTTGCTGAAGGAGTTCACCTGGCTGGGCGGCTGCCCTGAGGCTGATGTGGCTCCACCTGCCCCAGCACGTGGCGTGGTCTCTCCCTGCTGGGACCTGCACGCTGCAGGGACCCCACTCAGGGGCTTACTCGATGAGTTCAGCAGCAACTACGCAGCGAGACCTCAGGGACAGGAGCACAATGCAGTTGGCATCCTGGGGTTTTCAACAGCCACCGTGTGCTCAGTGAAAGCTTGTGCAGCAGACCACAAGCCTGCCTTGGAGTTCCCAGTGGCTCAGCCTGGAGGTCCCCAGCTGTGGCGGCTGCCAGCCCCTGCAGGTGCTGCTTGAGCTCCTCAATCTGGCGGAAGGCCTGCTCTGCACAGTCCCTCCAGTACTGCACCTGCAGGGGCGGACCCTGCTGAGTCTTGCACGCTGACTGCGTCAGCATGTGATTGCCGTTCAGTGGCAGACAAATGCGATTTTGGCAAATGGCTGCGCCACACATGTCTCTGCTGCTCAGCTTTGGTCAACAAATGCTGCTGCAGGTCAATGGTGCTGTGCAGGTGGCACTGACCTCGACATTGAGGTTCACAGTGTCATCCTGCTGTGCTGTGGCGAATGCAGAGCTCTCTGCATTGCCCGCCCCAGCATTCTCCTTGTCTGTGCCAAAGGCTGACGCCTTGGTCTTGGCAGCCTGCAAGGAGGAATACAATCCGATCGCTTCTCATCAAAATCAGGATGAGGGGCCACCACGCATGGGACCTGCAATGTCTGACCCTCGCAAGCAGCTCCAAACAATCAGCTTGAATATCGTCCCACCAAGGCAATTGAAGATCAGAACATCATGGTCACCAGCAGGCAGTCTCACACCTCAGCTGCAAAGCGGGATGCCGGTGTCGCTCTGGCTGCAGTCTTGACAGACTTGCCAGTGCCTGGCACCTTTGGCGGCGTTGACAGGCTGTTGACAAGGCAGAGAACCTGCAGAAAGGAGATGGCATGAAAATCAACGGAGCCTGCAAGAGGCAGCCACCTACAGACTGCTTGCCGGACGACACTGTTGCATTACCCTGTCCACTTGCTGGCGAAACTGCTCCCGTTTGTGCTGGAGCTGTGAGCTTGGGGATGGCAACCTGTCCTCTGAAGCTTCAGGTCTGCAGGGCAGCAAGGATGCAATGGCATGAGCTGGTCATGCCACTTCAGGATCAGAGCAACTTGATGGCACACACGTGCGTGATGCAGACAGTCTGATGTTGATCTCCTTCAGGGCTGGCCGTGCTGCAGTCTGATCAGGGGTCACAACGCCTCCCTCCATATCCTCAAGAGGCGCCCTCCAGGTCTCTCAGTGTGAATCTGGCCCACGGCGGGGCTGCCGAGCAATCAATGTGCCGGATAGCCCTGGTCAAACTATCACATGTCGTTCCAAAACCAAGTGCTGATCTGGGTGTCTGGGCTCTCTCCAGCTGCCTGATGGGGGCAGTAGCACTGCCAAAAAACAGCCCCAGTACTCCTATTGGGCCTCAGCTGCAACTTGAACGGACAGACGCTCAAGCCTTGCAGAGGGCATTAAGGATCAGGGCTATGCTTAGGCAACATAATTGTACTAGCCAGGTGGCACTAACTGCCGGGCCTGCAGCTGCATGACTGCCCCATATTGACGTGTCAGACGGACTCAGAGCTCTTGCACCTTTATGACAGTTGTGGAACTGCTCAGCTTGCCAGAGTAGCAGCAGCTACTCTTTTGCAGAGCTGCTTTCTCCTGCAAGCTGCTTTTTCTGGCCATGAAGCTGCCAGGGAGCTAGCTGCTGCTGTGGGATGCCATGCACTGGGTAGCCTGCAGGGCTGAAACAAATGCATGCCAACTTGCTGGTTCACAGGCAGCCACCTTCGGCCTCTGCAGCTTGTCATTGCGGCCGCATCTTCACAGCGTGCTGGTCTTGTGGTCGCTGGGGAGTCACCTCTTGGCTATGTCTGCCTGCTGTCAGGAGCCCATACAAGGCAAGGTGATGCGCAAGAGGCTGATCTGCCTGCAGCAGATGGGCAGCAGTTGGTGGCTACCTGCTGTGTGCGTGCTGGCTCTACTGTGCACAAGGGCTGCACAGACTGTTGGTTTGCTTCACAATCCTGGCTCAGGACGGTCATATGCATTCTTGCTGCTCCTGAGAGATGGTGCTGCATCCTCCTGGCAGAGCTGGCACACAGCCAGATGCTGCAACTCCAGCACCCGCCTCCTGTCATCGGACGCCAAGATACCAAATGCCTGATTGGTGCTTTTATATATTAGAATTGTGACAGTATGATGACACTGTCAGATTGGATGTGTACGCGGGGCACTTTGGAGGGCCTGCCTGTCAGGTTTGTCTGAGCTGACAGGGCCCACCAGGGTGTGTAAGCATGCGACTTCTGGCGGGGCTGGGAACCGGTGCTGCAGGGTGTGTAGGCAGGCAGCTTCTGGCCACTTCTGGTGGTTTTCAAAAAGGTTTCAGGCAGGTGTGTCAGCAGGGCACTTTGGACCGGCTTCCACCAGCTCCCAGTATGGGCTGCAGCTGTCACTAGGGGTGGGTTGTCATCAGGGGCAACGTGTCATTAGGGCTGCTTCCCTTCTTGGTGCATGTATGTAGGTTGGCCTGGCAGCCGGGGCTTGAAGGAGTTCATGTATATGTATGTAGGTGCAGCCCAGGCTCGAAGATGTGCATGTATGTACTCTTTGGGCGCGCACACTTGTGATGTGTAGGTGCAGGTGGTGGGCTGTCATTAGCTGGCTGCTGGCGGTGCATGTGTGCAGGTGCAGGTCTTACAGAGGACTGGGCAGCGGCTAAAGTGTGTGTTTGTGTGTACGCCTGTGGATTCATTCAGTCCTCCTCTTGGGACTGCGAGGCCTGCCCGCCTGCCATCCACATGGACATGTGCTTGTTGAGGCGTAGCTGGCGGGCATGATACTTGGCAGTGAGATCGAAGTAGCGTGCTATGCCACTGTCAAAGCTGTTGCGAGGTGTTGGGAAAGCCAGGTCTGTCTCATCAGTTGCGGCATGTCATCCTCAAGCACCATTTTGCGCTTCTTGCTGCTCTGGGACACCCCCTTAGCCTTCATAGCCCTGGTTTTCAGCAAACATGGTCATAAGGTAGACATTTGCAAAAACTGTGGCTACCACACAGTGGCTGGGAGGCCAGAGAAGCATGTATGTACGTAGACATTGAGGGCCCTCTCGGGATGCTACCCAACAAGAAACACAAGGAGCTACGCTCTGGCAAGGACTGCAACAAGTGGCGCAAGGGCTACGTGATGTATGCAGACTTCGAGTCCACCCTGGAGCCTGAAGGGTGCCCAGTAACATTGCACTTGGGCAGCATGGTGGCTTTCAAGCCTGCTGTGGCAGTTACATACAAGACTGCAGGGGTCATGCGGCATCTGACCTGCATGACTGTGTCAGCGCTGTTTCAAGCATTGCGTCTGCGCCTCCTCCCCAATGTCTGCCATCGACAAGGCGCCTGCACACTGCTCATGTAGAATACCTGCAGGAACACCTGCAAGTGACCAGCAGTGTGCGCCCAGCGCTTGAGGTGCAGCAAATCTCGTCATCATGTCAGGGCTGCTGTTCCTCTGTCTCCTGAAGGGTGGGCTTGGCTGTCCCTGAGCAAGGCAAACCATGTGCATGCCAGTGCCACCGGCACGGTGCAGATGAGAGATACAGGACAACAGCGCCGGGCGCCAAGACACAGGCCTTCAACTTTGTCCCCTTTCGTATGGCAGTATCTGCTGCCATATGCATGAAAGAGGATCCAGTGCTGCGCATGATGAAGACCACTCCATCCAGGGTGGCTTTTGTGGAGCAGCTGGTGAGCACTCCTTCCTTTGGATCCCCTGCCATTGCTGCCATGATGGCGTGGCTCTGCAGCACAGTCTGCACCCTGATCTTGCTCACCAGCAGCGCCTTCTGCCTGCACCCACCAGACATGTCTCACAGAATGCAGTCAGGTGCTGTGCTGCAACTTTGACGTCTCCTGTTGCATGCTGCATCCTACCCCTTATGACGCCTGTGACTTGTGACGCCAACCTGGCAGTTATAGCCACAGCTGATGTGCTGCGTAGTAAGCCAAGGTTGCTGAGGGAAAAGCTGCTGAGCAGCACACATTGCTGCCTTGCCCAGGGGTCTGCTGTAGCAGCAGAGATGCTGCGCGGCCAAAACAAGCCCGGCTTCCCCCCCCCCTCCCCCCCCCCCCCCCGCCCCCCCCCGCGCAACCGGCCAGCTATTCACCTGACTGTCCTGACTGGGTGCTGGTGCATGACAGTGTCCGAGACCTGCTCCTTGGCCGTCTTCTGCATCCAGAGTTGTGCCCACCTCTGTGCGCTCAGGCAATGCACAGCACACACCATTGACAACATCTGTCCTGCCGTGCTGCAGCTGCAGCTGCAGCTGTGCGACCTGCAGGCAATGACAACCTGCTTAAGGCATGTTGCAGCAGTGTGGTGCGAGCTGTGGCTTAATAATGCAGCTTCGTCATGCTAGTCCAGCACAGAAAAGCCAGAATCTCAGAGCCCGTGATCTGACCCCTGCTGCCGAACCTGACGGGTCCCACCAAGCCAACAGGCTGCTTGACAGATCTCTTCTCGGAGAAAAAACATTGAGCAGCTGGAGACCTAAAGTCACCAGCGACCTTATACTGCAGGTCAATGGGCTGCTGAGCGGCTTTTGTCTTGAGGTTTTTGAGCTCCTCAGGTGCTATAGCATGCGCTGGGACATCGAGCAAGCCAGGCTGCAGTTGCTGAGCCGCATGCATGTGGACCACTGCAAGGCGGAGCTCTGGTCCGGCAGGCTGCAGGAGGGTGGCAAGGTCTATCAGGTCCGGCCCAAGGAGTTGATGTCAGGCCCACTTGCCCGCCGACCTGACTGCATCCCTCTGCCTGCAGGTGGCAGTCAAGTGGTTGCCAGATATTGGCAGTGGCCCAGATGTCATGCAGCGCGTCCTGCAAGAGATCAACCTGTTGTGCCATGCCACGCTGCGATGCCAGCGGGTGTGCAAGGTGCATGGGACCTGCATCAAGGAGAAGCGCATCTGCATCGTCATGCAGCTCTACAAGGGCTCCGCTGCACAGCGAGTGGCCCAGCAGCAGGGTGAGCTGTGCTCGCTCCTTGCAGGCAGGTGCCTTCTCAGCCTCAGTACGTCTTGACCTGTTGACTGTGGCACACGTGCAGGAGTCCCTCTGCCGCTGGAGGTGGCGCTGCGGTGGGGCATAGACGCGGCCACCGCTCTGGCAGAATAACACCGGGAGGGCGTCCTCGTGCTGGACGTCAAGTAGGCTGCTCTTTTAAGGTTCTGACAACCTGGCCTGCTCTGTGGGATGCAGATATATGCTGTCACCTGCCCCAGCGATGCATGCAACAGCATATAGGCCCCACCATCTCTGGTGGACTCCAGGCCATTGTCTGCCCTGCAGTCCTGCCAATCTGCTGCTCGACGAGCTGGGGAATGTGGTGCTGGCTGATTTGGGCATCTCGCGCACGGTGGATACGATCTCTAAAGTGTGGCCTGTGCAAAGCTGGGCACTTTTAGTGGGGGTACAGGTCTGAGACATTTTGATGCGGAAGTACCCTGATGCCACCCTTGCAGACCTGGCTCAAAGCCTGCACATGCATGTTGTTGGCCTGTTGTGCACTCATACAGGTCTGGCCCAGACTGGGCGGATGCACAGCCCTGCAAAGGCGCAGACCTGCACATTCATGTGCCTGTCCAGTTTTGTCCAAAGCCTGCAAGAGCCTAGATCTGTGCTGGTGCAGTTAGTGGCCTCTGGCACAGCATGATACAAATCTGTGGAGCCCCAGAGGTTGCCCAGAACTGTGCAGATACCCCAAAGTCTCAGTTTTGTGCATTCCAGCATGATTGGTCAAAAGCAGGAACTTTCACACAGTTGCTGCTAAATGTAGATCATGTAACCAGTTGAAGAAGGTATCACAGGCTGCAGATGCAATCTAACTCGCACAGCTGAAGCTGCTGCACTCAAAAGCTAAATTGATTGTAGCTGCTGTTCCCCAGACACTCCTTGGGCTCTCCACCACTGGGCCTGCTGTTGGCAAGACCACTGCTGAATGCCGTGACATGAGTGGGGTGGCTTCTACTGTGAGCTGGCTAAGCAGTGGCCAGGCTCTCACTGCACTGATGCAAATCCAAAAGCCTGCAGCAGGCCACAGACAAGTCAGGGCACTGCCAGCAAGGCCTGGAGCCAACAATTTGTGTTTCGCCCAGAGGGTACATGCTGCCATAGCAAGGTGCGCACATTCACAAGCTCAATAGGGCTGTCACAAGAGATGCAGTAAGCAGTCAACACGCCTCAGCCACCTGCTGCAAACCCTGATACTAACAGCAAAGCTGAGCTGCTGCAGGCACAAGCAATTGATTGTGACGTGGTGGGAGTGCCTGCCGCACCTTCGGCTCAAGACAGAGTCTGTGATGTGAGTATGTCAGCTCTGCTGCTCTGTCTTGCAAAGCAGGACTTCGTACTCTTGCTTCCAGACCTGCAGCTGATCAGACTGGTGCGATATGTGTCGCACTGACCCTGAGGTACCTCCGCACCTGCAACCAGAAGGCATGCAGGTGATTCGGTGAAGTGTGGGACCATGCACAAGGGGTAGGCTGCAGCATACAACAGGAGACGTCAAAGTTGCAGCACAGCACCTGACTGCATTCTGTGAGACACGTCTGGTAGGGTGCAGGCAGAAGGCGCTGCTGGTGAGCAAGATCAGGGTGCAGACTGTGCTGCAGAGCCACGCCATCATGGCAGCAATGGCAGGGGATCCAAAGGAAGGAGTGCTCACCAGCTGCTCCACAAAAGCCACCCTGGATGGAGTGGTCTTCATCATGCGCAGCACTGGATCCTCTTTCATGCATATGGCAGCAGATACTGCCATACGAAAGGGGACAAAGTTGAAGGCCTGTGTCTTGGCGCCCGGCGCTGTTGTCCTGTATCTCTCATCTGCACCGTGCCGGTGGCACTGGCATGCACATGGTTTGCCTTGCTCAGGGACAGCCAAGCCCACCCTTCAGGAGACAGAGGAACAGCAGCCCTGACATGATGACGAGATTTGCTGCACCTCAAGCGCTGGGCGCACACTGCTGGTCACTTGCAGGTGTTCCTGCAGGTATTCTACATGAGCAGTGTGCAGGCGCCTTGTCGATGGCAGACATTGGGGAGGAGGCGCAGACGCAATGCTTGAAACAGCGCTGACACAGTCATGCAGGTCAGATGCCGCATGACCCCTGCAGTCTTGTATGTAACTGCCACAGCAGGCTTGAAAGCCACCATGCTGCCCAAGTGCAATGTTACTGGGCACCCTTCAGGCTCCAGGGTGGACTCGAAGTCTGCATACATCACGTAGCCCTTGCGCCACTTGTTGCAGTCCTTGCCAGAGCGTAGCTCCTTGTGTTTCTTGTTGGGTAGCATCCCGAGAGGGCCCTCAATGTCTACGTACATACATGCTTCTCTGGCCTCCCAGCCACTGTGTGGTAGCCACAGTTTTTGCAAATGTCTACCTTATGACCATGTTTGCTGAAAACCAGGGCTATGAAGGCTAAGGGGGTGTCCCAGAGCAGCAAGAAGCGCAAAATGGTGCTTGAGGATGACATGCCGCAACTGATGAGACAGACCTGGCTTTCCCAACACCTCGCAACAGCTTTGACAGTGGCATAGCACGCTACTTCGATCTCACTGCCAAGTATCATGCCCGCCAGCTACGCCTCAACAAGCACATGTCCATGTGGATGGCAGGCGGGCAGGCCTCGCAGTCCCAAGAGGAGGACTGAATGAATCCACAGGCGTACACACAAACACACACTTTAGCCGCTGCCCAGTCCTCTGTAAGACCTGCACCTGCATACATGCACCGCCAGCAGCCAGCTAATGACAGCCCACCACCTGCACCTACACATCACAAGTGTGCGCCCAAGGACTACATACATGCACATCTTCCTTCAAGCCCCGGCTGCCAGGCCAACCTACATACATGCACCAAGAAGGGAAGCAGCCCCTAATGACACGTCGCCCCTGATGACAACCCACCCCTAGTGACAGCTGCAGCCCACACTGGGAGCTGGTGGAAGCCGGTCCAAAGTGCCCTGCTGACACACCTGCCTGAAACCTTTTGAAAACCACCAGAAGTGGCCAGAAGCTGCCTGCCTACATACCCTGCAGCACCAGTTCCCTGCCCCGCCAGAAGTGGCATGCTTACACACCCTGGTGGGCCCTGTCAGCTCAGAAAAACCTGACAGGCAGGCCCTCCAAAGTGCCCCGCTTGCACACCCAATCTGACAATGTCATCATACTGTCACAATTCTACAATATTGCTTTCAGCGTCGAGGCTGAGCAACCTAAGACCCTGTCTGACGGCCCGATCTCTGGTTTTGCATTGCGATTCTGACTGAAAGTTCTGAACATGAACCTTCGCTTGCCTGCCTCATCACTTGGGAAGAGCCCGGGCAGGCAGTGCTTCGTGAGGTCCTCTCGGCATCAATTGTTGCCTTCTCCTGTGACAACAACACCAGCCACTCACACCTGCCAGCACTCTAGAAGGCTCAGTCTGGACAGGATGGCTGCCAAAGCAGGCAATGGGGCTGCTGCGCGGGGTAGGGCCATCCACTGTACCCCCTGCTGTGTGAAGCTTTAGAGCATGTTGCATTCTGCTCTGCATCATGATGTGTGCCAACATTTGCCTGCAGCTCACAAAGCCACCCAGGAGGACAAGGAAGCTCTGGTCAAGAGGGTGGACGCCTTCATCTTTGACTGCGACGGTGAACCCTCAGGCTGCACTGACAGTTCTCGGACCGGCGGCACAGGTTCCAAGACAACCCTTGCTGCTGGACTGCAGGCGTGATCTGGAGGGGCGACTCCGTCATTGATGGCGTGCCCGACACACTGGACTTCCTGAGGTCACAGGCAAGCTGACTTTGCAGCGGCTGGTAGCACAGACAGCCTCTGTCTGCATGCATCTGACAGCCTGTGTGCTCTGCAGGGCAAGAAACTCATTTTTGTGACCAACAACTCCACCAAGTCCCGCAAGGGGTACCTCAAGAAGTTCCAGATCTTGGGCCTGAAAGTTTCAGCGGTGAGTGGGCTGCATGCTGCAGGAAATGACCATTAATGATGAACCCAACGTAAGAGTAGGGCCAACTTCGCTGACTGGCAGCACTGGCTGGAGCACCTGGGCAGCGGCATGGAGCTGACAAGTTGCTGCCTTCCTGCTGCAGGAGGAGATCTACTCATCCTCATATGCTGCAGCTGCCTTCCTGGAAGCAGAGCAGTTCCCTAAGGACAAAAAGGTGAGGCGCTGTTCCTCTGGCAAGCGGCACAGCATGACTGCATGTCCTCAGCATCCCTCTCGTTGCACTGTTCTGCCTGTGCCCTAGCAGGTGTGCTGCTCGGTACGCGCTGAAGTCCTGATCAGCTGAGCTCAGTAGAGCTCAGGCCTGGGCCTGGCAGGGAATGCTTCTGCCATGCAGCACTGCTTACCTTCTCAGACTGAGGCACATGCGCTGGTAGCTTGTTCTGACCTGCTACTGCACCTGGCTCAGTGTGCCCTTGGTCACCACCTGCCAAGCTTGATACAGTGATCCGGCAAACACTGCTGCCTGTCACAGAATCACTGACAGCCGTCCAGTAATGTGGGCGTGCTGCCCGGTGCCTGTAGTGAGGGGACATCTGTGCTGCTGTCAAACTGTCCCACCTGGATCCCAAACCAGCAGGCCTGATATGGGTTGTGCTGGCAACTGAGCCTGGCTGTCCTGCAAGTTTATGTGGTGGGTGACAATGGCTTCATGGAGGGGTCAGGCAGGGCACGATAGATTGCAGTTTCTTGCCTGCCTGCCCTACAGGCATGTATGGTGGGTGAAGTGTGCTTCATGGAGGCGCCAGGCAGGGTGCCAATGTCACGTACAGCTAACTTCTTTGCTTGCAGGTGTCTTGGCACCAGTGCCCTGCAGGCACTCGGCCAGTCTTCTGGGCTGGAGTGCATGGCTGTCCATGTCATTTCAGCCAACACCCGTGCCCCTGGCCTGCTGCAGTGTAAGAACAGGCGGGCTGCTCATTATCCAGGGCACTCAGATGCCTGCCCAGCTGTCCCATGTCTCTACGCCTGGCTGTGCTGCAGCATATGTGGTGGCCAAGTGGGCATCACAGAGGGTCTAGGCAGGCACAGCTGCCATCTTGCTAGTTTGCTGGCAACTCCTGTGCCTGGCTCTGCTACAGGTGCATGCGGTGGGCCAGGTGGGCTACATGTGGAGGGGCCAGTGCAGGGCGCAGCTGGCTGCATTAGATGCACAGGCAGCTGTTGTGCCTGGCTGTGCTGCAGGTGTGGAGAGGTGGGCCCAAGAGGGAACAGCACTGCCCATCATGACCCTGCTTGCAGAGGGACATGCAGCCAACTTCTGCATCTGCCTTGCTGCAGGTGTATGTGGTGGGTGAGGTAGGCATAATGGAGGAGCTGGAGCTGAAGGGCATTCAGGCACTGGGGGGCCCTGAGGATGCTGGCAAGACCGTCGAGCTCAAAGCTGGCTACGCAATGCCTCACGACAAAGATGTGAGCCTGCCTGTGGATGGGAATGCTGTCTGTGGCAGATGTGATCCTGTCTCCACTTCAGCGCACTATGCCAGGCATGCAGCCTTTGGTTCTTGATAGGGTTACAAGCAGCCTGCCTTTCCAGAGTCCATTGCTGAGGGGGCACTGAGCCCTGTTGCCTGGCTGCACAAGCACAGAGATGTTGGGCCTGCCTGCCTTCTCCAGACTCTAGGCTCTCCAGAATAGAGCTCGTTGCACGTTTTGCGCCTGCCTTTCATTCTGTCGGCCTACCTCAACATCAGGATCTCAGGGCTGGCACAATCTGCCACCAGCCCCTCGCTGTGCAGCAGGCTGCAGACTGTGAGAGCCTGATGCTGACACCGCCTTGTGCCTGACAGGTGGGCGCCGTCGTGGTGGGCTTTGACAGGCACCTGAACTACCACAAGATCCAGACTGCCACTCTGTGCATACGGGAGAATGAGGGGTGCAAGTTCATTGCCACCAACCTAGATGCTGTGACTCACCTCACGGATGCACAGGAGTGGGCAGGCAATGGTGCCATGGTGGGGGCCATCAAAGGTCAGTGCATTGCTGTTCTAGGGTCCATGCATTGTCCCAGATCCATGCCAGGCACAGCCGCTGCCACCCGCAGGGGTCAACTTGGAGCCGCAATGCTTGGCAGAGTGCACTGCCTGTTCCCTCCCTTCATGCCTGCGTGCGCACAAGCTTTGCAAATGTTGTGAAAGACATTTTGTGCAGAGCGGCTCAGACTGGTGTCATCCATGCAGGCTCCACCAAGCAGGAGCCTATTGTGGTGGGCAAGCCTGCTGAGTTCATGCTGGCCAACATTGCCGAGACCTTTGGCCTGCGGCGGGACCAGATCTGCATGGTCGGCGACAGGCTAGACACCGACATCAAGTTTGGGCAGGACGGGGGGCTGGCCACAGTGCTGACGCTGTCAGGTAGGGTGCTGGTCACTGTCTGGCTGCCTTGGTTGCTGCTCTCCCAAGTCTGTGCACGATCCCTGCGGCGCGCTGCAGGAGTAACAACAGAGAAGGCCTTGTTGGACCCCAGCAACAATATCCAGCCAGACTTTTACATTGATAGCTTGGCAGAGCTTCTGTCAACAGTGAGTGCTGTGACTGCTTAACAAGTGTTGCGGCGCAGAACAAGAGAGTCCCCCATCCTGTTCAGCTGAGCAAGTGACCCAGCTGCATGATTCTCAATGAATAGGCATTGAAACATGTTGGCCAGCCATCTAACATGTCAGTGTGTGTCTATGCTGACATTGTGTTGTCTGCTTTCTGCACAAGACCTCTCTTCCTCACCCAAACAGTGTTCCTAGAGCCCAGTCATGAACATAATAGCTTTCCAGGATCCATGAGGTGCTTGATCTAAAGCCTCTGCAGTAGCTCCACTTGCAGCTCATATTGCAGATCCTGGCAAAGTCTGGCTAATTGCAATTGACAGTCCAGGTTGAGTTCAGGATACAGCAACCCAACTAAGCCTAAGGCTTCTGGTGGGTCAGCATTTGTACAAGAGCCAGGAGGCACACACACATATTGATCAAGAGTGAGATCACCAATCGAGAGCAAAAAGAATCACTGTGCAGAAACATTGTTAACCAGTCAATCTATACGAAGTCGCATCCAGAAAGTGATCAAGCTGTTGCCTCGTGTCACATACTCTTGATGTCACAAGACGAGTGCCACAATCCTGCCTCTTGAATGTATGGGGGTTGACAGGAGGCTGGAAGAATTAGTAACCAGAGTTGCCTGCACCAACACCCATGGCTGTTGCAGGAAGCCAGTTGAGAGCAAGTCACCGCGACAAACATAGGCAGGCAGGCAACAGGCACAACCTCCCACTCATGCAAGCATCTGCTGAACAACAGGTCACAGTGGCGGTGAGAGCCTGGCCCCTACAACATCCGTCATTGTCTTGCTTCAGCCAGATGTAACAGGGCAGGCACAATGGCTGGATAGTTGCCTGTGCAGACAGGACCTTGATGAGCATGACTGCACCCACCTGAGGACTGCTGCGCTCCACTCTGAGTGTTGGATGCCACGTTGCGGGCTTTGTCTGTTGCAGCATCTGCCTTGGGGCCCAACCTGTTGCTGGCCTCATCTGCAGCCCCTGAAGACTTGTCCTTTGCCTTGTTGGCCATGCGCTCAGGCATGCTGTCACCCTCAGACGCCTGTGCACGCTCTGCAGAGGGCAGGGCATAGATCCTCAAAAAAAAGCTCAGGGGCACAATGTCGACATGGGCCTCCATCTAGACAAGTCCCAATGAGAAGCAGAACTGCTCTTGAGCCAAGAGGTTGGCCTGGAAGTGCCTCATGACATATGCTTTGAGCTACCAACTAGTGCGTGCATGCTCCTAACCCCTGCTCACTGTGAAAGGGTCAATGAGGGAAGGGTTGATGAGGCAGTGCAGTTGTGCTTGAAGGAAGTCCCTGCAGGTAACCCTGAAAGAGGCCGCAGCAGGCAGAGGCCCTACTGCTGCCCAGCTGCTGGGCAGCGCAGACTGGGCTTTGAACAGGTTCCTGAAGGGGCTCAGATGCACAAGTCGCCACCCACACTTTGCTCAGCCCAGGCTGACCTGTCAAGCCCCGCGCCTGCCCCTTTGCATTGTCAATGGCCTGGTCTGCTTTGGGCCCCGCCTCATTTGCCACGCGGTCCAGGAAGCCAGCTACCTTGTCATGGGCCTTGTCTTCAGTGGGAGTGTCATCCTCATCATCCTCCCGAATCTTGTCTGCAGCAGAAGCACAAAGAAAGCCTGGAAACCAGCTTTGGGAGGTGAAGATGGGCTCAGGGGCATGCAGGCGTGCTCAGCATCTTGCACTGCAGTGCAGACAACAGAAGCCACAGCATTGATAGGGCAGTAGTTTTCTAATGTAGGAACCCTCTCCAGCAAGCATGTCATCCTCGGCACCCTTTTGATTGCTGCAGCAGGGGCAGACCTTTGCTCAAGCTGGAAAAGGGAAGAAGACACTGGTACTGCTCTCAGTTGAAGCAGTTGGTGTCACCATCCGCTTGGATCTTGTGTGCAGCAGCAGTGCCCTAGCAGCTCAGATGCAGTGACCCATAACAAAGGATTGCAGCCCCTGCTGTGGTTGAAGCAGAACAATCCAACAACCAAATTGCAGCTGGTCATGGCACTCCTTCAGTGTATGAGTCTGTAAAACATCTCCACCAACATGGAGAAACTGACAAGTCAGGCTCAATTTACCATGGCATCAAATGGCACCACTGCAGTTGATGAGGGAGCCTGGCCAGGAAAATCCAAACAATGTGGCACTCAGCACTCTGCCTCACCAAACGTGTCCCCTAGCCCCCACGAGTGCTTGAACCTGCTTGTAGGTATATCAAGAATTTATGTCAAGGTTGCAGCAACACCCACATACAGCCTGCCAGTCGCTGTCACCAGGCAGTGCTCACCTCCCAGCTTGCTGAAGTTGGCAGCCACTGTATTCCCTGCTGACTTGGCTTTGTCCTGTACAACCCCTGCCGTCTCATATGTTTTCTGCTGGCCACGCTCTGCTGTGGGCTGCAACTCTTCCTTGGCCCCTGCAACAGACAGAATTATGGCATGTGAGTCAAGACTATACACCAAGGTGGAATGCATGAGCCAGAACTTGGAGAGCTATTTGTGTCAGTGATGTGTTTGCACAGCAAGGGCGTCAAATGATGCTGGGTGCGAATGAAACCTGCCACTTTGCGTGCAGCACCGGCCCCTACGAGCCTGAAAGCACATGTGCACATGCAGGCACAGATTAGACTGGCAAAAGCCCATAGATCAGATATCCAGGCAGCATCGACTAGCTTGCTGTAGGGAAATGATGCCCAACAAGCAAGGAGAGGCAAGCAAACCACTGAGGCAGCCGGCAACCTGAAGATGTGTTGAAGAAGCAGACACCAACCATCAACAGGGCATGGGAGCAAATGGCAGTGTAGGTGGCAGCGCTGGTGGGCACAACCTAGAGGGAACAACCTACTGCTCTGACAGGCTCTCGAAGAGGCTGCAGGACCGCCAGTCAGTGAGGACTTCAAGATGTGGTGCTCAAGTCTGCCTTGCCCCACCCCTTCGCACAACTTGGACCAGAATAGCACCCCATTTCATGCGACTGCACAAGCAGCTGCCCTGGCACCAGCAACACTGCAGGCCAGCACGTGCGCACCTGCATATGCTCCCTGAGCCTGGTCTTTGGTGCCCTGGGCCTGCTCCTTGACCTGGCCGCGCTTGCTGCCATAGTCACCCTGGCTGCCCTCATAACCACCTGAGCTGGCCCCCAAGCCACCAGCGCCACTGCCTGTGCCGCCCAGGCCGCCTTCATAGCCACCACCCTGCTGGCTCCCATAGCCGCCGCCCTGCTGGCTCCCGTAGCCACCGCCCTGCTGGCTCCCGTAACCACTACCTTCATAGCCACTGCCCTGCTGGCTCCCGTAGCCACTGCCCTGCTGGGTCCCAAAGCCGCCGCCCTGCTGGCCAGACCTGGTACTGTCTAGCGAGGCATCTGCAGCATGGCACCGACGCGGTCATGTGAATGTGCAGCAGCAGTCACTGCATTCACCACGGGCAAGCAGCACTGCTTGTAAGTCACAGTGGCCTCCATGAGCCGGAGCTGGCCAGCACCTGCAGCAAAGCTTCAAGGGCTGCATGATCAAGCAAGGCCTGGCCTAATCCTCATGATAAAACACTCCAGGCCATTCATGTCCAAACACTGAGCTCAGCACCAGGGCAGCGGACACCCTCTGCCTGACCAAGCTGCTGTTGCCAGGCAGTCGCTGCGTAAGGATCATCCCACAAGTTGTGACAGCCCAACAACACACAAATGGCAACAGCACTCACCCTGGGCCTTGCCAACGCCCTGCTGGGCCCCCTGGGTGGCCTGCCCCATCCCTCGCTGCGTCTGCTGCGACGCCTGGTCCCCAAGCTCAGGGCCACGCTCCTGCACCTTGCCGGCTCCGGCATGCACCTGCAGCAGGAGACACATGCAGCTGCTCATGCCACTGGCTCTGGGGGTGCAGCAGCTGCACTACACCACCTGAGGTGCTGCAGTCTGGCATTGTCAGTGTCCGCCTGCAGCAGGGGACACAGGCAGCTGCCCAGGCTGCCGGCTCTTGGGTGGGCAGCAGCTGCCCAGGACAAGCTCTTGGAGCAGATGCAGGCCTACTAGGGGGTTAGAGCTAATAGATAGGCTCCTTGCCCCAACAGCTGCATGCCTGTTGAAAGCACTTGTGTGCTCTGAAGTCAAGCAGTCCACATGCGGGTGCTCACCCGCTCAGTGGCCTTGTCAATAACAATTATCTCTCAGCTGGTTGGATCCACGCTGGAAACTCCAGAGGCAGCTGAAGCTGCTCACATGCATGGGGGGCACACCTGCTCGCTGGCCTTGTCAGCCATGGGACCGGCCTGCTCCTTGGCCTGCCTGGCCCCACTCTGGATCTGACCAGAGGCCTTGTCAGCATAGTCTGGAGCGCGCTCTGCAGCCTGGCCCGTCTTGTCGATGCCCACGTCTGAGACAGCCTGCGCCGCATCGAGGACAAGTGTGAAGTTGCTCTGCGTGGAAAAGGGCACATGAAAGGGCCATAACCCTCACAGGTAAGCCTGTGTGGGCTGCAAAGAGAGGGGAAGGCTCAAAGGTACAGTGCTGCCCCCCTACTGCTGACTTGACAACCAGGTCACGTTTACAGCCAGCAGGTATAAACGCAGCCACAGGTCCACAAATGCAGCGCTGCGCATCAGCCATACTTTGCCACGCAGCTTGGGAATCACAGCGACCGCCCACCTCTGCAGCAGGTACACCCTTCTCCTTGACTGCTGTTGCAGCCCCGCGGATGGCTGCACTGAGCTGGTCTGCCCTTGGCTGCACCTGCACAACATGAGAGGGGCAGAGATAAGCCTGAGATGCAAGCCAAGCCTCATCAGCAGCCATGAACCGCTACTGTCACTGCAAGTCTGCAAACTGGATCCAGTGCATCGCCCAAACCACAGGCAGGAAGCACACCAAAGGCAGATGCCCCATGCATGCCTTGTTGCAGGTGCCTGTCATGCCACATGAGCTGACCAACAGACATCCCATTACATCAAGTTGGCAAAGGCTGCCATACAGGATCCCCACCTGGTCCACGACATTGTCTGCCATGTTGGTGACACGCTGGTGGGCCTCATCGCCCTCTGGCGCCTCCTCAGCCACCCTGCAGCAAAAGGTGCAAAACCCTTTTGACAACATGTCATGAATAACGCCACACAGTGTGTAGCTGCAGGAGGGTTCAGGATTCACCAAAACGCTGCCTAGTCAAATAGTATCGCTGATTCACAGCTCCAGAATGCTGCCAGCAAGCCTCTACATCACCTGACAAGGACAACAGTCACAACATACACCCAGACACAACATACAAGCGATGCTGCTGCATATGCCTGCATACTACAAGTAGCCAGCAGGGCAGACATGCCCAGCAATCTGGCCTGGCACATGACACGTACTCTGCTGGGCACTAGACTCAAGCGGCTGCTGCTCACCTTTGGCCGCCACGCTTGATCTGGCTGCCAGCATTGTCTGCCAGGGAAGGCACCTGCTCTGCGGCCTGCCCCGCTGTGTCATGCAGCGTTCCTGCTGCCTTGTCGGCCATCGGCATCGCCTGCTCTGACACCTGCATCGATCAGAATCCCAGCAGTGGCATCAATGCTTGTATGTGCAGACCTGGCAGCCCTGCAGAGGGGTCTGCACAGACATTGCTGCAACTTCACTGCTGAACATGTCAGCCTGGAGATCGAATTGCAGTGCCCTACACTCTTGCCTCAAGCGCATAACATTCTCAATCAAAACCAGCAGTGGTGCACCTGTCTCCAGTTGATGCCCTGACCCCACAATCTCAGGCACCTGTAGCACCCACCTGGGGTGTGTGCCCTGGACCCCAGCTGGCTGTCGAGCCTGCCTGGCTGAACAACAACATGCTCATATGCAACATCAGGCTTCACCCCCACCCTGTTGTGCTCATCCACCAGCAGTGAGCTGATGGCCTAACCTGACGGCCTGCAGCAATGCTGACAAGCCAATGAGCACTCCGTACCTGCTGTGCCCCTGACTCCAGCTGACTGCCCAGCTTCTCAGCTGTAGGCTTGATCTGCGCCTGGATCTGGGGCGCCTGCTCATACAGCTGGTCTGCGGCCTGGACCAGGTTTTGGGCGATGGGGCGCAGCTTGGACGCAATCAGCAGTAGGTCGCGCTTCAGCTCGTCCGGCACCTGCACAATGCAGGCGCGCAGATCAGGCAGCTGTTGAGCTCCACGTGTGTCTCCAATGCAGCGTGCGCTGGGTAGACAGGGCGCTGGCTGATCTGCAAGCCTTCAGCAAGGCTGTCAGTGTTGTGTGGCAGCAGCATTGGGGCACAGCTCAGCAACTCCCCTGTGCAGAGGCTGCGAAAATAGAGTCTGCAACTTGCACAAAGGGATCTCAATACCTGTGATTCACCTAGAGCAGGGTTCTGGCCTGTTCTTCCTGTTGACAAGTGTGAATAAAGCGGGAGGGCCCCTGGCTGCATATCCCCGGCTGCCAAGGTGTCTTAGTCAGGCAGAGACAGTGCATGGGCCCCGGCATTGCAATGGCCCCAAACCTCTTGTTAAGTGCATTCTTGATGAGCCAGCGCAGTAAGCAGGAGTCTCTGACGACCTTCCACCCTGTCCTTCCTGACCACATGTTGGACTTCGACAAAGCGGAGGAGCTGGACTTTGTCCCACATTGTCTCTCAGGATGCATTTGTAAGAAGGCTGGCAGCCTCAAAACCACCACACACTGCAGGCCAGCTGTGCAGCCCCCTACCTTGTTCTTCTTGACCGCCTTCTCGATGGAGTCCGGCAGCCCAGCTGCCAGCGGGCCCAGGCGCTTGGCAAAGGCACGTGCCTTCTCCTCAAAGTGGTCAGCCAAGTAGTCGGCGCGCGGCTGCAGCTGTTCCTGGTTCAGCTTGGCTGCCACCTTGGGAGCCCCATCTGCCACCTATAGACAAGAAGAATCAGGTTTAGATGGGTCAACTTCTCAACATAACTCCTCCCACCATTGTATCAGGCTGGCTTCCGTCGCCTGCACACAGGAGGGGCTCAATGACCTGCTGAGCCTGCGCAGTGGATTCTTAGAAGCGCCACCAGCTGTCAAGGAAGTTGTTTGCGCAGACAGACACAGCTGACCTTGGACTGCTATTGTGACAGCCCAAAACACACAGTTCCCAGGCATCATCGACCCAGATTACTGCGTCACCAGCAGCCCTGACCTGCATGGGCATGGTACCTGGCACCCAGTGCCTCTCACCATGTTGCTGCCAACACAATCAGCTCCTTGCTGAACTGGTCACCGCAGGTTGGCGGGGTACTGAGCAGCAAGCTTTGCCCAAGTTGCCGTGACACCCCTGTGCGCTACACAGGCACATTGTGTGCAGTCCTGCCCTTGCCCCTCACCTTGGCTGCCATTGGCTTGAGCTGCTCCTCGCTGAACTGGTCAGCTGCAGGCTGCATCTGATTGGACAGATCCTGAGCGGCCGGCTTCAGTTTCTCTTCCACCATCTGGTCAGCAGCCTGGTCAGCGTTAGAGGCATTGTCCCCCATGGGCTTGGCATACTGCTCAGCCAGCTGCTGGGCCCTGGGGCGCCCCTCCTGCTCAATTTTCTGCAGGCGAGGCAGGGGGGAGTTTGGGGGTGAAAATTGCTGGTGGCCATGGCAGCATGAGATGGTGCTGCCTCTCATCAATGAGCTGGTGCACCATTCAGCATGCACAGGCGAACAAGTGCTGGGCAGGTCACAATCAAGGGGTTTGGCAGGTGGGTGAGCTTAGAGCAAAGCGGGCAGTTGAGAAGGCTCAGTTCCAAGCTGGTCCAAGGTACCTCACCTTGGCGGCCGGCTGGATGACCTCCTGGATCAGCTTCTCTGCGAGAGGCTCCGCATTGTCAGCCAGCTTTTGTGCCGCTGGCATCACCTGCAGCAAATAAAGCCGGCTTCCATGTGGCTGCAGTGGCTTGACAATGTGTTGGAGACTCTGCCATCAAAAGACTCTGCCCTCAGAGAAAGACGGGCAGGAGATTAGCAGCCATTATTACTACACCCGGCAGGTGCGCCACTGGTATCACCCACTCCTTCAGGTCAGGCTTGTTTCCACACCATAGCATGCTGCCAGGGCTGCTGCTACCAGGCTGACCACCAGGGCCCAATTGATGGTGAAGACGATAAATGGCTCAAAGGAGGGCGCACAAGTCGAAGGGCGCAACATATGACACAGACAACCAAAGCCAGGTATTTAAGAGGCTTCACATTGTCCTGTGATCCTGCTTCAGGGCAGGACATGCAGAACATGAGAAAAATCAGCCCGCACCCAATGCATATGGCAAAAGCTGCCGGCTCTTAGATGTGAAAGTGCCCAAGCCATCAGCTGACTATACAATGGCAGAAGTGTCTGATCGTTGCCGTGTACAGCATGTCCCCATGCCTCAGCAGGATAGTTGGTGAATGCAGCTCACCTGCACCTGCTTCATGCGCTCAGCTGTGGGCACAGCTAAGGTGGAGTGGTGCTGCCCAGAGTCAGGATTGCAGCAGCCGGCACTGCAGCATATGCCCCATGCTTCACAAAGATGGTTTCTGACGACAGCTCACCTGCTCCTGCTTCATGCGCTCTGCTGTGGGTTGAGCCTGCTCTGAGAACTTCTGGGCCCCCTGGTTGAGGGTGTCAGTGGCACGCCCTGCCATGGGCTCAGCATTTTCGGCCACTTTGTCTGCAGCTGGCCGGATGGCCTGCTGCTCAGCCTTCTCAGCTCCAGGGCCTACAGCAACAGTCATCAAAGATCAGCAGCACACCCACAGAGCCCAGCTGTGTGCCTGACCACGTAACAACATGGTGACATGGGTGGACATGGGAGGTGGAAAACATTCCTGCAGGTGAGGTGCTGCTGGAAGAGGGGAGCTATGAGCAGAAAGGAAAAGCCATGCTGTCTGTCGCATCCATGCAGCCAGCAAGCGCAGCAATTGACAGACATCCAAGCCAGCATGGCTGCCTGCTTCACAGTGGCAGAGGAGAACCTCTTTGTTAGAGATTTTAGCAGATCAGGCATGCACTTCCATCTGCTCCACAGCAGACACATAATAGCATGCCAGGAGTGCAACAAGTGCAGCTGCACGTTGGGCAGCCTGATGAGGTAAACGCAAGCGCTGCCACCATACCCACCAGGCATGCCTTGGCTGCTGCTTCAGACAGTGGTGCACAGCATCAGATAGGAAGTATGGCCGGACTTGATGCCCACCTGCGCGCTTGGCAGCCTCGCGCCCGCCCTGCTCCAGCCCCTGCCCGCTCTGCTGCTGGGCCTGCCCACCAGCCTGCCCCAGAGCGCCCTGCGCCTGGCTGGCGCCCTGCTTGATCTGGCCCTCAAGCTCAGGCGTCAGTCCAATGGCGCTGCCAGCCCTGATGTCCTGCTCCTCCACATCCTGCAGAGGCAGGGCGCACAGCAGCTGGCTCACAGGGAAGCGGAGAATGTTGCAGCAGTTGGTTTGCTTGAACAAAACCTGTCATGGCGAGCAGCCTTGAGCACGTGGGTGAGGATTTTGCTGTTGTGTGAGTAATCAGAACTACACACAGGACCAGCATGCTGGTGACTAAACCCAAACACAGCCTGCAAGGAGGGTCAGCATGGCAAGGTGGCTACAGCAGCAGGAGGCCAGCCTGAGGCAGCTTGAGCCCCTCCTGCAGATGCCAAACCTGCAATTGTAGCCTGCAGACCCACGACAATCCAGTAGTTCCCGCTAACAGAATCTGGCCTGTCTTCCAGACTGGGAGGGGCAGCTGCCCAGGTCCTTCAGCGTGCACAAGCATACTCTGCACTTGCCAGCACCCCTCTGCTTCTGCATGCTGCACCTCAGCAATCCTACCTGGAAGATTTGACCCATCTCCATGATGGCATGCGCAGCTGTCTGCCGCTTGGTTTTGTCTGAGTGTGCGTCCTTGGCCAGCACCTTATTCACAACGCCTTTAATGGTAGTCTCCACATCGTAGACGTTGATACGCCATAGGCCGGACACATTGCGCCCCAGATGGTCCTCAAAGTACTCTGCAGGCAAGGGAGGTGGAAGAAGTCAGCAATGAAGGCAGTTTCAAAGTAGAGCATGAACTACAGCATGAACTACAGGCTGGAAACAGGGTTGATCAGGCGTGCACTCTCGACAGCAGCACCGATAGCTTTGCATGTCAGCGGTCCCATGTGCACTTGCGGCCATGCTAATTCGACCTCTGCCTGGTACCGCTGAAAAAGCGGCTTTCCTTGGTAGCGAACAATGACGCTGCTGCTTGCAGCTGTGCCTGTCCCTGGAATTGCACAATGTGCTAGCTGTGCATGTGTTCCCTCACCAATTGCCTCCGCCAGGCCCTTGGCGCCGTGCTGGGCAAACTCCTTGTAATGGCTCTTCATCATGTACAAACTGACGCCACCCACAGCTGCCTGACCCTGCAGACCACGCACAGAGCTGCTCAGCAGGCGGTACTTAGGCAAGGAAGCACTATGACACAGCCTCAGCACTGCTCCATTGCTGATGCCTGGGCACATATGTACACAGTGCAGACGTCTACAGAGCTGTATACAGAGGTAAGAAGCAGCAGCAGCAGGGATGAGTGACAAGGACACCTTCTACACAACGTCATCAGCTTACCTTGAACTGTGCTCGGTGTGCCTTGCGGCGCACCCACTTTGTCAGACTCGTGCCAGCCACCGGCTGGGCAGCATGCTCATAGGCAGTTCTGCAAGACACAGGGCAAGCAGGAATGAGCCCTCAAAACAGAAAGCGCTTGATGGCCAGCAAACAGCAGCACATCCAAGCCATAGCAGGTGCAATGCAGGGTCCAATTGGTAAGTTTGGCACACCAGCAGCAGATAGAAAGCAGGGAATAAGGTCTGCAAACCAGCCAGACAGAGGTCGGGCTGTGCAGCGGTGAGGGTCTGGCTGTGCAGATAGGGGCTTGAGCGCTGAACAGAGCCAACATCGTGCTCCAATGTTGACATTGCGTCATCCCTCAAGCCTGGCACATCGCCAGGCACCTTGAGCTGATTGCTTCATGTTACTGGCTCCACATGCCCTTGCATGTCAGAGCCACTGCTGATACCTGATGCTGTCCAGCATGGAGCTGCCCAAAGGCTTTAGCTCACTCACGAATCTCAACACCACCAAAGTCCAGCCAGCGTGGCCAGAGAGCATGGCTTTACACCCCTGAAAAGGACACCACCCCAGTGTCCGACACAGCACTCCCAGTAGGCCTGGCGAACTGATGCCTCACGTTGAACCCCCCCACATCTGTCCTCTCCTCAGCCAGCTCCAGATACAGTTGGCTCACTCCAGAGCCCAGGGCAGCGCAACCAAAATGTGTGCAACCCTGGCAGCCAGGTCAGAGAGCCTACGAGTTTTACCTTGTGGAGTCCTGCCTGCCATTGTAAGGCCTAACAAGTTCAACAAGTTTAAACCCCCAGCTGAGCTTTACCCGATATGGTCCAGCATGGCATTGCCAAATGGCATGGAGGCGAGGCGCACAGCCTCCTGCTCCATGCCAGCTCTGAAGCCAGCCTTGTCGCCACCCACGTACTGCGCAATTTTGCCTTTCAGCACCTCGGCAAGGGCAGTTTCACGAGTCTGCAAGCAGCGGGCAGCAGGAGGGTGACTGAGAGTGGGCACTGGCAGTATTTGTCATGGGTACTGGGCTAGCACAGATGAGAGTGACAGCACAGTGAATCAGCATTGTTGCCAGCTATCAGGTTCACCATGGCATTATACAAGACACCACCCAATACAGCAGGACTGCCACCACTTCCCTGAGTACAATGGTTGCTCCCATTACTGTTTGATCCGGGATTTGATCAGCAGCCAGCACAGTGCAGGTGGATCACCCATTCAACAGCCTCACCTCCTGTAGCTTCTTCATCTCCTTGCGGTCGCCGATGCCAGGCGCTGTGGGCTTGGGGTCATCGCCCTGCTCTGCCTTGAAGGCTGCAATGGCTGTGGCCATCTCCACCTGTCCTACATAGTCCTCCCACCTGCACACAGGGAACGCATATTGATGCGGGGAAAAAATGTAGACGACTTTCTCATAGGCCTTGCCCTGCTCCACATGAGGTGGCAACGGCGGTTGCCACCTGCAGGGATATCGCAGCTTGGAGCTCACAGCAATGCCAGGGGCTGTGGGCATGGGGTCCTTGCCCTGCTCTGGCTGTTTGAACAGCAAAGGCAGTGGATGATGCCATGGCCCACCACCTGCACACACAGAGTGCTTGGGGCTGTGCTGACCATCTGGGAATACTGCATGGAGCACTGCCAAGAGCAGTGTGTTGGCACCCTTCAAGTGACGATGACAGGGCTGTGTGGGGCAGCTGTTTAGCAGCTTGTCAGGCTCCATAGCGGGCAGACACTGGGCAACTGGGTTCGACAAGAAGTTGTGGCTCCAGGAATGTGGCCGCAAAAGCACTAAAGCAAGTCACGGCAGCTACAACTTTTCCTGTGTGTCAGCATGCAACCTGTTGCCTACAACACCAGCCCTGCTTGCTCCACTGTAAGCACCCGTTCATTGCTGTTGCTGGACAGGCTGCTCGGTCCTCAGCGCACCACCAACAGGGGCCTGCGCCAACAACCAGTCACACATAAAAGTGCACTCACAACTTGCCACGCCCCAGCAAGGACTCCACCTCCCGCAACGCCTGCCCCATCAGCTGCTGCCGCGACTCAGGGTCTGTATTCTTCAGATCTTCCATCAGGGTGCGGCCCGTGTCCTGCACAAAATTGCAAGACATGCTGCAGCAGAGTGGCACATTTACACCAAAAAGCTGTCCAGCAGGGTGTGCTTTGTCTCCGAGCCTGGCAAATTGAGCTCTGCAAGAAGACGAAAGCCTCTGTCAAGTTCCAGCAGGCCACATCAGTCAACAAAACATTTGCAACAAAGGAGTCATATACTGCAGCAGGGCACACACAATGCAGCTCTATGTGATTACTGCTACGAGGGGCACACCCATGCACCGGCACAATGTATACCTCTTGAGGGGCTTTCAAGGCACCACAGGTCCCAACTGATTGTGAATTCACTGAAGAGGCACTTTTGCTGAAGTCAGTAGGCTGTGCTTGCGGCTCATGCATCTCCCTGTCAAACAGCAAGAAGCAAACAGAGAAATAGGGCAACAGCACAAGACTTCAGCTGGAGCTTGGCCCTGTCAGTCAGCCTCCTTGCAAACTGTGAGATTATGCACAAACACATCCGCCTCTGAGGCTGGCACATGCTCCCCAGCATCCCCATCTTCAAGTTTCAACGCCCTTAAGAAGTCCTTGCAAGGCCTGTGCGGACCTCAGCAGCTTACCTTTGGGTTTTTTTTGAAGTCCTGGACGGTGTATTGAGAGCCGCCCGCTCCAAAGCCGCCGCCACCTTGTAGGCCAATGTCCTGCTGAGATTGGCCCTGGTCTGACTCATCATCATTGTTGCCGTGGGTGCTGGCATTCCTGGTGTCAGCGCTGCCCTCGTAGGGTGTAGCTTCATGGCGACCGCCCGCTGAGTGGGATCCGTCCAGGCTGTCTTCTGCTGGTGCCCTGCTGGGGGCGTGGGTGCCAGCACTGCTGGTATGGGTGCCCACTGCATCACTGGCATCGGTCAAAATGGGAGTGTTGCTGAGATGCTGGCGCTGCTCCAAGCCTGCCTGCAGCCCAAGGTGCATCTCGATGTCAGAGTGCACTCAATCAAAGGAAGCGTTCAAACTCATTTGGGCCCCCAGATTGCTGAAGCACATGTTGGGCCGCGGATTTCTCACCAATGGGTCGCTCATTGTTCTCTGATCAGGCTTTTGTGGTGCCTGTGCAAGTCAGCAGTAGTCTGGCTCTAAAAATTTTTGCGCACGAAAGCCTAGCTTCCTGCACTTTGTGGTTTAGAGTCCTGCCCTGAAGTGCTTTTGACTACCTTGTAATTCGAGTCCTCCATCTGGCTAGTCCTCATCTGGCTACCAACAGGTAGCTACCCTGCCCCGCATCAATGAATTCCTCCATGCCTAGCAGCTTGGCCTGAGCATGCACTCTCAGGGTACCACGTCGGGTACAGCCCAGGCTGGTCTGCTGCCACAGAGTTGCCGCTGCCTCACTTGGTGAGCTGACCTCATCAGCCATGTCAAAGACCTGCAGTCCAAGCCACATGTCTGATGTGCCACACTCTAATGGTTCAAGTTGGCAGGGAGAACTGACTGTAACTGACGGATGCATGGTTACCTGAGGGGCCGTCCCTCATCAGCGTTGCCTGTGACCTGCAGCATGCCATGATTGCGGCCTCTTAAGGTACCAGCCAGCAGGCCGCAATGGGTGTGCCGATCCCAAGATGCCCCAACTGAACTTCTAGTGTGGTCATGGGCAGCGTCTGCTGCCTCGTCCGCCCTGTAGTGTAGCCCTGCAGTTGGTGCACATCAACAAGCTTGGTTTCACCAAAGGCTGGAGTGCTGTTCAGTGTGTCTGTGCCGTGAGGACAGGAGCATCTTACACAGCCCAGCTTGTTGACAGAGACCACAGGGCTGCCCCTCCCCTTCTGGTTCTTCCCCTTCACAAGCTACAAGTGGCATTGAGAGCACCCCCAAGCTGGCGTGCATGATGCAAACGGGCATTGTCTGTGTGCACTGTGACCATGGTCAGCAGCAGCAGCTGGCTGGCAATGAGCCAAGAACCAAGATGTGCAGCAATGTCAGAAGCTTGCACTGTTGCTGGGTGCAGTGTGACTTGCATTGTACCCATGGCTGGCCCCTTCAACCTTCTGAGTGACCTGCAGTGTAGGCAGGTACAGGAGGTGGGGGCGTCTAGGTGTCCTCCTTCAGGCCAAGGGCTGTTCCTAGCTATAGCCTGTGCTAGATCAGATCGCCTCTTACTCAGAGCACAAAGAGGTTGCCCACAGGGCCAGTCAAGGGAACAGCTGACGGCTCCCGTACCACTGTGCGCCAGGTACATACTGTACAAGTGACGAGATCACAGATTGTTAAGGAATTCCTGACAATGGCAAACAGTGATGCGGCAATGGCAAACAGTGATGCAATGGGCAGCACAACTGAAGGGGGTTGCTGACATGAGGCAGGCACAGGTGGTCACACTTCTGGAATGCAATTGCTGGCAGAAATCAGCGCAATGGGCGTGACCAGGATCAGGCGCTCAGCGCACAGGCTGCAGCTGGGGCGGCATGTGCTGCATTTCATCAAGCAGGCGCAGCCTCGATATATTAGTGAGCACCTGTTTTACTGGAAGGCATCTGGGCGGCCAGAAAATGTAATAAACAGTGGTTATGGGCAACAGATAGCGGAGGCCTTGCAAAATCAGAGTAAATGTCTTTGTCGCCTCCAGTCAGCCATGGACATGTAGGCTTTCTGTGAGGTGCCACCGTTCACTCTATCTCCCAGCATCACATTGTTCTGTGCTACCAGTACTGATTCAGAGCTGTCTAAAGCGAAGTAAGCGATGAAGCGCGTGTCCAAGTCCGCATAGCTGGCAAACTTGTCGCCATCACCTGCAAGCAGTGCAGGTACCCTGCCTGTTGCGGGACCCAGCCTCGGCAGTCACACGCTTTGGTCGTCGCTGTGAACGAGCCCGGGCATGAGCCAGGCTGCAGGTGCTCCTCAAGTGTTCTCAAGTCTGGCATATGCTGCTGACAAGGTGATTGTTATTGCAGGTGGCTGTGGGGTGGCCCAGACATCTGGCTGCATTTGCTTGAGCAGAGAGTCTGACTCACCAAAGAAGACGCGCATCAGGTTGCCATCTAGGTGGTAGGACCCAACAGCGATGACGTTGGTGACAAACTCATTGTAGAGGTTGAACTGCTCATAGTGGAGGACAGGCTTGATGGAGATGTGAGTGATCTGCACGTCCACTACCGTAGCACTCAGCAAGACAGCAACTACTGACGCAGCAGAAGCATGCTAGCACGAGCTCTTACGCAAATGGCTGAACACCAGCACCTTCAGGCTGGCCGCTCAAGGCAGGCAATAAGCGAAAGGAGATTGCGCCGGTTGCATGGAGTGCAACGCCAGTGCACCTTGCACAAGAGCGCAAATGCACCTGTGTGTGGTGACAGTAGTTCCTACCTGCCAAGTTTCGATATTGACTAGCACTACCCAGTGAGCTGCTCCACCATGCTGCCTCCAGGAGTGGTGCACCAGGAACAGCAGCTCCGAGGGCTGGTTGCCTTCACGGCGGCGAGAAACCACAGGGTGGCCAGAGAGCCTGACGTCATGCATGTCGAGGCCGGTCTTCTTCTGCACCAGGTTGCTGTAGGCGGGAGAGAGGCATCTGGCTGACCTGAAGTCTGCCCCGAGGGGTATACGAGGATTGTAAGCAAAAATGGTGAGGCAGGGTACCATTGTGTAGAAAATGTGGAGTTCTTGCTCCTCCCCTCGGCCGGTGGGCAGCTCCAGCAGGCCCCAGTTCTGCAGCAGCAGAGGTAGACATCCCTGCTTGGGGTGGCAAGCAGCAGGAAGCAGGTCCGCGCCAGGGATGGCAACAGGCTCTGGCTGACAGGCAAGGACTGGTCGAAGCTTGGTGTGGCAGGTTGTCCAGAGGGTCACAGCTCTGCAACGTGTATGACTGAAACTCTTTTCTCACCACCAAACCCAGATGCTCAGGTAGCAGTGTGGCAGCGCTAGGAGGCCTGAGCTTCGGCCTCAGTTCGTGCCATGAGCTGGACTGCTGGCCAGCTCTTGTACAGCGAGCTGGGCTGGTGCTGGTGATGCAACATTTGGCAGTGCAGGGGATGCCAGCAGCAAGCTGCAGCGCACCTTGTCGCAGCACAGGGGCTCTCTGCGAGGGATGAGGGGCTCAAGGAACTCAAAGACACTCACCAGCTGCATTGCAGGCAGGCAACCAACAACTGATGTTGTTCCGAGTACAATGAGACATCCTAGACGAGCACTTGCAAGCATACTGTGAGAGCATGATCGCTGGAAGTACAACTAAAGGTCCTCGTCGACAGCTATGCCAAGTATCTAGCAACTGCTGATGACCGAGTCATGTGATAAAGTGGATGCAGCTCACCTGCTTGCTCTTTATGTTCAGGCGGCCAATGCCCGTGGTCTGGACACGCATTTTCTGGTCGTTAGGGCTGGCATTGGTCAGGTTTAAAGAAGCATCAAATATTGCCATTGCATAGGAGACGTGAGGCTCTCCATCCATCATGAATGGCCTGCGTTTGGCAACAACAAACATAGCATCTTGGAGGTGGTGCTGAGGAACGACTATTGCACGCATGACTGAGCTGCAGCAAGAAGTTATGAGGTTGAGGCTTCTGTCTGGCAGGCCCCATGTATTCCAAGACATGTCGCAAGTGAATCAGATACCGTTGCTGTAGGTGCAAGTGTTGGCATTGTCTTGCCTGCCCAACTCAAAATTTCACCTGTAGCTGTTGAAGCTGATGCCACCCTCCTCAGAGGCATGAGTCCTCCTTACAGTCCTTGCGAATGAGCTTGGCTCAAAGGCAAGCGAGATGGCGCCTTTGACATGCGGCACGTGGGGCATGGCGCTCCTTGAAGGGCCTGAGAACCCCACAACCACCTTCTGCCAAGTCCTCCCACCCTGCAGGCGACCAGAGGAACCCCATGCGCCCTTCACCTTTAAGCACGGAAGGCGCTCTATCTCAGCCTGTAGTGAGCCACAGCTCAGCAGAACCCCTCCCTATTGAGGCAGTGGGCGAAGCAGAGTTGTGTCTGGCTGAAGCGACTTGAGCCTCTTGATGCCGGCTAGAAGCCTGTGCAGGAGGCATCTCTCTGCAATGCCCCAGGCAGGCACACTGACCTGAGTGTTGGCGTCATATCTGTGAGTAGCAATATGAACAACAGTGGTGATCCAACCACGGTTGGGGTCAAATGTGCTTGCCGGGTTGACCAGCCCTGCATGGCAAATGAGGGACAGCTCAAAACTGCATGCATTGAGCTCAGGACAGCAACTGCAGGGAGTGCATCTCAACAGGGCCTGATCTGTGTGACACCGACCCTGGTCTGAGTGCGCACACTGCACACCTGCTTGCGGCAGGCATCCAAGCTGATACCGCAGGTAGAGTTTGCTGAGCCTGATGCCAACCCAGCAAGTGCAATGCAGGAGTACGGTCATTCAAGCCGGGCCTATGAGTTGCACGACAAACAGCCTGCCGCCACTTCAGGGTCATCCTTTGTACAGGACATCACCCTGTGAGCCATCTGTGGTGAAGGGTGGGCGCCAAATCAGCCTTTTGGGGTCTGCCTTGGCCGTTTTAAGGCGGTTCACTGCCAGCGACCTGCGATGCTCTGGCAATGCCTGAGCCGCATGGCGGCTTGGTGCGCCCTGGGTGCAGTTTTGCTGGCCATCAAAGTCCTGCGTGACTGCATGTAACAAACGTGGAGGTGGAGGCCGGCATGCATTTGTATTCACATCTCAGGTCCTAGCAGCCATTGCCTCTCTTGGGGCACATTCCACCTTATTGGCAGTACAGCAGGCAGCAAGCTAGGGCTTGCAGGGGAGGCCAGCCAGGTATCTGAGGGGACATAAACACCCTAAAAAGCGTTTTGAAGGGGAGGACATGTGCACGGAAGCTCAAATTTGGAATTCACCTGGAAGCAGGTGGCGATCTGTCAGGGAGTCCTGTTCGGCAGCGATATATGCAAACGCCTCGCACTTGACGTTTCTGGCATGTCCAGAGACATGAAGGCCCTGCATACGAGCAGGTCGAGTGAAATTTCAGATCGGCTGTAGGGGGCGCCCTTGACTGTGTGCGTGCAAGCTGAGGACTCTGCAGAGCGCTTCGGAGGTCACCAGCAGGCAGGTCTTGACCTCCGACTCTGCAGGGGACCCACTTGAAGCACAACAGCAAAGCTCCACGCCACCAGCGGGGACCACCACATCCGATGGAAGGAGGACAGGAGATCATCCCAATGAACTAGGTCCGGGGGCACGAAAACCTGGGCATGGAACAGCCAATCCCTAAGATCAAGGAGGAACACAACATTGCTTGATGCAAAGCAGTGCTGCACGCCAATACCTTGAGCGAGGGAGGGAGCTCAAGGCTGTCCAGGCTGCTAAAGCTGCCAGTGGCACTGTTTTTGGTCTGGCTGAGGACCTCAATGGAATAGCAGCTGGCACTTGTTGTGGCAGGTGCTTGGCGGAATGGCCATCGTTTCTGGAGGTGGATCTTATGTTAGGCTGGGAGTTTCTGAGTCCATCAAGCCCCTGCATGCTACCACAGGCTGGGCCGCTGGCTCCCAAGAAGCCTGCACAAAGAGCTTGGCCGCTGGCTCACAAATCGGGTGCTTAGCTGCTGCTTCAGCAATCTGTGCAGTCTGTGAGTGCAGGCAGGAGGCCTAGGAGTAGATCACAGGCCTTCGGACAGGTTTGTCGTACGAGATTGAAAGCCGCTGCAGGATTGCAGACCCAGGGTATAAGAGCATCATTGCTCACGTGGTCTTGAGCAGCCATGATGCCCTGCTCAGCTACAAGTAAATGCCAGCGCCCGCGCGCACCAGTTGGTGAGCTGGTCTGCCCTCCAGAAGGTCCACAGGCATTGGAGAGGCAAATGGCGTAACCTTGACAATGTGCCTGCGCTGATTGAGAGTAGCTTGCGCATGCACACAGGCTGTGCAAATTACAGGTGTGCGCGTGTTTGCGAAGCCCGTTACAACCAGAGATAATGTCAAACTTGGGCATAAGAGTTCTGACAACCAGGCAAAGGCCTATTAGGCAAGCTTGATTGCCGGGAGAATGCATCGGCCAGTGGCAGACTCAGTGTTGCCTGCGCCAAAAGTGTTGTGGGCATCACTGGCCACAACATCTGCCACACTACCAAGCAGTGGTGAGGAGGATTTGCAGCAGCGAGGATCAGGGCAGGGGCAGTTGCTTTCTTGCGCTGTTGGGCTGCTCACAGCATGTGTGTACGCACGTGAGCGACAGGTTGATTCAGGCACAATGCTTGAGCACAGCTGCATGTCTCTTGCATTACCATTCTGTGGTCAGGAGCATTTGCAGCAGCCTGGACCAGGGCTATGGGAGGAGAAGGACTGCTGGTCCTGTGCAGGATTACATTGCAGGCACGTTTTGCTGTAGCTCAACTTAGGCACCATGCCTGTGCACAGCAGCATGATGCTAGACCACCAAGCTGTAGTCAGGAGCATATGCAGCAGCATGGACCCAGGGCTGTGGGAGGAGTAGAAGGCTGCTGAGGAGAAGGGCTGCATGTACAGCGTGCTATTGTCAGGGCAAAGTGTCTTGATGCAATCATTCAGTGTCACTGCCATCAGAGGCAAACAGCTCAGCTTCACCCCGCTCAGCTGCTGCCTCCACAAGGACAGGCTGCTGCTTAGCCAGTAGGTGGTGCCTCCAGGTCTGCATGGCATCCACTGCTGCCTGAGCCTCCCTGACATCAAAGTGCAGGTCATAGGGTTTAGGGTTTTAGGGTTCAGGGATCAGGGTTCAGGGTTCAGGGTCCGGGGTCCAGGGTCCGGGGTCCAGGGTTCGGGGTCCAGGGTTCGGGGTTCAGGGTTCGGGTTAGGGTTCAGGTTTTTGGGGTTTAGGGTTTGGGGTTTAGGGTTAGGGTTTAGGGTTTAGGGTTTAGGGTTTAGGGTTTAGGGTTTAGGGTTTAGGGTTTAGGGTTTAGGGTTTAGGGTTTAGGGTTTAGGGTTTAGGGTTTAGGGTTTAGGGTTTAGGGTTTAGGGTTTAGGGTTTAGGGTTTAGGGTTTAGGGTTTAGGGTTTAGGGTTTAGGGTTTAGGGTTTAGGGTTTAGGGTTTAGGGTTTAGGGTTTAGGGTTTAGGGTTTAGGGTTTAGGGTTTAGGGTTTAGGGTTTAGGGTTTAGGGTTTAGGGTTTAGGGTTTAGGGTTTAGGGTTTAGGGTTTAGGGTTTAGGGTTTAGGGTTTAGGGTTTAGGGTTTAGGGTTTAGGGTTTAGGGTTTAGGGTTTAGGGTTTAGGGTTTAGG